>OY776111.1:287659768-289119143 GCA_963675035.1 Allygus modestus
ACAGTATATTAATAATATAATTTACAGTAAATGTATATTACATAACAACAAATCCAATCAGATTTAGTACTAAAACAGAAGCAAAACAGTAAATTCATTAAGACCCTAGCTGCACAAAAGGTGAGTTTAGTGGAGGTCAGAAGTGAATTAGCTTACATCTTATATCTATAAAAGGCAAAGCCCTGGCTGACTGACTGACTGACTGACTCACTCATCACTAATTCTCTACCTTCCCATGTAGGTAGAGAGCTGAAATTTTGTACACTGATTCTTTAGGCATAAAGTAGGAAAACTAAATGGTTGTCATCCTGATCTGACCTTAGGGCTCCGCCAGAGACCCCGACAAAGTTCCCATCTATTCCTTATGGGCATTCATTTTTGTTTGAGCTAATGAAAATACAAACAGCTGATCTTGATTTGTAGTAGTTCCAGGGCTAACCACAGAATGCAGCATAAAACTGTCATAGTTTTTATAAATTATGTGCGGGGCGAAGCCTGCGGGAACAGCTAGTTAAAGATGAATTAAGAGAGGGAATCATACAACAAATAGAAAGAAACAACAACAAAAGTAATACAAACTCTACATGATAGAATAATAAAAGAATGGGAAACGAAACAGATTTAAAACAAAAAAGACAAGTGAGAATTATATATGCAGGAAAATAGTGATTCGTGTCAAAAATACTAACCAAGGACATAACTAATGAGCTGGACAGTTAATAAACAAACAACATAGACCAAAACTGAAAAATGAAATAAATGAGGCAAAATTTACAAACATTTATGACAAAATAAGATAACTAAAAGAAAATAGGACGAAAACAGCAGAACAAATCAGAAAATCAAAGAAAAACAGAAACTAATCAAAGAATTAGAGGGAGATGCAAAATACAGGCATCACAGGAGCCAGGGAAATATACATAACGTGTTCAAGTGAGAGAATACCCATAGCAATAGCCGTTTTGAAATCAACGGCAGGGAGAGGAATCCTATTGAATTTGTCAATTGTTTCTAATGCTTTATGAAAAAATGAGAAACTAGAAGGTGGCATGAAATTAAAAAAAATTGAGAATATATTAAAGAAATGTCTCGAGGACAGTGGTGACACACACTGTCTCTACACACTGGTGACAAATTTTCAATTGAAATGTAAAACGTGTTGGGGATGAAAAAATCAAATAATAAATATTACCATTTTGTAATATCAAAATATAATTTACATACTGGTACCTCACAATATGCATCAATCAATACTCTTTAATATCAAACATTATTTAATTACATATTCACACAATTCCTTTATAATTTAATAAACACAATTCCTTTATAATTTAATAAACATTTTAAATGCACAAGTTTGTGGAACCATTTCATAACATTATTTTTACAATAACAAAAATATGTAAACTAAATATAATCGTGTGATTCATATTGTATCTTAGAAACAGTCTCCAGTAAACCGTTCTGAAGAATTTGAATGTGTGCTTATTGAAAATTACTTGAATTTAGAGATCCAGACAAGGATAAAGAGGAGAATAGAGATAGAAAGTCATAAACTTTGATATAGTCTTCTTTAAGAGATTTAGATGAACAATTCGTAGTAGGGATGGGCTGATTCCAATTCTTGATTCCTCGATTCCTTCAATACCTGTGGTATCGAAGAATCATCGATACTCGAAACTTTGTGACTTTGGGTTTGCTACCGATTCTTACATAAAATTTAATTTGAGGGAAGTTTTGAAAAATGACAAGAGGCTGGGTTAAAGGCAAAATCGAGTAAGTGTAAGTATTTTTAAGGGTCAGTAACATACCTTGGACATACGATTGACCAAAATGGCGTACATCCCACAGAAGAGAAGATAAAAGCAATACAAGATGCTCCTTCGCCAACTATTGTCAGACAATTAACTATTATGAAAAGTTTATAATAGTACACATGCTATTTGCAGTGGTCTTCATAAGCTGACAGGAACTAATTCAAGATGGAAATAGATAGAAAAAGAAGAGACAGTTTTCAAAAAAGTCAAGGCGATTTTGTCAAGTAAAGACACAGTAGTACCTTACGACGAAAGAAAACCTTTAGTGCTGGTTTCTGATGCGTCAGAGAATGGACTGGGTTACTCATGCTCAGATTTGATAGTGGACTAGAAAAACCAATTGCTTCGCAAGTCCTACGTTAATGCCTGCTGAAAAACAATATTCTAATAGAGGCGTTAGCCATTATATTTGGACCGAGAAAATGTCACCAATACGTTTGTGGCCGAGAGTTCACATTGGTTACAGATCATAAACCTATGCAAAGAATTTTTACAAATTCAAGAGACCTTCCAAAAGTTGTGAATAATCGTTTAGTGGGATGGGCTCTGCAGTGAGATCAATATAAATATGAAATAGAGTACAGGAAATGAGAAGAGAACGTGTGTGCAGATACGTTATCTAAACTTCCGCTTGAAGCACAACAACCCAAGGAAACTTGCATTAATTTTTTGAATATGGATAAAGTTAATATTATTATGTCTTTTGAACTTTAAAAAAAAACATCAATGGATAAAGAAATTGGAGCAGCAAAAAACTACGTAATATAGCGCTGACTAGCAGGCTATAATTTTTCTTGTGGGTGATAAGAAGTGGTCATAAAAAAATATATAAAAGAAATTAATAAACTCTTCTTGTATTTATTTAAATAAACAAAATTAAACTTTTTCTCCTCAAATTAAACAGTTCAAAATTCGAAATAAAATTAAACTTGGTTTTGCTTATCACTTCTGTCTTTCAAATAAAAGATTAACTGTTCGATCCTTTTTTTTATATTACTGAACTTTAATTATAAATCTTCTTTTATTTCTTAAACAGTCTGGCTTTAAGCATGTCTTCAACCCAAGTATTAAAGAAAAGGTTCAATCCAAGAAAGAATGAAACGCTTCGAACCCTGAAAGAGAAATAATTGTTTTACAGACTGTTCCCCTTTTGAAAAAAAACAACAAATGAGAAATTGGAGCAATAATTTAAATTGAAACTCTAAATTTTAAAACAACTTTGTACCTTCAAACTGAAGAGGTTCACGTTTCGCTGGAAAGAGTCACGACACACTCACGACACTAGTTGTCAACGTAAAATGCCGGAGCCTCCCAGCGACCGTGAATATATAACCTTAGCTTAGAAACTTCCAGAAACCCGAGCACGCCGGCCGTCACGTGACCAGACTCCAGTTCAATCCAGCCAAGGAAGAATTTAAATCATTGTCTCCAACTCATTCTGACAAACCCGAACAAGAAAATGGCGATCTTGCCTTGACTTGCAACACCAAGTAGCACCAGCAATTCTTATTTGCAACTGTCAGCAATTATTCACAAAACATCTTTTATATTTTTATACATTAATTATTTTAATATATAACAAATAGTATATTTAATTATATATAGCGTTTCAATTACAATTGGGACGCTATATTCTCCCCTGACTTCCTGAAATTGCTGGTGCTCTGCTACATCATCAAATTTTCATTTTTAAAACTTTTACAAATTTTCTTTTTCGTAAACAATTATACAATCCAAAATATTTACAATTTTCCAAACATTTATACAATTCAAAAGAAAATATTTACATTCAAATTCCCTCAACAAATATAAATTCGTAAACCACAGTCACTATTCAATGTTTACATCAGTGGAACGTAGAGTGTCCAGCTGTAGGCAAGCGATAACAATTGACAAAGCCTCGCTCCTTATCGCCAATCGAAGGTCAACGACCCAGGAACTCCCCTTCTCAGTCCAGGTAGCACTGCGTCGTCGATTGATTCACTAACGCGCTGTCCACTACTCGTGTATATAGTTCAGTTTTTGTATGGTGTCCGAAGTTCTCAGCAACACCTTGACGTTAGCGCAAGTATACTAGCTGTCATCTCAGCAAGAGCAGAGCAGTTCTGCGCAGATCGGGAAGTCGTCCGGAATCGTCTTTGCAGTTGATACAGCAACAATACCCAGAACAAACAATCCTCAACGGCAGATTAATGTTATACTCATTATTTTACTATTTATTCCGTTCACACTGCTTAACACAGAAGGTGTTTTATTCTTCTGCCATTCCTCCGGAAAAATATTTCTCCAAGCGTCAACACCTGTCTCCATTGAACGTCAACCATGAATCAATCCGACAACGGGGTGTGAGTGAAGTCTATTGTGATTCAAGCGCTGTAGTTAAGTGATCAGTAAAAATTGTGAGTGCCCCAATGTGGATAAATCCCAGGTATTCGAACAACTTTCACAGCTAGCTAGTAAAAATATTTAATTCCACGTTTCTCTTTCCTTTTGTTTGTCCATACACTCGCTCGTTTATCCACATTTTATTTTATTTATTTAACTAAAATTTATTCTAAGACACAAGAAAATATTATTTCAATCGAGTCTTGTCATCTTGGAGAAAGGTGATTGTTTTCTTGAATTAGCAATACCCATTAATTTACTTCAATAAATTATCTTCATTTATATCTTGCTTTTAATCCATGTAGTCCAAGATATAATTTATTAATTACATTTTATATCTTCAAGTCTTCAGTATTGCCAATTACAATCACCCTTTTTATTCTCACTGAAAAATACTTTATTACACAACCTGAAAACATTATTTTATGAACTTGCGACACACCTTTGTCACACTTGGTTATTTACAAACAAATAACAGATGTTTATTTACAAACATTTACACAAGGTTTCAATTGACTGACATGTGCCCTTTTAACATCTAACAAATCATCTTTGTGCTGCAATATACAACTCATATCAGTTAAATAATACAAGATTCTGTATGGACCAATGAACTTAGCAATAAACTTTTCATTACCTCCACTGGACCTATTTAGCACATAGGCCCACCTTCCAATTTTGAATTGGCGGTTTTTAATGCCCTCGTAGACTTTCAGCTTTTTATTTCTCTCACTCCTCTTCTTATTATTCGATATTGCTTCCTTCAATTTATTACAAACATCTTTGGCATTTACATCCTCTTCCGTCAAATCATTTAATTCCCAGGTGTTACTTAATGAATTGTTGTGGGCATAAGTAAACATTAACTCATGTGCGCTGAACTTCTTACTTTCACTCGTCCCAGAATTTAAAGTTTGTTGGACTTCACTCAAGTTTTTATCCCATTGGTTCTTAGCTTCATTAAAATAAATTTGTAAAATTGATTTTATATTCCGCAAATAACGTTCACTCAAATTTGCTTGTGGGTGATAAGGAACAATTGTTTTATGTTTTATTGCCAAATTAAATAAAAAGGACCTGAACTCCCCACTCCTGTAATAACTTGCATTGTCTGACACTATTTCTTTGCATAGGGAAAAATTTTTAAAAATACAGTTCTGGAACACTTGAATTATGTTCTGCAATGTTGCCCTTCTAATCGCATTCACCCATACATACTTTGTACAATGGTCAACAGCAATCATTAAATAACAGTTTCCACTTACCGAGCGGTTTATCGGCCCCATCAGGTCGGTGTATATTCGGTCCATGGGCTTGTCACTTGTGTCACTGACGAGCGGGCCGTGCAGGTAACGAGCGGGTGCTTTGGTGCTCAAACATTGTTCACACCTCTTAATTCTCTCCCGGATGTATGGCGCCAGTTTGGGATGGTAAAAGTGTTGTGTCGCCCGCCTCAATGTCTTGTAGACTCCCTGGTGACAGCCTGTGAACTCCTCGTGGAAATATTTATAGACCATTTCCAAAAGTGACTCGGGCAGGTACACTTTTCTGGAATTATCGCTGGAACTCACATAACACAAAACACTACCTCGCATCATAAAGTTACTTTTGTTTGTGCAATTTTTAATACTGTCAATCACCTTTAAAAGTTCTGGATCCTGTTTTTGCATTTCACTAATGTCACTATAGGCTACAGGAAAATGATTTAAATTGCACACTATTTCCAGTTCTGAAATACTATATAGTCTTATTTACAAACAGTCTCTTACCACCTGTGCTTCTTTAGTAAAATATTTACATTTTTATTCAAGTCCATCTCTTTATCAAAGTGTCGAGAAAGAAAATCTGCCACATGATTATCTTTACCTGGGATGTGTTTTATTGTGAATGGAAGTGACAATACGACTTCAATCCATCTACCCAATTTGTTCAATTTTCCGAAGTTTGTCAAAAGCCAAGCCAAACTTGCGCAATCGGTGCGTAATTCAAATCGTTGGTACTCTAAATACTTCCTGAATTTATTAATTGAATAAACAACTGCCAAACTCTCCTTCTCATAGGCGCTCAAACATCTCTCGGCGTCATTAAACTTCTTAGAATAATACGCGACGGGTTTCTCCACTCCATTCACCATCTGGGACAATAGACTTCCGGCCGCATTATCGCTCGCATCACAGGTTAAAATAAACTCTTTAGAAAAATCCGGAATTTGTAGAACGGGAGCCTCAGTTATAGCTTGTTTTAATTTAATAAAACTTTCCTCGCATTGTTCAGTCCAAATAAATTTCACATTTTTGCGCCTTAATTCATTTAATGGTGCGCAAAGTTCCCCAAAATTATCAATGAATGAGCTTAAGTAAGACACCATTCCCACAAATCGTGACACTTCTTTGGCATTTTTGGGCCTAGTACAATTCCTAATTGCAACAATACGGTCTGGATCAATTTTAACTTCATCTTGACTGATAAGAAACCCCAAAAACTTGATTTCTTTATAAACAAACAACGCCTTATCTGGTTTAACAGTTAAATTGTGACGCCTTAGTCTTTCTAACACTTCCCTCACACGTTTTATGTGACTTTCATAATCGGGGGAGTACACTATGATATCATCAATATAATTTAAACAAAACTTATACTTGATATCATACAACACATCATTGAGGTATCTTGACAAAATTCCTGACTCACTAGCAAGTCCAAATGGAATTCGCTTAAACTCAAAAGCTCCAAAAGGAGTACTAAACCCCGTTAAATGTTGAGATCCTTTCGCAATTTTTATTTGGAAAAAAGATTGCGTTAGATCAAGCACTGTAAAATATTTGCAACCCTTCAAGTGCGCTATCAGTTCTGACATAACCCCAATTGGGTAATACACAGGTTCTAGCTTTTTATTTAACTGCATAATTAACAACAAGTCTATACTGGTCCGTATTTCCCTTTTTTACTAAAAATGCAGGCGAGATCCAACTTGACATGCTGGGTTTAATTACGTCTTGCTGCAATAACACATTTAATTCCTTACGCATTATTTCACTTTTGGGGGGTCAAGCGGATAATACTGATATTTAACTGGAAAATTATCTTTAAGTTTCAAATCAATTTCAAAGTTTATTGCGCTTCCAATTTGATCACTAAAAACATTTCCAAAATCCTTAACTAATTTATTTACATCCTGAATAGCTTCATCACATCCTATGTTTAAGTTACAAACAGTCTCAATACTTTCTTGCTTACTCATTATATTTACAATGTCATGACAGGGTATTTTAACACTTGGCGCAAACCCAAAATAAATTTCTTCCTTATACAAATTAACTACACAATGGCTCTTCTTAATGTATGGTGCACCCAAAATAATGTCCCAGACTAAGTTTTTACCAATCTGGAAATTAACTTCCCAGGTGAAGCGCTCTATTTTTATTTTTAATTCACACTGCCCCACTAACTCTAGCTTCTCGCTCTTACAATTGACATCAGTTTCTTTTAGTTTACCAACTATCTTATCTTCTCTTAACCTTGTAAATAATTTTTCACTTATTATGTTAACACTGCTCCCTGTGTCTAACAAAGCATTTTTGTTTATCATTAATTAACTCTTCTACTGTAGGCAGGAGGTTCTTACTATTGCCTTTTACATTTAAACTTAACTGTCTATTTAAACATTTGTCCCTGTAGTTAGCATACTCCCTATTTCTTAATCTTCTCTTCATAAATTGCCCATTAAATTCTTTTTTTGTCAGAGAACCAACAAAATTTGGGCTTAATTTAGCTGGCTCTCTGCTTACAAGTTTTTTGGAACCGCAGGCTTCGAAAATTCTTTGTTGACATTTTGCCGGAAACAATTTCTTGCAACGTGCCTGAGTTTCTCGCAATTAAAACATTTTATTCCGCCTCGCTCGAACCGATTTGGCCTGTGGGATCTCGATTGTTGTTGACCGCTAGTGGGATTTTCTCTGCGCCTGCAAAAACTTGCATAGGCAACGTTCGCACAGTGTACAGCTAACTGGTCGAGTTCTAAGTACGTTTTAGGCATTTGCACTAAAACCAAGTAACTTCTTGTTACTTCGTTGAGGCCGAGTACAATTAATTGCACAATTTCTTCCTCCTTGTATTGGCATTTGAGCAAGCGCGCATGCAACTTAATTTCCAAAATATATTCGTTCAAGTTTTCATTTTGTCTCTGAAGACGCAAAACCAAATCTCGTTTTAATGATTCTCGCATTGTGATTGGCACAAAATGCGCAATTAAAATTGTGTGTACTCTTTCAATGTCATGACCCTCGCTTAAGCTCTCTAAGATTTTTGCTCGCAATGCTCCTCTACAGTGACCTAAGCTTTGTTCTAAAATCTCACTGGCTTTGAGCTGTGTTTCATCTGAAAGCGTTAACAGTACCTTCACAAAATTTAACAACAATTCCACTACCAGACCGTCAGTTGGCTTAAACATCCTTAAATATTGTTCAATGGGGTTGCTTAGTTTCATGTACATCTTACTAACACTAGAGCTAGCATTATCTACCTCAGTCTTATCTCTAGCTATTTCCTTATCTTTACGGCTAGAACTGCTTAGGTTTAAATGTGTTTCAAATTCAATTTCATCTCGAAAACTATCCTCGATTACTTTTAATGCTTTAGTTTTTCCTCTTCTGTACATTCTACCTCCGTTAACTTAACTTGCATTCCATCTAGCATCTTAAACAATTCACTTATTTTATCTACAGACTTTTTCCTTACATCTAACATCTTAGCATAGTTCAATCTGCGGGCATAATGTTCTAATTTGCATTCTAGACGCACTAACTTATTTACATTTTTGGCTCCCTCCAACTCACTAATAAGTTCACCAATCTCATTCAAACGGATCTCAATCTCCTCTATTTCCTCCTTAATATTCAAAGCCTCCAAATTACTCACATTCTCCTTGACCCCCAATTTTAAAATTTCTCGCAAATCCTTTCTTAATTGTAGCACAACATCGTCCTTGGGACATCCTCGAACTTTCAACTCATACATTAATTCTTGCTTTGACAGAAGGTCCACTTTTAAAACTCCCATTTTGACTGTTTTTTAATGACCAACTTCTTTTTAATAGCAGAGTGGCACAATCTATAGCGCTGACTAGCAGGCTATAATTTTTCTTGTGGGTGATAAGAAGTGGTCATAAAAAAATATATAAAAGAAATTAATAAACTCTTCTTGTATTTATTTAAATAAAAAAATTAAACTTTTTCTCCTCAAATTAAACAGTTCAAAATTTGAAATAAAATTAAACTTGGTTTTGCTTATCACTTCTGTCTTTCAAATAAAAGATTAACTGTTCGATCCCTTTTTTTATATTACTGAACTTTAATTATAAATCTTCTTTTATTTCTTAAACAGTCTGGCTTTAAGCATGTCTTCAACCCAAGTATTAAAGAAAAGGTTCAATCCAAGAAAGAATGAAACGCTTCGAACCCTGAAAAAGAAATAATTGTTTTACAGACTGTTCCCCTTTTTTAAAAAAACAACAAATGAGAAATTGGAGCAATAATTTAAATTGAAACTCTAAATTCTAAAACAACTTTGTACCTTCAAACTGAAGAGGTTCACGTTTCGCTGGAAAGACTCACGACACACTCACGACACTAGTTGTCAACGTAAAATGCCGGAGCCTCCCAGCGACCGTGAATGTATAACCTTAGCTTAGAAACTTCCAGAAACCCGAGCACGCCGGCCGTCACGTGACCAGACTCCAGTTCAATCCAGCCAAGGAAGAATTTAAATCATTGTCTCCAACTCATTCTGACAAACCCGAACAAGAAAATCGCGATCTTGCCTTGACTTGCAAAACCAAGTAGCACCAGCAATTCTTATTTGCAACTGTCAGCAATTATTCAAAAAACATCTTTTATATTTTTATACATTAATTATTTTAATATATAACAAATAGTATATTTAATTATATATAGCGTTTCAATTACAATTGGGACGCTATAGTACGAAGAGATTCCTGGCCTGCTGTTGTTCCTGAAAGTTTAAAACTGTTTAAACAACGAAAAGAAGAACTGGTAGTGGAAAATGATTTACTATTGTGGTTTGGAAGAGTTGTTGTTCCAGAATTGCATGAGGGATGACATTTTGAAAGTTCTACACTCTGGACACCCTGGGATTGCATCTATGAGATCTGTTGCATGATACTGCATGTGGTGGCCTAACATAGATCAAGACATAGAAGTGTTTCTAATAAAGTGCATACCTTGTCAAGATAATCAAGATAACATAGAAGAGGTACCATAATATCCCTGGAATGTACCCGATAAAGTTTTGAACGAGTACACATTGACCTTGTAGGGCCAATAAATGGTTCTATGTGGCTTGTGGGTATTGATGCTCTATTTAAGTGGGCAGAGGTAGACTGTCTGAAGACAACAACTTCTGCTGCTATAATACATTGATTGAGATCATGGGTCGGTGTCGGTAGTATGGGCTTCCAACAGAAATCGTGACTGACACTGGGTTTGTATCAAATGAGATGGAGAATTTATTTGAAAGAAACTCCATAAACCATAATAAAACGACGCCTTATCACCTTATTGCCTTACACATCAATGAAAGAGGTGGGAGATTGCACATTAGAGCTTCAAAGTGTACAGTTTAGCTATAGAAACTCGCCTCAGAAGACAACTGGAAAGGCTCCAGCTGAAGTGTTCTTTGGCCATTGAATGCCAACTATTTCGACCATATAAAACCTAACCTCCGAAAAAATAGAAGTAAAACTTTGGGAATAACAAAAAAGAGATGAAAAAAAGAAAGCTAGAAGAAGAAGGAGAATTGTGGATAAAAAATGAACAAAGTAGTGGTTAGTCAGCTGGAGTTGTAAGAAAACAGAATGGCTTATACGCATATGAAGTTCTTTGCGGTGGAATCTTAAAAAAGAAACATTTAGATCAAATGAGAAAAGGTGTGGGAGCTGTAGATAAAAAGGGAATACCATCTGGGATCAATAGCAACCTTATTTAAGGGGAGAAAATTGTAGGATAGTGATTATATTTAAAACTGTATATCAGCTGTTTTTATGATATCAGTGTTTATGTTTTGAGATTGAAATTAAAAATAGTTTTACAATGATTATTTTTAATGTGTTTTTCTAAAATCTATAACAAATTAAAACGGTTTTTATGATGTATTTTATGGTCTGTAAACTATGGTTCAACTCGCTAAATGAATAATAACAGTGCTTTATGAGTGATACGTTATCTCATGTAAATAACAATAGCATATTAAAACAGTGCTTTGAGACCATTTAATAGCTTGACTATCTGTAAAAGAGATAACACAGAAAGAACATTAATTAGTTTCACTGATTACATATAAATTAAATATACCTTAAGAACAGTTAAAGAATAAAAAACAAATCGATAAACAGACAAATTTAGACAAACCTTACTTCAGAAAAAAGTAAAAAAGAAGTAATACATTCAATGTGCTACAGAAAAATGTATATTTTCTTATTAGTTTAAAATAAAACGAGTTTGCACACAGCACGCTGTTGTGAGGGAAGTGAATTCCCACATAACAAACTTTTAAAACTCAAAATCAGTGTAAAACATACATTTATTCCAATTTTTATTGAATTCTGAAAACATTAATTTGTTGGCTGTTCTGATGCTCCTGGTTTCATTTACCTGCAATGTTGGGAGTACAATTTTGCACATTATAAGGTTAGGAGAAGGTCCAGTCAGGCTTGAAAGTAGGCGTGAGGTTGCTGGGGATGATAAAAGTACACCAACAAATTAATAACAGGCTTTTATAATGTAAAACCCCCATAAGACAACATACTGTGTTTGGTCGATACACATTTTCTTTAATAACTTTGTAAATATTTATGCTAGAATGACGAGAGAGGACTTAAAACTTTTGTCTCACTAATTCCCTTATTTTTATATGCATTAATTTTACATCCAGGGCTCTTTCTGACCCTTTTTGGGCCCAAAACCTCGAAATTTGAAAGATTAATCCCTAATAAAGGTGTTTAGAGTTTTCCGATTGTTTTGCCCGACGAACTTGTCCAAATGATTATAGAAAGGAACATCCCTACCAAATTTGAAGTAAATTGGACAAAAAAAGTTACTGCTAGAGTGCAAACGCGCGCGCGCGCACACACACACACACACACACACCCACACCACACACACCCCACACACCACACACACACACATATATATATATATTTATATATATATGAACGATCCCCCAAAACTTGGTCAGGAAGTCACGTTAGGAACTTCTATGATGGTCCTGGGC
This sequence comes from Allygus modestus, assembly GCA_963675035.1. Taxonomy (NCBI): domain Eukaryota; kingdom Metazoa; phylum Arthropoda; class Insecta; order Hemiptera; family Cicadellidae; genus Allygus; species Allygus modestus. The sequence continues at coordinate 287,672,257 of OY776111.1, forward strand.
GCTAAAGTTTCACCGTGCGGGTCATGCTAATAGTTCACTTTCCATAGGAAATTCACTAATAAAACACATTTATTAAGCCTTTGTTATAACTATCTGAACCTTTAAGTGATTAAATATATTTTTGTACTATTTACTCTACATAGTACTTGAAAAAAGGTTAACATACCTGATACTGCCTCGAGATTCTTGTAGATCCCAGTGGACTACGCGTTTCGACGGTTTAATCCGTCATCTTCAGGTTGCACAAAAACTTTTTTTTAACACATTCCAAGGATGGTTACGTCAGTAAAAAAAAAAAAAAACTCAAAACATTAACATAAAACACATTACGAAATACGGACGAATAGACAAATAAAAACAGTAGGTCTTTCATTATATCCTGCCATTTTCAATACAACTAAATTATTACCTTTATCTGCTTTGGTTATTATAAGTTATTGTTAGCTACTTTGTTTTTTATCTGTTTCAAAATTTGAATTTCATTTGAGATTGCATTTGAATTTGTTGGGTTTTTTACTAACTGGTTAACTTGTTATTTATCATAACACGAGCTGTGCTTTGCTAATTTACATCACTTAATGTCTGAACTGCCGCTTCAGCAATGATAATCTCTGTGAAAATGCTTTTTGAACCTCGATTACAAAAATTATACTACAGTCACTTATTAACAAGGCTATTTCCTCTGCATTAAAATCAATATTAGAAAAATTTATAGTTCTGGATAGAATTTGTGACTTATTTTTGCGACTTGATAACTATGCTTCTGGTTGAGTAGACAGTTAAGTTTTTTCTTAAGAGTTCTCTTTTTTATTTCGATTTCTTTGTATATCTGTGGTTCAATTTGCGATAAGACATTGTTTATCTATGCTGAATGAATGTAGTTCAGCATTTTGATATGAGATTTCCGTAGCAATTTATTTAACATAGACTTCTTACTGTGTTGTTGCCTTATTCCATGTTTTAACCAAGCTGTCTCAGCGGCAGTTTTTGCCTTTCTGGTAGCAACCGATTTGTTGTTAGTTTTTACAACTATGTATTTGGGGATTACATGATTTTTTAAACATTCTGTATTAAATATAATGTTCTGTGCAGTCTTTAAAACTTTCAGCTTCAAGTTTTTGTACTTAACAACAACTTTTGCCTGGCTAGCAGATAACTTCATTTTGGTTGTTTATTCCGAATGTTGTTGAGTAATTGAAAAAAAGGTTGAAATACCTGATACTGCCTCGAGATTCTTGTAGATCCCAATGGACTATACGTTTCAACGGTTTAATCCGTCATCTTCAGCTCGCACTAAAACTTCAACAATTTTGAGAAATGAAATGTGTGAGTCTCGACTGGTTGGTGACTTGCTTCTAGGAACCGACCTTTGGCCCCGGGCTACCTTTATCTCGCTTATTGTCTAGCTTGAGCAATGTTTCAAATAATATATTTGACTGGAGAATACTTTTGTCATTTAATTTATAATAAAGGGGGCTGGTTTTAGTGCCTTTGTAAATTTCATACTGTTCCAGATCTGTCGGAGTCGCTGCTGCAGGCCTCTCTGACAGAGTCGTTGTTGCTGCAGGCCTCTCTGTCGGAGTCGCTGCTGCAAGCCTCTCTGTCGGAGTCGCTGCTGCAAGCCTCTCTGTCGGAGTCGCTGCTGCAGGCCTCTCTGTTGGAGTCGCTGCTGCAGGCCTCTCTGTTGGAGTCGCTGCTGCAGGCCTCTCTGTCGGAGTTGCTTCTGCAGGCCTCTCTGTCGGAGGCACTGCCGCAGGCCTCTCTCTGTCAAGAGTCGCTGCTGCAGGCCTCTCTGTCGGAGTCGCTCCTGCAGGCCTCTCTGTCGGAGTTGCTTCTGCAGGCCTCTCTGTCGGAGTCGCTGCTGCAGGCCTCTCTGTCGGAGTCGCTGCTGCAGGCCTCTCTGTCGGAGTTGCTGCTGCAGGCTTCTCTGTTAGAGTCACTGCTGCAGGCCTCTCTGTCGGAGTCGCTGCTGCAGACTCTAGGCTGGAGTTGCAGTTTCAGGACTCTTCAGTAGTCGCTGCAGGACTCTCCATCGGAGTCTCTGCTGCAGGCCTCTCTGTCGGAGTTGCTGCTGCAGGCCTCTCTGTCGAAGTCGCTGCTGCAGGCCTCTCTGTTAGAGTCGCTGCTGCAGGCCTCTCTGTCGGAGTCGCTGCTGCAGGCCTCTCTGTCGGAGTCGCTGCTGCAGGCCTCTCTGTCGGAGTCGCTCCTGCAGGCCTCTCTGTCAGAGTCGCTGCTGTAGGCCTCTCTGTCAGAGTCGTCGCTGTAGGACTCTCTGTCGGAGTCGCTAATGCAGGCCTCTCTGTCGGAGGCACTGCCGCAGGCCTCTCTCTGTCAAGAGTCGCTGCTGCAGGCCTCTCTGTCGGTGTTGTTGCTGAGGTTCCTAGGCTTGAGTTGCTGTTTCAGGACTGAGTCGTCGCTGCTGCGGACTCTAGGCTTAAGTTGCTGTTTCAGGACTCTCTGTCAGAGTCGTCGCTTCTGCGGACCCTATTCTGGAGTTGCTGTTTCAGGACTCTCTACTGCGGACCCTAGACTTGAGTTGCTGTTTTAGGACTCTCTGTCAGAGTCGCTGCTGCGGACTTTAGCATGTAGTTGCCGTTTCAGACTGCTGCTCTGTCACAGTTTAATGAATCTCGGTCATAGTTGGAGTAGAAAGACTCTTTCAAAGTAAAGGATTCTTTATTGGAGTGGCTGCTGCAGAAGCCTGTTAGAGTTGCTGCTAAAATAAAGGACATTTTATATAACTGGTTAAGAATGGACTCAAAAGAACTCATGCTTCTTTTAGAGTGATGTCTGAGCATATAAGTACCTACTCGTGAGCTTTTATTTTATTCTAACAAAGAAAACAATAATCTTAAGTCAAAGCAGCAGTTATTTATATGCTAACAACATAATTTACATTATCAAATCAAATCCAAAGATTTAGTGACTGTGGTTGTATACTAAAGCTAAAAATGACAATTAGTCTATAAGTTGGTGCATGTAATCCCCTCTCCTAAAAGTACTCAGTAATTCTTCCCTTGTACATTCTTATTATTAATTTAATTGATGCAAATATAAAATTAGGAAATATAACATTAGTTGTGACTAGAAACAATTGTTGTTGTTATTACTAAGCATATTTACTCTGATTTTAAATTACCATCCAATCCTTGTTTGGTAATTTGTTTAACATATTTTACAAAATCCTGAAATTTTTGTTTTTTGCAGGGAATGGCCTTAAGTTTAGGGGACAAGATCAATATGACCCAGAAGAGGCCTCATAAGGCGATGGGAGCTTGAATTCTTCAGCACATCAATGTTCTTACATCCTTTATCATATTATGTATTTACTTATACAATCGTATTATAGTTTGATCAGTTATAAATAAACTTATCTGTATGTTATGGTGGAGTGATTTTGATTTCTATTGACACACTATTGAAACCCCTCTTAGTATTTAACTTGCATGCTTCACTAGCTGGTACCCAGCGCGACTTAATTCACATGGTTTTTGTTGACTACCATTGATTCCCATTTCTTTTCCTGTTGGAAAAATATAGTTACTATGAGAACTTGCATGAAATCATTACTCTATAAGAATAACATGTTAACTTTATAGTCCAGTGGGGTGAAGGCCCTAGGACCTTAGTGGCTAGAAACCTTCCAAGGGTTAACTTGAATGGCCATGCAAAATTTCATCTCAATCAGAGGAGTGGTGTAGGAGTGCATAAAGGATAAACAAAAAATACCCCCGTCGCAAGCAAACCTATGTACTCTGCGAATTTCCTATGCATAATATATGTCTTAATACCACATAAAGCCTCATACCAAGTTTCATTAAAATATATTCATAAATAAGCGATATATACAATTTTAATTATTCTCTATAAGAATAACATGGGGGCTGAGTAAGCAGGTATGCTGCAACAAGGAGCACAAAATATGGGTTTTCATGTAAATATCAATAGAGCTTATCTAAGTCACACACTAAGTTTCATCCATATACATTCATAAATAAGCGATATATAACATTTTAATTATTCTCCATAAGAATAACATGGGGACCGAGTACCTAGTTTTGCTGCTAAGAGAACCATAGGCGAACAATTTATTTTGTGCAAACAACAATAAACCACAACCAGAAAAAGCCATATACCAAGTTTCGTCAGTTTATTCGTCAGGCTGTCGCATGATTTTCAGGCGCCCAGGGCGAGATTTCGTCAGCCCCCCCAAACCATTCACCCTCCCACCAACCATTATTGCCGGGTGCACACTGCCGAACCACAGTTCTCGAAAAAGTCGAGCCAATAATGCAGCCCCAGTGAAATCCTGTTTGCAACAATGGAATTCGCACCTACTGTTGCACACTGCCGACGCGATCAGTTGCAGAAGTTTGTAGCAGCTTGCTGTGACTGATCGCATCGGCAGTGTGCACCAGTAGGCGCGACTTCCGTTGTTGCAAACGGGATTTCAATGGGGCTGCATTAATGGCTCGATTCTTCCGAGGACTGTTGCTTCTGCTCACTACTGCGATAGTCGGCAGTGTGCATCCGGCCTAAACCTAAATATGTAAGGTTTCAAACACAAACACACGGCGAGCAACGCGATGCGACAACGATCGACACTATCAAATACCCCATTAGATGGGGTCAAACCATAGAACTATATTTGGGTCAAACACACAACGAGCGACGCGTCGGACTTGTGAGACAAGTTCCAAACTGTATCGCGTCTAAACGGTCGTTTGTAAAGTTGTGTGTCGCGTTGCGCCGCTGTTAGTGATTTTGTGCCCTAAAACAGACATCCAGATTATGTTACAAACATGGCAGAGCAAGGAATTAAAATAACAATTTAAAAATGTATTTATATAAGATTGTATTGAAAATCTAATTAATACAAATAATGTGAGACAATTTTAAATATCATAAACTAATGCTGCAGAAGTTAATTAATATTTTAGTGTGCAAATTAATATTATAGTGTGGGAACTCTCGATACATAGAGTGAAAATAATAATACAGAAAAGAGAACCACGTTTATCAAATAAAGAAAACAAGGTAGCCAACTAAACACTAAATGGTATTCGCCTGGCTTTTGCACGAGCAAATGTCATGAGAACTTCCTTGAGGTCAATTTTTCGTGCCACGTCGTTTTCAATAGACGAGATTGCCAGAGAATTCAGTCTCTCCTGTGACATAGTTGGATCGTAAATAGGTCTTTATAAGATTTAACTTACTAAAACTATGCTCAACACTTGCAACTCTCACTGGTGTGGTTAACAATACCCTAAGCCCAATCCATAGATTCATAAATAAGTTTTTACTGTCGGTTACCTTAACACATCAATAGGCTGATCTTGGGGTTCTTTCAGTTACAAGATGGAATTGACATGTAGCAGTTCACAAAAAAGTTAATTTCTCTTGATATCCGATACGCCGTCAGCATTTTTCAATAGGGAGTCTAGATTCAAACAACTTGTTCCAAGTCATGTTTTGCTGGAAGGTTAGCCATGTTATACTGAAACCCCCACTGTGAATTATGGTTATTAATTGAAGTTGACCTACTTTCCACTGAGGTTACAACAGCATCCACCAATGGATAAAATTCCTCCCTCTTAAATGTGTTTTCTGCAAATGTTTGCACTTTCTCATCTCTTTCGTACAAAAAGACACATTTCTTTTTGCAAATTCTTTTTTCAGGGAAGACTGGTTGTATTTCTAGCTCTTCTGCAATTTACTTTGCGGAAATTACTGCATTTATGTATCCACTTTCTCTAAATTTGCCTAAGAAGTTCAAGCAGTTATTGAACTTTTTACAGCACCACTAACGCCTTTGGATTTCTCTTGAAGACTTTTACTGATGATATTGATTTCAAAAAGCAAATCATACCACACTAGTAAGCATATTAAGAAAGAAAAGCCTTCCATCTGGTTGACTAAGGACTGAGCTTTACTCGCTGCCTGAGGGTCGTCCATTTTCTCATTCAATTCGATCAAAGCATCCCGGATTTCAACGTACTGATAGCGAACAGCCTGAACCGCAGCTATGCGGGCTTCCCATCGTGTCTCACATACTTGTTTTAGCGAGAGATTCATGACATGTTCACTGATCACACACCAACGCTTTGTAGAGCCTGCAAATATTGTATAAATACGCTGGAGAATTCCAAATAGAGATATAGATTTGACCGAGGATTTCGCTCCATCAGCAATTACCATGTTCAGACTATGGCTTCCACAAGGCATGAAAAAAGCCAGGGGGAAATCTTCTAGTACACGATCTTGGACTCCTTTGTGGATTCCTGCCATATTGGCACCATTATCGTATCCCTGCCCCCGACAGTCTTTTATGTTTAGTCCACATTCGGCAATTTCGTTAAACAACAGGTCAGTCAGAGGTTCTCCGGAGGTTTCTGCAGCCACTCGATATGATATAAATCTCTCCTCTATGTTAATATCATAATTTTCTTCATTAACATAACGAATCGTTAGAGATGTTTGCTCTTTGTGGCTAATATCGGGAGTCGAGTAGAAAATTACTGAAAAATATTTGGCATTCTTTATTTTCTTGATGATACTCTCCTTTACTGCACTGCCTATCATGTTAATAATCTCACTTTGAATCGATACACTTAACAAGTGAAAGTTAGTTTCTCGGTTGGATTCTCTGCGTAAATGTTCTAATAAAACTGCATAAAACTTCCCTAATAGTTGTACAAGGCTAATAGTTGACCATTGTTTTTTGTAAATAACTTGGAAGACGAGCCTCGAAATGCTATGTTATTCTCTGCTAAATACAACGTGATTTAGACTAACCGTCACAACACCTCTTCCGAGAGTTTTGTTTCAGTGTTTATTTGATTAATAATTTCCTGGTTGATTGAATTACCCCCTTAGAGTCTATTTTCTGCCGTGCACCACGCGACCATGTATTTAAAGTGATCTGGTGACATTTCATGAGACTTCAACCTATCAGCCATGTGTTTCCAATCATTAATTTTTTGTCCAAACTGTGATTTTGAAGATGGGTCAAAAATCCTACAGAAAAAACAGTAAGCCGAATCATTTTTGTCGGAATAAACTAACCAACGTCTTAGTAGTTTTTCGCCATTTTCAGTGAAACGGAGTCGAAAACAGTTTGAAAAATGCCTGTTTTTGGAATTCTTAGGATACTGATAATCTTCTTTGGAAAAGTCAGCAGGGCCTTTTAAAATTAGGTCATTGCGCTGCTCTTTTAAGATGAGCTCTGGCTCTTCAGATAAAGCCAAACTATCACAAAGTTTGCTGGTGGTGTCAATCTTGTCAATCTCAGACTCTAAAGTTAAATTTACCTCTTGGTTATCGTCTCGACCTTCAACGCCTGTAGGAAGAACAGGAATTTCTTCACTAGTCTCTTGAAAACTGGTACTTGGCAGGTCAAAGATGGTAACGGGCTCTGCCACTAGGAATGTAGATGATTTATTAAAAACTAGTTAGTTTTGGCACTTTGGACAGTAACACTTCACGCACTAATTCAGTTTCCTTATTTAATTTTCGCCACTGAGCTCCCGACAACTTTTTTGACATTTTGGACACTGATACAATACAACTTACTTAACTCATCAGTGCGGACTGCGGAATCAGTGACTGGCAGTGGCAGGTGGATGCGAGAGGTTAGGAGAGGTACGAGGGGTAGGGGTGTTAGCGGATGTGACGTCTGTGTCTGTGTGTGTCTATCATGAGTCAGCGTCCCAAGGTCGGATGAAATAAAAATAGAACACCGCAACACTTCAGCGAGTGTGTGCGTGCGCAGGTGCACCCTTTAAGACAATGTATTTTTGATGTGAGATAATACAGGGAAAGAGCTGGGGCCTACTACACAGTGGAGTTCATCATTAGGCTATTATTATTAACAGTATACTGTACAAGCAAATCCAGCTGCTCAATTTTTAGCAAATACTTAAATTGGGATAACCTAAAAATAGTAGCAAATATAAAGTTGTTATAGGGTAAAATATTTGATCAATAAACAAATGCAACGTATTAATACAAATTGGTTTTACAGTACCTACCTTAAATATACGTTATGTACAAATAATTAAATTTTTCCAATATCTGTTGTTTTATTTTTGCGCCCCCATCGCCGCAGCACCCGGTGCACCCCCATCGCCGCGGTACCCGGGGCGCCCCCATCGCCACGGCACCCGGTCGCCCTGCCCACGCGACGGCCCTGGATGGAGTGATTCGTCTGGTTTTCAAACTCGTTCAAATAAATGGTACTTTACAGATTTGTGCCAAATTTCATTAAGATCAGACCTTTTTTATGAGACTTGTCGTGCTTACGGACACTTGTGTGTATATATTATATATTATTAGGCTATTATTATCATATATATATATCATCATATACATATATGTATGTATATATGTATGTATATATGTATGTATATATATACATATACAGGGTGTCCAGCTTCCACTACGACAAACTTTACCAGATTATTTTGGGGGTCAAAACAAGCAAAAAATGCATCATAGCATGTGTTCTATCTCGAACCGTTTTCTGTCTGTCTGTTTGGATGTGGTTTTTACATAAACCTGAATATCTCAGAGACGGTTTAAGATACAATAACGAAACTTGGTACACATGTTCACCTATGTAACTTCAATATTTCATATAAATTATATTTTCCTACATTTTCCCGTTTCAAAATGGCGGCCGGTTAGAAATTTAAATTGTAAATATCTAAAAAACTGCATGTTTTACAAAAATGTTACAAGATACGTAAAAAATAGGAATTTTAATGACAAATCTAATGGTATATCATTTATTAAAATTGAGTAACGCATAATTGAGAAAATACAAATTTAATGGTTAATGGTAAAGTTGCTGTAGAACTGAAGACAGTGTTATTATTGGAAGGTAAAAGTAAACAGCTGCTTGGTCAAACAGCAGGTTGGTCTAAATAATCAAAACATGGGTTTTTATTCAAAAAACTTTTTCAATAATGCAATTAAAAAATAAATTTAAATATTACTTATTGTTTATTGAGGTTTTTTATAATTAAATGAGAAATATCAATTAACAGCTGATGTTAGGCTAAAATCAGCTGATGTTAGGCTAAAAACAGCTGTTTTGTATTAAATAGCATTAGAAACAACAAATAGAGGCCATTGTTTATGTAAACATTGTTGACCAACCAGCTGTTTGAGCTAAGTTAGTTACACTTATCCCGAAACACACTGTATCTATCTATATCTATAAAAGGCAAAGCCCTGGCTGACTGACTCACTCATCACTAATTCTCCACCTTCCCATGTAGGTAAGAGCTGAAATTTTGTACACTGATTCTTTAGGCATAAAATAGGAAAACTAAATGGTTTTCATCCTGATTTGACCTTAGGCCTCCGCCAGAGATCCCGACAAAGTTCCCATGTATTTCTTATGGACATTCATTTTTGTTTGAGCTAATGAAAATACAAACAGCTGATCGTGATTCGTAGTAGTTCCACAGGCTAACCACAGAATGCAGCACATACAACTGTCATAGTTTTTACTTTCTCCCCCTATACATAGATAGTATATGGAGAAAGTATTGTTTTCGCCAAAATTTTCGAATTTGAGTTGTTAGTGGAAATATTCGTTTTGGTGCTCCCTGAACCCAAAAAAGTGGTTTTTACGTGATGCTGTCTGTGTGTGTGTGTGTGTGTGTGTGTGTGTGTGTGTGTGCGCGTGCGCGTGTGCGTGTGTGTGTGTGTGTGTGTGTGTGTGTGTGTGTGTGTGTGTGTACACAGAGCTAGAGCCCTAACCAATGGGCCGATTTTTATGAAATTTGGTATTTAGGTAGAAATCCACAATATCTCCAGGCCTTTTTCTCATTTTTTAAATTTTTTTTATTTTTAAGGGTAATTATCCCCTAAAAACCGCCAAAAATCATGAAAAATCAAAATTTCTCAAAAACGGTGCTAACGATTTTGATTAAACTTTGGTCGTTTGTAGAACTTTAGTTTTCCAACATAATGACACAACCTGCATGTCTGTAAAAATTCGGGTTCAGAAATTACAGGACATAAAACATCAAAAATTCAGTTTTTTTCATTTTTCATTAAAAAAATAAACATAAAAAAATATTACTATTCACCATTAAAAAGAGCTCAAAAAACTAAATAATTTAGTATTTTGAATTACTATTCTACAATTGCTGGTTTCGGAGAAAATTGAAATTTTCATTTTGCGGTAAACGCAGTACGTTGTCCAACGTTATTCTTATGGGGAATACAAAAATTACTATTTCTTTCTTATTTACTGATAAATTTCATTCAAACTTGATATGCTTGTCAAGTTAGCATTGACCAACAGAGGAAATTCAAAACATGTTGCCCCTTAATAACCCTGGGTGGGGAATAGGGGGCATTTCCCCTCTTATAACCACGAGTGTAGCAATGGATTCTGTAGTGCCTCGAAAGCAGGGATTTGGGTGGATGTTTTTTAAAACAACTTGTTTATACAAGATTTTCTGTACATTCGACCGTGCTTTGTATTCTATATTTAGTAAATAAAAAGTAATTTATTCATTAAAGTTGGGCTAAAAGGGAGAAAGTATGTGTCAGTTTCCTGATATCGATTATTATAAATTATTTGCGGGGCGAAGCCTGCAGGAAGAGCTAGTATATATATATATATATATATATATATATTAGTTGTAAGCATAATTTTAAAAACAGAGCACCCTTTTAGCGAATTTCCCCTATAGGGAAGAAGCTATTACCGTAGGTCTCATGGTAAGACTTATGTTTATGTGTTGTTGAAGGGACGGATTCAGAGATCCAAAGATTCAAAGATCCTCACACGTCAACCGAAGCTTATTGTGTGTCCCTAGTACGTCAGTTTGGCAAACCAATGCCCGTACCCTTTACGAGATCCAGGAGTTTTTTAACAATACTAGCGTCCCTTTCATCACCTGGCTGCTTACAACCAAACAGAGCCCTTCTCCTTGCCCGGAGTCTCTCGCAGTCCAGTATGATGTGCTTGGCAGTCTCTTCAGACTGATTGCAAAGCCGACACACCTGACTTTCATTTCTGAGTCCGAGAGTGTGGAGATGTTTCCTGAAATGGCCGTGTCCAGTTATCAAAGCAATCAACTGCTTAACCCGACCTCTGCCCAACCTCACCAACCAGGTATCTGCTAGCAGCCTTTTGCCAAGTGCTTGAACAGTGTAACCTTGCCATTGCTGGCGATGTAAGTCCCTGGACCATTTGTTTATTGTGTGAAAAGCAGTTGTTATGCTTATGCCACAACTTGGCTCTGGACAAAAGAATGACATACCGGAACCTCTTTTAGCAAGCTGATCTGCACACTCATTGCCACCTATGCCTACATGGCCAGGTACCCAACCAAGATGCACCGAGTTGCGTGTTGCGAGTTTGCTGAGTGTGTTGTAACATTCCCACATCAGTTTTGACTTGATTTCGTTGGAGTCAAGAGCCTTGAGGGCAGCCTGACAATCTGACAAGATTACTATATGCTTGTCGCAATAGCGTCTGGCAATGCCTAGATTGGCACAAACCATGATGCCAAAAATTTCTGCTTGAAAAATAGTACAGTGTTGTCCCAGACTAGCACAGAGTTCTGTTCTAGGTGATTCACTGTACACCCCGTAGCCAGATTTTCCTTCAATGAGAGAGCCGTCCGTGTACCAGACAAGGCTGCCCTTCCTGTAATAGGGCCCTTCCTCAGATTTCCACTCTTCTCTGGAGCAGAATCCAACAGAAAAAGGTTTAGTGAAAACCATCTCCGTACTCATGACATCTGATGTCATATCAAGCACAGGGCTTTGAGCAACAGCTTTGGTGATGGTGCAATGTCCTGTTCCAGACAGGCCTTCCCTCCATTGGCCTGCGACTTTTAATCGATAGGCTGATTTCCGTGCTTCTGCCTTGATAAAGATATCCAAAGGCAGTAATCCAAGAGCAACTTCGAGAGCTGCTGATGGGCTGCTCCTGAAAGCCCCAGTGACTAGAAGTGTGCCCAACCTTTGTAAACTTGTGAGTTTGGCTATGGCTGTAGTCTGGTTCACCTTTGTCCACCAGACTAGTGATCCATATGTGACTTGAGGCCTTATTACTGCCTTGTACAGCCACAGCGCTATGTGAGGCTTGATCCCCCACGTGGAGCCTACAAATCTCCTGGACGTCATGAGCGCCCATTTCGCCTTATGCAGTGTATTATTCAAATGATCATTCCAAGTCAGCTTAGAATCAATTGTCAGCCCTAGGTATTTGACTGTACCTGATACTTCAAGCCATGTTGGTCCAAGTCTCAGCCTGGAAAGAGACTCAAGGTTCTTTTTCCTTGTGAACGGAACAACTACTGTCTTTGAGGGGTTTATGCTTAGACCCTCTCCAAGACACCAGACATTGACATATTGAAGATTGACATTCATGACATCAGCAACAATATTCGTGAACCTTCCCTGTACCATTAGGACTATGTCGTCTGCATAGCCCTGGACAAAGACGCCTCTGCTAGTGAGCTCACGAAGGAGACCGTACACCACCAGGTTCCACAGAAGAGGCGAAAGCACACCTCCCTGCGGACAACCCTTCGTGGGTGCGATCACTATCGATTTACCTTGAAGATCGGCTCTAATCCGCCTGGAGCAGAGCACGGTCTCAATCCACCTACATACAGCAGACTCAAGACCACGCCCACGCACCGCCCGGACCATGGCCGTGTAAGTAACATTGTCAAAGGCACCTTCAATGTCCATGAAGGTACATAGAGCGATTTCCTTAGCAGCAAGGCTGTCCTCCACCCTAATCACAAGTTGATGCAGGGCGGTTTCGCAGGACTTACCAGACTGATAGGCATGCTGGTTTCGATGAAGAGGAGTACCTGAAAGCACTCCCTTTCTTAGATGTCTTTCTACCAGTCTCTCCAGCGTCTTCAAGAGAAACGATGAGAGACTGATAGGCCGAAATGATTTTGCAGTTGAGTAGTCTGCTCTTCCTCTCTTGGGAATGAAGACCACCCTACTGAGGCGCCAGGCTTGAGGAATGTACCCATAAGCCAGACTTGCTCTGAAGAGTTCGCACAGGAGGACCAAGAGAGCTTCCGGTCCTTGCTGTAACATTGCCGGTATGATACCGTCCCCCCCAGGAGATTTGAAAGGGCCAAACTTGCTGATTGCCCATTTAACTTTGGAAAGTGTGACAATCCGTCTGGCTAAAGTCCAGCTTCCGCGATCAGCTCTTGGCCATGAGCCCCTTTCGCTGTTGCCGGACATGCCTAAACAGTCACTCTCAAAAATGCAATCCGGAAAGTGAGTCTCAAGGAGAAGTTTGAGACTTCCTTCAATTTCAGTGGTATATTGTCCCCCTGGTGACCTCAGGGATCCCAGGAGGCCAATAGAGCTTGAAGCTAAAACACGCAGTCTTGCTGCTGCGCTGAAACTGTTTACCTCCTGTGTAAACCGTCTCCAAGAGTTCTCTTTGGCTTTTTTGATTGCAAGGCAATATTCTGTGAGTGCCTTATGGTATGGCTCCCAGATACGGCTCCGTTTGCAATGGTTATGAAGCTTCCTGACAACCGTCCTTTTGCGTTCAAGGTCAGCAGTCCACCACTTAGTATTAGTGCGACTCTTTCCCCGCCGCAATGGACAATTGTCCTGGAAGCAGCTTACGATTGCGTTCTGAAGATCAGAAGCAATCTGGTCCATGTCCGCAAAGCAGCTGACCCTCCTACCTAATGATCCCAGTTGAGACAGGAGGTCAGACTTATAGAGTGACCAATCTGTTTTCCTGGGATCTCGATAGCAGGGCGAGTCACCCTCACTTTGCAGGTTAAAACAGATGTACCTGTGGTCAGACAAGGAGGCCTCATGGCTTACGTGCCAATTGTCAATGACTCTAAGGACTGCTTCTGAACAAAAAGTAATGTCAATAACCTCACTTCGATTTCGTGTAACGAACGTCGGACAGTTTCCAACATTACAGACATAAAGATTCTTAGATATGAGAAACTGAAGAAGAGCCTCACCTCTTGGATTCGTGTCGGAGCTTCCCCATCCGATTGTGTGATGAGCGTTGTCGTCACAACCTAAAAGGAGTTGTCGTCCGCCAGCGCAGGATGACTCCACCAAAAGTTTGAGTTCTCTCGATGGAGGAAGTTCCCTGGAGTCGTAGGGCAAGTAAACCGAGCCTGCAATTGTGCTCCATTCATTGCCTTCATAACTCCAGGTTATAGACACCGCAGTGAGATCTCTAGAACAGAATTCAGTGAGGGTTAGGCAGTCCATACCTTTCTTCACAAGTATGCATGTTCTGACATTTTTGAGAGAGGTACAGTAAATCAACCTACCCTTGGTATCGCCCAGGCCTGCAACCCTTCCTTGGTGAAGCCATGGTTCTTGAATCAGTGCCAGGTCAAATCCCTCTCTGAGGAAGAACTGGCAAAAAGCGGCCGAGGCTGCTTTACTGTGGTGTAGGTTGATCTGGAGGACCCTGGGCATTGTCCTTGACTGTCGTTGAGACAATTGAGACTTGCCAGAGTCCTCGGTTGGCTCTAGAGTTGGCTGACCTAACAGCGTTGAAGCAGGCCTCATCCAGGAAACAGACGAATCCGTAATCTTTTGGGTCTGGCTTAGCTGGCAGGACCTTCCATTCCTTCACCTTCAGGGTGGGGTTTTGCTTGTCGAGCATCTCAAGGACCTTTTCTGGAGTCTTCTTCAGGAGCTTCGGGTGAGCTCTAAAGAATACCCTCGTTGACCTCAAGATGTCTCTCCTTAGTCCAACAATAAGTTTCTTCTCCCCAAGTGGTTTAAGTCTAGGGATGAGTGTCTCCAGCCAAAGCTTAGTTGCTTCGTTGATGCAGGATGTTATTAAGGCACCTTTTTCCATGTAGGTGCCTGCAAACGATGGAGCAGAGCCGTCCTCTAGGGGTTCGAGCTCATCCATGATGGCGTCTTCAATAGCTTCTCCTTGCTCTGCTGAAAGCTTAGCCTCAGGATAGCCCTCCAAGACAATGGCCATTTTGATTGCTGAAATGTCCCTGTAAGAGACTCCTTTGCTAGAAGTCCCTGGATTCAAGGTTTGGTCATCATGATTCCTATGAATTCCACTCCTGGCCTTTTTAGTAGGTCCTTCCGCCGAGGGAGGGGTGGCCATATTGCCTCTAGGGCGCTTGGCCGCCCTCGACTCAGCTTCTGGACCTACATTCGTGCCTGGAGTTTCACCCATATCTGGTCTCATTGGTTTTTTCTTTTTGCCCCTCCGAAACTTCGCTGGGTCAAAAACTTCACCTCTCTCAAGAAGTTATGCCTGAATAGCCTTCCTTCTTTGGGCAGTGGTGAGGTTCGGTCTCTTCACCCGCAGGCTGTTCAGTTGCTCTATGGCATCATCGGAGCATACCCGTAGATTTTGGTGTTCCTGGACTTCTGAGAAGCTCATCCTCCCCCTCCAGTGGGGCTGATGTGATTGAGCTCACATCGTCCATGTTTAAGTCTGTAAAAATAAACATAAAAAAATTACTATTCACCATTAAAAAGAGCTCAAAAAACTAAATAATTTAGTATTTCGAATTACTATTCTACAATTGCTGGTTTCGGAGAAAATTGAAATTTTCATTTTCCGGTAAACGCAGTACGTTGTCCAATGTTATTCTTATGGGGAATACAAAAATTACTATTTCTTTCTTATTTACTGATAAATTTCATTCAAACTTGATATGCTTGTCAAGTTAGCATTGACCAACAGAGGAAATTTGAAACATGTTGCCCCTTAATAACCCTGGGTGGGGAATAGGGGGCATTTCCCCTCTTAAAACCACGAGTGTAGCAATGGATTCTGTAGTGCCTCGAAAGCAGGGATTTGGGTGGATGTTTTTTAAAACAACTTGTTTATACAAGATTTTCTGTACATTCAACCATGCTTTGTATTCTATATTTAGTAAATAAAAAGTAATTTATTCATTAAAGTTGGGCTGAAAGGGAGAAAGTATGTGTCAGTTTCCTGATATCGATTATTATAAATTATTTGCGGGGCGAAGCCTGCGGGAAGAGCTAGTATATATATATATATATATATATATATTAGTTGTAGGCATAATTTTAAAAACAGAGCACCCTTTTAGCGAATTTCCCCTATAGGGAAGAAGCTATTACCGTAGGTCTCATGGTAAGACTTAAGCCCGAGACCATGATAACTTTTCATTTTGAGGTCCCCAGATGCCAAAAACACCATTCGTTCAAATTTTTATATATGTGTATATATATATATATATATATGTGTGTCCGTAAGCACGATAACTCTCGTAAAAAAGGTCCGATCTTAATGAAATTTGGTACAAATGTGTAAAGCACCATTTATTTGAACGAGTTCGAAAACCAGACGAATCACACCATCCAAAGGGGGGTTTTGTACCCCAAAAATGGGTTTTTTGGGGTTTCCACATGTAATTTTTATTTAAATCAAATTTTAATTTTTACCATTTAATTCAGCATAAAAAAACAAACAATTTGGTATTTTTATCATTGATCTACGTCAATTGGTTCCTGAGATATTGAAAGTGCTAAACACAATACGTTGTCAAATGTTATTCTTATGGAGAAAAAGAAAAATTGTATATCTCGTTTATTTATGAACATAAACTGACAAAATTTGGTATATGGCTTCATCTGGTTGGGGTTTATCGTTGTTTGCACAAAATACAAAATTTTCACGTATGGTTCCCGTAGCAGCAAACCTAGGTAATCGGTCCCCATATTATTCTTATGGAGAATAATTAAAATGTTATATATCACTTACTTACAAATGTATATGAATGAAACTTGGTTTGTGACTTTACTTAGATGAGTTCTAATGGTATTTGTATAAAAACCCATTATTTTGTGTTCCTTGTTGCAACAAACCTGCGTACTCATCCCCAATGTTATTCTTATAGAGAATAATTAATATTTTAAATATTGCTTGTTTGTGAATATATTTCTTATGAATCCTGCTAAGTGTTAATGTGTTATGTTATATATTCATTGGAAATTCGCTGAGTATGCAGGTTTGCTGCGACGGGGGTATTTGGTTTTAACATAATATGTTTTATTAGACGACCAGTTTCAAACCTTTAGGTCATAGTCATGTCTTACATTATTTTTGTAACCTCACATAGTTCAAATTGTTCAAATTATTAAATGGTAAACAAATTAAGAATCATATGTTAAAATTAAACTTAGAATATGGGGATTTTCTTTAATATAATATTTTGTTATTGTCTTGAGGTATATAATATGAAATTATTTCTATTATCCTTTTTTTATATGACAAATTTTGTCGAAGATCGGATTTCTTTGATGTATGTTCATGGTGTTCAGCAAATTATTCGGGTTATTTTCGTAATTCATGTATATATGAAAGTCTTCTTTTACATATAATTTATCTCTTTCTTTCTCGTATTCTAATATTGTTAAGTTGTCATTGATACTTTTGTAGCTGTGTCTTGTTTCAATTAAATGTTCAGCGAAGTTTGATTTCATTGTAGTTCTGTTTCCGGATTTTAGGGCTTGGATGTGTTCTTTAAATCTCGTATTAAAACTTCAACTGGTTTGCCCGATGTAGTAGTTTTCACAGTCGCTGCATTTAATCTGATAGACATTTAACCAAACTATGTACAAATTGAAACTAAATCAAAAACTTAAGCTGCATATGTCACACAATTGCAACTGCAAAAAAGATATGGATAGAAGAGATCAACTCTTTATACTCAAAACTAAATGTAATCAATGACCAAATAACGAAGAAATTAGATGAAATCAAGAAATCATTTCACTATGAAATGATTGATGAAATTCTCGATTATATATCAAACTGGATAAAACCAATACTAGATGAAAAAATAAGAACTCATAAAAAGAAACTGTTTAAACGGTACTTTGGTATTATACGGATGCCACCCTTATACAGCGCGCTGCGGCAGTTATGTTAGGATGGGTTATCATAAAAATGATTGTAGGACTTTCCTTGTTTCGTTACAAATCGAATGATACCTGATGAGTCATACTTCCGGCCGCCAAACCCCCTCCAAATAGGCCAAGGTCAGGTCGTTGACCGGAGCGCGCGCATCAGCTGTCACCGCCTGTATCTGGGTCAGTGTCATGAGTGATTCATTGCCGTGCACTATGTTACATTTGTTTTCATAATGAGTGACGTTCTTTTGGTGTGGGATTTACCTCGAAATGAAGAGGAAACCGTACGTTTTTTTATGATAACCCACCCTAACATAACTGCCGCAGCGCGCTGTATATTTTGCGGAGTACATGTGGCGATCGGGTGTGGCTGCTAGCGGCGGCGACGCATTCAACACGATCCTAGCGGACATCGCTGGCTTTTGGGAGGCACAACACAAAGACCGCTCATCAGAATGATGTAAAATTTTTACAGTAAGTCAATAAAAGTACGTTTTTTCGAATTATGTAGTTATCCTTTGTATCCGGTAAAAATTAACCTCCAATAATAGTGGCATCCGTATAATACCAAAGTACCGTTTAAACTACTCGAAAAGACAATATTATTTCTCTAACTAATGAAGAACAAAACGAATTCAGTCCAGCATTACAAAATCTTACAGATATTGAATTTACTGAGAAAGAAACTTCATTTTTAGGTAAATCGATTAAGTACAATATAAATCTTGACCATAAGAAAAACATTCTTGAAGAAGATTTGCTGAACATGGAAGTGTCTATAAGGAAAAGAGATGCTAACATTCAAGATCCTATCAGACATACCTTTGTACACGAACTGAACAAAACATACTTAAAGAAGACATGGAACTTGTGAAAACGATATCAGATAAATTGAAGGAAAACAATTCAATTCTAACAAAAGCTGATAAAAGTAGTGCAGTAGTTATTATAAACAAAAATGATTATGAATCCAAAGTGGAAGCATTTCTTGGTAGAGGAAAGTTTAAAATCTTGAATAAAGATCCAACAGATGACTTTACTAAAACAACAAACTCTACCATAATGCAATGCTTAAAATAAAAATGCCTAATCCAAAAACACCAACTTTTCAAGGACAACCAAAAACGCACAAAGATGGCATCCCTATAAGACCAGTAGTCAACTTTCATCAAGCTCCAACATATAACCTATGCAAATATTTACATAGTAAAATTAAAAATAATATTAGCTGGGAAATAAAGTAAGTGTATCAAATACCTATGAATTAATAGATCAAATTAAAGATGTAAACATTGTCAACAATTCAATTTTTCTATCGTTTGATGTAAATGACATGTATTCTAACATCCCTATAGGGGAAACTGTAGCAATACTCAAATAGCAATTAACAAACCGAGGTGAACTTATCTAAACTCACTCTCTAACAAAATTCAATTTTCAAAAGAAGTACAAAACAATAAAATTAATTTTCTAGATATAACGATTTCTAAGGAAAATAACAAACATTCATTTGAAATCTATCGAAAAGCAACTACAACAGAAACAATAATACCTTCAAATTCAAACCACCCGTGGCAACATAAGTTAGCAGTTTTTCATTCAATGACTTATCGATTAATCAACATTCCTATGTCGAATAGCAATTTCAACAAAGAGAAAATCTTATAAAACGCTTGGCAGTAAAGAATGGCTACAAGCCGACTATAATTGAAAGAATGATAAGAAAGAAGATCAAAAAGTAAAATGAAAGAAGAGAAACGTCAACGGAAGAAAACCAAAAAGAATATATATGTATTCCTTATAATACAATCATAAATAAAGCTCCAAGAAGAACATTTTATAATTCAAATATTAAGACCAGCTATAGAACAAAAAATAATGCTTATAAAATCATGAACAACAGAATATTAAATAAAAGAAACAACCAAGTAAGAGATTTAAACAAATCAGGTGTCTATCAGATTAAATGCAGTGACTGTGAAAACTACTACATCGGGCAAACCAGTCGAAGTTTTAATACGAGATTTAAAGAACACTTCCAAGCCCTAAAATCCGGAAACAGAACGACAATGAAATCAAACTTCGCTGAACATTTAATTGAAACAAGACACAGCTACAAAAGTATCAATGACAACTTAACAATATTAGAATACGAGAAAGAAAGAGATTAATTATATGTAAAAGAAGACTTTCATATATATATATATGAATTACGAAAATAACCCGAATAATTTGCTGAACACCATGAACATACATCAAAGAAATCCGATCTTCGACAAAATTTGTCATATAAAAAAAGGATAAAAGAAATAATTTCATATTATATACCTCAAGACAATAACAAAATATTATATTCAAGAAAATCCCCCATATTCTAAGTTTAATTTTAACATATGATTCTTCATTTGTTTACCATTTAATAATTTGAACAATTTGAACTATGTGAGGTTACAAAAATAATGTAAGACATGACTATGACCTAAAGGTTTGAAACTAGTCGTCTAATAAAACATATTATGTTAAAACCAAAAAGGGTACTCTGTTTTTAAAATTATGCTTACAACTAACATATTAGTAGCCCTAATCACTTTGTTATTTTATATATATATATATATATATATATATATATATATATATATATATATATATACTAGCTGGCCCGACAGACGTTGTCCTGTCCTAATGTCATTGAATTTGTTTATGTCAAATACTTGTTCATTTTCAATATGAGCTCGTTCACTTCGCTCACTCGTCTATCGAAAAAAAAAAAAAAAAAAATAGTTTACGTTCTATTCTCAGACCCACCAAATATACACACAATATTTCATAAGAATCGGTCAAGCTATTTCGGAGGAGTTTTTTTACAAACACTGACACGAGAATTTTATATATTAGATATATATACATAAATAAAAATTTTAACAAATGATGTTTTTGGCATCTGGGGACCTCAAAATGAAAAGTTATTGTGGTCTTGGGCTTAAGTCTTACCATGCCACCTAAGGTAATAGCTTCTTCCCTATAGGGGAAATTTGCGAACAGACAAACTTTGATTTTATACAGGGTGTACACAAACTCCCTGGACACCTTTGTGTATTTGTTCCTTAGGGTGAGACAATAATAAAACACCATATAAACATGGGTCTAAAATGACTAGTTTTCTGTCTGTCGGTGTGTTTGGGATTTTTAAAAGTTTTCATATAACTCAGCTTCTATTAAGAAAGTTTAAATCTGGCTCCAATGTGAATCTTAAAACTCACAACAAGTTTATACAGTTTAATTAATGTAACTATATCAGTTTCAATATGGCGGCCATTTAAAGTTTTTAATGTCAGATTTCACGAAAACTGCAAGTTTCAAATTCCAGTTATAAAAAACGTTAAATTGTAAGATGAGCAAAATAACACTTTGTTTGCTGCAATCAAACCAGAAATAACTGAGTTATTAGCTTTTTACCAAAATAAATATAAAACTGGTTAATAGTATTAACAATTTTACATTTTGCCGTATAAAGTTGATAAATAATTAGGTAACCTCAGTTATTTCTTTTCTGATTGCAGCAAACAAGGTGTCGTTTTGTTCGTCTTACAATGTTACACTTTTTATTACTGGAAACAAATTTTGAAAAACTTACGGTTTTCATGAAATTTTATATAAAAACCTTTAAATGAACACTACTTTGAAACTAATGCAGTTACAGTAATAAAATTGTACACAATTTGTGTGGGTGCTTAAGATACACATTGAAGCCGGATTTAAACTTTCTATTTTAAATAGAAGCTGAGTTATATGAAAACTTCTAAAAATCACAAACAGATCAACAGACAGAAAACTAGGCATTTTAGACCCATATTTATATGGTGTTTATTATTGTCTCATCCTAAGGAACAAATACCATATGTGAAACCAAATTCAGCTTGACATCTGGAATTGTCTTCACAATGATACACAAATTGGTTTTGCAGTTGAGTAAGATTAATTTACTCAATTGCAAAACAAATTTGCGTACCCAATCTTCTTGGCAGTTGTGTATTAATGAGATTCAGCTCATGCAGCCATGCAAATGCCACGTTGTTTAGGAGAGATCATTAGATCTTGATAGCGAGTATGGCTATATGTGTTACTTTTGTGATTCTCTTTATTCTGACCACATGTGAGTGAAATTGTTATAGGATTTTTACGAATGAAATACTAAGACCAGGGCCATATCTATTAACTTAGGTAATCCCAGGGCAATACTTACTTAAGGGCCTATTTCCCCCCTCTTTTAAAGAACTACACGTAAACTACAACACATTTTTAAAATAAGATCACTATAAATGTGCTATTGGTAAATTTATTCATTCTGTTATAATTATTATTTTTATAATAATTTTCTATCTTTTTAATTCCATGATAGTTTATATTCAAACAATATTAAAATACAGACATTATGCAATTAAATTATGTCCATGGAAATTTGAATGGGGCAAGGAAGATAAATGACCACTTTCCCATGTTAAATACGAAACAATTCTTTATAAGGAGGTAACAAAATTATTTATTTAATAAATAATAAATTTACTTGTACCACAACTAAATAGTGTTAATTATTTTTAATGTGTATTTAATTATTATTAACAATTAATATACAGAATTTTCCAAGATATGGAATGCTCCGGTATGCCTTAACCCTTTGAGTGCTAAGCTTCTGAAAGGAGTAGTTGAATCCGTGATGTTTTGTTGATTTTTTAATATATTGAACGCCTGAACAGTTAAAATTAATAAAAACGTGCTTCCGCTGGACACACACAGTAAAGGATAGGTAAAAAGTAGCAAAACACCTGATCAGATGTGCAACTCACAAAGAATCCACCCATCCCGTCAGCTTGGACCCGAGCCGTCCACTGTTTGCTTAAGGTCCGCTCTCCCCTTCAACTCTGCCACAGACAGGTGAACTCTCCATGAGTTGCACATAAAAACCACCGACTGTGACGGGATTCGAACCCTCAATCCAAGTGTTACCCCCGGCCGGGAAGGTAACGCCTTAGACCGCACAGCCACTGGTCAGGCTAGCAGCTGCAGTGGATCAGTTGGTATTATAGAGACTAGGCGCTGGACGAGGTAGTTCAATTCGTGTCTACCAGGTTTCACCACATGTCAGACTCAGACTGCAGACTGAGCGCCTAACGGTACAATCGCTTATGAAGCAGTAACAGTGTTTATTGATAACAGATTCAAAAGACGATATATCGGGCCATAGCACTGAAAGGGTTAAACAAAATCTGTGTTGTCATATAAAAATATATTTTGTTCAAAAGTCTGCAGGTACTGTTCACGGCATGAGTGATTAGCAGGGAGGCCAAACATATGACCTGTTTTGGACGGAACCGTCCCTTTATTTCAGGCTTATGAGTGTCCTGATGGTTTCTGAAAAAGTCCAAAAAGGGACTTCATAATTCGGAGTGGGTGGGGTTCCCCTTCCAAGGGGATAGAGGTGGTCTGTGAAAATTGTATAAGAACCAGGTGTTTTGGTTAAGTTTAGGATGAAATTGTGTATGAAACTGATCTACCTCTTTAACTTCCTTGGAAATAAAATTTGTAAAATAAAAACTCTTATTATTTATACATTTATTACTGAAAATAACCCATAAACTGAATAATAGATTAAATTACTTTTAAATAACTATATTATGTTGTAAATTAACACAACAGTCACAACTGACTGTAAATGTTTTGTAGAAAATATGATTTGATGTCCATGGTTTTTCTATAAAAAAATATATCTGGATGTCCTTTTTAGTAAATTTCCCCTATAGGAAAGAAGCGTAGGTCTTGTGGCAAGAATTAAGCCCGCGACCATGATAACTTTTCATTTTGAGGTCCCCAGTTGCCAAAACCACCATTCGTTCAAATTTTTATATATTAAGATTGGACCTTTTTTACGAGAGTTATCGTGCTTACGGACACATAAGACAATAACATACATAAATATATGAGTCCGTAAGCACGATAACTCTCGTAAAAAAGGTCCGATCTTAATGAAATTTGTTACAAATGTGTAAAGACCATTTATTTGAACGAGTTCAAAACCAGACGAATCGCACCATCCGAAGGTGGTTTTGTACCCCCAAATTTTTTTTGGGGTTTTCACATGTAATTTTTATTTTAATCAAATTTAATTTTTACTTTCTCCCCCTATACATAGTATATGGAGAAAGTATTGTTTTCGTAAAAATTTTAGAATTTGAGTTGTTAGTGGAAATATTCGTTTTGGTGCTCCCTGATCCCAAAAAAGTGGTTTTTACGTGATGTCTGTCTGTGTGTGTGTGTGTGTGTGTCCGTGTGTGTGTGTGTGTCCGTGTGTGTGTGTGTGTGTGTCTGTGGATGTGTACAGAGCTAGAGCCCTAACCTATGGGCCGATTTTTATGAAATTTGGTATGTAGGTACTAATCCACGATATCTCCAGGCGTTTTTTTCATTTTTTTGAATTTTTGATTTTTAAGGGTAATTATCCCCCAAAAACCGCTAAAAAACATGAAAAATCCAAATTTCTCAAAAACGGCTCTAACGATTTTGATTAAACTTTCGTGGTTTGTAGAACTTTAGGTTTCCAACAAAATGACACCACCCGCATTTCTGGAAAAATCCGGGTTCAGAAATTACAGGACTTAAAACATCCAAAATTCAGTTTTTTGGATTTTTCATAAAAAATCATAAATGTTAAAAAAGATTACTATTCACCATTAAAAAGAGCTCAAAAAACTAAATAAATTAGTATTTTAAATTACTATTCTACGATTGCTAGTTGCGGAGAAAATTGAAATTTTCATTTAGCGGTAAACACAGTACGTTGTCCAATGTTATTCTTATAGGAAATACAAAAATAACTATTTCTCTCTTATTTACTGATCAATTTCATAAAAATTTGATATGCAGGTCAAGTTAGCATTGACCAACAGATGATGTTCGAAATGTGTTGCTATTTAACCCTGGGGGGGGGCAAGGGGGCATTTCCCCTCTCAAAACCACTGTGTGTAGCAACGGACTCTATAGTGCCTCCCAAAAAGGGATTTGGGTGGATATTTCTGAGATAAACTATTTTAGACAATTTTCTGTACATTTATCTATACTTCATATTCTATATTTAGTAAATAACAAATATTTTTGTCATTCAAGTTTGGCTAAAAGGGAGAAAGTATGTGTCAGTTTCCTGATACCGTTTATTTACTATTGAATTCAGCATAAAAAAATTTGGTATTTTGATCATTGCTCTACGTCAATTGGTTACTGAGATATTGAAAGTGCTATTACAGTACGTTGTCTAATGTTATTCTTATGGAGAAAAAGAAAAATTGTATATCTCGTTTATTATGAATATAAACTGACAAAATTTGGTAAATGGCTTCATCTTGTTATGGTTTATTGTTGTTTGCACAAAAAAATCATTTTTCGTCTATGGTTCCCATAGCAGCAAACCTAAGTACTCGGTCCCCATGTTATTCTTATGGAGAATAGTTTTGATGTTTGCATAAAAACCCATTATTTTGTATTCCTTGTTGCAGCAAATCTGCGTTCTCATCCCCCCTGTTATTCTTATGGAGAATAATCAAAATGTTATATATCGCTATGCTGGTATGTATGCTGATGAAACTTGGTATGTGGCTTCACCTAGTTGAGTTATATTGATATTTACATGAAAACCCATATTTTGAGTTCCTTGTTGCAGGATACCTGCTTACTCAGCCCCCACGTTATTCTTATGGAGAATAATTAAAATGTTATATATCGCTAATTTTTATGAATGAATATTTATGAAACTTGGTATGTGGCTTCACCTAGTTAATTCTATTTATATTTGCATAAACACCAACTTTTTGTGTTCCTTGTTTCAGCAAACCTATGTACTCATCCCCAATGTTATTCTTATAGAGAATAATTAAATTTGTACAAATCGCTTATTTGTAAATATATTTTAATGAAACGTGGTATGCAGCTTTATGTGGTATTAAGAAAATATATTATGCATTGGAAATTTGCTGAGTATGCAGGTTTGCTGCGACAGGGGTATTTTACTCTGTCATTAAACTTCTGGACCATTCAAACTAAAATTAGGTAGGAAGAATTATTATTTGTATTTGTTTATATTAAGACCAAATTTATGTATTACCTACTTACTGTTATCTGTCATATAAATATGATGTTATGTAACTGACTGGATAAACAATAAAAAAAATAAAAAATAGATAGCTATAATACACCTAAAGCCAATGAATGTACTAAGAAGATCAGGTTAGGTATAAACATGTTAAGAATTCATTTTTTGACGCTTTTAGCATTGTAGACAAAGATCCGCACTCAAACAACGGATAGTGTTAGCCGTGCGTGGATGCATCAGCTATGCTGCCTCCTCTCACGCTCTCTAGTTTAAGTGCAGAATCACATCAAACTAGTGACACTTTTGGCTGAACTTTTCTAACAAGACCTGACCATTTTACTGTTTCTATATCCCATGCTAAAGCTCATATGGCTTTTTTTACTAACTGCATTAGGGTACGTGTACACCGGAGCCGGGATACAAGCATACTCGCATTAAGGCATGAAAGACGGTTTATTTCAGCCAATCAGAAGCTCGGATGTAGGATGGTAGCCGGGATAGAAGCAGTGAGCAAGGGTCAGATCTAGGATCAGATCCGGGATTGTTTCTGGATGTAAACAAAGGAGGTTGCAATGGTCATTTATCATCTGATTAAACAAAAATCGAATCATGTGTTTAGAACCATGTAGACTTAAATACTCTTTTCTATTTACATTGAAGTATTTATTACTGAATAACGGATTTACAAATACACTTACAGCCTACATTAATGAAATGTTGTAAAAATAGAGTTTTAACTGATTATTGTACTTTGAGAATAGTACAACAACTTAAATAGAGCCTAGTTTATGTATACGTTTTGTAATTATAATTTAATGTTTTATGTAAATTGGGGAATGACTTGCGATGGAAGTAAAGTTTATTTGGAAATAATATAAATGTCATTAATCGTATAGCTGTAATTATTTGTTGTAATTTTACTTTATTTCTTAAATAAACGCCTATTTGAAGGTTATAACCTAAGTTACCGTTTAAAACGTGATATCCTTTGGAGTTAAACATATTTTTCTATGTAAAAACTGTGTATAGGTTATTAGGCCTTTATCAGGCCTAAACATTTTATATAATCTCATTATTATGTTATACATTTATTTTATGGTGAGTAGCCTACTCTTAAACCAAGGATAAACTGTAGGTAAAAACCGCCCAACCTCTTACCAGAAATCATAACTTACTGATGACGCCAATTGCGGGGGTGTTGAAGGGGGTTATTGTTTAGGCCTTCGCCATCAACCCTTCAGTCGTCCGTCTAACTACAACCTAGTGACATCTCGGAGGCTCACGATTAGATTCATTTTCAGACTAGATTAATTGTATTACAATTCGGTTCACTTATTTACGTCCAGTTTTAGATATTGTTTCACCTTTTGATTTGCCAACTGACAATAAATTCAGTGATCTACAACAAGTGTTTAATTTACAGAACCTAATTTGTGTAAAAAGTACGGTACGTAGTTGTGCGCCTCCACACTTACTTTTCATGTTGATCAAAAAATAATTGTTATCAGTTGTTAAAATCTTTCTATTCAAAATAGCTCGTCTTCATTACAAGATTCGACTCTTTTTTATATATTAAAAAAATTACTAAATAGAAAGATTACAATACATTTAACAACGTTTACAATTAATGCAAAACGAGCTGCTTCCCGCAATATTTTGCTGATATGATCCTTGTAACAGCTGTTTATTGAATTAAGAAAAACACATCATAAACCAAATAAAACTCTCTTCCATATGAATAACATGGGAACTTGGAAGTCCCGTAGGGCAGAGCCCTGGGTCCTAAATCAAAATTATGGCTCAACAGTAACTTAAAACTTGAAATTATCTTTTAAATAAAAAAAGAATCATCAAAACCGGTTAAGTATTAACTTCAGGAAGTGGGTGAACAAAAATCAGGAATTTTTTAAAACATGTAGATAGTTCAAAACATGATTTAAAACCAATGAGTTTACTTATTTTGTATTTGATTTGAAACAAATATTTCCAAACAGCTGACTAAAATTATAACAGGTGAGTATATCAGCTGCTATCCCCGTTTGTATACCGGCATAGATCTAGGATCAGATCTAGGGTCAGATCCAGGATCAAAGCTACCATCCCGGGTCCAAACCCGGCTCCGGTGTGCACGTACCCTTAGATATGATTTTTTCCACTTATTTTGATTTCAATTAGTTTGAAAATATAAACAAAATTTTGGTCTGAGGGCATGTTTACTATTCTTGGTCCGTAAATAAAGACAGGTCTAATGGATTGGTCATATGGAAACATTGGAGGCAACTACAATTACAGACTTAGTAGCAAACGTTTTAATTCAGTCCATCAAAATAAGAAAGATATTCCAACTACTAAAATTAGCGAAGAACATTTATTGTTTTGAATTTATCTGGAGCAAGAATAAATAATAATTACTTAAGAGTGTGTTTAAAAGTTAAAAACAAACTTTTCTTATCTTATATATTAATACGTCATCTCTGTGTTAACTTACAAGGTCACTTCATGCAAAATGCTCAGGAATAATATTAATAATAATGTTTAATGGAACTCACTTGACAGTAACCAAAGGTAACTGAAATTATTATTAGATCATAAAACCACTGTGAAATTAAGGAAGTCCAGGAGTTCTTTTCTAACTATTTACAAAAACAACAAATGGTTTGTGATGAAACAACACAACTCATGAATATGTTTTTAATAATTTAAAACTTTGTATTTGAATCATAAAATAGATTAGACATAATGATCCCTCCACCCCCTTTACTTAAGTCAATATTCTTGAACCAAAATAGAAAACTTCAGTATGGTCATACATGGTTCACACTTTCTGGAATGTCAGGAGAGTCGGAAAGTCAGGGAAAAAGTTGGAAAAATGCCAAAAGTCAGGGAAAAATTTTGATTTAATCGTAAACGCAAAGCAAAAATCAAAAATTGTGCAAAAATCAAGACCTATTGGAAAAACGGTGTGCATTCCGATTCGCGAATCAGGGAATTAACTATTTTGCTTAGAGAAAGTCAGGGAAAATCAACCTATTTTGGTTAGGGAAAGTCAGAAAAAATATTAACCAAATAAAAGTGCGAACCATGCATAACTTACAATATATACAAACAAACTTACAATATATCTATATTTATAAAAAAGGATGTTTGTTTGTTTGTATTACCACAAAAAACACAAAAAGTACATTGAAAATCGTAAAAACCCGAATTTTGGCTGTAAGTACAAAACGAATGGTTTTCGGACCCATGTTGACAGGACATATTTTTCTTGTCTTGATGTAAGGAATCATTTGACGAAGTTATCCCGAAACACCCTATATATATATATATATATATATATATATATATATATATATATATATATATACCATATATGGTTATATGGGTATGGGTATGTTATGTTGCTTGTTGTTTTGTAATGGTATTAGTAGTGTGAGTCTAAGGTTTATGGACTCGGACACCGTTAGACCATTTGTCATGAAACTTGGTATATATATATATATATATATATATATATATATATATATATATATATATATATAAATGTAAAGTTTCACGGAGAAGGATTTTAAGCCATCCATTTCATCCTAACTCAATTGGGTTCCTCCCAAGAGGCCCAAAAGGGTTCCCATATAAACCTTATGGAAAGATATTGTTGTTTACATAAAAGCTAATGACATGTTTACTTGAACAGGTGATCTTGGTGATATTGGTTTTAGTTGGTAATAGTCAAAGGCATGGCAACGTCTGCCGGGTAACACAGCTAGTAACTTATAAAATACAATGCAGGGAAAAAGCAAACAGCGCTTGGTTTTTTATGTTGAATAAAATATATGTTAGCTCAGACTGGGATCATTGAATTCCTGAAATATATTAGCAGTAATTTTACTTTCAACACCCCATTCACTGAGATAAAATTTACTTGATAGTAAGTGTCAGAAACTTACATTTCATAGCAGTAGACTTGGTTACCCTCCTAGTCCTGAGGTCTGTGTAACACAAGTAAAATTAATCAATCTAAAATTAGTTAAAATTAGTCAATCTACTAAGGCTTCAACTCTTTTAAAGTAAAATTTAAACTATAACCGTAGCATAAATAGTGCAAACGTTTCAAAAAACCTGTTCCCGAGATGAGTGGGCCAGATGTGACGTAACCTAGCTGGCCGCAGTTTCATTGGTAACGGCTTAATACATTGAAATTGTAAAAAAACAATACTACTGCTGTCACAGCCAAAATATATCAGTACATGTACGTGACGTCACGTCTGGCCCGCCTCTTTTTACTATTCTCATCTTGCCTGTTCCTTATAGTTAAGATTTTAAAGTGCTTTTCCATGTTTTAATGAAAAATTCAGGTAGAACTGTACTGAACTTAGACTGTGGAGAGATAAGAATAGCCCAGTCAGTGGCCAAGTATTCTCCTGAAATTTTAAAGACCCTTCCACCAAAGGAAGTCAACAGTTGCTATGATCTACTGGGGAAGGAAAAATTGACCATGGAACAAGCTCAAGTACTCTGGCAGTTGGTACTGCAGGTAAGCAATTGTGATTGTAACAATTTCATAAATAACTGTAATGGCAATTGAAATACCCCCGTCGCAGCAAACCTGCATACTCAACGAATGTCCAATGTATATATGTTTCTCACTACCACATAAAGCCACTAACCAAGTTTCATAAAAACTCATAAATAAATAAGTGATAAATAGCATTTAGTTTATTCTCCATGAGAATAACATTAGGGCTGAGTATGCAGATTTGCTTCAACGAGGAAGATAAGAAATATTTTGTTGCAACTATCAATATAACTATAGATTAAGCATACTCCATAGTAGATTTGTCCATCTTAATGGGAGGAAGCATACGCATGGTCTGCTTGTAAGTCCAAGGTGAATTACTTTCAGTCATGAATTACTTTACACATTTGTGCCAAATTTAATTGAAATCAGATGATTTTTTCAAAAGTTAGAGTTAACGGGCACACATTATTATATATATATTATATTATATATATACACACATACATACAAACCCAAATAAACAAAAAATATATATAAAATAAGTTATTACAGATATACATATATTTGTGGCTTGAAGGGGCCATTGCCCCTAACCTTTCTCTAATACTCTGCCTCATCTGATTTTTTGTATTCTTTACATGCTTCTTTACATTCTTTTACTGTGTGTTTGTAAACAAAGAAGGCACATAATCACATGTTTTAATGTAATCGAAGTAGACGTTTTTAAATTCCCATGCTTTTCTTGTGGGGGATGTTTTATACTATTTCTCATTTGCTGGTACATTTTTAGAAATGCTGCTATTTTTCCCGAGTCTCTGGGATCAAGACCTTTAATTTAAGCTGTTACCCATAATCCTGAAATTTGCCAAACTACCACAAATTTGACTTAACAATTTCGCTTACAGAATTATATATAAGATATAAATTTGAACTATCGGTGATTTTTGCATCTGGGGGCCTCAAAACAAAAAGTTATCATGGTCTTAGGTTTAAGACTTACCACACCACTTATGGTATTAGCTTCTTCCCTATAGGGGAAGTTTTCTAAAAAACAGTTGTATTAGGTAAGTTTTTTGGAAGAAACCCCAAGAAAGAGAGTTTTTATTTTAATACGGTAAATTATATTTAAATCATAAAGTGTAAGTCTATTTTTAAGTGTTGTAAGACATAAGGTATTTTACTACATCCCATAAATAATAGTGTTAAAAAACCCTTACCTTAAAATTTGAGGGGGTTTTAGTTCTTGAGCAGTCTTTTCATCATAACGAATATTAACATATTTTCTACAATCATGATAAATTTGCAATACAATTGAAAAGTGCTCAGTTGCTAGGCGATATAAAATTGCCTATTATTGTGGATTTTTATAAAGGATGCCTACTTGGAAATTTCCAAAGTTAAAAGTTCCTATAATGCACCAAAATATTAGAGTTGCGTCATGGTTACTTCATTGAAATTGAAAAATTAGCACTAATATTTTTAAACACTGCAAGATTACAATATTAAAGTAATATATTTTTCAGTGGCGTAACTTCTGGGCCCGCAGTGCCCGTGAGCCAAGGCAGCGGAGCCCGCGGGCCGAGGGGAAAGCTTTGGCGGGCCTGCATAATGAGATGAAATTGTTATATTTCATTTTGAAAACATTTCAAATTAGCAATAATGTTGTTAGTAAAACTTGAATAATATATTAATATTTAGCCTAGTAATAAATCTTTCATTCATTGTGCTTTGTGTTTAATAAATGGCACACTTTAAAACTGCAATAAGTTTTATTATTTAAATTTTCCTAAATTCTAATTATTACTTTAAAAGTAAACTTTAAAGTAAGATATTTTAACAATATATTTCACTATTTTACATAACAATCT
Source organism: Allygus modestus (assembly GCA_963675035.1). Taxonomy (NCBI): domain Eukaryota; kingdom Metazoa; phylum Arthropoda; class Insecta; order Hemiptera; family Cicadellidae; genus Allygus; species Allygus modestus. The sequence continues at coordinate 287,704,691 of OY776111.1, forward strand.
TTATATATAATTCTGTAAGTGAAATTTTTAAGTCCAAATTGTGGAAGTTTGGCAAATTGCAGGATGATAGGAGACGGCTCAAATTAAAGGTCTTGATCCCAGGGACTCAGGAAAAACAGCAGTATCTCCAAAAAATTACCACCAAACAAGAAATAACGTGAAACATCCCCCAAAAGAAAAGCATAGGAAATTAAAAACCTCTGCCTTGTTTACACTAAAACATGTAATTAAGTATCTATTTTATTTACAAACTGACATGTGTTCAAATCAGATTAGACAAAGTATTGAAGTAAGGTTAGGGGCTATGGCCCCTCAAGCCACTAGTTATTTTAAAATAGTTTATAGTAGTGTCAGTAAAGATTTGAACTGTGTTTTGAGGGTGAATCAGCATTAGGGTAGTGATAAATTTTAAATCCGGGGCTCATTATAGGATCCGTTTCAAAACCTAAAGCTACAACCGTAAACGCTATGACGGCCATTTCACTCCAAACTGAATCTGAATCCACTCCAAATATCTTTTCCACATTTGGACAGGAACATAAATAGTTACTGACTTAGGATCTGGACGTTATGAGGCTTCACGTTTTGACTCCACACTTGTTGACTTAATTCTTAGGTATTTTATATTGCATTGATGTAATGAAACTATTAAAAACATAGGCTAAATAAGAACCTGCTGTACTGACATGTATATTTGTGTTCTTCAATGCCTTTAACAACTAAATTTACAAAATTTGTGATTGCATCAATAGTGGATTTATGTGTTCTAAACCAAACTGATCATCGGTTAGGATATTATATTTTTCAATTAAACCAATCAAACAGTTATAAAAAAGCATTCCATAAAGTACACTGGACACATAAAAAGTATAATGAATACTGGTAAAATTGATATTGTACGACAATACTTGTGGTAATTTGTGGTAAAAAAACAAAAACAGATAATAAATGTATAACAAAAACTAATAATTATGAGAACATTTGACAATTGACTATTTATAACACTGTAAATATAATTTCTCTGGTATTAAACCCATGTTATATAACACTTGTGTCTTTATGATACCCATTAGTTCAGCACTTAACTTCTCCTATGGATCATAGACCATATTATTGAATATGAAAAATGAAATAATTAAACGTTGTATAAAGGATAGGCTATACAGTTTTTAAATAGAGTTCTTTCCTGAACTTTAGTTTGGTTTTACCAAGGGAAAAGCACTGAAACAGCTCTAAATTTTTTTATGGTGGCGTACTAAAGAACATAAATAGTAACAATAAAATAAGTGGCATTTTTATAGACTTTTCAAAGTTGTTTGACCTCGTTGACCATAATATTTTGTTAAAGGAACTAAACATAGCTGGAATAAGAGGAACTCCCTTGAAATTGTTTGAAAGTTTTCAAGTGGGAAGAAGCCAACAAGTCCATATTTAAAAATGTTTAAGGGAACCGAAATTTTTTAATATAGGCATTCCTCAAGGATCGGTAACCTCAGCAATATTATTTCTAATTTTTATAAACAATCTTTTACATGTACCTTTTACAGGAATAATATCAGGCTTTGCCAATGATATTTCTCTTCGATATTTCAGTAACAGTTGGGTTAATATATAGAGAGACTCATAAAGATTTAAAAATGTTGAGAGTTTGATGTAGTAATAATAATATGGTAGTGAATTCCGATAAAACTGAATTTATGAACTTTGACCTCAGGAAATTCTAATTTGACGATATATTTAAGTTGCATTTAATAAATTGTGACTTCAATAAACTGCAATTGCCCTCATATTGAACAAGTAGAACATATCAAATATCTCGGTGTAACGATTGATGAAACAATCTCCGGGTGAAATCACGTTAATCACCTTCAAAATCAATTGAGGAAAAACATACGCAAGATCTTATAGTATTACATGTCATCCATTCATTATTTAGTGATAATTTTCCCATTATGTGTTATTTTATATTTAAGTTTCCCTATCAATGTGTTAATTAATTAATTTCCCCTAAATGTGTTATTTGTATTAATTGCCCTATGTTCATGCCTAATAATAATCATCCTTATCAACACTCCTTAGAAAACCATTCCCCTCTATATATTTAATGTTTTTATCTGTGCAATTGTAAAATAATATGTATTTCATTAATTAATCACCAATAATTATTCACAGCCTATCCACATCTAATAGCCTACTCACTTAATTTAATATGTTGCTAATAATAATATTTTAGATATAATTTATGTGAGAGGATTGCAATAGAATTAAAATTTAATATAATACACTTTTCAAAAATAGTCCTTAAGGAATCTAAATTACAGTGACCAGTGTTAACAATTGTGTGTACCATGTGCTTCCAGACCTCATCTCTGCTAGATCTTCCTTCTTGTTCCAGATGCCATAGTGTTAAGACCTAAAATCTGTGCAGGACACAGTTCCTATTTAAATTCACCCAGTATGGCCTAAGTTTTGCATTGCTTAGTGCTCATTTTATTAGGGATTCACTGCTCAATATAATACCATTTTAAATTCACTCCCTTTTCTTTGTTTTATTCCCCAAAATTGGTATTGAGCGAAAAACATTGTAAGCTGATTGGTAAACCACTTCCATTGTGTATTCTATTAGGGACTTGAAAGAATACAGACATTAAATAGAACAAGTCTAATGTTCTGAAAGTTAAACTAACATCAAGAGTATATTTTACATTGAACTATCTTTTCTAAATTTAATTTGAGTATTTTAATCATCAGTAAATTCAGTGAAAACCATTGGACTCTCCTTTTGGACAACACCAAAATTTATCATTGTTGCAATTTGTAAACAGCATAAGCCTAATTGGACTAAATATTCTTTTATCTGTAATTTCAACGTTATTCAAGTCAGCACGATACTTCCCCCCTGAGAAAAGAGCCCTCATTTATAAAAGAACCCATTTAGAACCAAAATATGAACATTTTAGTCTTAAGCCTACATGTATTATTGCCATCCATCTTCTAGCCTAGGCCACTCATGGTAACTGTTTCCCCTGAATTGTAGATTCTTTGTAAATCCCTTTGATTGATAATTTTTTTTAAACACAATTGTTATTACTAGATAAATAAATATTATATTGTTCCTCTGTAACTTTGTATTTCATTCAAATAGTTAAAGAAATTCTAGAAATTGTACACCTACCTTTGTTGATATCCAGAGTAAATATAAAACACATTCTACTCACTACAATAAACCAAAGAAGACCACAGGTATAAATATATTTATTGAGAAGTCAAGTAAGAGCATTTGTGAGCTATATTTAAATAGCCTAGTGAATTTTGTAGGTAGCAACACTCATTATTGTGAAGACAAGCTAGGCTAAGCACATGGTAGCCATTGCCCACAGATCCGATAGCGTCACTTTTTATATCCACATTTCCTGAGCACATCCGAGCAGATAATTAGTCAAGAGTTAATAATTTAGAATAATAAGTAAGTAATAAGTAACAGAAAGTAAAAATAAGAATCTTGTAAATGGTGATATGCTACAAACATTGTATTTTGCATTGTATAAGTCACGCCTTATATACGGTAGCTACTGAGTTACGGGCAGCAGCATATGACTCATTGCTTAAACCGTTAAAAACTACTCAAAAACATTTGATCAGAATTTTAATGTCCAAAACAAGCGTGAACCTTTCAATGCCACTCATTAGTGTGTTCTTAAAAATATTACCATTAAACTATTTATTTTTAAATTTTGTTCATTTGAAGTGGGAACATTGACACTGAAAGATTGCATTATTTTACTAGATCTCCTGCCCCCCTATTTATAAGGCCTAAGGTCAACAAAGTTTTATTTAGGAACTCATTTATAATTAGGTACAAATTAAAAATCTTCAATATGTTGTCAGAATATTTATAAAATACCCTCGTAGTAGCAAACCTGCGTACTCAGCGAATTTTCAATGCATGTATATGTTTCTCACTACCACATAAAGCCACTCACCAAGTTTCATAAAAATATATAAGTGATATATAGCATTTTATTTATTCTCCATAAGAATAACATTGAAAGCTGAGTACGCAGGTTTGCTGCAACAAGGAACACAAAATATGTGTTTTTATGCACAATTATCAATACAACTTAACCAGTCAAAGCTGCATACCAAGTTTTATTCATTTATGTTCATAATTAAGGGAGACATTACATTTTACTTATTCTCCATAACATGGGGGCTGAGTATGCAGGTTTGCTGCTGCGGGGAAATCGGAAAAAAATTATTTTGTTGTCCAAATATCAATAGACCAGTACTAGGTGAAGCAACATGCCAAGTTTCATCAACATACACTTGTAAATAATCGAGATATCAAATTTTAATTATTCTCCATAAGGATAACATTGGGCAACGTACTGTGTTTAGCACTTTGAATATCTCTGCAATGGTTGGACATAGAATCACAATTTAAACACCAAAATGATTGTTTTGTAGAGCTGAACTGATTGGTAGAAGTAAATGTGAGGTTTACATTAAAATGAACTGAGGAAAAGCTAAAAACCTTTTTCCCATAAGATTAACATGGGAGATTTTATGAACATGTTTTTTGGATTTTCTCCGCAACCACTTAACCTCAAAATACTATATTATTTGTTTTTTAAGCTCTATAAAATGGTCAAAACCGAAATTAGGTTTTTCAAAAATGTTAGGGTGAAAAATGCAAAAAACTGATTTTTGAAAAACTGTAAACCCCCATAAACCCTCCCTTCTCATGGTCCGATTTTTTTTGGTTTTCGAACTTGAAGTTGTGAATGTCACTTTACACATTTGAGCCAAATTTCATCAAAATCAGACGTTTTTTATTCAAGTTATCTTGTTAACGGACACATATAAATAAATAAATAATTTTATTGTCGTTGGGCATTAAAAATAATACATGAATATAGTTAATAGAACAATGAATTTAGATACATTACAGTACATTTATTTACTTCAATTTCTTCTAGGTCCAATAATCATTCTTAAAACACTCATCAATTTCGTAAGGGTAGTTATTTAGTAGAATATTCTTGATTTTCCTTTTAACCTATTGGCGTAGACATACGAGCTGGTCTCGTGCCTTACTTGTAATTTTATTAACCTGTGAATCAGAGTATAAAATTGGTGTTTTTAAATAGATTAATGTCGTATTTTAATTAAAATATTGGTTTCTTTCAGTTTAGAGAGTCGCATTGGACACACACAGTAGACATAAGTAAAAATTAGCAAAATCAGTGTTGACCATGTGCAAGTCTCAAAGAATTAACCGATCCCGTCAACTTCCCAGCAAGCCTGCCACCGTTTGTTTTACTTGGGCCCTCCCACCAACGTTGCCACTGACCGGTTAACTCATTGAGAGTTGCACAACTGGTCAGTTTTGGTTGTGTGCGGGAATCGAACCCACGAACATCGTATCACCACCTGGCCAAGATGTTTCCACAACGTAGCCAACTCAGCTAAGACGACCAAAGGCCTGGCGGCGATATTAAGGTTTTTCAGTCAGTCCGCGCCCCTAGGGGATAGAACCGTAGACGCCTGCGGTCATTAGTTACATATTTTGCTACTAGAGTGCAGCACCAATCAATTCCCGTTATAGGCTACTGCAAATAGAACAAAATTACTAACTCAATGGGTTAAAGCTATTTTCACTTACATTTTTCCAATCAGTTGGTAATTTATTAAAAATTTTGATTCCCATTTCACTGAAATTCCTTTTGCTTTTCGAGTATTTGAAACATGTAACTTGAAATTTATTTTGATTTCTTGTTTGATGTAGGTGAATATCTGAATTTAGTAAAAGTTTAGAGTGATTTCTTTTAATGTAAAGTAAACTTTGTAAATGTACATTGATGCCAATGTTAGTATGCCTAATCTTTTAAATAATGGTCTGCAGTGGGGTTTTGGTTCAACACCACAAATTATTCTGATTTTTTAAATTTTAAAAATAAATTTGTAATTTGGTCCGTTGCCCCAGATTAAAGTTCCATAGCCAATATAACTCTGAACATAGGCATGGTAGGCATTTAAAATTACTTCTAAATTTACATTTCTTTTTAGTCTTCTTAAAACATCTAATCCTCTGCTGATTTTTCCACTGATAAATGAAGAGTGGTCTTTCCAGTTCATTTGTGATTCTATCATAATTCCTAAAAATGTCATAGAACTTTTATTGTTATTGAGAAAAACCCTATTTGAAAAATGTATCTCTAAATTTTGTGTTTTACTCATATTCAAGATTAATTTATTAGCATGACACCAATGTTGAATTTGTTCTGTCACAGTCTGAAGATTTTCAATCAACTGATCAGGAGATTCCCCTATTACATTTACTCCTAAATCATATAAAAAATTGGTTCTATTTTCTCCAGCTAAACTGTATGGTAGGTCATTGACGAATTCATTGAAGAATAGTAGACCTAAACAAGAACCTTGTGGTACACCCATCTGAACTGGTATTCCTTCCGAAATTTCATTATCATATTCAACATTTTGAATTCTTCTATTTAAATATGTATCAATCAAATTTAGCGCACTGTCATTAAAACCATAGCATTTCATTTTTCCCAATACAATTTTGTGCGTCACTGTGTCAAAAGTTTTAGACATATCAAAACTTCTAAAACATACTAATTTACCACATTTAATTTTGTTAATTATATTTGTAGTTAAATGTAAAACTGCATTATTGGTGTTTAAATTTTGTCTGAATCAAAACTGTCGATCACTAAATAGATTATTCGTCTCAAAATAGTCATTAATTTGATTAAACATAAGTTTTTCAAATATTTTTAAAATTACAGGGACTATTGAAATAGGTCTATAATTATTATAAATTTTTTGACCAGATTTATGTATTGGGACGACTTTCACATGTTTGTAAATAGTTGGGAAATTTTCTATATATACATATATATAAATTTGAACGAATAGTGTTTTTAGCATCTGGGGACCTCAAAACAAAAAGTTATCACAGGCTCGGGCTTAACTCTTACCATGCCATCTACGGTAATAACTAGGAATTTCCCCTATAGGGGAAATTCGCTAACAATCCCAGAATTCAAGAAAATTTAAAAACAAGGTAAAACATTGGCTCTTAAATAACAACCAAGTTGATGATCTATTGGAAGTATTACAATAGTATTTAGTTTGTAGCTTAAATAAAGTAATTATTATTCGTTTTGTGTTTATTTCAAATTTTCTATGACGAATGTCGAAAGGTTTAGTTTTATGTTTTAGATTTATTAGTATTATTACTCTGATTTTTATAAACAAGTCAATAAGTGTAGTTTGTGTGAAATGTTAAACGACAGTGACAGTCCAGAGACACGAGATACCACCTTCAAGCAACACACCGCATCAACCCGCCCCAAATACCAGTGATAAGATTAGACTGTTTTGATTTATAATTTGTTTTTCTTATCTGTGAGAGTCATAAACTATCAGAAACGATCACCTTAGGCCCGGTGCACATCAGCGGTTTGCGGCGGCGCCGCTGCGGCGTGCGGCCTGTGGCAACAAGAAAGGTAATGCACATCAGCGGCGGCGGCGGCGGTGCGGCAGCGGCGACTATATAGTATTAGCATTGATTATACATAAGGTAAATAATCAATGGTATTAATCAATCTGCTACTCTATTACAACAACTTTGGTAACAAAATAAATAATAAACAACAACTTTAAGAAATTGATACGTTTTTCAACTCAATATTTAATTTGTTTCTTAAAATATAATCATACGAATCTAAAGTAAATACTGTACTTAATTGAATATTCAATCTGTGCTATTATTATTTTACAATATTTATGAATGATTGTAAACTTTGTTTTTGTTGTTATGATAAGATATTTATTTATTGCTAGCATGTTTAATACAAACTAGAGACCGCCCAATGGACGAAATTCAACCAAATATATTTTGAATATAAAGTCAACGAATATATATGAAAACAAGTTTAATATCTAGTGGGCTCATCTCTCCCTCCCTCTTGTAAAATATTTCTCCAAATAGGCACCAATGAAATTACTCGCTTAGCTTAGTGAGACAGTACCCAGGATATCAATTGAACTAATACCAGAGTTGTAATAACATATAGCCCTTTAATACACATATTTGATATTTCACTTCAATAATAATCTATATCTAACAACAAGTTCTGACCTTTTGCACTCAAATCAGAGGCCTCTGTGCTCTAACCATTATTTTTCAAAACAGAAATGACATTATTTGAACACAGAAACAAATTATCAACCCTCTTAACCTAAATATATATTGAATAGTCACATAAATTCGGCATCAGCCAAAGTCCATCAATACAACCCTTAAATCACGTAAGGCACAACTACTAAGTAAATTATACACTTTAAACTCAGATAAATGAGATATTGGGCGGTAGCCGCTAGTCCAATTTAAAGGGCCCGTCACTCAAATCAACTCTTGTATAAAATAAATATATTACATTATTATCTTCCAGCTATTAAAATAATATTATTAATAAACACATACACATATAAAGCAATAAATTAAAGTCAAACAATATCACGCCTAAACTCCTTTTAGCCGTGTGGCCATTTCTATTCCCATAAATATTCTCATATATAAAGCTCAATTATTTAAGCTCAAGTTACCTATTCTAATTATATATTTTTCTCCATCTCGGATAAAGCACGTCAATAATCAATGATATCAAAAACTACGAAATTTATATACAAATATTTTACAGATTTTATTACAGCCTGCGGGCCATTTTTATATAACACAACTTGTGTTTATCACTTACCACTCATTTCATTACCTAATTTCTGACAGATCTTAATATCTTACAATATCTCTCCTATTCGTCTCTATTTATGGGTGCTTAATTTTGTTGTAAGCATTCCTTTAAATTTTTAATCTTTATTAAGTTATGATTATTTATTAAGTGAATCCTTCCTCTCAATTTTTAGAGCGCTTTCCTATACAATTTATTTTTAAATAAGAGCAGCAAGGTTAGCAGAAGATAAAAACTTCACATACCCCGAAGTGAGAACTTGGTGACCCAGAGTGGTGAATGTCCCAGTGCGATGTCGGTCCTCGAACCCCCGTGGTCTCGTGTGGTGCTCGTGGTCCCTCGTGTACCCTTGTCGGTGACTCTCCTGAAGATCGCCTGGACTCTCCTCCGGTCGCAGTCTCTGGCCGTTCGGACACCTTCTCCCTTCTCGGTTTTGAAGCTCCTGGACTCCTCTCGTGGATGCTGGCTGGTGGCTGGCAGTCTTCTCTCCACTCTTCTGCTCGGCTGTACCCCAGTGATATCGGGCGATGTAGACGATGAGGACTTGGACACTACGCAGGTGGCAATCTCACCTATCCTGACGTAACCCCGGGCCTACTCGATCCAGCCCTTCTGTCCGCTTCCTCTCTCCTTTGCCGAATCCTCCCCGTACCTTCTGCTCTCCCTTTCCAAGTTTTTCCCACCAGTTCGATGTCTCCCCCAATTTAGATGTACCACGCCCACTACAACCAATCGTGTTATTAGTGAACTTTCGCCCCCGCTATTATTGGCCGCATTCCCGGTCAGCAGAAAGACGCCATGTTGGAATATTTGGTGAGTTTCAGCTGATTATTTTGCATGAACTTTGTATCGTAATATGACTCTTCACTTCCTGTTATTTTAGTTGTTTTGTCTACGCACAATGACCTTTTGAATTGTCGAACTTCTAGTGAATTTCCAATTTTTAATTAAGTTTGTTTGAATTAAGTAAACTCTTTACACTCCCGCACCCACGAAAATTTTTCGTCCTCGAAAAATGTATAGTTTTGGTGGTGTTCTATGTGTGATTCCTTGATCATCAGTAATAGTCTCTGGGTTTGGCCTCGCTATGTTAGAGTGCTATGTGGTGGAGCCACGGTAATTTAGAGTTGTATCCATTTATTTTCTTTAGTGGCTGTCGTTCCCCGTTTGGCTAGCATAGTCCCTATGTGGTATCATGAGCCGCATTTTTATTGTTATAATGTGTATGTAATATCCCATGATTAGAATCAATAATGAGAGCAGGCTTATCCATGCCAGTAATAAGTAAAACATTAATTTTGTATTGTTGAAAAGGTCAAATTCGTTATTTTCCAATTTAACATGTTCCATTTTCCTAAGAGCAGTTACTTCAAATGTTGGTGTGTTCAAAGTCCAATTTGAGTCTAAAATTTCCGATAAGTTATTAAATTCATGTTTTATCCCAGACGTTAGAGGGAATAATTTTAAGGTTCTCAGTTTTGCCCAAGACGCCGGGATTAAGTTTATCATCTGTGGTGCTCCCAAGTCTTTTGAGTCACACGGTTTTTGTTTTGTTATGAGCATCAAATCTTGTTGCAATAATTCACAGTCGCATGGAATAAACATTTCAAGTGTTCCAGTTGAAATTGGGTTAATAAAATGTTCTTCATTTTCACAAAATAACTTAAGTTTTATGTCAACATTAGTGATTAAATATTTATTTGGGAGCATTTGCGTTATGATAGGATACTGTGGCTTAGAGTCACAGGTGAATTGACAATGCTTTTGTAAATCATCAATGTTTGCTGAGTTTAAAATTAGATGTAGGCATAATTGTTCTTGAGTGGTCACAATGGTTTGCCTTGGTAACATACATAGCGGGAAAGATTCATCGTTGCAAGTCTCTGCCGTCGTTATTACTTTAGTATAATTCCTAGTTTTGAAAATGTATTTATTTTCCATGTTAAGCTTACAAATCTTGTTGCTCCATAGTAATGGGGTAGCGATTGCTTTGTATAGGTCCCCCTGTAGTCCATCACTTATTAACGGCACATTGACCCTGACCAATAATGTGTTATTAAATATTTTGCAAGAGGTTATTTTTAATTCAAAGTACAAGTGCAGTTTTCCCCTAATGATAGCTAAGGTAAGCCCTTTTAATCTTGCCTTCTTGTCCAAATCTAATAGCTGAATCAAAAGTTTGTTGGTTGTGATTAGAAGATTTGATAATTTATGCTGGTTACATTTTTCTAAAACATCCCTATATTTGTCGAGATAATATTTGTATAAAATGTAAGCCCAAGTTTGTTCTGTAAGACTATACATCTGCTTAATGACGCTAGAGTATGAGGTTGTTTTAATGCTATTTAATTCATCTTGTACCAGATAGAAACTTTTATGTACCTTATCTAATAAACCATGTACATTACTTGAGAAATTGTTCAGGTTTGTTGCGGTTTTAACTAAATCCTGGTACTGATTGCTAACCGAGTCTATGATTTCATTAGTATGTGATTCCAAATTTTTTTGATTTTCGTAGAGTCCAGAAACTTGTTTTGTTGACGCCATGTTACAACACCAACTGAAGAATTCTTCCAAAAATGTGAGTCCTCTTCGGTTTTTATTACCATTCTGCAATATCGTTGTATTCTCTGGAAAGTCTGGGAATCGGTTAATTATCTTATTAAATCATTTATTAAATCTTGTAAGGTAATCAGTGCTTTTTGAAATCGGCAATACATTCTAGAGTTAGTACTGTTTTCCTGGCATTGTTGCAATGAATTGTTCAATGTAGGAAACTCCGGTTTTTCAATCAATTTTGTAGTGATCAATAACGGAATCGTGGTTTCATACGGAATTTTCTGAGGCTGTTTTTCAAAATGATATCCACTGAACACTTGGTATGTGTAAGGGTTTTCACTATCTGCACTTGCTTCGTAGATAATTGCCAGTATTACTAAGGTCGTTAAAATCTTCATGTTGAATCAATTATCTGTGTAAAAGAGGACTGTGTTAGTATAATATTTTATGAAGGAAATTACTACTAGTGTATCACATTACCTTAATGTGAAATTTTGTAAATATATATGTTTCCCTGGAGTGAAATATAATTTGTTAGTTTGAAATCATCATTAAATATCATACAGTGTTTTACATTCTTAATGGTTGATACTTGAAATGTTTTATCTGCCACTCTTGTGTTAGGATGGTCTTTAAAACAGATATCTTTAGTATTATAAATTGGAAATTTAACTTAGCTTTGTAGAAATAATTAATTTTTTTATATCAATTCACTATTAAATGTCATGAAGCTTTAGCTTGCGCGCTATTAACTAACTTCTTCGCAAGATTTAATAGCAATAACAATTTTATTGAATAATGAAACTCTTCCTCGAGAACATAAATTACATTGTAGAACCACAACAATGTAGTTCCTTCAGAAAGTAGTGTAAGTGCAGCTGAATAATCTGTAATCTGTTGCTAGATGCAACAGATGCAACTTGTAGCTTGTTTCTCACGCGTGAAGGCACGCTGACTACGTGTAATCTTATCTGTGACATCCTGTCTGCTGGCTTACGTGTTGTTTCTGTTCAACAGATGCGTGTCTCATCCGGGCATTTTGCTGTGAGCATCTCAGTTAGTCAAGTATGAGTCTCGCTGTGGTATACGAGTATAATGTTGCTTTCATCCGCGTCGCGTCGGTACCGTGTTACGGAGTTGTGTCATACTGTACGTTAATGGTGAATCGTGTTATACCCGGCGCCTCCACCATGTAAAATATTTCTCCAAATAGGCACCAATGAAATTACTCGCTTAGCTTAGTGAGACAGTACCCAGGATATCAATTGAACTAACACCAGAGTTGTAATAACATATAGCCCTTTAATACACATATTTGATATTTCACTTCAATAATAATCTATATCTAACAACAAGTTCTGACCTTTTGCACTCAAATCAGAGGCCTCTGTGCTCTAACCATTATTTTTCAAAACAGAAATGACATTATTTGAACACAGAAACAAATTATCAACCCTCTTAACCTAAATATATATTGAATAGTCACATAAATTCGGCATCAGCCAAAGTCCATCAATACAACCCTTAAATCACGTAAGGCACAACTACTAAGTAAATTATACACATTAAACTCAGATAAATGAGATATTGGGCGGTAGCCGCTAGTCCAATTTAAAGGGCCCGTCACTCAAATCAACTCTTGTATAAAATAAATATATTACATTATTATCTTCCAGCTATTAAAATAATATTATTAATAAACACATACACATATAAAGCAATAAATTAAAGTCAAACAATATCACGCCTAAACTCCTTTTAGCCGTGTGGCCATTTCTATTCCCATAAATATTCTCATATATAAAGCTCAATTATTTAAGCTCAAGTTACCTATTCTAATTATATATTTTTCTCCATCTCGGATAAAGCACGTCAATAATCAATGATATCAAAAACTACGAAATTTATATACAAATATTTTACAGATTTTATTACAGCCTGCGGGCCATTTTTATATAACACAACTTGTGTTTATCACTTACCACTCATTTCATTACCTAATTTCTGACAGATCTTAATATCTTACAATATCTCTCCTATTCGTCTCTATTTATGGGTGCTTAATTTTGTTGTAAGCATTCCTTTAAATTTTTAATCTTTATTAAGTTATGATTATTTATTAAGTGAATCCTTCCTCTCAATTTTTAGAGCGCTTTCCTATACAATTTATTTTTAAATAAGAGCAGCAAGGTTAGCAGAAGATAAAAACTTCACATACCCCGAAGTGAGAACTTGGTGACCCAGAGTGGTGAATGTCCCAGTGCGATGTCGGTCCTCGAACCCCCGTGGTCTCGTGTGGTGCTCGTGGTCCCTCGTGTACCCTTGTCGGTGACTCTCCTGAAGATCGCCTGGACTCTCCTCCGGTCGCAGTCTCTGGCCGTTCGGACACCTTCTCCCTTCTCGGTTTTGAAGCTCCTGGACTCCTCTCGTGGATGCTGGCTGGTGGCTGGCAGTCTTCTCTCCACTCTTCTGCTCGGCTGTACCCCAGTGATATCGGGCGATGTAGACGATGAGGACTTGGACACTACGCAGGTGGCAATCTCATCTATCCTGACGTAACCCCGGGCCTACTCGATCCAGCCCTTCTGTCCGCTTCCTCTCTCCTTTGCCGAATCCTCCCCGTACCTTCTGCTCTCCCTTTCCAAGTTTTTCCCACCAGTTCGATGTTTCCCCCAATTTTGATGTACCACGCCCACTACAACCAATCGTGTTATTAGTGAACTTTCGCCCCCGCTATTATTGGCCGCATTCCCGGTCAGCAGAAAGACGCCATGTTGGAATATTTGGTGAGTTTCAGCTGATTATTTTGCATGAACTTTGTATCATAATATGACTCTTCACTTCCTGTTATTTTAGTTGTTTTGTCTACGCACAATGACCTTTTGAATTGTCGAACTTCTAGTGAATTTCCAATTTTTAATTAAGTTTGTTTGAATTAAGTAAACTCTTTACACTCTCCTTCCCTTCCACCATCCTCACCTCCAGGTAATTTTTTTAAAGTGGAGTTAAAACGGATAGCAGAAGGGGTAAGATCAGTGGCCCTTTTATTTATGACTGAAAACTCTCCACCTTATCATCTTCCCGCCCCTCTTCCCCCCCCTCACAAACAGGTTTTTATGTAGAGTTAAAACGGAGAAGGAGTTAAGAGAAGGATGTTACCATTTCAGTAGTCAGTAACATTTTATTCATCTGTTCTTGCTGTTGTGCTATTTGAATAAGGCAGCTGTTTATTAAATGAAAAACAACAAAAAGCAGAACGCAAATTCCCATAAGGATAACATGTAAACTTTGAAAGCCAAAAACACACCCAAACACAACATTATTTTCATTTAGACACATCCCCTAATAGTACTAAATAAGTGTGCCATAAGTTTCATAATTCTACGATGCCGCACATCCAAGAAATCGGTACCACAAAAATTTCTTTACCCTATTATTATATAGATTAACTTAAAATATACTATAGCATGTGTTTTATGTTTTATCTAATAATGAATTTTGTATCTGCAATAATACATGGCTAAACCAGTCGGCCCATGGTTATTTCCAGGTAGTGTCACACTTCCTCTCAGTACAATAGATAAACTACTCCGGATGTAAAATTCTACTTTATGCCCGTCATAATAAAATAATTTAAATAAGTAAGATTAAAAAAGTGCTTTAATTCTACAAAAATATTAATAATGTAAAAAAACGGTATATAATTTGCATGCAAACTACGCTTGTGTTTTCTCTCAAAAAGCTTTAGCTACAGAGATGATTATGCAATGCAGTGTATGCATTAAGAACTGAATTAAGAAATAAATGGGCATGCGATAAAATAAAGAATTTGAATTTTTATTATTGAATGCATTATTATAAATTTCATAACACAATTTAGTTTTGTAGAATATTACATAAATTTAGTTTAAGAAAATTATTATAGTTTAATAAACCAATTGTTATGTACAAATAACGGGGCTCCCGAATTTTACTAATAAAAACATCTGAGTTGAAGTCGTTTTCCATCACTACTGGAGTGGTCTGAAGCCTGCAGCGAACTCACCGCCGCCGCGAGTGTGCACTGTTCCATTTGATTCTATGCCCCGACAGACAGCGCAGCCGGGCTTCGGCTGGACAAAACTGCGGCGAAGATTTTGCCGCCGCCGCAAACTGTTGGTGTGCACTGCTCGGCAATTCTCCATTTGCTCCATTGCATCTAAGAACGCGCCGCTGTCGTGCCGCCGCCACAAACCGCGAATGTGCACCGGGTCTTACTCCTAGTTTGTTCTAAGCTGTAGTTATATTTTTTTGAAGAATAAATATTTCTTTATTCTAATTTATGAAGTATACAATAGTATACATCGAATGGCGTCATTACACTAATTATCACTAATAGCAGTTTGCAATGTTAATAATCTTTTGCTGCCCGGCACCAGATATTCAGCCCCAGAATACATTTATCATAGTTTAGTGTAACTTTCAAGTTATTTTTAAAATTACAATATTCCACTTGCAGGTTTTTGGTTCAGCGGATCAGATCCCAGAAGAAAAACTTCGTTCATTGGGGTGGATTGTGAAAGGCATTCCTCCAAATGCTTTTTCCAACATGTCTTTCACGGATATTGATACGATTGCCGCTTTTGGACGATACTTTGAACTGGGTTTTGATCAGGTATTGCCAATCTATTTGAGTATGCTTAAGTTAACCCTTTAAGACGGTTCGATGTAGATGTACTCATAGCGGTATTGAACCCCGCGGCAGTTTCACGTAAATGTATGTCAAACATGTAATAATTGTATTATTACTTTTTGTAAATGTTTCAAAGCATTTAAAATAGAACCAATTTGAAGAGTATTTTGGTGAAAAGTCTTAAAAAATCATATGGTTTATTAATAACAAAAGGTTGTGAGATATTTCCATTAATACATCACATTTGGTTAATTAACATAAACAAAAAAACTACCGTTTTGAGGGGGTCGCGAATACTTCAAAAGGCCGCCTTGAAAGGTTAATAATTAACATTGTTTTAAACCAAACAACATGTTAGTCTAACCAAAGATTGAGGCCCAATGACACATTACCCATAAATAATAACTAGAATCACAAGCATAAAATAAAGTGGATGGTGAATTTTGGGCTATTGCCAGTTTGTATAACCTAGCAATATAACAAGGCAAAATCACATCTGAAATTTCATAACAGTGGTACTGTATATTTGACAAAGTAAGGTCAAATAAATTGACCTATATGCATTAGAAATAACTGAGCATATAAATTAAAACAAATTCTGCCTAAACTACAGTCGGGCTTTAAAAAGAATCATAGCACACGCTCTGCACTGACAAATGTATTTAGTGAAATAACTTATGCCAAGAACAAGGACAGATGCTCCCTTGCAATGCTCGACTATTCAACGAGCTCCCTGATCAGGTCTTAATGTCAGCAAAACAAAATCAATTAAAAATTATTCTGAAACGGTTTTAGTGTCCGAAGTGTTTTACTTGGACGAAGAATTCATGAGGAGCCGCTGGGATGATTTTTAAATTATTCATACTTCGGCAAGGTTCCCATATGAATGTGTGAGTGAATGAGTTTGTGACATAAGTTCGAGTGTGCGAGAGACTGATGTTTTGATGCCTTGTTATGTTAGCTATATAAATACAACAAAATGCAATTGACTTTTTTTATGCAATGATACCATTGTCCAACCAAAAATGATATTATTCCAAAATATTTGACTCTATGAAACACAAGATGAGATACTGACACTCTGTAAGCCTGACTACTTTGCGAGAGGTTTCTCAAGTGTAGAACTTGCCAGTTTGGAATTTGGGAGAAGGAGCTTCTCATAATTTGGCCCAATATTGTATGAGCTTCCCAATAAGTCGAAAACTCAAGCTTGCAAAACCTTAAAAATAAAACTATTGTCTATTCTGAAGTAGACTTCTCATTGCCATTGTAAAAGCTGTCCCGACTTTTGTGAGAGCCAGGATTCAAAGAGGACCTAGTTACACTAATCACCAACAGAGTATACTTCTGTCAACTATTACTTATCCTCTCAAGGAGGGGATAATGCACCAGTTGGTGTGTCAGGAAGCAAACATAAATTGATTATTATTTGCTTTCTGGGGTGGAGATCTTTTACAAGTTAACGTAAATACCTAACTAAAATAAATAGTTGACAGCAGCACCCTCTGTAATTGACAGCTGGGCCATATATATGGGATGTCTCCTTTAGTTGATGACGGAAGGAAGTGGAAGGAATCTATTTATTAGCAGAGACAAAGATTCGTTGTCGTCAGTGTGTGGGTGTGTATGTTCGTAATGCAATAATGTGAAAACGGCTGCACAGATTGTTTTCAAATTTTACACAACTATTTTCCAGTACACTTTATGCTACCAGTTCAAAAATAGATCACATTCTTTTAACAGTTTTTTAATAATTAACTTTTAAAAGTTGTAAAATTTCCATAAGGTAAAGCATTGGACAAAAATTACCTTTAGTAAAGTGCGAGATGCTAATAAAATATTGTTTCGTAATTACAAAAAAATAAAAAATACTTAAAGATTATCCTATTTATATGTTTTATGATTAAATAATTTAGTACTCTCCCTTTAACATGAGTTAGTTAATTCAGTATATTCAAAGTTTTAGACATTTTTAGATTAAAAAACTAATACCAGTTTTTATAAATAAAGTTAACGTTGTTCTATAATGTGAGTAATGTGAGTAAGTTAATAGTTTATCCACTAGATTGCAGCAGCCATTTATTTTGTATTTACTTCTGTAATTTTTGCTGTGTTTTTTACTTTCTCCCCTTATACATAGTATATGGAGAAAGTATTGTTTTCGTCAAAATTTTCGAATTTGAGTTGTTAGTGGAAATATTCGTTTTGGTGCTCCCTGAACCCAAAAAAGTGGTTTTTACGTGATGTCTGTCTGTGCGTGTGTGTGTGTGTGTGTGTGTGTGTGTGTGTGTGTGTGTGTGTGTCTGTGTGGATGTGTACAGAGCTAGAGCCTTAACCAATGGGCCGATTTTTATGAAATTTGGAATGTAGGTACTAATCCACGATATCTCCAGGCGTTTTTTTCATTTTTTTGAATTTTTGATTTTTAGGGGTAATTATCCCCCCAAAACCACCAAAAAACATGAAAAATCCAAATTTCTCAAAAACGGCTCTAACGATTTTGATTAAACTTTAGTCGTTTGTAGAACTTCAGTTTTCCAACAAAATGGCACCACCCGCATTCCTGTAAAAATTCGGGTTCAGAAATTACAGGACTTTAAACATCAAAAATTCAGTTTTTTGGATTTTTCATAAAAAGACATAAACATAAGAAAATATTACTATTCACCATTAAAAATAGCTCAAAAAAATCAATAATTTAGTATTTTGAATTACTATTCTACGATTGTTGGTTTCGGAGAAAATTGAAATTTTCATTTTGCGGTAAACGCAGTACGTTGTACCCATGTTATTCTTATGGGGAATCAAAAATTACTATTTCTCTCTTATTTATTAATCAATTTCATTCAAACTTGATATGCTTGTCAAGTTAGTATTGACCAACAGAGGAAATTCGAGATATGTTGACCCTTAATAACCCTGGGGGGGAATAGGGGGCATTTCCCCTCTTAAAACCACGAGTGCAGCAATGGATTCTGTAGTGCCTCCAAAGCAGGGATTTGGGTGGATGTGTTTTAAAACAACTTGTTTATAAGATTTTCTGTACATTCGACCGTGCTTTGTATACTATATTTAGTAAATAAAAAGTAATTTATTCATTAAAGTTGGGCTAAAGGGAGAAAGTATGTGTCAGTTTCCTGATACCGTTTATTTGTTATTTTATGATAAATTATATGTAAATGAACGAAGTGAAATAAAAGAATTACAACATAATCATAATGATCACACTAGAAAACAAATCATCGTTCAACATCAAATCCACAGAACCACTACATATGAAAATTCACCCCAATACATGATGGGAAGAGTCATAAATCAAATTAAAAAATTCACAAAATTGAAGTAAAGGAAGAACAGAATTAAGAAAAGTAAAAGAAATTATAATGAACAATCATTTATTTTCATTGGATGAATTTTTTAAAGAAGAACCAAAAAATTTAAAAAATAAGATAACATGAAAATACCCCCGTCGCAGCAAACCTGCGTACTCAGCAAATTTTCTATGAATGAATATATTTCTTACTACCACATAAAGCCACTTACCAAGTTTCATAAAAATACTTAAATAAATAAGTGATATATATCATTTTATTTATTCTCTATAAGAAAAACATTAGGGCTGAGAACGCAGGTTTGCTGCAACGAGGAAGATAAAAATGCGGGTTTTTTTGCAATTATCAATATAACTCAACTAGGTGAAGCTATATACCAAGTTTTAATGATTTATGTTCATAATTAAGGGAGATATAAAGCTTTCCGTATTCTCCATAAGAATAACATTAGGGATGAGAATGCAGGTTTGCTGCTAAGAGGATAATGAACAAAAAATCAATTTTTTGTAGAAATATCAATATACCAGTACTAGGTGAAGCCACCTAGCAAGTTTCATCAATATATGTTCATAAATAATCGAGATATCAAATTTTAAATATTCTCCATAAGGATAACATTGGACAACATACTGTGTTTAGCACTTTGAATATCACGGCAACGGTTGGACGTAGAATCACAATTTAAACACCAAAATGATTGTTTTGTAGAGCTAAACTGATTGGTAAAAGCAAATGTGAAGTTTACATAGAAATGAACTGAGGAAAAGCCAAAAACCTTTTTCCCATAAGATTAACATGGGAGATTTTATGAGCAGGTTTTTTTGGATTTTCTCCGCAACCACTTAACCTAGGTAAATAATTCAAAATACCATATTATTTGTTTTTTAAGCTCTATAACATGGTCAAAACCAAAATTAAGTTTTTAAAAAAATTTAGGGTGAAAAATACAAAAAACTGATTTTTGGAAAATTTAAAACCCCCATAAACCCCCCTTTTCGTGGTCCGATATTTCTGGTTTTCGAACTTAAAGTCATGAATGTAACTTTACACATTTGAGCCAAATTTCATCGAAATCGGACGTTTTTTACTCAAGTTATCGGGGTAACGGACACATATATATATATAAATTTGAACGAATAGTGTTTTTGGCATCTGGGAACCTCAAAACAAAAAGTTATCATGGTCTCGGGCTTAAGTCTTACCATGAGACCTACGGTAATAGCTTCTTCCCTATAGGGGAAATTCGCTAAAATAGAAAATTTAAGGTGTAATATTTTTTAGACTTAAGCTATTTTTTGTAAAAGCCTACACAATTTATAATTGTTTTTCGGCAAATAAATATAATTATTATTATTATTTAAATACCCCCGTCATAGCAAACCTGCATGCTCAGCTAATTTCCAATAAAAAAATATGGGCATACCTCACTGCATATGAAACTTACTGTGTTATCTTTTGTTGAAGAATTTGCACCTCTAATATAATATAATTTAATATATTTAAGAACGATTTATACTATGACCTAAAATTAAACAAAATAAAAGTAGATATTTTCCTACAGAGTTCCCAGGATAAAGACTATTTATTTAATATTTTAAGATGAAATTTTGGTTAGAACTTACGTTAACAGCACTGACTTTCATCTACCATTTCTGAGTTTAGTGATCCCATTACGCGAATATTTGAGCGTACTCCTAGTACATATAGTCAATGATAAAACTAAAAAAAATTGTAATAAAATGTGGGAATGTAGAATGTGCAATGTTGTTCAGTAGAAAGTGACAAAATTTTTCTGGAAAACTGATGTATCAGAGAAACGCTAGCAAATAAAGCATCTTTATTTATTTATTTGTTTTTAAGTCATGTGTCTAAAGGAGTCATTATATAATAGCATAGACCCATTGGAATGCCTTTACCATGACTAAATATGCCTCGTTGGATTTGAACTCCTGTGATAAGTTTGAACAGACACAAAAGTCACCTACAAACACACTGATACAAAATTAAATTGAATTGTTTTCTATATCACTCTATTGTTTGCTATTTTGTTTTTGTATCTACGCCAGAGGCATTTTCAACATTTTGATGGAACGGTCCAAACCCTGGTCTTGTTACTATCTAAGGTCTACCTGTTCTCAGAATGCATCATTAATTAATAGCCTGATGACAAATGGCTACATGTTTATCTGACAAATATCTTAGCTGTATATAAAATTAGAAATAAATAAGAGTTCCTCCACTGAAATATTCTTTTGTAGTGAAGTAACCATTGTAATGTACTTTCATTGAGTTGGCAGCACTTCGAGACGCTGTTATGGACCAATGGAGCAGCAAAGAGATTTCTGACTTGTCCAGTTTCGACCTGGTAAATCTCGGACACATCCTGTGTGCTTTTAATATTTCTGATATTTCAAGAATTCATGCTGATGCATACAGGTAGTTATGGAAATCAGCAAATATAAATTTGATAATGTTGTTTTTACAGTACACTGTATTTCTGGGCTAGGGATGATAAAATAATATAAAATCTGTTAAGTTGATGACAATCACCATTTATAAAAACAATGTTTATTTGTAAATTCTAGCGAGAAATATGGCATCAGAAAAAAAATCTTTAGTTCATATTTTAAGATAGTATAAAATATACCTGTTGCAGCAAACCTGCGTGATCAGCAAATTTCCAATGCACATACCAAACCCAACCAATCTAGTTACCTCACCAATCTAGTTTCATGTTTCATCAGAATGTATTGGTAAACTAGCTGCTATGCCCGTAATTTTCAACGGGGTGAAAATTCAGAGTAGAAAAATTGTAAACAAAATAATTACAGTCTGTAGTTAGATATACTCCTTATAACATGTTTATTTAAATGAATTGAATTAGTAAAACCACACATGTGACATAAACAAAATAAAACTCTCCTCCATATGAATAACATGGGAACTTGGAAGACCCGAGGGGCAGGGTCCTGAGTACATTTCTAAACGGCAATAGGCCTATGACACTCCTTGGTACATAGACTACATTTGTGCAAAATATCAGCATAATTGGTCCAGTGGTTTTGGTGTGATGGGACAATAGACAGACAGACAGACACCACCTCATTTTTTATAATAGTAGTGATTAGAAAGATATTATAACTTTTTTCAATCTTCCATAACAATAACATTGAACAGATTATGCAGGTTTGTTGTAACGAGAACAATTAAATATTTTATGCAATTATAAATATACAATAACCATACTAAGGCATATACTAATTTTTACCAAGTTATATTCATAAAAAAGGGAGATATAGCATTTGATTTATTTCCTATAAGAATAACATTGGACAACATACTATGTTTAACACTTTCAATATCTCGCTAGCCAATGACGTAGAGCAATGATCAAAACACCACTTTTTTAAGCTGAACCCAATGGTGCAAACTAAATTTTTGACTTAAATAAAAATTATATGTGAAAAATAAAAAAAATCCATTTTTGTGGTACAACACCCTCCTACCAATGGACTATGTCTCAATTTCGAACTTTTTCAAATAAATGCTACTTTACACATCTGTCTTAATTTCATTAAAATTGGACCTTTTTTACGCGAGTTAACGTGCTTACAGACACACATACATGTATATAGTGCAACCTCAATAACTCAAACCTGAGGGGATCAGAAAAAATTTGAGTTATCAAATATTTCAAAATATTGAGGTTCGACTTATCAAGGTGATCTTCCACAGACTTTGACTTATTAAGGGTCACGGTAATGCAGTTGATAAGTCATGGAAGCATAGAATCCTTATGGTACATCATTTAGTGTTTTGCACGCAGTGTAACATAATAATCATACCGAAATAATAAAAATAAAGTCAACAATTGGTGAAAATATATATAATAAATGTTTGAAATAAGCCTGGAAATGTTTGAACACTTCTTTGGTGAATGTACCATAGGACAAAAAACATCATTCAGTGAAGAGAACAGGTCGTAGAGTAGGAAAGTAAACAAACAATGACTCACAGTTCGGAAATAATTGCCATTTGACCACTTTCTGTTTATTATCAGACAGGTTTTTTCAAGTTGCAACATGAATGATGGATGCTCAGATACAGTATCTGGGGTTTTGAATCCGAACCAATAATGTACAATTTCAACTTATAGAGGTTCTCCAATCAACACTTTGACTTAAAAGAGGTACGGCGACGTTACTGTTTCGAGTTATAGAGGTTTTCCAGCTAAAACGTCGAGTTATAGAGGTGCGGCAGTATGCTAAGAACACATCAAACCTTTGAGTTATAGAGAGGTCCCCCGCTAACCCTTCGACGTATAGAGGTAAAATAGTATAGTATTAGGGAGGCATGTTCAAGGGGAATAACTAAACTTCGAGTTATCAAGGAATTAGATTTATTGAGGTTTTATTTACTGAGGTTCTACTGTAGTAGAAATAAAGCACGATATATATACATTACACCTCAGATTATCTGGAATAATGTGGCAGAATATTGATCCAGATAATCTAAAGCTACTGTAACACCGCATAAATAATGATCGGGACACTAGCGCCTGCAATATTGATGCTGCAAATTCCGTGAAAAGTCTGTAAAACAGATCAAACTCTAACACAGTGTTTGTTTGACTGTCTTAAAACACAGTACACTCATAGCTATAAACGCAACATAACCTCACAAGTTGTGGTTAGTAATGGAACTGTCAACAGTAACAAAAGGCACAAAGTGCCGGTCGCTTCCGCAAGCGCTACAGGCGCGACTGTATGGTGGCTCACTCTATATTGCAGCTTAAATAATACTTCATGCGCACATAAATGTATTGCGGTTGTGTCTGAGACTTAGAAGGTGCTAGCACAGGAGAAAAATCACGTTTTGACAGTAGTTTAATTTGTATTTATTCCAGACAACTATGTCCGGTTAATCTGGATCTGGATAATTCAAGTCGTGGTGTACTGTATATAAGAACTTATATATATTTCTAAGCACACATGTATACAAATTTGAACGAGTGGCGTTTTGGAATCTGGTGGCCTCAAAACTAAAAGTTATTATGGTCTCAGGCTTAAGTCTTAACCATGTCACCTACAGTAGTAGGTCTTCCCTATAGGGGAAATTTGCTACTAGCTATAAACTTACTGACATCAAACTTGTTCAAACACACAAGGTTCCTTATAATACTTGTGTACTACAAACCTAGAATGATTGGAGGCTAAGATGAATTATCTACTGTTATTTTCCAGGGATGCTTCAACTGAGCTATCGCTTCTAAAAAACTGTAGTGCTGATGTAATTAGAGGCCTGGCAAATTTGGCAGTCAGTCCTTATGGGTTTGGAGATCCAAAGAAGTGGACAGCACTTCAGGTACTGAAATAAAACATATCATCAATTAAATCTATACTTATTTAATAGGCGAGCAGGTTTTTTGTGACAATCACTCCTCCTAAACTACTGAACCGATTTTCATGTTTTTGTGTCATTGGAAAGAGCCTAATGTGAAGTTGTGCAGGAAACTTTTTTTATAGATAAATAATTTGTGAGTGAGGCCCTGGGGCCCCTTAAAGTTGAGTTTTTTCCCATAAGCTTAACATTGAGAAATAACTATAAGTTTTAAGCAATCAGCTGGATAGAGAAAACACAGTTAATCAGCAGGCCATGTTGGCTTTGGAACGGTAACACAATATTTATAAATGATAATCGCGAGCGAAGCCGCGACAGGTTTACTAGTACTAGAAAAAACATCTGTTGAAACTTAAGTATTGTTTTACATACTACTGTTAAAGAGTCACAATGGAGGATATCTTGGGTTTCGATTCAAATGATGAAAACTCCAATTGAAGATGACAAAGAATATTTTATATTTAATTTAACGAGCTTAAAATTTTACTATTGATGCAAAAATGATGTACAAGGTTCACAGATCAAAACCAAAATCGATTACAATATTTCACAATTAATTTACACAACAGGTGATAAGAACAATATGGAAATTAAAAGGAGGAACGAACAATGTATTTCACATCTCTAATTTTTATACCCCGCCTGTAGAGGTACTCAGCATGGACGCTGAAACGCTCTTGGGAAATCAGAGAACAGGAGCATAGTTTGAAGCCATACAATTTTTTACATTAATAATTTTCTTTCAGTTCTCTGGGATGTTTACCATGAATTGATATAATTAGCATTTTACAGTTTGTTGTAGAAGTAATACGTTACTACCTCCTTAGTAAATTAGGTTTCCTTTAAATTCATGAAATATTAAATCAATTATTTATTCTTGTAACCTTCTGTCCTCTGATTACAATCATGTAAAATTTTAGGTACCAGATGTCAGTTGTCACATAGGATAAATTTATTACTTTGGCAATAACTAGATTTATATATTGCCATGCAGTCAACAAAATAAGCTCTCATCTTTTTCACTATAATAGTTATTTATATAACTAGTGTGCAAAGTAGCACTTTGCTGAACTCGTGACTCGAGATAAATGTTTACTATAGTTTCTCGAATGCAGCAAAGACACTTTGTGCACAAATTACACATTAAATGTTTCTTACATTTAGTATAAAGCATAAAAATAATAGGTAATAATAACGTAATAAGTTGTTCTGGTAAAACCGCATACATTTAGTATAAAGCATAAAAATAATAGGTGATAATAACGTAATAAGTTGTTCTGGTACAACCGCATACATTTAGTATAAAGCATAAAAATAATAGGTAATAATAACGTAATAAGTTGTTCTGGTACAACCGCATACATTGAGTATAAAGCATAAAAATAATAGGTAATAATAACGTAATAAGTTGTTCTGGTACAACCGCATACATTTAGTATAAAGCATAAAAATAATAGGTAATAATAACGTAATAAGTTGTTCTGGTACAACCGCATACATTTAGTATAAAGCATAGAAATAATAGGTAATAATAACGTAATAAGTTGTTCTGGTACAACCGCATACATTTAGTATAAAGCATAAAAATAATAGGTAATAATAACGTAATAAGTTGTTCTGGTACAACCGCATACATTTAGTATAAAGCATAAAAATAATAGGTAATAATAACGTAATAAGTTGTTCTGGTACAACCGCATACATTTAGTATAAAGCATAGAAATAATAGGTAATAATAACGTAATAAGTTGTTCTGGTACAACCGCATACATTTAGTATAAAGCATAAAAATAATAGGTAATAATAACGTAATAAGTTGTTCTGGTACAACCGCATACATTTAGTATAAAACATAAAAATAATAGGTAATAATAACGTAATAAGTTGTTCTGGTACAACCGCATACATTTAGTATAAAGCATAAAAATAATAGGTAATAATAACGTAATAAGTTGCTCTGGTACAACCGCATACATTTAGTATAAAGCATAAAATAATAGGTAATAATAACGTAATAAGTTGTTCTGGTACAACCGCATACATGATTTAACGAATATGACAGCAACCTATGGATTTATAATATTTTAAGCAAAATTATAACATATAAAGAAAAACACAAGACTAACATTATTGCAAAATAGTTAATGATACGGAATAGTAATTGCATTTACCCTTTGCGCTCGTATGTCCACACTCAGTGGACAGTATGGAGTCTGCGACAGCTGGGAATTATTGTCCGACGCTCAGGGCCCAGAGCTCGCATGTCCACACTCAGTGGCCGCACTAGGTTTCGTCGCCAGCTCGGCAGCCATTGTCGGTCGTCTGCTTCTGCCAGCTCGGAATTATTTTCTTCACTCTAGACTGAAACGTCAAGTTGAAGCGTACATTCAAGGTCTAAGGAAAACTTGTTGTATACTTTGAAACTTATTTATTTACCATCGAAAATCACAATTTACTTATTGTTAATTATATTTAAGAAAATTTTAAGAAATAATTTTAAAAAACTGCTAATAACATAAATAGAACAAGATGTCGATGTCACTTTCATGGTCCGAATCACTGCCACACTCACTTTCACCTTCAAGCGCGTTACGAATTTTGTCGGAACGTAATTTTTCCTCCATATTAAAATATAATAAAACTTGTAATATTACGTATAATAATAATTACCAGGCATATAAGCCGAAGACTACACAGCGTAAGACAAAAGAGCTTGACTAACTGTTGTTGTTTACTGTTTACATTAGAATGCAACAGCCGACATTTATGCCCGTTGCATTCTGGGATTGATCTAGTTTCGAAATCCACCGTCAGATTTCAGCACAATACGATAGAAAGAATATTAAATGCTGGAAAAGTCTGCATTGTCACTGTCCATACACAGTGGACATGCGAGCGTTTGCGATCGCATGCGCCATTTAACTCTGTCCACTGGGTGTGGACATGCGAGCGCTGAGCATACGTGACAGAAAAAAATCCTGGCTGGCGGGAAAATGGCTGCGGCCACAGAGTGTGGACAGACGACCCCAGGGGACCATTTCCAAAGAACCTATCCGAGCGCAAAGGGTTAATCTTACTGAACTGTAAGGCTTGAGGTTGTAGCTTGCAGTGGCCTCACACCTATGTAATTTAACATAATAACAACAATAAACACTGCACCAGCTGATCTATGTATAGCCAGTGTTTCCAACTTGTTTTCAAGCATACACGACGTTACCTGGCTAATACGTGCATACTATTTTGAGTTCTTTGGTTGAAACACTGGAGTGCGGGAAAGTAAGTAAATGCGGGAATTAGCTATTTTGTGTATTATATTCAGTGCAAGAATGACCGCTAGTCAGGTAACTGTAGGAAAAGTTATTTTGTCACCATTTTGTGCAGTGGATTCCATGAATACAAATCAGGTGAAATATTTTAAAGCAATTAAAGCAATTGATTAAATTGGCCAAGTATAAGAAAAGACAACCAAACATGAATTTATGGATTTTTATCAATTGGTCAAAATTGAATGTTCAATCACAACTACAGTTGTACAAGGAACACAGTTTGTCTTATCAGGTTTCATCAATTGGATGTGTGATTGCCGGAGTTTCACAAATTTCATCAATTCCGAGTGAAGCATTCAAGGGGATATCACCTGACATCGTAAATTGTTTGCCTTCATCATTTTTCCAGGTAAGAGGTTGTAAATATTAACCCTTTTAGTGCCAATGTCCAGCTATGTGACCGTCATAAGTTAGTCTTGACCTAGCCTCAGATTGTAAGCCGAATGCTTTAACCACTAAGCTACCCACCCAATTGTTGGTTGTATGTTCAAACAAATATTGATGTTAGCAACAACACCTACATTCAAACTAGGGCCGTGCGAGTACTCAAAACTTTGAGTTTTCGGCCGAGTATTTTAATACTCGAACTCGACTCGAAGTTTTGAAAAATACTCAAAAGTTCGAGCGAGTATTTCCCACCGATTTCCGGACGATCGCTAACGATTGCGACCGGCCAAACGGCCACAAAAAGCAATCGCATGACGCGAAATCGGCCGAAAATGACGATCGCTAACGATTATGACCGGCCAAAACGCGAAGTAACTGTCGCAAAAGGCGATCGCATCACGTAAAATCGGCCGAAAATGACGATCGGAATGCGTAATTTCGGCCGTAAATGACAACGGAAAACATAATATCGGCAAAAGAGGCGACCGAGCCACTTAATATCGGCCGAAACTATCGATTTCGTCATCTAATATTGATTATAGGAGATGTATGGACCAGGTGATATTGGCCAAATGACAACCGGACTGTGTTTTATCGGCCAGAAACGAATGTCAAACCGCGTTTGTCAATAAGAAATCCAGTTTGATTGTACTGGCTAAAACTTTGTATTGCTAATCATGTATTAGTTAGAAACCAGGTTTAGATGATCAAATCTAGGGTGGTATTCAAATCCCATTACTCTATTTTAAACTACCAACTACAATAACATTTCAAAGAAAAACTACATAATTGTAATTTAGAATAGCATAATTTTCCTTGATCCACTTTACAATGACCTGTGATGTCTGCCAGAGTATGACCACAGCCCAGCTGAAGCTGTTGCCTGCTACCAGCGGCGTGGCTGTCAGGGAGGAGGGTCTCTCCAGTAAACAAGGAGCTGCCATAGAGGAAGCCATCTCTGGACCAACTACACAGAACAGCTCTGCCAACATCTCTGAAAGCTTCCACTGTGTTTGGTCTATCGCATTAATAATGGTTTTTATGCGATTGTTTCAGAAACTAATTTTTATGAGTCAATGCTTTTAAATAAAACCAAATGTGAGTACCACATTCTTGGTAGTTTAGAGAAAGTTATTCAGTAAAACGTAAAATTAAATAAGGAGTTTATAATCTCTATTACTAATAAGCTACATGCAAGCCTTGTAAACAATAAGGCTTTTTTCTTTTAAGATTTACCCCCAAATATTATACACTAAAACGCACGTCTAGGTGTGCAGATGTTCAAATTGGCTTTAGATTTTTGACTAGGCCTCAGGGCTCTGCCCCACGGGAATTCCAAGACCCCATGTTATTCATAAAGAGGAGAGTTTTCTTTGGTTTATGTCACAAGGGTTTTTTCTAAATTCAATTTAATAAACATCTGTTATAAGGATTATACAATATACTGTCATTGTTTTGTTTACTGCTTAACTATTTACTATTCTCGATTCTCAAAACGGGAAGCATAAGCTGCGCATAGGAAATTCTAGTAATGAATTATTCGGTCACAGACCCTCAAATTGATGTCTTATTTATAGCTAAAGGGCTGATGTCTGGGGTACCCTAATCCAATTAAAGAACACACTGCAGACTGTGTTAAGTCTGATGCGCTGTCTATTTAACACTACACAATTCTGACCGTTACGTGAATAAAGACATAAAACAAAAGTTAACTTCTTGAGCAATGTGTTTGTACTTAAAACTGTTCTACTGACTTTATAACTGTTCTATAAGAACTTGTAGAAAGTCTGTTCCCCTCCTTCACTTGAAATTGTTTACAAGGTAACGTTTATAATAAATTGTGATTGTTCTTGGAGAAACCGGTTTTGTGGTTAGGAAATAAGTTTTGAGTAAGAATAAGCAACAATGCAGACAAGTGCGTCGTTTGAAAGAACCGAGTGGACTGTGTCTGAAAAATGGTTGCTGTGGACAATGAAATAGGAGACACTGATAAGAAAGGTATGAAGGGTCAAGGTGCAATCACCTGAATTATGGAAGTGATTGAGGAAACTACTAGGGCCTCATCAAAATGAAATATAATTGATTTTAAATTGAGCAACGCATGTAATTGTTACTTCACCTAAAATCTTAAAATGAGGATTGGAATCAGTTGTTTAGAGATAAATCCCTGATAAGTGTATCTTTGAGTCACCAATTATTTCTAATTTAATAGTCTTGTTAACAATGCCACCACTACAGAAAAACTTCCACAATAATTTCTTAAGTTAAAGGAAGCGCTAAAAATAAAATAATCATAATGATGTAATCAATCTGCAATATAATCTTAAATACATATCATAATATACACAAAAATAAATAAATAGCAATATAACATTTATATAAGGTCAGGGATGACATCAGCTCTCCTCTGGATGACATCCCGAATCAGCCCCCGATTCAAGTGGTGGATTTCCATCGGTAGTTTGTCATATTTGCCCTTGCTCCACTCAGATGGTAGGGGACGCACATTCAGTAGAGCACAAGCTTCTTTTAGGCTGAAAGGAAAAAAGAATAATTAATTTTTGTGATTGTTTAATAGCAAATATATTTTGAAGTGTTGTAAACATACTTTCATTACGTTTTTAAAACCATTTAGAACAAGCAAGAACACTGTTAGATTTTGTGTTCCTTTCGAAATTCTAACACTTTCTGACCGGCCACAGAGCGGTACAGCCTCATTTAGTTTCCTTGGTTATTTTTTGCTTGGAGTCACAAATGAATTGTAATAATTTTATTTTATTTGATGGGATGCATTACTTTCATGATAAAAACAATTGTTTATACATTTTATAACCTCATAAAGCATTCCAGGAATGTTTCTGTCAAATAGGTTAATCCAAAAATACAATAAAATATTTCCAATAAATATAAAATTTGGCTAGAATTAACACATATAATATTCTCTTCAAATGTTGAATCATTTACTCTAAAGCAGGGGTGTGAGAGTAGTGAGTTTTTGGATCAAGTTGGGTATTACTTCAGTTTATTTAATGCACTTTGTTTTCTTTAAGATGCTTTTCATCAGGTACCAGAAGTTTTACTTTCTTTAAGTTAGCAGCAGCTTTGCTCTATTACAAAATATGGTAGATGTACTTTTGTCAAATAATGAGAATAAATTCCAATTAACATGTACTGTGTTTTATTGAGCACATTACAATAACTAAATGCTTTTAAAATTAATAAGTGGTTACAATAATGTTTGGAGTGGTAAAGGGGTATTTTTACTTGACCCTATGAGCCCAAAGAGGTGATATATCAGCATTTGAATCTGATTTTTAAAAACATGGTTGGTCAGTAAATTCTTGAAGAATATTTCAAATTTAATATCTAAAAGTCTTCAGGCTGCGGCTGGTGCAATATAGATCTGTTACCTTTAATGCTTGAACTGGTCTTACGAAATTTAATATTAGCTACAGATACATAACTTGAGGGGGGTAAACAAATGTTAAAAGTATACCTGTGACTCTTCTTATAAAATTAATTTTAACTTTGGGTGTTCAAATACTGCTTTAACCCGTTCAGTGCTAAGCTTCTGAAAGGAGTAGTTGAATCTGTGATGTTTTGTTGATTTTTTTAACGTCTTGAACGTCTGAACAGTTACAATTTTAAAAAAGTGCTTTCCGTGGACACACACAGTAAAAGATACGTAAATAGTAGCAAAACACCTGATCAGATGTACAACTCTTGAAGAATCCACCCATCCCGTCAGCATGGACCTGAGCCATCAGCATTTGCTTAAGGTTTGCCCTTCCCTTCAACTCTGCCACAGTCCGGTGAACTCTCTATGAGTTGCACATAAAAACCACTGACTGTGATAGGATTCGAACCCTCAATTCAAATGTTACCCCTGACCGGGAAGGTAGCCTTAGGCCGCACAGCCACTGACCAGACTAGCAGCTGTAGCGGACCAGGTGGTATTAGGCGCTGGACGAGGTAGTTCAGTTTGTGTCTAACAGGTTTCACCAAATGTCAAACATAGACTGCAGACTGAACTTGTAACGTTAAAATTGCTTATGCAGCAACAACAAACGTTTATTCATATCATATTCAAAAGCCTATATATCGGTCTATAGCACTGAAAGCGTAAAGAGAAAATTATAAGATGGGGATGAGATCGAAATTTTAATAATGCTAACACAAGACTATTTTTATCAAGGAGGAGTGAATTTTACCAACCAAGAGGGTTTACACAAAATTTTTCTTCGTGGCATGATGAGAGATTGAACCATGTGGAAGTCAAGCCCCTTAACCCATTGAGGTAGTAATTTTATTCTATTTGCAGTAGCCTATAACGGGAATTGATTGGTGCTGCGCTCTAGTAGCAAAATATGTAACTAATGACCGCGGGCGTCTACGGTTCTATCCGCTAGGGGCGCGGACTGAGTGAATTAATATCGCCGCCAGGACTTTGGTCGTGTTAGCTGAGTTGGCTACGTCGTGGAAACACCTTGGCCAGGTGGTGATACGATGTTCGTGGGTTCGATTCCCAAAACTGACCAGTTGTGCAACTCTCAATGAGTTAACCGGTCTGTGGCAACGTTGGTGGGAGGGCCCAAGTAAAATAAACGGTGGCAGGCTTGCTTGGAAGTTGATGGGATCGGTTAATTCTTTGAGACTTGCACATGGTCAACACTGATTTTGCTAATTTTTACTTATGTCTACTGTGTGTGTGCCAATGCGACTTTCTAAACTGAAAAAACCAATATTTTAATTAAAATACACCATTAATCCATTTAAAAACACCAATTTTTATACTCCAATTCACAGGTTAATAAAATTACAAGTAAGGAACGAGACCAGCTCGTATGTCTACGCCAATGGGTTAATAGTTCTGAAGGTGGTGGTGTGGTGTTACACCATATGTAAGAGAACATTTAATTATGAAGAAAGTTCAGATTGATACTGTAGATAGAATAGTTTTAAGCAATAACGAGTTCGCACGCAGCACGCTGACGTGAGGGAAGTGAATTTCCACAAAAAAACTTTTAAAACTCAAAATATGTGTAAAAACAAACATGTGTTCCAATTTTTATTGAAATCTGAAAACATTGATTTTTTGGCTGTTCTGATGCTCCTGGTTTCATTTACCTGCAAAGCTGGGAATACAATTTTGCGCATTATAATGTTAGGAGAAGGTCCAGGCAGGCTTGAAAGTAGGCGTGAGGTTGCTGGGGATGAGAAAAGTACTCTAACAAAGGAATAACAGGCTTTTCTAGTGTAAAACCCCCATAAGACAACGTACTGTGTTTAGTCGAAACACATTTTCTTTAATAACTCTGTAGCCGGGGGGGGGGGGGATAATTGGGAGTTGGGGGCCTACCATATGTAGCGGGGGTTAGGATAATTATGCTACTGGGGGTGATTTAGGCATATTGTGTGTGCCGGGGAACTAATTGACTGGTTAAGGTATGACTACAGGGGTGGCTAATTGGGCTGCTAATTGGATAATTCAACTAATTAACTGTGTGGTAACTACAACTGGAATCTGGGCGTGCTGACTCCGCTGGTTTGGCTAATTTAGGACTAGCCAACTAAGAAGGCAAGCCGTAGTCTGGCCTAGCCATGAACTGCTAAATGGAAATGACATAACTACACGGGGTTGGAAAACGTGACTGGGTGCCCAAAGGCCTATGGATCTTTACCAGACCAGAATGCTATACCAGCCAGCTCTGATGATCGGTAAAACTATTAATAACTAATAAATATCCTTCCAGACCTAATACTGAAATTGTTATAAGTGTCTAACCTGGTAAACTGATAACTGTATTGGATAATATATGAATAACTAAGTTCCTGAATCTAAGCAATGATAGTTAATTAAATATTTGTCTTCTGAGAAGAGGGAAAAAACCTGAATCTAACATGTTAATCAAAAATGCGGTCGAGACACGAAGTCCCGACCGGTTTTGCAATTCCTACATACTCCTGTTGTTTGGGGCATCCCCAAGGGATTGCCCCTTCTAATTGTTTAGCCTGCCATTCCTGATACTAAAGACTAATTAAATTAAGGTACTTAAGGTTTGACGGTATATTAATCCTGGCAAGGAGCGGGGAGGATGCCGACACTTCAAGGCTGCATCGACGAAAGGGGGACGAGGGACGCCGCAGAGAATCGCCGTTAAAGGTTCAAAAGATCAGCTGGCTCGACACCGCTGATGGCGTTTGGAGCGGTTATGAAGGGCGCCTACACTATATAAAATAGCGTGACGCTTAGCGTCACAACCACCCCCCCTAAGGCAAAAGTGAAAATGAAAAAAAGTTTGTTGGAAGGTGGGTGAAGGTGTGGGTTTGATGTTGGAGTTTGAGAAATTCGATCGGTTTTGCTCCCTCTGTCATGCTCGTGGTCCCGAGATATCATGTTCCCGGTTTTGATTCAGGGGAAGCCGCAAGCAAACGAGGAAAGCCAAAAAGCCAGCACCAGTCCAACTTTGTCTTGGGACCTCGGTCGCCGCGTTTCTTTTGGGGAAGATTGCTAATGTTTATTTTGACCAACCATGGCAGGGATCGGGATCCACCCCCCCCTGCAAAAGGAAGATGGGTTGTAGGGGAACGACAGTTGAATTTGGCCTAATGTACCTGACTTTAATTGAGAACAAAATTAAAAACTGAGTGAAAAAGATTGAGTTAATTTGGTGTAAAAGGGACGGACATCTGCACGCACAAAAATTTTTAATTTTTTGTTTGATTTTTTAAAGCTATTTTAGTTGTTGGAAGTCTTTTTGCACTATGGGTAATTCTTCGGAGAACTTGAGGTGGAGGTGTGAGGTGAAGTAGACCAAAAATGCTGAGGTTGGTGTGATGACCGAGAGGACTTGATGTGGTTGAGCTGATGGAGCAAGTGGGCTCTGGTCCGGTGTAGGCAGCAGCGTTGATGGCTCGCAACACGTCCGGATCACCGCGCTGTGGTTGAAGGTGGAGCGCTGTTGGTGAGGATAGTGTTGCGGCTCTGCTGGGCATCAGGGTGTTTCGTTGCCGTCCTCTCGGTATCGTCAACTGGGTGTATAAGGTCCATTTGAAGCGGTCATTGGGGAATCACTTTTCACTTTAATTCACTGGGAGCTGTCCTGAGTCACTGAGTTTATTCGGGCTATTGTATTTTGCTTTAAAAAGTTTGGCTTGGATTTGGTTGGTTGGGTTTAAATTTTTTTTTTTGATTGTGCAGGTGTCTCACTATGTAAAAAATACTTGGGGAGAAAGATATAGTTGAAAAGAAAGATTTAAGATCATTGGAGTTGTGAAAGGGAACTGTCGTGTTGGAGGTGTTTGATGGTGGCTTGCAAGGCGGCGGTCCGATCACTGAAGGGTTGGTCGGTTCCTAAAGGGAAACCGAGGGATTGACCCATGAGTGGCGCCGGGTAACCAAGGTTAGACTGGTGGGGCTTGCGGAAGCCGTAAGAGAACTGTGAAGTAAGGAGGTTGGAAGGATTTAATTGCTTTAATCTTGAAATGAAAATTTTTGTTTTTTTTTGCTGAGAATTCGCATGCGATACTTTTTGGGCAGGCGATTGCGTGCGCAGGGAGAATGGCGCATTTGGTCGCTGTGCTGAGCGCTTATTTTCAGGAAAGGGTGCTGGGGTCAGAGAGAGTGCACTTTCCTTTCCTGACAACTTGTCGGGTTCAACCATTATTGGTAGGTGGTCTAGTTCGGTGCCTACTTAATATATCTAAATATTATAAAATTCTGAAACTTAATAAATTGTATCACCTTGTTAACATAATCTGAAGAATTTAAATATATCTAGCATTTCATTAAAATAAACTGAGTTTTTCCCTAAACCTAACTACTACTACCTTAGTGACTAATTAAGCTAGGAAGGCTGAAAATGAAATAAGGTTACGATAGGAAGGAAATTGAGAAGAGTTTTGTCTCTCAACACACGACAGATCAGGTCGCCACAGAAGGTGCCACCACTGGGCCCTTTCCTGCGGAGGTAAAAGAAACAATAATAAAAAAAAAGGTAACCAACCGCAGAAAAGTAATTTTAAATCTCAAAAACAATTCTTTACAAAACCCAGTGTGGGTGTCGTAGACGAAAAGGGAGGGGAAACAGAGTTTGCCGACAACGCACGGGGGAGAACGTGTAGGGCAGCCCATCAGCGAAGGCTACCCTGAGACTCACAGTCCCCCGGGCGTTGGCGGGGACAGCGACAGAGAGAGAAAACTTAACCTAATATCACTTCGGTATAGCGGTTATGGTCTGGTAAAGAGGTAATTACTTTAAAACTGTGGTTGACAAAATCTTTTGAGTTGTGAATAGTGCAAAGGGGCACCTCAAGTAACGCGCCCAACACAGAAAATGATGAATTGTCCTAAAAAAAAATTTTTACAAAATTTCTTTAAATGCAAAATTTCATTGTGCTAGAGGAAAGAAAAGCAAAAAATTTGACCTAGGCCAAGCATTCAGGTGAGATTTACCAAGAAATGACTTCTCTGGAGCAAAAACAGTCGTTGCGTGAGACAAGGATGAAAAAAAAAAACTACGTCGGTAACTGTGAAAGGGAATTTTCTATTACAGGAATTAACTTTCTAAATGCGTCGTTGTTGAAATGGATGCAATCACGACGCATAGTGTTCCCATAATATGCATGAAAAAACTTCATCTGATTTAATTCGTCGGGGAGTTCTATCACTCTTACTGAATCAGAACGTAGGGTAAGCAAAAATCTATTAACTTTGTGCAAATGGGCAAGTGCTGGGGTGGAGTTACTTATCCTCGGATAATGCGGCAAAGTCATGAAAACGATTGCCATTCCAGGATAAGTTCGACGTAATATTCTCAAAAATGACAGAAAGGAATTCTTAAATACTGCTACATCTAAATTGGTTAAAAATTCGTTGGTACCTAAGAAAAACAGTAAGGGAATGTGTGACTGTATTGCAGAAAAATTTAATTTCACAAAAACCTTGAGGTCACTTATCCTGGAGTGCCATTCCAGGATAAGTTCGACGTAATATTCTCAAAAATGACAGAAAGGAATTCTTAAATACTGCTACATCTAAATTGGTTAAAAATTCGTTGGTACCTAAGAAAAACAGTAAGGGAATGCGTGACTGTATTGCAGAAAAATTTAATTTCACAAAAACCTTGAGGTCACTTATCCTGGCTCCAGAGGTGCTCTTAACTAAAATTGGCCGTAAAGTCCCGGTTAATGCGGGATTTGCTTGTGAAAAATTGAAAAATCTCCTGGCGTACGAGTTGCCAAGGACCTGGACATCTATTAATTTGCTTGGCTGGCTCATATTTAAATTAAACTGAAGGGGAAATGCGGAAAAAGGCCGACCGACACCAGAAGTGTCTATTGGAGAAATAAAATTGAGGTCGGTCCCCCTAATCCTATACCTAACAAAAATTTTGAATAACAGACAGGGTCACACTTAATCCACACTAAAATCAAAATTCAATCTAAATGTGGGTCACTCTTAAGTCAAGAGAATCCGCACACTAAACAAAATCCCACTAAGTCGAGCATTTGAAGCATTTAAGCGTAGAACAGGAAAACCCTAGGTATTACTCAAGTAAAAAAAATCAAGACTAAGTTTCAAAAATGAAAAACTGAAGTTAATTTAAACTCACTGTTTAACTAGCAAAAGCAATGTAGCTGCGTCGAGCGTCGAACCAAACCGTTAACTTCAGGTTAGCTAACCGAAGAAGTGGCAAATGCATGATCGCCAACCGTGTGATGTCAGCTGTGACGTGTTGCTATGGGATTTATATTGGCAGATTCAAGGCTCGAGCAACAAGGCAATAATAAAACCCCAATGGATAAAAAAACTTTATAACTGGCTTGCTTTAATAAAATGCAAAGTATTACTAGCAAAAATAAAGGCTAGTACTACTTTATAACTGTAAATAAACCCAGAAACCCGGATGGTACTTAAGATAAACTGACTACTATAAGTAGTCAGCTGAAGGCTATAACTGAGGATTGTATCCCTACAAAAGATCTATTCTTTTACTCATACATAACCTCATTCAGTATTTTATAATGAAAAACAATAGGCTAAAGTCATCTAAACCTCCAAAAGATCCAAAATACAGCCTGCTGTACCTGACCAGGTATTGGCTAATTCCTGTTATTGGCTAAAACAAGCCTTGAATTGTAGCGCTATTTTAATAGTAGTAGAGGGAAGGCTACTTGGATTTAACAATGTAAAATTAGGCAAAATGCAATGTAAATCCAAATGCATTATAGTATTAGCCAAAAATACATTATAGTATTAGCCAAAAATACAAAATCTATTTCACTGCTGGCCATTTAATAGCTTGCTGTAAGACCCATGGCTGGTATTTGGCTGGGCAGAAAAACTGACTTTAAAACCTGTCAAAAACTATATATGGGTCTGACCTTCCTACAAAAACCTACTATGTTACTTACATATGACCCTATCAAGTATTCCTACATCCTAAAATAGTAGCCTAAAACCAATTAACACCTCAATACAGGTAAAAAGATGACTACTGTACAGTGACCGCTAGGCCCTATAAATGGGTTACCCTATTATAGCTTTCCTGCCTGAATATTGTTTTGCCAATTAGGTTTTGAAGTTAATGTGTCTAGGGATGGCCAATATATTATACTAAACACCTATTTAAACTTAACCCATTGAGGTAGTAATTTAATTCTATTTGTAGTAGCCTATAACGGGAATTGATTGGTGCTGCACTCTAGTAGCAAAATATGTAACTAATGACCACGGGCGTCTACGGTTCTATCCGCTAGGGGCGCGGACTGACTGAAAACCCTTAATATCGCCGCCAGGCCTTTGGTCGTGTTAGCTGAGTTGGCTACGTCGTGGAAACACCTTGGCCAGGTGGCGATACGATGTTCGTGGGTTCGATTCCCGCACACGACCAAAACTGACCAGTTGTGCAACTCTCAATGAGTTAACCTTTTGTGGCAACGTTGGTGGGAGGGCCCAAGTAAAATAAACGGTGGCAGGCTTGCTTGGAAGTTGACGGGATCGGTTAATTCTTTGAGACTTGCACATGGTCAACACTGATTTTGCTAATTTTTACTTATGTCTACTGTGTGTGTGCCAATGCGACTCTTAAAACTGAAATAAAACAATATTTTAATTAAAATATGCCATTAATCCATTTAAAAACACCAATTTTATACTCCAATTCACACGTATGTCTACGCCAATGGGTTAAATCACAAAATTTACAGCACAAAATAAATTAACATTCAGACAAATGGTACAGCACAGACACTGCAATAGTGTTGGTAATAATCATTGGTGAGATGGAAATATATTTTATTAAGGGTATTATAATAAACAATCACTGAATTTAACACTTACAAGGTGTGGTTTAACATTAAAATAAAAATGGTCATTACTGGCAAAGAAAATACACCTTGCATTGCCAAATGCATTAGCTTTAATAAAAAACTGGGGAGCCTTTAATCCACTATACCTGGGACTCTCCACAGTATATTTTTAAGACCATATATGCCACTTGCTTGAGGCTTACACTTTAATTATTAAAAACACTGAAACACAATTCACTGTAACACTGCAGGCCGCAGCAGATGCCTCTTGTACCTATGCTGTAACAAACATAGACAACAAACAATTTGTACCTACAAAATTGGCCATCCTAGAATTTAATTTGGAAAAATATAATTTGCTTAAAGCTAAAAGTCCTAGCAAGCCCCTAGTGTCGGCGGTGCAAATTTTAAATTGTACTCTCCTCAGAAGACAAAACCCTAGCAAAAAACAATTCCTTTATACCCTACAGAGCTGACTGAAACACAAAATGGTCTGGGGTGTCTGCTACTATATGTAGCAGGGGGAGGGTTGAATATTGAAAGTTGGGGGGCCTACCATAAGTAGCGGGGGTTAGGATAATTATGCTACTGGGGGTGATTAAGGCATATTGTGTGTGCCGGGGAACTAATTGACTGGTTAAGGTATGGCTACAGGGGTGGCTAATTGGGCTGCTAATTGGATAATTCAACTAATTAACTGTGTGGTAACTACAACTGGAATCTGGGCGTGCTGACTCTGCTACTGGTTTGGCTAATTTAGGACTAGCCAACTAAGAAGGCAAGCCGTAGTCTGGCCTAGCCATGAACTGCTAAATGGAAATGACATAACTACACGAGGTTGGAAAACGTGACTGGGTGCCCAAAGGCCTATGGATCTTTACCAGACCAGAATGCTATACCAGCCAGCTCTGATGATCGGTAAAACTATTAATAACTAATAAATATCCTTCCAGACCTAATACTGAAATTGTTATAAGTGTCTAACCTGGTAAACTGATAACTGTATTGGATAATATATGAATAACTAAGTTCCTGAATCTAAGCAATGATAGTTAATTAAATATTTGTCTTCTGAGAAGAGGGAAAAAACCTGAATCTAACATGTTAATCAAAAATGCGGTCGAGACACGAAGTCCCGACCGGTTTTGCAATTCCTACATACTCCTGTTGTTTGGGGCATCCCCAAGGGATTGCCCCTTCTAATTGTTTAGCCTGCCATTCCTGATACTAAAGACTAATTAAATTAAGGTACTTAAGGTTTGACGGTATATTAATCCTGGCCAGGAGCGGGGAGGATGCCGACACTTCAAGGCTGCATCGACGAAAGGGGGACGAGGGACGCCGCAGAGAATCGCCGTTAAAGGTTCAAAAGATCAGCTGGCTCGACACCGCTGATGGCGTTTGGAGCGGTTATGAAGGGCGCCTACACTATATAAAATAGCGTGACGCTTAGCGTCACAACTCGGTAAATATTTATGCTAGAATTATGAGAGAGGGCTTAAAACTTTCACCTCACCAATTCCCATCTTTTTAAATGCATTAATTTTACATCCGGGGCTTTTCTGACCCTTTTTGGGCCCAAAAACTCGAAATTTGAAAGATTAATCCCCAAAAAAAGGGTTTAGAGTTTTCCGATTGTTTTGCCCAACGAACTTGTCCAACTGATTACAGAAAGGAACGTCCCTACCAAATTTGAAGTTAATCGGACAAAAAATGTGACCGCTAGAGTGCATACACACACATATAAAATTTTGAACGACCCCCCAAAACGTGTCCACGGGGTCACGTTAGGAACTTCTATGGTAGACCCGGACTTAAGTTTCACCGTGCGGGTCATGCTAATAGTTCACTTTCCAAAGGAAATTCACTAATAATACAGTAGAAAGTCTCAAAACTCGGCACTCGAAAACTCAACATCCTGTAAAACTTGACAGGTCTAGAGATATATTTATTTTAAAATGCCGTCCCCGTGACATACCGTCCGTCAGTGCCAAACCCCTAGTGAGTCAGAGACTTTAGACTGGATTACTGGGATTTCCAAGGTCATTCTCTGCATTGATTTTGCTGCTCTGGGGTCTGCTATCTTTTACGTACCTAAGGGTTGCTTCTGGGATTTGTGTCACTTCTTTCCTTATCGCAAGGCTTTAGACTGTGATTCCCAAGTACGTCATTCTTACATTCACTACATAAATTTAAAATGTGATATAATAAATCAATAAATTAATGTCAAATGTAAGCACAGTAATATGAGCGTTTTAATGTCAAACCGGTTTTTATTACTCAAGTTCGCTAAAACTCGACAACCTTTAAGTCCACATTGTGTCGAGTTTGAAACACCACTGTAATTTGTTGGTTTGTTTGGTGTACAGGCCTTCTTCTGTCGCATAATTTTGTTTGAGTTCTTTACTTTATACAGTAAACTCTTGATAATCCGACAGATATGGGACCGAGCCCTTGTCGGATTATCAAATATTATGGATTACCGAGAGTACCCTTAAAACAGCTATAAATTACACTACAATGCAATTATTATTGATTTATAGGTTAAAAGAAAAGTCAGTGTCAATAATAAAATGTTTATTCAAATTTCTAAACACACGAAAGAAAAGAAAAGTTAACTTAAGACTGACCTGAACAATCGAATAAGCAGTGTAGTTATGTAGTTCGTTATGTCCACTATACACAAAAAGACTTTTTAGCACACAAGCTTACAGTAAAAATTTACTCCACTTGATTAAAATAGTCATCGATTGTCTTTTGTTTTTTTACTTTAAAAGATTCAGAAACAACTTTTTCCTGGATGTTTTTCAACACTAAGATGTGTTCCATTCCGACGTTCCTCTCCTCTGCCCAACGAAGTAGCGTCGTCGTAGCCAGTACAGCTTCGTCTGACGTGACGGTGTAATTACGCGCTGGTCCCAGCTTTTCACCCATTTCACTTATGTCGCTTTCGTATGCCTCGTCTTCATTTAGAGTCATTTCATCAATTATTTCTTGGTCCGTTAGATCAGCGTTTAAGTCAGCTTGCAGTAACCAATTCACAAGATCTTCATAAGGCAATCCCGCTTCTTCGTCAAATTTCTTGCTTTGCATTCCACA
Source organism: Allygus modestus (assembly GCA_963675035.1). NCBI lineage: Eukaryota > Metazoa > Arthropoda > Insecta > Hemiptera > Cicadellidae > Allygus > Allygus modestus. Next base: position 287,747,559 of record OY776111.1, read on the forward strand.
CATCATTGATAGTGAATCTAAGAACTCATCTTCGTTTTCACTTCCGACGGGCACGGATTCAGATTCACCTTGTAAAAGAGGATGTTTAGGCCAAACCTTTTTCCAGGATGTTAAAATATTGTGTGGTGTAACTTGGTTCCACGCATAAGCTGCATTAATTACGGCATCTTTAATATTGAAGTTCTTGATGAGCGAAGAAATATCAGCTTCTGAGTTGCTCACAATGTCCATTAAGAGTCGTTTTTTGTAGTGCATCTTCATTGTTTTTATGACATTTTGATCCAAAGGCTGAATTAATGCAGTTGTGTTGGCTGGCAGAAACATTATTTCAATGAAACCATCTTTAGTTTTCACTTTTAGGTCATCCTTATCAACCAGGGGATGGCCAGGTGCGTTATCCAACAAAAGCAGTGCTTTCAGTGGCAATTTCCTTTCTTTCAAAAACTTTTTAACGTCTGGTACAAAGTCATTTTGGAACCACGACTTAAAAACCTCTCGTGATACTCACGCCCTGCTTTGATTTGTGTAAACAACGGGTAGAGATTCATTTTTGACATTTTTGAACGCACGAGGGTTTTTTGCTTTTCCTACAACTAACAACTTTAACTTATGACTACCTGAAGCATTTGTACACAGCATCAGAGTTAAACGTTCTTTTCTCATTTTTCGTCCTGGAGCACTGGCTTCATCTCGGGTTACATACGTGCTGGTTGGCAATTGTCGCCAATTTAAGCCCGTCTCGTCTGCATTGTAAACCTGGTCAGGAGTCAAACCATCATTTTTAATTTTCGTTTCTAAATCTTTAATAAAATCCACAATTTCAGATTCATTGGCCGATAACTTTTCACCACTTATTTGAAGAAACCGGATGCCATACCTTCTTTTAAAATTATCCAACCACCCATCACTAGCTCGAAAATCTTGTTTCTTTTCAATCTCTTCATAGAAAAATCGTGCCTTTTCTTTTAAAATGTCACCAGATATGGGTGCGTTTCTCTCTCTTTGTTGATGAAACCACGCATAAAGGGCCTCTTCTACCTTTGGATTTTCACCCGATTTTAAGGTTTTTCGATTTCCTGGTTCATTAGCAGATTTCATAAACCTTTCAATCTTTTCTTTATTTTTTATAATATCATACACAGTTGGACGAGCAATTCCGTAAATTGAACTCAACGTAGCCGGCGATTCTCCCCGCGAATGTCTTTGAATTATTGCCCATTTTTCAGACAATGTCAAAGTTTTGTGTTTACGCTTTTTCGTTGTTTGGGGTTCCATGATTACACAAACTCACCTCACTTACACTGCACAACAAAATTAACCTTTAAATCACTCGTCTGTAGTAGCGACGTAACTAAACAGTAAACAATGCACAGACAATGAACAGAAATCTTTCACGTTTTGACAGGATTCCCCCACTCTTCCGTGACAATAGCTCTCTGCGGCGCTGTCGGATTACCGAACGTGTCGGACTAACAAATGTCGGACTATCGCGATTGCACTGTAATCTGTTTATTAATAAGTTTGATTGGTCAGCTGCTTATTGCCTCAAGTTGAATTTAAAGAAATGCTCAGTTGTACACTTTCGCTCTCTGACATCATCACAGACTGTTATTCAAAACAATACTTCTTTAGGTTATAAAGGTATTCAACTGATAATGAAGTATGTTGTTAACGTTTTAGGAGTGTGGATTAAAAATGAACTTTTTGAAACAGGTGGAATCAATTCTCATTCATGTTGTGGGCATATTACAAGTTTTAAACAGATTTAGGGGATTATTTCCCCGAATATGCTAAACTTCAAATGGTCAAATCCCTGTAATTCCCTATTATTGAATATTCGTTAGAAGTTTCTCAAAGTAGTCTAACAAATGAATGCCGTACAATTCCCACACGTCTTCAAAACAGCGCATTAGGATTTATGTATAACCTTAAAAAGATTTACCACATTTCAGATTATCACAAGAGTGTTAAGGTTCTGGATGATACCACTTGGTACAGTCGTCAATATTATGTGGTAAATCGTTATTTACGGTCAACATGATACAGACCAGTTTTCTCACAACAGCTGTTTTCCAGCTAAACACATTGGCATGGGAGTATTAAGGAGTGTATTTAAAGCAGATAAACAACTACAATAAAATCTATCATCAACTATCATGGAACCATTTTGCAAAACTAAAGCAGTGGAACTGGTAACTTACGGTAAAAAATAAGCTTCAGGCCTTTGTGTATACTGATGAAACAGGGGAATAAGGCTTCTGTTGAGGTCTTGCTCAAGCTGCTTTGCTCCTCCCTCATTGAATCGGTTTTGTAAAACTAGTTCTTCTAATAAAAACTGAAAAAGAGGAATAACTGGATTAAAAAAACAATTCTGTTAAATAGTTGAGACATAAATGAAAATCGTACACAATACCAATTTTCTAACAACTTTGTAGTTTTTTTTGGTTTAAATTACCAGAGGAATCAATAACAAATATCCTTATTAAGTAGGGATGTGTCAATTCCATTTTTTTTCGATTTTGATTCCGGTTCCGATTCTTCCAAATTGATTCTCGATTCCGATTCCATCGATTCTAATAATAGGTGAAATTACAAAGAAATGTTTTAAAATGATTAAAGACAGTTAGTTAGTAATTGATTTTCATATAATAAATTGAGACAATCAGTTGGTTGGTGATTATTTTTCATTTATAAAATAAACTTACAAAAATAAATAATACAAATAATACTAAGTTTAATTGCATGTTTATTTTTCATATAACTGTTATGCTTTAAGTTACATAAATCTCCCGTGATATTTTTTGAAATTGGTTTTCTTGTGTTATAAAACAAACTTTGGATGTAAACTATTCTTGACCGATAAAAATACATTTGTATGTTAATGTTAAATTTAGGGTTTTAATCTATATTTACAAAAAAGGATGTTGGTTTGTTTGTATATATATTTGACGTTTATGGACTCGGACACCATTGGACAGTTTGCCATGAAACTTTGTATATTTATGTAAAATTTCACGGAGAAGGTTTTTAAGCCATCCATTTCGTCCTAACTCAATTGGGTTCCTCCCAAGAGGCCCAAAAGGGTTCCCATATAAACCTCATGGAAAGATATTGTTGTTTACATAAAAGCTAATGACATGTTTACTTGAACAGGTGATCTTGGTGATATTGGTTTTAATTGGTAATAGTCAAAGGCATGGCAACGTCTGCCGGGTAACTGCTAGTTTTTGTATAAAAGTTAGAAAGCAAATTTGTTTAAATAATTAACTTTAATTGATTGTAGATCAACGTTTTTAAATATACAATAACGTTATTTAACAGCTTTTTGTAGTTAATTACCAAACTCATTTTTAATGCAATTTTTACGTAATTTAATGTTAATTTCACTAATATACTGTAGTAAATATAAAAGAAAATCTGTTTAAATTTTAATATAAATTCATAATTCATGGGGAAAACATGGTTTTAAGATAATGACTCGAAGAAATAATGATGGTCAACCGACTGATTTATTGCTTTCAACCGGACCCCACTCCTCCCCTCCCGTCCTGTCTTCCTTCCTTATCTCCCAGGTCAGATTTTTTGCCCCCGACCCAAACACTTTCTGTGCCCCTTTTACTTATATTATTTCACAGGTATCCATAAATAACTCACCCGTCATTGTCTTCTTTAATATGAGCTAAAAATAGATTTTAGGCTTATTTTTCTTTATTTCAGTCATATATTTTGTTAAACATTAGTTAGCGACGTAAATCTGGGTAAACGGTGGGAGTAGATATACAATTTTCAACAACTCGACTCAAATTTTCGATGGTCAGCGGTGTAAATCTGAGTAAATGGCGGGAGTAGCTATGCAATTTTCAACTACTTTACTCTAATTTTCGCTGTTAGCAGTGGGAGTATCGACGGCCTGGAATCAATAGAATCGCAATCGACTTTGGGCCATCGATTCTCGATTTTTATTCTAAGCCTGAAAATCAGTGGAACTGAGAATCGACAATTGGAATCGACTCATCCCTATTATTAGGTTGCTTGATTTATTTGTTTTATAATGAGTCATTCATGCAATTGTCTACCAACTGGTTCCTAAAATTTCCAGGCAGTAAACTTTTTTAAACAAAAAAAAAACAGGCACTCTTGATCTGCTGCCTACTTTATAAAATTATAAGGTTCCAATGTGTGTGAACAGAACAGTTTTCACAAATAGCAAATACTCCAGACAGAATAGTAGATGTTACAAAATATAATCAAAAAACACACAAGTCTATATCAAATTCAGTCATAAAAACAAATACTGATAGGAATCCCTGTATGAAAATTAGGTGAAACTGATATTATTAAAGTTCGGGTCACAGTGCTTGGTATTGTGAAGTGGTGGCTTGGAGTGGGTTTTGAATATATATATATATATATATATATATATATATATATATATATATATATATATAAATAAGTAATGAGTAAAGCACGCACTTGATTTCGCATGTACACATCGTTTAATAAATTGAAAACTGTAAATTAACTGAACAGAACATAATACATTTGAAAACTACAACTATAATCACAAGAATAACACAATGTAAACAATAACCATATGATTGAATAAACATTTGAAATAGTCATCTGCTAACATACAGTTATTTAGAGTCACCACAGTCTCCCCCACTAATTAAGGATATCAATCATAAACAGATTATGCAAATTGAAATTATTAATAATGAATCATAAATCCCCTTTTAATTAGGATCTCCTAGTCTTCAATTTTATTGTTCACATGACATAATCCTGAAACCTTGAAGGCAGGTGCCGCTCACGATGTGGTCTTGCATTCGTAGCCGTAGGCTGAACCACTTGTTGTTCTGAAGTTTGTCTCGTAGCTGGATTTGGCACAGAGGCTGCCATTGGATGTTCTTGTTGTGTTCGATGTCTGTCTGGTCTTCTTGGAATCAGAGGCAATGGAAGTCTTGGAACATCAAATGATTGCGTTGGACCAAATGAGACGGCTTTCTCTGACTTTGGAACAAAAGTCGAACTAAGTTGATTAATGTGCCTCTTTATCACTCTATCAGATGAATCAAGGATCACAAGGTAATGTCTTCTTCCGAGCTTCTTCTTTATTTGTCCAAATTTCCAGATATGTTTGTTATTAATGAAGAATCGAACCTGGACTCTCTCCCCCACTTGAAGTGAACGTGCAGGCGGACAAACAGTCTTTGAAGTTTGTGGTCTATATGGGAAAATTGCATCCAGTCGTATTCGTAGCTTCCGTTGTAAATAGAGTTCAGCTGGTGACTGACCACAAGCAAGTGGCGTTGCTCGGTACTTCAACAGTATATTTTGGACTTTTGCTTGAATTGGAGTCGTTTCAGTGGAGACTGCTTTAAGTCGATTTTTAAGAGTTTGGATAGATCTTTCAGCCAGACCGTTTGTAGCCGGGTGTCCTGGGGCAATGAACTTCTGGAAAACACCTCTGGTTTTGCAATATGATTGAAAAATGTCACTCTTAAAAATTGTTGCGTTATCTGACACGAGTACTTGTGGATATCCGTGGACTGAGAAAATCTCTTCAAGGAGTTGTGTAGTACTTGAACTAGTAGGCGGATCTCTGATAATCTTCACCTCAGCCCATTTAGATTTTGCATCGACACACATCAGGAAATATGCGTTTTCAAAAGGGCCTGCATAGTCGATGTGGACTCTTTCCCAATTATTTTGTGGAGGGTCCCATGGATGAACTGGAGCTTTTGGAGGACTGTGACGTGTAAGCGCACATTTTTCACATCCTTTAACGAGATGCTCGATGTCCTTGTCGATATTGGGCCAGTACACGTAGCGGCGAGCTAGCTGTTTCATCTTAGTTATGCCTAGATGTGTGTCATGTAGTTCATTTAAAACTGTTGACCTCAAACTCTTTGGGATGATTACACGATCCTTCCTAAACAGAATTCCATCAACTAATGTGTATTCTGTATCATCAGGCTTGCTTTTGAGATCTTGTAATACTTTCGACAAATCTGGATCTTTTCCTGTTTCACTCCTTATTTTTGAAGCAGTTATTTGTTCATCAGAAATCTCGAAGATAAATTGCTCATATATCTGATTAACTTCATAACCAATCATTTCATCGTCAGTTGAGGTTATTTGTTTGAGTGGAGCTCTTGAAAGGCAGTCAACGTTTTCATTTTCCTTTCCGGGTTTGAATTTCAGAGTGTAGTTGAACCCAGATAAATAAGAGGCATATCGAAGAAGACGTCCTGATGTCATTTGTGGGAGAGCTTTGTTGTGCTGGAAAATCCTCGAAATGGGTGCATTGTCGGTAACAAGTGTGAAATGTGTCCCGAAGAGATAGTAGTAAAAATGTGACACTCCAAAGATGATTGCAAGGCTCTCACGGTCTAGTTGACTATAGTTTCTTTCGGAAACAGTTAGTGAGCGGGAAGCATATGCTATGGGCTTCTCATATCCTTCAATGACATGGCTTAGCACAGCTGCAAGTCCTGTAGGGCTGGCATCTGTAGTCAGAACAAGAGGCAGGGTCGGATCGAAGGGTACAAGAACTCGATCGCCGCAGAGCTCAGATTTGATTCCTAAAAAGGATGCTTCACAGGTTGAAGTCCACTCCCATTTTGCATTTTTCTGTAGGAGACACCGTAAAGGGTAAGTAATTGTTGATGCATCAGGAATGAAGCGAGAATAATAGGATACAAGTCCCAGGAAACGTTTGACTTCTTCGGTGTTGGAAGGCCGGGGCATCTGCTGAACTGCTTGTATCTTCGCTGGAGACTTACTAATTTTGTTAAACTCCACAATTCGCCCTAAATATTCAATTTTCTCTTGGAAGAACGAGCATTTTTGCCTGTTCAGGTGTAGGTTGTAATCAGAAAATCGCTGGAGACAGGCTTGCAGATTTTGTTTGCATTCTTCGATTGTCGAACCATGTACAATGATGTCATCGAAATATGATTCCGTTTTCTTTAGGCCTTTTAGAATTTGAGAAAGGATCCGATTGAACTCTGATGGTGCAGTTTTTATGCCGAAACTGAGTCTATGCACTCGATAAGTACCCCTGTGAGTTGACATAGTCTGGATGTTGCTAGCTTCTTCGTCAACCCGGAGATGTAAGTATGCCTTGTACAGGTCAAGTTTGCAGAAATATCTTGAATTACGTAAGCTATCGAGAACATCATCGATACGTCTTATGGGATGATTTGCTTGGACGAGACGCTCATTGACACCACATTTGTAATCAACGCAGAGGCGAACTCCACCGTCTGCTTTTGGGATGACAACAAGAGGAGATCCCCAATCACTGGTTTCCACGGGAGAAATAATTCCTTCTTTCTCAAGTGAGTCCAATTCCTTGTTCACTCGGTCGAGCAAAGCATATGGGACATTACGTTCCCTAGTAAAAATAGGTTTTGCACCGTTTCGAAGTTGCAGTGTTACTTTGAAATCAGGAACACATCCAATTTTCTCCTCGAAGATGTTTGAAAACACGTTGAAGAGTTCATCTGTAGAGTTAATCGGCTGGGTCTGGAGGGTTTGAGTTGATTGCATCATGTCAGCATCCAATTGGTTAAGATCAATTCCTAGGGCTCGAATCCATTGCCGTCCCAAGAGGGCATCGTGACCTGATGGAACAATGTGAAGTTCCCCTTCAATTTGTTTTTCACAGTAGGAAACACTGACGTTCACTTTTCCTTCAGGCTTTATTATATCGCCAGAATATGATCTGAAGGCAATGGTTGTGGTTTCCATGGGTATGCCTAATTTGAGGCGATCGAAGTCGTTTTTAGAAAGAAGGGAGAACTTTGCGCCTGTATCTACTTCGAAACTTTGTGGTTTTCCATTGAGCATTACAGTAATCATGTATTTGTCAGAATCATGTTTAACTTCAAATAGTTCAACCACATTTGGATGTTGATTTACAGTTAAGATTTTCTTGAGGCCGTAGTCAGGTGAAGTTGTTATAAAATCAACAGTAGAGAAGTTCTGGACGAAGTTTGTTGAACTAGGAGGGTTTGTTTTCTTCCGTTCTGCCATCAGCGTTGAAATACATACTTTGGATAGATGACCTTGTTTGTTGCATTTATTGCACTTGAGTTTTGATTTATCAATCCGACATTCAGATGCTTGATGGTTGTCTTTTCCACATCGGAAGCAAAGATTATCGATGCCGAGAGATTTTAAATCTGGACGACGAGTACGAGAACGGGAAGAGTGTTGACGTTGCGGCCTAGCAGGGCGATTATGTGAGTGAGAACGCCTGGAACAGTTAGATACTTTGTTCACATCATCACTATTGTTAAAGTTTGTTTTATTAGAATAAGGTCGTTGAGCAAGCTCCCTAGATTCGATCTTTGAGGCTTCGAGGGCAATTGACTTTGTAAGGATTCCATCGAAAGTAGTTTCATTTGACTGTAGAATTTGTTCTCGGAGCCAATCATCTCGCAAACCTCGATCAAACTGTGCTCTCAGAAAAACATCCGCGATCGAAACTGATTGTTCACATGAACATTTGACTAAGAATTCACATTCGGCAAGATTATGTTGTAGGGAAGCCACAAATTCAGATATTGATTGCCGTTCTTTCTGAAAAACATTAAAAAAATAATGCTGAGATACGACCACGTTCTTCTTTGGAATCAACAATTGTTTGAAAGCGTTGGTAAGTTCTCCATAGTTGAGATTTTTCAACTGTTTTTCGGGGCCTAAGAATGAGGCTAAACTGTTGTAATGATCACTCCCGATCGAAACGCACAAAAGTTGACCGATTTTAGTTGTGTCCGATAATCCTTTCATGGTGTAATAGTTTTCAAAACGTTCTAGATAAGACGTAAACTTTTCACGTCGAGGATCATAGTTTTCGAAAGGTGCAATGCTTGAATAATTAACTGCAGGTTTCATTTCCATTGTTTGTTCACCATGAGTTCGTACAGCTTGAAGAACTTCTTTAATAAGATGGTTCTGTTGTTCTTGAAATATGTGCATGAATTGCCTAAACTGATCTTCATCCATGTTTGAACAATGTAAGATAACTTGATAATATAGATATAATGAACTGGAAAATAAGTAAATTGAATGTAAATTTTTATTAGAAGTGCTGTCTGTGAACTTGTGAACTTAAGTTGCATTGAAGTAGCATGCAAAATTTAGTTTTGTTATCGTCGCCAATTAATTATTGTGAAGTGGTGGCTTGGAGTGGGTTTTGAATACATATATATAAATAAGTAATGAGTAAAGCACGCACTTGATTTCGCATGTACACATCGTTTAATAAATTGAAAACTGTAAATTAACTGAACAGAACATAATACATTTGAAAACTACAACTATAATCACAAGAATAACACAATGTAAACAATAACCATATGATTGAATAAACATTTGAAATAGTCATCTGCTAACATACAGTTATTTAGAGTCACCACAGCTTGGCATCTGGTTAGCGTATGCTCTGGAATGACTTTTCGCTTCTATTTGGCTTAGTACAGTTAGTGTTACAGTCTACTTTTGTCAACAGAAAGCAAAAATCACTTATTTAATTTTAAAACATTTGTTTTGGTTGTTTTTGCTAATACTTTTTATTTACGAGAAATTTCAGTAGTTTCTCGCCTTTCCCACGTGCCAAGCACCGTGAACCGAACTGTACACACACATTGAAAACTCTAAATAAGAATTAAGAACTTCACTGGCACAAAAATACATTTTCAACTATCCCTTGCAGCTGGAGAAACAGGTGACATAGTCAATAATATAAGATGTACCTACTAACCTATATGCCTGTTGTCTACTTGGGCTGCTTAAAAGTCATAATTATTATAACATAAAGTTTAAATTCTGAAATTATTATTAGGAGTGTGCGATGCAGCAATTTTATTTCAATTTAATGCAACGATTTCGATCAAAGAATTTTGATTTGAATGGATGCAATTCGATTCAATCACAATGTGACATGTTTCAATGATTAAAACTCAGCCTATACACCAATTTTTATGACCAACACGGATAATCTACCATCGTGTCCAAAGTCTAGTTATAATTTTCTGATTTGATCAATTAATTCTTCTTCCATCCTATTTTGATCCATCATTTCAAAACATTTTGCAATAAAAACGCATAACCTAAACTTAATTGTATTTACTTAAGTTTCAAAGGATGGACGAATACAAACGAGCACCAAAGTTAAATAACGAGTGACGATGTAGACAGTTTATGCCAGATTGTAAAATACCACTATTGTACCTTGCCAGTAAAACTACCTTTTTTTAAAAAAATACAGGGTTTGTAACAGTTCTCGAGTTCCCCAGTGTGTAAAAAATAACTAAAAAATCACCCCAGTAAAAAATAACCAAAATAACCTAAAAAAAGGTTTCATGTTCGGGACAATTAAAAATACACTTTATTTTGTACTTAACTTTTATTTGTACTCCTAGTTTTAAACACTATAAGCAATATGTGAAGTCCAAATAAATCAATAATAAATTCATATCCATCGCTATTATGAGTTTCAAAATACAGTAGTATTCATATATACAACTTTTCATATAGCTAAACACAGATTAGTGGCAAGTATTGCAATGTGATATTTCAAACAAACACGATATAATTGTTATTGTTTATACATAAATAATACCCCCGTCGCAGCAAACCTGCATACTCAGCGAATTTCCAATGAATTATAACATAACACACTAAGCCACATAACAGGATTCATAAGAAATATATTCACAAACAAGCGATATTTAAAATATTGATTATTCTCCATAAGAATAACATTGGGGATGAGTACGCAGGTTTGCTGCAACAAGGAACACAAAATAATGGGGTTTTATGCAAAATATCAATAGAACTCAGCTAAGTGAAGTCACATACCAAGTTTCATCCATATACATTCATAAATAAGCGATATATAACACTTTAATTATTTTCCATAAGAGTAACATGGGGACCGAATACCTAGGTTTGCTGCTATGGGAACCATAGGTGAAAAATTGTTTTTTTGTGCAAACAACAATAAACCACAACCAGATGAAGCTATATACCAAATTTTGTCAGTTTATGTTCATAAATAAGCGAGATATACAATTTTTCTTTTTCTCCATAAGAATAACATTAGACAACGTACTGTGTTTAGCACTTTCAATATCTCAGTAACCAATTGACGTAGAGCAATGATCAAAATACCAAATTTTTTGTTTTTTTATGCTGTATTCAATGGTGAAAATTAAAATTTGATTTTAATAAAAATTACATGTGGAAACCCCAAAAAACCCATTTTTGGGGTACAAAACCCCCCCAAAACCCCCCTTCGGATGGTGCGATTTGTCTGGTTTTCGAACTCGTTCAAATAAATGGTACTTTACACGTTTGTACCAAATTTCATTAAGATCGGACCTTTTTTACGAGAGTTATCGTGCTTACGGACACATATATATATAAATATATATAAATATATATATAAATATATATATATATATATATATATATATATATACATATATAAAAATTTGAACGAATGGTGTTTTTGGCATCTGGGGACCTCAAAATGAAAAGTTATCATGGTCTCGGGCTTAAGTCTTACCATGAGACCTACGGTAATAGCTTCTTCCCTATAGGGGAAATTCGCTAATAACAAAATTGAAAAAAGTCCTCCCCAACCTCCCCTTACTTTTTAAATTTATTCCTTTTATATATTTTTAATAATTAAATAACAGATGTAAAAATACATTTAAATGTAACATATACAATTAGAATATAAATAAATGTGAAGAGAATGTGAATTATAAGGTTAAATGAGTTATTTAAGGGGATCCGCCACATATTATATTTTAATATAATATAAAAAAAAACTGATACAAGCCCTGAAAATACTATTTTATCCACCCTAGGAATAGTTTTGTGAAGGTATAATGTTGTTCAAATAACTCACTGTTTATTATAAAAAACTGTTTATTATAAATTCATAATGTGGAAAACGTGGTTGTAAGATAATGACTCAACGAAATAATGTTGGTTAGTCGACTGATTTATTGCTTTCAACCGGACCCCACCCTCCCCTCCCGTTTTAACACTCCCTGTGCCCTTTGTAGCACGGGTAAATGGCGGGAGAATAGGAAGGCATCAAACACTTTCGACGCATCGCCATTTCGATTAATACAGCATTGAATCGACAATTTGATGCATCGAATCGAAATTTTGATGCTTTTCGATGCATCGCACACCCCTAATTATTACACAACACAGGAACTCTTAGATAGTACATACTTCTAGTTTGGCCAGGGGGTTAAACAGTTTTTCACATTTATAGATGACAAATATCCCTCATGAGCTTAAAGAGGGGTAATAATAAGTAAACCTCGTGAAATATCATGTGACTCTAAATGTAATGTAACCTCAGAAAAATAAATAAAACTGATACCAATATTTTTTATTATCTTTCTAAAATATATGCCTTCTCTAGTTCCATTATTTAAATTTTAACATTTTGCTTAAAGTTTAATTCTATAATATTTTCAGTTGAAATTATAATTCACACTGAATTATAAGGCATCTCTGTAATTTTAAGATTTTTGTATTTGATCTGATTCAACTTTACTGGTACTAACCGTGCAGAGCTGAGTGGCAACGGACTGCCAGGCTAGGGTGAAGAGCGGCGCAGCCAGTAGTGACTGCAGAGCATGGAGCTTGGACACCAGCACTTGGAACATGGGACAGGCACTGGGTGTCAGGGTGGCCTCACAGCTCATCGCAAACCAACTAACAGAATGGAATGGTTCAACATTACTTCACTTCTGTTTACAAAATATTGAGAGGCTATATAATAACTGCACTACAACTGTGGGATTTGTTGTATTAATATAGTAATAATACCAGGTAACACTGTGGTTAGGTTGTCCTTTGTCATCTTTTGTATAAGCAGAAGCACAAGTTACAACCAGCCTATTAGTATTGGAGTTAGTATTAGTGTTTGCGTTATTATTAGTAATGGGATAAAAAAATGTTTTACACTTTTATCTTAGTCAACAGGTGAAAAGAAATAATAATGTCTTACCATGCCCAAACAATACATAAAGAAATAATCCTAAAATCCATATTTTATGAAAAAATGTAAATACTAGTATGAGTTGTTCTGGTAACTTTCAAATTGATTCAGTCAAAAGCTGAACATTTGAACTAAAAATGCATTGGAAAGTGTATTAGTGCATACAAAGGGATGACAACCAGCATAACAAACCAACACTTCATCCCTATTCAAAATACTCTCTCAGCTGAATTGATAAGTATATCTTGTGAATGTGTTATTGAGTACTCTGATTTTCCCAAAAATAACTGTCGTTAATAAGAATTAAAATCTTTTAAAGACCAAGTTATTAGTGACTTTTAAAAGTCTAGTAATCAAGCTGTTTTTAAGTTATACTAAAGGATGTCATTAAATGAAGAAAATACATGCAATTAAACACTTACGAGTCTTTTCTGTAAGGACGGCTTCTCGCCTTGACTTCCATCATGACAGCTTCACACAGGACATCTACCAGCTCTTGCACAAGATGATGAAGTAAAGGAAGAGTGTTGTCAAAAACCGTACCCTGCTTGAGGGTAGCAGCCTCTAGAGCAGACAACTCGACGCTTGCACACTCCAGCTGACTCTTATAGTGTTGTAGCATCAGGAAGTGCTGCCAACATCAAACAACACTCATTCACCAAGTGTTGCCAACATAGCACTATTGTCAAATACTTGTCCTGCAATTTCATGGTATCAGCCTCTAGAGGAAACCACTTCACTCAAGCACTCAAACATACTCTACTGAGATTGATTTCTCCTTACTTCTTGGTAATATTACCTGAGATTTTTTACTAAGTTTAGTTTAAATTGTTAATTGCTCAAATGACAAAAAATATGAAGGTCACTATAATTTTAAATACGTAAATTGTATAACTTTGAAATTAGAACATATTGTGACATCACAATTAAATCTGTAAAACATACTCATAATCAACAATTCATTCTTATGAGTAGAGGATTAACTTAACCCATTGGCGTAGACATACGAGCTGGTCTCGTTCCTTACTTGTAATTTTATCATCCTGTGAATTGGAGTATAAAATTGGTGTTTGTAAATGGATTAATGGCGTATTTTAATTAAAATATTGTTTTCTTTCAGTTTACATTGGCACACACACAGTGACATAAGTAAAAATTAGCAAAATCAGTGTTGACCATGTGCAAGTCTCAAAGAATTAACCGATCCCGTCAAATTCCAAGCAAGCCTGCCACCGTTTGTTTTACTTGGGCCCTCCCACCAATGTTGCCACAGACCGGTTAACTCATTGAGAGTTGCACAACTGGTCAGTTTTGGTTGTGTGCGGGAATCGAACCCACGAACATCGTATCACTACCTGGCCAAGGTGTTTCCACGACGTAGCCAACTCAGCTATCACGACCAAAGGCCTGGCGGCGATATTAAGGCTTTCAGTCAGTCCGCGCCCCTAGCGGATAGAACCGTAGATGCCCGCGGTCATTAGTTCCATATTTTGCTACTAGAGTGCAGCACCAATCAATTCCCGTTATAGGCTACTGCAAATAGAATAAAATCACTACCTCAATGGGTTAAATAAAAAACTGGTTATGGCCATAAGAAAATATCTCAACAATTTTTTAAGTTCAACAAGTTTAATTCAAAGATTAAGTAATGCATACATACAGGGCTGGTCCCCCACTCCTGCAACACTGTGATGATGTAGGAGGCAGTGTTAAGAATGGCAGGGAGCTGAGAGTCCAGGGGATCGTGTCTCTCGGAGTGTAACAACTGCAGAAGCCTAACACGCAGCTCATCCACCAACTCCAGCTGTAGCTCCACAAACTGCAACCTAAACACAGTAATATTGACTGCAGCACCATAAGATGTAGAAGGCAGTGTTGAGAATAGCAAGGAGCTGAGAGTCCAGGGGATCGTGTCTCTCAGAGTGCAACAACTAACACGCAGCTCATCCACCAACTCCAGCTGTAGCTCCACAAACTGCAACCTAAACACAGTAACATTGACTGCAGCACTCGTAAGATGTACGAGGCAGTGATGAGAATAGCAAGGAGCTGAGAGTCCAGGGGATCGTGTCTCTCAGAGTGCAACAACTATCACGCAGCTCATCCACCAACTCCAGCTGTAGCTCCACAAACTGCAACCTAAACACAGTAACATTGACTGCAGCACTCATAAGATGTACGAGGCAGTGTTGAGAATAGCAAGGAGCTGAGAGTCCAGGGGATCGTGTCTCTCAGAGTGCAACAACTAACACACAGCTCATCCACAAACTCCAGCTGTAGCTCTACAAACTGCAACCTAAAGACAGTAACATTGACTGCAGCACTCATAAGATGTAGGAGGCAGTGTTGAGAATAGCAAGGAGCTGAGAGTCCAGGGGGTCGTGTCTCTCAGAGTGCAACAACTAACACGTAGCTCATCCACCAACTCCAGCTGTAGCTCTACAAACTGCAACCGAAACATAGTAACATTAACTGCAGCACACACAAGATTTAGGAGGCAGGGTTGAGAATAGCAGGGAGCTGAGAGTCCAGGGGATAGTGTCTCTCAGAGTGCAACATCTAACACGCAGCTCATCCACCAACTCCAGCTGTAGCTCCACAAACTGCAACCTAAACACAGTAACATTGACTGCAGCACTCATACGATGTAGGAGGCAGTGTTGAGAATAGCAAGGAGCTGAGAGTTCAGGGGGTCGTGTCTCTCAGAGTGCAAAAACTAACACGTAGCTCATCCACCAACTCCAGCTGTAGCTCTACAAACTGCAACCGAAACATAGTAACATTAACTGCAGCACACACAAGATTTAGGAGGCAGGGTTGAGAATAGCAGGGAGCTGAGAGTCCAGGGGATAGTGTCTCTCAGAGTGCAACATCTAACACGCAGCTCATCCACCAACTCCAGCTGTAGCTCCACAAACTACAACCTAAACACAGTAACATTTACTTCAGCAAACACAAGATTACACACACAAATAAAAATCCTCCTGTTGCTATTTTGTCTAATACATTTCTGAAGCAGAGTTGATATAAGGAGGCATAGGATAAAACTACAAAATAACCTCACAAACAGCTTGTAAAAAAAGCCAGACATAACATTATTCTTTGATAGCAGTCTTGTGGGAGTTTTAAGTAAAAAACAGCTGCCACACAATTAGCACTAAGTGTAAACATTATATTTATTATGTTTCTTAACATTTTGACAAGCCTATTCAAAGTCCTGGTTTACCTGTGACCAGGCTGAGGCAGGATGCTGTATCGATCGGTCATGGTCTGCAGCAGTGTGAGGAACGCCTCAGCAGCCTCGGTTATCCTCAGCTCCTCACTGCCCGTCACCTCGGTCCAAGCACTCTCTGAGCTTAGAATGTGATCCATCTTGTCTCTCGCATCTGCAGCAGTTGTTTATAAATAAAAAAATGACTACATATGTCCATAATATGTTGTCCTTAACAAATGTTGCCTTTTTCAGAATACAGTAGACTCGCAGAATCCCAGACTAATGTGGCAGACGGCTGGTCCGGATTTCCCGGAGATAGGCATAAGTCATACACGAAACAAACTAGACAAACTGATTTCTACACTAACAAAGCGGGCATAGTGAACTGAGCCTTTCTAAAAATTGAAGATCATCAGTTGTTTATTTGTACTTGACAGCTGTAAATTGCATTGATACAATTTTCAAAACCAACCTGGAAGGAGAAAATCAAGAGTAAATGTACAAATATTTCCAGAGTCAATTACTTAAAGTAGAAACAAATAGAGTATGTTACCAGCAAATACTTGTCTTTAAATTACATTAGAGGTCTGCGGTGCACCGAAAAAACGGTACCGGTACGGTACAAAACTAATTACTGTCATCGGTTAGGTACAGAACATAACCCCGGTACAGATTCAGAATGGTACCTACAGTTTACTGTGTCAAACAATAAACAGTTATAAGCTAAACAATGTTTAACAAAATAAGTGGTTGAAATAAGTCTCCTATTGATAACTAATCATTTCCTTTAAGGAGAAATAAGCTCCAAAACTACTCTATGAAAAGAGATGTTGACAGGTTATTTATAGCTATACGGGAATGGAGATAAGAAAGGTGAACGAGGGGAGCAGGGAGGGGCTGGGTCGGTCGGGCAAAAATCTGTTCTTGAAGATAAGAAAAGTTTAGTCTAGGAAAGCTTGAGAGGTGAGGGGGGAGGGGCTGTTTATTGCAATACATCAGTTGTTTGTCCAACATAATTACTTGAGTGAAAAAAGGAATACTATATTTTAATCATGTTCTTTCTCCATTAAGAATTCAAAGTAAACTGCTTTTTTATTTATGTATTATTATTATTATTATTATTGTAATTGAAATATTCTAGTGAAATTCATTTTAAATCAGATAAAACGTTTTCAAAAATAGTTTTATTTTGTTGTGAAATTGTTTCATACAAATATCTGTTATGTTTGATTATCATGTGGTTTTAGAAAATTCATCTAAAAATTAACAAAAACATAAATTAATTTTTTGATAAGCTTAATAGTTAATTATTTTAAAGATGAGTTAATGATTAACCCATTGAGGTAGTAATTTTATTCTATTTGCAGTAGCCTATAACGGGAATTGATTGGTGCTGCACTCTAGTAGCAAAATATGTAACTAATGACCGCGGGCGTCTACGGTTCTATCCGCTAGGGGCGCGGACTGACTGAAAAACCTTAATATCGCCGCCAGGCCTTTGGTCGTGATAGCTGAGTTGGCTACGTCGTGGAAACACCTTGGCCAGGTGGTGATACGATGTTCGTGGGTTCGATTCCCGCACACAACCAAAACTGACCAGTTGTGCAACTCTCAATGAGTTAACCGGTCTGTGGCAACATTGGTGGGAGGGCCCAAGTAAAACAAACGGTGGCAGGCTTGCTTGGAAGTTGACGGGATCGGTTAATTCTTTGAGACTTGCACATGGTCAACACTGATTTTGCTAATTTTTACTTATGACTACTGTGTGTGTGCCAATGTGACTCTCTAAACTGAAAGAAAACAATATTTTAATTAAAATACACCATTAATCCATTTAAAAACACCAATTTTATACTCCAATTGACAGGTTAATAAAATTACAAGTAAGGAATGAGACCAGCTCGTATGTCTACGCCAATGTTAACAGGATGTCACTGTACTTACGTTTAAATAAATGCACTGTAATATTTTTTTTGGATTACAAATTTGTATTTAGTAGCCTAATTAAATTTTGAATTTAAAACTATTTTAATTTTAATCATCAGTATTTAAAGGTTTATTATTTTTATTTTCTTTAGCTTCACATAATGTATAGTTTTTCTTTTTAAGTTATTTTATTTTTATTACTGATACAATAATCTCCCAATACACCAAAGAGTGGTATTTATAAAATGTTACTTCTTGCTGTTCTTTTATGTTTTACATCAATAGTTTGTATTTATATTTTTTGTAATTAATCAGTTAAGCAAATAATGCAATTAATTAATCCTCAAGTGGTTTTTGAATTTAATTATCATGAATATTTCAAGAACTTGTATTAAAAATAGTTTAAATATCATTAAAATATAATACTCCAAGGTTGCAGGTTTTTTAAATATTTTCATTCATAGTATAGTTATTTTTTTTTTTAATCAAATAAATTATACAAATTGTATATGGCCTTAAGTATTACTCAATAATTTGTTATGATAAATACAAATTAATATAGTGGCAGTACTATACTGAATTTGTACCGAGAACCGAGGTAAAAAACCTTTTACCGTACCGATCTGAAATTGTTGGTACCGCAGACCCCTAAATTACATACATATCAGAATAAGAATAAGAATAAGAATAAGAAATTTATTCAGCCAGAAAATATTTCATACAAATACATTGGCACGTCACACACACACTGGTAAACAGTATTAGCAAAAGTCATTCACAGTCCACATTCTTGTTGTATATTCATCTACAGAATAAAATGATTCTTTATACAGGAAATAGTTTAGTTTAGTTTTAAAATGCTTATCACTACGCAATCTTATATCCAATGGTAACTTGTTCTACAACTTGATAGCCATCAGCAAAGGGCTTTTATCTGTCTTAACTAATCTCACCTTTGGCGTATTTAAATTATTACAAAAACGAGTATTATAACTATGCACATCTCTTCTACAGTTTAGTTGAACAATATTTTTCCTAAGATAAATCAGACATTGTTGCATGTATAAAGAAAACAAAGTTAATATTTTAAACTCTTTGAAAAGATCTCTACAACTATGATACTTATTTACACCTGCAATTACTCTAATAGCCTTTTTTTGCATAATAAACACTTCCTTTGCATGAGGAGAAGATCCCCAAGCAATTAAACCATAACTCAGATGGCAGTGAAAAAGTCCATAATATGCCTGTACAATAGCACCCTGTTCTAATTCACCACATAGCCGTTTTATAGCAAATATACTTGAGCTGAGTTTGCTTTTTACCAAATTAACATGGTGGTGCCAGTTTAGAGTAGGATCAAAAGTTAGGCCTAAAAATTTTTGATGCAGGTTTTCATATGGCAATTCAGGAGTTTCTCTAAGGCTAAATACTACAGTTGCTGTCTTATCTTTGTTCAGAATTAAATTATTTGCTGTGAGCCAGTCTTCTATAAAATGTTGATTCACCTTACAGTTTTCTATAAGTTTACAATAATCTGAGTTCCTAGTGATAACCGTGGTATCATCTGCATATAAAACAACGTCTGATGGGACATTTACATTTAAGTCATTTACCACTATCAAAAACAATAATGGCCCAAGTACAGAACCTTGTGGGACTCCACAGGTTACAGGTTTACATTGAGATTCACTTGTTCCTAAAACTACATACTGAGACCTACATTGCAGATAAGACCTGAATAAATCTAGAGCGACACCATTGATATTATAGTGCTTCAGTTTTTCTAATAGTATTTTATGCGATACTCGATCAAAAGCTTTGCTTAAATCACAGAAAGTTATTGCAGCAAAGTCCTTTTTTTCATAACAATCTAGAACCTTATCAACTAGAGAAATAATTGCTTGAGTTGTAGATAGTCCTTTTCGAAATCCAAATTGTTCTTTGCAAACCAAACCATTGGATTCTAAGTATTGCATTAGTTGGTTACCAATAACTATTTCTATTATTTTAGACAGGACTGGTACAATCGCAACAGGCCTGTAGTTTCCTATCTCCTCTTTTTTACCTTTTTTATATATAGGATGCACTTTAGTAATTTTTAGAACATCAGGAAATATCCCCAGCCCTAAACAACCATTAACGAGAACTGTCAGTGGAGATACAAAACTAGTAATGGTTTCCTTAATCAGAGCATTTGTCAGACCAAAATGATCCTTACTTTTTTTAGGAGCTAGTTGCTGAACCACATCTAAAATATCTCTTTCTGTAACAAACTTAAAACAAAATTCATCAATATGTTCAGGTACAGTCATGTTACTTAAATATAGGTTAAAATCACAGTTACTACTTCCATACGAATTCGGAATGATTGAATCCCTGGCAATATTTATAAAAAAGTCATTAAATTCATCTGGCATAAAAACATTATTTACACTACTATTTACATTACCCTTTTTACTTTTATTCACAATACTCCATAAAGCTTTTGTTTTATTTTTTGCATTATCAATAAAGCTAACATTCGCCTGTTTTTTTGCTTCCTTAATTTTACGTCTATACACAATTTTGACTTGCCTATACTCATTTTTATACCACGCAATATTTGTAGATTTTGATAAATCATACAGCATATCTAATCTATCTTTAAGCTTTTGTAGCTCTAAATTGTACCAAATACATTTTGCATGAGCTTTCTTAGGTCTAGTTTTAAAATTATTTACAGTAGTTACAAAACAAATGCTAAAATAATACTTTAAAATATTTACAAAAGTACTAAAGCTAACATGAAGATCATTTGTCATAAATACATCCTTCCAGCATTTTTTCTCTAAATAGAATTTAAATTCTCTAATACCTGCATCAGTTATCTTCGTAATGGTTTTAAAATTTTCCGTAGAACAGTTATCTAGTTTATTGTCAAAAACACACTGAAAAACCTGTGCTAGGTGATCGCTAACATGTCTGTTAACCACATTGATTGTATAATTGCCATCTAAAGAAGTAAATACATTATCTAGGCATCTTAACCCTCGAGTAGGCACAGTAACTGTCATTTCTAATCCATACATATTCAAAAGATTTACAAAGTTTACAGTATCCTTTTCATGGCCAAGAAAATTCATGTTGAAATCACCACATATGATTGAGGGCTTGTTTAACCGATTAAGGTGGCTTAACAATTTCTCCATTACATTTAAAAAACTTTCTACATTACCATTAGAACTGCGATAAATAGTTACTAACAATATATTAACATTTAATATTTCAATACATGAGATTTCACAATCCATTTCAACAGAGAGTCTGTTTATGACATCCATTACTTTAATAAAAGAAGGATCATACCGAGTGAAAATTGCAGATCCCCCATGAATCTTGGTAGTTCGACAATAACTAGTAACATGTTTTAGCTCATTAATAGAATATTTACAAATTTCATTGCTTTCCATCCAGTGTTCTGTAATACACAAAAAATCTAAATCCAACTCACAAGAAACATTTTCTAAAATTCCAATTTTGTTAAACAAGCTTTGACAATTCTGGTGAAAAATTTTTAAATTTATCTTAGGACTACCACATCTTTTTCCAGAATTTTTATTACTCCCATTTACATTTTTATTTACAATATCCCCTGTTGGTGAACTGTCAATAATAAAAGTATTTACATTATTTCCTTTATTTGACCTACTCAGCTTACATATATCTATGGGTCCATTGGTGTTCGATGCTGTCGATGCACAAGACTGGGTTGTCCTGGAAAGGTGGAGTTTTCCGGCAGGGGCTCAGTTCCTGGGGGAGGCGGCTGAACATCTATTCTTTGCAGACAACTTCTTGCAACAGCTGATGATGATGCAACCTTTTCGGCAATTAGTTTTGCTAACCATCTCTTCCCATCCTGATTGAGGTGCTGCCCATGTCGCGTATGTAAGTGTCTTAGAGCATCACTCACCTTGACCACCGAAACATTAGGATAACTTTCACTCAGTTCAATGAGGCGCTTATTAGTTTTTATTACCTCTTTGTTTACACACGACCACTGTGCCAAGTCATACCTCATTGGTAAATCTACTAAAACAACGTTTGTATTTACGTTATCTAGAGTCTCTGTTAAAGTTTCAAATACCTTGTCTGCTTCATTTTTTGCTACGTCATTAGACCCACAAATCACTACCAGAGTATCCTCTTCACCTAGATTTTCTTGGTCAATATTTCTTTTCCCAAGGACATCCCTGGTAAGTCCACCAGGTCTTACAAAACCTACTGCTTCGTGTGTTCCCTGAACAACACTCATATGCCAAGCCAAATCACGACCGTGACTATCGGCACAAATAAGCACATTTTTCTTCTTTGTTTTTTTATTAATAGTGCTAGTTTTAAAGTGGTTAGAAGTGTTGTGTTCATCTACTTTGACATCCTCTTCGCTTACTGCTAGTGCTTCAAAGCGATTACTAGTTTCAACATTCTCATGGACAATGTGATGTTTCATAATACTTGTAGATCGAATTTTGTAACTGTGGCAGTTTGGTGTAGAGTGCAACAAGGGAAAACTCCGACTTAGTTGTTCATCTTTAGTTTGGGATATTAATTTTTGCCAAACAGGTTTCCTAATGACTGCATTTAATTCCTTAATTTTCGTCTCCAGTAATATTATAGATTCTTCTCTTTTTAATACAAGAGTTTCTAACAAAATCTTTTGACTCTTCAGTTCATTCATATCATATGGCCTTTAGCCCTTCAGATCCACTTCCTTCATGTTAAAAACATTCTCAGTCTTCAAAAAAAAAATTAATTTGTACCCTAATTGAAGCAAGTGTTGTGATTCATTGTTTATTTATTTTTGTAAGGCTAAATATAATGACTGTTGCCAACCCATCCATTGTTCATACATTACTGTATAGAAAAGTCAACTTGCAAAAATTTAGTAGGTTATATGCACATTGTTACAATACAAGAGGCAAATTTAAACTTCAAAATTTTGTATACATGATGAATAGCATATGCCACAAAATAAACTGTACATTTTTCTTTTAAGTCGCAGTTCTCTTCAAAATCGGTATCATTCAATAGATTTAAGTTAAACTTACACAGCTGGCTTAAGAGTATCCTTTTTACTATATAAGAATTTTTAGAATAAAAATTGACTTTTGAATACACTGAGTAATTAAAATTATTAACAAATGTACATAATTAATTTGAGAATAATGTATGAATAACTAATGTAAGAATATGCATTGACTTACTGACTGTTTATTTCTCATAAAAAAATTCCGAAAACAGTAAAATTCTAGTTTCTTGATTGTTTAAATCCGCCTGAGGCACTTACACTTGCGCTCCATGTGTATCCACTTGACAAAGACGTGCGCCTGTGTGAGGACGGTGACGGCGGAGGGGAGGGCCTCCGGGTAGCAGAAGCATTCCCGCAGCTGCTTGTCAAACGCCAACGTCTCGTCAACCACATGGGAGAACCAAGCGTCATTGGTCATCAGCACAGGCATGTCACCGTGCAACTTGTCCACAACCAGCTGCACTAGGCCTTGCGTCAGCTCCAGCTGTCAGACACATCAGACACCTCAGAATAAACAGTTCAGCAAATTTTAAAATAATCTAATTTAGACCAAATTGTAAAAATTCAAAGCCATTTGTAAGAGCATAAGTCCCATTGGATGATATCTGCCAAACTATGATCAAACTCATACTCAAACAAAATTGGTCTTTGTAATAATTAAAATTATAACCAACTTGTTAACCATACTCGTTGATTGTGGATGACTGTATTTTCTTTATCACTGTACACATTTAAAATCACTGGAGAACCATTTTAAAATAACCAGACAAAGTATTTGGCAGCCAACCTTCTCAGACTTTAGTCTACAAATTAAAAAAATTTTAAAATCTGTCAACGTGTCTGACCACAGAAAATTATAAAATGTTAAATTAGAACAACCTCACTTGCTCACTGGCCAACTAATATAATGAAAAGAGTTATTACACATCAGGGAGATGGGTGCATGGTCAGTCCTGGTGTGTTCTTACCTTTGCAGACATTTTAGCACGGTGAGTTTGATTGTATACTGGCTGCACCCATCTGGTCACAAAGCTTTCGTGGTCTCTAATCCAGTTCATGACCTACAATTCAAAAATGAATTAACAACAAAATTATACAATATGCCTACACAGTTTTATTTGGTTTAAAAATAAAAATCTACTAAACTGAAAATCTAAATATAGTTTTCTTGGCAATGGCGGTTTTCAACTGAAGCTTTTATGAGACAACAATTTGGATTTGGTTTAACTGGAAGTATGTTTATTTACACTGTCTGCCATGTTCAACAACGAATAACAATTGTAGTGATATTGAAATTTAGACATGTTATTTGAAACAAAAAGTAAAGGTTTTAAAAAACAAAATAACATAATTTAAAAGGTATACAGTCAACAGTCAAGTATTTCTTGACTAAATTTCAGTAATGCTAAAGGGGTAAATATTGTTATTTAAAAAAAAATATTGTGGACATTTGCTATCACTAAGAAAACAAGTTTCATAGTGAATACTGTTTAAATCAGAAAGTAACAATTAAAATTGTTGTAAAACTACATTTCACATGTTTAAAATTTATTTTCTCACAACTATGACAGACCATCCAAAATGGCGGACACCCATCATTCTTCATGAAAGTGCTCCTCTTTAAATTGTGATATTAGTGGTAAATTCAACTAAATGCCTACTTTTCTTCACAACAGACACAACCTCTAAACTGTAAGTTTATTTATTAACAAGAAACTATTCTCTCAAGAAACTTTCAAGAACTCAAGAACATTGATATGATATTTATATACCACATGTTTTAAAAAGTACTGTAAATAGCTAAATTATCCATCACCTGTATAACTTTGTATTTGTTTTTGTTTATCTTGTAATTTGGCTGACTTCAGAGTTTATTAAAACCTATCTTTAGGTAATTTGCTTATGTGTCTTTATTTTCATTACAATTTAATAAACTCTATAACAAGTCATGGACAAACATCTCAAACCAGACAGATTTGATATAGATCCTGAACATGATTGTGCAGAAGAACAATGGTTGCATTGGCATCAGACGTTTACAAACTTTTTGGAGGAATGTGATTCTCATTCAACAAATGAGAAGGTAAAACTACGTTTACTTATTAATCATGTCAGTCCGTCTGTCTACAAATACATTTCTGGGGCTACAACATTTGATGAAGCTATTATCACACTAAAAGAACTCTATGTCCGACCAAAAAATGAAATATATTCTAGACATCTTCTAGCCACGCGCTGTCAGAAATCGGGAGAGTCAGTGGACCAGTACTTACAAGCTTTAAAAGATTTAAGCAAACCTTGTAATTTTTCTCAAGTAACTGCTGAACAAAATAAAAACGATTACATTCGTGATGCGTTTATTCGGGGCTTACTTTCTCCTATAATTCGGCAAAGACTTTTAGAAAATAAATCATTATCTTTGAATGAGGCTTTTGATAAAGCTCGAGTTTTGGAATTAGCTCATTATCAATCAGAATCCTATACTAAGCAAAATTCTGTATTAAATTGTATACAATATTCTAAAACTATACTGACCCAGAATCAGCCAGGAGTGATCATTCCTCAAATAATGGCGAGGAAACCGTGATATCTGCTACGTCCTGGAAATGCTATTTCTGTGGTTCTAGTAAAAAGCATACTCGGATCGAGTGTCCAGCATCCAATACGTGCTGCCATACTTGTGGTAAAAAGGGACATTTTATGAAGGTTTGTAGATCAGGAAATAAATCATTATCTTCTACAAAATTAAACTTTCAAAAGTCTCCAAGTAAAAAATCAGCTACTTGTGCAGCTTCTCCTAAATCTTTATCTAAATCGACCATAAGAATTGAAGTTAATGGAATTAAAACTGATGCACTAGTCGATACTGGCAGTTCGGAAACATTTATTAGTAAAACACTTGTAGAAAAGAGAGGGATAACAATTTTCCCATCAAACCTAAGTGTTGCAATGGCATCCACTTCTTATCAGCCCATCACTGCAGGTTTTTGTCTAGTTGATATGACAATTCAGGGCCATATATACCACAAAACTAAAATTCTTGTTCTAGATGGGTTATGTGCTGATGTTGTTTTGAGGCACGATATTTTCAAAGAACTCAAGTGTTGAAGTTTCATTTGGGGGCAAGAAACCACCACTAAAAGTGTGTGGGCTTTCAGCAGCTAAAGTTGCACCAGTCCGCTTGTTTTCAAATCTGACACTCGACTGTAGACCTATCGCTGTAAAATCGCGACGTTACTCAGAAGAAGACTCCATGTTCATAAGAGAAGAAACTGACCGACTACTGAAAGAAGGTGTCATTGAGCATTGAGCTCTTCACCTTGGCGAGCCCAGGTACTAGTGGTTAAAGGTGAAAAAAAGAAGAAACGTATGTGCATAGATTACTCACAGACGATTAATCGATTCACCCAACTTGACGCTTACCCACTACCTAGGGTTGAGGATGTTGTTAGTAAGGTTTCCAAGTACAACATCTTTAGCACAATAGACCTCAAGAGTGCTTACTATCAAATACCCATTGAGAACAAAGAGCGATTTTATACTGCTTTTGAGGCATGCGGGCGTCTTTATCAATTTTGTAGAATACCTTTCGGAGTTACGAGTGGTGTCTCCTGTTTCCAACGAAAAATTGACTCTATAATACAAGGAGAAGGACTTGAGTGTACTGTGGCTTACTTGGACGATGTGACTATTGGAGGAAGGGATAAGAATGAACATGATAATAACTTGAAAAGGTTTTTTGACGCAGCTAAGAAGTACAATTTAACATTAAACATGGACAAATGCTCATTTGCACAAGACAAGATTAATCTACTGGGGTATGTTATCACAAACAATGAAATCCGTCCTGATCCAGATCGTCTTCAGCCTCTTCTTAAACTGCCCCTTCCTCATGATGTTCAATCACTACGTCGAGCTCAAGGAATGCTTGCTCACTACTCAGATTTCATAAATAATTTCTCAGAAAAAATACAGCCTCTTTCATCCACTAAAAGTTTTCCATTAACCGAAGCAGCAATAAACTCTTTTCAACAGTTGAAAAATGACATAGCCTCTGCTATTAAAGCGCCTATTCAGGATGATGCACCATTTACTGTGGAGACCGATGCATCTGAGTTCGCGATTGGCTCGACACTCTCACAGGCAGGACGTCCAGTAGCCTTCTACTCTAAAACGTTATCCAAGGCTGAAAAGAATCATTCCTCTATCGAAAAAGAAGCTCAAGCAATTGTCGAATCTCTAAAGAAATGGAGACACTACCTCATTGGCCGACCATTCCAACTCATCACCGATCAAAGATCAGTTTCATTCATGTTTGACAACAATAGATTTGGAAAAGTAAAAAATGAAAAAATACAGCGATGGCGTTTGGAATTGTCTTGCTTTAAATATGATACTGTATACCGCCCTGGTAAGGAAAATGGAGTTGCAGATACTATGTCAAGATTGTGTGGATCTATCAGCGGTCGACCAAATTTAGATGAAATCCACAGAAGTCTGTGTCATCCGGGAGTTACACGATTTTATCATTGGATTAGAACTAAAAACTTGCCCTTTTCACTGGAGGAAATTCGTCGCACAATATCCCAATGTCGAATTTGTGCTGAACTTAAGCCAAGGTTTAACAGATACCAAGGCACCTTAACTAAAGCGACTGTGCCTTTTGAGCGATTAAACATGGATTTTAAAGGCCCTATTCCAAGTTCAACTCAAAACAAATATATCCTAACAATAGTTGACGAATACTCACGTTACCCATTTGCTTTCCCCTGTCGAGACATGTCGTCAGCTACAGTGATTCAAAAACTTCGGGAACTCTTTGCGCTTTTTGGAATGCCTTCTTTTATTCATTCCGACCGAGGAACATCACTGATGTCAGAAGAACTAAGATCTTTCCTACAAACTCATGGCATTGCATCAAGTCACTCTTCTGCATATAATCCTAGAGGAAACGGCCAGGTAGAAAGATTTAATGGAACTATATGGAAAACAGTTTCACTTGCTCTTAGAACTCGGGATTTACCTGTAAAGTATTGGGAAACTGTTCTGTCTGAGGCGCTTCACTCAATAAGATCTTTATTATGCACCTCTATCAATGCAACACCTCACGAATTAATGTTTAAACATCCTAGAAGATCTTATTATGGAGGTTCAGTTCCAAGCTGGCTGTCTCAACCTGGTCCAGTGCTTCTCCGCAATCACAACAGGTCGAGCAAGTATGATTCACTTGTGGAAGAAGTTCAACTTATTCAAGCAAATCCTGGCTATGCACATGTCAGACTCCCAGATGGAAGAGAGAAGACTGTGTCAATAAGGGATCTGGCCCCAATACCAGAACTGACAGTCCAAGATCATTCTGACTTTCAAGACCAAGTCCAAGATCATTCTGACTTTCAAGACCAAGTCCAAGATCATTCTGACATTCAAGACCAAGTCCAAGAAATTGAGGAACCAAGATCACCATTTCAAGACCGACAAGTAACAACTGAGACGTTTAATGAAATAGATGATCACATTGAACCTGAATCAATATCAGAACCGACGGTAAATCAAGAACGAATGTCACCTACCTCAGCCACAAATCAGAATGGAGCACGTCCTCAACGATGCCAGCAAAAGCCAAAATATCTCAATGAC
Source organism: Allygus modestus (assembly GCA_963675035.1). NCBI lineage: Eukaryota > Metazoa > Arthropoda > Insecta > Hemiptera > Cicadellidae > Allygus > Allygus modestus. The sequence goes on from OY776111.1 coordinate 287,776,449, forward strand.
TACGTCACTTTTTAGGCTGGGAAGAATGATATGATATTTATATACCACATGTTTTAAAAAGTACTGTAAATAGCTAAATTATCCATCACCTGTGTAACTTTGTATTTGTTTTTGTTTATCTTGTAATTTGGCTGACTTCAGAGTTTATTAAAACCTATCTTTATGTAATTTGCTTATGTGTCTTTATTTTCATTACAAATAACCAAAGTCTCAAGCTAAGGTTCCTGAATTTAATAATTTCAATCACAAAACTGTTGCTGTGAAAAATATAAATCAACTGTTTAATACAGCCCAAAATTAAATCCAACATGATAAATGCAATTTTTTCAAAGTAATAAAAATATAACAGCCCAAACCGTAAAATTACACACAGCATCTGGAATAAGATACATATCAGCTGGTGACCTACTTTTGCAACTTGGAGGTATCCACATATGCAGAGATATCAACCCGATGTCTGTGCTGAATCTACAAAATTAGCCGACCTTACAGAGACTGCCTCAAAAATCACTGCCACTGTTTGGCTACATAACATGGCCAGTAATATCTGAAGTAATTTCATTAAAAACTGACAAAAAATAATTAACACTACTGACTGAAGGACTCAGCAAAACCTCCAAAAAAATCTGTATCATTTAATTACCAGACTAAACTGACTGAAGGAATCAGCCAAACAACTAAAAAACTGTCAAATTATTTTAATTAATGGACTATTTTGTTTTATGTAAACTAAAGGAAACAGCCAAACCTCTACAAAAAAACTGAATTATATCATTTCAAACTGATCATCATCAAACGGTACTCTATTGACATTGTTATCATTAATATATAAACAATTTATTAAAACTGACAGAAGAAATTATCCAAAGATTTTGCCACTAAAACTGAAATCATTAAGTACAGCTTAAAGTACTATTGATTCAAATATGACAGGTAAATAAATATATTTGTGGAATCTGCAAAACAGGAGTAAAATATCAGGCAATTCTCTGCATAGGAGAATGCAAACAATGGTTTCAATCAAGATGCCTGAACTGGACTGAAAAATATTTAAAAAAATTAACATTAAATGAAATCAATCCCTGGAAATGAGACACTTGTAAAACAAACTCAAGCAGATCAAACATAGACGACATTGAGGATAAAATAAAAGACTATGAAGACCACAATGAGCAAGATCTTGAGACATCCCTATCTTTAGCTGCTGAAGTTGGGAATGCCCTCCTAAGTGAAAACCAAAAGCTAAAGCAGGATCTGCAGAAGATGACATCCGAAAATTCGGACCTAGCTAAAAAATCACAGAGTTAAGCATTAAATGAAACTATCACTTTCAACTCCAGATTTAATAACTGGAAAATGAAAAAGATCTCATAAATAGAAACATAGCCCTCACAGAAACGCTGGATGAAATCGAATTGCAGCTAGAAAGAGAGAAACAATTACGGTCAGAACTGACTGCGACTTTCAAAAACTATGACAAAGATAAAGAGGATATCATAATTAAACTTGAAGAAAGAGTAAAGGAACTGTTAAAAGAAAATAAATCTTTTAGGAATAGCTCAGAAGTAAGCCCTACACTAACACAGAAAATCTTCCGTAGTATTGAAACACAAACATGCAATACTGAATCCCCAGGGCCAAGCACAAACTCCTCTCTGCTCCTCGAAGTGACCAAAATGAAAATAAGGCAGGACAGAATGGAGAGTGTAATAGAAACTATGCTAAATAAACCACAGAACCTCAAAATTAGCCTAGAAAATAATAAAAATCTAACTCTTTCCCATGTTTAGATACAGCTCCATCAGGAAACCTAACCTCAACTAAACCGAAAAAAGTTTAGGAAAAAAGGAATGTTTTTAGCATATCCCTACAAGCAGCTAAATATAAGTCAAATATAAACAGAAGCACAACAGAACTGAAAAGGGGCTCAACTGTGGGAACCAGCCAAACGCTGCACGATGAACTTAACTAGCCCAAATGGAATAACCACAGGTGAGAAAAAACCATCTTTGACTGCTAAAGTCCTCCCAAGCGGGGTATCATATGAGGACTTCCTAAATAGAAAACTTGAAACCCAAGATAATCATTTATTCCTCACCCAACAAAGAAAACCACTCAAAACAACCCTATCACTCAAACTATTTCAAACATTAGACAAACAGATTTCAATTAATATAGCTCCACAAAAGTGAGACCTCTTTTTTAGGAAAATTTCAACCAAACAAAAAAATACAAAACAACAGGAAGTCACAGGATTTTCATCAACTCCTCTCTGAAAACAAAAGAAATCATCCTCAACAATCACAATCTTTCCCCAGAACATAAGAGGAATGTCAAAAAAAGGTGAAAGGCTAAACCACTTCTTGAACCAGTTACAAACCCCAATATTAATTCTAACCGAACATGGACTAAGTCAAAATAACTACACTCAACATCAGTCAATGGTTATAAACTAATAACTGACTTCAGCAAGGATAAACACAAACTTGGAGGTGTTGCATTGTACGTAAATCAAATGGTAGGTATTGAGGCAGAAGCACTGTACCGACCACTGTACAGAACTTTTGTGTGAAGCAGTTCTTGAAAAGATCACAGTAAAAAAATAATGCTATCATTTACTAGGAGTGTACAGACCTCCAGGAGGACAAAGCTAACAAGGAATCAAGATGATTACAAGCATCTTGGACAAAATTCAAGAGAGGTAAAGCCGTTACTTTTAATGGGCGATGTCAACTTTGACAGGCTCTCTGTCAACCCAGAAAACTAACATTTTGAAGAAGAGCTCTTATCATTCGGAGTAACTCGCCTTCCTCTACTAGAACTCGTATAACCAATGTTTCCAAATCATCCATATACTGCATATACACAAACTTTTCAGAAGAAACAATCAAATTTAACATTAATCAAGCAGAACTATTAGACCATACCGGCCAACAATGTGTTCTTCAACTGAAAAGTAAAATCATTCAACCAATAGTGAGTGAATTTAGAAGAAACTTTAGTAAACAAAATCTAGAAAGTTTGAAAGTTGAGCTTATGAGAGAAAACTGGTGCTGTGTACACAATGTGCTGGATGCAGAAGAAGTGTATGATGCCTTTTATGATGATGTGAGAGTGAACCTTGACCAAGCTTATCCAAGAAAAAAAAACAAGGGCAAAAGTGAGACCTAAGATCAAAGTCAAACACAATGAGGAGGCAAAGCTATTAAATGAAGACTTCCTCAGGGCTTTTTGGATGAACTAACAGGCAGTGCTCCTGACAGAGAGATAATGAACAGTAAGAAAAAGAACTACGATCTTACACTTGGAAACCTCAAGGGCAACGTGGCAACAGAACCTAAAAACAGATCTGACAATAAGTCAAAAGCACTGTGGAACATAATCAATGCAGAGAAGCAGGCAAAAAATACATGTGACACTCCCCTACAAATGGAAATTAACTGTAAAATAGAAAACAATCCCTCGCTGATTGCTGAGCACTTCAATATATATATATTTCAGAAATAGCAGAAAAAACACTGTAAAAAACAGAATTGACCTTACCTACACTATAATGGGCCCTCTACTCCAAACCCTTCCACCTTACAACCTGTGGAAACTTTAAAGCTTGCTCCAACTAACATAAATGAAGTAATAGAAACAATAAAATCTCTAAAATCAAAACTGTCACTCGAAAGTCATGAAGTATTGTGCTGAACAACTAGCCGTCCCACTAGTAAGTCTAATTAATAAGTCATTTGAGCAAGGACACTTTCCATCAGCATTAAAACAATCAAAGATATATCCAAAACACAAAAAAGGACCTACTACAAAAGTAGAGAATTATCGGCCGATCTCTCTGATATCCACCTTTTAAAAAATAATGGAAAAATTGTAATAAAAAGAATGACTGAACATCTGATAAACCAAGACCTGTTAACAAAACACCAACATGGATTCTTGAAGGGAAGGTCGACAATTATTGTCCTTGTCAGCTTGGTCGAATTTGTCACAGATCAGCTGGAGAGTAACAAACTTGTAGCAGCCGTCCTGGTTGACTGAAGTAAAGCATTTGACTACTTGGGGCATGACCTTATCCTGACTAAATTAGCAGCTTTAGGCATCAGAGGCAGATCAGGAGACTGGATAGCGAGCTATTTGGAAGGACGCCAAAAGATTGTAGAAATACAAAATACGATTGATGGGAAAAAGACTTCCTTCAAATCCAGTTTTCAACCAGAGGAGTACCACAAGGATCAGTGCTGGGCCCTTTTTTGTTTGTCCTTTCCACTAATGATTTCCCAACTTTCATAAATTACAATAAAGTGAAGACCATAATGAATGGTGATGACACGACACTTCTTTTTAACACAGACACCGCACAAAAACTTCATACAGAAATAATCTCCTCAACAAATAAAACGCTGCAGTCCTGCATTAAAAATTACCTAGCAATAAACCCGAAAAAACAACTTGTATTAATTTCCGTAGGCGAAAGGATGAGACACCAGATATTCCTAACCTCTTGGTGAAAAAGAAACCAAATTACTGGGGGTCACCATAGACTCTGATATCTCCTAGACCAACCATGTCAACTCATTAAGAAAAAAGCTAGGATCAGGAATTTTAGTTGTGCGAAGAATGAAGTGGATTGGAGGTCTCAACGCAGCAAAACCGGCCTACTATGCCTTGGTGGAGTCTCACATCAGATACGGTTTGACAGTTTGGGGTGGTACAACAAAGCAAAATCTGAATAAAATTATTATTCTACAAAAGAAGGCAATAAGAACACTGGCTGATCTCAAACCAACAGAGAGCTGCAAAGAAGCCTTTAAAACACTGGGTATTTGAACAGTAATTTGTTTGTACATCCATTCTGTGATTACCCATATATATTAATATATTAGCAGGACTTCACACGAGGGGAGAATTTCCACCACTACAACACAAGGCAAGCAAAAGACTATATACTTCCAGTACACCATACAACACAGTACAGCAGAAAACCATCTTATATGGGACGCAAACTCTACAATGCACTGCCTACAACACTGAAGAATCTGAAAGCACTAGAACTCAAGAAAAAACTGCAAGACTGGCTTGTGGAGCGGCCTCTCTATTCAATGGATGAATACTTCAGCATGTCACCAAACTACAAACTGTAAAGCAAGAATAGATAACTGTAATTTATTTTTATTGTTTGACAACATTACATTTCTTGATGAAATTGTAAATAAAGAATTTTGATTGATTGAACTACTCTTTCAAAGTTCTTACCTGAGTCATGTACCATTCAGGCTTTTCAGACTTATTTGTATCTTTATTCCCACAGAAGTGGTAGATGAAACGTTTCCGCAGAGGCCTGATGAGTAAGTTGATAGGGAGAGAGATGGGAGGAAAGTTGCCCAGAAGAGAGGAAGTGACGGCAGGTGGGGGACTCAGCTCTGGGCTGGTAGTTGTTAAGGTGCATAACTGTTTTATAAAGCTACACAACATCCTTAAATATGTTCCATAAACTCCAAGTATAACCTTTAATGAAGACTATAACACCAAACTAATTTGATTTTAGTACATATAATATCTGTAAGCTTTAATTCATACAAACCTCTGAAGTGAGTCAATTCTCTTGAGCTTTTGTAAAGCGACAACAATGTCATTACAGATTCTACAGGGGTGACAATATTGCTTATCAATCCTTATCGAGTACATTTTATTTTAATCATGATTGGGTGTATTTAAAGGAGTATGAGCCTAGGAGTCACAACTGCAAAGGTTATATATAAAAAGAATGAAAACACATCATCTGGCACAATGGTTCTCACTGATAACAAGCCTGATGTATACAATGTGTTATGTCGACCATATTGATCAAGAATTTGTTTATTACAATTTTCAAAAGTCAAATTGGCTAGTTACTGGTGTTTAAAGATGAATATCAATATTTACATTTTTCTCAAGTTATTTGATTAGTATTTTATTTTAAAAATATAGATACGAGGGTCGTTTTTGTATCAACCTCCGATAGGCCATAAATAAAGGGCAAGTGTATATAACAAATTATTTTATTACCAAAAGATGAGAACACCTATGCTTACTTTTCGACATGGCCACTGTAACAATTGAGGCTTTTGTCGTACCTGTGTACCAGCTTTTCAATACTCTCTTCAAAGAATGGTGCCGCAAATGAATTGAAGTGTGTCATAACTTTGTCTGTATTCTGTAACTTAGTTTGCACAGCATAACATAAGCACAGCTGTAACATAAGTTTGCACAGCGTAACATAAGCACAGCTGTAACATAAGTTTTACATCATAGCATAAGCACAGCTGTAACATAAGTTTGCACAGCATACTTGGTGGACAAGCAGGAGGCGGGTAATTTTACATTAAAACCTGGTTTACATACCTTTTCTCTCTAAACAGTTCAAAATTTATCCTGTCACCTATTATGACGACATGTTTCGGAATTCAAAATTCCATCTTCCGGTCACACAAAAACATCTGTAATTCATTACGGATTTCGTCAAAATTTAAACATTGAAACAGTTCAACATAACACTACACGACATTTGACATATAAATTACACATATAAATTTTCGTCACATAAATTACATCCCCGCACAAGCCGGTTGATTTATTATGAGTTTACTGGAGATTATTTTCCAAAAATAAAACTGAGCAATTAAAAGGAAACAGTTTTGTTTTAGTTTAAAAGAGGTATTTTCCATGTTAACCTAACGTTGTGTTTAAGTTTTTCCGTGTTCAAGATTTATTAGAAGTTCCCATTGTTATTTGAATTATTTACGTTTACAGCATAAAAAAACAGTAGCAAAATCACCGATATAGCTTTGAATTAATATCAATTTCCATTAGGGGTGTGCGAGAGTAGTGTGGGAAGGGGACTTCTGGGCCAAGTGATTGACAGCTTCCGGTCACGTGACCGGAAGCGCTGAGTCATTAAATACGTCATCTGAGGCTGAGCCAGTGACGTAGGCGGTTTTGTGACGTAATGAGTGAAAGGTTAAAGTTCAAGGTCACGGGGAGGTAATTTTAAAAAAGTACTACCTCGCACGCGTAAAATCCGATTGTGATTCGATAGTTAATCGATAATAAATATCGAATGAAAAAATCGAATGAAGCAATCGAATGATACGAGTGCGAGGTAGTACTATTACAAATATTACTTTATTTTATTTACAATAATTCATGTTTACAATAGTTCCCCGTTGTTTGTCGTCATCGATGTTGTTGATCCGGACGAGTTGCGGCCATCACTTCGCTTTCTGATGAAAGACGGTAGATACTTCGATTCCTGCGCAGAGTCCATGTTGTTTTTTGATGCGTAAAGTTCCAAAGATAAATCGTAACCGGACGCAATGAGAAGTCTTAACTCTTCATTAAAAACCTCGAGGTCTTGGAAAGTCGACAGATGAATAGAGTCATAATGAATACACCTAATTTTGATGGACATTTCAACAGAGAGCTCGATGTACACTGGTCAAGAGCCGGAGGTGTACTGACTATTCGCTAGCTAGCGTTTTGGTATCAAACAAAATGGTGGGGGTAAAAGTGTGGTGGGGCGGAGCAGATGGCGGACGGCAGATGGCAGGCGGCAGATGGTAGGCGGCAGGTGCGAGGCAGATGGTTGCTACTACATCCACCATCATTAGTCAAACCCTATTAGGGATGACATTATTGCTTCTGCATCAGAAGATATTGTGCTAGAAACTTCATGTACTTGCATTTCATCATTTGTATTGTCAGCTTGCTCAATATTAAAAGAAGAACATGTGGAAGAAACAGTAGTGCCTTGTATTTGCGAATCCATGTGAACTATGCAAGAGCCGCAGGTATACTGAAGTGATACAAGCATGTAGGATAGACACTCGCCTTTACCCCCACCACACCAGTTTCCCCCACCAAGTTTTCACATCGCACAATAACTACGGGACATGCATTAGTTAGGGTCTAGCTCTGGCTCTGTGAGGATCGGAGCTCCGTAACTGAAAACATTAACAATTCTTGCTCGACACTGTATTTACGCAATCATAACAGTCACTGTGATCTAATTTATTGCATGTACTCATATGATGCTTCTTGCGTAGCAGACAACTTGCTAAGAATGTTTCAGCATGGAGTATTCTACGGCGAAATCGCTCACAATCCACTAACAGCGTAGACCTTCTATCTTCACAGTCGGAGAAGTAGAAGGTGGTGGCAGGCGGACTGTTGAAGGACACCTTCGTCATATTTCTGTAAAACTGTGACATCTTTAGAATAACACAAACTCTATAGGTAGATGTTAATCCTGCAAGAGCTGAAAGTATAATGATATAACGCTAGCGTGTATGATACCCACCCGACCTACCCGCACCACAACGTTACCTCGGTATACTTTAAACTATAAATAACTAGTCGTAGTTTGATCCATAAACAAAGTATTTATTTATGTCAGGCCTTGAAAGTGTTGTTTTCGCGCTATTTCTTCCCTACTCTCAGTCGGATCTGAATTCTATTTGCACCATCTTGTTCGTCTGATTAACCCGCGTAATTTGAGTACCCACTCGCTATACTTTAACCCAATAATAAAGAAGCTATTAGTATGTAACCTTGAAAACATTGGTTTTTTCGCTATTTCTGCTATACCGTTGGTCGGATCTGAACTCTGTTTGCACCATCTTGTTCGTCTGATTAACCCGCGTAATTTGAGTACCCACTCGCTATACTTTAACCCAATAATAAAGAAGCTATTAGTATGTAACCTTGAAAACATTGTTTTTTTCGCTATTTCTGCTATACCGTTGGTCGGATCTGAATTCTGTTTGCACCATCTTGTTCGTCTGATCAATTCGCGTAATTTGAGTACCCACATGACATACTTTGGACAAACTTTGTAGTTTTTTCGCTTCTGCTACTATACCCTTGGCCAGATAAAAATTCTGTTTGCACCTCCTTGTTCGTCTGATCAATTCGCGTAATTTGAGTACCCACATGACATACTTTGGAAAAACTTTGTACCCCCCCCTCCCCCCACCCACCCCCAACATGGGTCATGTTCAAGGTCAAGGTCAAGTCCAAGGACTTTGGGACTTAGAAATTTTCACAAAGTGGGCTGCACAAACAAAATCTCCTGCCTATGTACAGACCAAGTCCATAACTTGAAATGCTTAGGGTGGTCCTGAAAAGGACCGTTTGCGTGCTGAAGGTTGGTCGGGATAGGGATGGTCGGGATAAGGATCAGTTCAAACTTTATTCTTCAAAACCCACTTTACCCTCCCATCTTTTCTGGTTAAGAATAACTCCTGTGTATCAGGTATCAGAGGAGGTGGCGGTGGGAGAGACTGCGGCAGACGCACCTCGATGTAGTGGATGGTGTGTTGAAACAGGAACACGTGGTCCCCGTTGGTTGCCACATATTTATACTCCGTCATCCGCTTCAGATTTTGAAACTCGACCTTGGAGACTTCAAACGGCGTCACCAAGTCGTTCAGCCCCATCACCCTTGTCCTTTGCATCACCTCATCGACAGTCAGTGTTGGAGACGAAGGTTGAGCCGCCGATGTAGAAGGCCGAGGCTGAGCCGATGTAGAAGGCCGAGGCTGAGTCGAGGGTCGTTGTTCAAAATACAGCGGATGGCCACGGAGATTCCGTTTGAGAGACTTCAAAGTTGAAGGTCTCTTAAACCCGCTCCTTCTTTCCGTCGACCTCTTCAAAGATTCCTTTAAGCGCTGGAGTTTTTCGGGAGTCAGAGGAGAAGACATGGTGTAAATAGGATGGAAGAGAAAATGGATAAGATAGAGTTGGATAGAGCACGTGTGTACTGGTTGCAAACCAAAGCTGGAATGAGGTGGCAGACAGAGTGAAGCAGGTCGTAAAGTGAAACCTTGCCCTATCCATACATGGGTAGAAAGCTGAGGACTGGTTTAGAACCGGTTACGTCAATCCCCCCCCCTTCCCCGAGCATGAGCCCCCCCCCTCGAGCAGCACCCCCCCCTCCTCGAGCAGCACCCCCCCCTCAAACACCCCCCCCATTTGGGTCATGTTCAAGGTCAAGGTCAAGGTCGAGGGAAAAATGTTCTTGGAAGTGCGGGATAAAATCCCGCAACGAAGCAGGGTTATCCCTTATCCCGCTTTCCCCTTAATATCCCGATTTCCCATTCTCCGTCTATATAACCCGAGATTTCGAGCGTCTCTTCGCAGTAGCCTGCCGCCCGTTGCGATGAACGTCCCACTGGGTTGCAGTGCCTGCTGCAGCGTAGGTCTGTTAAGTGTGCGTTGGGCCCGACGCGCAATTAAGAGATCCGCGCCCTTGCATGTTTAGTTAGTTTGTTTAAGCATGTTAGATAACGCTTGTAGTTTCCTAGGTAATGTAGTTAGTCTAATATATATGTTAGTGTTTGGTATTGGTTTGAAGTGTTTTATTTACTAATAACATATGTACTCCCGGCCCTACAGGTCCCTCAACAACCTTGGTCAAAACTTGGGTTCGCAGCAGCCTGACGCCGGGTGTTTGGGTCTACGTCCCACCGGGTTTCAGTGATACTGTTGACCTTTGCAAAACCGACCTCGGCTGTTTTTGTAAAAATAACGTTAACTGATTAATTTGTTTCTTTTACATAGTTGCTGGTAAAGTCTTTATTTTCAAAGTAATGTATCTTGTTTCTCATCCTTTTCCTAACCCCCTGACAATAAGGTTCGGCCCTGAAAACCGGCCTTGTCAATAAGATCAATACGGCCATGCAAACCGGTTGACACCACCTATCTCACCCATGAGAAACGTTAAAATCAGTCTCTTGTTTAAAATCAGTCTCTTGTTTGTTGTCTTTTGTCCCCTTCCCCAATACAGAGCGGGGAATAGAGTAGTATGTTGTGCTCTATTCCCCGCTTTGGCATTATGTCAGATGACCTTGACCTACTGACGGGACTTAGAAAAATCGTCGTTTGATCAAATATTGGAAGAAATGTGGACTTAGAGATATTTCATGCGGACAAGGTTGACACAAAAATGTTGTATTAAAAATAAAAACTGGAGGGGGAAATGTTTTATATACTGCAACAGCGTGGTAAAAATCATCATATCGATATGGAAGCTGTAGGTGTAAACACTTGGCTTGTTCCTTCCGAGCTTGCTATTTCAGAAGCCTTTCTGTCCATCCTTACTTATGAGTTCCGAGGCATTAAATTAAAAGTAAAAATAGAGCTGAGACCGTTGCATAGAAATGATATGCATTGTATTTTGGTGGAATGGGAATCGCCCTCCGGCATTAATCTTTTCCATTTTATCAAAAGATCGTGCAAGGAGTTTTATGTAAAACGGATAATAGTCTCCCTTGTTTAAACGTAGTACAGCTTGCTTCCAAAGTAAAATAGCAAAGGTAACACCTTTGCTATTTTACAAAATATTTTAACGTGTCCTTGACCCAGTTACCGGACTTGGAGCAATTCAGAGTATGTGATACAGTGTTGGAACAAACTACTGTCGAAGTCCTTGCCCCCCCCCCCATGATATATTCCTATAAAAGCGGGAGCAGCCCGCAGAGGGTTCGCAGTCGCAGGCCGACAGCCTAGCTAGCTGTTTGCCCGCGCTGTCCGCAATCTCTAGTATAGAGTTGGTACCACTGTATATTAGAGATGCTACCTTAGCTTAAGGCATGTCTGTTTATTATTAAGCATGTTAGAATAACGCTTGTAGTTTGCTGCTAGTAAATGTAGTTAGTTTGGTGTTGGTTTTAAAGTGTCTTTGAAGTGTTTTTATTTACTAATGAAATATGTACTTTTCTTTCACGCTCCCATTCAAAAAGGTATGGCACGAAAACCGACCTTATGTCTTTAAATATCTCAGGGGGGATTATGTTTCTCAAATAAACACCTTTCCTAACCCCTTACAAAAAGGTACGGCACGAAAACCGACCTTGAGTCATTACGGCATGAAAACCGGATGACTTTTTTTACCTATCTTAGCCCTCACTCACGAGAAACAGATTCAGTTAGTTTGCTTATCTTGGTTAAATCTAAAGGGATCTTGGTTAAATATTTGTAAAATTTAAGGGAATCTTGTTTAAATATCTGTAAAATTTAAGGGGATCTTGGTCAGGTGATTATTGTACTTCGGTTCGTAGTACTCTGGCGCCTACACAGTGATGAACGTCCTTGCGGTTTCAGAGTACGCGACTGTTGTAAACTGGCCATATTGCTTATCTTGGGGGATACATCTTCGGGGAAATAAACTTAAGGGGACCTTGGTCAGGTATTATTGTACTTCGGTTCGCAAAACTCTGACGCCTACACAGTGATGAACGTCCTTGCGGTTTCAGAGTGCGCGACTGTTGTTAACTGACCATTTTGCTTATCTTGGGGGGATACATCTTCGGGGAAATAAACTTAAGGGGACCTTGGTCAGGTATTATTGTACTTCGGTTCGTAGTACTCTGGCGCCTACACAGTGATGAACGTCCTTGCGGTTTCAGAGTGCGCGACTGTTGTAAACTGACCATATCGTTTGTTTGTTGGGTGAATAATTTTTCGGGGGAGAGGTTAGTGTTCCGTTATCAGGTTTATTGCCTATAATTGCGAGCTTTAAACTAGTCCTCTTCTCCTAATACAGAGCGGGGAATAGAGCAGTTTGTGGTCCAAGTGAGAATCACTTACTGCTCTATTCCCCGTTTTGGCAACATGTTCAGATGACCTTGACCCACTTCGGGACTTAGAGAAAATTATTTTTTGGTAAAAACATTTACTCTTACAATAATACCCCTTCCCTATCACTAACAACCCCCCCCCCCGTAAAACGGGTATATAGGAGGGCTTCCACCAGTGGTAAAATCATTCTGCTGCTTACACTTTCCGAGCGCAGTTCAGTTTCCGTCATGTCCAGCCGTAGGAAACAATCTTCACCGAGGAAGGTTGAACATTCTCCACCTGCTCCGCCAGCTCCTTCCATCCTTCGGCAGGCGTTGATGCTGGCATGCGTTGTTCCTGCGGAGCCAGCACCACGTTCGATGCCAGCTCTTGACGTATCGCCACCACTTCAAGCAAACCCTGTTGCTCCCCCGTCTGCTTCTTCATCTTCTTCATCGTCTTCATCTTCTTCATCGTCTTCATCGTCATCTTCTTCATCCTCTCCGGCTACTTCTCGCCCACCTTCTCCGGCTAGTTCAAGTTCTTCCAAATTATCTACATCGCCGAGGAAGGTTGGACAAACACCACCTACTTCATCTCTGGCTTCACCAGCTCCTTCCATTCTTCAGCAGGCGCTGACAGATATTCTTCCACTGGAGCCGAAGCCAATCAGAGATGAGAACCCACCTTCTACATCGGGCTCTTCTACACGTCCGTCTGTAATTTTTAATAACCCGCAATCTCCTTCTGAGAATTTAAAACAATTAAAATGTCAATGTATATATATCTTCAAAAAAGGTCCGAAGAAAGGTGAACGCTGTCACAGGTCTTGTGTTTCAAATGAAGAAATATGCGGGTATCATTTAAAACTGAAACATAAGACTAGCGTTTCTCGATCTTCACCAATATCAACAGTGAACCCCAAAAAAATTCGAATTAATAGGCTTCGTAAAAACGAACGTTACTTTTTTGTTAAAAAGAAAGGTTTTCTAAAGGTGATTCTAAAATGCGCAGACCAACTGTTCTATTTAGCATTACCTAAGGGTATGTTCCACCCTGAAAACCCTACCAGACGAGACTATTTAATTCGAAATGAAAAGGGAGTCACTGTGTGGAAATCATTACCGTAAAATCAAAGTTCAAAAACCTATCTTCCAAATTTATGTAAATATTTGTTTCTTTTCCAAATTAAAAAAAAAGTGTGGACAACCTATTTAAATTCTGTAGCATGCTGCAGAAGGTAAATAGGTTGTCCACACTTTTTTTATAATCTTACGACGACCTTGACCTAGATAGGCGCGGATATATAAGCGCGATGCTGCAGAGTCGGTTATCACTTTGGTTGTGAATTGCATCAAGAGAGCATCTGCCATGGTATACCTCCACTATATTGACTCTACTGCTGAAGCGGATACTTTTACCCAGCGTGTGTACCAACTGCTAATGGAGTATCAACATGTTCAGATCAAAGGATTGGGTATTCGTGGAACAGAAGAAGTAAAAATAGATGTGAAACCAATTCCTTTGAAGAACAAAATTTACCAATTATTACAAGAAGGCTACATCCTGTGTCTTTATTACACAACCTCATAAACTACATACAAGGCCAACAATACCCCTTCCCTATCACCAATTACCCCCACCACTTAAATCGGGGCGTATAAAAAGAGGTTTTTCATCAGTGCTTATCTCATTCTGCTACTTGTGTTAGCACTAGGATATATAGCAGCTATGTCACCAAAGGATAATATATTTCCTTCTGCAAAATCAATCGTGGGAAATATAAAACATATTGTGATTGAAAGTGAGGATGAAAATGAAGACGAATTGGGAGATGTTGAATTATTAAGTAATATGGATGCAATGGAAGATCTTGAATTATTAAGTGATATGGACAGTGATGATCTTGAAGCAGGATATATGGAACAAATTGAACCGTTAAGTGACGTGGAATCTGAAACCTATAGAATCTATCAGCATCTTCTCTGTTCTGAAGAAATACATGATGAAACTCCAACCACTAGTAGTAGTTTGGATGGGTTATTTTTAGATAGCGCACGAGGGGTATATCATATTCGTCGACGACTATTTCTTTCCGATGATTCTGATACAACTGATTCCGATTCATCAAATGAGTCTGATTAAGTGTTGTTTTTTTCTTGTCAACTGTCAAACTTTAAATACAGAGCGGGGAATAGATCAGTTTGTAGTCAAAGTGAGAACTACTTACTGCTCTATTCCCCGTTTTGGTAATATCGTTGTATAACCTTGACCCAGTTACAAGACAGAAAATATTTACCAGTTTAAAATATATTAAATTTTCCTGTTGGAGAAAATTGTCCTTGTTAAATACAAAGCGGGGAATAGATCAGTTTATGGTTTAAAATGAAATCATTTACTGCTCTATTCCCCGTTTTGGCAAATATGCTCAATGTCCTTGACCCAAATACAGAATTTTGTAGCCTCCAGCTACAAACTTAAACTTAACCTAAAACGTACCCCCACCACTTTTTCTAGGGTATAAATAGGGGTGCATTTGCAGTGTTTTTCATTATTACGTTGACCCTTGTGAAGAGCACGCCTACATTATGATTCGCTGCGATATTTGTAAAGCTTCTTTCAGAGATGAATGGCTTTTAACCATTCATAAAGAATTGAAACATAACATCAATACAAATACAGAAGAACCAAATGAAGAAGAATTAGATTCAATCGACCAACAATTAGCAAAACATCAAGAAGAACAAAATGAAGAAGAGCACAACGAAGAAAAAGAAGAAAATGAAGAAAAAGAAGAAAATGAAGTTTCAAGACCAAGTGTCATTCATTATGCGCCTGGACCATCAGTAAATGTGGAACTACACGCCCGAGCACTTCCGGGTAATGTTGTAACCCACTTTAAAATTGACAATACAAAATTGAAACTTGAAGAATTTTTAAATAACGCAAAAGGATTGGTTAGCAAAACTCTGAAAAATGAATTAAAAAGATTAAATTTTATTAAATTTGGACTATTACTGGATGCTTTATTTTCAAACATTCAAAATGAAACCTCACCGAGAGGTTTCTTAACAAAAAACCGAACTATTATGTTTTCGTCAGATATTGATTCAATAGTATCTGAATGTTTTGAAGAGCTAATGACAAAAATACAAGAACACGAAGGAAGAGGATCTGGATGGAGTTTGTTAAGCATCACAGGGCTAGACTTAAGAGTGCACAAACACGGTTATGGAATTCGTGGCAGTAGCTATATCCCTTTACCAAAAAAGATTAGTGATACCAAATCCTGTATTAATGTGCAAAATGAAGATAATGAATGTTTTAAATACGTTATGTTGGCTAAATATGTAAAAAGCCATCCTGAAAGACCAAGTCAAGCATATGAAGAAGTTCAACATAAGTATAATTTTCAGGGAATGACTTACCCTGTTGCAATTACTGATATATCAAAATTTGAAAAGCGAAATCCTTCAGCTTCTGTCAACATTTTCGGCTTAGATTCGTCAAACAATGCGTACCCCTTGCGCATAACACCTATTGAGCGCAGAGATCATACGGATTTGCTATTGATCACTAAAGGGGACATATCCCACTATGTCTATATAACAAACTTTGGAGCTCTTGTATCTAAACAAATATCAAAAAAACACGGAGAGAAAACCATTTGTAAAATATGTTTTTGTCATGTAGGCAAACCATTAAGAAGGGGAGGTTCAGAATGGTTAGTAGAACATCAAAGGTTATGTAATGGAAACTATGAGGTTAGAATTAAATTGCCACATTCCAGCAAGGCGCAGATAAAATTTGACAAAGTAATACAACAATACCGTGTACCTGTTGCTGTTTACGCTGATTTCGAGTCTTCTTTACATCCGCTTGAACAACAAGAAGAGGACGTTACAAGAAGAAGCAAATACCAACTTCATTCACCAAACAGTTATTGCATACTAATTAAATCCACGTTGACTGAAGACCATCTTCAAAAATATGGACTATCATCTTCTCCAAAGATTTATCGCGGTGAAGAAGCAGCCAAATACTTTGTCGATGATCTGTATGACATAGCTGCAAAGGTAGAAGAACTGTATGGAACAAAGGTGCCCATGTCACCTATGGAAGAAGAAGAGCTTCAACATTATGATTCAACAACAACGTGTTATCTGTGTAATAACACCTTTACACCGGATAACGTTAAAGTTCGTGACCACGATCATCTTACGGGAGCGTACAGAGGTGCAGCCTGTAACGCTTGCAACTTGAACTACAAACTACCATATTTCATCCCCGTAGTTCTGCACAATCTGAGTGGTTATGATTCGCACTTCATAATCCCCGAACTAGGAAGAGATAATGGAGCAATAGACGTTTTGGCTACTACAATGGAAAAATTTATAAGCTTTTCAAAAAAGGTGGGTAGAATTAAATTAAGGTTTGTTGATTCATTTAGATTTATGCCTTCAAGCCTCATGAAATTATCTGAAAATCTAAGAAGAACAGATTTGATAGAAACAAGCAAAATTGTACCTAATAGTAAAATGGATTTGGTTCTTCGAAAAGGAGTCTTCCCCTATGATTACATCGATGGACTGCATAGATTTGATGAAACATCACTACCTCCACCAGAACACTTCAGAAACAAACTTAATGATTCGGAAATATCACTTGAGGACTATCAACACGCACGTCGAGTATGGAACGAGTTAGATATGAAGACCTTAGGAGATTACTCGGACTTTTATGTCAAACTAGATGTAACTCTTCTTTGTGATGTAATGGAAGAATTCCGAAACACCTGTTTTGCTGCATACGGTTTGGACCCTCTACATTCGTATACTTCACCAGGATTAGCTTGGCAAGCCATGTTAAAAGAAACAAAATGCAAACTCCAACTTTTAACAGACATTGACATGGTTTTAATGGTTGAAGCTGGAGTAAGAGGCGGATTGAGCCAAAGTGTTACCAGACATGTCAAAGCCAACAACAAATACCTTCCCGATTACGATGAAACCAAACCGTCGACCTATTTAGGATATTTCGATGCAAATAACCTGTACGGATGGGCTATGTCAAACCCACTTCCTTTTGATAACTTTAAATGGATTAATCCCGACTCTATTGACGATATTTTACAAATTCCGAAACATGGTGACACTGGATATATTTTGGATTGCGATTTTGAATACCCTGAAAATTTACATGATCTTCATTATGACCTTCCACTTCTTGCTAAAACAGAGATTTCACCAATTGGAAAACACCCCAAATTAATGATGACATTAAATAATAAACAACGCTACGTGGCTCACTTTTGGGTAGTTCAACAAGCTATCGAATTAGGACTACGTCTAACAAAAATTAATAGAGTTTTGGAATTTTCTCAATCATGCTGGTTGAAACCCTACATTGATTCAAATACCATCAGAAGAGCAGCAGCTACATCAGACTTTCAAAAAGATTTCTTTAAATTAATGAATAATGCAATATTTGGAAAAACATTGGAAAACAAAAGAAGACACAAAAATGTTAAACTTGTTACCGACGCAAAAAAATTACAGAAACTAGTACAGCAGCCAAATTTTGGAACATCTATAATTATTAATGAAAAACTTGTAGCAGTGTCCATGAAGAAGACGAGTGTGAAGATGGATCGTCCTTTGTATATAGGCATGTCAATCTTGGACATCTCAAAAACACACATGTACGATTTTCACTACAACAAAATGGTGGCGTTCTACGGAAGAGAAAATATATCTATTACATATATGGACACTGACGCTTTCATATATCGCATAGTAACATTGGACATGTATAAGGATTTGCGTACATTTATTTACAAGAACGACTTTGATTTCTCCGATTATCCAAAAGATCATCCAAACTACGATAATGGCAGACACAAAAAAGTACTAGGCAAATTCAAGGATGAGGCTAATGGTGTTCTACTTGAAGAGATTGTTGCACTGATGTCTAAACTATATTCTTTGAAACTCTATAATGAAAAAGAAGAAGAAGAAGAAGAAAAGAAGAATAGCTATATTAAGAAAGCTAAAGGTGTAAAGAGTTTATATTTAAAGAAGAAAGTGCATTTTGAACACTACAAGCAATGCTTATTTGAGGATAACATCATTACAGCTAAATTCAACACCATCAGAAGTTTTAACCATCAGCTGTACAGCGTGACTGAAGTTAAAAAGGCGCTATCCTGTAATGACGACAAAAGACAAACCCTTCCAGACAACATCCACACTTTACCATTCGGTCACTATTCCCTCAACCCTATTGACTAATAACCCTTTCATCGTCCTAGATCCTCTATCCTTTTCCTTTCCGTAAAAAAAGGGGAAACACAGCAATGTTAAGCTGTGTTTCCCCTTTTTTTACACAAGTTTTGAATGACCTTGAACTATATGTATATATAAGCAGATTTATACAAAAGAATATTTAATACCATATCAGCTGCCTTCGTGAAACCATCATGTCAGACCTGAAGGAGAAGATTATTAATGAACTACACAAACCTGCAAGAATAAAGTTTCCAAGAAGAAATACTGTTATAAAAGGGATAAATGATCTATATCAAGCGGATTTAATTGAAATGCGACCGCATAGCAGGATAAACAAAGGATTTAAATATATACTCACAATTATTAATTGTTTTACAAAAGTTGCAGACGCTTTGCCTCTAAAGGACAAGACTGGTAAAAGCGTAACAGAAGCCATGGAAATAGCCATAAAAAGAGATAAAAACAAAATTAAACATTTACAAACTGATGATGGAACAGAATACTTTAATACAAACTTTGCACAGTTAATGAATAAATATAAAATAAATCATTATTCTACAAATTCAGAGAAAAAAGCAGCTATTGTAGAAAGATTCAATAGAACCTTAAAAGGAGCACTGTATAAACAATTTTCAAAAAGAGGTTCTTACGTATGGTATGATGTTTTACCACAATTAATAAATGATTATAACAACAGGTTTCATAGAACTATCGGTATGAAACCTAACAAAGTAAATAGAAGAAATGCAAAAGATGTATTAAAACGCATAAAGAAAAATACAAAGCCTAAAGTAGAAAAAATGCAGCCAAGAAAATGTAAGTGATAAAGTACGGATTAGTAAATATAAGGGAGTGTTTACCAAGAAATACCTTCCCAATTGGACGAATGAAGTTTTTACAGTGTATAAAGTGCAACCGACTGTACCTGAAACGTATATCTTAAAAGATAACAAAGGAGATTTGTTGGAAGGTGCTTTTTATGGACATGAAATGTTAAAGTCAACAGTAGGTGATGTATATCTTGTTGAAAAAGTGTTACAAAGAAAAAAGGACGCAGTTAAAGTGCGGTGGTTAGGGTTTAACAAAACTGAGGATTCATGGATACCTATAAAGGACTTGGTTTAATGCAAGCAACTCATTTCATCGTTAACCTTTGAGCAGGATGGAGATTATTCACCATAAAGATCGATTCAATATTAATAACATAGATGATTTAACTGTGGATAACGTTAAAATCAACAATGGTAAACACGGTAGTTTACTTCCAAACACTGTTCGATGTATAGTAAGTGGTCCCTCAAACTGTGGAAAGACCAATGTTGTCTTTAATTTGATCACTAATCCGCAGGGATTAAGGTTTAATAACCTATATATTTTTTCAAAGTCTCTACATCAACCAAAGTATAAATTGCTGGATAAAATCCTATCTGATGTGACTGATGTTAATTTTTACAAATTTAACGCTAGTGATAGCATTATGCAACCAAACAAAGCGAAACCGTATTCTGTATTTATATTTGACGATGTATCTTGTGAAAATCAGGATACTATTAGAAACTACTTTGCCATGGGAAGACATAATAACATCGACAGCATATATATAGGACAAACTTATAGCAAAATCCCAAAACAACTTATCAGGGATAATGCAAATATTCTAATTGTATTCAAACAAGATGATACTAACCTAAAACATATATATAGCGATCATGTGAATGCGGATATGCCATTTGAAAAGTTTAAAGAGCTTTGCGGAAAAGCATGGGCGGAAAAGTATGGATTTTTGGTTATTATGAAAGATCAAGCTATAAAAGATGGTCGTTATAGAATAGGTTTTGATAAATTCGTTTTAATACACTGATTAGCGGTATTACTGTACAAGTCGTCAAGGTGTGAAGATGGTTAACCAGGAAAAGCTATTAAAGGAAATAAAATCACTTAGTGATTCTATTAGACAAAAAAACCGAGCTTTAAAATCAGGTATAAATGAAAGAGAGCAATTTTTAGAAACAACATTCAAACCTGTTACTGAACCTTTAAAGCGATTAGCACAAAATATGGAAAAACCTTCAATTCGCTTCGAAGGAGACAAAATGCTACCAATTTCCAAATATGAAGAAGAATTTCAAAATGATGAAAGTTTTGGCCAGTTACAAACATCTGAAGAAAGCGACGAGTATGAAGAAAGCGGGGATATAGAGGATTTAAAGGAAAAGGACATTGCAGAAGATACAAGTACAGAAGATACAAGTGTAGAAGATACAAGAGCAGAAGAAGAGGATATTAACCCATCCAACTTAAGCAAATTAGGCACGGATATTATGTTTAAAGGAACACTTGGAAGAACATATACGTTAAAAATGTTACACGCCGCACATGCTAATCGAAATTATCATACCTATGGAGCTAGAATAGAGGATAAAGGATTAATGATTGGAGATAGCAAGTTAGATATAAACGAAAATGATGATATAGTTATTGGAGATAAGAAATATAAAGGTACAAAAGGTTTGTTTGAACTCATCTTTAAAAATAATCCTGGTAAATACACTAAAAGGGATTTACAATTGTTTAAAAATATATTAGAGTATACAAATGCACATAGAAAAAAGTATTCCAAAGGTCTACCTATTCATAGAAATCGGTCAATAAAATATACAAGTATTATATCCAGTCTTTTCCCCTCGAAATCAAAAAAAGCTCCAATTAAAAGAAGAGCTTTATCTTCTGCTGAATTAAATGTTTTGCATAAAAAGAGAAAAACAACTGATCCTACCACATCTGGAAAGGGATTATTGAAAAACTTGTATAAAACTAATATAATATATTACAACGATATAAATAAGTTAGTTGATCGAATGAGGTTATTACATGAAGCTATGGAAGCCGGGCACACTGGTTTAGAAAACGAATGGGTAGCTTTGGTTGATGAACTGCGAAAACAAGGAATAATTGATCAGTAGACGTATATATAAGAACCTAAACGATAGCGATTCAGTTACATCATGAGTGTGGACAAGTTTGGACGGTATTCCGAGTTTGGAGTAAAATCTGGATATAGTGAAAAAAGAGCTGGGTTTCCGTTAACACCTGACGGCAACTATAATTTTGAAGGAAAAGTAATTCAAAATGTTGGTGATCCGCTTATGTCGTCTGATGCGGTTACAGTACAGTACATGAAAAAAAGAACCCCAACTGTACACGAAGATCATTGGGGGTTTTCCGGTGAAAGGTTAAGCGATATACAATATCCCATTTATGATGGTGAAGCAGTAAATTTAGCTACTCTAAAATTGTTAACGATTTACAAAAGGAATAAGACTGATACAAGCTATGATGTAAAAAAATTAAAATTATCAAATGTAGGTGATTGTGAGCAGGATGGAGACGCTGTAAATAAGAAAATGTTTGATATTGTACACAAGAAATGGACTACGGAATATGAAAAACATTTGGAAAGGTTTGGTGCAGCTCTATTCCATTATATCCATCGGGCTTCAGGAAGAGATGCAGCTTCAGATGTTGACAGTCACAATTATTTAGACTGGAAAAATATACACAATCCAGAGAAACCTAATCAACGAGATAAACCGTCTGAGCCTTCTAAAGTCAAGACATTAGGAAAGGAGGATAAAGTGAATGTGATTAATGAACCAACAGAAAACAATGAAGATTACATAAGAGAAAAAATAATTTAAAATACCCATGATAAGGGATAAAGCATCAGTCATATTCGAGAGACGATACAGAGAGGATGATGGAATCCAATATTACTGCGTGGAGTTTAATATCTCAAGAGCCGAGATTTCCCCAAGGAGTGTTGACAGATGGATTTGTTCAACGGTTTGATAGATACATGGATTGGGAACAACTTTCCATACACTACCTCTTTACAATGACTATGTTAAGAATTTATTTTCACAGAGTTAACTGGATCCATATTTTACAAAGACAACAGTTTTCAGAAGACTTCCTCGTAGAGATGACATCAAATTTTAATAACTGTTGGGAAGTAATAAGTAAATATCAAAATCTCTCTGAGAATTACATTGACAATTTTAAAGATAAACTAGACTGGGATGTGTTATTCAATTACCAACGATTAAGTGGCAAGTTTCTAAGGGAACATGACAACTATTTAAAGCTTATTCATTTTACCGAAGACAACGATACCATCACCAGCGGAGAAACATCTGGAACATCTTCAATTACACCTTATTTCTATTTTTACTACTTTTATTTAATATGTCTACATTTAATTAATAAATCCATTTCGATATAATAAATGGATTTTAAACAGTATATAATACAAGAAACCAAAACTGATATTACATTCATTGTAAAACATTTATAGAGTGCACCTACTGATTGTAAGTTTTGCTATAAATAGCCATGTCGAGGGTTAAACGCATCAGTCATAATCGAGAGAGATTACGGAGAGGAAGGGGAATAGCATCAACAGCATTTTCTCTATTGAGTAAACCGGTTGGAGCTATAGTTAACAAGGCGATTGATTTATTACCTGTGGAATTACATTTACCTGGAGGATATCAATATTGTGGTCCTGGAACCAAATTAGAGAAACGTCTTGCTAGAGGAGATCCTGGAATAAATAAGCTCGATCAGGCTTGTAAACAGCACGATATAGCGTATTCCAAATTTGGTGATACTAAAAATAGATCAATAGCGGATAAAGCACTTGCTGAGAAAGCTTGGCAAAGAGTAAAATCTAGTGACGCGAGTATTGGTGAAAAAGCAGCGTCTTTAGCAGTAACAGCAGCAATGAAAGCAAAAACTACGTTTGGAGGAGGAAAGAGAAGAAGGCGTGGGAAAAACCCGCTAAAAAACAAGGAGGTAATATCAGAAGAAAACGTCGATCTACCAGTGGTAAAGCTAAAAGGAAACCAACAATATGGTCAATGATAAAAAAGGGAGGAGGATTATACCTAAGACCGTATCGTGTGTATTAAATAAGAAAGAGCAATTAATAATTAAAAACAAAGAATTGACCAATGAAGAACTGATTACATATGCTTCTTGTTTGAAAATCCCATTTTTTAGAGGAGTATTTATGAAAGATGAGTTACCGGTTAAAATGTGGAAAAATGAGACTGGTATTGTAAATTTGGATAATAGTGAAGGATTAGGCACTCATTGGGTGTGTTACAAGAAACTTGGTAAAACCATTTATTATTTCGACAGTTTTGGAGACCTTCCACCACCGAAAGAACTTCAACAATACTTTCGTGCGGCAGAAAATGTTTTTTACAATCATACAAGAAAACAACCTGATGATACATCCATTTGCGGTCATTTATGTTTAGACTTTTTAGCTAAAAGTGTTAGTCAACTTTAAGATGTCCTCGTATACAGTGTCATTAACCGGTAACTCATGTACTTTGCGCAGTATTCTGTTTCCAGCGCTACGTTTGCAAAAAGGAAGACTATGGGAAGCCGCATTATTGGATTTAACAACATATAACTCTATTCCAAACGTTAGTGAAGGAATTAATAACAAAATACATTATTACAAGACAAAAGATGATAAAGGAAAGTATTCAGCTTTGGAAGAATTCAGTTTACCAACAGGAGCTTATGAAATTGATAATATAAATGAAGTTATACAAAAACATATGGGAAAACAAAATATAACGATAAAAGGCAATAACAATACAATGAAAGCCGAAATTACGTCTAAGTATTATATTGATTTTAGTCAAGAACATTCAATTGGTAGTTTATTGGGGTTTTCTAAGGAAACAAAAGTATTAGAACCTAATAAAACTCATTCTGGGAATAAAACTGTGACGATCATCAAAGTTAATAGCATAGACATTACATGTAACATTATACAAGGATCCTACAGAGATGGAGAGAATCGTCATATATTACACACATTCTACCCATCAGTTGCACCGGGTTTCAAGATAGTAGAAAAGCCTCAAAACCTTGTGTACCTACCGTTAAACACCAGTTTCATTTCAGACATCGTGCTGAACATAGTGGATCAAGACGGAAACCTTATTGACTTTAGAGGAGAAGCTATTACTGTAAGAATACATATAAAATCATCCGCTTAGACAATGGGGTTATCATTTAAAAAGAGAGAGCCAACAAGCAAAGAGGTCAGTAGCTCATCAGCTGTAGAAGGATTAACAAGTGACAACATTCGTTTTCTAGAAGAAATTGGATTAAAGGTCATTAACAATGGATATACTGGATATAGCGCAGGGTCCAACATTCGACGAGACCTTATGGGAAAAGGAATATCACACGCACAACCCTTACGCTTCGTCCAAATTAAACAATAACGATGAAATTAGGATTCCTATACAACAACAAGACATTTATACTCTTACATGCGAAAGTTATTTATATATTGAAGGAAAAGTAACAAAAAATGATGGTACTGCTGGAACCACTGTTCCGTTCATAAATAATCCTATGGCATTTTTGTTTGACGAGATTAGATATGAAATTTCAGGAGTTACAGTCGATTCAACGAAAAAGGTTGGAATTTCCAGTACATTGAAAGGATTAGCGTCTTTAACACCAAATGAGAAGAATTTGTTAGCTGTTGCAGGATGGGTTGCACCAGACAAAAGTACAATCGCTCCTGAATCTTCGGGAAACTTTGATTTCTACGTACCTTTAAGATTACTCCTAGGATTTGCTGAAGACTACAGAAGAATAATAATAAATGTAAAACAAGAACTAGTTTTATTAAGATCATCAAACGATAAAGATATTATTAAAGCAGCTACTGGAACAACTGATGCCAATTTAGACTGGAAATTAACATTAGACAAGATTGTTTGGAGAGTACCACATGTGCGACTAAATGATGAACACAGGATTACATTATTAAGAAAGTTAAAATCAGATCGAGACATTGTAATGCCATTCAGAAGCTGGGAGTTTCATGAATACCCCGTTTTACCTACAACACAACGGCATACATGGACTGTAAAAACTTCTACTCATTTGGAAAAAGCGAGATATGTAATATTTGGATTACAAACGAAGAAGAAAAGTATAATAACTGAAAATGCTGGTGAATTTGACCATTGTAAATTAACAAACTGTAAAGTGTTCCTGAATTCACAATTCTTTCCCTACGACAACTTTAATATTTCTTTTGATAAAAAAAGGTACAGTGTTTTATACGATATGTACGCTAGGTTCCAAAATTCATATTACGGCAAAACAAATACACCTCTACTATCTCCCGTACAGTTTGAATCGAAAGCTCCGATTGTTGTAATTGATTGTTCCAAACAAAATGAATCTGTAAAATCGTCTAGTGTTGATATAAAAATAGAAATGGAATTTCAAGAAAACGTACCTGCAAATACATCTGCGTATTGTTTAATTTTGCACGATAAAATTGTTACATACACACCGTTGACCGGTATTGTAAAGACAGTATTGTAAAACGTTGTACTACCACCGGCACCGCCACTGTCGCTAACCTATAAATAGCGGAGCAACAATGCAGGTCTTCAGTTGATCGTCTATCGTCGCATGGGTAACATCTTCTACAAAATGAGTTCTCCATCTGTTGTACAAGGTGATGCAGAGGTAGCACCGTTATTGGAACGTGATAATACTAGTGAAGAAGAAATCATCAAGGAAATAACTGCATTTTTAAAGTTTGGTAAAAGAGATAGAGAGGAGGAAAGTAATGCAGACCCATCAAAGGTAGTACCAAAGAGGAAGAAGAAAGTTGAAGAAAATATTCCTCCTCACATTTTAACTGAAGTTTTTTTGCGAATCTTTTACCCCATCTCAGCATGCATCAGTAAAAGTGTATCAGTTGGATTGATGAAGTCATTGGATTATTCCCCTACAGTAATACTACACCATGGAACAAAAAAGGTTTTATTTTCGCAAAATGCTTGGGAGTCATTTTTGAAACATGTACATTTAATAGAATGTTATTTAACTAACAGTTTGTGTGGAAGGAAAACACATATTCGACTTTTGGATTGTGACAATGAAATCGATATTGTTAAACATCGCGGACAACTACAAGTGCGAATTAGAGACTTGACTCAACATGAAAATAAGATTCTACTGTCACGTGAAGAATTCTACGTTTTAAACTACGCAACAGAACCTATTACAAGGTACATGAGACAGTTGGTATTTGCAAGCGCTATTATTAAAGAATATTTGGTCGATACTTTGGAAAAACAACCTGATAG
Organism: Allygus modestus; assembly: GCA_963675035.1. Classification (NCBI taxonomy): domain Eukaryota; kingdom Metazoa; phylum Arthropoda; class Insecta; order Hemiptera; family Cicadellidae; genus Allygus; species Allygus modestus. Next base: position 287,803,540 of record OY776111.1, read on the forward strand.
CACCATCGTGTACGGACCTGTGGATACATCTATTTTTAATAGAATACCTCATGAAGTTTGCATGTGGAGAAAGTTAAAGGATTTTGAACCACTTGTAGAAATCGCTACAGAAGCTACAGAAGAAACAACACAGGAAGAAGAAACAGAGAAACAAGAAGAAGAAGAAAACGAAACACAAGAAGAAGAAGTTAAAAAAGACTAAAGTTTGACTTAGTAAAGAAGAACACACGTGGGGTAGGCCTATTGGGGACGGTGCCCACGTTAAATATACACCAACGCGCCTGCAACTGTACGGCCTGGTATTTAACCTACCGTGGTGTGGAAAACAGTTTAGTTGATCGCTAGGTGCCATGATGAGCGGAGGGGATGAAGAAGTGAGTGTAAAGCCTTGTGTAATAGAATTTCAAGCATTTCGAAATAATGACGATAGGTTTATTATCAAGGAATTAGTAATTTTAGACTTGCTTACATTTGTAGCCTACCCATTCACGTTTGAAGCTCCTTTTTCTTTTAACAAACTTAACACCAAAGCAAAAAGTACAAACGAATGGATAACAAACTACTTTCATCACATACATTGGTATGAAGGATTTATAAGCTACAGTAATCTGCACAGTATTATGTTTAACTTTTGCAAACAATATTCACATATTTACACAAGAGGATTAGAAAAAAAGAACTGGATAAAAAAGTACACGCACGGTGATGTTTTCGATATAACTATCAGTAAGGACTTTAACATTAATCTCGGTAATATTTGCGTCGCTGCAAAAGATCTTAAACACGGCCAAACAAACTGTGCATTGTACAACGCATATCGTTTGGCTGCTTACTTGAAACAAACGCAGGAATGTGGTGGGGGTAGCGGAGAACAGAAATGTGGTGGGGGTAGCGGGGCCTATAAATACGAGGAGACAGCACCGCTCCAGCACGAGTATTATTCGAGACTCCGAAGAGGCAACATCACAGAAGACACCACAACCACCACTGACGAAGATGGCATCACAACAGTTTCTACAAACACTGGTTGATCAATTCAACACTCATTCAAAATCCGACCTTCTGCTAACTAAAAAGTGTTCAGAACTAAAAGAACAAAAACACTACATTATTCATAACATCAAGAAAGTGGAAACCACACATGGAGAAGCAATTCTAGTTTCATTGAGCGAAGGACCTTTCACTCCAGGAGATGAGCCAAAGTTTCAAGTATTTCTTCCAAAACGATTTGTTCAACTGCTACAAAATGAAGATTTGCGAGATATTCAACCGGGGACGTTGTATTTGGTATCACACGGTGTAAGCGGCAACAACTCTACGGAACTCACTCTGCACATCACGCATATTTGTACATAATGTCTCTGTTTGTATTTCTCTGTTTGTATTTCTAGTCATTAATGTTAGACTTAAGCTTATTGTATTGTAAGATGTTTGTTTAATAAAGAAAAGAAAAAAAAGAAAAAAAGAAAAAAGAAAAACAGCAACACAGCAGTATATTATTTTATATACTGCTGTGTTGCTTTTTTTTTAAATTCAAATGGGTGACCTTGAACTTTCATTCAGGGTTAACTTATGCAGAGGTATAAAAGAGAGGGAGCAGTGAAGTTAGTCTCAGTCTTGTCTAACACATGCTGCAGCTAACATGTCGGTGCCACCTATGAACAATTTATTTTTCGATAACAATTTGAAGACATATTGTTGCGAGTTACAATGTTTTAAAATACCAGGCGATCAAGTTGACGGGAAAGCTTGTCGTAAGTGCAAGTGTTTCAGCTATTGCATATGTAGATGTAAAACGTATCAAATGAACCGACAAGATAAAATACAAGAATTACGCCGACGGCTTGCATTACTTTGGCGGCGAATGGAGTAGCAACCATCTGCCGCGCACTTGCCACCTGCCGCCTACCATCTGCCGCCTGCCATCTGCCGTCCGCCATCTGCTCCGCCCCACCACACCTTTACCCCCACTATTTTGTTTGATACCAAAACGCTAGCTAGCGAATAGTCAGTACACCTCCGGCTCTTGACCAGTGTACATCGAGCTCTCTGTTGAAATGTCCATCAAAATTAGGTGTATTCATTATGACTCTATTCATCTGGCGACTTTCCAAGACCTCGAGGTTTTTAATGAAGAGTTAAGACTTCTCATTGCGTCCGGTTACGATTTATCTTTGGAACTTTACGCATCAAAAAACAACATGGACTCTGCGCAGGAATCGAAGTATCTACCGTCTTTCATCAGAAAGCGAAGTGATGGCCGCAACTCGTCCGGATCAACAACATCGATGACAACGAACAACGGGGAACTATTGTAAACATAAATTATTGTAAACATAACTTATTGTAAATAAAAAGAAAAGTAAAAAAAAAATAAAGTAATAAATGAAATAGTACTACCTCGCACTCGTATCATTCGATTGCTTCATTCGATTGTTTTCATTCGATATTTTTATCGAATTAAAACTATCGAATCACAATCGGATTTTACGCATGCGAGGTAGTACTTTTTTAAAATTACCTCCCCGTGACCTTGAACTTTAACCTTTCCCTCATTACGTCACAAAACCGCCTACGTCACTGGCTCAGCCTCAGATGACGTATTTAATGACTCAGCGCTTCCGGTCACGTGACCGGAAGCTGTCAATCACTTGGCCCAGAAGTCCCCTTCCCACACTACTTGCGAGTACTCTAAACTTTGAGTTTTCGGCCGAGTATTTTAATACTCAAACTCGACTCGAAGTTTTGAAAACTACTCGAAAGTTCGAGCGAGTATTTCCCGCTGATTTCCGGACGATCGCGAACGTTTGCGACCGGCCAAAATGCGTAGTAACGGCTGCAAAAGGCGATCGCATCACGTAACATCGGCCGAAAATGACGACCGCGAACGATTGCAACCAGCCAAAATGCGTAGTAATGGCCACAAAAGGCAATCGTATCACGTAAAATCGGCCGAAAATGAGGATCGCGAATGACTGTGACTGGCCAAAATCGCGTAGTAACGCCCACAAAAGGCGAACGCATCACACAAAACCGGCCGAAAATGACGACCGCGAACGATTGCGACTGGCCAAAAACGTGTAGTTACGGCCGCAAAAGGCGAACGCATCACGTAAAATGACCGCGTAATTTCGGCCGTAACTAACGATTTCGTCATTTAATATTGATTATAAGTGATGTCTGGACCAGGTAAAATTGGCCAAATGACAACCGGGCCCTGTTTCATTGGCCGGAAACGAATGTCAAACCATGTTTTGTTTGTCAATACGTAATCCAGTTTGATTTTACTGGCCAAAACTTTGTATTGCTACTCATGTATTAGTTAGAAACCATGTTTAGGTTATCAAATCTAGGGTGGGATCCAAATCACATTACACTATTTTAAACCACCAACTGATGGCAAATACTTGCTTGAAAATACTCGAAACTCGCAAAATAATTGGCACTACTCGATTCGATTAAAAATTCACTACTCACACACCCCTAATTTCCATAGACATTCACTCAGTCACAATAACACGTTTATCACCAATCAATTACAAGCTGAGCTACACTGTAGTGGCGACACTGCGAAAAGTGTGAGTTTTAACACAATAGCGCCAAACTGATTTATTGCAACTTACAGTAATAGTATTTATTATGAATATAGCATATGATCAAATGACCTTTTAATGAGTGTATTAGGTATTTTTTATAACTACCAAAGGTGTAGTTTCGTTTTAAATGAATCAACCATTACTAAAAGAGTCTGATGTTATCAGAAACTGACGCGAATCTGAGTTCGCTTGCTTTGTACCATCTTGTAAAATGAAAGTGTTGTAAAACATGGTGAATGAATAAAAATAACATTAAACGTCTCTTAAGTAGTTATGATAGTAGTAGATATGATGATTATTTATTTTCTAAAGCGATGTATATCTTTTAGTTACAGTACACACAAACACATCTGTGTTTTTTATATAACTGCCTCCCCCCCTGGACAACCCAAAAGGGCCATTTTTGCCCCCTCCTAAATTCTCATTACACAATTTGCGTCTTAACCCCCTCCTTGTGGGCACCCCTGCATTCTGTGAGTTTTCTGGTCTTCTGACAACAGTTTCGGGGCCCAGGAAGCACACAATTGTTTATAGCCTAAATGTTCTGTAATAATAGAGATTAGAGATGTCCTTGAAATTTCAGGAAATCACATGGATAAACCACCTAGGGTGAACCTATAGTTTTCTCTAACTGCTTCATACACTCGTTGAACAAGGTTTTCTGAAGCGACAGATTTGCGAACTTTGTCATGCACATCAGTTAGGCCATCTTGAAATTTTGGACACCAGATCTGATTCCGGAAGTGACAGAGCATGTGGTGCACTGTTCCATTAAGTAAACATTACCGGCCTACTGATTGTCCATTGTTTATACTGTGCAATCATACAGAAAACGTCATAGCACACTACAATTCATTGGCGGCAACATTCTTTTAAGAGGGTATTGGAAAGCTGGTACACAGGTACAACAAATGCCTCGATCGTTAACTATGTCAAAAGTTAGCACAAGTCCAAGTTACCTATATTTTGGTTATAAAATATTTTGTTTGTCTTTTATTTATGGCCAATCAGAGCTTGATAAAAAAACAACCCTTGTAAAACATCAAACATCTGAAGTGACACCTTGCTACTTTCCCTTGTAGGTATGTAGTTAAATGTGAGTTACATGTACCAACAGTTAAACATATACAGTTTTATGTTTATTGTCTGTATACCATAGATTGGCGACTGGACCGCCAGCCACTTGGGACTGGCCCGGGTCATCCCATGGCATCCACAATTATAAGTAACTTTTTATCTAGCTATTAAAATTAACTTTTAACAATTTTAAAACTCCAGAAATAAATAAATATAGTGATATTAAAAACATATTTTTTGTTTTAACAATATAATTTTGTAACAAAGTTAAATTAGACTTAACATCATGTTTGCTCTAATTATTCTTATTTTTTCCTAAACTTTTAAAATATGGCTAACACAACTTGTAAGTGTGTGTAAGATAAACAAATTGTTATTGTAGTAGTGATGTTAGTAGATGAGTCATCCAGGAGACAGCTGCGGGCAGTTGCAAATACCGGGAGAAGTCCAAGGCCAAGTACTGTGTGTCAAGTATGTGAAGAAGCGGCTCGCACAGGAGGAGGGGCGAAGCGGCGGTAGGGGCAGCAGGCGATGGAGGGGTACATTCTGTCAGCGTACTAATACTCTAGTTATGTAATTTCGGCCAGTTGAAACGCTGGGCGAAATTATTGTTTAGAAGGTTTTACAGTTGTAAACCAGTCAGGCACATCCATATTAAACTGACATGCCACATGTAAAACCACAAAAGTTAAAAAACGCAGTGGCAGTGGTTAAAAGTACTACTAATGCCGAATGTTTTCAAAACAGTAAATAGCAATCTGATCTCACGAGGATCTGGCACCGCCTGAGACGGAAAGGACGGCTACTCCTTGGATGTGCATGCGCAGTAGCGCTCCCTCCATCCTGCGCATCCACTCCGCCACTTCTTTACATACCTAACGCACTGTAGCTGGTGGTCCAGTCACCAGCCTATGGTATACAGACTGTGATATAGTTCTATAAAATCAGACAATTGAAAACTGAAATGAGATAGTCAGGTAAGTCAGTTCAAAAGGATACGGGAGTTGGATGTTGAGTAGATGTTTGATGATAATCTGGAACTTAGCCATGGCGTCCAGTGGTGGGGTGACCAGGATATTGCTGCTCACTATAGGCCAGCCTGCACACTTAAGTACTTCGTCCAGCTGTCTTCACAATGCAACAGGAGGCATGGTAAAAGATTATTACTTTATATTGAAAACACTAACATGTTTTTTTTTAAGATGCAGACCCTTGACAAAATATGGATGTTAAAATCAGCTCCATTAAAGTTTGAAAGTACAGTGGAACTGCTCATTCTTATTAATCGGAATAAATAACTGATAATAGAATAGTACAGGCATTTATAAAAATGAAACTCATAACTAAATTAAAGCAACCTCCTGGGATCGCTGAGGTCACCAGGGGGACAATATACCACTGGAATTGAAGGAAGTCTCAAACTTCTCCTTGAGACTCACTTTCCGGATTGCATTTTTGAGAGTGACTGTTTAGGCATGTCCGGCAACAGCGAAAGGGGCTCATGGCCAAGAGCTGATCGCGAAAGCTGGACTTTAGCCAGACGGATTGTCACACTTTCCAAAGTTAAATGGGCCATCAGCAAGTTTGGCCCTTTCAAATCTCCTGGGGGGGACGGTATCATACCGGCAATGTTACAGCAAGGACCGTAAGCTCTCTTGGTCCTCCTGTGCGAACTCTTCAGAGCAAGTCTGGCTTATGGGTACATTCCTCAAGCCTGGCGCCTCAGTAGGGTGGTCTTCATTCCCAAGAGAGGAAGAGCAGACTACTCAACTGCAAAATCATTTCGGCCTATCAGTCTCTCATCGTTTCTCTTGAAGACGCTGGAGAGACTGGTAGAAAGACATCTAAGAAAGGGAGTGCTTTCAGGTACTCCTCTCCATCGAAACCAGCATGCCTATCAGTCTGGTAAGTCCTGCGAAACCGCCCTGCATCAACTTGTGAGCAGGGTGGAGGACAGCCTTGCTGCTAAGGAAATCGCTCTATGCACCTTCATGGACATTGAAGGTGCCTTTGACAATGTCACTTACACGGCCATGGTCCGGGCGGTGCGTGGGCGTGGTCTTGAGTCTGCTGTATGTAGGTGGATTGAGACCGTGCTCTGCTCCATGAGGATTAGAGCTGATCTTCAAGGTGAATCGATAGTGATCGCACCCACGAGGGGTTGTCCGCAGGGAGGTGTGCTCTCGCCTCTTCTGTGGAACCTGGTGGTGGACGGTCTCCTTCGTGAGCTCACTAGCAGAGGCGTCTTTGTCTAGGGCTATGCAGACGACATAGTCCTAATGGTACAGGGAAGGTTCACGAATATTGTTGCTGATGTCATGAATGTCAATCTTCAATATGTCAATGTCTGGTGTCTTGGAGAGGGTCTAAGCATAAACCCCTCAAAGACAGTAGTTGTTCCGTTCACAAGGAAAAAGAACCTGGAGTCTCTTTCTAGGCTGAGACTTGGACCAACACGGCTTGAAGTATCAGGTACAGTCAAATACCTAGGGCTGACAATAGATTCTAAGCTGACTTGGAATGATCATTTGAATAATACACGGCATAAGGCGAAATGGGCGCTCATGACGTCCAGGAGATTTGTAGGCTCCACGTGGGGGATCAAGCCTCACATAGCGCTGTGGCTGTACAAGGCAGTAATAAGGCCTCAAGTCACATATGGATCACTAGTCTGGTGGACAAAGGTGAACCAGACTACAGCCATAGCCAAACTCACAAGTTTACAAAGGTTGGGCACACTTCTAGTCACTGGAGCTTTCAGGAGTAGCCCGTCAGCAGCTCTCGAAGTTGCTCTTGGATTACTGCCTTTGGATATCTTCATCAAGGCAGAAGCACGAAAATCAGCCTATCGATTAAAAGTCGCAGGCCAATGGAGGGAAGGCCTGTCTGGAACAGGCCATTGCACCATCACCAAAGCTGTTGCTCAAAGCCCTGTGCTTGATATGACATCAGATGTCATGAGTACGGAGATGGTTTTCACTAAACCTTTTTCTGTTGGATTCTGCTCCAGAGAAGAGTGGACATCTGAGGAAGGGCCCTATTACAGGAAGGGCAGCCTTGTCTGGTACACAGACGGCTCTCTCATTGAAGGAAAATCTGGCTACGGGGTGTACAGTGAATCACCTAGAACAGAACTCTGTGCAAGTCTGGGACAACACTGTACTATTTTTCAAGCAGAAATTTGTGGCATCATGGGTTGTGCCAATCTAGGCATTGCCAGACGCTATTGCGACAAGCATATAGTAATCTTGTCAGATTGTCAGGCTGCCCTCAAGGCTCTTGACTCCAACGAAATCAAGTCAAAATTGGTGTGGGAATGTTACAACACACTCAGCAAACTCGCGACACGCAACCTCGGTGCATCTTGGTTGGGTACCTGGCCATGTAGGCATAGGTGGCAATGAGTGTGCAGATAAGCTTGCTAAAAGAGGTTCCGGTATGCCATTCTTTGGTCCAGAGCCAAGCTGTGGCATAAGCAAAACAACTGCTTTTCGCACAATAAACAAATGGTCCAGGGACTTACATCGCCAGCAATGGCAAGGTTATACTGGTCAAGCACTTGGCAAAAGGCTGCTAGCAGATACTAGCTCTTACTTCACTAACTGGTTGGTGAGGTTGGGCAGAGGTCGGGTTAAGCAGTTGATTGCTTTGATAACTGGACATGGCCATTTCAGGAAACATCTCCACACTCTCGGACTCAGAAATGAAAGTCAGGTGTGTAGGCTCTGCAATCAGTCTGAAGAGACTGCCAAGCACATCATACTGGACTGCGAGAGACTCGGGGCAAGGAGAAGGGCTCTGTTTGGTTGTAAGCAACCAGGTGATGAAAGGGACGCTAGTATTGGTAAAAAACTCCTGGACCTCGTAAAGGGTACGGGCATTGGTTTGCCAAACTAACGTACTAGGGACATACAATAAGCTTCGGTTGATGTGTGAGGATCTTTGAATCTTTGGATCTCTGAATCCGTCCCTTCAACAACACATAAACATAAACATAAATTAAAGCAATGACAAACGATCAAATTAAGTGCTAAGATAACAGGAAATAATAAACAACCATAATAAATAACAAAACAAATATAGCAACACTAATCATTAAAGAGAGCTGTTAAAGGTTAATAGCTATATATGTGCTAGATTTAATTTTAAGACATGCAACCTAAGCGGCTGCACCTGTTGTGGATGAGTATGAATAAACCACACACACACTTATTAGAGTTGAAATCAAATATATCAGTAACTCAAATTAGACACCGTATTCGCTTAGTGACCTGATGCAATTGCTATTTATTATTTACATATAAATGTAGATTTAAATTTACTGGCTGAGCAAATTGGCTAGAGCGCCCGCCTAGTAATATGAGGTTCGCCAGATCGATCCTGAGCAAAATCTGACAATTTTGAGGGAAGGTCCGACACTGGAGCCAGCTGCCAGTTTCATTGGACTATTAATTAATGATGCTTCCTAACAAAAAGTTGATGTTAGATACTAGCAATACCATATTTTGGACTGTTTTCTATCAAAACGTACAAAAATTCCAAATGGTGTATATAGTTACTGAAACTAATACACATTATAGCTCCATTTTATATTTATTTGATACTTTATACTTCCTTTGAGATTATTTGGTAGAGAGGTTTCGCCAGCCCTTACTTCATCCCTTCAATAAGGGCTTTTAGGTCTCCTTTGATTCTAGTTTTAGGTGGCAAATATTCTGCTTACTCTGAAAACATGTCTTTCAACACATTGTGCCAGTGATGAACAGTGTCGCTCAAGAATGTTACCAGGTGGTGACATTTTGAGTTGTGAAGCCGCCCACACATCTGACTAAGAAGCCGGAACTCTGTCACTGCTTCCGCTTCACTACGTGAAGCTAAAAACATTTCTGTGTTGGTGCTGGAAAAAAAAAACAAACATAAGAAAAGCCCTTTTGCGAAAGAGTTATTATTTGTTTAAAGTAAAAAACATTTAAGTTATCTGCTGTGTAATAAATAATAATAAAACATTCCTTCCCCAAGATAACCATTAGTCATGCAAAATCTGATTTACACTTAGAATAACCTGCATTTCCCGGCATCACCTGAGGAATGGAACAGTTGTGTGTGTGCTGCGTACTGTGATTAACCTTAAGAATTAGATATTTTGAATCCTGAACATTTTGTTAAGTTGTCATAGGATCCAATAAAAATTAATGTCTGGTTAACTCAGCTCCTTTCTGGAACTGTGCAGGAATAACACTGAACCTTTGAAGACCATGTGACGAAGCCCTAAGAGATTTATTAATTTTTGTCTGATATTGATAGTTGTGACTAGCAGTGGAAAGGCATGTAGTCATCTCTAGATTCAGCAATGACTAAACAAAATTAATCTAATTAATTAGTTAAAGTTATATAAGTTTTACATGTCTTTAACTACTCACTTGAATTTACAAGAAAACAACATCAACAAGCTCTGAGATTCACAACATTGTGCGATACGACTGTCTTTTCCTCACCCATCAAACGTCTATTCACTTCCACTCCTAGCCATCCCCACTACAAGTCAACATAAGGCCGTTCTAATGCCTATGAAATCAAAACTCATAGAGATTCTCCTCGCGAATTTGGCAGAGCTTGGGCAGCGAATACCGAGTACGGCAACTCATATGCAGCCGACCAAACATGGAGTGAGCAATTTTTGACTTGACAGTGCTGGAGCCGTATGTTGATTACACTTAAAATGTTGATTGAGTCAAATTATGTTGGGATGGTATACTGGTGTTTACTGGACATTTTATAAGTGACACCTCTTCAATTGGTGCATGACTAAGATGCCTAAAGTAATTAAAATTGACAAATAAAATTGATCAAATAGAAACAAACAAGTTTTAGTTCATTAATTTTTGGGCAGAAAATCTTAATAATAATTACTTTGAAACAAAACACTGAGTTTGCAGATGACAGTGAGCAGATGAACTCCACAATTGCTTATATATATATATATATATATATATATATATATATATATATATTTTCCCATACCTCACAAACTCATTTGGGGAAAGATAATTTAGGTAACTTATGCCATTGTGCGATGAATAAACATCACGATTCGCCATTTTAACTAGGTCCATATATATTTTTGCCCATAGGTACAACAAGGCAATATGTATATATTTTTTTTGCAAGGTCCTTGCAAATTTAGGTTTAATTGATTCAGAAGTTTTAGTTTTAAACCAAACATCCATCACAAAAGACAGACACCACTTTCCTTTTATAATAGTACCTTATGTATGAATAATCAAACAGGAATAGGCCAATTTCAAGAGTTATAGTACCTGTACTAGCTGTTACCCGCAGGTTTCGCCCTGCAAATGACTTATAAAAGCTATGACAGTTGTGTGTACTGAATTCTGTGGTTAGCCTGTGGAACTACTACGAATCAAGGTCAGCTGTTTGTATTTTCATCAGCTTAAACAAAAATAATGTCTGTAAGGAATACATGGGAACTTTGTCAGGGTCTCTGGCGGACTCCTGAGGTCAATCAGGATGAAAACCATTTAGTTTTCCTATTTGATGCCTAAAGAATCAGTGCACAAAATTTAAACTCTCTAGGTAAATGGGAAGTAGGAGAATTTGTGATGAGGGAGTGAGTCAGTCAGTGAGTGAGGGCTTTGCCTTTTATAGGTATATATACACATACACAGGGCCTGATTAAGACATGTGGCACCTGTAGGCTTGAGTTGATTAAGCGCCTCCCCCCAAAAAGAAAAAAAACTACCAGGAAAAGGATTTCAGACTTTAAAGTATTTCGAGATGTGCCAGTTTCGGTTCCCAAAAATGTAATCAGTTTATGGGGACAGCCGAATTCGAGAACTAATATCTCTCAGTTTCAGTTCCATCGTAAATGACAGCCAGATCGCGTAATATCATCCGTAAATGACGATCGCACCATACAACACCAGCCGTAATTGACAATCGCCCCACGTAATATCGGCCGTAAAAGACGGCACCGTACAACACCGGCTGTAATTGACGATCGCACCACGTAATATCAGCCGTAAAAGACGACTGGACCATGCACCTTCAATGTAATATATGACCGAACCACGTGATAAGTTGCCGTACTTGATGATCGCAACTTGTGCCTTCGGCTATAAATGACGATACTGGTACTATCAATAATAAAATATAGACGATCGCACTGCTATCCGCCGAAACAGACGACCGGTCTACGTAATATTGGCGGTAAATAATGACCGAATCACAGCCGTAATTGACAATCGCACCATGTGATATAGGCCGTAACTGAAGATCGCACTACGTTATATCGGCCGTAAATGACGGCTATAAATGACGATACTGGTACTATCAATAATAAAATATAGACGATCGCACTGCTATCCGCCGAAACAGACGACCGGTCTACGTAATATTGGCGGTAAATAATGACCGAATCACAGCCGTAATTGACAATCGCACCATGTGATATAGGCCGTAACTGAAGATCGCACTACGTTATATCGGCCGTAAATGACAATCACACTGCGTAATCATGGCCGTAAAAGCCGTTTCGAAGATATAATCCTGAGTAAAATAAATCCCTCCCGAAAAAAAGAGATTATCTTTCCCCGAAAGTTTTTCAAGATTTCAGGACCTGTCCATCCCTAATCACGGGCTAAGAAACAACTAAACTAACCTTCTTCCAGAATTGTTAAATTGGGAATAAAGCAGGGGGTGGGTCCCTATATGGCGCTCCTTGGCTGACTGGTGCCCTAGTCAGCCTAATGGTTAATCAGACCCTGTACATACATACATACACATAATTTTATTCTAAAAATATATACACTGGTAGGATTACATATTTTTCTTATAATTTTGTTAGACCTACTATTTTATGTTATATTAAGGAATATGCCCACGTGGGCTTTAGCCTGCGCTTGGGTATGAGTCGGCAAAATCACTTTATTTATTCTTATTTTTCTACATTTAATAGATATTATTTGAACAATTTTTAATTACTATGAAGGCATTTATTTCAAACATTGACATAATGAAGGTGCAGAATAATCATAAGACCATGTGTTAGTGAAGTAAGAAATAGTTAATTGTACAATAATTAGTCGTCTATTGATTCATCTATATCCTGATGTGATAATATGTTCTGTCATATCTCCAATTTCAAAAAGCTAATGTTTAACAATTTTTGTGTGTGTAAAAATAGAATATAATAGTGGCTTGAAAATAGAATCCATAGCCCCTAACCTTTCTCTACTACTCTGCCTCATCTAATTTATTTACTCTTGTCAAAAACAAAGTAGACACGTAATCACATGTTTTAAAGTAACAGCTTTATGGGGGATGTTTTATGTTATTTCTCGTTTGCTGATGACTTTTTAGAAATACTGATATTTTTCCCGAGTCCCTGGGATCAAGACCTTTAATTGTAGCCGTCTCCTATCATCCTGCAATTTGCCAAACTCCCAAAATTTTGACTTAAACATTTTGCTTACAGAATTAACTATATTATAAAGATTTGCTTATTTCTCAAATAATCAGGGAGATTTCTGAATAATATATGTCGTACCGGTATATAATGTGAATTTAACACTGAAAAAGGTTTATTTAATCTAATTGTTTGTATACCAACAGTTTGAGACATTTCTAGTAAAATATATTATGGTTGCAATTTTGAAAAATGTCTTCAGAGTGGTAAAAAATAATAGCAGGAAGATATTAACGTAAAGCTGTTTTATGTTTAATACTCCAAATTCATTAAATAATGCTCCAGTAGGGTACCATCTCTTTTTACTGTACGTTGCACGAGTGAAAAACCAACGGGACAGATGCGCGGTAGCAAAGGAGTCTAGTGCGCATGCGCCGCCAGACGGCACCACGGCAACCGGGCTCAGTCAGCTGACAGTTCTCAATAGATGCAAGTCTATACGTGCCGTCCTAAAAACATTAAATCACTATCAATTCATTTTCAATTTTAGTTTAGTTCCATGTAGTATAGTATAGTTTAGTATGTATATTATTATGAAGTAAATATAGATATGCCGCCCGGCGCGGCGGCTATGGATTCTTAGTCTTTTTACTGAGTGTGTTTAAAAAAATTATATAAACAAAGTTATAAAGTCAATGTCTTAAATAAATCATATTTTTATAAACAGGACTTTTAACATGAACTGCAAAATAAAGTAACTTTTAGAGAAAACAAACAGCCAAAATAAGTTTCGAAGTATCTTTAACATTCGACTACAACCTCTCAGCTTCTTGTGCTAACTCTGATATCTCACAGCGAACACACACCACAATCTTGCCCATGGTAGGCTATTAGTAACCACGTTCAGTCTTCGGCCTACTTCTACCACCATTTACATATTGTTTTGAGTAGGCCTAAATAAACAATATAGTTAATATCTAGTGTTGTTAGAGGTAAATAGTGTCATATCCACTGAATAACCTTATTAATTAGGCCTTATAATGAATCAATAACAATTATAAATAGCAAACGATAAACTTACCTGTGGTCTTGGATCGTTCTCACACATTTCAAATACGAGAGGCCTTGTTCTAACTCTTGTATTTTTCTGATATTTTCCTGCTGACCGATAAGACTTTCGTAGTTACAGCTGTCTTTCTCCTTTGCAACTCTACACAGCTCACTGAATTCTTTTGTTATTTCATCAACACACACTGAAGTATCATTCAATTCATTAACTGTTTCAGGCGAAGACAAATCTGCACTTGCTTTAATAATCTGTAATCAATGTGTTTGGGATTATATTATTGCATCAAATTGACTTTTTTGTACGGGTAGAAATTTCAAAACAGTCACAAGCTAATTTCACACTTCTGCTGGATATTGCCTTTGAATTAAATTTTGTTCGGAATTGATTCATTACAAGAGAAAAAAGAATGAGAATCTTGTACTAACATTACATAATTTGTATACGGTACTGTACATTTGAGTACCATACACGTCATAATTTAATACAGGCTGCACTTTTACGAGTGATGGAAAGCGTAAATGTGACTGCATATGACTCTTTGGGATTTTGAAGATCCCTGAACAAAAAAGCACAGTTAAATACTGTACCTCAATTTTGTTTAACAATTAATTTTAAACTAATCAAGCCTCACTTAAGCCTGACAAGGCACTTGAACCTATGTTGACACACAGCTGCCAATTATTTTAGTCTCCAATTTATCTTCTGTAGCCTACCTAAGGGTCATGATTCTCATAGCTATACCATCTTGTTTCTAATGCCTGGTCTTTACCCGTCTCAACAGACCTCTAGCCATGAGCATTCCTTCCAGATTAAACTTGTGTCGTAGACTAAATGTGCATACCATTACTTTAGTGTTCTTTTCTGACTTTTACCTCATTTTTTTATAATTTTGCACGTTTTGATACAGCTTATCTGCCTAGTGAGAAGTGTAATAAGTTAGTCATTTGTAGGTTGGCAGACCATTCTTACCCAATAATTTGCCTATCCACGAGGCCTCAGGCCTGTGCGTGTAATTTACCTAGCAAAGCAAGGGGTGAACTGCTACATTACACAGGCTAAACAGTACAGTAAAGCTCTGTTTATTGTGATTTAAATCATCCGGATCCTAGGTTATCTAGATTAGTTGACCCATTCATTAAGGTAAAAATGCACTTTCAAAACGCTAAAGAGGAGCCAAAAACATGGTGTTTTACGAGTAAAGTGCCTGCAAAATCTCAGCGATAACCTTCGTACTGGCATGGACCCATTATATCGGTAATGTCCTAGAAGTAGTAGGCACTGTAGCAAGCATATTAGAAATAGAAAAGGTAAGTTACAGTTATAGGTATTTTAATTTAAATAAATAAATATATACCCTATTGTTGCAGTAGGCCTATTGTAGGCCTGTAGTGTAATACGATTTAGTTTCTCAATTTGTACACAAACTTAAACCTTTTCTTCTGATCTACGATATTCATAAATAATTTTTCATAAATGTTGATGTTAACTACCTGACAACATAATAAAGAGATCAAGTATCAAGTAGGCCTAAATTATTACCTAACTATAATGAATATACCGTATTAACATTATTGGAGCAATGTTGAGCAGTATTTCTAAGCCGTTTATGCATTAAAAGCAGAGATCTCCATAAAATTTGTCTTTTAAGCAGTTTCCCTGTAGGGAAGAAGCCATTACCGTAGGTGGCATGGTAAGATTTAACCCCAAGACTATGGATTACTATTTTCAGCTCCCAGGTGCCCTAAACACCGTTTGTTCATATTTATATATAATTTGAGGAATAAAAACCTCCCCTCCAACTGTTAGTCACCAGCAAAGATTGGAATCGTCCACCTTATAGGCTATACAGAATACTTTTAATATTTGTTTTACCTTTGAAATCAATTTTCTGACCAAAATTAGTTTAATTTAAACTTAGCCTCTAGGAGGTAAACATGATTAAGAGTAGAATTTCTGGAAAAAGACAATCAACCAATATTTTACATTACTATCTAGTACATTAATATAAGTAGTTTTACCTCTTTTTCAATGTTTTCTTTCTCTTCAGCCAACTTTTTGCACAATTCGTTACATTTTGTCAAATTTGTTATATCTTTACCAAATTCTAAATTAAGCTTGGCAATTACTTTTTGTTTGATACTATCTTCTACCATAATAATGAAGATAATTGCGTGTGTTTAAACCAGATTATAATTAAAAGGTGCAGTAATTCACTAAAAAATAATAAAATATTTAGGTTAAGTTTCACTGGTTCTGTTTCTGTCAACATCAACGTAAACGTAAACAAAAACATCTGATTACAACGAATTTAACGTCACCGATAGTCGGAAGCAGTGTTACCACAATGTAAATTGACTCTTAATCTAAAGATGGAGAAGGTATATTATCCTTTTTTAACATAACAAACAGACTGGATTTATTTTTCTACTATCTATTTAATTTTAAAATTAAAAAGAAAAACAACTGTTAGTGAAGAGTTAAAGTTACACATAAGTAAAACATTCAAGAGGTTTTTTTAGATTTAACAGGTTGACTCATGAAAAAATAATATAACATAGGCAGAGACTACGTACGCGTCCGACGTGAGCCGCTACTGTTCACGTCCGTTCCAAATTATGCACCGTACGTTACTTTTCCTGTGATTTTTAAAACAAATTGAGAGCCAGAAAACCTCCTAACCTAACCTAACGTAACCTAACCTAACCTAACGTAACTTAACCTATTCTAAGCGGTAGCGAAGTGAATTTGCCCTTACATTGGACGTGTACGTAGTCACTTCGAATAACATATGAAGTGATTCTTTAAGCTTTATAAAAAAAAACTTGGGGCAGGATTTTTACAAGTTTAAGGTGATACATATATATGGTGTTAGTGTAAGGTTAGGTACATCACAGATAATAAGAAACCTAAGGAGCATAATTAATCTATGGTTACATGTTTCGTGTCAAGCAAAACGGTGGATTTTTAAATGATTCCTTTCTACCTTTGCCAAACTTCATAAAAACCTTTGAAGTAGTATATCAACTATGAATCCTTGATGAATGATGATAGAGCTAATTGGTCAATGCAAGGATATTACCACTGTAGACTGTAGGTAACACTGATCAACAAAATTGCATGCCACCCCTGCCATTTAGAGGTGGGAAAATCAACTACCTAAATCGAATGATTCAACAAATTAAACTAATCAAATTACGATTCGAATATAGAAAAATAGAATCAAGAAAAAAGTTTATAATCGAGATTTGTATTAAAAAATCAGCGAGCTTATTTCTCAGCTTATATCTCAGCTGGGTTAAAAAAGCGAAGCCTACACGGGGGGTGCCGTTTCACCCTCTGCATAAACAAAACATATAATATGATCAAAGAAAGTGGTTACCTTGGAAAAGATGGGTTTGGTATTGCTTACTGTTTTGTTTATGAATTTAGGGAAAATGGCGGCCACAATGTATGTTTAACTTCTTCTTGGAGGTTAACATGTATTATGCAGTGAGCTCCATGTATAACTGGAGAGACTACCGCCGAACCGCTGGTTGGATTTTCGTGCCATCATTGGCAGCATTTTTCCCCTCTACAGTACCAACATTTTACAACACAAAAATGGCACCTTGCACATGGTATTCGTTATGTTATGTTGGTACTGTAGAGGGGAAATATTGAGCTTCCAGCTGATTTACACGGCACGTTTTTCGTCAAAACTTGCAGGGCAGGAGGGCAGTAGTCAAGTCCATCCAGATTTTATAGAGCTCGCTGGTATAATGAGAGCTCGAGATATATTAAGCTCGTTTTGGAAATGATCGGTTAACCTATAAGATTTAAACAGTTCATCACTGCAGGTGAAAGAAAGAGAAACGTTCCTCGGTGTACCAACACATCAAAATCATCTGCACGGTTATCAATGCAAATAGTTTATTACAGTGCGTTGCACGAGTGAAAAACCAGGTCATCCATAAGCCCAATGTTAAAATTAACACTAATCTTATGGACGGCCTGGTTTTTCACTTGTGCAACGTACTTCTTTGTTGAATCCAGTGTTACCAATAGACGTCCTTGCCGCCCGCACTCTCCGTTGCCATAGTAACGATTCGTTGTTCCATGATAAAACCGTAAACAAATCGAGAGATCAAATCAATTCGTAGGCTTTATGAAGGGACAGTCTGTTTAACCATCTTTTAAATGTTTAATATTTGATTAAAGTTCTCTTCAAATTCATAAAGGAACGTCAAAATGGTAAGAATAAATCAACACATTTAACTTAAAGATGTCATGTTGTCTTTTCTCGAACTAAAGGACTAGATATATATTTTCTAGTTAGTTTCTTTGGCAGGTTGGTACATCAGCCTGTCAAAGTTGAGTTCAAGTACAGTTCCCTTTTAATAGTCTAAAGCTTAAAAATTATTGTTCAAAAGAAAAAAGAAAAAAAAAAAAAAAAATATATATATATATATATATATATATATATATATATATATATATATATATATATATATATACTAGCTGTTATTAGCATCAACAATGATGGGCTTAGAAAAAGAAATGTTAATTGTTAGTTATGAAATAAATTTGTTGGCTTAAAAATTGCTATTTAAACGTTTATATTTAAAACGCTAATTTTGAATTGAATGTAAAAAATTGGAATCTGCCGTGCAAAATTTAAAGGTATTATTGTAATAAATTCCAAAAATATTGTATATTAAAATATTTATTAGAACGTGTAAAAATTCAAAAAGTGTCTTTTTACAAAAGACATTTTATACACCTGCATGCAAAATAGCCCAAACAGGAATTTCAATCGGTTAGTTTAAACTTTGTTGTTAGTTTAATTTTTAATATTAAATCAGATCCATTTTGGTGTCACTTCAAGCCAAATTTGGTTTCTTAAAAACTGTAGTTAAATGTTTAACAGTTTGTTCATCGGGCTCAAATGTTTAATCAAAATTAACCTAACTACTTTCACTGTTTTAATACAGTCTACATGTATGTACCAACATTTCATTATATTTCGTCTGCTAACTGTATTAGCTAAACTGTATGGATAAAAAATGTATGGATTCAATGCTAATAGGATAGGTCCCTAGTTTTCTTATCCCTTGGATTACAATTTTTTACCAGAGTTTCATCCAGTTTCAGCCAATTTTCATCCACTATAGCATAAAAAATCTAAATCAAACTTAATTTTCAGATAAAAAAACTGAATCGGAATATTTTACTTAAAATAAAAATATGTAATCGAAATATAGTTTACTTGATTATATCAATCATCTTAACCTTTACAACCCTTGTGTGGTTAATTTTACCTTCCATCTTTACCATCAACATAACATAACCCCTCCCTATCTTAATGTATGTGTATCTTTAATCATGTTTTTTTTTGTAGTCATATACAAAATTTCCAATGAATATATATGTCTTAATATTACATTAAGCCTCTTACCAGAATTCATAAGAAATATATTCATAAATAAGCAATATTTAAAATATTCATTATTCTCCATTAGAATAACATTAGGGATGAGTACGCAGGTTTGCTGCAAAAAGGAACATAAAATAATGGATTTTTATACAAATATCAATAGAACTCATCTAAGTCAACTCACATACCAAGTTTAATCCATATACATTCATAAATAAGCGATATATAACATTTTTATTATTCTCCATAAGAATATCATGGGGACCGAGTACCTAGGTTTGCTGCTTCGGGAACCATAGGCGAAAAATTGGTTTTTTGTTCAAACATCAACAAACCACAACCAGATGAAGCGATATACCAAGTTTCGTCAGTATATGTTCATAAATAACCGAGATATAATATTTGTCTTTTTCTCCATAAGAATAACATTGGACAACGTACTGTGTTTAGCACTTGTAATATCTCAGTAACCAATTGACGTAGCTAGAGCAATGACCAAAATACCAAATTGTTTTTTTTTTTAAGCTGAATTTAATGGTATAAATTAAAATTTGATTTAAATCAAAATTACATGTGAAAACCCCAAAAAACCCATTTTTGGGGTACAAAACCCCCCCAAAACCCCCCTTCGGATGGTGCAATTTGTCTGGTTTTGGAAGTCCTTCAAATAAATGGTCCTTTACATATTTGTACCAAATTTTATTAAGATCGGACTTTTTTTATGAGAGTTATCGTGCTTACGGACACATTTATATATATATATATACATATATACAAATTTGAACGAATGGTGTTTTTGGCATCTGGGGACCTCAAAACGAAAAGTTATCATGGTCTCGGGCTTAAGTCTTACCATGAGACCTACGGTAATAGCTTCTTCCCTATAGGGGAAATTCGCTAAAAGTAAATTACTAATGTCAGCTGGTTGTTTGGATAAAATTCAATAAATAGCAGAAAACTGTAACCGTATGGTCTCATTTGAATATCATTGGAATTTTGGATGTCTCACGGGGAGGAGCCCTAGAGGATTTAGAGGAAACTGAGAGTCAGGTACAACAGCTGTAACCTAAAGGAACCCATCCTGAACGGCGATCCACACACAGACAAGAACTCTGCTTTATTTATATAGATTATAAACTAACTCTATTCCCATTCAGCATGGAATTTGTGTTCCTTACTGCTTGTAAATTTCAATCAAAAACCTAAATTTAGTTAAGAATAGTTGTCTTATTTGTTTACAAAAACAACTTTAACTTTATACTCAGCTGTTGTATTGCATTTGGATGCACAGTAGGTAACACATGGCTCGGTAAACAAAATGATTGCAAATAAAATATGGCAAAAAACCAGTGTTTTTTGCCAATTACAAACGTATAACAAAATAAATGTAGGATATCGTATTTTTGTCATCATCCTGGGCCTAAACGAACTCTTTTGACACCAACCTGGGCTCTCTGCGTTCAGTAGTTTGCTCTGAATAGGTGTTTAGACGTTCCTTATTCATGGGGATGTCGAAAAAAGCTGTTCCAATTCCAAACAAACTGTTTTTTTTGCCAATTGCAAACTTATGACCAAGTAAATTTATGATATCGTATTTTTTCCATCATACTTGGATTAAGGGAAATCTATTGACACCAACCTGGCCGCTCTATGTTCAGTAGTTTACTCGGAATAGGTGGTTACACGTCGCCACTACACGCAATTATTTTATAGGATATTTATTATTTCTGTCTTTTAATTGAGTACTTATTTTTAAAAAAATCATTCATCCTAAGATTTGTTGACTAAGATTAATATTTTTACAAACGTATATACAAATTAAAATAGTAGCCTATAACAAGAAAAACCTTTTTATCCCAATATAAACTCTTAATTTTGTATCTATGAGGGGAAACTATTGCTGTTTGGGAAAGATTAATTTACGTTATATTAAATATTTATGATTACAAATAAATAATTGAAAAATTATTCATGTGAAATACAATGAGTGTTTTAAAAACCACTCCAATTTAATGTTTCTTTTTTGTTTTTGTTTATTCAAGTAGGACCTTTATCTCGTTACGATGGTGATGTTGGTTCATATCAGTCAGGAAAAAAGTTTATTTTTTATGGTTTCTCAGGCAGATTTCTTTAAAAGACAGTTCCTTAGCTAAATGGAAAATATATATCTATATGTTGAACGTGGCTCATTCAGCAGCTTGTCTATGTTGGGCGTTCCTAAGGCGGGTTGCCCAGAATTGCAGCAGATCTCAGACAGGCCTTTCCTACTATTGAAGATCTCTATAATGTGATAAAAACCTGTTTCAGCAGCTTTCAGAAAAAGGAGGGAAGGAGTCTGGAATGTGAACCCTCACTATGTTTATTTAAAATTCACAGAGCTCTTCTGCATGTGCCATATCATACATTATTAGTGAATTTCCTTTGGAAAGTGAACTATTAGCATGACCTGCACGGTGAAACTTAAGCCCGGGACCACCATAGAAGTTCCTAACGTGACCCCCTGAACACGTTTTGGGGGGTCATTCAAAATTTTATATATATATATATATATGTATGTATATATATATATACATATACATATATATATATATATATATATATATATATATATATATGTATGCACTCTAGCGGTCACATTTTTTGTCCGATTTACTTCAAATTTGGTAGGGACGTTCCTTTCTATAACTTGTTGGACAAGTTCGTTGGGCAAAACAATCGGAAAACTCTAAACCCATTTTTTGGGGATTAATCTTTCAAATTTTGAGTTTTTGGGCCCAAAAAGGGTCAGAAAGCCCCGGATGTAAAATTAATGCATGTTAAAAGATGGGAATTAGAAAGGCGAAAGTTTTAAGCCCTCTCCCGTCATTCTAGCATAAATATTTACCGAGTTATTAAAGAAAATGTGTATCGGGTAAACACAGTACGTTGTCTTATGGGGGTTTTACACTAGAAAAGCCTGTTATTCCTTTGTTAGAGTACTTTTATTATCCCCAGCAACCTCACGCCTACTTTCAAGCCTGTCTGGACCTTCTCCTAACCTTATAATGCGTAAAATTATATTCCCAGCTTTGCAAGTAAATGAAACCAGGAGTATCAGAACAGCAAAAAAAACAATGTTTTCAGATTTCAATAAAAATTGGACAAATGGATGTTTTTACACTGATTTTGAGTTTTACAAGTTTTTATGTGGAAATTCACTCCCTCACGTCAGCGTGCTGCGTGCGAACTCGTTATCGGTTCTTGTTTGAAATTGTACTAAACAAGTTGAAACTGTTTACAAATAAATAAAATTTGACGATACATTGGTACGATCAGTGACAAGTAGATGATTGAGCTCGTCACAATCCACGTTTGTCTTGGGATTCGCTGGATACCCTTATCATGCACCACCTTGATTCTCATGCGATCCGACCTGCTGGACAAATGCCCACCACACTGTTCAGGCTTACTTATAAGCTTACTCGGTGATCAGAAAAAACAAGAGATCAACTCGCACCGGGAGCACGCTCCTTGCACAGATGAGAGGCCCGACAAGTCCCAGGGTTCTGAGCGCCTCACAGTCTTCCACCCCCACATGTTGCCCGAGTTCAGTTGATTCTCCAATATGTTACCCTCAACCACTTTTGACAGATTTCACTGCGCTTGAAGAGAAGGCTTTCATGCCACACATAGTTGAAGGTTTATTTGCTGAGATCCAGACAAACCATAACTGACAAGGTTTTCAGGTTTTGTAAGCAACAACAAGTTTGTTAACCAACCGCACAATTTGCAGCGTTGTGGTTTGTTCTTGGTGGAATCCAAATTATAGACATGTGTAGACATGAAATTAAATGTAGAATATAAACTTTAAAATTTAAGCAACACAGTGACTGTCTGAATTAAGTTAGTAATATTTCTTATAACAACTGCTTATTAGTGAATTTCCTTTGGAAAGTGAACTATTAGCATGACCCGCACGGTGAAACTTAAGCCCGGGACCACCATAGAAGTTCCTAACTTGACCCCCTGAAAACGTTTTGGGGGGTCGTTCAAAATTGTATATATATATGTATGTGTGTGTTTGCACTCTAGCGGTCACATTTTTTGTCCGATTTACTTCAAATTTGGTAGGGACGTTCCTTTCTGTAATCAGTTGGACAAGTTCGTTGGGCAAAACAATCGGAAAACTCTAAACCCCTTTTTTTGAGGATTAATCTTTCAAATTTTGAGTTTTTGGGCCCAAAAAGGGTCACAAAAGCCCCATATGTAAAATCAATGCATGTAAAAAGATGGGAATTAGTGAGGCGAAAGTTTTAAGCCCTCTCTCGTCATTCTAGCATAAATATTTACCGGGTTATTAAAGAAAATGTGTATCGACTAAACACAGTAAGTTGTCTTATGGGGGTTTTACACTAGAAAACCCTGTTATTCCTTTGTTAGAGTACTTTTATCATCCCCAGCAACCTCACGCCTACTTTCAAGCCTGTCTGGACCTTCTCCTAACCTTATAATGCGCAAAATTCTATTCCCAGCTTTGCAAGTAAATGAAACCAGGAGTATCAGAACGGCCAAAAAATCAATGTTTTCAGATTTCAATAAAATTTGGACAAATGTATGTTTTTACACTTATTTTGAGTTTTACAAGTTTTTATATGGAAATTCACTTCCCTCACGTCAGCGTGCTGCGTGCGAACTCGATTAAATTAAATTAATTAAAATAAAACTCATGACATAAACCCGATAAAATATTTCTTACAAAGGAATGATGGGTATATGACTGTATAATAAAATAACATAATCCTGTAAATCTTTTTCACCCTATAAATTTAAGTGTGATATTTTGATCAGTACCAGTAAGTATTATTACACAATTGATAAATTTTTAAAAGATTACTACTACTTGACCTCTGAACAGACCTTTCATATGCATGATGTTTTTATCCCGAGTATATTTGAAAACATACATTTTGTATTACGATAATTTACTTTAGTAAATAAATAATTATAATTCGGACGATGCACCTGTTTGATATTACCGCGATTGTAATGTACACAAATGTTTATGTGCAAATAAAGTACTTATGACTTATGAAATTTTGAGGGCCAGTGGGGCAAAGCTCTGAGGTCCAAGGGAAAAATTAAGTCCTTTTACCAGCGATATTTGACTTGCTGTGCACGCACCTTTACCCTCTCGGTTACTCTGACTCATGAAATACTGTCGTTAGACTGGAATAAACAGTCTACACAGACGACTTGGATAAAACTTTTGTTTTATTCTTCTAAGTGAATCAACTCGTGTGAATCAATGAAATAAAAGTAATGAAAGTTGGAACATATTAATTAGGTTCATTTTATTTATGTATCTATTCTTGCCATGAAATATAATAAACTACTAGTAAACTAGAATATTTAATATAATTATAATAATAGCAAATATAATATTACTATAACATGTACATATATATTAAATATTAATTTTATTAACATTATAAAAATGATAAAAACGAAGTACCCTTTTTTAGTTTCACAGTTTATTTTCACTGGTACTTAATAATATCAACATAATGTAGTAAGATTTTCCAACAATAGCTTTTGTTGACCTAACGTCTGCTATGGTTGGATTTGCCAGAGCAGGCTACCCAACAATTGGTTCATTGGCCCAACTGCGTTAATTCCAACCAATATTTTGAGAACATTTTCTAGGATTTTTTTAAAGAATTTTCTAAATTATTGCTCTTAGAAGTGTGCGTAAAATATTCTGGTAATTCCGGCAAATTCAGAATTTTCTAAGAATGTCCCTAGATTATTATGTGATGTCTGGCTATTTATTATTTTTTTAAGTACCGGTAACATTTCAAAAAAGATTAAGAGCTTTTATACAGTTTTACTTATTTTAAAATTGTTTTAAACTCCTATACAAATTGTATAAACTTGAATTGAAATAATTTTGAAACAGTTACATTTTAAAACTATAAACTTTGTTTTAACATTTTAAAGTTACTTCAAATTTATATTAAAATTTTTTGAAACTTGTAATGATATAATTTTAATATAATAATTTGCTATCAATATCAAAACAATTTCAAAATTGTTTCAAACTCGTATTAACATAATATTGATACAAGTCATTTTACTTTATATCAAAATTGTTTCAAAATTGTATAAAAATTGTTTGAAACATGTATTGATACAATTTTAATATGAGATTTTACTAATAATATCAAAACAATTTTAAAATTGTTTCAAACTCGTAATAAAATCAAATTAATATAAGTCATTTTACTTATATCAAAATTGTTCCAAACTTGCATCAACATTGTTTGAAACTTGTATTGATACTTAATTATAATATGAGATTTTACTAACAATACGTATCAAACCAGTTGTTTCAAACTCGTTCAAACTTATATTGATATTGTTTCAAAACAATATTAATATAAGTTTCAACAATATTCATGCCACTTGGGTATCTAGAGAAAAACCCCTTATATATGAAACCTCTATGATCAAAACAGGTAATGGAATAAAAATAGTTGACTGAACAAAATATCCTCGGGAAATTAAGATGTAAGAATTTTGCACCAAACATTAGATAGAATGTATCAACAACAAATCTGACACAAAAATAGTAATTTTTATTGGTGTAAGAAAAGAACTATGAAATACTGATGTCGTCTCCATAGCCTTCTTATGGTCTTCATTGTTTTCTTTTCAATCCGAACTACAGGTCTGTTCATGGTACTTGGCATGTAGGGGAGGTAGTGTAAGAGAGACAGTGAATACCTCCCACCACTTTTCCCCTCGAACGGTTGCGTACAATCAACTAACAATTTTGCATGGACTAATGACTTCTGATATGTTTACATATAGTCTGCTTTGTTTACATTTTAATGCAGCTGTATGAAATAATATAAAGCCGTTATAAATTAACGATTATTGACGATTATTAGTTATTAGGATTAATGCTATTAACGTTTGACGTCTAAGCTGAGGTCTGGGCGAGCGAAGACGATAACGAAAGTGTAGATGAGTACGTAGGCCGCTTCTGCTCGTGTTATTCCAGCTGATTATTCAGCCCACATTGTTAACTGACTTACTGCTCATATCGCTCTCCTGAGTCCCGAGCGACTCGACGATCAGCACAAATGTAAACGGTGACCAATAGAGTCAAAAAATATGTTTTGACAGAAATATGCATATTGCTAGACTGACTGTACTAAGAATCTTGGAGGGGGAAAGGCATCACTGTGCATGCGCAAACCAGGTGCCAACCACCGTGAACAGGGCTGTACCTATCTCATTGTAATTTTTTATCAATAAGTTATTTTTTACTCTTCAGTAATCAGCTGACTGATTATTAATTAATTCCTTGATTAATTTGGAAGTTTAAAAGTTAGCACACTCTGGGTTTTTTAATCTAATCAGAGACACAGAAATAATTTCAAAAATAGATAGTTTATATTCCTACTAAGATATGACCATTTACATAATTTATATTCTAGAAACAATTTATCTTTAATTTATGATTAGGAATGAAAAACTGTTGTAAATCATGATTATGACACTCAGAGTATAAAAACATAATTTCAAATTTGTATTTAAGAAAAATCTTCATATATGGGCTCTAAAATTTTTAAATACATTTCTGCAGAAATAAAAAGGATTAGTGACAAAAAGTATTAAGAAAGCTCCAGAGGCATACATCATAAATAATCCTGTATATTCCATGAATGAGTTTTTTGTTTTTATGTTTTGTTTTGTTTAATATGTGCCTTAATCCTTGCTTTACTGATGTGCACGATATTTTTACAATTTATTTTTAATGACCTCCCCAGAATTGTTATCACCTGACACTTTTGAGTTACGGTTATAGTTTTTATTGTTAATGTCTAATTTTAGTTTATGGTACAGAGAAGAAGAATTGTTAAGACACTATTCTGTCTGTATAATTTTTGTGCAGCATATTTAAAATAATTTGATATATTTGAATTGAATGGGTATTAAAAATGTTTCCACAGAAAAATGTATACCTGTTATAACACTAACATATATATATCCTTGTCACTGCTTATACAAGTGAATACTGTGGGTTCATAATGAAATCTAAAATAAACTATTAATTGAAAAATTGTACAATCATAATTATTTTAAATGAAACAATTAGCCCTTCCTGTATCACTGTGCTTTTATGGTACAGTAGAACCCCCACTAACCCGACCTCGGATGGTCCGACTCCTCGTTTAGTCCGACTGTGCCGTTATCAGTGTTTGTTTACGAATCCGGTGCGCCGCTCCATTAAAGTCTTCTGTCGATGACTCATTATTGAAGGCGCTATCTTCCCAGCCAGAGAGTAGCGCTTGGATCATGAATTCGAATCCCATCTCAGTCATCAGTGGTTTTTATATGCAACAAATGTAGAGTTCACCTGCCTGTGGCAGAGTTGAAGGGGAGGGTCCACCTTTAAGTAAACAGTGTATGACATGGGTGGAAGCTGACAGGATAGATGGATTTTTTTGTGAGTTGCACTTCTAATCAGGTGCTTTGCTATTTGTTACCTATCCTTACTGAGTGTGAGTTCACCAAAAGTATGTGTTTTAGAGTTGTTAACGGCTAGAAGTTCAAAATATTAAAATAATCAATGAAGCAACACAAATTCAACCATTCCATTTACAAGCTTAGTACTGAAAAGGTTAAGCAAAAATATTAGTTTTCCTTATTCTCAAACATAATTTTCAAGCTGACAGAGGTTTAAATCCAAAACTAGTAAGCGCTACCCTATTTTACACCTCATTAAACAAATAATATTGGTTATTTTTATAAATTATTACCTCTTTCTAACCTTGTAATATTTTTAGCCACCAAAAAAGAAAGCAGGTAAAAGTGGAAAGGGAGGGAAAGGAAGTGGAGGAATCATCGATGGAGTGTCCATGACTGAAATGTCTCGAGAGCAGCTTGAAGCTTTTGCACTGCGAATAAGAGACGAACTAGAGAGGGAGAGAGAAGAGAGAAACTTCTTCCAGTTGGAAAGAGATAAATTGTACACTTTCTGGGAGATAACTAGACATCAGCTTGATGAAAACAAGGCCGAGTTATGGTAAGTAGGCCTAAATGGTTTTAGAGTATTTAGAAAATTATCATTATATAGCACCTAATTATTCATATACTTACTCTCCATTGTCATATACATAATAGGTCAGTAAACATGTGCTTATGTGGGTTTTGCTTAGGTTGTAATTATCCAATACACCAACTTTATTAACTGAAAGGTCGAAGTCTAGATTTTCACAAGCATATCAGCCATTTCTGTCCTAGGGGTCGTAAGCCGCCAGGTTAGATGGTAGAAAGACTCTACAGTCCTAACCTCACCTGGTAAAACAAGTCCCTTTGAAACTCAACAATAGAGATGGATGGGCAAACACTTTGTGGTTGATAACCATATAGTGGTAATATTAAATTTTTCAATTGATCACGTTGACTTTCGGTGGAGGTCGAGCATCTGTGTCAAATTTGTTAACATACAATCAAATGGGAACTAACATGTTTAAATATCTTTGCTGCATCCAATGTGCTAAATAACTTTTATGTACACTTTATACAATAACTAGCAGGCCCGTTGCGGCTTCGCCTGCATAAACTATGACAGTGTTATGTGTGTGCTGCATTTTGTGGTTAGCCTATGGAACTACTGGGAATCAAGATAAGAATTTTCATCAGCTCAAACCAAAGTGAATATACATAAGGAATACATGGTAACTTAGAAGCTCTGTAGGGCAAAGCTCTACAGTTGAATCGGTATAAAAACACTTGAACCTAAAGACCTATTTTAGACCTAAAGAATCAATGAACCAAATTTCACCACTCTAGCATGCCGGGAAGTTGGAAAATTAGTGATTAGAGTAGTGAGTGCTTTGGCTAAAAAATACTAAGAATACGATTCATTGTGTTTCTGTTGATCCTGGGATAGATAGTTAATGTTTTCTTTCCTATACTTACAGTAACAAAGACAGAGCCATTGAAGAGGCTGCAGAAAAACATGATATGGAAATCAAAATTTATAAACAGAAAGTGAAACATTTAATGTATGATCATCACAGTCATCTCGCTGAGCTTAAGGTATGATGTTTGTCAAACATACACAGTACTACCATTGACTATAATACTAACACACACACACTGTTTTATAGCATTTAATATTGAAACAAATGCAAATATTAAATATGTGATCACCCTGCTCTCTCATTGTTGTTTTGATTGATAAAAATACTTTGGTATACTTGCTACTCATCCAAATAACTGGATTGGCTATATGGACAATTTGTTGTCGTCATATGCCTGGAAAATCTACCCATAATTTTGTTGCCTTGGAAAAGAGAGTGTTGGATTAAACCTCTCATGGAACCTCTCCCAAAACCACCCTCAATCCATGCCCCCTAGGGTGGCCATACGTCCCGGTTTGGCCGAGACAGTCCCGGTTTAGACCGCTTATGAGGGCGTCCCGTCGGTTTCCGAAAATTATCTACAATGTCCCGTTTTTGTGAAAAAATTAAAAAAATAAATATTTGTATTAACAAAGATAATAATTTATCAATAGTTTCATCGCAATTCATAAAAGCTTGAAAAAAACTGTAGCACAGGTTTAAAAATTGCACGAAAATTCAGGTTATTTAGATTATAGGTAATATGTTTTATGATGTGTGGGAATAATAAATATAAAAGATTTCTGATCTTCAGCCAAGCCGTTGTTTGTTAGTTTAAGTAGGTATTAAGGAACACAATTTTTTACAATTTAGGCCTATATTTTTAAATACCTGCTGTCTGAGTCATATAGTCATCAGTCTTGTACCAATCAAACTTTTGTCAACATGGTTTTACCAAATTTCCCATAGAAATGTGATCTAGCTATTAGCATTATTACCCACATGGTCCGATTTACTTAAAGTTTGGTGGGGACATTCCTTTCTATAATCTGTTGGACAAGTTCATTGGGCAAAACAATCAGTAAAACCTAACACCCTTTTTTGGGTTTTGAATATTAAAATTTGGATTATTTCTTGGGCCCAAAAAGGGTCAAAAAGCCCCCGATTTAAAATTATTGTACATATTAAGCTAAATATTTTGAGCCCTTCCTCATCATTATAGCTCAACTGCTCACTGAGTTATTGAGGAAAATGTAAATTGACTAAACACAGTACGGTATGTTAATGTCTAATGGGATTTTACACCGGAAAAGGCTAGATTTCATATCTTGATGTTGTTTTATCGCCCTCAATACCTTCATATCTACTTTCACTGTTGACTGGACCTCCTTATAACCTTATAAGCTAGATTTCATATCTTGATGTTGTTTTATCGCCCTCAATACCTTCATATCTACTTTCACTGTTGACTGGACCTCCTTATAACCTTATAAGCTAGATTTCATATCTTGATGTTGTTTTATCGCCCTCAATACCTTCATATCTACTTTCACTGTTGACTGGACCTCCTTATAACCTTATAAGCTAGATTTCATATCTTGATGTTGTTTTATCGCCCTCAATACCTTCATATCTACTTTCACTGTTGACTGGACCTCCTTATAACCTTATAAGCTAGATTTCATATCTTGATGTTGTTTTATCGCCCTCAATACCTTCATATCTACTTTCACTGTTGACTGGACCTCCTTATAACCTTATAAGCTAGATTTCATATCTTGATGTTGTTTTATCGCCCTCAATACCTTCATATCTACTTTCACTGTTGACTAGACCTCCTTATAACCTTATAAGCTAGATTTCATATCTTGATGTTGTTTTATCGCCCTCAATACCTTCATATCTACTTTCACTGTTGACTGGACCTCCTTATAACCTTATAAGCTAGATTTCATATCTTGATGTTGTTTTATCGCCCTCAATACCTTCATATCTACTTTCACTGTTGACTGGACCTCCTTCTAACCTTATAATGCATGATATAGCCATCCCAAAATTGCAGATAAATGGAACCAGGAGCATCAGAACAGCCAAAAAATACATCTTATAATTACAGCCGTTTTCTCTTATAATGTGACAGATTTTAAAACATGAAATCATTTATGTATAAAACTTTTTTAATATAATCAAAGAAGATATAAATAATAATTTACTTGTATGAAAGGTACAACAAAATATACTCTCATCAGCGCATAAATCATCAGAAAGTTTGCAGTACACAGTTTTTTTTTGTCTGTTCTTGAAAATAGGATGTACATGATTATGTTTTTGGTCCTGACACCTTTGCATTTTCGGGAACATTGCTTCCTCGTTTGAAATTAAGAATCATTTGACAATGCTGCACTGCCTTGCAAACTGATAGCCAGTTCCATGCCTTGTGTAATGGGGGCCTTAAGTAGGCTGAAAGGTCCAGTGTCATGGAATATTATTTCCACATATTTTCTAGAAATATTTTAGTCCTATAAAAAAATAGAACAGAATTGAAAGTACAGTCGACTCCCTCTAATTCGGCCACCTGGGGACCGGACCCACGGTCGGAGTAAAAAACGGCCAAACCATCCGGCGGCTTTTTAAACATGTAAATTATAACCTATACTGTAATAGCACTCCTGTGAATAAAAATCATTTCTAAGATGGTTTGACGATTTTTTAAAGCGTACCCACCCAAAAATATCAAATTAAAAATTAAACTCATTTAAAAGATACCAACAACATTATATTAAAATTCGTAAGCAAAGAATGCACGCCTGTAACAAACGCAATCACCAGGTGAACTGAGATGATTTGTTTATATTTGGGCCTGAAAATGAACAGACAGATTCCTCCCTGTCGATTTCTGCCGTGAGAAACCCTTCTTTACATAGATTATAATTTTTAGTAATTTCCCAGAAGTCGGCCGGACCATCTGGCGGCCGAACGATCCGAGGCCAGACTAGAGGGAGTCAACTGTACAATTTACATCAGCTTCTAAATTTAAAAGTAGCATTTATTTTAAAATTTACACCAGATGAGCAGACAAAGTCTGGATGTTTTTCGTTGCTAATACATATAGAACGCTATTTTGAATTTTTCAGGCAAATAACATGGTGACTTTGAAAATGGCAGAAAATGATTATTCTGAACAAGAAATTGAGTTGGAAAAAGACAAAAAAGCCTTAAAAGCTCAATTGGTTGAAATAAATCTCACTCATGAGGATGAGATTAAGGCTCTCAGACTGGTAAGTAAATTAATTAAAATAGAACCAAACGATGATGAAAAAACATAACTCAAAATTGTAATGACCGGTGGTAACAAAAGATCTGTTTTATTTTTTACACAAACCATACCACAATATAAGTCTAGATTTAGCTCTTATACACCAGAGGTGTCGTACAGTTCAAGTCCACCTTGGTTTATCCTACTTCCTACTAATAATATAAATGTGAACGTTTTGATGTAGATGGATGGATGTGTAGACTTCTATCATTCATCATGCATTATTTACTGGACCTATTAAACTAAAATTTGCATGAACAAAGCTTTCATATCATGTTAACATATAGACCTGATTATATTAAGCCTTTTAGAGCTCCACTCCATGGGTCCTGTAAGTTCCAATGCAAATCTAATGGGAGGATATAATTTATAAAATAATTTATAAAATTACCATCTGTGGTTAAGATGTTTGTCAGATACTGTAAAGGAAATCATATGGTTAAACGTAAACAAAGATTTGTACACATCATGCAGAATATCTTGAGCTGTGGCTTACTCCACTGCCGAAGTGACTGAGATAACCAGCTGGCCTACTGAACATGGAATACTGACGAACAGTTATTTTGTTTACATAACAACAACAGCAACACTATTACGATTAAATGACTGAACAGATGATGGAAACAACATATGACAGATATAGACCGATGTCTAAATCTCGCTCTACTCCAACTGTTTGGACTGAAAACAGTTCCCACAGCTCAAGATTTACGCCAAGAGCAGAGCTAGTCAGCTTAATATTTTTAATGTGTTTTAATTTTTTGCGAGCGAAGCCGCTGGTAATAGCTAGTGGTTCATAAAATCAAGGATGTAATTTACACATTGTGATTAAGAAACATGTAATCTACTGAAATTAATAAAATAACACTATTTCATATCACAAAAAACAACTAAAAGTAAAAAATCAAACATTATAAAATATTATTTTTGTTTTTTAGATTTTTGTGATTGGGTGATTGGACTTCACCTCCAATCTTTGGTACCTGTGGCATAGTTGCATGTTGGCTAATTATGGACGTTTGAGTTGTTTCTAAGACGAGTGCTTGTCTCTCATCTCAAATTATTAAGCAAACCAACTTTAATGATATTTGATTACAAGACCTGACTCTCAGCTCAGTCATTTGATTTGATTAGAAATGGATTTTCCATGAAAACTAACATTTGGAAACAAAATTGTACCAGCTTTTCACACGTTATTAAAATAATTCCAGCTTGAGAACTCTCTGCTGAGGCAGCCTCGCCTCGCAGCTCAGCACATCTTATACTCTCATATTTTAATTTATTCATCTTAGAGCCCTCAGACTTGGTATTCATACAATGTGGTTGAACAATTTGCCCTCTGGAATTGATAAGATGAAGTATTGCGCAAGACATACCTATATTTAATCCAAACTTTATCAAATGAACGAATGGTAACAATTTGGGTTCTATGTATTTTAAACTTTCCCATTGAAGATTTCAAGTGAAGTAAGTGCACAGAAGATGTGACTTTACAATTTCAAATTGCTAAATCACACCTGGGGGTATTTTTAGATTTCAAATTTAATATTTATCAGATTTGAATAGGCCTAATTTCCAAGAGAAAGAAGTCACCCTTCACAGAGGGAAATATGAATAAAATATTTTATCCATAGACATGAGATTTTTGTTTTTAATATAAATAAATAGAGAATAAAATATCATTGCCTGAGAGAAAGTTGGATATGTGTTAGATAGAGGGAAGAAGAGGACAACCCCTAAGAAAGGAATAGCAAATCAAACAATTGGCAGAGATTTATAATAACATATGTATGACCTTGATGAATATTTTTTGTAATAGTTTATTTATGGTTTTTACACAGAAACACAGTTCCGAGTTAAGTGAGCTTCGTAGCAAGTTTGCTGCAGAGACGGAGGTACTGGAGAACAAGATGGATGCCAGACTTGCAACTTTGAGGAACCAGCTCAACCTAAAGCACAAGTTGGAGCTGGCAGAGGTAAGGTGGAATGGACCCCAATAAGCAGAGGGATAGTTAATTGGGAAAAATACTACTGAATGGCCATTGCTGGAA
The DNA here is from genome assembly GCA_963675035.1 of Allygus modestus. NCBI lineage: Eukaryota > Metazoa > Arthropoda > Insecta > Hemiptera > Cicadellidae > Allygus > Allygus modestus. The sequence goes on from OY776111.1 coordinate 287,838,383, forward strand.
AGCCTACTGTTGAGCGTACAGGATTATAGTAATGGAAAGAAATATACATATTTTACCTCGCAATTGTATATTGTTCAACATCAACAACCCATTAATGTAAACTGAAAAATCCCAATACTTATCTGATAAGAACCCTTAACTTTGGTTAGGTATAGTGCCATACCTTACAAAATGCTGATAAAAATGTTTCATTTACTAGTTTTCAATGTATGAAAAAACTCTGTCTACAATCTACTCTCAATTTTCTTTGAAGAGGAAGAATATTAAACCTATAGTAATCAGTAAAAACTCAGGTTATCAGTTTTATTTACAGGTGGAAGAGCGCAAGAACCAGCAAATCCAACATCTAGTCAACAACCATCAGCAGGCGTTCAGTGAACTTAAAGCTTACTACAATGACATTACTGTCAATAACCTTGCTCTGATTACAAGTCTCAAGGTGAGTCAACTAGATCATTAACATGAAAACTCTTACAATCTTAAGTTAAGGTAGATCTTGTAAAGAAAACTCCCCCATTTTTTCTGAACTGATTTAGACTGATTTAAATTGCTGGATTGTTTTATGGTTGTAAATGAAGGTTTTTATTTTGATAAATATTGAAGCTAAAGATCACATGCTTAAATATGGGTTTATATACATATAGTAAATAAACTCAATCAAATTTTATAGTTTCATGCAATAAAAAAACATAAAATATATTTTTTGGAACCTTTAAAGTTTTATAATTTTTGACTCCGAGTCTCCACAGAAATGAGAGTGGTGGCACTTTGTTAGGTACACAAAATAAAGACAATATTTTGAAAATTGTGAATGCTGTTTAATATTGTTGTTATTAGTACGGTATCTGAATATTTAACATATTTTTGTACATATCTGGGGCAGGAACAAATGGCAAAAATGAAAGATAATGAAGAACGAATAGAAAAGAAGTTGAAAGAAGTAAGCAACGAAAACAAGAAACTTACACAGCCATTAAAAGAAGCACGTGAACAAGTTGCCGATCTTCAACGGCAACTTACAAACTACAACAAAGATAAAGTTTCACTCTCTGTAAGTCATCCTCAGTTGTTTTACACCAACGTTACTCCTCTTTTATGTAGTTTGCACAAGTAAACCATGACTATATCAAACGGTTTAAATTGGGTACCACTTTTAAGACCTTCTAGAGTGAAACAATTTTAGACCTTTAAACATTTGTATTTGCACTCACTAAAATTGTTTAATAAATTGCCTCAACATATCAGTTATAACAATTTGAGTAGTACTCGGCTTCACATGGGGAATAAAAAAGTTGTATGTGCTGCATTCTGTGGTTAATATCTTCTATTTAAGTTGTTATCAGATTAAATCAAAGTGAATGTCCATAAGAATAACAATTGAACTTTGAAGACCTGTGAGATGTTGCTTATGTTATGGAAAGAGTAGCAAATAAACTCTAAAAGCAATGCTATCATCGTCAACCTCAGAGCACCACCAAACAAAGTTTATTGTTAATATCGCAGAGAAAAGGTTTTGTTTGATTAAATGATGCTTTTAATAGAAGAAACAGTTCAACAACTTCATCACAAGTACAGTACATAAAGCTTTAGTTAAATAGTCAAAAACGAATTAGTGAAGCAAATTCACTTGCTCATTGGTTTATCGTTAAATAAAGAACATATTTTTTCAGTGAATTCAATTTCTATGCAAATTTACTATTCTTTTAATTTTAACATTAAATATACGTTTTGATCACATCATTCTTTTGTACAGTCAATGGCCCATCAGGGATTGCTAGTTTGTTTATAAAAACAACATTCCCGACAGTTTATTAGCATGGTGTTAATCCTTCTTGCACAAGTTTATTCAGCCCATGAACTAATAGTTTTCAGGGTGGGGATTTTGTGCAAGTTATTATTGTTATATTACTTAAATGTATGTATAGCTAACGGAAAAAATCTCTGTGTGTCCATAACATTCATAATTTAATTCATAAGCCTGTCCAAATGAGTTCCATCAATTTGAATTTTGGGAGTTATAGGGTGAGTGCACCAGTGAATGGCCGTTTAAGGTTGAGTTTCCACTTGAATCTTACATGGTAAAACAGGCATTTACGCTACAGTGTAGGGAATAGTTTAAACGTCTTGCCCGTATTCTCCTGTACTTCCTAATGGTAAAACATAATGTATTATGTTAAAACAGATTATTGAAAAATACAATTTATCGTACATAAATCATTGCTCCAGTGAATGACCACCTATCTACCAGTTAATGACCGGTGTTTCCCCAGTGAATGACCAGTCATTCATTGGTATCAGAATACCGACTATTTAGAATGAATATACTTAGAATATATTTAGAACATGATAAAAAACTAAATATAAAAGAAGAAAAGGAGAGTACAATAAAAAAGAGGAAGATTGAAAGGGAAATTAAAAAAAATAATCAAGAAAAAGATAGGCAAGATAGACATAGAAAACAACAGGCATTAGAGGAGTGGCGAATTGCTAAGAATAATGAAATTAAGATGAAGCTAGCAATTTTTAAGTGTAAAAACAACTAGAAGCATGTTTTATCCAATTGTTGTTAATATTAGTAAAATGAATTCGTAAAAATATTCAGTGCATGTATTAATTTAGGCCTATTAGGTGTTCATATGTCATAAGTAAATAGCAAAAAGTTTTTTTTTATTTTGGTTAAAAAATGTTTTCTTATACATTTTTGCAGGTTAAATAAAGCTTGGTATTAAAAATATATACAATAATTGTGTGAATATTGTATTTCTTGTTAATTTTTAAAATTATTGTATAGGCTCTTAAAAATTTAACATTGAAAATAGTTTAAAGTGCCATCATTTTGGAACTGAAAGTTATACAAAAATGAAATTTAAACTAAATGTTAATCTTACCTACAAAATTTTATTATTTATCTATCATTGTTTTTGAGATATTGAGATTTGTATAAAATAAAATGCATACAGACCAACAGACAGAAAACACATGTTACATCGCATTTTTAAATTGCCGAATAACCTGTAAAGATTCTCACAGAGTCGAAGCTGGACACCCTGAATAATAACAACACTAACCATTTCCGGATCGTTAAAATATAGATTCTAGTGAATGACCACTGTTCATCTAGTAGATTTCCGTAAACATTAAGCCCCGGTCAAATTTTCGTTTAGGTATTGTATCCACATGATTTCTGATGTTTTTTTAGTGTTTCCTAGCACTTAATCTGTCAGAAAACATTGTTTCCAAAACTTTTAAAGAAAATTTATTAAAATCTAGTGAATGACCGAAATACCAATAGTTGTGATCCAGTCAATGACCGACTGTATAATTAAATTGTTGGTTAGGATTTTGGTATTAAAATGAGTACAGAATTGTACCTTAACATGTTTACTGTTAATTACATTTAATATAATGCAGTTTCAATCTATAATCAAAGAACAATGTAAAATACAGCTAACCTTGTTTGTACGATACGCTATAGTGGGGAAGCTTGAAGATGAACTGGGTGGATCACTTAATTTTGTTTATGTTACAAACAGATGTTTGACACTTTCTTTTTGAACCAGTGACAGGGAGGATTCAAAACAGACTCCAAAGTTATTTTTAAGACCGTTTGTGATAGACTAGGCAAAAGGTAAAGCTTAATATGATGTTTTTTATACGAAACGGTCATTCACTGGAGGGTGGTCATTCACTGGTGCACTCACCCTAACAGCTGCCATTGCCATTGAATGGCTCCTGCCAGTAACGTTGTAAGCGACAAAATATGAATATTTTAGGAAATGAAAAAAACAAATAACTGGAAGAATAACAATGAATTGTATGTTTATTTTGGTCACATATGTATTAAATAATACAAGTAGTCAGTAAAATAAATATTACAATAATATCTCATGAAGTAATTAAGTTATGACCAAATATGTGATTTCAGAATTGCAAAAACCTTGTAAATTACAGTTGTTTACGATGTTTTTGCGACTTTTTTAGTTTTAATGGTGGGTTGCAACGTTACTGGATAAAAAAAGGTAAGAGCTGTTAAAAAAGTATTATTACATGAAGAAATACATACTGTACATGTCCTAAAATGGAAAAGTCATTTAATGCCTTAAACTTACAATTTATAACCTGTTATAATCAATAAAAGTTACCTTTAAACTACATTTATTTGGTGGCAAAACTAAACTTAACTAAATAATTAATGTATAACACAGAATTAAATAAAACACATTTCTTGTAAACAACCTTAAGCCCTTTAAATTTTAACCTTAAGACTTGTAAAACTGGTAGTGTTTAGTTTGATGATAAAAAAGAGTTTTGGGCACTTGGCCTTTATAACGTTAGTGCACGTACCTCACGTGGTGGCAGTTTTCGGGGTACAGGTTTTTTATTTTCGCTGAAGTAGGTTTCCCCGACAGCATTCCTGTTTACTTTTCAAATATTCATGGACCAGTTTTGAATATTAATTGAACCTTTTTTTCCTGCGGTTAAGCCAATTTATGTCCGAGGGCGAAAGACTCACTCGCGGTGGTGTTGCCATCCCGAACACTTGCAACGTTACTGCACGGTGGGACCAAAAACTCGTGGTTTTCTACCGGTCCTAGTACCATTGACTATATACATGACTCATGTATATAGTCAATGCTAGTACTGCCAACTTAAAAGATATCAACAAATAAATACCCTGCACACGTGTAGGATGTCGTTTTCAACCTTACTGCATAGAAATCTCGATTTTATAAAATTTTCGCTTACAACGTTACTGGCTGGAACCATTCAATTATAATGTGATATATAATGTGGATTTTCATGTCTCTCTAGTAAAAAAGTTAGAAATGTAACAGTGACACACACACACACACACACACACACACACACACACACACACAGATATTTGCCGTTAGCTCTACATATTTAAATATTTAAAATAATTTTTAATTTTATTATTTATTTATTTTGAATGATAACAAATTCAAATGAGTCTTTTGAAATTTTATTGATAAATTAAAATAAAGTGATGCTGGCTACAAAAAGTGCATATATCCACACAGTATTGGAATACTAACTGGATAAAAAAATCTTAATTTACTTTATTGATAACAAATACATAGATTAACTTGAATGCCTTATTGTAACAAGAGTTAGTTTACTTTTGATGTTTCTTTTTAGAATATGAAGAAACATCTGAATTATGTAACGAAGCAACTAGAAGATCTAACAGGTGAATATGATGTTCTGGAAATGGCATTTGAGAAGGTAATAACAATGTTTTATTTTTTAAGAGGTTACTGTAGTAATTGTTGTTAAGGGACCGAGTTTGGCTCAGAGTGGTTCAGTCAGTTTCCTTAATAAGCCTAGAGGTTGTTCTAAGCAAGGTGACCCTCAAAGCCGAGCTGTCAAACTCACTACACTCAGTTGCTGTTACTTGCATGGTGGGTGAAGCCTGTTGCATATGCTGCCTTTTGTGTGTGTCTTGTATTCCACCTAAAGCATTTGTTTTAAATCAAATCAAAAATCACTTAATTTCAAAACCCATTTGTTTTACAATATACATTGGTAAAAATTTAAACACTGATAACATTTACCCGATAAAACTAATATTTGAGGATACAGGTGTATACTTTTGGATTGCACAGCTAAATTTTGACTTAACTGAGAAATATATCTCACATAGGCTTATCGCTTATCCGTGAGAATGAGGTTCTTTGGTATTTTTGTCGCTAATAAATATCAAAAGGTATTAGGACAGTCATTTCAGATTGTTGTTAAATGTGTTGAGAAGAAGGTTAAATACCCCCCGTCGCAGCAAACCTGCGTACTCAGCGAATTTCCAATGCATTGATATGTTTCTCACTAGTACATAAAGCCACTCACCAATTTTGACAAAAATACATTCATAAATAAGTTATTTATTACATTTTATTTATTCCCCATAAGAATAACATTAGGACTGAGTACGCAGGTTTGCTGCAACGAGGAAGATAAGAAATTATTTTTTATGCAATTATCAATATAACTGAACCAGGTGAAGCTACTTACCATGTTTTATTAATTTATGTTCATAATTAAGGGAGATATAAAACTTTACTTATTCTCCATAAGAATAACATTAGGGCTGAGTATGCAGGTTAGCTGCTACGGGGACAATCAACAAAACATTTATTTTTTGTGCAATTATCAATATACCAGTACAACATGAAGCCACATACCAAATTTCATCAATATACATTAATAAATAATCAAGATATCCAATTTTATTTATTCTCCATAAGGATAACATTGGACAACGTACTGTGTTTAGCACTTTGAATATCTCTGCAACGGTTTGACGTAGAATCACAATTTAAACACCAAAATGATTGTTTTGTGGAGCTGAAGTGATTGGTAAAAGAAAATGTGAAGTTTAAAGTATAATTAACTGAGGAAAAGCCAAAAACCTTTTTCCCATAAGATTAACATGGGAGATTTTATGAGCATGTTTTTTGGATTTTTTCCGCAACCACTTAACCTAGGTTAATAATTCAAAATACCATATTATTTGTTTTTTTAAGCTCTATAACATGGTCTAAACCAAAATTAAGTGTTTTAAAAATTTTAGGGTAAAAAATGCAAAAAACTGATTTTTGGAAAATTTAAAACCCCCATAAACCCCCCTTCCCATGGTCCGATTTTTCTGGTTTTCGAACTTAAAGTCATAAATGTCAGTTTACACATTTGAGCCAAATTTCATCAAAATCGGACGTTTTTTACTCAAGTTATCACATTCACGGACACATATATAGATATATATATATATATAGATATATATATATATATATAGATATATATATATAGATATATATATACATATATATAAATTTGAACGAATAGTGTTTTGGACATCTGGGGACATCAAAACAAAAAGTTATCATGGTCTCGGGCTTAAGTCTTACCATGAGACCTACGGTAATAGCTTCTTCCCTATAGGGGAAATTCGCTAAAAGAGAAATACCCCGTCGCAGCAAACCTGCGTACTCAGCGAATTTCCAATGCATATATATGTGACTCACTACTACATAGAGCTATTTACCAAGTTTCACAAAAATATTTCCAAAAATAAGTGATATATAGCATTTTAGCGAATTTCCCCTATAGGGAAGAAGCTATTACCGTAGGTCTCATGGTAAGACTTAAGCCCGAGACCATGATAACTTTTTGTTTTGAGGTCCCCAGATGTCCAAAACACTATTCGTTCAAATTTATATATATGTATATATATATCTATATATATATATAAGTAGTGGATAAACAGGAAAGAGGCATCACTTCCGGCGCTTTTTTCCCATGTTATTCTTATGGGGATCAGTTTTTGCGCCGACGCCCGATCCTACCCTACACAAATTTTCTTTTTGGCCCCCGCCTTATTTTCCCCCATTTAAAATTTGCATTAATTTTAATACATCCTTTGCAGAAATCCACAAGTTCAAAAATAACTCCACACTAAATAAACAACACATGTAAACAACTTAGAAGTTATTGTGTAGTAGTGGGTAAACAGCGGTTTAACATCACACTTCCGGCGCTTTTTCCCCATGTTATTCTTATGGGGAGCCGTTTTTGCACCGACGCCAGCTCCCGCCTATAGAGCTCCCGCCCGCTGGCCTATATTAAATATACCCCTGCCTTAAATATATTGTCCCCATCCCCATCCCTCCTCTATATTTTTAAAAATTAATTTTCAAATTCTAAAAAACTATCTTTGGTGTTTACTGTCCGATTTGTCTGCAATTTGGATATGTTATTGTCCTAGGCAAGTGTTTTAATAAATTCCACTTACATTTCCCAAATTCACTATTACGGTTGAATTAAAAAATTTTGAAAAATACTGCCGCCAACTGAAATTTGTGTTTTAATCCAAACTATTTAAAATTCATTTTAATACATCCTTTGCAGAAATCCACGAGTTCAAAAATAACTCCACACTAAATAAACAACACATGTAAACAACTTAGAAGTGCACTCGGTTATCGCCACTAGCGCGACAATCAACCTTGAAGGAGATTCTGCAAGATCGGCACCAAGGACACAGCGACCGATGCATAGTAACCGATGCGTAATTTTACAAATTGTGTGAATTGTCGGCTATATAAAGAGCCGTTGCAGGCCAGGGTCCTCACTTCATATCCTACAGCCCCAGCACCAACAAGACCTGTTGCAGATTTTAACTTAAAATTTAGTGATTAAAATAATTTCGGCTAAAATATGTTTTTTTTACTCTGGACTTAGAAAAATTTAGTGATTAAAATAATTTCGGCTAAAATATGCTTTTTTACTCTGGACTTAGAAAAATTTAGTGATTAAAATAATTTCGGCGAAAATATGTTTTTTTACTCTGGACTTAGAAAAATTTAGTGATTAAAATAATTTCGGCTAAAATATGCTTTTTTACTCTGGACTTAGAAAAATTTAGTGGTTAAAATAATTTCGTCTAAAATATGATTTTTTTACTCTTGAGGTTTGTAGGTACTTTATACAATTATCTAAAAAGTAGTTTCTCAGATTTTTGATAAAGGGCTTAGTTTTTATAAAAATTTTGAATTTGTGTTTTTTTTTTTAAATCTTCATATTTTGAATTTTGATCGTATTTAAATTTTTAAAATGGTAATTTTTGTTTATAAAAAGCAGAGCATGACATCTCTACAGTCATTTCAACACAAAATGTTGACCTGTGCAGTCTGTTTTATGTCTTACTCCAACAGAAGCAATTTATTGCGCCATTATCGACTTGTTCACAAAGTTATTCCTAAAATTTGTAAAAAATGCCATCAAATATTTGATAATAACAATCATTTTAAAATGCATATGCTAGAGAACCACTATACTTGTAATGTGTGTAAGAGAGTCATCACCCGTGACAAGAAACGCCACCACCTACGATGTGACAAGCGACCCTATAATGTGTTTAAGTTTTACGGCGAGTCCGCGGATATATTAAACACTCTCCAATCTTGTCCTCTACCCATCAAATGGATTCTTATTAGGAGAGTAAAATTCATCAAACACTCAGTGGACAATAATGGTGATTTAATCATTGACAAAGAATGTATTGCTGATTTTCGAAGTTTAACTAATTTATCAATTGAGAAAGCACAGCTAAAGACTCAAATTGAAAATTCACTTTTAAAAATCGATACCTCCATGCACAAGTATCAAGCTCAAGGCAGTGGATGGATATATGACCGCACCAAATACTGGCAGTTGCATGTTTACAAATATAAGCCCCTAACTCCCAAATCATACATTCCCACGCCAGAAAATATAAAATCAAAACATGCTGTTTTAAATATTAAAAACACCGATAATAAATGTTTCACCTGGAGTGTTTTAGCAAGCCTAAGACCAAGGAATAGTAAAGAAAACGCAAATCGAGTAGTTCACTACGAACCCTATGAAGGCCAGTTAAATATGACAAATATAAAATATCCAGTAAAAATATCTGACATTGATAAATTTGAAAACAAAATAACATAAGTGTTAATGTATATGGAATTGAAGGAAAAACAATATATCCACTGAGAATAACTAAACTAAATGGCAATACTCACGTCAACCTGCTGCTTCTACAACACGGTCAGAAATCACATTACTGTTTAATTCGTGATTTTGACAAGTTAATGTTGCGGTCTACAAAATACAATAGTAAGAAATATTTTTGCAAGTTCTGTTTGCAACATTTTGGCACCAAAGATATATTGGAACGTCACACAACATATTGTAAAACCTTTGATGCCCAAAGAGTACAAATGTCTAAAAAAGATACACTACAATTTACGAATTACAAATATCAACTTAAAGCTCCCTTTGTGATTTATGCAGATTTCGAATGTTTTATAAACTGCGGCAAACACACTCCTTCTGGATTTGCTTATGTTGTGGTGAGAGACTCTAAAATTATTTACGAAGAGTTGTACAGCGGTGAAAATGTGATGGATGTATTTTTCGAAAAGTTATTTAAAACTTATGACTTTATTAAAAGTCAGATGGAAGTATATGTTCCCCTTGTAATGACTGCAGAGCAAGAGGCTTCCTTCCAAAACTCTACACGCTGCCACATATGCCAACAGCTGTTACTGGGTGATAAAGTGCGCGACCACTGCCATCTAACAGGCGAGTTCCGAGGACCCTCCCACAACGCTTGCAATTTAAACTATAAAGTAACCAAGAAAATTCCAATATTCTTCCACAACCTTAAAAACTATGATGGTCATTTAATAATGCAACACTTGGGAAAACTCAATCGCAAATTGAATTGCATAGCCAAAGACATGGAAAAATATATATCGTTCTCTGTTGATGATTTGGTATTTTTGGATTCCTAAAACTTTCTGTCTCTTCCCTTAAGCAAATTAGCTTCCAATTTAAATACATTTAGATTTATAGACAATCCACTACTACAACGCAAGGGCGAATTTCCATACGAATACATGACAGGACCAGAAAAGTTTTTAGAGCCCCTACCACCCATAGAGGCATTTTACAGCAGTCTAACTAAAGAATGTATATCTCCTGCACAATATGAACATGCTAAAAACGTATGGAATCATTTTAATATAAAGAATTTAAAAGAATATCACGATTTATACCTTAAAACAGATGTGTTGTTATTGGCTGATGTGTTTGAGACATTTAGGGACTTGAGTTTAAAGGATTATAAACTCGACCCCGTCCACATGTACTCATTGCCTGGACTAACATGGGAGGCGTGTCTTAGAATGACTGGCATAAAATTACAGTTATTTAGTGACATTGACATGCATTTGTTTATAGAACACGCCATTAGAGGTGGTGTAAGCATGATTTCCACGCGCTACGCTAAAGCCAACAATAAGTACATGGGCGAACATTATGACCCAAATCAAGAAAGCACCTATCTTGTATACTTAGACTGCAACTCGCTATACTCTACAGCAATGTGCGAGTCGTTGCCCGTTGATGGCTTTAGATGGACAAATGAGAAAGATTATAAAGCCAATAAAAATGAAAACTTTGGATTTATTTTGGAAGTTGATTTAAAATACGATAAAAGTTTACACGATTTGCATAATGACTACCCGCTCGCACCAGAAAAAATGAATGGAAAATTAATACCAAATTTAAATGACAAAACCAAATATATTCTACATTATAAAGCACTAAAAAAATACGAAGAACTGGGTTTGGTAGTTACAAAATACCACAGAATCTTAAAATTCAGACAATCAAATTGGCTCGCGCCTTATATTAATTTTAATATTGAAAAGCGACAAAAAGCTGAACATGATTTTGAAAAAGACTTTTACAAACTGTTAAATAACAGTCTCTTTGGTCGAACAATTATGAACCAACGCAAGTTTCGTGATATACATCTTGTAGACGAGTCTAAGTTAACAAAGTATGTTACAAAGCCAAGATTTGACTGCAGCAAAATGTTCGATAACAAGTTGCATGCTGTGCATTTAAATAAATTAATTGTAAAGTTTGATAAACCAATATATTTAGGAATGACCATTTTGGATATCAGCAAAGTAATAATGTATGATTTCCACTATAATTATATGTCAAAATTTAAGAATAAAAAGTTCTTAATGACAGACACAGACAGCCTTCTTTATTCTATAGTAACAGAGGACTTTTACAAGGAAATACAATGTGACTTGGACCGTTTTGACACCTCTGCATATAGTAAAGACCATTTCTTATACTCTGATAAAAACAAAAAAGTTACGGGCAAGTTTAAAGACGAATTAAATGGTCAAATTATGTATGAATATTGTGGTTTAAGGCCAAAATTATACTCTTTCATTCCTCTACAGTGGTTATACGAAAAAGAAAAGCAGTTAGAGGTTAAAAAGGCAAAAGGAGCTGACAACGCTACAGTTAAACATCTCTTAAGACACCAACACTACTTACACTGTCTTGCAACCGGAGAAGATTACTACGAGAATGTTACAAGAATTAAATCCACAAACCACCATCTGCAAACATTAACGATGAACAAAAAGGTACTCTCTTTTGATGACGACAAGAGGTTTATTGTGGATGGCATCAACACCCTTGCCCTTGGTCACTATAAAATTGGTCAAACATAAATCTGTATTTGCCATTATTCTTTGGCCTTTCCTTGTCTATTACAAAAAAGCCATATTTAGACCTATCCCAGCATTGATGGCAGAGATTTCTAAATTGGTTAAATGAAAAATCATTTCCCACATGATTGTTATACACATGTTTTAAATTTAAATCGTCTTGTTTAAATAATATTAGAAAATTAACATTGTCACGTAAATGTTTGTGTACTTTACTGTAAGATTGACACAAGTAAAAACTGTTAATATTTTTGTGTCTGCCCATTGAGAAAAATTGTGTGATATTTGGACTATTTATGTCGTCAAATACAACTATTGAGTGTGATTCTACATCATTTGGTGTGATTTCACAGTTTGAATATGTGTGTAATTTAACTTCATCACACAGACGGAATATTTCAATTATTTTTTTATATTTTTCTTGTTCTAAAGATTTGGATATTATATATAAATTTGTAAACTTTAATCCTTGTTTTTTTACAATTAAGTTATAAATTACAACAGTCTTCCCCGAACCACTGGGCCCTATTATAAGACAGCGAATATTATTAGGAAATAGACCCAACTTCTTTGGTGTATTTTCTTTATGTGCTATTTTAAATTTGTTCTTTTGTTGAATAAATGACATTTTTTATATAATGGTGTATTTTCTTTATGTGTTAAATCTTTTGTTGAATAATTTTTTTATATAATAAAAATGGCAAAGAGAAAGTGTAAAACGGTCCAAGGTAAGGGATTATTCTTAAAGCCATATAGAGGCCGTGGCTTGTTAAATACCCTTATAAACAACCTTCCTTTCTCCCTCCACATCCCGTCGTATTCATATTGTGGTCCAGCAACTAATATACGTGAAAATTTAGCCAGAAATGTACCTCCAAAAAATAAGCTAGACTCTTATTGTAAAGAGCACGACATATTCTACATGAATAATCCTGATACAGCCGCCCGGAACAAGGCAGATATGAGATTAGCGGACCAGGCTTGGACTAGGGTTTCGGCAAAGGACGCCAGTCTGGCCGAAAAAGCAGCAGCTTATGCAGTGACAAATTTGATGAAGGCTAAGGCAAAAATGGGAATGGGATTAAAATTTAATAAAAAAGATGGACAACTTTCAGCTGTTAGAGGCAGCAAGAGACGTGCCTCACTTTCGAGGAGTGTACCTAAAAAACGAGCTAAGAAAACAGAGACCAAAAGTAAGAGAATGTGGAATTATTAATTTAGACAGTGACAGGGGCACACATTGGACAGCATATCGTAAAAATAAAGATGTTGTAATATATTTTGACCCTTTCGGAATACAGCCTCCAAAAGAGGTAATTGAATATTTTGTACCATCTAAAATTTACTATACAACTGATCAAATACAAGATTTAAACAGTTCCATTTGTGGAATTTTATGTTTATCATTTCTGAAAAGTTTTAGTTTATAAAAATGGATTCATTTACTATAACATTCACAGGTACAGAGCCAGAGTTGAAGTCTGTGTTCTTTCCTCCTATAGAATTAAATGGTGATTATGTAATTGGACTGGTAGATTTTCAAAGTTATAATTCTATATTTAATGTTAAAAAACCTCTAAATACTTTGACATATTACAAAATGCACAAAATTACAACCCCAAAAGGAGAGGTCACAATTGACGAATTAAACCGGGCATTAGATGGTAAAGTTGAAGTTATTATACAAAATAAAGTAGCATTAATTAATACAAAAGTCAAACTTATATTTTACAAAGGGCTAGTTCCAAAATTAAATAAACTTAAAGACACAAAATTAACTATAGACGAGGGTGAGGATGTGTATTATTACGATCACAAAGCTCCAAATGTAATTGAAATTGTTGAAGGTACATACGAGGTGTTTGAGCTTGCGAAGGAAATTCAAAAGCAACTCCCAGATTTTGTACTTATAGCCGATAATAAAACTATGAAAGCCACATTACATTCTGGCCATGTGTTTGATTTTACAAAACCGTGTTTAGGGTCTGAATTATTGGGATTTAAAGGATTTTCTACTCCAGATATTGCGTTTAAATCCGTAAATAAAATCAACATAAATAATGTAAATGTGATTAGAGTAAAATGTAATATTGCGAATGGGTCTTATTTAAATGGTGACAAATCACACACCATACACAGTTTTTACCCAGAAGCTCCTCCGGGCTACAAGATTATTGAGGTCCCCAGAAATATTATATACTTCCCTGTAAATAAGAGAAGTTTAGATGTTGTTAGCATTACATTTGCAGATCAACACGACAAGCCAATTGACTTTAATAAAGAAGAAACTACAATTACTTGTCATATAAAAAAGATATGAGAATTTACAAGAACGGGCTGAGTGTGCAAAATGCCAGGTTTCTGCGATCAATTGGGTTGAAGTTAAAATTTTCTATTAATAAAAATGGAAGATTTTCTAGACGTTGCAGGAAAATTCCAATACGATGATAGCCTGGTTAAAATTACAAATCACTCCTATGTTCCACACAACACTTTAGCAATAAATAATTCCGATGAAATTCGAATATGCATAAATAATCAAGATTTACTAACACTCCCATGTAGGAGTTATCTGTATATTAAAGGAGAAATAGAGAATCATGATAAAGGACATTTTATAAATAATGCATTTGCATTCTTATTTGACGAAATTAGATACGAAGTTGCTGGTAAAGAAATAGATATTGTAAGAAATCCGGGAATTTCCAGTCTTATGAAAATATTGTGCTCTTACAATAAAACAACTAAATTGTCAAATGTAGCATTTGATTCTGATGAAAATTTAAAGGAGTTCCATAAAAGCGGCAAGTTTAGTACTTGTGTCCCGTTAGAGCTGTTAATGGGTGTGTTTGAGGATTTTAATAAGGTTTTAGTAAATGTTAAACAAGAATTGGTGTTGAAAAGATCCAAAAACGACTTAAATTGTATATTAACAACATCTAATGCTGGTGTCGATCCTATTCCTAAAATTACACTTAAATCGATTCAGTGGGTGATGCCGCACGTGGTACCATCTGATGGGGAGAAGCTTCAATTACAAAAGATGTTATTGCAAAATAAAAATTTGCAAATTGCATTTAGAAGTTTGGAGCTACACGAACTCCCATCATACCCCGAAACCAAGAGACACACATGGTCAGTTAAGACGTCTTCGAGTTTGGAGAAGCCCAGGTATGTTATATTTGGTTTCCAAACAGGTAGGGACAACAGTGCACGAAAAAGAACTGATGAATTTGATCACTGTAAATTGAAAAATCTCAAAGTGTTTTTAAACTCTGAATATTATCCTTATAGTGATTTAAATCTCGACTTTGAAAATGGAGATGCCTCTAAAGCTTATGAGATGTTTGTGAGGTTTAGGGAGAGTTACTACAACACCGTCCCCGATCCTATGTTTAACAGAGCTGACTTTATAAATAAATATCCTCTAATTGTAATAGATTGTTCTAGGCAGAATGAATCAATCAAAGAGGGGGTTGTAGATATTAAATTAGAAATTGAAACTGCAGAAAACGTCCCTTCAAACACATCTGCATATTGCCTAATAATACACGATAAGGTGTTTGAGTATAATCCTTTGACAAATGAGATAAATAAAATGTAAATAAAATGAAAACAAATATTCAACAAGAATTGGTAGAGTCTGCAAAACAAATAAGAGAAAAATATAGGGCGTTAAAACGTGGTAAATTTCTAGAGGCTGAAGAGAGGTTCCAAACATTCCAACCGTTAATAGAGCCTTTGCAAGAATTAAAAAATTTAGCCACAAAAACAGAGAGGCCAGTTCTCCCAATGATTTTAGAAAAGACCCCGTCTAGAATACCAAGAATAACACAGATAACACCGCACAAATTAGATTTTGGTCTTTTAGCATCAGACTATTTAGGAAATTACCTTAGTAGAAGTAGTATGACAGACACCACATATGGTATTAGGCGAGAAGGAAATAAATTTTTTATTGGGAATCAGGAAGTTCAAATTGCCAATGATGATGTTACAGTTGGAGAAAAAATTTATAAAGGGACAAAGGGATTGTGGGAATTGTTAACTTTAAAAGAACCCGTAAACTATAGTCAGGCTGATTTGCAAAATTATAAAGAGATTTTGGAAGCTACAAATGCACATTTAAAGGGTTATAAAACAGGTGCGGCGATGTCAAGTAATAAACACACTAAATATCTTAATATAATTAAACCCCTGTTTAAGACTGTTGGTGAAGGTTTAAGGCAGGTAACTGGTAATAAAATAGACTATGTTTATTGGGACGATCCTAATGAGCTTGTAGATAGGTTAAGACTGCTTTGGTTAAGTCGATTGGCGGGAAATTCTGGAGTGGATAATGAGATAGATTCTATCATAGAAGAATTGAGGGAAAGTGGAATTGTTTATTAAATAAAAAGATGATAGATAAATTTTATCGCGTATATAACCCGTATAGTAAACCAGAAGCTAGAAGTTTTAAAGAAACTACTTTAAATCTAAAAGATGATGGTTGGAATGCTTTAAATTATAAAATTAGTAGTGTTAAAGGTGGGGAGTTTACTGACGATGTATCGACTTTGGGGCAGACGTTAACCAGGAAAGGTGATGTTTTTGTACAAGGTAATACTAAATATAAGTTTTTAGAATCCAAGAATAATAATTGGAACGCTAATAAACGCAAAATTACTAATGTTAAACGAGGTGAAAGCTCAACCGATGTACCCACATTAGAGCAAACTTTAATAAGAAAAGATGGTGTCTTTGTACAAGACAAAAATAATTATGAATTTTTGGAATCGGAGGGAAATGTTTGGAATGCCAAAAAGCGAAAAATAAGTAATTTGTTGGCTGGTAAAGAAAGCGATGATGTTGTAAACGTCTCTCAAGTACCAAAAATGGATCTAAACTTTTGGGATTTTAATAATAAAAGGCTAGTTCGTGTTAAACCCGCTGTTGATGAGAACGATTGTGTTACAAAACATCAGACTGTGACTTTAGACGGTCTTAAATTTGATGGTAAAAATAAGCAATTAACAAACATTTTACCTGGGACATTGCCAAATGATGTGGCTGTTGTTAAGCAAATATTAACAAAAGGTGAGAAAAGCATAATAAAACAGGGGGATAAATATTATAATGTATTAACATTAGATAGAGATATGTGGGATGCAGAGGACAAATTAATAAAGAATATACCTGAAGGCAAAGATAGGAGTGATGTTTGTTTAATGTCGCAGGTTTTGAGGTATGACGATAATATTAAAACTTTTAGACAAGACAATATTAAATTTGATATTTGTTTAAAATCACACGCATTAAGGTTTAACAATAAAACTAATAAATTTATGCAAGACAATAATGAAATCGATTTGATGATGTACAATCCTAAATTGTTGGTTGCAGACCCTACATCTTTAAGCGGATTTAAGACTTTAGATGGAGGGGCATATTTGCCAAAAAACTATGTATATCAAAGAATGAGTGATGGTATGTTAGTTGGTAGCAATGGAGGTGTTTTTGAAACGACAGAGACTGGCAGATACGTTAACATTAAAAATAAAGAATAAAAAATGGAAAAAATTGCTTACGAATTGCATAAGCCCGCGAGAAAGAACTTTGTTAGAAGGTCTTTTAAGGTGTTGGGTATAAACGAAACTGTTCAAATCGATTTAATAGATATGCGGAATTATGCTAGAGAGAATTCTGGGAATAAATATATTTTAACTTTAATAGACACATTTTCTAAAAAAGCTTATGCTGCTCCACTAAAGAATAAAACTGGATTAGTAGTCACAGAAGCTATAAAAACTATTCTCCCAAAGGGAGTTAAAAATATTCAATCTGATAACGGAAAAGAATTTTTTAATGAACATTTTACCAAACTAATGAAAATTCTAAATATTAATCACTACCACACTTACTCTACAACTAAGGCGGCTATTGTGGAAAGGTTCCAGAGAACTTTAAAGAATTGGTTGTATAGAGAGTTTAGTGCACAAGGAAGTTACAAGTGGTTGGATTTACTTCCAAAGTTAATAAGGATATATAATAATAAAGTACATAGATCCATAGGGATGAAACCTAACCAAGTAAGTGCTAAGAACTCTAAAGACGTACACGAAAGGTTAGCATCTAAAGTACAAGTTAAAAAGCCAAAATATAAGGTGGGGGATAGTGTAAGGATATCTAAATATAAACATGTATTTAGTAAAGGATATACCCCTAACTGGACGGGAGAGCTTTTTACAATAGCAGAAGTTAAGAAAACAAAGCCTGTGACTTATATTTTGAAAGATGAGAATGGCAATATAATCAAAGGAGGATTTTATACAGAAGAATTGTTAAAGACTAAATATAAAGACATGTATTTGGTAGAGAAGGTAATTAGGAGGAAGGGTGATTTATTATATGTCAAATGGCTCGGGTTCCCAAGTAGCCAGAACTCGTGGATTTCTGCAAAGGATGTATTAAAATGAATGCAAATTGGATTAAAACACCAAGTTTTGGCGGCAGTTGGGACACTAAATCAGACACCAGAGTTTTTAAAAAGAGGAGGGACAATATATTTATGGCAGGGGTATATTTAATATAGGCCAGCGGGCGGGAGCTCTATAGGCGGGAGCTGGCGTCGGTGCAAAAACGGCTCCCCATAAGAATAACATGGGGAAAAAGCGCCGGAAGTGATGTTAAACCGCTGTTTACCCACTACTACACAATAACTTCTAAGTTGTTTACATGTGTTGTTTATTTAGTGTGGAGTTATTTTTGAACTTGTGGATTTCTGCAAAGGATGTATTAAAATTAATGCAAATTTTAAATGGGGGAAAATAAGGCGGGGGCCAAAAAGAAAATTTGTGTAGGGTAGGATCGGGCGTCGGCGCAAAAACTGATCCCCATAAGAATAACATGGGAAAAAAGCGCCGGAAGTGATGCCTCTTTCCTGTTTATCCACTACTTATATATATATATATATATATATATATATATATATATATATATATATATATATATATATATATCTATATATATATATATATATATCTATATATGTGTCCGTGAATGCGATAACTTGAGTAAAAAACGTCCGATTTCGATGAAATTTGGCTCAAATGTGTAAACTGACATTTATGACTTTAAGTTCGAAAACCAGAAAAATCGGACTATGGGAAGGGGGGTTTATGGGGGTTTTAAATTTTCCAAAAATCAGTTTTTTGCATTTTTTACCCTAAAATATTTAAAACACTTAATTTAGGTTTAGACCATGTTATAGAGCTTAAAAAAACAAATAAAATGGTATTTTGAATTATTAACCTAGGTTAAGTGGTTGCGGAAAAAATCCAAAAAACATGCTCATAAAATCTCCCATGTTAATCTTATGGGAAACAGGTTTTTGGCTTTTCCTCAGTTAATTTTACTTTAAACTTCACATTTTCTTTTACCAATCACTTCAGCTCCACAAAACAATCATTTTGGTGTTTAAATTGTGATTCTACGTCAAACCGTTGCAGAGATATTCAAAGTGCTAAACACAGTACGTTGTCCAATGTTATCCTTATGGAGAATAAATAAAATTTGATATCTTGATTATTTATGAATGTATATTGATGAAATTTGGTATGTGGCTTCATGTTGTACTGGTATATTGATAATTGCACAAAAAATAAATGTTTTGTTGATTGTCCCCGTAGCAGCTAACCTGCATACTCAGCCCTAATGTTATTCTTATGGAGAATAAGTAAAGTTTTATATCTCCCTTAATTATGAACATAAATTAATAAAACATGGTAAGTAGCTTCACCTGGTTCAGTTACATTGATAATTGCATAAAAACTCATTTCTTATCTTCCTCGTTGCAGCAAACCTGCGTACTCAGTCCTAATTTTATTCTTATGGGGAATAAATAAAATGTAATAAATCACTTATTTATGAATGTATTTTTGTCAAACTTGGCGAGTGGCTTTATGTACTAGTGAGAAACATATCAATGCATTGGAAATTCGCTGAGTACGCAGGTTTGCTGCGACGGGGGGTATTATTTATTCTCCATAAGAATGACATTAGGGTTGAGGACGCAGGTTTGCTGCAACGAGGAAGATAAGTAATGTGTTTTTTTGCAATTATCAATACAACTGAACCAGGTGAAGCTACATACCAAGTTCTTTTAATGTAGGTTCATAATTAAGGGAGATATACAACTTTACTTATTCTCCATATGAATAACGTGGGGGCCGAGTACGCAGGTTTGCTGCTATGGGGACTATCAACAAACCACTTGTTTTTTGTGCTAATATCAATATACCACAACTATTTGAAGCCACATACCAAGTTTCATCAATATACATTCATAAATAATCGAGATATAGAATTTCATTTATTCTCCATAAGGATAACATTGGACAACGTACTGTGTTTAGCACTTTGAATATCTCTGCAACGGTTGGACGTAGAACAACGATTAAAACACCAAAATGTTTGTTTTGTTGAGATAAACACATTAATAAACAGAAATATGAAGTTTTTAGTAAATCTATCTGAGAAAAATCTAAAAACCTTTTTCCCATAAGATTAACATGGGACACGTTTTTTTGGATTTTTTCCGCAACCACTTAACCTAGGTTAATGATTCAAAATACTAAATTTTTTTTTTAACCCTTTCAGTGCTATGGTCCGATATATCGTCTTTTGAATCTGTTATCAATAAACACTGTTACTGCTTCATAAGCGATTGTACCGTTAGGCGCTCAGTCTGCAGTCTGAGTCTGACATGTGGTGAAACCTGGTAGACACGAATTGAACTACCTCGTCCAGCGCCTAGTCTCTATAATACCAACTGATCCACTGCAGCTGCTAGCCTGACCAGTGGCTGTGCGGTCTAAGGCGTTACCTTCCCGGCCGGGGGTAACACTTGGATCGAGGGTTCGAATCCCGTCACAGTCGGTGGTTTTTATGTGCAACTCATGGAGAGTTCACCTGTCTGTGGCAGAGTTGAAGGGGAGGGCGGACCTTAAGCAAACGGTGGACGGCTCGGGTCCAAGCTGACGGGATGGGTGGATTCTTTGTGAGTTGCACATCTGATCAGGTGTTTTGCTACTTTTTACCTATCCTTTACTGTGTGTGTCCAGCGGAAGCACGTTTTTATTAATTTTAACTGTTCAGGCGTTCAATATATTAAAAAAATCAACAAAACATCACGGATTCAACTACTCCTTTCAGAAGCTTAGCACTCAAAGGGTTAAGCTCTATAAAATTGCTATAACCAAAATTGAGTGTTTTTAAAATGTTGGGGTCAAATTTGCAAAAAACCGATTTTTGGAAATTGTAAACCCCCATAAAACCCCCTTCCCATAGTGTGATCGATCTGGTTTTCGAACTTAAAGTCATAAATGCTACTCTCCACATTTGTGCCAAATTCCATAAAAATCGGGTGTTTCTTTCAAAAGTTATCGCGGTAATGGACACATATATATATATATATATATATATATATATA
Source organism: Allygus modestus (assembly GCA_963675035.1). Lineage (NCBI taxonomy): Eukaryota > Metazoa > Arthropoda > Insecta > Hemiptera > Cicadellidae > Allygus > Allygus modestus. Next base: position 287,859,950 of record OY776111.1, read on the forward strand.
TATATACATATAAATATATATAAATTTGAACGAATAGTGTTTTTGGCATCTGGGGACCTCAAAACGAAAAGTTATCATGGTCTCGGGCTTAAGTCTTACCATGCCACTTACGGTAATAGCTTCTTCCCTATAGGGAAAATTCACTAAAATAGATTCATTTGTTAGAATAGGTACCGAGTTTGCTGTTATAAGCAGTTTTTAGTTTTCTTCCCCATCATGTATATTTATTAGACAGACAGACACTCCCTTGCAATAATGACCACCCCACCCACCTGAAACAGTCGGACAAAACCGCAAGAACCCCCCCCCCCCCTCGAAAGACTAACTGTGTGACAAGTTTGTGCCTGCTATAATGGAGCTACAGCAGAAGATTAGACTGCAAGTTTAGTGTTTGAGAACAGACTAGAGGTGTTGACAGTTTATGATGTATTTTAACATAATTTCCTACAACAGGCGAAGGAGGAGAGAGATGAGCTGCATGACAAGTTTGTGTCTGCTATACTGGAACTGCAACAGAAGTCCAGCCTGAAGAACGTCGTGCTGGAGAAGAGACTGGAGGTGCTGACGGCGGCGTTGGAGCAGCGAGATGTGCAAGTGGCAGAGGTCATGGCCGCAACAAACATCGACCCCAAGGCAATGCACTCCATCAACAAGAAACTTGAGGTATACTTTATGATAGGTGATGATTTATATAAACCTTAAAAGTTGAGATCAAGATCGTGGCAGATGCATTTTGCTTGTTTGTGATTGCTTGGATGTGTGAACCTAGTGAAATGTGTTCAGTGCAGTTATTATTGCATTGGGAGTCAATTGTAGCCTGATGTTCAAGCGCTTTATGAATATTTTCACTGTGATTTGCAGCATTATTGTTTTAACATAGATTTTTTTCATATATTTTTGTTCTTTATAGAAAAATTAGTTTGCTCAGTAGTTATTTTCATTTATGTTCTCTGGAATCATCATATCAAATTAGCAGTTTTCCAGAAAATATAAAACAACACACACGTGTCCCCAACACCTTCCTACTGCATATACGGTATGTATTTTGCATTAAATTACCTTCTTCAAAAGCACAACTAAAATTAGTTTTACCTTGATTCTTGAGGAAATGCCAGTTAATCACTCACGTAACTTATCTGTGCAGTAAAGTAATTTCTAAGACTTTTATTCAGGTTTTAAATACAACATCTTCAATGTCTACAAAAAAATTGCCTTCAGTTTAATCTGTAAAATGACAGAACAGTTTGAAGCACTTTTGGAATCATCATTGGATATAATAAAAAAGTCTTTTTTATTCATAGCAGATATAATTACACAATTATTTATTCTCTAGGAGCTACTTGCGACGAAGAACAACCGCATCCAAGAGCTACAGCTTGAGGTGGCTCGGGTGCTGAAGGCTCACGATGACATGGTGCTGGATATGGAAGCCAGACTCAAGACTCTGGGCATCTCCAGGGAGGACGTGGGCCTACAGACCATGCTCAGACCACGACAGAAGTCCGTGCACTCCTCCACATCTACATAGAGAAATGGTGTGATGGACCAATCTTAATGAGTATCAGTAACATATTTAGGAGTCATTCTTGTGTTTGAATGGATATTTATATTTTATTACTGGTCTGGATGTTTAAAGAAAATCAAGAAACATGCGTTTTATCGTATAATGTAATGTAGCAGTTTTTTAATCCCAGGTAAATTAGTTTTAGATATTTGAGTCTGTGATTCCACTTTGTATTTTTTACAACAAAAAAAAACATTAGCTGTCTTCTAAACATTAGCTGTATTTTTTGGGAATAAAAACAGTTTTATACCTTTGCTTGAAGTAAAAATTTTTTTTTGAAAAGTTTTAAACTCCTTTTATTTTAGTCATAAGTTTGGTGTTATAGTGAATTCCTGATTATTATTGAGCAGTAATATAATTTGTTTATAAATTTATGAATGAAGGAGATTTGTGATTTGACCGTTTTGCAAGTCGTATTTGCATCTGTTTAGGAATAACTTTACATTGTGTAACACTTTAATGTTTTGATGAAACTATTTTGTTTCACAGCTTGACTCAATTGGTTTATTTCATATTTACAGTTTATAGTAAATACACATTATGAATTAAGGTGTAAATGAGTTTAGAAAAATTAGGTTACATTTGAAAGAATTAATTTGGTTAACAAACTCTCATGATCATGATTTTTAGAAATCTGGGGTGCTGCAAACAACTACTATAGAGCTGCTGTTCAGTTTTGCTAGACTTTTCGATGATTCCAATGAGTCAATTTCTGGGGTAGGTAAATACAATGGTCGACACTTATTCATGTATAAGTACCAGAGGGCTTTCGGCTTACTCGCCATTTTAAACTGCTATGAGTAGCAGTGAACGAGTGGCTCATATGTGAATAAGTGTCACCTGATGAACTTCTGGTGTACTGTTAATACAGGCACACGGATTACAATGGAAACTTCTTCATCGACTCTTTTTGGTAGTGATCAGAACAATGAAACAAAACTATACGTTCCCAGTGATTTACTAAACAGACATGGAGAGACTATTATATATACTCTCAGTCATATTTCTTTTAAACTCTTATAGATGGAATTGATATATATGTTTATAGGGGTAAAAATAATAAAAAATATCCCCGTCGCAGCAAACCTGCGTACTCAGCGAATTTACAATGCATATATATGTGACTCACTACTACATAGAGCTACTTACCAAGTTTCACAAAAATACATCCATAAATAAGTGATATATAGCATTTTATTTATTCTCCATAAGAATAACATTAGGGTTGAGGATGCAGGTTTGCTGCAACGAGGAAGATAAGTAATATTTTTTTTGCAATTATCAATATAACTGAACCAGGTGAAGCTATATACCAAGTTTTATTAATTTAGGTTCATAATTAAGGGAGATAAACAACTTTACTTATTCTCCATATGAATAACATGGGGGCCGAGGATGCAGGTTTGCTGCTACGGGGACTAGCAACAAAAAACTTGTTTTTTGTGGTAATATCAATATACCACAACTAGTTCAAGCCACATACCAAGTTTCATCAATATACATTCAAAAATAATCGAGGTATAGAATTTTATTTATTCTCCATAAGGATAACATTGGACAACGTACTGTGTTTAGCACTTTGAATATCTCTGCAACGGTTGGACGTAGAACAACGATTAAAACACCAAAATGTTTGTTTTGTTGAGCTAAACACATTAATAACAGAAATGTGAAGTTTTTTATTAAAACTATCTGAGAAAAATCTAAAAACCTTTTTCCCATAAGATTAACATGGGATACGTTTTTTATTGGATTTTCTCCGCAACCACATAACCTAGGTTAATGATTCAAAATACTAAATTATTTGTTTTTTTAAGCTCTATAAAATGGTTATAACCAAAATTGAGTGTTTTTAACATTTTGGGGTCAAATTTGCAAAAAACCGATTTTTGGAAAATTGTAAACCCCCATAGAACCCCCTTCCCATAGTGCGATCGATCTGGTTTTCAAACTTAAAGTCATAAATGCTACTCTCCATATTTGTGCCAAATTTCATCAAAATCGGGTGTTTCTTTCAAAAGTTATGGCGGTAACGGACACACACACATATATATATATATATATATATACATATATATAAATTTGAACGAATAGTGTTTTTGGCTTCTGGGGGCCTCAAAACTAAAAGTTATCATGGTCTCGGGCTTAAGTCTTACCATGCCACCTACGGTAATAGCACAGACAAGTGAAGATTCGTTTCTCTGTGGTAATAGCTTCTTCCCTATAGGGGAAATTCGCTAACATCCGAAATACTTTTTATTAATTACACCGCTCTGTGACAGACAGTGACGTTATAGCTCATCAATGTGAAAAAAGTGCATTGAATACAATTTCAAGAACATAACAGATAATTTTACTTTATCCCCCTATACATAGTATATGGAGAAAGTATTGTTTTCGTAAAAATTTTCGAATTTGAGTTGTCAGTGGAAATATTCGTTTTGGTGCTCCCTGAACCCAAAAAAGTGGTTTTTACGTGATGTCTGTCTGTGTGTGTGTGTGTCCGTGTGTGTGTGTGTGTGTGTGTGTGTGTGTGTGTGTGTGTGTGTCTGTGTGGATGTGTACAGAGCTAGAGCCCTAACCTATGGGCCGATTTTTATGAAATTTGGCGTGTAGGTACTAATCCACGATATCTCCAGGCGTTTTTTTAATTTTTTTGAATTTTTGATTTTTAAGGGTAATTATCCCCCAAAAACCGCCAAAAAACATGAAAAATCCAAATTTCTCAAAAACGGCTCTAACGATTTTGATTAAACTTTCGTGGTTTGTAGAACTTTAGGTTTCCAACAAAATGACACCACCCGCATTTCTGGAAAAATGTGGGTTCAGAAATTACAGGACTTAAAACATCAAAAATTCAGTTTTTTGGATTTTTCATAAAAAATCATAAATGTTAAAAAAGATTACTATTCACCATTAAAAAGAGCTCAAAAAACTAAATAAATTAGTATTTTAAATTACTATTCTACGATTGCTAGTTGCGGAGAAAATTGAAATTTTCATTTAGCGGTAAACACAGTACGTTGTCCAATGTTATTCTTATGGGGAATACAAAAATAACTATTTCTCTCTTATTTACTGATCAATTTCATTTGATATGCAGGTCAAGTTAGCATTGACCAACAGATGATGTTCGAAATGTGTTGCTATTTAACCCTGGGGGGGGGCAAGGGGGCATTTCCCCTCTCAAAACTACTGTGTGTAGCAACGGACTCTATAGTGCCTCCAAAAAAGCAATTTGGGTGGATATTTCTGAAAACAACTATTTTAGACAATTTTCTGTACATTTATCTATACTTCATATTCTATATTTAGTAAATAACAAATATTTTTGTCATTAAAGTTTGGCTAAAAGGGAGAAAGTATGTGTCAGTTTCCTGATACTGTTTATTTTAATTCTCTTCTGCAAAAGGTCCAACTAACTTTTCAAGTCTTAGTTTTTTAGATTGATTTCAAATCTCAACTTGGGTTGAAGTCTTCCAAAGTATTCATGACAGAAAGTGTACCACCGCCAAAGTTTTGAGTGAGCAAAAACGAGCGATGGATGGGCAATCAATGTAGAGTGTCAGTTGCGTCAATATCTTCCAGATGTTGTCACTCTAACTCCCTCAACTTGTTTCATTATTGTCATCCACACCACACTCTTCGTTAAACAGCTTCGCGTCACTCAATCTTTTATTAATGAATTTCCTTTGGAAAGTGAACTATTAGCATGACCCGCACGGTGAAACTCAAGCCCGGGACCACCATAGAAGTTCCTAACGTGATCCCCTGAACACGTTTTGGGGGTCGTTCAAAATTTTATATATATATATATGTGTTTGCACTCTAGCGGTCACAGTTTTTGTCCGATTTACTTCAAATTTGGTAGGAACGTTTCTTTCTGTAATCAGTTTCACAAGTTCAAAGGGCAAAACAATCGGAAAACTTGAAACCCCTTTTTTTGGGATTAATCTTTTAAATTTCGATTTTTTGGGCCCAAAAAGGGTCAGAAAGGCCCCAGATGTAAAATCAATGCATGTTAAAAGATTGGAATTAAAAAGGCAAAAGTTTTAAGCCCTCTCTCGTCATCCTAGCATACATATTTACCGAGTTATTAAAGAAAATGTGTATCGACTAAACACAGTACGTTGTCTTACGGGGGTTTTATACTAGAAAAGCCTGTTATTCTTTTGTTAGAGTACTTTTATCATCCCCAGCAACCTCACGCCTACTTTTAAGCCTGTCTGGACCTTCTCCTAACCTTATACGGTAATGCGCAAAATTGTATTCCCAGCTTTGCAAGTAAATGAAACCAGGAGTATTAGAACAGCCAAAAAATCAATGTTTTCAGATTTCAATAAGAATTGGACAAATGCATGTTTTTACACAGATTTAGAGTTTTAAAAGTTGTTATGTGGAAATTCACTTCCCTCACGTCAGCGTGCTGCGTGCAAACTCGTTTTAATCCGACAAAGATTTGATTTATTTTTCTGAGTTGGATAATTTATACTTAACAGCTCTCCCTTGTTGTCTTATAAAACACACCTAACAACAGTGTATTAAATTTTACAAATTCAAATACATGATTATGTACTAAGTATTAAAATATAAAGTATGTCACATAACCAAATACATTTACCCTGTTGAACTAAACGCAAACGGTTCCCGAAACGAACATAATCCAACAACTGGATAATCGAGTCACTCAGCACCCAGGTAATATGATCTTTTAAATAAATTAAGGTAGTTTACTGCTACTTTCATCTTTAATCTGATCCTACTAACATTAAAAAGCTGAAAGTGTATGTCTTGTGAGGCCATCACCTGCCAACTATTGGTCCCATTGAGCTGACATTTGGTAGGAAGATCGCTATACACTGAAGCAAACGTAAGCCTTTTACAGTTTTTTACCACTGACCAAAGTTCCCATGTCAATTTGATGAACACTTTAAGTTATAATGAATCAGATGATAAAATAATCAAATGAAAGGTGTTCTTTATTCAAATAATGGAATGCAGTACACACAATGAGTTTTTTATTTTATTTACAGCATTAAAAAGCTTATTATTAAATCTCACAGCCTAGTTATAAATTTTTAATTTTAAAAATATACTGTTTGTTATATGTGTCTCCTGATTTTAGTTGGCAGTTGGAAATTTAGTTCCACTATGTGTACAAATGGGGATTTCTGTTTATATAAATAACTTTTTCTGTTTTGTACTTATATAAATAACTGAGAAATTGGCTGATATAATCTAATTTTGTTGAAAGGTAAATAATTAAAACCTTTTAAACAGTTCATATTCAAGGTTTTAATCCACTTAAACCAAAAATAACTTTTAGATGATAGTTTCAGATTCAAATTTAGTATGTTCACAGTTAAACATGGAATATACAGGGTGTCTTGCAACCATTTGAACAAACTTAACCATGTTATTCAGCAGGTCAAAACAAACAAATAATACAGTATAACATGTGTCCTATCTCATCCCATTTTCCATTAGTTGGTCTGTTTGTATATTTTCCAAAAACATTAATATGTTTGAAACGGTTTAAAATAAAATCATGGAAAATGGTACGAGTGTTACTGTAAGCAGTTGACAAATTCCATAAACAATTTGTTTTCATACAACTTTCTGTTTCAAGATGGCAGCAGTTCAAAGTTGTAAAAGTTAAATAACTAACAAAATACAAATAGTATTAACAAATTTTGAGATACAAATTATTTAGACAATTTCAAGATAAATCAAACGGTGTCTCATATGTAAAGATTGATTGATGAATAATGGGGAAAACTGAAATTTAGTGTTCAAAAGTAGGGAGACAACCGTATTTGAAAAGGCTTTTTTATTGTTATTTATCAATCAATCTTTACATATGAGATTTGATGAACATTTTATTTGCTTTAAAATTGTCTAAATATTTTGTATCTTAAAATTTTTTTAATCAAATTTGTATTTCATTAGATAATTAACTTTTAAAACTTTGAACTGCCGCCGTCTTGAAGCAGGAAGTTGTATGAAAACAACATTTTTATGTAATTTGTCAACTGCCTACAGTACACTCCTACAAATTTACATGGTTTGATTGTAAAATATTTAAAATATATTAAGGTTTTTGTAAAAAAATACATACAGACTGATAAACAGAAAACGGGACTAGATAGGACACATGTTATACTACATTATTTGTTTGTTTTGACCTGCTGAATAATGTGGTTAAGTTTGTTCAAATGTTTGCAAGACACCCTGTATAATAAACACAGCTGTTTTAGCGAATTTCCCCTATAGGGAATTAGCGAATTTCCCCTATAGGGAAGAAGCTATTACCGTAGTCGGCATGGTAAGACCTAGGCCCGGGACCATGATAACTTTTCGTTTTGAGGTCCCCAGACCCCAAAAATACCATTCGTTCGAAACTGTATATATATATATATATATATATATATATATATATATATATATATATATATATATGTGTCCGTGAGCACAATAACTCTCGTAAAAATTATCCGATTTTGATGAAATTTGGAATAAACGTGTAAAGCAACATTTATGACTTTAAGTTCGAAAACCAGCCAGATCGCTCTATCCGAAGGGGTATTTTGGGGGGGTTTTGTACCCCAAAAATGGGTTTTTTGAATTTTTTACATATAATTTTGGAAATAGTCAGATTTTATTTTTTTTCATTGGATTCAGCTTAAAAAAACACACAATTTGGTATTTTGATCATTTCTCTACGTCAATTGGTTACCGAGATATTGAAAGTGCTAAACACAGTACGTTGTCTAATGTTATTCTTATGTAGGAAAATAAAAATTTTATATCTCGCTTATTTATGAACATATACTGACGAAACTTGGTATACGGCTTCATCTGGTTGTGGACCATTGATATTTCCTCAAAAAAACAATTTTTTGACAAAGGCTCCCATAGCAGCAAACCTGCGTACTCAGTCCCATGTTATCCTTATGGAGAATAAGTAACGTGTTATCTCCCTTAATTATGAAAATAAATTAATGAAATTTGGTAAGTGACTTCACCTAGTTGAGTTATATTGATATAAGCATAAAACCCCATTTTTTTGTGTTCCTTGCTTCAGCAAACCTACATACTCAGCCGCCATGTTATTCTTATGGAGAATAATTAAAATGTCATAAATTGTTTATTTATGAATGTATATTGATGAAACTTGGTATGTAGCTTTATGAGGCATTAAGATAAATATATATGCATTGGAAATTCGCTAAGTATGCAGGTTTGCTGCTACGGGGGTATTTTTTTTTAGCGAATTTCCCCTATAGGGAAGAAGCTATTACCGTAGTCGGCATGGTAAGACCTAGGCCCGGGACCATGATAACTTTTCGTTTTGAGGTCCCCAGACCCCAAAAACACCATTCGTTCGAAACTGTATATATATATATATATATATACATATATATATATATATATATATGTGTCCGTGAGCACGATAACTCTCGTAAAAATTATCCGATTTTGATGAAATTTGGTATAAACGTGTAAAGCAACATTTATGACTTTAAGTTCGAAAACCAGCCAGATCGCTCTATCCGAAGGGGTATTTTGGGGGGGTTTTGTACCCCAAAAATGGGTTTTTCGAATTTTTTACATATAATTTTGTAAATAGTCAAATTTTATTTTTCCCCATTGGATTCAGCTTAAAAAAACACACAATTTGGTATTTTGATCATTTCTCTACGTCAATTGGTTACCGAGATATTGAAAGTGCTAAACACAGTACGTTGTCTTAATGTTATTCTTATGGAGGAAAATAAAAATTTTATATCTCGCTTATTTATGAACATATACTGACAAAACTTGGTATACGGCTTCATCTGGTTGTGGACCATTGATATTTGCTCAAAAAAACAATTTTTTACCCAAGGCTCCCGTAGCAGCAAACCTGCGTACTCAGCCCATGTTATTCTTATGGAGAATAAGTAACGTGCTATCTGCCTTCATTATGAAAATAAATTAATGAAATTTGGTATGTGGCTTTACCTACCTGAGTTATATTGATATTTGTATAAAACCCTTTTTTTTGTCTTCCTTGCTTCAGCAAACCTGCATACTCAGCTGCCATGTTATTCTTATGGAGAATAATTAAAATGTCATAAATCGTTGATTTATGAATGTATATTGATGAAACTTGGTATATGGCTTTATGTGGTATTAAGATATATATATATCCATTGGAAATTCGCTGAGTACGCAGGTTTGCTGCTACGGGGGTATTTTTTTTTTGGTGTATCTACGCCAGTGGCATTTTTTAACATTTTGATAGGGAACGGTCCAAACCCTGGGCTTGTTACTATCTAATGTCGACCTATTCTTAGAAAGCATCATTAATTAATATCCCAATTATAAATGGCAGCTGGCTCCAGTTGCGAACATTCTCAACATTTTGCTATTATTAAGAATATTAAATAATAATAAAATTATATTAAGTGCATGCAGCACGCTGACATGAAGGAAGCAAGCTTGCATATTTAAAACTTAAAATACAAAATTTTGAAATGAAATCTAATACAAAACCATTCTTTTCATGACCACAATACAAGACACATGGACCATTTGAAGATAAATATTAAAAAACTCAACAGACCTATACATATATAATTATAATACTTTATAACAAACTTTAAACAATGACAAACTACCAATTGAAAAATTCAAGAAATATTTGAGGACATTTTAAAATGAAAACATTAATGTAAAAATAGAATTCTTTAAACTGAAATTATTGTGAACTACATATATCAACATTTATATTTTGTATTTACCCATTGTAGTGCATAAAATGATGCCTGATACAATAATGTAAATTTACTTAAATAAGGTCATAAACCAATCAACAAATGGTCATAAACCAATCAACTTAATCTTAATAACAGTCTAGCTCCTTGAATACCACCACCCAGCAACCTGCATATTCAAGCTCCTTGAATACCACCACCCAGCAACCTGCATATTCAAGCTCCTTGAATACCACCACCCAGCAACCTGCATATTCAAGCTCCTTGAGTACCACCACCCAGCAACCTGCATATTCAAGCTCCTTGAATACCACTACCCAGCAACCTGCATATTCAAGCTCCTTGAATACCACTACCCAGCAACCTGCATATTCAAGCTCCTTGAATACCACCATCCAGCAACCTGCATATTCAAGCTCCTTGAATACCACCACCCAGCAACCTGCATATTCAAGCTCCTTGAATACCACTACCCAGCAACCTGCATATTCAAGCTCCTTGAATACCACCACCCAGCAACCTGCATATTCAAGCTCCTTGAATACCAATACCCAGCAACCTGCATATTCAAGCTCCTTGAATACCACCACCCAGCAACCTGCATATTCAAGCTCCTTGAATACCACCACCCAGCAACCTGCATATTCAAGCTCCTTGAATACCACTACCCAGCAACCTGCATATTCAAGCTCCTTGAATACCACTACCCAGCAACCTGCATATTCAAGCTCCTTGAATACCACCACCCAGCAACCTGCATATTCAAGCTCCTTGAATACCACCACCCAGCAACCTGCATATTCAAGCTCCTTGAATACCACCACCCAGCAACCTGCATATTCAAGCTCCTTGAATACCACCACCCAGCAACCTGCATATTCAAGCTCCTTGAATACCACCATCTAGCAACCTGCATATTCAAGCTCCTTGAATACCACCACCCAGCAACCTGCATATTCAAGCTCCTTGAATACCACCACCCAGCAACCTGCATATTCAAGCTCCTTGAATACCACCACCCAGCAACCTGCATATTCAAGCTCCTTGAATACCACCACCCAGCAACCTGCATATTCAAGCTCCTTGAATACCATCACCCAGCAACCTGCATATTCAAGCTCCTTGAATACCACCACCCAGCAACCTGCATATTCAAGCTCCTTGAATACCACCACCCAGCAACCTGCATATTCAAGCTCCTTGAATACCACCACCCAGCAACCTGCATATTCAAGCTCCTTGAATACCACCACCTAGCAACCTGCATATTCAAGCTCATTGAATACCACCACCCAGCAACCTGCATATTCAAGCTCCTTGAATACCCACCACCCAGCAACCTGCATATTCAACAAATTTACAATGGACTTAGAAAAAAGGGATGCAATTTTTATTGAATTTGGTAATTAATTTTGCCAATGTTCAAATTGTTCTAAATTGTTCAAACTGATAAGCAGGCAAATAAACACGTTATTTAATAAAAATATTATTATTTGTAAAAGCCTTGATACCTTATTGTTTTCAATATCAATCTCATGTAAAATTAACATATAGCGACCATCTACTAAAATTAGTTTTAATTTCTCGATAAAATGTTTTGCGATTTTAAAATTACTTACTGAATCCAAATTTATGCTTTACATATTTTTTGTATTAGATTTTATTAACTCACTGAGATGTTTTCTTAGGAGAAAAGCTGGTGAACTGATAGAATTAGACTTGATCTTATCGGATTAAGTTCTTTATGCATCGTGACCAAATGTTTGAACCTAGGACTAGGAGCCACTGCCTTGGGGTTATAGGCTACAGTGCCTTAATTTTTGAAGGATTAATTACACAGATATTTACCAAACTGTTCTGTATTCTTTCATTGTAGCCTAATCCTTATCAACTATCTCCACTACTGCGTTTTTCTTAAAATAATCGTTGACTTTCCTTTCTAAAGTTGAGTTAGATTTATCTGTGAGTACCATTTTAGCATTGTTATTTGTAATTTTACCGGTGATCAATTTTTTTTCTGTCATTGAATATTTAAAATTTTTTCTCAAATGCCTTTAGCGAATTTTCCTTATAGGGAAGAAGCTATTACCGTAGTCAGCATGGTAAGACCTAATCCCGGGACCATAACTTTCCGTTGTGAGGTCCCCAGATGCCAAAAACACCATCCGTTCAAAACTGTATATATATATATATATATATATATATATATGTATATATATCTATATCTATATATATATATATATATATATATATATATATATATATATATATATATAAAACAGGCAAAGCCCTGGCTGACTGACTCACTGACTGACTGACTCACTCACTCACTCAACACTAATTCTCCACCTTCCCATGTAGGTAGAGAGCTGAAATTTTGTACACTGATTCTTTAGGCATAAAATAGGAAAACTAAATGGTTTTCATCCTAATGTGACCTTAGGGCTCCGCCAGAGACCCCGCCAAAGTTCCCATGTATTCCTTATGGAATTTTGTTTGAGCTGGTGAAAATACAAACAGCTGATCTTGATTCGTAGTAGTTCCACGGGCTAACCACAGAATGCAGCACACACAACTGTAATAGTTTTTATAAATCATCTGCGGGGCGAAGCCTGCACATCCATGAAAAATGGATATGAGAAGAAGACAATAGAAAGAATGATAAGTCTAAAGATAAGAAAACAAAAAGGAAACAATAAGGCATTAACAAATGATAACACCAAGTAAATGTACGTTACATTTAATTCAAAATTGGAAAAAGCGATAAGAAGTACATTCAAAAACTCAAACTTGAAAATAAGTTATAAAACCAAAAATAACGCCTTTAATCTTATAAACTCTAAAGTTACAAAGAATGAAAATAGTCAAGAAGATAAGTACAATAAATCTGGCATATATAGAATTACATGTAGCGAATGTGATAGCTATTATATTGGCCATACAAGAAGAAACTTTAGGATCCTATTTAAAGAAAATTTACTTATAATATTATTAGATAATTTTTTTGTAAATAGCTTTGTGTTAGCAATTTTATGTGACTCGAGTTGTTTTGAAAACCATGTAATGTTCATGAAAAACGCTCTAAATAAAAGACCATTTCATTTATTTATTTATTTACTCTTAAATTGAGAAACAACACAATCATGAAATCCAATTATGCAGAACACACAATGAATTCAGGGTATAAATACACAAATTTGGAAGAAAACTTATCAATTTTGGTGTTCGAATAGAGGCAAGAAAACTTAACGTCAAGGAAGAAATGCATCTATACTTAAATAATAAGATTCACAAAATATTGTAAATAATATGCAAGTTAAAGAATAACATCATATCTTCGAAAAATCGATGAAATAAGAACTAAGCTGAAGTAACTTTACATAGTATATACAGAGATGAACATTTATTGTATTCTCCTATCTTTTATACAGTTTTAGATTTATTGATCATTATTTTTATTTTTAAAATTTGTTTGTAATTAATATATTTGTTTGTTAGGTTAAATGTGACTCTGAATGTGGCCATTATGGTTGAAACTAGTAAGTCAAAATAAAAATGTTTCTACAAAAGGGTAATCGTTTATAATGTTTATAACAATAAATCTACCGTGTGTCCGTGATTGCGATAACTCTCATAAAAATGGTCCGATTTTGATTAAATCCATACACAATTATAATTATTCTTCATAACAATAACATTGAGGTTGAGTACAGGCTAAAAAATTAAATAAATACAAGCAAATACATAGTAGCTCTATTTGTGTATTCTTTCATAAGTCAACATTATAATTTTGAAAGCCCAGGGGGTGGAGCCCTGAAGGTGGATGTTTTCTAAAACCCACCACAGGTACAAATCTAGATGTTAAGGACCTTCAAATAACACATGGACCATATAATATGATATTAGACCTAATAGTTTTGCCGTGAATTTAGAGCAGGTTGATATTGACAACAGTAAGGTGTCAAGGCTTTACCGTGAAGAATTAATATTTGATACTATTTATTTCTTTGCGATCAATCTACAATGCTGAAATACACTATTCAAGAATTCGCCCGAAGTTTCGGCTGAACTCTCGTCCGAAAGCTCACTGCATATATTCGGTAGGTACTCGTGCGGCTCCCACTCTTCACCGAACATTCGTAATCAACCCAAATATTTGGGCGTAGTCCCAATAGTGTGGGAGCAGTTTAGGGATAGTCGTATTTTGCTACTACTATAGTTAATTATTGACTGAAAACCTCGTGTTTGATATAAATTACCGCAGGTATAGTTGAATCGCTTTTACCTGCTATTTCCTAGAAAAAAACAACACAAATATACAAGTATGCTTTCTCTCTTTTGACCTACCGTACTAACTAAGAGTGATTAAAAAACATGTGCTTATTGTTATTATTAATAGGAATATTCAAAATGTAAATCAAATTTGTAATATATTCGGACTTTGAGATTGAAATTTAAAATAAATGGCAACACCCCCTACGACCTACGGACTATTTACTCGTATGTTTAGTATAACTGAAATACTACTGGTCGCTGAGTACCTGTTATTAGGCAAAGGTCACTTTTTGAAATAGTAATTAATAATCAAGATAAGGCTTGATGAAAAACAATATTTAAAAATTTATTCATGTCTCGTAAGAATTACAATTAGGCTGAATAAGCAGGATTGCTGCGATGCGTGTTTAAATTAATGGACTACAACCAGATGAAACCACATAATCAAATTATATTTATAAATAAAACGAAAATTAAAATTAAAATGCCTCTCGGTTATACTTAGTTTAAAAGTTAAATATTTTCAATAACCAACATGGTATGTACTATAAGCAACCATTATAGTAAATAAATGTATAATTTCATAATATCCTTAGAGCAACTTTGAAAAAAAAACTGCTTAATATCACTCTCAAAAATGCAAAAGGAGTTTTACAATCACAAAAACAATTTGAAAACTTTTATATTAAATGGAATGACGAGAAAGACTGATGGGTTTCCGATCTCGGATCTAATTAAAGCAAAGACCGTCGCAATAAAAACTCCCGACTCCCAACATCGTGTCGACACCGAGAGCTAATCATCGTTTCTTGGCTCGCGCACTTTTAATTTCGAGAAATACACTCCCTTCAATAATTCATTTTTCATGCAACTTTAATTTTCATCGCTATAAGTCACCATCGACCCTCAAGAAACCGATTTCAATTTGTAACACATGCGGGGCGGGCGCGATCGCATTCGTTTTCCTACTCCTCTAAACACTTTCCCCTGTAATCCGTGGAAAGGAGAAATTCTGAAAAAATTACTCTTGAACTCAACTTGTGTTTCAAAGCATCTCACCATCTAATTTTATTGTGTATTGTAAACTGTGTTTTTTATTTACTTAAACTAAACTATACATATGCACAGGAAATAACCCAACAAGTTAACAAGTTAATTTGAGAAACAAATAATATTTGTGTAGTTGTAAAATACAAAAACATACATCAATAACAATAACTTTATATAAGAACTTTGCCGTAGGTATTAGGCTATAGTTTTTGGAAAATCTATTAATATTATAAAGAAGAGGTGGTTTCTGTTTGTCTGTCTGTCTGTCTGTCTGTCTGATGTTCCGAATAAACGTAAAAACTACTGAACCGACTGGGCTGAAACTTTGCACAAAGGTAGATCTTGAACCCTTGCAACACATAGGCCTATTCACATCCTTAAAATCCCCTCGCGCTACGCCCCGTGAACGTCCTAAGCTTAAATTTTTAAATTTCAGAAGAAAGTAAACATTCAAAAACTGTAATTCGAACTGCTGTGGACACGTCCATTTGACCGCTTGAAAGGCAGAAGCAAGGATAGCTGTTTCAAGCTAACTTACCATTCTAACCCGTGCGAAGAACGGGTACTTCAGCTAGTAATTAATACTAGTAGCCTGTCGTAGCTTCGCTCGCGATCACAACGTAATATTATATTACATCTATGTAAGCTCTTCTGTTATCATGTGTTTTACTATCAACACCTGTTTTAGTATGCAATTAATAAATTTTTCGTCTGTTTAAGTAAACAAAATCTTTTCTCCATAAGGAATAACTTTAAAGGCCTGTGGGGCAAAGCCCGAGGACTTTTATTACAGGAATTGGTAAAAGGGGGCGTCTACATAAAAAGCATTTAATTTTGACACATCGTTTGTAAAAATCCGTCCATTATTAACGGAGGAGTAGTGCTTCGTAGAAATCGCCTTCACGTATTATATATAAGGATATTATATATAAGGATAGCACCCACACCTAGTAAAATACTATCAATAATATATACTGATTAAGTACTTAATCGAAATAAATTACTGAAATAAGGTAGATATACTGATTTTCCTACTGATTTAATTCTTTCTTAATTATTAAGTTCTCTTAGTAAAGTTAATCAAGTTCTCTCTGAAGTAATCTCATGACGTCCTCTAGATTTTAATTACTATTATAGCTCTTCACCCACGGATTGGCACCCTTTGAGGCAATTTTTTGTAGAGGTTAGGTACCGGTAATACATTACAATCAGTCATAGGCTCAAACTGGCCCTTTTAAAAGCTCCCCCTAAAATGAAGCCGCCTAATTCTCCAACTGGCATCCCCATACTTGGCTGTCACGTAAAGCTCTAACACGTATAGGAAAATTTGCCCTCAGTTCACGCGCAATGTACCGAGGGTGCAAATATACCATATATGTCCTGGGTTTGGACATTACGGAAAGTGTTGCGGTCCACCTCGCCTCGGTGTAAACGATGCCCGACTGTGCTGTGAGCGATGAGAGCGAGAGAATAGAACAGGCTCGCGCCGCCCAAGATGAGTCGCGTCGCCACCACGAACCACAATCAGAAACAAATTAAAATTCAGTTACAAAGATTAAACACTGCTCCGTCAATTCGACTCGGACTGAGCAGCTAACAAAGTGATCAGTGCCAGCCGGGAAAAGGAATGACATTATGTAATGCTTCTCTAATTATTGCGATATGGACAACGCACACGCATTTAATCGTGAAACCCCAATATTAACGATACGCTGAACTACTATAATGTATCTTGCGCAGGTTATTAATTTGTTAAATGGATGGATTGCATTTTTTAATGAATAAAACACAATAAAAACCGTTGATCAATGAACATATAGATCAGTTATGTTTACAATAATGGCAGCCGAGTATTAATTATATCACTTCAATTACTTCATTAACAATGGGTGACCTATGAGGTGTCGGTTTATTAGTGAATTTCCTATGGAAAGTGAACTATTAGCATGACCCGCACGGTGAAACTTAAGCCCGGGACCACCATAGAAGTTCCTAACGTGACCCCCTGAACACGTTTTGGGGGGCCGTCCAAAATTTTATATATATATATATGTATATATATATATATATATATATATATATATATATATATATATATATATATATATATATGTGTATGCACTCTAGCGGTCGCATTTTTTTCCGATTTACTTCAAATTTGGTAGGGACGTTCCTTTCTATAATCTGTTGGACAAGTTCGTTGGGCAAAACAATCGGAAAACTCTAAACCCCTTTTTTGGGGATTACTCTTTCAAATTTCGAGTTTTTGGACCCAAAAAGGGTCAGAAAAGCCCCGGATAGGAAATTAACGCATGTTAAAAGATGGGAATTAGTGTGACAAAACTTTTAAGCCCTCTCTCGTTATTCTAGCATAAATATTTACCGAGTTATTAAGGAAAATGTGTATCGACCAAACGCAGTACGTTGTCTTATGGGGATTTTACATTAGAAAAGCCTATTATTCATTTGTTGGTGTACTTTTATCATCCCCAACAATCTCACGCCTACTTTAAAGCCTAACTGGACCTTCTCCTAGCCTTATAATGTGCAAAATTGTATTCCCACCATTGCAGGTAAATAGAACCAGGAGCATCAGAACAGCCAAAAAATCAATATTTTCAGATTTGAATAAAAATTGGAATAAATGTATGTTTTTAACTGATTTTGAGTTTTTATAGTTTTTTATGTGGAAATTCACTTCCATCACGTCAGCGTGCTGCGTGCGAACTCGTTTTGGGTTGAAACATTTCGATTCCTGATTGTAACTGTGAGTTCATACCGTTACGTGATAGAAGAGCTTGCCCTATACATTAGTATATGTGGGGGATTGGGAGGTTCTAAGATAAAGCCCTAACGGATTTTAGAATCGGGGAAAATAATATGTTTGGTTCTGGTGTGTTGTGTCTTCTTACTAGTTGTTGGATCAATAAATTCAGCAGTTTTTGCGATATAGAGTTTCCAACTTACATGCAGATTCATAATATTATAGTATAAATGAATAAGACAGTAACTTAATACTCGTATTAAGATAGGATGGGAAATAAACGTTAGTAGGATTATTAGTAGTAGCCTACCATTATCTGCATCACGTAAATTAACAATATAATTAGACACATTCTGTATCAGTTCGATCCATCAAAAACCAAACGTCACCAATTATAAAGTTGGACACCGCGTATCCGTCACGGGAATGTCACCTCCATCAGCGGGTCGACACTAAATCCGGCCAACAACAACACAACTGTGCAGTTTTAATCGCGGAGCAGCAGTGTTGAGCGATGGTCGGCCGGATGAGTGATGCTCTGATCACGCCGTGTATCGGTCCTGTTTACATGTAAACCGCGGCCATAACTCCGGGGTCGCACTAACCTCTATATTGGACCACCTGGATGGGTTTACGGGGCCCGAGTATGCCGCCTTACCTCCGTCGTATTGCCTTTTATATCGCCCCGTAGGAGGATCCGAACTAAAATAAAAATATCTCATGCCGTTCTCTCCCCGCTCCGCGGCTCCGTTTAGGATTCTAGTGTTTTGCCTTTATGTACCCCATGCGCATATTTCAGTTTACGATATTTTTATCGTCATGTTTTTATTTTTGAGATTCCCCGACTCTTAAAATCTTTCCGCCCTTAGGCTCTTGGTATCGGCAAAGGAAAGTGTTATGTTATAGCTTGGGGAGTTCGATATTTGAAGTAAGCCATTTTGAGTAACGATTCCTTTTATACTTATCATGCAGGAGGGATTGTCCACGTAACGTGATTGAATTTACATAAATTGGTTTTTAACCTTAATAATATTGCAGTGAGTGATCAGTTTTTTAAATATTTATTTATCATTAAAGGATTTATCTTGTAAAGAATCTATTTATCAATTATTTGGTGTAGCACGTAACCTTTGTCTAAAGAAAAATTAACGTGTTGTGTTAATGCATAACATGATTTAGGAGCTATGGTCTTCCTAATAACTACAATAAAGTAAATAAATATATGAAGTAAGACATGTTATAAAGAGGCATAAGATTTAAGTAATAAATTAGTTTATATTTAAACTAATAATCTGTAATCTATAGAAAGCAAAAGTTTAGTATGTATCTTTTTACAATACCCAACTAAAAGTGTTGATCCGTGTGTTAGAATGTAGAAAAGTGAGCTATTAGCTTGAACCACACAGTGAGACTTAAGTCTGGGACCACGATACCAAGTTTATAACGTGATCCCTTAACAGTTTTCTTTGAGGGGGGTGGGCGGTCGGTCGCTAAAACCGTATGTATATAAAATAAAAATAATATTTATTATTTGTATAATGTATATATATATAAGATATTATATTATATTTATATATGTGTGTCACAATTATTGTCCGATTTACTTCAAATTTGGTATAGGGAAACGAAATTCCTGCCTATAATCAGTTGAAAGATTTCGTTGTACAAAACAATTGGAAATCAATTATTGTACGGAATTCCATATTTTTAAGTTGTTCCTAATAAGATAAACTCTAGACCTCTAAAAATAATAAATAGTATAATGCTTTTTTTGTAATATGTCAAAAATATCAAACAAACATGAACAAATCTGACTGTGTTCTCTATTGGGATTTAAAATCAAAACCCCTAAAAAACAAAAAATATCAACAGCACCATAAAAGATATAACTGTTGTGCGGTAGTATAGAAGATACGTACCGAAAATCAGCTCTCTGTATTTTAAAGGTTATAAATTACGTTTCCAATGAAACATGTTAAAATGACCACCCTATGTCAAACTGCTACTTTGATAATTATATACAATTAATGCAGATTTTTCGTATTATTGTGGCTTTATTTGTGAACTCATAATTGGTTTATGAGTCAGTAACTTCAAATTAATTCCCTTTCCTAAGATTAAATTACAAGATTTTAATAATAAGGTTAAAAAATAAACAAAGAATAGTAGTTTATGACTAGTAATTTAGCTCTTTTACCGTGTACCCAGTATTTGTAACCGCTAATGATTTCTAAACAAGTGCAAACGAGATTTCAAAAACAAATCGGGTTTCCGTTTATCCTAACTTTATTTCCCTCACAAGTTTCAATCTCATAAAGAAACATATTCAAAGGTTCAGCGGCGACCGAACGTCTCGGAATGCAATGAAAGAGGAGTTAGGAGAGCCAAGTTGCGTGGGGGGGGGGACGGAGGCGATGTAGATGAGGCGACAAGGCGCAGATGGGCCGAAATGACATGCGGCGGGCACATGTGGTCAAGCTGATGTGATTTCGATATGCGAAAACACGGAGGAATCTCATAAGTCGGATACGCAATAAAACTGCGAAAAGAGAGGAGCGGCCACACGTGAGGCGAAAATAGATCGCTAGTAATCGAGGGGTAATGCCAGGGGACGTGAAACATCGCCGATACATCGGATTGTTGCCGGCCATCGCAAAAACAACGGGGCGCCTGGGGAACGATCGCCGCGTCCGAGCGAGCTGAGGCAATATGCACGGGGTTAGAACGATACATCGCTCAGTTGCTGAGACAATGCGGGATCTATTGGATAGTAAGCCGCGGGAGTATTGCGCGAACTATCACCTGAGCTACGATGTTGTATATCACTAGTTACAGCCAGAGGAAGACAATTGTTAAATTTATATCCTTAGTTTGGTATATTTTATAGGGTGTATTTTCATTAAACTGGGAAGTGACATTTTAAACAATTATTATAATGAAGGATTATCATTTTTTACTTTCTTCCACGTATACATAGTATGTGGAGAAAGTATTGTTTTCGTAAAAATGTTCGAATTAGAGTTGTTAGTGAAAATATTCGTTTTGGTGCTCCCTGAACCCAAAAAAGTGGTTTTTACGTGATGTCTGTCTGTCTGTCTGTCTGTCTCTCTCTCTCTCTCTCTCTCTCTCTCTCTCTCTCTCTCTCTCTCTCTCTCTCTCTCTCTCTCTCTCTCTCTCTCTCTCTCTCTCTCTCTCTCTCTCTCTCTCTCATGGTGTGTGTGTGTGTGTGTGTGTATGTGTGTGTGTACAGAGCTAGAGCCCTAACCAACGGTCTGATTTTTATGAAATTTGGTTTGTTGGTACTAACCCACGATATCTCCAGGCGTTTTTTTCATTTTTTGGATTTTTATATTTTTAAGGGTAATTATCCCCCAAAAAACGCCAAAAAACATGAAAAATCAAAATTTCTCAAAAACGGCTATAACGATTTTGATTAAACTTTATTCGTTTGTAGAAATTTTGTTTCCAAACGAAATGACACCACCCGCATTTCTATAAAAATTCGGGTTCAGAAATTGCAGGACTTAAAAAATCAAAAATTCAGTTTTTTGGATTTTTCATAAAAAATCATAAATATAAAAAAATATTACTATTCACCATTAAAAAGAGCTCTTAAATCTAAATAATTCAGTATTCCGAATTACTATTCTACTTCGGTACAAAGTACCGAAGTACGTTGTCCAATGTTATTCTTATGGGGAATACAAAAATTACTATTTCTCTCTTATTTACTGATCAATTTCGTTCAAACTTGATATAATTGACGGGTTAGCATTGACCAACAGAGGAAATTCGAAATATGTTACCCCTTAATAACCCTGAGGAGGGAATAGGGGGCATTTCCCCCCTTAAAACCACGTGTGAAGCAATTCTGTAGCGCAGTTCTGTGTAGGATTCTGTAGCGCCTCAAAAACAGGTATTTGGGTGGATATTTTTGAAAAACAACTTGTTTACAAGATTTTCTGTACATTCCACTGTGCTTTGTATTCTATATTTAGTAAATAAAAAGTAATTTATTCATTAAATTTGGGCTAAAGGGAGAAAGTATGTGTCAGTTTCCTGATACCGTTTATTTAAATTAAAAACATATGTATCCATCTAAGATAAATATTTTAACTGCATGATGAGGAAGCGTGAACCATATGACGAAATATTAAAATATAGGTAACCCCAATAAGACATACCTCATCAAGAGAACTTTGGATTCGTCAGATTCGTCAGCAAGAGATTTTGACTGATCCTTACCTCTTGAGACACCGAAGAATGAATAAGTATGCTAAATCTGTCTGTCAACTGAACAAATAAAATACCTGCGACTAATTACAGTAGGCCTTAAGAGGATGAAGAGTTATCTGATTAGAACGCAGATTGTGAGAAAATCTGACATTTAAAAACTGAACAAAATTACATGATTAGCAGGATTGAAAGTTTTTGTTGTTAGTATGTATTGCAGCGTTTTTAAACCATCCAGGAGAAGTAAAAACGGATAAGAAATTCAAATAAAAGACAAATTATAGGCACCTTAAATTAAAGAAAAATAGGAACATCCGGGTAAACCCTGGTTCACCAGACATTTAATATACAAATTGTCGGATTGGGAACCAATAAAGAGTAACTGGTGATTTAACACAAGAGCAGTCGGTAGCTATACAACTTTATTGGAGAAATCTCGTTTTAAACTTTCTTCAAGCAGGTTCATAAATAACAGGATATAAAAGATTAATGCCGCGTTATTATTTAATTTTCAACTTCCTCTGAGTTAACAAGGGCATAAATAACACCTTGCCGATATTGCGATAAGGAGCAATATTATAGAAGCAGTAAAGTTATGACCGATGTTAATTTTTTGCTCTCCGACTTTTGTTGGCCGCCAGGGTTGGATCCGCGCCTAATGCTGCTCTAAATCGGCGCTCACATGCGCGAACAAAAACTTCACCCTGCATAATCTACTTAAAACTTTGCCCTTTTCAATTAACTTAAAGAGTCTGACTTTTTGTCCCTTTTCGTAATTGTACTCAATCGGAATTAGTTTATCGAAATACTTTTTCCTAATCGGGAGCAAATTCACTTTACTCTTTCACATTTTTTATAATCCGACTTAGTTCGGTTTATTAGGCTGTAAAGTTTAAGGCTCAATTAAATCTAATGGACAGACATTTGTTGTCATCACGTTGTGTTTTAAGGTTATGCCTAGCTTTCTTTAATTACGACATGTTGTGAGTGTACTGATATGCAAGTGAGGAGGCTCCATAATGGTCAATCACAAAGTACTACCATCAATTTCAAAGGAACAACTCTGCTGTATAACACAATTTCAAGTTATAACAATACTATTACTTTTTGACTATATAAGTATACTCAATTTCAAGGTAAACAATACCCCCGTCGCAGCAAACCTGCGAACTCAGCGAATTTCAAATGCAAAATATATGTCTTAATACCACATAAAGCCGCATACCAAGTCTCATAAAAATATATTCACAAATAAGCGATATATCAAATTTGAATTATTCTTCAAAAGAAAAACATTGGGGATGAGTACGCAGGTTTGCTGCAAGAAGGAACAACAAATATGGGGTTTCATGTAAATATCAATATTACTCAACTAGGTGAAGCCACATACCAAGTTCCATTAATATAAATTCATAAATAAGCGATATATACCATTTTGATTATTCTCCATAAGAAAAACATGGGGGATGGGTACGGAGGTTTGCTGCTATAAGGAACCCAAAAAATGGTGTTTTATGCAAATATCAATAGAACTCAACTAGGTGAACCAAGATACCAAGTTTTATTAATTTATGTTCATAATTAACAGGGATAACACGTTACTTATTCTCCATAAGAATAACATGGGGGCTGATACGCCGTTTGCTGCCACAGGAACTATAGGCAACAAAATTTTTTTAGGGCAAATACCAATAGACCACAACGATATGAAGCAATATACCAAGTTTCATCAGGATAAGTTATAAATAAGCGAGATATACAATTTTTCTTATTCTCCATAAGAATAACATTGGACAACGTACTGTGTTTTGCACTTTCAATATCTCTGTAACCATTTGACGTAGAGGAATGATCAAAACACCAAATTGTGCGTCTTTTAGCGAATTTCCCCTATAGGGAAGAAGCTATTACCGTAGGTCTCATGGTAAGACTTAAGCCCGAGACCATGATAACTTTTCATTTTGAGGTCCCCAGATGCAAAAAACAACATTCGTTCAAATTTATATATATATATATATATATATATTTATATATATATATATTTATATATATATTTATATATATATATATATATATATATATATATATATATGTCCGTAAGCACGATAACTCTCGTAAAAGAGGTCCGATCTTAATGAAATTTGGTACAAACGTGTAAAGTACCATTTATTTGAACGAGTTCGAAAACCAGACATATCGCACCATCCGAAGGGGGGTTTTGGGGGGGTTTTTACCCCAAAAATGGGTTTTTTGGGGTTTCCACATGTAATTTTTATTAACATCAAATTTTAATTTTCACCATTGGATTCAGCATAAAAAAAACAAACAATTTGGTATCTTGATCATTGCTCTACGTCAATTGGTTACTGAGATATTGAAAGTGCTAAACACAGTACGTTGTCTAATGTTATTCTTATGGAGGAAAAGAAAAATTGTATATCTCGCTTATTTATGAACATAAACTGACGAAATTTGGTATATGGCTTCATCTGGTTGTGGTTTATTGTTGTTTGCACAAAAAAACAATTTTTTGCCTATGGGTCCTGTAGCAGCAAACCTAGGTACTCGGTCCCCATGTTATTCTTATGGAAAATAATTAAAATGTTAAATATCGCTTATTTATGAATGTATATGGATGAAACTTGGTATGTGACTTCACATAGCTGAGTTCTATTGATATTTGCATGAAAACCCATTATTTTGTGTTCCTTGTTGCAGCAAACCTGCGTACTCATCCCCAATGTTATTCTTATGGAGAATAATTAATATTTTAAATATCGCTTGTTTGTGAATATATTTCTTATGAATCCCTGTTAAGTGGCTTAATGTGTTATGTTATAATTCATTGGAAATTCGCTGAGTATGCAGGTTTGCTGCGACGGGGGTATTTTGAAATTATGCTGATTCAAATGGAAAAACTAAAATCTGACTTTTTCAAAAATTAAACGTAAAAACTCAAAAACCCATTTTTGGGGTACAAAACCCCCCCAAAATACCCCTTCGGATAGGTCGATTGTCTGGTTACCAAACTTAAGTCATAAATGCTGCTTTAGACGTTTATACCAAATTTCGTCAAAATCGGATTATTTTTACGAGAGTTATCATGCTCACACACACACACACACACACACACATAAAAGCGAGATATACAATTTTTATTCTTATTCTCCATAAGAATAACATTGGACAACGTACTGTGTTTAGCACTTTCAATATCTCCGTAAGCTTTTGACGTAGAGGAATGATCAAAACACCAAATTGTGCGTCCTTTTACGCTGATTCAAATGGAAACTAAAATCTGACTTTTTCAAAAATTAAACGTAAAAACTCAAAAAACCATTTTTGGGGTACAAAACCCCCCAAAATACCCCTTCGGATAGGTCGATTGTCTGGTTATCAAACTTAAGTCATAAATGCTGCTTTAGACGTTTATACCAAATTTCGTCAAAATCGGATTATTTTTACGAGAGTTATCATGATCACGGACACACATATAGGCCTATCAAACATAAAATACCAATTCCTAACTGTATATATATACAGTTTCGAACGAATGGTGTTTTTGGGGTCTGGGAACCTCAAAACGAAAAGTTATCATGGTCCCGGGCCTAGGTCTTACCATGCCGACTACGGTAATAGCTTCTTCCTTATAGGTGAAATTCGCTAAAAAAGCAACTTACAAACATAAATAACTAAAATACACAGTTTGTAAAGATTATTCCTCTGTCGTTCAGTTAAATTATTGTTTATTTCGTGTCATTATAGAAATCTCATTAAGACTCTTCGTCTACAGTATTTTTATAATATCTTTTACAAAAAATAAATGTAAACATAGTGAGAGGGTGGGTTTACTGCCGAAAAGTACAGATGAACAAATACGGTAAGTTTTACTTGTGTAAAAATTGTAAAACGTGTGAAGATTAGGTATGGAATTTACATTATAACAAATTACAGTTTTATTTTATGGGGGACTCAATTAATTGCAAGGCAGGGAGCAGGGAGTGTCTATTGCAAGACGGGGTGTAAGGAAATGATGGTAGAACAGTTAAACATTATATTATTCACAAAGTTATATTAAATTATGACCAACCAGCAACATACACAACCACAACTAAATTTCGAAAACAACAATTTGAGAAAAAGTTAAAATTCAGAAAAATAATTAAAATATAATTACGTAAAATATAAAATTTAGAATGTAAGGCTTTCCATAAGTTCTTGAGATTTGAAGCTTCTCCCTCGAATCACCAATTTTGATTGTCCTATCTCCTCTCCTCGTCCTTTCGTCCATGATTCCCCCCCTCTCCTCTCTGGCCCAGTTGAAAGGTTATAGAAACCTCTAAAGTTAGTCACCACCGACCGAGATCGAAGAATTCTGAACCGGCCGATACTGATGATGATTGGCGATCCACTTGGACTTGGAATCTAGAATTGTCGAGGTTACACTAATGTCTTATTGAGAACAAGCTTCTTTAAAATTGACGAATACAAATAGTATTTGGTACATATCCAGATAATTAGTTTCATCCCCGTTAAATGACTCTAGTAAAGTGCAGAAACCTACAAACAGTTGCGCGCAGCGACAAACTTAACAGTGGAATAATCTTTACAGGCGTGGTTTAATTCTTAAATTGAAGTAACGTTTTGCAGTACGAATATTTATAACTCTAGATGTATCTATTGAGTTCTGTGCCTAGAGGTTACATCTTCCACGTCAAGTCACATCACGGCAGCGCAGTTTTGACATCGCACCATTGACTCGGTGGAGGCGGCATCGGCCCTCGGCTCCCCGCACATCAATCTAATTCCGCCGGTGCCGGTTATATGAGGCGACCCAAGTGTCATTAAAACCAGGTGTTAATGCTTAGTCTCGCTAATTGTGCTATTGAAGTCTAACTGGCGGCGTTACTCAGCAGGCACGCATCACTCACACATATCCACACGCACACACACGCTCACATACCTCTAATCGTCTGTACGATTTGGAAAGGTATTATAGGTCTACAGTCTCGGTCTCTACTAAACCGATTGCTACTAGTTTATTATATCATGAAAATGTCCCTATAATTTAATACGTAAGATATCCGAGTGGATATCATTTAAAATTAGACAAGTATATATTTTACATCAGCAGCTCAATATATTTTCCAAGCCCCGGAAGGGATAGTAGGAATAAGAAGGCAAGTCAAAATAATACAACGGTGACAACAGCTTGTCATGAAAACTGAAGGCGGCCATGTACTGATTTTATGCGGGAAAGGGAAATCGTTTCCTTATTATTTGGACTAAACTTCTATTTTTTGACGTCCATTTAAGAATGTATGGATTACCAACATTTTATTAGCGTGAATAATTATAATAATCTAACTTAAATTATAATGCTCTTTTGTATACCAATTACTTTTCTTTTACATTACAAACCTCTTGGAAACCACTCTACTTGTAACACTTATTTTCTTTTATTTTGTGTTTGTGTGTGTATATAAACACATCATTGCCATTTTTTAACGTTTTGAAAGGGAACTGTGCACACCTTAATATTTTTACCATCTAAAGTCGACCTTTTCCTAGAATGCGTGATTAATTAAAAACCAATAAAAACTTGCAGATTGACCCAGCATCGAACCTTCACAACAATTTCAGATTTTGCTCAGGAGCGATCTGGCGAACTTCCGCCTTCGAGACGAGCACTCTAGCCACTACCCAACCAGTTGAAGATTAATCGCCAGTTATGTAACTCATAATTTGATAACTCAATAGTAAATGAATATCTTTAATACTGTTGTAGATATTATTGCAAATGACTCGTAATTGATAAAATTACAATTATAACTTTAACATTTGTTACATTCAGGCGTTTAACAAAGGTCTTATTTCATACATAAATGTAAACAAATTACAACCATATTATCATTTACCACCTCTGTAAAGCTATATACTACATTTTACACTTTTGTTTTAAGCCCTCAAATGCCAGAAAAAAAGAAAAAAACAGTTCGCTCGAATCTGCATTCGGGCATGATCTATAAGTATTTGCGGATACGACTCCTCTTATAGCAAACCGGCATATTTGTACCTGCGTAATGTATTCAAATGGAAAACAAATAAACTTATGTGTCAATTTATTTTATTTGCAAATAAAATCAAACACTGTTTGCCTGCTCGTTCAGCAACCAGATCGAGAGCCACGAAGAACCCAAAGCACACGGTCACTATATTGCCTTGTGGCTGGTTGTTTTGTTAATTCTGATCGGTCTTGGTTCCTTTAAATCACACCATAACCAGGACCACGAAATTTGAATTGTTAATAATAATGGACATTGGAAATTTATCATTAATTTAATGATAACCATGGTAACATCAGTATGTAGAATGTAAATTTTTCAAAAAATTGTGTCTATTGACTGTAAAATCTCCCTATGAAAATTGGGACAACAGTTAGTCAATATATTTTGGGAATTGGTAAGTTGTTTAATCTGACTACACTATACATACAAAATTATTTGTTAGCAAATACCCCCATCGCAGCAAACCTGCACACTCAGCGAATTTCCAATGCATAAGATATGTGTTAATACCACATAAAGCTGCATACAAGTTTCATAAAAATAGATTCACAAATAAGCGATATTTGTGCTAGTGGGTACAACTAGCTGTGTACCCGTCCTTCGTACGGGTTGTATATAAATGGGAGATTAACTAAAGCAAATAAAAATCCTCATTATTTTACAATATTCAAATTAAATTTTACACGTTTAATGTACAAATAAATCAAAGTTAACGAAATATACTGGCAGATAGTTCGGGCCCTGTTGCTAAATCGAGGAACTCTGTCGGGTAGTAAACGGCTTGTGGTTTGCGACTCCAAATCGGCGGTACACGTAACTCTTTGGATTCGCTTTTAGAAATAAAAGAACTCAAGTACAAACAAATAAAAAATATCGGAAAGGGCGGGAGGGGGGCATACATATAAAATCGGTGGGGGGAGCAAAATATAAAATCGGGGGGAGAGTAAAAATATAAAATCGGGAGGGGGGCAAAGATATAAAATGGTGCGGGACATAAAACAGAAATAAAAAATCGAAGAGGGGTGGAGCAATATATAAAATTGGGGGTGGGGTAAAAATAAAAATGGGGGGTAGCAAAAATATAAAATGGGGGGGGCAACAAAATATAAAATCGGGGGGGTAAGATATAAAATGGAGAGGTGACAACACAAAATAAAAATATAAATCGAAGAGGGGGGAGCAAAATATAAAATTGGGGTGGGGTAAAAATAAAAATGGGGGAGCAAAACTATAAAATCGGGGGGTCAAAAAAATATAAAATGGGGGGGGAATATAAAATCGAGGGGGAGCAAAATATAAAATTGGTGGGGGGGCAAACAAATATAAATTCGGGGGTGGTGATATAAAATGGGGGGACAAAAATAAAAATATAAAATCGAAGAGGGGGCAAAAATATAAAATCGGGGGTGGGACAAAAATAAAAATCGGGGGGGAAATACAATAAAATAAAAAATATAAGGGGGGCAAAAATATAAAATCGGTGGGAAGCAAAAATATGAAATCGGGGGGCAAAACATATAAAATCGGAGGGGGGCAAAAAATAAAATGGGGGGCAAAAATAAAAATGGTGGGGGACATAAAATAAAAATAAAAAATCGAAGAGGGGGAGTAAAATATAAAATCGGGGGGATACAGGAAGTATCGGTAAACATTGTTTTTTGTGCAAATAAGAATAAACCACAACCAGATGAAGCCACATTAATGTTTGTTCATTAAGATTAATTAATAGCTAGCTGACGTACCCGTTCTTCGCACAGGGGTTTACTCTACCGTTCTTTAGTCAATGCAATTTGCATTTTAGTTGAACAGCTGTTCTTGCTTTTGCTCTTTAAGCTGTCAAATGGAAGTATACACAGCTGTTCGCAATACAGTTTCTGAATGTTTACTTTATTCTAAAATGTAATCACTGAAACTTATGACGTTCACGGGGCGTAGCCCGAGGGGATTTTAAGGAAGTTGAGAGGCCTATGTGTTGCATGGGTTCAAAATCTACCTATTTGTAAAGTTTCAGCCCGGTCGGTTCAGTAGTTTTTGCCCGGAACATCAGACAGACAGACAGACAGAAACCACCTCCCGGAACATCAGACAGACAGAAACCACATCATCTTTATAATATTACTAGCTGACGTACCCGTTCTTCGCACAGGGGTTTTCTCTACCCGTTCTTTAGTCAATGCAATTTGCATTTTAGTTAGCTTGAAACAGCTGTTCTTGGTTCTGCTCTTTAAGCTGTCAAATGGAAGTATCCACAGCTGTTCGCAATACAGTTTCTGAATGTTTATTTTATCCTGAAACGTAATCATTGAAACTTAGGACGTTCACGGGGCGTAGCCCGAGGGGATTTTAAGGAAGTGAAGAGGCCTATGTGTTGCATGGGTTCAAGAGCTACCTATGTGTAAAGTTTCAGCCCAGTCGGTTCAATAGTTTTTGCGTTCACCCGGAACATCAGACAGACAGATAGAAAGACAGACAGACAGACAGACAGACAGACAGACAGACAGACAGACAGGCAGAAACCACCTCTTCTTTATAATATTGTAGATAGATTGTAATTATTCTCCATAAGAATAGCGTTGGGAATGAGTACGTAGATTTGGTGAAACAAGGAAGACAAACAATTGGTTTTCATGCAAATATCAATATAACTCAACAAGGTGAAGCCACATACCAGGTGTTATTAATTTATGTTCATATATAAGGGAGACATTACATTTTACTTATTCTCCATAAGAATAACATGGGGCTGAGTACACGGGTTTGCTGCTAAGGGAATCATCGGTAAAAATTGTTTTTGTTGTGCAAATAACGATAGACCACAACCAGATGAATAAGCTGTATACCAGGTTTCGTTAGTATACGTTCATAAATAAGCGAGAAATAAAATTTTACTTGCCTATAATATTATAAAGAAGAGGTGTGGTTTCTGTCTGTCTGTCTGTCTGTCTGTCTGATGTTCCGGGTGACTGCAAAAACTACTGAACCGACTGGGCTGACACATAGGTAGATCTTGAACCCATGCAACATATAGGCCTATTAACTTCCTTAAAATCCCCTAAGGCTAAGTCCCGTAAACGTCCTAAGTTTCAATGTTTACATTTAAGAATAAAGTAAACATTCAGAAACTGTAATGCGAACAGCTGTGGATACTTCCATTTGACAGATTAAAGAGCAGAAGCAAGAACAGCTGTTTCAAGCTAACTAAAATGCAAATTGCATTGACTAAAGAACGGTTAAAGAAAACCCCTGTGCGAAGAACGGGTACGTCAGCTAGTTCTCCATAAGAATAGCATTGGACAACGTACTGTGTTTAGCACTTTCAATATCTCTGTAACAAATTGACGTAGAGAAATGATCAAACACCAAATTGTGTGTTTTTTAAAGCTGAATCAAACTGTGAAAAACAAAATTTGACTTTTTAAAACATTACATGTAAAAACTTTAAAAAAATTTTTGGGGTACAAAACCCCCCCAAAATACCCTTTTGGATGGAGCGACCTGGTTGGTTTTCGAACTTAAAGTCATAAATGTTGCTATACACGTTTGTACCAAATTTCATAAAAATCGGACCTTTATTATGAGAGTTATCACACCTACGTACACACACACACACACACACACACACACACACACACACACACACACACACACACACACACACACACACACACACACACACACACACATACACATATATATATATATATATATATATATATATGTATATACAGTTTAGAACGAATTGTGATTTTGAGGCCTGGGGACCTCAAATGGAAAAGTTATCTTGGTCCCAGGCCTAGGTCTTACCATGCCGACTACGGTAATAGCTAGTCCCCTCCCTATAGGAGAAATTCGCTAAAAACAAAATTTATTAAAATTATTAAAAAATAACATGTTTGCCTTTCTTCGGTAGAAAAATGTTTGAAACATTTAGACTGTATAGATAAATTAATGTTGTTTTCATGGTAAAATAAAGTGCGACGTTTCTTGAAGCGATAAAATCCCTTTCATCGGTAATTTCTGTAATAGATTAGCTGAGCACATTGTTTGCTGCAACTAGAGTATTTCAATACTTTATTAAATTTATTGCCATGTGGCTTTGGATGGAAGAGTCTAGTAAATCTGTTCAGATGGATTAATTTAAAAGTAATTTCGATGAGGGAAATGCCCCCCAGAACCCCTTTACTGTTATTGGAGCTTGAAAAAATGTTTGAACTGCTTATTATATCTGAAATACTTTATGTAAGAATTTAAAATGAATATATTCACCCAATGATTTTTTTATCTGTGAATGTGACGCCTTTATCGACAAGTTTGGTTGTCGATAATGATTGTCCATAAAATGTTATTTGCGAACAAAATTGAGGAACTAAGTTGAAATGGAAGATTACCGTGAAGTAAAGCCAAAAGACTTATACTATTTGTTGTGAAGCCTTTAATTTGCGTTCACTTTCAGACCAGACAGAACTAATGCGCGGTAATTAATGTTACTCCGTTGTATGTTTTATGTTCACATCATATTTGTTTGATTGTTATTGCTTGAAAAAATTGGCCTATTTGATTATTTAATTTTCTATTCGCAGTTTCTCTATTGATGAAATACGGGTCTGCAGGTTATACGTTTTATATTATTCTATAAACATTCACTTAACTTTATGTTATAGCCTAAAATGAAAACAAAATTACTTTGATGTGTGATTTTAATAATGTTTATTGTTTTTGTTTTATTTATTTGTCGTATACTAAACACACTTCTTATCCCTGCTTAGCTTATATCTCTTTTCCATCCATTTATTTACATTTTCATATATTTGTTACTATAAAACTTTAAAATCTGCGATGATGTCAGCAATGCTTTGTTCATTTGTCATTACAATATAATAAATTTCAGGGATTTACAATATAATACATTACAATAAATTACAATACATTACATTACAATACATTACAATATAATATCATACAATTTTCCCATCAGACTCTACATACCCTTATGAACAAGAGGGCAAACTGCACAGCATTAGGCTAAAACCATTCCCAAAACATAAAACGGTGCTGCTGAACACATTTCTAGCGAAACCAACCTCTCTATTTCAACTAGGCGATTCCTTAACTACTGTGAGAGTTAGCAATGTTTAAACATAATGTGTAATTATATACATATTTTGTTAATGTTTTATATTTTATTATTTTATATGTATACATGCATAAGCCTACACATTATACATGTAAAAAATAAAATTGTATATTTGTAGTACTTAAGACGATGCCACATATATATTTCTAAAAATAACTATAACTTTTAGCTATTTCATAAATTCTGATAAGGCACCCGGTAAAGATAAGTAAAGAATTAAAATATCACAATGACATTATTGCAGATGTGTGCTATGGGGACGATCAACAAAAAATATTTTTTGTGTGTAAATATCAATATACCAGTACTAGTTGAAGCCACATACCTAGTTTCATCAATATCCAATCATAAATAATCGAGATATCAAATTTTAATTATTCTCTATAAGAATAACATTGAACAACGTAATGTGTTTAGCACTTTGAATATCTCTGCAACGAATGGACGTAGAATCCCAATTTAAACACCAAAATTATTTTTTTGAAGAGCTGAACCAATTGGTATTAGCAAATTTGAAGTTTACAGTAAAATTAACTGTGGAAAAGCTAAAAACCTTTTTCCCATAAGATTAACATCGGAGATTTTATGAACACGTTTTTTGGATTTTCTCCGCAACCATCTAACCTAGGTAAATGATTCAAAATACCATAATATTTGCTTTCTTAAGCTCTATAAAATGGTCAAAATCAAAATTGAGTGTTTTAAAAATTTTAAGGTAAAAGATTTAAAAAACTGATTTTTGGAAAATTGTAAACCCCATAAAACCCCCTTCCCATGGTCCGATCTTTCTGGTTTTCGAACTTAGTCATGAATGTCGCTTTACACGTTTGTGCCAAATTTCATCGAAATCAGATGTTTTTTTTTCAAAAGTTATCGAGTTAACGGACACATATATAGAAATATACATACATATATGTGAATTTGAACGAATTGTGTTTTTGGCATCTGGGGACCTCAAAACAAAAAGTTATCATGGTCTCGGGCTTAAGTCTTACCATGAGACCCACGGTAATAGTTTCTTCCCTATAGGGGATTTCACTAATTAAGAATAACTAGCAAACCAGGCATCCTTCCAGGATGAATGATGAGAATGAAATAACAATGTGGTAATCGATTTTGATATGTTTAATTTATTTTAATAAATACTAAATGCAAAAATACACGTCATAAACCAACTTTGTAATTAACAAAAACAGTAATGCTAAAAACCATATAAGTTAAATGACGATTGTTATAAAATCACAATTTCCTGTTAATAGAGGTTTATTTGTGAGCATCTTGTATAACCGATCTTCTTTTAGATACATACCTTTTACTTTCTCCCCCTATACATAGTATATAGAGAAAGTATTGTTTTCGTCAAAATTTTCGAATTTGAGTTATTAGTGGAAATATTAGTTTTGATGCTCCCTGAACCCAAAAAAGTGATTTTACGTGATGTCTGTCTGTCTATCTGTATGGTTGTGTACAGAGCTAGAGCCCTAACCAATGGGGCGATTTTTTATTAAATTTGGTATGTAGGTACTAATCTACGATATCTACAGGTATTTTTTTTTTAATTTTTGATTTTTAAGGGTAATTATCCCCATAACACCGCCAAAAATCAAGATTTCTCAAAAACGGTTCTATCGATTTTGATTAAACTTTAGTCATTTATAGAACTTTAGTTTTCCAACAAAATGACACCACCCGAATTTCTGTAAAAATTCGCATTCAGAAATTACAATACTTAAAACATCAAAAATTCAGTTTTTTTGATTTTTCATAAAAAATATAAAAAATATTACTATTCACCATTAAAAATAGCTCAACAACCTAAATAATTTATTATTTTGAATTAATATTCTACGATTACTGGTTACGGGAAAAATTTAAATTTTCATTTTGCGGTAAACGCAGTACGTTGTCCAATGTTATTCTTATGGGGAATACAAAAATTACTATTTCTCTCTTATTTATTGATCAATTTCGTTCAGACTTGATATGCTTGTCAAGTCAGCATTGACCAACAGAGGAAATTCGAAATATGTGGCCCCTTAATAACCCTGATGGGGGAATAAGGGGCATTTCCCCTCTTAAAACCACGTACGTAGCGATGGATTCTGTAGTGCCTCCTAAACAGGGATTTGGGTGGATATTTTTGAAAACAACTTGTTTACAAGATTTTCTGTACATTCGACCGTGCTTTGTATTCTATATTTAGTAAATAAAAAGTAATTTATTCATTAAAGTTGGGCTAAAAGTGAGAACGTATGTGTCAGTTTCCTGATACCGTTCATTTCCACATGTGCTGGCTTAAAACTTCAGACCAAACTACATTTTTCGTATAAATTTCACCACTTTCTAATATTCCCTGTTCTTTACAATATTCAATAAATATGCGAACGCCACTAAATGATCTTGCCCTACTTAAGGCCACAAAATTGTCCATGGGGAAAAACATTTTTTTTTTTCAAATAAATTCCTACCTTAGACAATGACTGCCCTTGGCTTTTATTAATTGTAAAAGCGAAGGCAAGGGACAGTGGATACTGTTGACGTTGAAATGGAATTGAAAGGGTTGATTCTGAAGCATTTAATTTAACTTTTGGGATTAGTACTTTTTCGCCTATTTTAACTCCTGTTAATATTTTACACTCTATGTACTCAGAGTTCAACTCTAAAATTCTTAATCTTGTCCCATTAATGAGGCCCCTTTTATGTTAAGATTTCTCATTAACATAACAATTGACCAACTTTAAGTTAAGTCTATGGCGGGGAAATCCTGAAATAATTGTGTCACAGCTGATATAATCCCTTTCTTCATGTGAAACCTCCTTTAATATTTCTTTATTCATTTCCCAGCAATAGCAGTCGTCCTTTGTTGGGTGTAATATATAGTAATAGTGATGAAAGAAGAGGATTTAGTTTCTGTACTGCACTGTGAGATATAAGGCAAGAAGCGTTCTGGTTGGTTGGCTGGCCGAATCATCATGACGTTGGATAATCTGAGCACTCTCGTACATGACAGCCAGGTTAGTAGTTCGTTGTACCGAATACTTCTGTTATGAGATACTACATTGGGCAAAGAATTTCTGAGTCAATAATTGTGTCATCCAACAAATCCATGTCACCACAAACAAAATCAATCGCTGTTCCGTTTCCATTTCCGGTTAGGCGTGAAGATAAGACAGAAACTTTATGATTATTGTCTTCAGCAGTAGGGAGGTTACCATTTCCGACAATCAAAAGATAATTGGTAAATTCCTCTTCACCCTCATTTACCCGCATGTTTTTATTTAGTTTGAATTTTTTTCATTTGCTGCCAAAGAGGATTTCTTAATTAAGCAACGCTGAACTATGGTATACCGGTTCCCATGACAAATTACAGGCAAACATTGTCGTATTTTATCGGTAAAAATATACATTTTTCCGCAACTTTGTGGTCAACAACACCAAAATTACTGAATCTTTTAGGTACAATGGACTGGACCGCGTTTTATTGGCCTGAAGCGGCAAGCGAGCTGCATATTATCCACGGTAAATAGCAATATATGCTCGTTATAGCGTCCGAAAAAGGCAATAGACCAACCAACAAACCCATACTTCGATTTGTAGGGCAAAAAATTAAGGGCCGCATTTTACCGGCCGAAAAAAGACTGCTGTTTTCGTTATGTCATATACAACTATTTAAATAAAAGTCAAACATTTCTTGTTACACACATTTTTGTAATTCACAAAAAAACATACATTCACCAAAAACTAACTGCCATTCTAGCTTTAACATAAACATAAACAAATGTACAAATTCTATTAAATCAGCTGATTATCAATATAACAACTGCCAGACTGCGTTTTACAGAAAAATTACTGACTACAAAATATTTTATAAAACAAAATAGGCAACTTCACAGCATTATATTTGCCAAAAACAACCTTTCCTCGTATTTTAAAGTCCGAATCGACGGCCGCAACGTGTTTACTGACCGAAAATGACGGCCGAGCCTCAATATGTACCAAAAATCACAATTTAACCGTGATTAATCTAAACAAATTGGCGATCGGACCACATTTTCCTAGCGAAAAATAATCCGGATCCCGTTTTATATGCCCGAACGACAACCGGAACGTACTTTTACGAATACAATCGGCGATTCGCCCCCGTTCTATTGTCAATGAACGCCTATTTTTCCGCGTCGCATGGGTCAAAAAAAGGAATTTAGTTGCATTTAACGGCCCGAAAATGACGATCAGCAATGTTTCTTATTGGCTGAAAATGACAACCAAAACTTGTTTTATTGGCTGGAAACGACAACCGAGCCGCATGAAGGAGAACGGCCAAAAAAGGCATTTAGAACTAAATTAACGAATTTTGCCGATATTCCCGTATAATTCTCCGTTTTTTCCTGGAATTTTCGGTCTGTAGATATCCTCTAGTACAGTAGTAATAAAGGTATATAAGTCTGACTGACGACACATCAATCAGACAACAAGTCGTGATGACGCTGCCGGGCATACGTAGCGCTAGTGCGAGGGTGCGCACACAACTCCAACCTTTTGCCTTGGGTGGGGGGAATTTTCCCCATTTTCCCCCCGTGGATCCGCGCCTGGCCAGCCCCCTGTAGAGAAGGGCCTGCCGTGTAGTCGAAAGCCGACTACCCCTGAGGAAGATAATAATAATAATTGTAATAGCACAGATAAACAAACATTACAGATTGGCAGCGTAATGGCCGATTCCGTGACAGTTTTTGTTGACTCCACCTCAGTTAGTCAAAACCGCCGAACTATCCGCTCCAACACCACCGCGCTGTCGCCGTACTAAACGAGGCGAATTCAACTGAATTGGCGAGCGCGAGATCATAATATGTCTCTATTTATATTTTTAAATACCAATGGTTTTTGAAACTCGTTCCGTGTCAATACCAAAAACATATATACAAACAATAACTTTAAATATTTTCATAAAACTTGCCCAACAACAATGCACTAAATCTAATGTGCTTGTAAGTTGTATGTTTTGATCAGAAAAATTGCTTTAAAAATAAAATCAAAATATTTGAAGGTCTGTGAAGTTGGCCTACCCAAATCAGCTTACCCAGTTTATTTGATATCTCTCGTTAGTTCTTCGTTAGTTCCTGTTAGTTCTCATAAAAATATCGTTAGTTCATCAATATTAACCCTGTTAAAGCCTTAAATCAATGGGTAGGCCAACTTCACACTATGAAAAGTAGCTTACCCACAATTAAACTACATAATTCCTATTTCTTTATGTCTATTGTTAGTTCTTCGTTAGTTCCTGTTAGTTCCCTCATAAATACCGTTAGTTCAATGATATGAATGGTTTTACAGCCAAATATTCAAAATGGGTAAGCTAAAATTCCAATGTATGTAGTAGCCTACCCATGATGACATAAAATTATTAATATTTGTTCATGTCTGTCGTTAGTTCTTTGTTAGTTCTTGTTAGTTCCCACAAATCTATCTATAGTTCAAACAAAGGAACCATTTCACGGCCAAAACTAAAAATGGGCATGCCAACTTCACACCATGAAAAGTAGCTTACCCACAATTAAAATACATAATTTATACTTCTTCATGTCTATCGTTAGTTCTTTATTAGTTCCTGTTAGTTCTCATAAAAATATCGTTAGTTCATCAATATTAACCGTGTTAAAGCCTTAAATCAATGGGTATAGGCCAACTTCACACTATGAAAAGTAGCTTACACA
Organism: Allygus modestus; assembly: GCA_963675035.1. Lineage (NCBI taxonomy): Eukaryota > Metazoa > Arthropoda > Insecta > Hemiptera > Cicadellidae > Allygus > Allygus modestus. The sequence continues at coordinate 287,899,505 of OY776111.1, forward strand.
CAATTAAACTACATAATACATATTTCTTTGTGTCTATCATTAGCTCTTCATTAGTTCCTGTTAGTTCCCTCATAAATACCGTAGGTTCAATAATATTAATGGTTTTTACAGCCAAAAATTTAATAATGGTTAGCTAACATACAATGTGTTTAGTAGCCTACCCATGTTTATTGAAGATTGTTCATGCCGTTAGTTCTATGTTTGTTACTGTTAGTTCCCTCATAAATACTGTTAGTTCAATAATAATAATAGTTTTACATCAAAAAATGAAACGTTGGTTAGCTAACATTCCAATGTATGTAGTAGCCTATCCATGTTGAAATTTCGGCTGTGAAACATTATTATTATTACTATTGAACTAATGGTATTTATGAAGAAAATAACGAAGGAATAACGACAGACATTAAAATATTTCAATGATCTTATGTCAACGTGGGTAGGCTACTACATACATTGGAACGTTAGCTAACCAAGGTTTAATTTTCTTCTGTAAAACCATTATTATTATTGAACTCTCGGTATTTACGAGGGAACTAACAGGAACTAACAAAGAACCAACGAGAGACGTGAACAAATTTCAGTAATCTTTCGTCAATATGGGAAGCTATTACATACTTTGGAATGTCAGCTAACATTAAATTTTTTCTGTAAAACCATTGATATTATTGAACTAACGGTATTTATGAGGGAACTAACAGGAACTAACGATAGACATAAATAAATATGTATTATGTAGTTTAATTGTGGGTAAGCTACTTTTCATAGTGTGAAGTTGGCCTACCCATTGATTTAATGCTTTAACAGGGTTAATATTGATGAACTTACCATATGTTTATGAGAACTAACAGGAACTAACGAAGAACTAAGGATAGACATAAAGAAATATAAATTATGTATTTTAATTGTGGGTAAGCTACTTTTCATGGTATGAAGTTAGCATGCCCAATTGTAGTTTTGGGCGTAAAATGATTCCTAAATATGTGTGATCCAAAGATAGATTTGTGGGGACTAACAAGAACTAACAATGAACTAACGATAGACAAAAACAAATATTAATAATCTTAAGTCATCATGGATAGGCTACTACATACATTGGAATGTTAGCTTACCCATTATGAATTTGTTGCTGTAAAACCATTCATATCATTGAACTAATGGTATTTATGAGGGAACTAACAGGAACTAACGAATAACTAACGATAGACATGAAGAAATAGGAATTATGTAGTTTAATTGTGGGTGAGCTACTTTTCATAGTGTGAAGTTGGCCTACCCATTGATTTAAGCCTTTAACACGGTTAATATTGATGAACTAACGATATTTTTATGAGAACTAACAGGAACTAACGAAGAACTAACGGTAGACATAAAGAAATAGGAATTATGTAGTTTAATTGTGGGTAAGCTACTTTTCATAGTTTGAAGTTGGCCTATCCATTGATTTAAGGCTTTAACACGGTTAATATTGATGACCTAACGATAGTTTTATGAGAACTAACAGAAACTAACGAAGAACTAACGATAGACATGAAGAAATAGGAATTATGTAGTTTAATTGTGGGTAAGCTACTTTTCATAGTGTGAAGTTGGCCTACCCATTGATTTAAGCCTTTAACACGGTTAATATTGATGAACTAACGATATTTTTATGAGAACTAACAGAAACTAACGAAGAACTAACGGTAGACATAAAGAAATAGGAATTATGTAGTTTAATTGTGGGTAAGCTACTTTTCATAGTTTGAAGTTGGCCTACCCATTGATTTAAGGCTTTAACACGGTTAATATTGATGACCTAACGATATTTTTATGAGAACTAACAGGAACTAACGAAGAACTAACGATAGACATAAAGAAATAGGAATTATGTAGTTTAATTGTGGGTAAGCTACTTTTCATAGTTTGAAGTTGGCCTACCCATTGATTTAAGGCTTTAACACGGTTAATATTGATGACCTAACGATAGTTTTATGAGAACTAACAGAAACTAACGAAGAACTAACGATAGACATGAAGAAATAGGAATTATGTAGTTTAATTGTGGGTAAGCTACTTTTCATAGTGTGAAGTTGGCCTACCCATTGATTTAAGCCTTTAACACGGTTAATATTGATGAACTAACGATATTTTTATGAGAACTAACAGAAACTAACGAAGAACTAACGATAGACATAAAGAAATAGGAATTATGTAGTTTAACTGTGGGTAAGCTACTTTTCATAGTGTGAAGTTGGCCTACCCATTGATTTAAGGCTTGAACGCGGTTAATATTGATGAACTAACGATATTTTTATGAGAACTAACAGGAAATAACAAAGAACTAACGGTAGACATAAAGAAATAGGAATTATGTAGTTTAATTGTGGGTAAGCTACTTTTCATAGTTTGAAGTTGGCCTACCCATTGATTTAAGGCTTTAACACGGTTAATATTGATGACCTAACGATATTTTTATGAGAACTAACAGGAACTAACGAAGAACTAACGATAGACGTAAAGAAATAGGAATTATGTAGTTTAATTGTGGGTAAGCTACTTTTCATAGTGTGAAGTTGGCCTACCAATTGATTTAAGGCTTTATCACGGTTAACATTGATGAACTAACGATATTTTTATGAGAACTAACGGGAACTAACGAAGAACTAACGATAGACATGAAGAAGTATAAATTATGTATTTTAATTGTGGGTAAGCTACTTTTCATGGTGTGAAGTTGGCATGCCCATTTTTAGTTTTGGCCGTGAAATGGTTCCTTTGTTTGAACTATAGATAGATTTGTGGGAACTAACAAGAACTAACAAAGAACTAACGACAGATATGAACAAATATTAATAATTTTATGTCATCATGGGTAGGCTACTACATACATTGGAATGTTAGTTTACCCATTTTGAATATTTGGCTGTAAAACCATTCATATCATTGAACTAACGGTATTTATGAGGGAACTAACAGGAACTAACGAAGAACTAACGATAGACATAAAGAAATAGGAATTATGTAGTTTAATTGTGGGTAAGCTACTTTTCATAGTGTGAAGTTGGCCTACCCATTGATTTAAGGCTTTAACAGGGTTAATATTGATGAACTAACGATATTTTTATGAGAACTAACAGGAACTAACGAAGAACTAACGAGAGATATCAACTAAACCGGGTAAGCTGATTTGGATTTGGGTAGGCCAACTTCACAGACCTAATATTTGATTACTAAACCTATTCCATTAAACAATTTCTTTATTAATAGATTGCGTACAATGGTGGGGAAGTTAGATGTTTCACGCGATAACTGAAAGTTGTGGCGGACTTTCCTTTTTTGATGGTTTTGACCGAACGAGTGATATTCAGTAAACGAGTGATGGGCGTAATTTCAGCATTTCGATTGGGGGGGCAGGGTTGTCCATGGCCCATCCTGCTATTATACGAAATTTTATAACCCCCCCTCTTAAATCATCATTCCCATAGAAAATTCGGCACTGCGGCTGGAACAAAATAAAGTTCCGATACTCGCACACAAACACACAAATACGATAGCATAGGATTATACCGGCCGCTCTTCCGCTCTTTTAGTCCCTTCCTAGTACTAGTGTACATCATTCGATCAAGCTGACAACTTTTCATTTCATGAGTAAAACTTTCATGAGTATAACACTTTGTTATAATAAAAATAACTAGTTGTCCTGTTGCTCGAATCCGAGCAAGTTTGTACCCAAGAAACCATTTCTTCAGTTGTAAACAGATATAACAAAACATCTGATATTAAAATGGACGATAACCACACGTCCTTTCAATCAACAATAAGTTTAGACTTCCGCCATCAGACAGCGGTTCCGAAAATTCAGCTCTTTACAGTAAAGGGAAGAGGACAGTTATTCACTTCTTGGAGATGCTATAATTTGTGTGACAACAAAAATTGATTGTCTCTGGTTTTAGAATGTAAAACACCGAGTAGGCCTAACAAAGAATAAGGGTTACTTAAACTAGTTTATTTGAAAAGTTCACAAATATGTTTATGGAATTAATACATAAACTGTAAAAAAAGACAAATGTATATTTAATTAGGCCTACATCTAATTAGACGCTACATAGGGAATACCTTTGCGTAGGCACGAGCCGATATAATGTCTAGTCTAGTTTATTTGATTTAAATAAGCCTGGCAAAATATATTTAACAGTGAAAATAATGATTTGGTCAACTATAACGAAAATACAGAAATAATATTTCTAGTTTCCTAACGATGAGTGATTTATATTGTTTTACAAGTGACAATAAACATCTTAAGAAAAGCAAAAAATGGGATTTTATTATTCTGTAAATTAGGTAAACGAGTTTGGTTCGCACGTAGCACGCTGGCGTGAGGGAAACGAATTTCCGAATGAAAAGCCTGAACAAGATAAAAACGGTGTTAAAACATACTGTACCGAGTCAATGAATACAGTCATTGACTGTGTTTAAGTGATGCCCTTTCTTAAAATTCTGTGACGTATTGGTAAATCTATGTAAAAATATCTTTAATCTGGCACCTCAAATGTTAAAATCCGTCCAGCCGTTATCGAGTTTTGACTGTGAAGAAAAACCCCCTACCTTATTGATATATAGGATATCAGACTATATTGTTAGTTATCTTATATGTAGGCCTATCATAAAAACGTGAGTTTCGTTTACGAACAAGTTACTAGCTACTGTACAAATTATATTCTAATATTACTCAATAAAAATACATAATGTATTTACAGAATACTTATATGTTTAGTCACAAAACAATCTTTTTTTGTTTGTTTTACACTATCTTCTAAAAAACAATATCTCGCGCAGGCCGCTCGTCACTCCAAATTCTTGGTTAAAGTAATGTTATAAAAAAGTATATATATAGGTATAAAAATTAACAATAAATTATTATAGTAAATATTTTTGAGAGCTTTTCTTAAAAAAATGTTAAAAAACAAGAACATTTAATGTCAGTAAGAATTAATTGTTTGCAATTTTGTCTAGGTAGCAATAGAATTGGATTTCTTAAATTCGGCGAGAGCGATGAAATTGTTATTTACATCGATAATTCTGGGACTTTTCCTATATCAGTGTTGAAAAATCCTCTGGTGTAGTGTTAACACAAAAAAATATAAGTAAAGATAAAATAAATATCGATCGAAAAGTTAGTCTTAAAACGAAAAACTGTTCAATATTTATTGCCTAACACATATTTCAAGTACATTTTTATAGCGCTTACCCCCTCCTATGCAGAAGCGAAATTAAAGAAACGAATGGATAAATATATCTCTTCATCAGCCCGTGAATTCCAACTTATACTCGTTTGTTTGTAATTTTCAAATAAATAAGTTTACCTACGAAATAGTAAATTCAGCTATAAGTAGTATTTATTATATTATTGTTTTGAATGCGAACTAATATTTAAACCCGTTTATTAAGAATTTTGTTTTGCGAAATAATTCTTTGTAGGCTTGTTGTTTGCATACGACAATCAATTCCACAAATAATAACTATAATCATCGACATATTAAAATAAGAAATGCAAAAGGTTTTAAGGTGATCTTATTGCCTTTGAAATATTAATATTAAAATCTAAAATAGTTTGATTACACTAATTATTAATGTTTATTAAGTTACCTCTGGAATATTGTTACACGAACTCACAATAAATTTCACAATTCAAATATGTAAACGATTGACGATAACTAGAAGTGATTTCTTGAAACGTAAAGAAGCAAAGAAACGACTGACTTGAATCCGAGGACGAGAATGATGGGAATCGAAATGAAAGTAGAAGTATCTATTTTTATCTGGTAATTTGAGAAGTAAAAATATCAGTTAAATTTGGATTAATATCTCCATCTAACAATGACCTTAGAGGAGACCGGAAGGTTATTAGTGAATTTCCTTTGGAAAGTGAACTATTAGCATGACCCGCACGGTGAAACTTAAGCCCGGGACCACCATAGAAGTTCCTAACGTGACCCCCTGAACACGTTTTGGGGGGTCGTTCAAAATTTATATATATATATATATATATATATATATATATATATATATATGTGTGTGTTTGCACTCTAGCGGTCGCATTTTTTGTCCGATTTACTTCAAATTTGGTAGGGATGTTCCTTTCTGTAATCAGTTGGACAAGTTCGTTGGGCAAAACAATCGGAAAACTCTAAACCCCTTTTTTGGGGGATTAATCTTTCAAATTTCGAGTTTTTGGGCCCAAAAATGGTTATAAAAGCCCCAGATATAAAATAAATGCATGTAAAAAGATGGGAATTAGAGAGGCGAAAGTTGTAAGCCCTCTCTCGTCATTCTAGCATACATATTTACCGAGTTATTAAAAAAAATGTGTATTGACTAAACACAGTACATTGTCTTATGGGGGTTTTACACGAGAAAAGCCTGTTATTCCTTTGTTAGAGTACTTTTATCATCCCCAGCAACCTCACACCTACTTTCAAGCCTGTCTGGACCTTCTCCTAACCTTATATTGGGCTAAATTGTATTCCCAGCTTTGCAAGTAAATGAAACCAGGAGTACCTATCAGAACAGCCAAAAAATCAATGTTTTCAGATTTCAATAAAAATTGGACAAATGTATGTTTTTACACTGATTTTGAGTTTTAAACGTTTTTATTTGGAAATTCACTTCCCTCACGTCAGCGTGCTGCGTGCGAACTCGTTGTTATGTTGTCCGCACCACTCGGAGACCCGTTTACCAAGAAGCTGTTGATCGCCAGGGGAAAAAGTCAGACTGTACAGTTCATGACTTCCGTCGATTTGTTTCAAATTATCACTGATTATTTAACTACTACAATAACTTAAGTTACATTGAATAATGTTCCCGTTACAAAATTATAAAAACTAAAACTGCTATTTTTAAAAAAAGCTATAGATTATGTCTTATTTATTACAACAAACTTAATTGTAATCGTATTTATCATACACTTTTAATTTTTTTGTTTACTTCCTCAAAATTATTGGGGGGTCAACTGTCCCCCGTGCCCCCCCTGAATTACACCTATGGTGATATTATTAAAAAGTTTCACGGAATAAATATTATTATTATTCTTATTATCATTCATGATTTTCATTGTGTTTATTCTAGAAATTGTTTATACCGTTTTCGAAATCATTGTGCAAGAAAGCACGCAAATAAACCAACTTTTATCATAGGATTACATAATCAAGACAGTTATAATAAATAAAAGAAATAATGTTTTTCATTTTGTAAGTGCTGAGGAGACCAGTGAAAACGTATCGTTTAAAGCAGAAGAAATGCTTTAGTGCTCAAGGCCACTCCGTGGTAGCAGCATCATACGGACGCTAGTTGTCGCGTTGCCTACTAGATTGCGTTACTAAAAAAACTGCCACGGAAGCGGCCATTACGATGCCAATCTGTAATGTTTGGTTATCTGTGGTAATAGTAATAATAATAATAATGGGCGGGCATTAACTGCACCAATTGTCCTGAGTCAGGTAGCCGGGGTATCCTGAACTGCGCCAACTATTCCAGAGAGCCACCTGACAAGTTCCTCAACTGCGAAAAGTGGCGGTCCTCTTTGACTGTGGAATTCTTAGAAGTAAGCATTTAAGAATTCATCAAAGCCTAAGCCATATATAGAGTGTACATTCATTACGGATTCTCTGTTCAACTAAAAAAGGGAGAAAGTCCGCAACAGCTAATTTTTTGAACTGAGGTAGTGTATTTAAGTTTTTAATAAAAATAAATTAAAATGTGCAGAACATAATAAATGACAACGAGTTTGCATGCAGCACGCTGACGTGAGAGAAGTGAATTATCACATAAAAAACTCAAAAAATCTAAATCTATGTACATCCAGTTTTTATGGAAATCTGAAAACATTAAATTTTTGGCTGTTCTGATGCTCCTGGTTATATTTAATAAATTCCTATTTCTAATACTGGGGGGAAATGTTGCGCATTATAAGGTTAGGAGAAGGTCCAGTCAGGATTGAAAGTTGGCATGGGGATACTGGGGATGATAAAACTACACCAACATATGAATAATATGCTTGTCTAATGTAGAATCACCGTAAGACAACTTATTGCGTTTAGTCAATATACATTTCCTTTAATAACTCGTCATATGTTTGTGCTAGAATGATGAGAGAGGGCTTAACAGTTTTGACTACCTAATCCCCATATCTTTAAATGCAATGATTTTACATTCGGGGCTTTTACATTTTGGGTCCATAAACTCAAAATTAGAAAATTTAAAATCCCCCTTAAAGGGGGTTAGAGTTTTCAGATTATTTTGACCAACGGACTTGTCAAACTGATTATAGAAAGGAATGTCCCTACCAAATTTGCAATAAAACAAGGTTATTCCTTCTGCCGACAACTCACCCTTACCTGGTCTGGGCTTCGCACATTTTTTGGGACCCTTTGAGGGCTTGGTGCAGTTTATGCGCGACCATAATAATAATACTATAGTAGTAATAAATCCTCGACGAAACGGACCTGTGCAGCGGATTTCTTAAGAGTTTAGACAAAATGGGTTCACATTTCTTACCAAAATATAGTAGGCCTATTCCTGTTCACGACAGTCCAAAATATCCGTAGTTCTCTCTAAAAAAGTGACAACAAATTTAATTATACAGTATTTATAATATAATATGCTTAAAGTAGTTTCTCAGTTAGCTAATTTTTATGTAATTACTTGCTGATGTCCCGGTTTCATCTGGGAATGATATTTTTCTTTGAATTAAGGGTGAATTTGTCATGCCTTTTCTCCACGAAGGGTGAAATTCGCTTTACCTTTCTGCTTTCTGCTCCAGTTCCCATAAAAGGTTATTTCACTTTGCTCAGTAGCCTTAAAATACCACGTAGAGGACAAACTAACAATAATTAATAAATTAATAATTATTCAGTAATAAAATAAACTTGTTACTTTCCAAACAAGTTATTTTATCACTGATTTAAACATCAATATCCAGCAGTAGGAAAATGAATTCAGGTAATAATTATTATTTGTTGGGCAGAACACAAACTACCGACTCCATTCGTTCATCCATCTCCAATACTCAATAGCCCTCTCCATCCTAATCCTCTGTTTACTGAACACAAACTACCGACTCCATTCGTTCATCCATCTCCAATACTCAATAGCCCTCTCCATCCTAATCCTCTGTTTACTGAACACAAACTACCGACTCCATTCGTTCATCCATCTCCAATACTCAATAGCCCTCTCCATCCTAATCCTCTGTTTACTGAACACAAACTACCGACTCCATTCGTTCATCCATCTCCAATACTCAATAGCCCTCTCCATCCTAATCACAAACTACCGACTCCATTCGTTCATCCATCTCCAATACTCAATAGCCCTCTCCATCCTAATCCTCTGTTTACTGAACACAAACTACCGACTCCATTCGTTCATCCATCTCCAATACTCAATAGCCCTCTCCATCCTAATCACAAACTACCGACTCCATTCGTTCATCCATCTCCAATACTCAATAGCCCTCTCCATCCTAATCACAAACTACCGACTCCATTCGTTCATCCATCTCCAATACTCAATAGCCCTCTCCATCCTAATCACAAACTACCGACTCCATTCGTTCATCCATCTCCAATACTCAATAGCCCTCTCCATCCTAATCACAAACTACCGACTCCATTCGTTCATCCATCTCCAATACTCAATAGCCCTCTCCATCCTAATCACAAACTACCGACTCCATTCGTTCATCCATCTCCAATACTCAATAGCCCTCTCCATCCTAATCACAAACTACCGACTCCATTCGTTCATCCATCTCCAATACTCAATAGCCCTCTCCATCCTAATCACAAACTACCGACTCCATTCGTTCATCCATCTCCAATACTCAATAGCCCTCTCCATCCTAATCACAAACTACCGACTCCATTCGTTCATCCATCTCCAATACTCAATAGCCCTCTCCATCCTAATCACAAACTACCGACTCCATTCGTTCATCCATCTCCAATACTCAATAGCCCTCTCCATCCTAATCACAAACTACCGACTCCATTCGTTCATCCATCTCCAATACTCAATAGCCCTCTCCATCCTAATCACAAACTACCGACTCCATTCGTTCATCCATCTCCAATACTCAATAGCCCTCTCCATCCTAATCACAAACTACCGACTCCATTCGTTCATCCATCTCCAATACTCAATAGCCCTCTCCATCCTAATCACAAACTACCGACTCCATTCGTTCATCCATCTCCAATACTCAATAGCCCTCTCCATCCTAATCACAAACTACCGACTCCATTCGTTCATCCATCTCCAATACTCAATAGCCCTCTCCATCCTAATCACAAACTACCGACTCCATTCGTTCATCCATCTCCAATACTCAATAGCCCTCTCCATCCTAATCACAAACTACCGACTCCATTCGTTCATCCATCTCCAATACTCAATAGCCCTCTCCATCCTAATCACAAACTACCGACTCCATTCGTTCATCCATCTCCAATACTCAATAGCCCTCTCCATCCTAATCCTCTGTTTACTGAACGCTTCTTTTTAGCGCCAAAATCTTCTTTATTATATAATTGAGTAAGGAATGTCTTTGTAGTACAAGTAAATCTAGACCAGTGTTCATAATTTATGCGTCATTCGAAGCCTTTAGAGGTGCAGATGGTCAAAAAGTAGTGAACTTTTAATTATTGATGGGGTAAAAATCATCAAATATTTCTCATAAGAAATACATGGGAAATTTTTATAAATGCATTTTATCCACCTCTGAGAAAGCAGAGATATCTTTAAACAACTGAATCTCAAGTTCAACTGTACCGATTTTGATATTTGATGCGTCATTGTAAACCTCTGATTAATCCAATTTGTAAAATATCATAAGTGTTGAACATTTGATCATGATATATGAGTAGAACATTAAAAATATCTCATACAGTATTTACAAAAACATTAATTACAATATATACAGTTGTCTCCTGTCCATCCACCTTTGAAGGGGCTTTATCACTTTTATCAAGAAATGCAGATTTGCAGTTTGTAGGAAACTTTCTATACTATTAATTTAAAATCACCATCCAGTTTGGTCGATTTGCCAACCATTTTTGAGCTACAGATAAAGTACCTAAACGACCTCGAAATTTGCCGTTATATCTAAAAAAATGTGTGTAAGGGTATCTTTGTACAACTCAACCTGGGGTTCTACCGAACGGATTTTAATGTTTAACCCATCATAGGAAACATTTCTGTAGATTATGAAATAATAATGAGTCATTGACATGTACTATAATTTATGGTGGAAAAAGCGTAAAATTTAAATTATGAAAATGTACTCAAAATTTGTAAAACAAATGTATTGTTGTTTTGAGCCAACATTTGACTTTTTATTATCAGTTTTGTATAGCTAAGGCCTTATATCGATATAAAGAAAATGTCATAAGCTTCAAGAATATACCATCTGTTGTGGTCTATTTGTCCATTGTTTTAAACTTATAGACCAAAATTCAAACCAACTTCCAAGTTTGCAATCAATCTTTAACAATTCACATGAATGTAAGGGGTCTATTTGTACAACTAAATGTGGAACTCCAACGGACGGATTTTAATATTTAACCAATCATTGCTAAGCCTTAACTGTGCAGATTGTGAAATTAATATGAGAGTCTAAAATATTTAATAATTTATGGTGAAAAAGCGTAAAATACTAATTTTTAAGAAATTCAATAGAAATTTGTAAGTGTATTGTTTTCCCAGTCAACATTTGTCTTTGTAGTATCGGTTTTGTAGCTAACACTTTAAATAGGTTTAAAGTAAATTTAATACGATTTATAAATATAGCACCTATACTGGTCGATTTGTCTATAGTTTTTGATTTACAGATACAAATTCAACCCCAACTTCCAAATTCGCAAACTATATTGAGCAATATACATTAATGTAAGGGGGGAGGTATCTTTGTACAACTAAATCTGGAGTTCCAACGGATGGATTTAAATAGTGAACCCCTCACTGGAAGCCAAGAGTTGTGTGGATTGTCAAATAACTATGAAAGTCTAACATATTTAGTCATTTATGCGGTGGAAAAAGCGTAAAGTGTTAATTACTAAGAAGTTCAATAGAAATTTGTAAATAAATGTGTTGCTTTTTCCAGTCAACGTTTGTTTTTGTTGTATCAGTTTTGTTGCTAACACCTTACATCGATTTAAAACTTGACTTAAATTTCATGAGCTACAGAATATAACATCTTTTGTGGTCGATTTGTCTACCGTTTTTGCACTACTAGCTGGTGACCCGTTCTCCGCACGGGGTTCTAGCGGGTATAGAGCCAAATATTTAAAAAATGTATTTATATTTCAATTACTAAATAAAATATAGCTCTATAAGAATACCATTAGAAATAAAAAAGCCTATGAGGCAAAACTTTGAAGGTGAAGGTTTTTCAAAACTCCAAAAGGCACATCTAGAGAGTAAGAACTTTTCATTGATACCAAATATGTGTACAAAATAATAATTTTAGAGGTCAAAAATTGCCGAGCAAAAATCAATAAATTCTTTCAATAATATGAATAGGTAATAAATACAATCTCCAAATTTACAATCTATCTTTGGCAATATAGGATTAATTTAAGAAGTATATTTGTGAAACTAAATCTGGAGTAAACTTTCATTACAAATAATACGAAAGTTCAAAATACATTGTTCTAGAGACCGTTGTCTTTTTTACAACGGGCTTTGTTGCTAGATACATTAACATAGGCTTATGTTTATATTTGATTAACAATCTATCTGACTGGATATTGGGCTGCTTTGCAAGTTATATCGCCCTTAAAATATTTGTAACTCTTAAACCTTTTGTAACATTCCTGAATGCGCGGAATTTATGGAATTCGGAATGGTTAAGAAGTTGTCATGGCTAAACTAAAATTTGTCAGTTGGTATATATATTTTGTAATAATATATCAATTGCTTTCAACAACTATATACTTAAGTTAAATCATTGGCTACAGATAATAGGTACAATAAGGATTTAGACTAGAAAGTGATAGCGAAAATTGGGGTGGGTTTCGATAAGTTGTAGAAACACTTTAGTGTGTAAACACTTAAGCTTAGGAGAAATGTGGGTGGACTGTTGGACCTAAGCAAGACAGGTTTTCGTTTTTAAATAATAAGTGTTTTATTTTTATTTTATTATTGCTAGGCCTACAATTACCTACGATAAAATAACAATTATTTTATTTAATGCTTTTAATTATTGTTGCACATAATTTTTTATGAAATTATAATATTATAATTATATAGTTATGATCACAAGAAGCTGGGAATATTTTAATTTTTTTAAATAATCTTAATTTTATAAATACATCTTATTTATTGAAAATTTGAAGGAAACGCAGTATGTGGTATTTTGTTACGATCCATCGATATTTACATAGAAATTTTAAAATTACTCTGAGAGCCTGCAATGTGTTCTGTATAGATATTCTAAGGGGCCATAGACATATTACGTAACGCAATTAAGGGGGTGGGGGTATGGCGTAGCATTATGCTGCGTTATGTGGGGGAGAGGGGTGGATTAACATTACGTAACTCACACATATTAACCCCAAGAGCTGGCTCACTCCCGTATGGTGCGTGCCCCAAAATTGCGGAGTCAGTAAGAGATATGGCCACGAAATAAGCCATCTTTATATATAATTCTGTAAGCAAAATTTTTTAGTCAAAATTGTGGGAGTTTGGCTAATTGCATGATTATGAGAGACAGCTCAAATTAAAGATCTTGATCCCAAGGACTCTGGAAAAATAGCAGTGTTTCTAAAAAGTTACCAGCAAACGATAAATAACGTAAAACATCCCATATAAAAATACCCCCGTCGCAGCAAACCTGCATACTAAGCGAATTTCAAACACCTATATTATTTACCATATAAACCATTTATTTACCAAGTTTCATAAATACATATTCACAAATGAGCCGTATATAAAATTTTAATTTGTCTCCATAAAAATAACATGGGGATACAGGTTTGGTGCAACAAGGATAAAAAATATTAAGTTTTAATGCAAATATCAACAGACCACAATCAGGTGAAGCCACATACCAAGTTTCATCCGTATCATTAATAAAAATAAGCAATTTATACAATTTTAATTATTCTCCATAAGAATAACATGGGGGCTGAGTATGCAGGTTTGCTGCAACAAGGGACACAAATTATGGCTATTTATATAAATATCAATGAGTCAACCAGGTGAAGCTACATACCAAGTCATATTAATTTATGTTCATACGAGTAATTAAGTAAGGTATAACATTTGTCTTATTTCCCATAAGAATAACATGGGGGCTGAGTACGCAGGTTTGCTGCTCCGGGAACCATCGGCAAAAGATTATTTTTATTTTACAATTATCAATAGCCCACAACGAGATGACCGGATACTACGTTTCGTCCGGATATGCTCATAAATGAGCGAGATATAATATTGTTATTATTCTCCATAAGAATAACATTGGACAACGTACTGTGTTTAGAACTTTGAATATCTCTGTAACCAATTGACGAAGAGAAATGATCAAAACACCAAATTGTTCGGTTCTTTAAGCCGAATCAAATGGTGAAAAGTAAAATTAGATTTCTTAAAATATGATGCGTAGAAAACTCAAAAAACCCATTTTTAGGGTACAAACCCCACTAAAATACCCCTTTGAAGCAACAATCGCTCTCCTGCACACCGGAGCGGGACCAACAGAGGCTACGCAGGCAACAACCTCTCTCGCTGCACCCCGGGGCCGGGGCCCAAGAGAGGCTTACCAGTTCATCGTTCCCCCTGTGGAATATATAGGCGTCACTAACTAGGTCCAGCTTAGTTGCTAATATGCCTTTTAATTGGCATTAATTTCACTAATGAATGATTATAACTATAGACTAATAATTAAAAATCACATATATATTACAAGAACGTCTATCTCCAGTCATATAAATTGTGATAAATTTAAATAAATATCAGGCCGAAATCAATCTTTCAAAAATATTAAGACTATCTCTATTTCAGTCATTCACTTGAAACAAACTACTCTCAAACAATACCTCAGTAGATAGGGGTTGGTATTATCAAAGCATTATGGTCCTAAAGAGCAAAAGAGGACACGGAGGGAGGGTAAATTCGGGGGGGGGGGGGCGGAAGTGGCCAATAATGACAAGACTGTATAAAAACTTGTCACTATTCTAAGTATATTTATTACGAGTTCAGAAGACGCGGGGGGAAGGGTAATTGAGTAATGAGTCGTAGTGAGTTTTAAAAGAGGTGGAGGGGAAGGGGCGTGGTCGGCCAATGAGTGCGAGGGGCGTGGTCTCCCCTCCCCGCCCATCACTGTCGCACCACCGACACATGTCAGTTTTCACCACGGCGTCGACGGAGAATCAGAGTGACTCGTCGCGCGACTCTTTCCAGAGCGCAGCGATGTTGACCCCCATGCTCAGCTTCCTGGAGGCCTCGGGCTCGCCCCCGCTGGCCGCGCTGCACTCCATGACGGAGATGAAGAACGGCCACTCGTCGTCGGCCAACCCCCATGGGATAGAGCACATCCTGTCGCGACCGTCCAACGTGTCCGTGGCCCGAGGGTTCAACGTGGGCATGGCCGCCGCCGCGGGGATGGCAGCCGCCAACTACTACAAGCACCACAGCTCGGCGCTGCAGGGGCATCCTCTGGCCGAGCTGACGGGACGGTCCACCATCTACTGGCCCGGGCTGCAGGGACTCGTCAGCAACCCCATGGCGTGGAGGGACCGTCTCGCCAACAGTGAGTACCGTACACCTAGTCGTGTAGAGAGAACCACGTAGTCTCAGACGGTAAAGATGTCACTCGGAGATACAATAAGCTTATTCTACTACATACAATGAATTGTTTCTGTATAAGATTGCCTTGAAATAGAGAGTAACTTCAGAAATAAATGTAGGTACAAAACAAATGTGGTCTGCTGGTTTATGGTGTGTTTGTTAAAAAGTAATTTATGAGTGATGAAATCATACAAAGATAAAATTGTATTGGATTTTGGCTCGGAATCTCATAGGTAGATCAAACTGTTTACTAGCTGCAGACTAAATAAAATACAGTGAATCTTATAATACGCATAATATTAAAATGTAATTATCAAATTTGTAAAAGGTAATTATTGAAACAGATGTTACAGAGAGGCAATGGTGTATAGTCGAAAAATAGATCGTTTGGGTAATCCCATCAGTAGCCCGAAATTCCAGTAAAAAGATAAACTAACTTTATTGACTGCAAAGGAATTGAATGCCTTTATAGTTGTGTATTTTAAAAGCGCAAGTTTTGAAACAATTTATAACTAAAATTTGTACAAATATAATTTTAATCTCTGAATTGTTTTAAACACCGTTATGAAAAAATAGACGAGAAATTATGTGGTGAAACTAAAATAAACAACTTTGTTAATATCTACAAATAACACATAGACCTACTCAACAAAACTTGTATTCCAGAATAACTTACACAAACAATATAAAACATAATGAACTAAAAGAACAAACCATAAACAAATAAGAGATTTTAAGAATTAAAATTATAAAACTATTGTTAAGATAATAAAGATAACAATGTCGTTCAATAACTTTAAATAATAAGTAAAATAGACATAAGTGCGTGACAAAAACTAAGCGTTAGGTATTTTATGTATAGTAAAAATTTATTTTAATATTTACTCATAAATGGAAGTTTTTGACCTTGAAAAGATTATGTAATAGAAGTTCAAAATGTGCTCAAGCCAGAAGCGTTTACATAACTCCATATGGCAATACAAATTGTTGTGTATTCAATCTCATTAAACCGTATTCACTTAATATCGGCCATTTGTGTTATTATGATGTGTCATTGTGACACATATTTGTATAATGACAAATAATATGCAATCAATAGCCATGATAACAATATAAAAAGCTAATAGTCATTTATATAAATTTTAAATTGCTTTAAGTACTATTTGAGTTCATGCACATGCCTGTGATTAATTATATTACATGACCGTATTATCACAATATCAATATTATTAATTTTCAAATTTGTTTATAAAAAATAAACAAACAAGGAATAGATTATTACTGATTAAATTAAATTAGCTAGTAGTAAATACTTAGGCTTATACTGTATATTGGTAGAACTAATTAGGAGTAGGCTATAGTATTATTGATTATTTGGAGGAATCAAAGTCGTTAATAACTAATATAAATTGGTATTTAATATTAATTTAAAATACAACATAGCTTGTTTGAGCTGTTAATACGTCATAACATATTTATTACTAGGTATTGCGAGAAATATGTTTTCTCGCTATAAACATTATGAACTATTTAGAGTAGGCTACACCATCCATGCTAGTTTAGTTTCCCGTTGCTACGTAGTTTGTTACTAGCATTTTTTGGACTATTTCATGCCTATAACGATGTGTACCTATAACGTTGTATCTCAAGTAAAGTTAATAACTCGAATTTTACAAAATTACGATTCAATTGGATTAAAATTCGATTCTGTTTAGTTTTATTTTGTTAGAACTCAGATTTTAGATTTTATTAAAAGGAATGTGGGACGTTTTCAATCATCCATTTTCATAGCAGCTTTTCATTTGTGATTTTAAGACCCTAATTTTAATGTCGAACATACATTTAGTTTTTTTGATTCAACTCTTTGAAATCCGGAACAATTTATTTTTAATATACTAAATTTTCTTTAAATTTTGGTATCAAGCCGATCGATACAGAGGCCCTGCATAAAAGGCGGCAGAGTCAAATCTATGGATTTACTTATTTTTTTACAAAATTTACCCATTTGATAGGAATTTAAATTTATGCCTCGCGTGTTTCAACAAATATTTTTAATACAATTAAAACAATATTATAAATATAGGGCAAATAATATGCGGATCTAGTGATTCCCTTAAATATTGAAAGCAAGTTTTGCAGTAGCTGAAATGTTAGTGATAATCTTTATAACCCCCTTAAATCATAAAGAAGGGAAATTAATTCATGTTTGAGCATAAGGGTTTTCATGTTTCTTGACTAGTGGATATCATGTGAGGTAGGCCTATGTGGAACCTGTACGATATGTACTAGAGAGTGGCACCCGAATTGTTACCTAAATTGCTAAAACCTAAAATAATAAAAGATCAATAGGAATTAATAACCTTTTGGACAATGTGCAATTCTTGCATCAATATTAAATATCGACATAACAAAATTAATTTTTACAAATATAATTTATAACATAATATATGAAGAAAGTATTGGTTACCAAATAAAATAACACTTTAGTTTTAAATCCAATGGTAATTTTAAAATGTAAGTATTTTTTGGACTTTAAATTAAAATAAACTATTTTAGAATCTTTAAAATTAAATCTAAATATTTAAAAATTTGAAATTATGAAACTATTGAAATTTATAAACTAAAACTCTCATGAAACTTGCATTTAAGGGTAAGAACATTATAAATTAACAGCGGATCAAATCGAATGAGGTGAACATGTTAATTAAGCAAAACGTAAACAATTCTGGAGGTAAACATATTTTCATAAGACATAATACTGTGGTTTAATAACCATAATTATAATTTCAAACGTATGAGTATTTTTTCAAACGAAGATAGGCCTAATACTAAAGTCCGGCAAAAAGGGAAACTCTTTCTGCAACCTCAACTCGTTTTGGATAGTTAATAGAATTTAATTGAGTTGAAACTGAAACCCTGATTAGTGATGGATTTATTAGATAAACACTACTTTAGTGAAACCCCTCTTTAGAAAGCGCTGAAGTCTTTGTATTAGCACTTGTTATGTTAATGTTATGGCAAATATTTTGCAATATTCAACAATTACTCAACTCTAAGGTAGTTGCTCTTGTAGAACTATCAATGTGATACATACAGTAATTACAGTGGTTTATATATGCAGATACAGTTATTATAAAACAATTGTGTTCGCGCCTGAGCGGTTAACAGTTTAGACGCTACCGAAACAGCAGTCACCAGCACCGTGTAGTGAAGGTCTGAATAATTTATTTCATAAATTTAAAAAAAACTAATATTAAACAAATCTAACATTTATTTGTAAAAATTGGACCCTATCAGGAGTTTTTTTTTGGAAGGAGAGATGAACTTTATCGTTTATTAAGGTACTTTACAACTAAGGGTTTAATATATTACAACTATAAGGATTTCGGCACTTTAAAACTTACGAAATCATGTAGAAATTTGATTGGCTGCTCATTTAAATATATCTACATTTATTCAAATTTTTAATATACTTCAGGCCTAAATCATGACTCACTTTTTAATACTCCACCGAACGGGCTGTATTCAAATTCACCAATGGTTAGAAGATCGGTCAAGACATCCAAATTCACGAACCCCGAAACAGGTAGAAAATCCAGCCTAGCAAAACATCCAAATTCACCAATTTCGGGAATCCGCAAGCTGCCAAATACATAACTAAACTTATTGGTGAAATAGGAATGCATATTTCGTTTAGGTTTCATTCCTTGCAGTTATTTTAATGAATTTCGTAATTATATTAGATAGAGCGAAAGAAAATTGTCTGTTTAAAGTGAAATATTAAAAAAGGTGTCATCAAAAATATCATAAATAAATTTAACAGAATGTTTGGTACACTAGTTATGGGTATAATAATATTACGTTGGCATACGTTTACTCTATGAACCAAAAAGCCGAACTTCCCGGCTAAAAACACAGAAACGCGGTTCATGACTAGACTCTATCTTAAAACCACAAAATTAAATTATAAAGGAAGGGAAGGATTGTTGAATTGGTGCTAATTCATGCGGGAAATAAACAAACACAAGGCCCAGGGGTCAGAAACCCGACCAGGCAAAAGTTGGTGAATTTGGATGTCTTGACGGTCTGGTTTTTCTACCTGTTTTGGGGTTGGTGAATTTGGATGTTTTGCCTGACCCTTCAACCATTGGTGAATTTTGATACATCAGGGTGTTGCTTTAGACCATTAAGTTGTGAATAAAATGGCTAACTTGACCTTTCCGGATTACTGTCTGCCTGTTACGCAGATGTCCAATTGCATCGGCAGACAGGGATCAGCCCCAAACTGATGTGTGCAATTGCGCCGGCGCCCCTTTTGGGGGGTGTTCCAATTGCACTGGGGGTCAATTAAAATTATTCAAGAAGATTTTTTGATTCAACTAAGTATAACACTAGGTTAAAATATATAGAGGTTGTAGAAATAACTTTTGCTTAAAAAAATTGCCAAGTTAAAAACTAGTGGTGGGGATATTACAGGGAAGCCCACCCAGTACAGTTACCCCAAGTGGCTCCTGTGAGATGGGGCGGGAATGAACTTCAATTAATAATACCTTGGGGCCGAGCTTTGCTCGGGGTCAGAATGTCAACAGACAGGAAATATCTCAAATTAATCGAGAACATCAGAGATGCGAGAAACAAATTTCGGACATTGCCATTATTATTATTACGTGTGTTCGTACGCATTACTGTTTTACGGTAAAACGTTGAACGTTTTAATGTCAATGTGAAGTGGGGTAGGGTTTGAGTGGGGAGGGTAGATTTTGACCACCGGTGCAATTAGACACTTTTCAGTCGGAGGAATGTTTTGACCTTTGCAAATTCAATCGACCGCCGGCGCCGCGCCGCGCCGGTGCAATTGGATATCAGCAGCCACCTGTTAAGCTATTGTAACCGGCAAGGAAACCAAAATGTGTAACTATCTTCTAAAACTGATACAACAGCAGTTTAAACCGGTAGTGTTGAAAAAAACGGTAATATTTTTGGAGGGCCATATACAATATTCGAGCTTAATGAATACAAAGTAGGTCAATACTCCTCAGGTAAGAGGTTCGGAGCGAATATTCGCCAAACAACGTCGTCGGTGTTAAGAAATTTCCCTGTGCACAAGTGTGGGTGTAAAAGAAGTTGACCAAGGTCCACGCTTCAACCTGTTAGATTAACACCTACCCTCTCATTAATAGACAACCTGTCAACCTGTGTTCAGCCTGTCCTTATTATTAGATGAAACACGCTGGGGTGTTTCCTAAATAATGTGGGTGTTATGGTGGATTACAAGTAGGCCTAATTTAATTCAGGCCAAGAATGTAAAACAGTTAAGCTTTTAGTTTATCTCGATGCTATTCACCTATTCATTTAACGCACATTTATACTAGTGCGTTTTAATTTTGTGTTTGTGTTGTGTTTCCATAATCGTGCTTATTGGACCGAGCTGCACTAAAACTAGTAAAGAGCTTATGCAAACATTAACACCCAGCAACACACCGGTCGGTGGTTGTCGTATATTTACCACATTTATTTCTACATCAGCGTCTGCCTAATGGCACGATGAACCCACCATCGCAACGCTGCACCAATTCAATCTCCCTCGCCATTACAATTATAATTTTCCCCAAATTAATTACTTTTTAGCGCGGACACGCGGCGATGGGGTGCGGGGGACGGAGGTGGAGGGAGGGGCCGCCGCCGCAAACAGTAAAACTGTTGAATTTGTTATTTAATATTCTGTAACGAGGGAGCAAAAAGCGTATCATTTTATAGGTGGTTTTAATTACCGGGGCCTTTTAACAAGTGGGCGCCCCGGGGTGTGTTATGGGGTTATTGCAGGGGTTATGGCCCCCCGGGGGGTCGTGCGTGCCCCTTGCACCGTCCCTTATCGGCCCATCGATTGTTGCTCTTCATATTGCGCGCTTCATCTTTGCCCGTGTAAGGACAATGGCCTCGCGCTTTGTGTCATCCTGCGGATTCTACTATTGCTTGTGCCATCGACTGTGAGTTTTTATCAGTCACAGTCACAACACAAACTTAAGTTCTCATTAAAATAGATTCATGGTTAAGATTATTCTCGACACTTTTAATATTTACTGGAACTATCGATGCACAGCTTTTGCATTTTGAAACACCTACTTAGAGTTATTTTAACTTGTCACTGAACTATATTACCACCAGAACGTTGAACAATGAATAAGTGAGAGTAGCTCGTTAAATGTTGATTGTTATAATGTTGAATACGTTATGTTACATATGTTTGTTTAATTTTAACATTAGCGGTGAAAGAAATATTCGAAATTATGATTATTATAATTTTCGAGGATGTTTTGAGATATACGAACCGTTTACGCAACTGGTTGCCTTCCTCGTTCCTGATAGTGCTCAGTATGCAATCGGTTTCTGTACTCTGACATACAAAATAAGGGCAAGTAATAATAGTGGAAGAGATTTAAAAGTTGAATATTTAAAGTTACTAGTTGTCCTGTTGCTCGAATCCGAGCAATTCTGTACCCAACGAAAGGTTATTTCAGTTGTAAACAAACATAACAAAACACCTCATATTAAAACAGATGATAACAACGTACTTTCAACCAACACGTAGTTTAGTCTACCGCCGACGGATAGCGTAACTATTCCAAAAATTCAGCCCATTAATGTATTTAGCCCTTTCATAAAATTCTGAGACGTATTGGCAAATCTACGTAAAAATACCTTTAATTTGACACCTCAAACGTTAAAATCCGTCTAGCCGATATCGAGTTATGGCTGTTACGAAAAAATCCCTTGCGTATTAATACAGTATATAGAAGATAAAACGTGTTTGCTGAATGGATCTCAGTATCAGTGAGGTAATTTTAACCTATGATGGAGTTGTAAACTCATATGTAAACATGATCAATATGAATCTGTTAGTAACATAATTTGCTCCTTTATACTAGGCTACCAGCAATGTTTTATATTAGTATAAAGTAATATAAATACCGGCTACGAATGTTTATTTAAACTTTGTAAAACTAATTATTGTACAAATTAAAACGTTAATTCAGATGGGGAAATAAAATTAGGTAAAATATTTCTTGGCAAAATTAGATGTTAATAGTTAAAAATTATTATACTATATAGACATTATACTGTACTTAAAAATAATTTAAAATCTAAATGCAGCACGGATTGCTAAAATTACTATGGATTTAGCTGCAGCCCATGATTGTAGACCCCAATTTACCTCTCTGACTTATAAATATAATATTGTATCGAATGGCTACCAAATGCTAAAAATAATCAACGTGCTCTGAAGAGAGGATGAACAAAGTAAATTCACTCAGCATGAACTAAATAGGACAACAAGTTTGCCCAACGCGAAGTGGAAGACGAATTATCTTAACGAATCCGCCCACTCTCACGATATCAAAAAGACGAAATAAACTGAACCTGCCTGCCAGAAGATGGAGGAAACTGGATGAGCTAGAAAATTACCTTGCCAAAGTAGGCTGACTATAGAGATGACAATACCTCAGTACAGTAATAGAGTGGTCGAGAAAAGAAACAAACGAACGGCCTGCTCCCAAACAGACTGTAGAGCTTATTATATAATGTTAAGAGAACAATATTCAATATAGACCTAGCTTGACAAAAATTAAAAATAATATTGTTATTCGTGTAATTGTTAGGTAGACTATAAACTTTTACCATAGTAAACAAAATGAGCAAACATTATATATTTACAATAAGCTCCTAATTATAAAATAGGAATCATTATGGTAGAAAATATGTCATTCAAGTGATTATAAATACTTTCATTTTAAGATTTTATGCTTTGGCAGTATGAACTGTCAAGTTCACATTTAAGGATGTTCAAGTTGTTTCGGCGTAACAAATTCATATATTATGGAGCTTTGAAAAACTATTTTAAAATTAATTTTTTTTAAATTAAACTTATTTGGTATTAAAACCCTATCTACAAACAATGATTATAAACATATAACCACTGCTACAACACCAGCAGCAGCGTAGCCGTAGTGAAATAACATAAACATGATCAAGAGACAGAGTCTGGTAAACTTGGGTGACTGCAACTTAACAACTGCGTAGTTTTATTTTTTTTCCTTGACGCAATTCGTAAGGACAAATCCGTCCAAAACTGACAAATTAGATTTCTTTGTAACATATAAATGTTTGGGTAGTTTCAGTTTAATTAGTGCGCCGTATCCACCGTTTATTGGTCTGCCGGTTTATTATGATGATGTGCGGCATATGGCGGCCCTGTTATCAAGCCCAATTAGACCCAGTCATAAACTGCGTATTGCCGGCCGCCCGTCTGTCCGATATTCTTGCCAATGTTGCTTTATGACCCGACAATCGGGATGTTTCGCTCGACAAATCTGCGTCGATAGCGTTTATGGTGTTTATTCTGCCCCATTTGTCGCAATTCCGCGATATATGTCGGCTATTAGGCCCCTAATCAGCGCCGCACCCCGCGAGGTGAAGCGCATCTGCCTCTTTTTACCGCGATTGCGATTACTATTATGAAATTAATTTTTTGGATTGTTAGTTTTATTGAAATTGCTAGATTAGTTTTTACGGCTTTGAACACATTGTAATTGTCAACATTCTGAACATGTCTTTGGCATTTTGCAAGTTCCCTGCTTGGTTTTTATAATATGTTGATGTAATGAGGTAATAGTAGGGCTAAAATGGCAAACATTGCGAGAATCAGCCTATGTAGATACCAAGTAAGCAGTGGTTAAAAATTGAAGGAGAAACAATGTACATTTAGAGATGCAAATTATTTAATTAAATATTAAGTTGATCTGAGGTTGAAAGACAAAGTTGTTTGTTAGTTTATATCCATAAATACCAGTTACAAATATAATATAATTTCAAATATAATATAACAATATATAGAAATAAAGTGTGCTTTATATACACATATTAAGAGAACTTTTCTATCGTTTATTATTAAAGATTTGCTGCCTGAAGAAAAAAACACACCGTTGCGTTTATGTTATCGATTTGGTAGGAATCTAAAATAAAATTCATAAAAATGATATTAGAATTGGGAACCTAGATTTAAACAAATAAGAGAATAAAGAAACGAAATATGAATCATATCTCACCTAGAAAGAGCTCAAGCAGATTTAGGAAGAAAATTATAGGGTTCAAATTAAAAGTTCAGAAAGCACAATGACAGAAAGTACTGCTCTTACAAGATCAAGAGGAGCCAAAAACAAACATATGTTTTACTTTATTCACTCTAGATTTCAAAACAAAATATTAGGACGGTAAATTTTATTTTGTAATAATTGCATTTTCATTCCTAATATGTCATTGTAGCTCTGTTTTATTAGTAAATACTGTATCAATTTAACTACTTTTATTTGTGACACATGGAAAATAAAACTGAGAGAATGGAAAATCATTAGTTAAAGTAATTTCAACTATATTATTCCTATATTATTTTATTGGCTTGCACATTTTTGGTGTTTACATTCCTTCACATTAAACCATCAGACGATCTGCTGAATGCTGATTAATAAAAACAAATTCGCCCCAGTAATAGCGCCCGTACAACGCCATTACCCAGCGAAACCCATTATATAACAACAACAATATCGACCGAGCCTCCGCCACCACTAACTGTTTCCGGTGACGTAATAGTTCCGCCGAGTGAAGTGTCAATCACAGTTCTTGGTGCGGCATTATTGAGCAATTATTTGGCCGCAGGGTGACAAATGCCGCGGCCGGCCAATGGGCGAGCGGTCAGCTGCGGCCAACTTCTCTATAAAATCAACCCTCACCCCTCACCCCCCCCCCACCCAACACGAGGTCCAGAGTTTCCATTAACACCGCTCTGAAATATCGTCTACTTGTACGCCACCGCCCGCAATAATATCTCATTATCGACAGCCGGATATTTTTAACTCTTACTTAGACGAATTTCCTTCTAAAATCTCTGCTAAGCTTGTCCTAAGCTTTCTCTTATGTTGTAATCGAGAGCTTTTATTGTAAATGGAGCGCTATGTTAGATCTTCCAAATTTATCTTTTCTCCAACCCTTAAATAAAATATATTGGTTTAGGTCTTACGTTTTAACCCTAAATTGAAACTTATTCCTGTGGTTAACAAATTTCCCCACATTGAGCTATTTTTGAGGATGAATACAACTTATCGTAACACTCCTGGATGATAATTGTCAATTTATTTATATTATACCTTACCAGCAGAAAACCTTTATCCTCGTCTAGGACGTTTCACCGATTCATTTTCATGGGGTTTCGTCCAAAACTGATATAACTAACCAAGTCTTCACAGTGCCGAAAACTAAATTTATACACAGTTATTCCTATCTGTAACTTTGTTTTCAAAATTACTTATAAAGTAAACAAAGCTAAAATGTGTATACAGGCAATAAGGACCAAAATATTAATAACCAAAATCTCCCGATGGTAATCTTATCTGTAAAATCGTTATTTGCCTAAATACAAACTATAAACTTTCAAATCAGTAATTTTAAAAATGTACTACAGAATTGAGTTTAGTTTTAAAACAATTTTAGTATTTAGTGTTTTAGTTTTTGTTTGTTTTAGTTTTTAACAATTTGTTAGTGTAGGCTACGACACTAACAAATCAGTTGACATTCTCTGAAATAAAGTTTACCAATGGGTTTCATGCAGCTGTAAGTTAGGCCTATATAAAAGCCAATCAAGCATTATTAAAGAATTAATATGCCACAAAACAGTCGACGCCTTCCATCTAAGCCCGATTAATGTACAACCCAAATATACATAGCGTAATCCTGCGGCGTGGGCCAGGAGCAGGGAGGATGCGGCATTACGAGGCCCGCAGCCCCGGCGATGAATCCCGTTTAATGAATTAATTAAAGTCCGAGGGTAATAAAAGGAATAAAGTCGTCGTTATGTGTTTCAAGTAGTCGCTAGCAAATTAATAAACAGGTGCGCAGGAGCGCGGTGCTTCTGTATTTTATTGGAGGATTAGAGGAGCGGCATTAGCGAGCAATAATGAGCTGGGCACCTCGCCTTGCCGCTGAAATATCCGGGGCAATTAAGTCTATAGTGGCTTACAACGGGGTCGCGGCCGTGGCTCAGCTTGCGTTGTAGCGGTACGCGCTTTACTGGATCTTCGCCGTGTTCCAATATAAAGGATTGCATTCGGATGTACGGCTAGTTGAACGATATCCGTCGTTGCTGATGATTATTGAGTGTAAATAATGAACAATACCCCCGTTGCAGCAAACCTGCATACTCAGCGAATTTACAATGAATATATAACATAATACATTAAAACACTTTACAGGATTCATAATAAGAAATATATTCACAAACAAGCGATATTTAAAATATTAATTGTTCTCCATAAGAGTAACAATGGGGATGAGTACGCAGGTTTGCTGCAAGAAGGAACACAAAATAATGGCTTTTTATGAAAATACCAATAGGACTCATCATCTTAGTGAAGTCACATACCAAGTTTCATCCACATTCATAAATAAGCGATGCATAATTAATTATTTTCCATAGGAATAACATGGGGACCAAGTGCCTAGATTTGCTGCTACGGGAACCATAAGCGAAAAATGTTTTTTTTGTGCAAACAACAATAAACCACAACCAGATGAAGCCATATACCAAATTTCGTCAGTTTATGTTCATAAATAAGCATGCTATACAATTTTTCTTTTTCTCCATAAGAATAACATTAGGCAACGTACTGTGTTTAGCACTTTCAATATCTCAGTAACCAATTGACGTAGAGCAATGATCAAAATACCAAATTTTTTTTATGCTGAATTCAATGGTAAAAATTAAAATTTGATTTAAATAAAAATTACGTATTTAAACCCCCCAAAAAAAACATTTTTGGGGTACAAACCCCCCCCCCCAAAACCCCCCTTCGGATGGTGCGATTTGTCTGGTTTTCGAACTCGTTCCAATAAGTGGTACTTTAAACATTTGTACCAAATTTCATTAAGATCGGACCTTTTTTAAGAGAGTTATCGTGCTTACGGACACATATATACTATATACAAATTTGAACGAATGTTGTTTTTGGCATCCGGGGAACTCAAAACCAAAAGTTATCATGGTCTCGGGCTTAAGTCTTACCATGACACATACGGTAATAGCTTCTTCCCTATAGGGGAAATCGCTATTACAGCATAATTGTCACGTTGTTGTGTTTTTTAAATGGTTGATTATATAACAGAAAGCTATAAAATACTACAGAGCGCTAACTACTATGTGAACGTAGTTTTCTTTGGTTATATCAATTTAGCATATTATTTATGGAATAATTGTTGATATCCATGAACTGAAGTCGACCTTTAAGCTAACCCATGTAACTATGTGAACAGTTGGACTGCATTTACTGAAGGTTGAATTACAAACATTATTTTCAAACGAAACATTTGCTCTAATCGGCAAATGATCGAGACATTGCGAGAGTTACAGAAGGCTGTTAGGTTGTTAAAAATCGTCCACAGCATGGGCAATTTTTCAATTAGTAAAACTATTATTGTCTGTAATGGAAGTGTTATATAATTTTTTGATATGACGAATTTGTTAAACAATTTTATGAAGTTCATAAATATTCATGAGAAATACAGATCAATTAAATAATTTATCAAGTATAAAGTTGTATTTAAAAAATACGTAGTGTTTATCGCTCTATTTGTTAGAGTCTAATGTAGTGAGACATAAACGTGCATATTCTCCCTCTCAGTTGTGTACAAAAACGAAATACTGCTCGTGAAAAAATAAGAAAGAAATGGAAA
The DNA here is from genome assembly GCA_963675035.1 of Allygus modestus. Classification (NCBI taxonomy): domain Eukaryota; kingdom Metazoa; phylum Arthropoda; class Insecta; order Hemiptera; family Cicadellidae; genus Allygus; species Allygus modestus. The sequence goes on from OY776111.1 coordinate 287,928,104, forward strand.
ATAACACAACAATTGTTGTAGACAATAACGTTTGTGCACGAGTCGTCGACAAATACACAGAACAATGTTTTGCAAAAGAACGAGATGACTTGTAAATCCGTACCTCGATATTGATCTGGAAACTTATTCCGGAGATCGCCTGTTTACCAGCGCCCCCCCTCGGCGACTTGTAAAACACGTATCGTTTATCGCAAGGCTCGAGGAGAACATTTGCATCATTCGCTCCTTTATTCTGTCCTAGTTCGGTTCGGGGGGCGAGATTAGGTTTGGGGCGTTATAAATCAAAGGCTCAATCAGCCCGCTCCGCCCCGTGTTAACCGCACAAAATGGTTGTCACCCTCCCGCTCCTCCTCCGCCACTTAATCAAACCTTGCATCAATAATCCGATGTCTCGGTCCACTCGCTCGCTCTTCTAATTAATCCTCTCTTTGCTTCACCTCCCTGACCCTCATCTCTTACGAGAAAACACTTTCCTCTCCCTCTCCTCTCCAGGCTCATTTGACACGATTCGAAGGGGAATCCTGTGGAGCTGTTTGTAAATGAGATGCGACATTGCAGCAGTAAATTGATTGTAAAGGAAGATAATTAATGAAAGAAGTGAAGTTAACAGCTCGGCATTAAACGTGTTTTATTCCCAATTACCTGTTTACTCCCAAATGTTATCATTAAAAACGACTTGAAATTGAGACCTTAGTTTGTGGTATATAATCACGGTGACAAATTTAGTATTTTTACGATTATAGTTTAAGAATAAAAGTTCATCAATAAGTAAATTAATCCCACTTCTGACACCAGTTATAAAATTGTATTTTTGTAATCGAGTGATATCACCGTTTGAACAGCTATTGCAGCATATAGTATTATTGAAATCTATTAAGTAACACTGCTAACAAGAAATGCTAGTAGGTTTCCACATACTTCAAAATAACACACAAAAAAAAGAAAAAAAACGGTTTTTTAGCTTTTAGCTACTGCCTTAATCAAAAATTAGAATTACAATGTAGGCTATTCTAAATTTGGTAAGGACAGTAACCGAAAGCTAAAATAAAATATTTATTGTTTATTTTTCTTTGTGTTATTTTGAAGAATATTTAGTAACATGAGTATTCGTATCGTTAAAAAACATTACCATAGTAATTTTCTTATATTATATAGCATTTAAATTCCCTTATCAATCATACTTTGCCTTTTTCTTCACCCCCCAAAGGCGTGAAACATCCCGATTAAGGTACTCAATCTGCAAGTGTTGTTACATTATTCCGTTCGCCCTCTGCCTGCCTGTTTGCGCGTGCTCCAGGGTAGCAGCGTTAGCGCCTCTGCCGCGATGTTCATCCCCATTCATCACAACACTCGATATTCCAACATCCCACCCTTCCTCGTTGAGGTGTCTTTTCAGCCAGCTACACGGTGGAGAAGAAGATTGTATTTATTTATGGTGCTGAAAGAAATACTTTTTATTTACGAAAAGGATCATTCTTTAGTTTTAAAAGCAATTTATACCGATTAACAAAGTGTATATATTTATGCCTGGTACATTTGTCTTATATTAAGAAGCAAGAGATATTTTGCTAATGGATAAAACATTATTACCAGGTAAAACAAACATACGTTAGCCCAATTCACTACATAAAATAACAGTAAATACAATATATTGTTGACGGTAAAGTATTCAGAATAAATCAAATATAAAAAACCTGGTCTAGCAATTGTTAAATTCGTGTTGTTTAAAGAGGCGTCTAATCATAAAATTGTATTAACTTTACTAAACTGTGACTGAATTTAAATTGTTGAAAAAACATCCCGTTTGAAATGTTTTCACTTCTGTCTCTTTAAAATTGATCTGATTATTAATGTGAAATGCCAAATTTTAATTATTTACTGCAATCATCATTTCACTGTAAGACAAAAAATACATTTCGTATTTTTCAATCAAAAATATTTCGTTTATGCAACTCCGGACCAGAAGTCACGCATGGAGTCTCCTTCATATAACGGGTCCTTGTAAACAAATGAGGGGGCGAGTAAGACGGCGGGGTAATCAGCACATCTGTTAAAGGCAAATGAGGGGGGGGGAACAGCTGATACACAGCTACGGCAACCTCGCCTCCACTGACCGCCGCGCCGCGCGGATTACCGCAGTAACTACGAGCAGTTTCAGTTGTAAATCATTAACACGTGTTACCTAACTACCTTCGTTCGTTCGGCTTAATCCCTACCCTCCAAATCATTTCTCACTGTCCGGTGTGGATTTCTACAATCAGTCATGGCAATTTTCGGTGAATCCAGGGGTGGTTGACACTCGGGTTATAAATGCTTTTAGTTTTGGGACTATCGGCGGAATGCGATTTTTATCAAGATGGAAAAAGGGGGAAGTAAAATATTTATTGAGAGTTCGATCTGCAGATTCTATGAATAATACTAATCCCTAATTTCCCCTGAATCAGAATTTAATCGCTGTCTATTGTTTATATTATTTGTGAACAAATGTATTAAGCAATTAAACATCATGTTGTAGTACGCCTGTGATATTTATAACTATATTGTGTTTATTTCTATAAATAATAATTTATTTTTAATCAGGATAATTCTCCATTTGCGATCAAAGTTAAATGTAATTTCAGCTGTCCGTCAACCGTTGCATGATTACGATTAAAGGCACAGTAGCCGCTCGTTACGACAGTCCAGGAGGTGTGAAAACCTTGCAATTTGCACCTTCTCTCCTAAACTGTGAGAATTCGCAATAGTACACGACTCTTATTGCTGTACAATTTAAGTACTTAGTTCCCTCCTATGAATTTCCACATTAGCTCCGAGCTGCGTGGACTATGCAGGTGAATACTATGCGGCTGCGTGGACTATGCAGTTGTATACTATGCGGCTGCGTGGACTATGCCGGGGTACAATATGCGGCTGTGTGGACTGTGCAGGTGTATACTATGCGGCTGTGTGGACTGTGCAGGTGTAGACTATGCGGCTGTGTGGACTGTGCAGGTGTATACTATGCGGCTGCGTGGACTATGCAGGTGTATACTATGCTGCTGTGTGGACTATGCAGGTGAATACTATGGCGGCTGCGTGGACTATGCAGTTGTATGCTATGCGGCTGCGTGGACTATGCAGGTGTATGCTATGCGGCTGCGTGGACTATGCAGATGTATACTATGCGGCTGCGTGGACTATGCAGGTGTATACTATGCGGCTGTGTGGACTGTGCAGGTGTATACTATGCGGCTGTGTGGACTGTGCAGGTGTATACTATGCGGCTGTGTGGACTGTGCAGGTGTATACTATGCGGCTGCGTGGACTATGCAGATGTATACTATGCGGCTGCGTGGACTATGCAGGTGTATACTATGCGGCTGTGTGGACTGTGCAGGTGTATACTATGCTGCTGTGTGGACTATGCAGGTGAATACTATGCGGCTGCGTGGACTATGCAGTTGTATACTATGCGGCTGCGTGGACTATGCAGGTGTATACTATGCGGCTGCGTGGACTATGCAGATGTATACTATGCGGCTGTGTGGAGTGTGCAGATGTATACTATGCGGCTGTGTGGACTGTGCAGGTGTATACTATGCGGCTGCGTGGACTATGCAGGTGTATACTATGCGGCTGTGTGGACTGTGTAGGTGAATACTATGCGGCTGCGTGGACTATGCAGTTGTATACTATGCGGCTGCGTGGACTATGCAGGTGTATATTATGCGGCTGCGTGGATTATGCAGGTGTATATTTGAATAACCTATTCTACTTATTAAAATCTAATACTATAGTATAAGTACTCAATAAATATGTTTTTAATATTATACTTATATTAGTAACGAATGCTCGTTTGGCAAAACCTACTATACGCATTTATAACTTTTGGCCTAACAGCTAGAATTTAGAAAGAACAACGAATGAAATTTTATTTCTACAGATACAGATTTGAACCCAAGATAAAGTAAAAATAGCATTTCTGCCAACGGTTGGCTTTCAATAAAATTGACATGTAAACCAGATCGAGATTTGTTGTGTTTTTCTAGTTAATAATCAAACCTTAGAGTTTTTAAACAATTCAAAAATAGACAACACGGGGCAGGACGATACATGTATAAGATGTGGCATAAAAATAAGAAAATAGTATAAGTAAGGGTATTTAGGGTGTACAATACTTTAACTTATGAAATCTTACAGTTCATGATAAGCTGACCACCCTGAGCATAATTTGTTATTAGTTCGTCAAACTCGACTGTCAAAAGACATAGGTCAAACTTTTAAAAGTATTCACCGTAAGTAAACTTGATAAGATAAATTAACTAGTAAATGAACGGTGAACCATGATATTATACTCGTTGTACAAGGCGGGGCCGGGGGCTCAGATTACCAGGATGATAACTCCACAATTTGTACCCGATTTTAAAATTTATATCATCTGCTAGTAGTTATCGAACCATCAAGAAAATTAGTTATTATATGTTGAATGTTACAACTGTTACACATGTCATTTAAAGGTTCTTATTATTTACAAATGGGACTTTGGAACGTAAACGCACAGCTGTATATGTAGCGGTTATTTAAATTATATGTAAATAAATATAATCAAATAATTAAACACAGTGCAATAACGCAACGATTTAGCAAAATAAAGCGTCGTCAGTTTGAGGGAATGTAGGAAAAAGCAATATTTGAGTCGTGTAGGCGTAATGAAATAAAGTTGTCGGTGTCGGCGACCGCGGGTTGAGGAGGGGTGGGGGTTATTGAAGGGGACGTTCGACCAAGAGAACACATTGCCGCGGCTAAGTCTGTCCACAATTACTGGAACGGTACCAAAAAGTTGCCATTTTGTTTGTAATTAATAGGGCGTTGTTCCCCGCGCAATATTTCATCACACAATCGCGGGCCAACACGCCGCTGCCACCGTACTCGCCCTCACAAAGGTCCATTCAGAATTTTATAAATACTGTTAATTAAACTTTTGATGTATTGTTTATTTTACTGGAGAACTTTCCATCTGTATATTTGGGTATTTAAGCGAATGCTCCAGTGAACATGTAGTACTTGCAAATTATTTTTTTATAAAATACAAAGAAAATAGTAAACATTATGTTTTGAAAATGTTTAGGTATCCTCCGAGAAACAATTAACCAATACAAACTCCCAGAAAATTCTTAGTAAACTTGTAAGAAGTAAAAACTGCCAAAATTGCCTACACATTCACATTTAAATCATTCCATTCAGCGCATAATGGCCTTAACTAACGACGTCTCATTTAATTAAATTACAGTGTTTGTTAATTTGTTTGGTTATGTAATGTTTTTGTGCTGTAGTAATAATACAACAGTGGGTTGTTTTTTATCAGCAAAATGCAATATTAAAATATTTACACATATTCAACTCAAATAATATGCATTACATAATAATATCCATATTAGATAATAGTTAGGCCTACAATAGACAATTAGGCCTATATTGATTTAAAATTGTTGTGTGATTGTTACATAGGCTCTATAACATGTTTTAACAGTTGACATGTTTTGAGCTAACACGGCAACGTGTTTGATCTCTAACAATAAAATACAACTCGTATATAATTATACAGGGTTATAGGCAAAAGTGTGGATACACCTATTAATTTTTTAATATGTTGAGGTAGGAAAACACATCTCTGTAATAAAGACAAATCAACCTTTTGGTCAGTGTCAGAACTTCGCCCATGCTTCAAGTTTAAAAAAAAATTCAAAGGCTGATTGAGCGATACCTCATTTTGAAGGTCTCTATAAAAGAAGAAGAATAGCAAATAGCAGTCCTTATACAAAAAATGTATATATCAGTAAAAATAATGAAATGCCTACTTGCAAGTAGTTTCTCCGAATACTCGTCATTGGGCAGGAATGATAATTAACAATTGGGCGCCGTTTTGTACTGGCTTGAGATAAAAACCTCTAGTTTTCGCTATTCTTCTTCTTTTATAGAAACCTCCAAAATGAGTTTATCGCTCAATGGGGCTTTACTTTTAAAAACTTGGGCTGACCCCAAAATTCCCAATTTTGGAGGTATTTATAAAATTATAAAATAATAGTAAATTCTGTAAGTTGTAACTGATCTATGAAGTAATCAGCATTGTGAACCTTTTATCAACTCTGTAATACTAACAAGGGCTTGAAGGGCTTTGTGCAATGTATTTGTTGGGTTTTCAATAAAGAAGAAATGCACCTAGCGACCTCATCTGTGCATGATAAACAATTTCCTCTACTAATAGTTTTTAAAATAAAATAAATTCGGTACAACTGAACAAATTGTAGATGTAAACCCTTATATGGTGTTTTTAAATATCAAATTATCTCCGAATTTTCAAGGAGGAGAAAATAAAATGGTTTCAGTAATGCTAAATCTACAGGGTGTTTCGGGATGAGTGTAACTAACTTCGTCAAATGATTCCTTCCATCAAGACAAGAAAAATATGTCTTATTGACATGGGTCCGGGAACCGTTCGTTTCGGACTTACAGCCAACATTCCGGTTTTTACGATTTTCAGTGTACTTTATTTTTATTTTGGCCGAAATACGCTGATCCTATAGCATTACATTCATTATTCTTATATAAAAAGATAGGTAATTAGCAGTAGAACCAAGGTCAATAGTTATACCTTCCACAAAAGTAATAGGTGCACGTTGGTCTCACATTAAATGCAATTTGTTTTCCTAAAAAGTCAACTTTAAAGTCAATTTTAATTTTTGAAACGTTGTCAACCGACAATTTATGCTGCACTTAGCCAAAAGTTTCTTTTTTTATGGAGAACAAAACTGCATCATTGGTTTGTAAGAAATAATTCAATTTAAACTTGGAAAAAACACGATATCTGACAACGGTACAGAATTTTCTTTTAAAATCGCATAAGCGCTGTGCATTTGCTTAGGGGTTTGCATCATTGTTCAGATGCACAGAATGAGACTGTTGATATGTATTTTTTTAAATTTGTTTGAAACTTATTAGTGTGTGTTCCAAATGAAGTAAATTATAATTACAAAATAAGTTAGAGTATAATGTTTCTTTTTCTTAATTCTGAAAATAAGTATCATAAATTGATTGTTTTGTAAAAGTTAACTATCAATAATATGTTTTTTTTTAAATTCTTTTATTAATTTCATTAGTTTTTAGTTTTTGTATTAATGGTACTTTCTTATAGATAGTAAAAATTGTACTTGGAAAATAAGGCCATAAACACCATTGAAGTGTATGAAAACTGGGTTTATTTGGGTGTAAATTATTGTAGAGTTACAAAAAATGATATTTTATAAACATCTATTTTACGAAAATGAATGGCATTTTTTAAATTCACACTATTAGGTACATATTAGTACATAATTTGTAATCTTTTTCGTTATAAATTTTTGACTAACTTTAACAAAACTATCAATTTCTGATACTTATTTTCAGAATTAAGAAAAAGAAACATGTTATAACTTATTTTGTAATTATAATTTACTTCATTTGAAACAAACACTAATAAGTTTCAACAAAATTTAAAAACATACATATCAACAGTCTCATTCTGTGCATCTGAACAATGATGCAAACCCCTAAGCAAATGCACAGCGCTTATGCGATTTTAAAAGAAAATTCTGTACCGTTGTCAGATATCGTGATTTTCCAAGTTTAAATTGAATTATTTCTTATAAACAAATGACAAAGTTTTGTTCTCCATAAAAAAAGGAAACTTTTGGGTTGCAGCGTCATTGGTGATCATAATTGTCGGTTGACAACGTATCAAAAATTAAAATTAACTTTAAAATTGACTTTTTAGGAAAACAAATTGCATTTAATGTGAGACCAACGTGCACCTATTACTTTTGTGGAAGGTATAACTATTGGCCTCGGGTCTAATGCTAATTACCTATCTTTTCATATAAGAATAATGAATGTAATGCTATATAGGATCAGTGTCTTTTGTCCAAAACAAAAATAAAGTACACTGAAAATCGTAAAAACCGGAATGTTGGCTGTAAGCATTGACTATATCCATGAGTCAATGTATATAGTAGACTCATGTATATAGTCAATGCTGTAAGTCCGAAACGAATGGTTTCCGGAGACATTTTGACAGGACATATTTGTCTTGTCTTTATGTAAGGAATCATTTGGCGAAGTTAGTTACACTTATCCCGAAACACCCAGTCTGTACTCGTTCTCGTTCTTACGCGTTCTTTTTTCAGTGTATTATATAGTAAATTACTTTACTCTTAAAGAGTGGTTGAGGAATGAAGCAGAGGAAAGGTCCAGCTGGGTGTTTGAGGATAACTCTCTGAAAATGTATAAGTCATTTGGTTTTTTAACCTCATCATGCAGTAGGCTACTAGACAATGAATTACATAGAGTACACATTTTTATTCTCTAGTTCTCTTTGTAGTTAAGAAAGCGATGTAATCTGATGATGTTAAGCTTTATAAAATCGCTTTTGTTAATATATCGAACATCTTAAATTAATAAAGTATACAAATTTAAATTACAAGATTTGAAATAACTTGCTTAGCAACAAACACAATTACTTGTACAAAATGTTGTTTCCATGATAAAAAAACAAGCCATACACATCTTCCTGAAACCCCACATACAATAGAAAACAGATGTAGAAATAATACCCAGAGAGAATAAAAATTAATTCCCTCGTACAACTGTTTATGGGTGTATTCTGGGCAGTAAAGATTTTAAAAGCACATTAGTAAAAACTCGTGTAAGGCTGTAAAACTAAACCAACACCAGTTTATTGTAAGGAAGTTATTTACGTTTACGATATTTTAAGGTGTCCACCTGGCGTCGTATAATGTTCTTTATCGCCTCGGGGGCAAAGCATAATTCATTGGCTCACTTACGCACTTTATGCCTCGGAAATTTGGTCCTTTTATGCGGTATAAAGCGAGACGGAACCCAAACTGAATACTCTACCAATTAAAGTTTACAACGACAAGCGATTAAATTACAAAGATTACGACCTTGTTTCTTCTGTAATATCGTAAATTTATGACGTAATAGCTCGAGACCTTTCCTGACATTATAGAGAGGGACACCCAATTTTACATGGAGGTGTAAAGTTTCTCTTTTGTTGTTACAGTATTTAAACTTATAGAATGGGCTGTTTTGTTTCTCTTTTTGATTGAAGTGATCGGTATAAGTAATGAAAAATCTTAGCAAAATATAATGGACCAGATTTTGCTTATCAAATATGCTACTTAGCAAAATGATATCTGCGAAGGTCATACATAAATGTTTTTTTACATTGACATATGAAACATTTTAGAATTAACATTGTTAGGACTTAAAGATAAAACACTTACACTGATCGTGAAATCAGTTTTGTAGGAGTTGTATTTTTGTTTTTTAATTCATACTGCATTTACTTTGGTTTTCAAACTATATTGAACTATTAGATAATTAAAACTGTTTTACTCTGCACTACATTTTGGGTAACTTCATTACAAAACACTCTTTAGAAAGTACCAATAAACACAAATAACTCTCCTTCGTAAGCCATGTCCATACATACTGATCAGAAACTAAATGAACAAAAGCATTATTATTTTGCACTACAATAAAAATACCCCCGTCGCAACAAACCTGTGATCTTAACAAATTTACAATCTATAAACATGTAAAGGCCTTCCTCTCTACCACAAGAAACCACTCTGTCCTCCATAAGAATGGCATTGAACAGATTACGCATATTTTCTGTAACAAGGACGACAAAAATGGGTTTTTATGCAAATATCAATGCACTGCATCCAGATGAAGCCAAGTTTCATCAATATTTTATTAAAAATCAAGATATAAAAATTTACTTTATTCTTATCAAGATTAACATTAGACAAAGTAGGCCTACTTTGATAAGCACTTTCAATATTTCAGTAACCGTTTGTCGTAGAAAAATAATTACAAAACTACAAAATAGTTTGTTTTTAATCCAAATTGAATAATACAAACTAGAATATTTTTTAAAGCGTTTTATGAAAAGAAATTCAAACAAATTTTATAGCCAATCTCAACCCAAACCCAAAATCTCCTTTCGGGTCAATCGATCTGTTGGTTTTTGAACTTAAGTCATAAATGTGGCTTTAAATATATGCACCTAATGTCATCAAGTCCGGACTACTTTATGAAAGTTATGGTGCATACAGACACACACCCATATATAAATAAATACACATGTATAAATTTGATCAATTGGCATTTTTGGCATTTGGGTGTCTGAAAACGAAAAATTATCACCACCCCGGGCCTACGTTCTTACCATGTCGACTACTTTATAATAACTTCTTTCCTGTAGGAAAAAATCGCTGAAACTAAACAATTCGTCAAATTTTTATTTGTACTCGTATTTATGTAGCACCTAAAAAAGTCAGCAGCTTGAGTGACACATATGGATCCCTTAATACACACAGAGAGCGTAAAATACTTGATTTTTTGATTAAATTAGCGGATAAGTTTTATTGTATTTATGTGTATTAACCGATAGAAAGATATTACATTTATTGCATTAGCATTACGTTTGAAAAGGCATTCAATCAACATTTCGAATATTGTTCAAAACAATAAACCAAAAAGCCCAACTTAGCATTTCATAATATTCAAATGCTAATCTTCCACAATAACTAAAACAGCACCACCCAATAAGCGGTTAGATAGAGGAGCGGCGTTGCGGCGGCGGTTGTACTTTACACAACGACACGTGTACGTACAACGCGCGACACGTGCACGACATCGTACACGTGAGGCGCACATGTACACGATGAGGCGAGATGTCTAACCAATAAGGTGCCATATTGAATCCGATGAAGCTATAGCAGTCTCTAGGGAGACTGTCGAGTCAGCACTCCTCCCCGGCCATCCCCCATAACCCCCCTCCCCAACCCCCTTCCCCTCCCCTCACTGGATATTGTTATGGATTTTATGGATCAACCAAATCTTCTTCCATCCACGCGGATTATAATACAACACGTCGCCTTCTGCTGTTTATACTGTGTTGTTTTCACCGGTTTTTATTTGGGAGGAGTTTTATTTTTGGTGTTCATATAGTGGGATTTACAATTTACAGCAGTCATTACATTGAAAAGATTAATAATAATACACACACAAAAAACGTAAAAAAATAAGCAGTGTTTTTAAGGTGATATTTCAAGTTTTTTTTTTATTTAACTAAAAAATAAGCTTGCTATTTAGATTATCATTGAGCGCTGTAACTATATTAGCGTGCCGTACATATATAAGATACATAGTAGCAAATTTTAGAATAATAAAATAGTAAACGTGTTGAAGTAGATTACTAAGAAAAACCCAATAATATGTTAGCGATTTTAAATTTATTATACACAAACATGGCTTATTTATACGGAGATCATGGTGAAGATTGATTTGCAAGTTAGCATTACTAAATTGATCCTCGTGATAATCACACTATACTTCGTTTCACCGCCTGAAATAACTAAAGAATCAATACAAAATGTAAGTTAAGTGTCGCTGTCACTCGTTATACAAACTACTGAGTAGTTATCAAACTAATTGCAATTTTTGTTTATTAGGTTATTTCAAAATTAATACTACAATAAATAACAAATTTCTCCTCCTACTAAAAATTTAAAAAAAGTAATGTAAAACAATTTATAAAAACAAATCAGAATCAGTATGGTGAATATGTCACTCTTATTTCAGCAATCAACTGACAATTCTAACAAAACAAGAAATCTCTTGATTCTCTTTACTTTTAAAAGAGTGGACTTTAATGACTGCGGTCCCTGTGATCGATTTCGTGCCCCATTATGTGTCTACCAAGCTTTTTATTCAGCCCACAAGATGTAAATGAACCAAAACCCATCCAGCCAAAAACTTTAGTTTAATTAAAGCCCGCCCCACATGTTTCGTCTCCTCTCTCTCGCTCACTCTAACATTACCGTATATGCCTCGTTCTCTCTCTATCCGTCATATCATTGGCGGATAATTTGTTTAACGACTAATCGCAAACAACGATATGCAGTAATTGGCGTCCATTGGTTTCGTTCTCGTTGCTGTTAATGCATCCAGATAAAATTGTAATTTTCCAGGGCGCGTTTGAATATCATATTTATCGATCTAAGCTCTAATGACATCGCATTAACAAACTGTTCACTCGTTTAATTATTTTTGTTCCATAAATTTCACTAGATATTTTTGTTCGCTCAATTAATTATTATTACTAACGATAACTATTGAAACTGTTATTAGTGAATTTCCTATGGAAAGTGAACTATTAGCATGACCCGCTCGGTGAAACTTAAGCCCGGGACCACCATAGAAGTTCCCAACGTGACCCCCTGAACACGTTTTGGGGGGTCGTTCAAAATTATATATGTATATATATATATATATATATATATATATATATATACATATGTATATACAAGTATATATATGTGTTTGCACTCTAGCGGTCACATTTTTTGTCAGATTTACTTTGATAGGAACGTTCCTTTCTATAATCAGTTGGACAAGTTCGATGGGCAAAACAATCGGAAAACTCTAAACAGCTTTTTTGGGGATTAATCTTTTAAATTTCGAGTCTTTGGGCCCAAAAAGGGTCGGAAAAGCCCCGGATGTAAAATTAATGCTTGTAAAAAGATGGAAATTAGTGAGGCAAAAGTTTTAAGCCCTCTCTCGTCATTCTAGCATAAATATTTACAGAGTTATTAAAGAAAACGTGTATCGACTTAACACAGTACGTTGTCTTATGGGGGTTTTACATTAGAAAAGGCTCTTATTCATTTGTTGGTGTACTTTTCTCGTCCCCAGAAACCTCATGCCTACTTTCAAGCCTGACTGTACCCTTTCCTAACCTTAAAATGTGCAAATTGTTTTCCTAGAATTGCAGGTAAATAAAACCAGGAACATCAGAACAGCCAAAAAATCAGTGTTTTCAGATTTCAATAAAAAATGGAATAAATGTTTGTTTTTACACTGATTTTGAGTTTTAAAAGTTGTTTATGTGGAAATTCACTTCCCTCACGTCAGCGTGCTGCGTGCGAAGTCGTTTTAGATTACATTAAAAACAATCTTAGACGAAAGTATTTTCTTTTCGATTGTATGACCTGGTAGTTGAAAGGTATATCCAGGACAGAATCCAGGTAATATCCAGTGTTATTTCTTGAAGTAGCCTATTAACAAAAATATATTTTAGAAAACAGTGTACATCTGTGAAGACATAACAGATTTATTTAGTAACTAAGAGTATGATATTTCAGTAACATGCTGCATAATATTAAACTAAATACCCCCGTCGCAGCAAATCTGCATACTCAGGGAATTTCCAATGCATATATTTATACAACATATACAGCCACTTTTAAATATTCCACTATATGCATATTCCCAAACGAGCCGTATATAATATTTTAATTTTCCTCCATAAGAATAACATGGGGATTGAGTACTCAGGTTTGCTGGAACAAGGAACAGAAAATATTAGGTTTTAATGGAAACATCTATAGACCACAACCAGGTGAAGCCACATACCAATTTTCAGCCGTCTCCATTAATAAATAAGCAATTTATACAATTTTCATAATTCTCTATCAGAATAAAATGGGGGGCTGAGTAAGCAGGTTTGTTGCTACGGGAACCATCGGCAAAATATTGTTTTTTTGGACAATTATCAGTAGGCCACAACGAAATGGAAGCCATATACCAAGTTTCGTTCGGATAAGTTCGTAAATAAGTGAGATATAAAATGTTTCTTATTCTCCATAAGAATAACATTGGACAACGTACTGTGTTTAGCACTTTCGATATCTCTCTAACCAATTGACGTAGAGAAATGATCAAAACACCAAATTGTTTTTTTTTGGTCGAATCCAATGGTGGAAAGTAAAATTAGATTTCTTAAAATATTATATGTAAAAAACCCAAAAAAAACATATTTTTAGGGTACAAAACGCCCCTAAACCACCCCTTCGGATAAAGCGATCTGTCTGGTTTTCGAACTTAATGCATAAATGTTGCTTTACACGTTTGTACCAAATTTAATCAAAATCGGACTACTTTTACGAAAGTTATCGTGCCTACGGACACACACACACACACACACACACACACACACACATATATATATATATATATATATATATATACAGTATTGAACGAATGGTGTCTTTGGAATCTGGGGACCTCAAAACGAAAAGTTAACATGGTCCCGGGCCTAGCTCTTACCATGCCGACTACGGTAATAGCTTCTTCCCCATAGGGGAAATTCGCTAAAAATATACTTAATATATTCAAATATACTTAAACTAAAATAACTAAGAATATTTGCATCGTTTAATTTTTTAGTATTACACTAAAAAGTATACAAGAAAAAGAAACTAAATTATTAGCTTACTTTGAAAATGGAATTTTATTTTTTATAAGAAACGAAATTGTGCTTTACTATTGCTATAATATTTGTCATAAATTCCACAGCTGAAGTTTTTTCGTCAAACTACGAGATAGAGAAATACTAAGAATTGTGGGAATGCCGCATTCTTAATCCGAGGTGTTTTATATAAATGCAGCGTTTAACAGCACTTGATGAATAATTCTCCGGGAATTAACTCTCGAAAATTAACATTGCAAAGTATCAAGGACCTGCTGTGTGGGTCTTTAATTACGCAACAACTAAAATTCTTGTCCGGCCTCTCAGGAGATTTTGATAAGGCTAGGCTTTATATTCAATTCTAATATAGCTTACAATATTTGGACCTTTTCTTTTAATTTCTAATGCGCAGTTAGAAAAATCGGTATGTTTTTGAGTAATTAAACTATTAATATGTTTGAAGTAGATGAAATACTAGGCGTACGGCACGTTTCTATTATTTCAATTTTAACGAAATATTGTATATGAGATAAGAGTAAACACTTTACGCCACCATTTTACTACCAACACAACGTGTGGTTTGTGTATGCACTTTTTTTACTATAGTAACAATTCAATATCGTAACAAGTTGGACTTGTCTCGAACTTTCATGAACACCTAACTGAGGAATAAAAAAATAATACTATGTTTACACATAAAGTCAAAGTACAACTATAAAACCGGCAAACCGATTAAGGGTTATAAACATATTTTTATTTGTGGGTAGGCCTAAATTGCAATGTTTCAGTTGCATACGCACACGCAATATTTTCTACACTAAGAAAGGGATATATTTATAAAACAACAACATAACTCTCTGAATTATATGTAACTACTGAATTCATAAAATTATACTAAAAAAATAAGTTTTTTAACTTGTCCTAATTCCCTCGTAATGACATAACCATGTTATGCATGGAAGTAAAGCAGATGTGATGATGGCATTATAACAATTGCAGATATATTTTTGCTCTAACACCTGTGATGATTATTCGATCTGTACACTTAATTATTTTCCTAATTATAATTTTAGTTTTGTATACAATTGTAACTTTAATTATGACATGTAACTCAGCTTTAGACTATAGCTTAAACATTAGTGTATTATAAATGTAATTATTTTAAAGAATTCACAGAGTTATTTTAGTCTTTAAGTAAGCGAGATTTAGGGAGGGCCTCGGATGGTGGGAGCTCAAAACTTTAGTTTAGGGCCGTCCAATACTAATGATATGGTGGTATTTGGCACCCACAACCTCAAGATGTGTAATCTACCTAACAAACAGAAATTAATGTCTCGGAACCGTTAATAACTATTTTGGTTTTTAAATTAGAGATAATCCTCCTAACATACACAAATAGAGATTTAATATTTATCAGTGGGGTCATAGTAGATTGTAATATTCTGGCGTAAGGTTGCAACTATTAAAATCTATTTTCTTGCTTGGCAAGTCTTTATAAACAAATCGCATACTATGTCTACAATGCTCAACAATAATCATTATTTCCGCTAGAATTTTCCTTTTCTCCCAGAAAACTACGGGTATTCAAATCCTAATAAATTTGAAATCAGTTAGTATCTCTCCTTAATAGTACAACACCCTGTTTGGGCATCTTCGTTTCACAATGTTGTGTTTGAGCCCAACCAAGAATCAAAGCAATACCCAATCGGGGTGTTGAAGAGTGTCAATCTCTGTGACGTCATAGGTGATGTTGGCAGTAGTGAGAGCGGGAAGGCGGGAGCGGGCCGTGTGGCGCGGTGGCGGGAGAGTGGCGGGATTGGCGCGAAAGGCGCGTGCGTCTCCGGACCAACATGGCGACTCCCTCTCCGCTGTATCATGCAACATGCTGTGATTGTGGTCAGGTTAGGTTAGGTCAGGCACGTGCCTTTGTTTACTCTAGGAGTTCCCACACGAGAGTGGGTTATCGGAAATATGGTAACGGTTCCGGGTTCATGGCCGTTCAAGTGATTGACCTTATTGATCAGAAATAATTGCTACACTTAAATTAATAAAAAATAAAAAAACGTTCTGTAAAAGCAAATGAAAGTCAATAATAAACTTGTTTTCTCTTGGGCATATTAATTCAAATTGAAACCAAGCATATGTTTGCACTACTCAACGTTATATTTAATCTGAAGTGCGTTTTAGCCGTACATATTTAAATATCTACAATTTCCAAGGTTATGATATAATTATAATATTCTAAAATGCTATCTTATCCTCGTCCATTATTATGTAACTAGTGGTAAACATGTACAAAATAGTACAGTAGCACATTGTGAAATAACTTATCTAAACTGATAAATATTTTTAAACTATTGCTCATATTAAACTACAAAACTATAGTATTAATTCAAAACTACGTGGTTGAAGTAATTTGCAATTATATGAATATAGCGAATACTGCAGTGTCATAAAAGTGTTTATTTGCGTTTCAGAGGCGATCAGCTTTACAGAAAAGTTTCTCCAGTATAAAGCTTTTAACACGCATGAATGACCAGTACACCTTAAAACAGGTTCTCAATTTGGATTTATTGAATAGTACTATAAAGTGGCGCATTTCACCACTCGCCTTCCGCTGGTTGCAGTGTCTGCGGCGGCCGACAAGGACGGCAAGAAGAAGCACACGAGGCCGACGTTCAGCGGCCAGCAGATCTTCGCCCTGGAGAAGACCTTCGAGCAGACCAAGTACCTGGCGGGCCCCGAGAGGGCCAAGCTGGCGTACGCGCTGGGCATGACGGAGTCCCAAGTCAAGGTAGGCCAACACACATTGGTGACTTAGGTTTTACGCTGTTACTTAATCACAGATTGACTAATGCCAATAGAGGTGACAATATCGTATTTTACACTAGTGAATGACAGATGTCAGTTATGAATAAAAATAGTTAGTTATGACTGCCATCTAAAGATTTAATGTATTGTTAAGTTTTAATAAATCCTCCAAACAGGCCAAGCCTCAGAGGGACAATACATTTCTCTATTACACACAAAACATACCATCTTGGTAACTTATAATTAGTAAAACGTGACAATTATTGTTATATACTTTTTGCAAATTGATGTAGGCCTATGCATATAATAATTTGTTATGTGTGTAATTGGGAAATTAATTCCGTCTTTCAAAATGGTTTTTCTCAAATAGAATACTATTGTAGCAGTAATAACATAAAAAAACATTAGGATACAGCGTTCATTTTAATTTTACGTTTATTAAGTTATGGTTTTAAAATTTCGTGTTTTTATATTTGCAGAATGGGGTATTCCTCTTTCTGCAATATTCCAGGCTTAGTTTTAACAGAAACCTTGAATGACCGTTATATTTCGTTTTTCTATTTTAATAAAGAAAAACATTAATGATGTAGCAAAACCGTTGTAGTAATTTTTAACTATAAATAAATAAGATAAAAGCAATTCAAGAAATACATACACAATTATAAGTAAAGTGTTATAGTTATAAAATAATAGTTTGTTATTTAGTTAAAAAAAGTTTAATTTATCCCGACTTAACTAAACAAAATTAAAACGTGACGCAAAAAGAGATGAATTTGTATAACTTTGGTTTGTTTATCTCCCATTACTACTTTAAACCACTAATATTGTAGGATAAAAAATTTGATAGAGCATAACTACAGGTCATAAGAAAAACATATTTCCTCTAATACGATTAAAAAACAAAAATACATTTCTGAAAAACCTGCTTTCTTTAACAGTTGCGTCGCAATACGACCACAACACGACTACAAAACACCATTAGCCGCGCTGGAACATTGTCCCGCAGATATCCCGAATACCACGGGTTGCATTTAGTCACGAAACGATAAAGCGGGCGATTAAAAAGCCAATTTTGGTTACGACCAAGCGATGAAGCTCGGCCGCATTGTTATGCGAGTCAAGAGCGAGCAGAAGGGCGAGCAGCGAGTAGACTGCGGCCATGAGAGATCATATGGCTTGATTAGCTGGCTAATGGCCGGGCTGATAGGCGGGGCGGGTCGGGGCGCTCTTGTAAAGAGTTGCCCTCGCGCATACATTAGCGAGCGAGGGGTGCCTCCGTGGGGCTCGTCCCTGCCTACTGCCTAGCGAGCGGCAGATTCGGAAACAACATATCGTAGTTGTGTGATGAACACTGCCAAGTTTGTTTTGTGTTTCGTAATAATGATCCTACGGCCTGATATGGGGATCGCAAACAAATTTGGCCATGTTTAAAGTGATTCAACACTTTAAGACCTGCATGCGAAATCTAATCGGAAATAGTTTAGTAGGAATATTTATTAATACTATATATTTTACACTATAAGATTATTAAAATGTAATGTTTTGTTTCTTTGGAATATATGAACGTCAATTAGTAGTATATTATGTTCTAATATTTTTAGTAGGCCTAATTTACAACCCCCCAAAAGCTACTAAATAATGAACGTATAAACTAATTTGTGAAACACATGTTGACTGTAAAAATTACTTTATTAATGGGTTTTTAAACAAAATCCAAGCAAAAACATACATAACCATCGCATGTTTAAACAAAACTATCTGGCCCGATAGACGTTGTCCTGTCCTAATGTCATTGAATTTGTTTTATGTCAAATACTCGTTCATTTTCAAGATTAGCTCGTTCGCTTTGCTCACTCGCCAATCGAAAAAAGAGTTTGAGTTGCCATTCAAGTAGTTTTTTCCATAATGAACATATGTTTATGCCTTTCAAGTATGTTTAGATATAATCATTATTAACAGCTGTTTGGTGTAACTAACTGAACTTTGATAAAATCAATGGGAACTTTGAAGGCCAGAGGGTCAGAGCCCTTAGGTCGAATTACAAATTTTCTATTATAAGAACCTTGTCCTGACATTGACGAACATAACAAAAAAATAATTATTCAATTTGGTGCACTCATTCTCAAAAGTTATGGAATGACAAAGGGAAATAGGGATACATTTTTTTTATATTAAGATGACGATTGAAATTACTTCTCAAATTATCTTTGAATATATCGCAATAACATTTTAAAAGGAAAATTTACTTTAAAGCATCAGGTGCATGACTGTTCGTGAACTCCAAAATACGTTACACAGTGACGGCAATTGATGATTATTATTAAGAGTTGGTTTTTGATTTGGTTGCAATGACTGACAGTTTACAAAAACAAACGATAGAATATTTTGGTTACTAACAAACGATAAGTTCACAGTTGGGTTAAATCTGTCCAATCTGTCTTCGTCTCATAAAAGGTATATTAGCAAGTGGATTATACAAATAAAAGTATCCTTGTATAAAGATTGCCAATTTATAATAAATTTATATTTTACTTTAATTTGGTATTTACCTGTTATAATGAAAGGTGGTTTGAAATGCTCGTTCATCAGTTTTGTAAATTTATTAATAATAAGGTATGTTTGTAAATCGTTAAAGGAAAATCAGTAAAACTTATCAAAAGTTGTTTGGGGATAAACCTTAAAATGCCTAATGAAAAGGGTGTACGTTAGGAAGGAAACACTGTGAAACCACACAAGTACTAATTAACATCTTAAGGTCGCAAAACCGCCTGTTGGTGGAGAAAGACGAGTCGGCGATAGTTTGCATATTTGGGGGCAAGATGGCGGCGGGCGGGGGCGGTGGGGGTGGTGGGGGCGCCGCGGGAGGGGGGAAAGAAGCTCTCTGTCACCTCTCGTCGTCATGACAACCTCCGCTATAATTGGAGGATTAGCCGGATAATTGAATAAAGCTTGTGTCCCGGTTTCAATAAAAATGTAAATACGGCGCGCAGCGGTGCGGAAAAATATGTCAACAGGAACAAAAGCGGGCGGGGAGGGATTTGGCGCCCTGCGTTAAAATTATACGGCCGCAGATGAGCTACATTGTCAGTAAGCCGGCATTTATGCCGCTTATTAGGTGGCAACGTTGCCGTGGTGGGGGGGAGGAGGGGGAGGGGTCGTGTCTTCCATCTACATTTACATTTACATACTGCTGTTAGACTAATCAGTAGAGCGGGGTTTAATTGGTATTTACTTGGGTTATCGTTGTCGCATGCGATTAAGATTTTGATTACTTTGGCGAACAATTTCTAGCCGTTGTTCGTCAAATTGGTGATCGAGAGAAATGGATTAGTTTAATATAATTTTTATTGAATATAGGTAATAGGATAAACGTGTAGTTAATCTAAAAAAAATCCATAAATTCATAACTTTTTCCCGTATATATAGAATTTTAAGCGCACCATGGAGCTGAATTACGATTAATGTAAAAACTATTTTAATATGGTTTACCAATTTGAAAATGTTATGAAACAAACATTTGAATGTTATGTTTGTTTGTTTGTTAACTAATGAACAAAATTACTGTAAATACTATTGTATTCTAATCATCAGGCGAGTTAGGTTATGTGACATAATAATGAAAAAGTAGTGAAATCTAACTATTCCTACATGTTTTAACTAATTATTGCGAAGTTGACGATGGAACTAGAGTAACCACAACTTTTTTAAATGACCCAGGGAAAGGGTTTTTAAAATTTAAAATAAATGTTCTAGCATATAATGTATTTTCGATGTGTGCATTACATTATGGTGGATTAAGAGCTAATACGTAGAACACCTGTCACTTGTTAACTGGTGTTATCACGTTTTTCTTAAACGGTTTGCAATTTCATATTCTCAATCTGAAATTTTGAAACATTTTTCATAAGCTTATTTTATGACACTTTATGCCTCACAGACTCACTGACTTTGATTACTCATTTTTAAACTCAAACACTTAAAAATAACAAACAGTTTAGTGTTTAGTAAATAGAGTGTTTATATGAGGCTATTGTATAAATAACCATTACTCTCTGAGTACAAAGTAAACTTTATACAACAATAATACCGAAGGTAAATCTGGAGAAAGACAAATAAGCTATAAGCTTGCTTCAATTAAACTCAAAATAAGCTACTCAGTATTCAGGTCAGTGTCTGTTTACAACATTGGCTTTTACTAATTTTCTCCAATATTTTTGTGTTTTAATAACGTTAGCTGATCTCATCTTTACTTAAATATGGAATGTTTCTCATGAGTGTTTAAATGTAAACTTTCATAATGTTTTTGAGTATTCTCATTATGATGAGTGTCAGCTTGACGAAGCTAGAATTTTAAGCGCACCATGGAGCTGAATTACGATTAATGTAAAAACTATTTTAATATGGTTTTGATATGGTTAAGATATGGTTTTGAATAGTCCTACGTTGACTGAAATCAAATGATCGTAAATTAGAGTTTTTGTTTAGAATTAAAATGAGATATTATGTATTCTTTGATCTTACAATTTTAGGTGTAAGACATTTATGATAATAGTTAAAACAAAGTACAAACTAAAACATAACCTTTAATCAAACAGATGCTTACAAACTTTGTTGTTAGTACTCCAGATTTAATCAAAATGTCTTAAATGAAAGATTTTGCTAAAACATATACAGGTTAGAATATTTATTATTTTAAATTATATAATATAAAACCACGAAAAACTACGTTTCATGTGACCAAAACATGTTGGATTTCATAAGAAAAACACTTGGGGCTGCATAACAGCTCATTAAATGAAATGAAATTTTAAAAGGGAGGGTAATAGTTTAATTTGTTTAAAACATGAATAATTAGTGCATGTTTGATAATTATTGAGATTATGATTCAATCGCGTTTAAACAATCATAATTTTAATACAGTTTACTTCACAATAACTACTATAGATGTTATCAAGATTGTGCCCCTTCAATATTACGATACAATTTAGACTCTGCTGTCACATTGCATACTATGCACTTGCAGGAAACTTTGTTTACGGATTATAAGATTGGTTTACATAACACGAACATACTGTACCAATAAAACATGCATATTAAAAACACAAATATTCTCGAAGTGTTATACTATCATATGTTTTCCGTAGGATCCAAAGCTTATCAATTCACATAATATCAAGGTGTTTACCGAGTTATCTCCTGCAAAATTACTGTCTTCGATGTTTTATCTTCGTGTCTATCTATATAAAAATTAATTTTTGTTTGTCCCTTATTGGTTCCTATATAATACATCTGATTGAAATTAATTTTTGCATGGTAATCCAGATAAATCCGAGGAAGGTTTCCAGCCATTAACCGAAGACCTAATCCTTAGGGATCCTTACTAGACTTTAATACAATGTTGTCACTGATCTTATTTGGTTTCTATAGCAAAGTGAACATAAACTGTAATAAAAAAAACACACGACCTGTCCTCTCTATAAATATATTAGGGCTCCGCCACCCTGGCCAACAAAGTTCCCATGACATCAGTATGAACGTTAGTATTCATTAAAATGATCACGCTGAAATATTCTAGGAATGTAAGTATTGAAAAGGCTGAAACAAAAGTCTACTCCCTTCTGTAAACAATATTTTAGGGCTTCACCAACCTAACCTTCAGAATACTTATTTTAACTATAACGCACTTACTGCTGCACTGATGGAGGTGACATTCGGTAGAAAGATAGCTGATAGTTAAAGACAGACATAGGCCTACCGGTACTCCTGATAAAAATATACTTTAGGGTTCCGCCCCAAAAGCCTTTAATATCACATTGTTAACCATCTTGAACCTACTACTGAACAGATTAAGCTGAAATGTTGTAGGACAATTTATAAACACCATAATCACATATAGACGTCCGCCCATTTCGAAAATCCTTTGGGATTCTACTACACTGGCTTCCAAAATTAAGTTTAGGCCTACCACCACCTACCTACTATGAGACTAATGGAGCTGAAACTCTGCAGGAAAACAGGAACATGAGAATCAAACATATTCCTGCTCTGAAAGACTTTTGAGGCTCTATTGGCATTCAAGGGTTTTATGTTGGAAATTATCAGTGCCTATGGAGTAATGATGTTATTTCAATTGCATAATAACTATAGTTTAATAACAGTGGGAATAGGAACGGGAATCAACCGTACAAGTAAGGCGAAACAAGAAAGACCAAGAAAAACCCCAATGGTACTTAATACTGTGATCGCATGCAAAGCCGTGACGGGCAAAAGATAGTGTTTAATATTTTCAAGCAGATTTACGCATTTTTCGGGTGTTTATTTGACTTAATTTTGAATTACTGAAATAAAATTATCGTAAATCAGAGATTTTGTTTAGAATCAAAATGAGCTATTATGTATTCTTAGACTTAAAATCTTAGGTGCAAGACATTTACAATAATCTTTAAAACAAGGTACAATATTTATTAGTCATGCCTATTATATTAGTCATGTCATTTTTCCATTCTATAGTCAAATGTTTAATAATTATTATTTTCAGATCACATTACTTTTTCCTTCCAGTTTTGTCTCTATAAATATAACCACTTGGTCCTGAGTTTGGAACAGATCGTAGAACGATGAGAGGCAAAGCGCTGGCTTGCAACGCCAGCGGTGTCCGAGGCCGGCAGCGAGGGGGCACAGATGGCGTCAGGCCACAAAGAGTCCCTCCTAATCCGATCTCCCCTCAAATAATATTAAAAGCCGGCCGATTCGTCACAGTTTGCGCTCCGATATTAAATTGTAACACATGATCTGATAGGATTAGCGCCGCGATACATCGCTCTAATTTGGTTAGGACAATCCGTGCTGAGTGATTCTGTCGTCCGCTGCTATCGCCGTCGTCCCGTCGCTGCCTATCTGTAGTGACAAATAAATTATTCTGTCAAAGAAATAATAACATAGTTAGTGTCGGTTAAAATATATGATATAAATAGATAAATATATAAACAAATATATAAACGGGTTTTAAAAGTTGATGTATAACATATAAACACCAACAATTTGCAGTTGTAATTCTTTTTCAAATTTTATGTTTGTGACTAACCGTGCAATATATTTAATTATCAGTAAAAATGTCTCTTTGCGAATGCCATTTAATTTTTTAATTTTATTAAACAATCCAAACCTTTTAAAACTATAGCATACCGAATCGGTTAAAATACATTTTTTTCAAATCATATTTTTATTAAGCTTTTTGCCTGACTCGTTATTTTACTAAGTAGCTGAACTATTAACATTCTTGTAACCAAGGTCAAGCCTCGATAGTTTCCTGTGAATAAAACGAAGTTATCTGGACAAATATTACACGAAATTTTTAATAAACTATAATTAACTGTACTTCAATAATTACAAATAATTATGGTCTGAAACTTTTAACGTAGGCAAGGTCGCCAGACAAGACTGTATACCTAATTGTTCTATAATAACATTTGTTAAATATTGATAATAATCAAATGAAAAGTAATAAATACTGTGTTACGGTAAGTAAAAAACTTTGATTATATTCAAAAGAAGCTTCAAAGTTTTTCATGCGAGACAAAACAGAAAGGTAAAATGGTAAGCGTAAAAGTTAAACGCAAACACAAACAACGAGGAAAACAGAAGTAGATAGAGAGAGAGAGAGAGAGAGAGAGAGAGAGAGAGAGAGAGAGAGAGAGAGAGAGAGAGAGAGAGAGAACCATGTCAGAGAGGGGTAAAGAGAGGCGAACGAGTGTGTGAAACATCTCCTTTATCGCGCAAGTTAGACATAGGCAATAATATCGGGCGCTATCGGGCGGGGCGCCCGGGGCCCGAAATTGATGAATCGCCGCTGCGGCGGGCGCACATTAGTCAACGGCGGTTTGGACCCTATCAATGTTTTTCATCGCGATAAATAACTTGAAAAACAGAGCCCTCTCGTTTCATTGACTTTTATCAACACTGGGCCTTCCCGCAGCCGTTTCGAACGCACCGTGGAAATATATTTTTGAACGACTCGTTCCGCTGTAAACTGTATTTTTGCGACGGCTTTTATGGCCCGTTTTATATGCACCGATCGCCATCACTATGCATAATCCTCTTTATCAGATTGCGTTTTTCAAATCGAATAATTTATTTCCCGATTGATAACAAAAACACGTGCAAAGCGATGTTCATCTTTTAAACCGATCACGCCCGCGCTCGGAGCCGCTGCGTTAACGTTCGTTATTTTTGAATGCATATTGATGAGTTTTACTGTGAAAAATGGACGGGGTTGAATTCAATGCACAAACGTCCCGCTTTATTTTGGTTTATGCGATTTCATCTGCGATTACTTTGATCGATCGTATTCAAACCAGAGAAACGATTTCGCAATAAAGATTGTCGTTATTGACTTGCACGTTGGATATTATGATACGGTTGTTTCTCAATACAATTAAAATTAAATACTTTTAATGAATGTTAGATATTTGAAAACAAATAGAAACAGCGAAGGAAGAGCATTGAATAAAGATAAAACATACAAATACTCATTAAATATGATATTTAATAAATTACATCAATGGCTTACTGGCTTCTCAAAGAGGTCATATTTTTATCTGAAATAGTTCCCTAATTAATTAGCAACAACGACTTTTCGTTACTGGTTAAATTATGTGTATTTACCTTATAACTAGGTACAACGAAATAATACCCTCAAATATAAATGTTTTCTGTAACATATAAATGGAACTTTTTCAAATTGTACACTCAACTATAAGAGCATGCGTGCCGGAAGACGTTGCGCGTGTGATGTTTAAAACTTGACAAACGACTACTTCGCGGATGTCTGGTTACCAGGCTACACCGCATCGCCTGTATTCCTCCCTCGTATCCTGGAGTCAAGTACAGTCCGCTCCGCCCTAAGAAGTGTTCAGCCCCTCGGCGTCTTACCCTCCTCCGCGCTCCCCTACTGTAATGGCATGTTTCACAAGATGTTGGCCATTATATTGATACTCCCTAATACAATCGCCTTGCCACTTCGTTCCATTAATGAATACTGCATATTTTTCAGTTTACGATCTTACAATGTTATATCCCATTTTTCGATTTAAGATTACCTTCTATAACCTGTAAAATGGAATAATGATCGTGATTTCTAGATAAAATTGCAAACTTTTAAGAATTTGTAGTTACTATTTTTAAAGATTGATAAATTAGAGTCTTATTTAATTTGTATTCATTGTAAAACAAAGACACGTTTCTAACACAAACTTATCCGAAGCTAATTAAATTGCACTTTTGTAATAAAGATACTAAATTGTCTAGCGCCAAGCACACAAATCTTGGATCGTTAAGGAGTTAAAGTCACGGTTGAAAACCACAATTATTGGTAAAAAGATAAGCTAAAAGTTCCCTAACAAAAACATTTTGATTTATATTACTAAAAGAACATTTACGGGAGATAGCTGCTAAAACTGCTCCGCTTAGCCAATACCTTTAAATTAAAACCACCATATTTAAATGATACTAAAATATGTTTAAATGCAAGGCCCAGACGATATGGCCGGGCTGCAGTGTGTAACATGATTCTTCTTATAGCCCCAGTAATAGTCTCTCAATGAGGACAGATAGTAGTATTGCCCCGACCGGACGAGGTGACGAGGCTGCAGTAAGTTTATTCTCCTAGCCTCGTTAATAGTCTCTCAATGAGCGCAGATTAATCTATGGTCTTGCCATAGATTAAGCATGCTTAATCTATGGTCTTGCCCCCGACCGGACGAGGTGACAGTGCTGCAGTCTATGCCATGTTTCTTCTCCTAGCCCCGGTAACTGTATCTCAATGACCGCAGTTGGTAGTCTTGCCCTGACCGGACGAGGCGACTAGGCTGCAGTCTATGCCATGTTTCTTCTCCTAGCCCCGGTAATTGTCTCTCAATGAGCGCAGATGGTAGTCTTGCCCTGACCGGACGAGGTGACTATGCTGCAGTCTATGCCATGTTTCTTCTCCTAGCCCCGGTAATTGTCTCTCAATGACCGCAGTTGATAGTCTTGCCCTGACCGGACGAGGCAACTAGGCTGCAGTCTATGACATGTATCTTCTCCTAGCCCCGGTAACTGTCTCTCAATGACCGCAGTTAATAGCCTTGCCCTGACCGGACGAGGTGACTATGCTGCAGTCTATGCCATGTTTCTTCTCCTAGCCCCGGTAATTGTCTCTCAATGAGCGCAGATGGTAGTCTTGCCCTGACCGGACGTGGTGACTATGCTGCAGTCTATGCCATGTTTCTTATCCTAGCCCCGGTAATTGTCTCTCAATGAGCGCAGATGGTAGTCTTGCCCTGACCGGACGAGGTGACTATGCTGCAGTCTATGCCATGTTTCTTCCCCTAGCCCTGGTAATTGTCTCTCAATGAGCGCAGATGGTAGTCTTGCCCCGACCGGGCGAGGTGACGAGGCTGCAGTAAGTTTATTCTCCTAGCCCCATTAAGAGTCTCTCAATGAGCGCAGATTAATCTATGGTCTTGCCATAGATTAAGCATGCTTAATCTATTGTCTTGCTCCCGACCGGACGAGGTGACAATGCTGCAGTCTATGCCATGTTTCTTCTCCTAGCCCCAGTAACTGTCTCTCAATGACCGCAGTTGGTAGTCTTGCCCCAACCGGACTTGGTGACTAGGCTGCAGTCTATGCCATGTTATTCTCCTAGTCCCGGTAATTGTCTCTCAATGGGCACAGATGCTAGCCTTGCCCCCGGCCGGACGATGTGGCCAGGGTGCAGTATATGTCATGTTTATTCTCTTGGCCCCGGGAAATTGTCTCTCCACGAGCGCAGGAGGTAGTCTTGCCCCCGGCCGGACGATGTGGCCAGGCTGCAGTCTATGTCACGTTTATTCTCTTAGCCCCGGGAAATTGTCTCTCCACGAGCGCAGGTGGTAGTCTTGCCCCGACCAGACGTGGTGATTAGGCTGCAGTCTATACCAAGTTTATTCTCCTAGTCCCGGTAATTGTCTCTCAATGGGCACAGAGGTTAGTCTTGCCCCCGGCCGGACGATGTGGCCAGGATGCAGTCTATGATATGTTTATTCTCTTAACCCCGGGAAATTGTCTCTCCACGAGCGCAGGTGGTAGTCTTGCCCCGACCAGACATGGTGACTAGGCTGCAGTCTATACCAAGATCATTCACCTAGTCCCGGTAATTGTCTCTCAATGGGCGCAGATGGTAGTCTTACCCCCGGCCGTACGATGTGGCCAGGCTGCAGTCTATGTCATGTTTATTCTCTTAGCCCCGGGAAATTGTCTCTTCACGAGTGCAGGTGGTAGTCTTGCCCCGACCAGACATGGTGACTAGGCTGCAATCTATACCAAGTTTATTCTCCTAGTCCCGATAATTGTCTCTCAATGGGCACAGATGGTAGTCTTGCCCCGACCAGACGTGGTGACTAGGAAGCAGTCTATACCAAGTTTATTCTCCTAGCCACGGTAATCGTCTTTCAATGGGCACAGATGGTAGTCTTGCCCCCGGCCGGACGATGTGGCCAGGCTGCAGTCTATGTCATGTTTATTCTCTTAGCCCCGGGAAATTGTCTCTCCACGAGAGCAGGTGGTAGTCTGGCCCCGACCAGACATGGTGACTAGGCTGCAATCTATACCAAGTTTATTCTCCTAGTCCCGATAATTGTCTCTCAATGGGCACAGATGGTAGTCTTGCCCCCGGCCGTACTATGTGGCAAGGCTGCTGAGTTTGTCATGTTTATTCTCTTAGCCCCGGGAAATTGTCCCTCCACGAGAGCAGGTGGTAACCTGACTCCGACCAGACATGGTGACTAGGCTGCAATCTATACCAAGTTTATTCTCCTAGTCCCGATAATTGTCTCTCAATGGGCACAGATGGTAGTCTTACTCCCGGCCGTACGATGTGGCCAGGCTGCAGTCTATGTCATGTTTATTCTCTTATCCCCGGAAACTTGAGTCTCCACGAGCGCAGGTGGTAGTCTTGCCCCGACCAGACGTGGTGACTATGCTGCAGTCTATGGCAAGTTTATTCTCCTAGTCCCGGTAATCGTCTCTCAATGGGCACAGATGTTAGTCTTGCCCCCGGCCGGACGATGGCCAGGCTGCAGTCTATATCATGTTTATTCTCTTAGCCCCGGGAAATTGTCTCTCCACGAGCGCAGGTGGTAGTCTTGCCCCGACCAGACATGATGACTTGGCTGCAGTCCATACTAAGTTAATTATCCTAGCCCCGGTAATTGTCTCTCAATGAGCTCAGGTGGTAGTCTTGCCCCGACCAGACATGGTGACTGGGCTGCAGTCCATACCAAGTTAATTATCCTAGCCCTGGTAATTGTCTCTCAATGGGCACAGATGGTAGTCTTGCCCCCGGCCAGACGATGTGGCCAGGCTGCAGTCTATGTCATATTATTCTCTTAGCCCGGGAAATTGTCCCTCCACGAGCGCAGGTGGTAGTCTTGCCCCGACCAGACATGGTGACTGGGCTTCAATCCATACCAAGTTAATTCTCCTAGCCCCGGTAATTGTCTCTCAATGGGCACAGATGGTAGTCTTGCCTCCGGCCGGACGATGTGGCCAGGCTTCAGTCTATGTCATGTTTATTCTCTTAGCCCCAGGAAATTGTCTCTCCACGAGCGCAGGTGGTAGTCTTGCCCCGACCAGACGTGGTGACTAGGCAGCAGTCTATACCAAGTTTATTCTCCTAGTCCCGGTAATCGTCTCTCAATGGGCACAGATGTTAGTATTGCCCCCAACCGGACTTGGTGACTAGGCTGCAGTCTATGCCATGTTATTCTCAAAGTCCCGGTAATTGTCTCTCAATGGGCACAGATGCTAGTCTTGCCCCCGGCCGGACGATGTGGCCAGGCTGCAGTCTATGTCATGTTTATTCTCTTAGCCCCGGGAAATTGTCTCTCCACGAGCGCAGGTGGTAGTCTTGCCCCGACCAGACGTGGTGACTAGGCTGCAGTCTATACGAAGTTTATTCTCCTAGTCCCGGTAATTGTCTCTCAATGGGCACAGATGTTAGTCTTGCCCCCGGCCGGACAATGTGGCCAGGCTGCAGTCTATGATATGTTTATTCTCTTAGCCCCGGGAAATTGTCTCTCCACGAGCGCAGGTGGTAGTCTTGCCCCGACCAGACATGGTGACTAGGCTGCAGTCTATACCAAGATCATTCACCTAGTCCCGGTAATTGTCTCCCAATGGGCGCAGATGGTAGTCTTGCCCCCGGCCGTACGATGTGGCCAGGCTGCAGTCTATGTCATGTTTATTCTCTTAGCCCCGGGAAATCGTCTCTCCACGAGCGCAGGTGGTAGTCTTGCCCCGAACAGACATGCTGACTAGGCTGCAGTCTATACCAAGATCATTCTCCTAGTCCCGATAATTGTCTCTCAATGGGCACAGATGGTAGTCTTGCCCCCGGCCGTACTATGTGGCAAGGCTGCAGTCTTTGTCATGTTTATTCTCTTAGCCCCGGGAAATTGTCCCTCCACGAGAGCAGGTGGTAACCTGACCCCGACCAGACATGGTGACTACGCTGCAATCTATAACAAGTTTATTCTCCTAGTCCCGATAATTGTCTCTCAATGGACACAGATGGTAGTCTTACTCCCGGCCGTACGATGTGGCCAGGCTGCAGTCTATGTCATGTTTATTCTCTTATCCCCGGGAAATTGTGTCTCCACGAACGCAGGAGGTAGTCTTGCCCCGACCAGACGTGGTGACTATGCTGCAGTCTATGGCAAGTTTATTCTCCTAGTCCCGGTAATCGTCTCTCAATGGGCACAGATGTTAGTCTTGCCCCCGGCCGGACGATGGCCAGGCTGCAGTCTATATCATGTTTATTCTCTTAGCCCCGGGAAATTGTCTCTCCACGAGCGCAGGTGGTAGTCTTGCCCCGACCAGACATGATGACTGGGCTGCAGTCCATACCAAGTTAATTCTCCTAGCCCCGGTAATTGTCTCTCAATGAGCTTAGGTGGTAGTCTTGCCCCGACCAGACATGGTGACTGGGCTGCAGTCCATACCAAGTTAATTATCCTAGCCCCGGTAATTGTCTCTCAATGGGCACAGATGGTAGTCTTGCCCCCGGCCAGACGATGTGGCCAGGCTGCAGTCTATGTCATGTTTATTCTCTTAGCCCCGGGAAATTTTCCCTCCACGAGCGCAGGTGGTAGTCTTGCCCCGACCAGACATGGTGACTGGGCTGCAGTCCATACCAAGTTAATTCTCCTAGCCCCTGGAATTGTCTCTCAATGAGCTCAGATGGTAGTCTTGCCCCCGGCCGGACATGGTGACTGA
The DNA here is from genome assembly GCA_963675035.1 of Allygus modestus. Taxonomy (NCBI): domain Eukaryota; kingdom Metazoa; phylum Arthropoda; class Insecta; order Hemiptera; family Cicadellidae; genus Allygus; species Allygus modestus. The sequence continues at coordinate 287,959,563 of OY776111.1, forward strand.
GCTGCAGTCCATACCAAGTTAATTCTCCTAGCCCCGGTAATTGTCTCTCAATGGGCACAGATGGTAGTCTTGCCCCCGGCCGGACGATGTGGCCAGGCTTCAGTCTATGTCATGTTTATTCTCTTAGCCCCGGGAAATTGTCTCTCCACGAGCGCAGGTGGTAGTCTTGCCCCGACCAGACGTGGTGACTAGCAGCAGTCTATACCAAGTTTATTCTCCTAGTCCCGGCAATCGTCTCTCAATGGGCACAGATGTTAGTCTTGCCCCCGGCCGGACGATGTGGCCAGGCTGCAGTCTATGTCATGTTTATTATCTTAGCCACGGGAAATTGTCTCTCCACGACCTCAGATGGTAGTCTTGCCACCGGCCGGAAATGCTGACTGGGCTGCAGTCCATACCAAGTTAATTCTCCTAGCCCCGGTTATTGTCTCTCAATGAGCAAAGGTGGTAGTCTTGCCCCGACCAAACATGGTGACTGGGCTGCAGTCCATACCAAGTTAATTCTCCTAGCCCCGGTAATTGTCTCTCAATGGGCACAGATGGTAGTCTTGCCCCCGGCCGGACGATGTGGCCAGGCTGCAGTCTATGTCATGTTTATTCTCTTAGCCCCTGGAAATTGTCTCTCCACGATCGCAGGTGGTAGTCTTGCACCGACCAGACGTGGTGACTAGGTTGCAGTATATGGCAAGTTTATTCTCCTAGTCCCGGTAATTCCCTCTCAATGGGCACATATGTTAGTCTTGCCCCCGGCCGGACGATGTGGCCAGGCTGCAGTATACACCATGTTTCTTCTCCTAACCCCTGTAATTGTGTCTCAATGACCGCAGATGGTTGTCCTGACCCGACCAGACGTGGTGACTAGGTTGCAGTCTATGCCATGTTTCTTCTCCTAGCCCCGGTAATTGTCTCTCAATGAGCGCAGATGGTAGTCTGACCCAACCGGACGAGGCGACTAGGCTGCAGTCTTTACCAAGTTAATTCTCTTAGCCAATGTATTTGACGCTCCATGAGCGCGGATGGTAGGCTTGCCCTGACCGGACGAGGTGACTAGGCCGCAGTCCATATTAAGTTTATTTTCCTAGCCCGGTAATTACCTCTGAATGGGCACAGATGGTAGTCTTGCCCTGACCGGACGTGGTGACAGGGCTGCAGTCCATATCAAGTTTATTCTCCTAGCCCCGGTAATTGTCTCTCAATGAGCGCAGATTGTTGTCTTCCCCCCACCCAGGCATGGTGACTAGGTTGCAGTCTATGATATGTTTCTTCTCCTAGCCCCAGTAATTGCCTCCCAATGAGTGCAGGTGTAGTCTTTCTCCGACGGGACGTGGTGACTAGGTTGCTGTCTATGCTATGATTCTTCTCCTAGCCCCGATAATGTTCTCTCAATGAGATCAGATATTAGCCTTGCCCCAAGCCGTACGAGGTGACTAGGCTTCAGGCTATACCAAGTTTCTTCTCCTAGCCTCCGTAATTGTCTCTCAATGAGCGCAGATGGTAGTCTTGCCCCCGATTGCACGAGGTGACAAGGCTGCAGTATATACCATGTTTCTTCTCATAGTCCTTGTAATTGTCTCTCAATGACCACAGATGGTAGTCTCTCCCCGACTGGACGTGGTGACTAGGCTGCATTCCATACCATATTTCTTCTCCTAGCCCCGGTAATTGACTTTCGATGAGTGCAGATGGTAGTCTTGCCCCAACCGGTCGAGGTTACTAGGCTGCAGTCAATTCCACGTTTATTCTTTTAGCCCCGGTAATTGACTCTCCATGAGCGCAGATGGTATTCTTGCCCCGACTTGGTATGGTAACTAGGCCGCAGTCCATACCAAGTTTATTCTCCTAGCTCCGGTAATTGTCTCTCAATGAGCTCAGATGATAATCTTGCCCCCGAACGGACGAGGTGACTATGCTGCAGCATATGCCACGTTTCTTCTCCTAGCCCCGGTAATTGTCGCTCCATGAGCTCAGATGGTAGTTTTGCCCCAACGGGGTTGGTGACTAGGCTGCAGTCTATGCCATATTTCTTCCCCTAGTCCCGGTAATTGCCTCCCAATGAGCGCAGGTGGTAGTCCTGCTCAGACCGTACATGGTAACTAGGCTGCAGTCTGTACCATAATTCTTCTCATAGCCCCGGTAATTGGCTCTCAATGACCACAGATGGTAGTCTTGCCCCGACTCGACGTGGTGACTAGGCTGCATTCCATACCATATTTCTTCTCCTAGCCGCGGTAATTGACTTTCGATGAGCTCAGATGGTAGTCTTGCCCCGACCGGGTATGGTAACTAGGCCGCAGTCCATACCAAGTTTATTCTCCTAGCTCCGGTAATTGTCTCTCAATGAGCTCAGATGGTAGTCTTGCCCCCAACCGGATGTGGTGACTAGGCTGCAGTCTTTACCAAGTTTATTCTCTTAGCCCCGATAATTGCCTCTTAATGACCGCAGATGGTAGTTTTGCCCCAACGGGGTTGGTGACTAGGCTGCAGTCTTTGACATATTTCTTCCCCTAGCCCCGGTAATTGCCTCCCAATGAGCGCTGGTGGTAGTCCTGCTCAGACCGTACATGGTAACTAGGCTGCAGTCTATACCATAATTCTTCTCATAGCCCCTTTAATTGGCTCTCAAAGAGCGCAGATGTTAGTCTGGCCCCCGGCCGGACGAGGTGACTAGGCTTCAGTCTATACCAAGTTTATTCTTCTAGCCCCGGTAATTGTCCCTCAATGAGCGCAGGTGTAGTCTTGCTCCAACCGAACATGGTGGCTACGTTGCAGTCTACGCCATAATTCTTCTCCTAGCCCCGGTAATTGACTCTCAATGAGCTCAGATGGTAGTCTTGCCCCCGAACGGACGAGGTGACTATGCTGCAGCATATGCCACGTTTCTTCTCCTAGGCCCCGGTAATTTTCGCTCCATGAGCGCAGATGGTAGTCTTGCCCCCAACCGGATGAGGTGACTATGCTGCAGTCTTTACCAAGTTTATTCTCTTAGCCCCGGTAATTGCCTCTCAATGACCGCAGATGGTAGTTTTGCCCCAACGGCGTTGGTGACTAGGCTGCAGTCTATGCCATATTTCTTCTCTTAGCCCCTGTAGTTGCCTCTCAAAGAGTGCAGATGTTAGTCTTACCCCCGGCCGGACGGGGTGATTAGGCTTAAGTCTATACCAAGTTTATTCTTCTAGCCGCGGCAATTGTCTCTCAATGAGCGCAGATGGTAGTCTTACCCCGACCGGACTTGGTGGCTAGGCTGCAGTCTATGCCATGTTTCTTCTCCTTGCCCCGTTAATTGTCTCCCAATGAATTCAGGTAGTAGTCTTGCTCCGACCGGACATGGTGACTAAGCTGCAGTCCATACTAAGTTTATTCTCCTAGCCCCGGTAATTGTCTTTCAATGATCGCAGATGGTAGTCTTGGCCCCGGCCGGACGAGGTGGCTAGGATGAAGTCTATACCATGTTTCTTCTCCCAGCCAAAGTAATTGTGTCTCCATGGCCACAAATGGCATTCTTTCTAGGACCGGACGAGGTGGCCAGGATGCATTCTATACCCTATTCCTTCTTCTAGCCCCGGTAATTGACTCTCCATGAGCGCAGGTGGTTTTCTTGCCCCCGACCCGATTACCGCCTATCATTATGTTAAACTCGATGCTAACCCTCTTCCTCACAACACATCTTTTATTACCATTATCGATTTTCACATCACCCTAGCTTCGGTTTGGAATTTTGATATTGATTACTTTAAAATTACTGTAATGTAGCCTAGACTAGCACTGATATTGATTTATTGATAGAGGTACTGAACAATGTGGAGATGTAAAGTACACTGCTCACGAACTGAACACTATTTTATCTATTTGGATTAGTTTTAAAGAAGTGTTAGCTTCATTTTTTTTGGCTAGCGCATGTTCTGTATTTTTTAAGTTTATAAATAATTCTGAAGGAAAGATAAATTAATTTATAAGTAATCATAACAATATGTATACTAAACAAAAAACATAATACAGTAAACAAAATTACTCCCGTCTTAGCAAACCTGCGTACTCAGCAAATTTCCAATGCATGATATATGACTTAATACCACATAAAGCCGCATACCAAGTTTCATAAAAATGTATTCACATGTAAGCTATATATACAATTTTAATTATTCTCCATAAGAATAACATTGGTGATGAGAACGTAAGTTTGCTGAAACAAGGAACACAAACAATTGTTTTTTATGCAAATATAAATAGAATGTAACTCGGCGAAGCCACATACCAAGTTTCATCAATTGCCACATTCATAAACACGTGATATACAACATTTTAATTATTCTCCATAAGAATAACATGGGGGCTGAGTAAACAGGTTTGCTGCAACAAGGAAACAAAATGTGGGGTTTCACGCAAATATCAATATAACTCAACTAGATGAAGCCACAAATACCAAGTTTCATCAATATACATTCATAAATAAGCAATATATACCATTTGGATTATTCTCCATAAGAATAACATGGGGGATGAGTACGCAGGTTTGCTGCAGCAAGGAATACCAAAAATAGGTTTGAATGCAAATATCAATATGGCGAACAAGGTGAAGCCACAGACCAAGTTTTATTAATTTATGGTCATAATTAAGGGAGTCATTAAATTTGACTTATTCTCCATAAGAATAACATGGGGTTGAGTACGCAGGTTTACTGCTACGGGAACTATCAGCCAACAAATTTTTTTAGTGCAATTATCAATAGACCACAATGATATGAAGCAATATACCAAGTTTCATCAGGATAAGTCGATAAATAAGCAAGATATACAATTTTTCTTATTCTCCATAAGAATAACATTGGACAACGTACTGCGTTTAGCAAAATTTCTGTAACCAGTTGACGTAGAGAAATTACCAAAACACCAAATTTTAGGTTTTTTGAAGCTGAATTCAATGGTGAAAACTAACATTTGACTTTTTAAAATATTACATTAGAAAATATTTTAAAAAACAACCCATTTTTGGGATACAAAACCCCCCAAAAATACCACTTCGGATGGGTCGATCTGTCTGGTTTAACATATATTCACATATAAGCGATTTTAATTACTCTCCATAAGAATAATATTGGTGATGAGTACGTAGGTTTGCTGAAACAAAGAACACAAACAATAATTGGTTTTTATGGAAGTATAAATAGAATTTAACTAAGCGAAGCCACATACTAAGTTTCATCAATATTCAATCATAAATAACCGCTATATAACATTTTAATTATTTTCCATAAGAATGACATGGGGGCTGAGTAAGCAGGTTTGCTGCAACAAGGAACAAAAAATGGGTTTTTATGCAAATATAAATATAACTCAACATTATAAGAATAACTTGGGGTCTGAGTACGGAGGTTTGCTGCTACGGGGACAATCAACAAAAAATCAATTTTTTGTGCAAATATCAATATAACAGTACTACGTGAAGCCACATACCAAGTTTCATCAACATACATTCATAAATAATCAAGATATATTTTATTCTCCATAAGGTTAACATTGGACAACGTACTGTGTTTAGCATTTTGAATATCTCTGCAATGGTTGGGCGTAGAATCACAATTTAAACACCAAAATGATTTTTTTTATGGAGCTGAACTGATTGGTAAAAGCAAATGTGAAGTTTACATTATAATTAACTGAGGAAAAGCCAAAAACCTTTTTCCCATAAAATTAACATGGACGATTGTATGAGTAGGTTTTTTGGATTTTCTCCGCAACCACTTAACCTAGGTTAATAACTCAAAATACTATAATTTTTATTTTTTTAAGCTCTATATTATTGTCAAAACCAAAATTAAGTTTTTTTTAATTTTAGGGTGAAAAATGCAAAAGCTGATTTTTTGAAAATTTAAAACCCCCATAAACCCCCCTTACCATAGTCCGATTTTTCTGGTTTTCGAACTTAGTCATGAATGTCATTTTATATATTTGAGCCAAATTTCATCGAATTCGGACGATTTTTACTCAAGTTATTACATTCACGGACACACACACACACACACACACACACACACACACACACACACACACACATATATATAAATTTGAAGAATAGTGTTTTTGGTATCTGGGGACCTCAAAACAAAAAGTTATCATGGTCTCGGGCTTAAGTCTTACCATGAGACCTACAGTAATAGCTTCCTCCCTATAGGAGAAATTCGCTAAAATAAGAACAATAAATATCTGTAAATCATTTATTGTAATTTACCATGACTTATTTGAATTACGGAAGTTTAATTAATCAGATAAACTTAAAAAATTAATGCTGTTCCATACTTTAAACAGAGGAATTTATAAAGCCACATGGTAGTTTATTGCCACTGAATATGATAATATAAATTTTATGGTTTTTCAGATGAAATTCTGTGCAGTTATTTAATTAAAAAATATAGTATAAATATTGTTTGTAAATTATACGTTCAGAATTACTTACGCAAACAAGCTATGTGTGGTCTAATAGGCATGATAGCTGTTTTGCCTTAAACTATAAACCTGACATCAGGGGTATCAAACGTAAACCTGTCACCTCAGGTAAATTAATGTTAATGTACATTACGGAAAGATAACTACTTCAGATCTGTCATAAAACAAAAAACAGAGCAGAAGGCCTAAATCAGATTGCATTACCAAAAATAGGACAGAGTCAAGTTAATGTTATGGGACGTACAAAGCTTGCAGTAGGAGATCCTTGATGGAATCAGTATCAGCATCAGTGTTGTAGCGGTGTGCAGTGTGCGCCTATAAGCCGTCCGTGAGCGGCGCCGCGGCGGCTGCGGGGGATGGGCAGAGGGAGGGAGTATTTGCAAATTACGGGACATTTAAGCGTCATGTATTCCTCATCAATCGAGGTCGTTAGCTGGAGGCTTCATTCCTTGATTCATCGCCTCGCCTCATTGATTACATCTTCCCCGCTTCCACCCTCCCACCCTGACCCGCACTCCACCACACCCTTATCGTGCCTGTGCGACCCGCGACCACGTGGAGGCCCTAAGGTGTAGCTGGTTGTTTGTTGATTATATGAAAACGGAGGTGGAACTCAATATATTAGGGAATTATAAAATAAACTCTCTAAAACGCTTACTTATTTTTAGTCTTTGTGTGTTGAGCAGAAACAAGTACATTTTAAATGCACTTTCGCACGTAAACCGTGTCTAAACTGTTAATTAAATTCCATAACAAATTAAACGGGTATCTTTATTATACTTACTGTAGGCGGTTTTCTATTACTGACATACTCAGGCATACAATTAAAAATAATACATGTCACATCAACAGCCTCGTGTGAATATTCTTCAATTGCCGTTTCACTGTTAGACACAAATGTTTTGAGCACATTAATCGACAGATCTTTTTATTTGATACGTTTATTAAATAATCTATATGATATTTAAATTGTAATGGCTTTATTAGATACACCATTTATGAAATTAAAGATTAGTTCTTGGACGACATTGGGTCTCAAGTAAAATGGAACACATGGTACAATTATATAGTTACAAAAATATGTGGTTTGGTCGTACATATAAAACAAATATGGACAATTTACCGTAAAACAGAGCAATTTTGGTATTGTATTTAATCAAAAGAAAATAAATTGTGGTTTTCGATGGTAAAAAAGCAATAAAGTGCTCGAAACCCAGATTATATAATACTTATGCAATAATTATATAATACGGTGTTTAGTTTGTAACAGGGTTTACTAAAATACAAGTATTATTTGTAATAAGGTAGAACAAAAGCTTATGTTCAATTCCATCATCAGTATGTGTGTCTCTCGGGGCAACACAACAACGATCGACCTCCGAACAGCACCCTCCAACAATGTCGCCATGAAGCCGTAATACTCATCACAACGGGGTCAGGCATCGGGAGATGAAAATAATAAAATAAGCGATAAAAGTTTAAGATAATTAGGTAAGTGTGATTTCATTAGCGGAGATCCCAGAAGCGGGCCGTGGGGAGCGATGGCCGCGCGCCGCGAAAAATTACTGCAGAACAGTTTTAATTTAATGGGCATTCGCGGCTTAATCTTCGCGGAGTTCATAACAGCGGAGAATCTCGCTCCACACTTTTTATGGTAATGGAGACACGGTGAAGGGAGTAAGGTGGAATCGAGAGAATCTTTTTAATATTCTACCCCCAAAGGAGATATTTAGAGTTCTATCAAATCTTGGATGACGTCTAGTCGTCTACCGGAGGTGGTTTCTTCCAATTAAGATTCACCTCAAGATTGTGACTTGAATGTTTCTTGAAAAGGAAACCGCTGGCCCGCGATGGCTACGAGTTTAATTAATACGAGTACAGATATATTTGTTGAAGACAGATAATATTTTATTATGGTTGGTCTTTCCCTCAAAATTATGGTTATACAATTTAGTTTCACTCACCTTGAACAATGGCCACGACAATAAGTGAATCAAATAAATGGAAAAAATTGCTATTGCAATAAAAACATAACATTCTTCAAAAAATGCCTGTTTCTCTGGCAGAAGGTTAACAAAATAAATATAGTGTAAAATCTTCTTGGGAAGAAATGTGACTTTTCTTACATCTATATTGTTAGTTACCTCGTCCGACGATTACACGATTAATAAACACAAATTAATGAAATATTGTAATAGAGTATCTATAACCGATTCCACAGATTTCTAATATTACTGAAACTTTCTTGATGTTCATATTCCTATATAATTTTAGGTTTCGATAAGGAAATATTAAAGTAGGCATGGGGAATTGTTTCGATTCTAACTTCATTAAACCTACTATATTATCAGATTGTTGAGTTAATATTAAAAATAACAAAGTTTGTTTAAAGGCGACCCAGTTTGTTACTCGTCAAACACATCCCAGCATTATAAATATTATAATACCGCCCGAAAGAATACATAGACAACATTAAATTTCATCACGGAACTAAATTAGACATAAATACCGTCTGTCGTTTTAATAACATCGCAGAATTATTTTCCTAATGGAACAAACAATAAGAAAGGATGATGAAACAAGGCTTACAATTAGTGCTGGTGTTTATACAATTAATTAGAGAGGATGAAGTAGAAGTCGACTGGTACGTCAGCTCGTCTAAGTAACATTGGATGGAACGCTAATGCGATCTGTAATAATGCTGGGAGAGAGTGAGAGAGAGAGAGGGGGCAAGAGAGATAAGGGGAAAGAGTGGGGGTGCAGGCGTCTACTCAGTAATGATGTTATCATATGGAGGGGGAAGGGAAACATCCCTCTGTATTAATGTTCTCTTATCGTGTTCCCCGCTTGTTTTTTAATGTCTCTACATTACTGTACTAATTAAAATCTATCAAGGGCCGCCAAAGTGCGCGAATTTGCATACGCTACAGCTGCAATGAGCCCTCTTTCCGTTGTATCTCGCGCGGTAATTCACAAGCGTTTGTGTTTCGGCCAAAACCTCTTCAAAACTCGTAAGCTGTTTTTTCAATAACGACTTATCATCATATAACTCCCTAGCCAGAAGAAAAACCATCTATGAATCTTAGTAAATTGAATTATGAATTGCAAATTATAATTTTTGGAAGTAGTTTTGTTAGCCATACCAACTATGACTTAAATGTCAACAACTTATTAATTTAGTTTGTGGAGGAGAACAACAATAGCAATCACGAACTACACTAGGTAGCTCTAAAGATCTGTATAAGTAATTCACCAGGTAATACTAAAATACAAATTGTTTATTTTATAACTACTAAAAGTGTTTATTTATGTTAATCACCAGAAGCAATCTTGGCGTTGGATCCCCAAAAACAATTATTACTTTTAATGAACACTCTTCCTCAATAGATGGTTAAAGAAATGTTGGTTTAGAATAGTCCCCTAATAAATTATACTAGTGGTCCTGTTGCTCGAATCCGAGCAAGTCTGTACCCAACGAAAGGTTACTTCAGTTGTAAACAAACATAACAAAACATCTGCTATTAAAACTCATGATATCAACGTACTGTACTTTCAATCAACACATAGTTTAGACTTCCGCCGTCGGATAGTGCCACTGTTCCGAAAATTTAGCCCTTTACTGTAATAAAGTGATGCCCTTTCTTAAAATTCTGAGACGTATTGGCAAAGATACGTAAAAATACCTTTAAATTGACAACTCAAACGTTAAAATCCGTCCAGCCGTTATCGAGTTATGACTGTGAAGAAAAAACCCCTAGCGTATTAATATATAGATGTTTCATTTTTTAGAGATATACGAAAATAAATAAGACTTCGTTTGATTCCATATTGACTTACAGACTGTTGCAATACTGGTCTTTGGATTGCTCCGCAGTATGGATGGGAACAGGAATAGCCACGCAAAATAGATGCTGACATTTTCGTTTCAAACTGAGCTGAAACTCTTGAGCCGACCGTGATTCTTGCTCAGGAACGAAACTGACCCTGATCTAACTAGCTAAATACTATTGATGTGTAGGGCCGCGCAGTGGAGTCGATGACACCAGCCAAATTAGCTAAATACTTTTGTTAATACCAATCTCAACTCCCTTGTTATACCACAAATAAAACAATTAATTTACTTAACATCCTGGCCACAACTATAATAACAATTATATCAGTTATTTTAATCCTGTATTATTTTTCCAGGTATGGTTCCAAAACAGACGGACGAAGTGGCGGAAAAAGCACGCAGCAGAAATGGCAACAGCGAAGCGTAAGCAGGAAGAAGCGGAGGAGAGCGAAGAAGAAAGCGAACTGAGAAATAACGCCGCCAAGCGGTTGAGACAAGAACTAGCGGCACACTGCGGCAACCCCGCCATATAGCATCCAATATGGCCGTCAACCCAGCGGCCCTCGGAGTAGCAATCTGGATGTGGAGACTGCAATAGTGGCTGTGGCAAACTGATCACGGACAGTGTAGTAGTGACTGTGGCAAACTGTATGCCGATACTGTTGTAGTAGGCGTTACAAACTGAACGTAGACGCAACAGTAATGACTAAGGCTAACTGAACGTGGGCAGTGCAGTAAGAGCAGTGAACGGAGATGATGGTGACACAAAAGGCTAGACGTGACTCTTTTGAGACTTCCGTTGTTATGTAAATCATTTTAATTGTTAAAAAGTAAGTAATTTGGGATATACATTTAAAACAATTTATATTTAAAATCACTTTTTTTTAGTATAGCCAATGTCCGTTTTCTGTTGTAATATATTGAAAGATGTTGGCATGAGTAAAAAATAAATATGAGTAGATTGCAATCTAACCTAAAACAACCTTGTCGTTTACAGAGAAGGTACTTTTATACGAATATATTACAACCATTAACAACACTTTCTGTTAAGATATTTTAATACTAAAACACGACGGAATCTAACAAGATAATTGTTTGAAATGATTAGAATTAGTGTTGTCGTTTAAAAGGCTGGATACGACTGTCACAGTGAACATGATGACTTCAATGTAAACACTAAGCTGCAATCGAGTGTCGAATGAACTGCAGTGGTAGTCTGTAAGATTGCAAGAGTGACCGCTAAGACGCTTGAAGAGTCAGTCAGTCAGGAAGAACCGCCTTTCATTTTTGTAAGCTCCGCAATGTTAAGTATTGTACAGTATGTAAATATTATATAAGAATATTTAACAATGGAATGATTATAATATATTATTTATCATAGTTTTAATATATCTTGCCCTTTGTAATGTATACGTTAAAATGTTTAAGAACGACAGCTATTATTATAATAAAATTATTGTCAAAAATACTTGAAACTAAAAGAATATTTAGATTGTTAAATCAGTGTTTATAATTTACTTTTATTTTGGTACAACATTCACTGTTATTACGAACTAAATCAAATTATTGAAACTGAGTTTAACAACTGTGAACTGGTGGAAAATAAAGCTCTGATGTATTTTTTTGGGCGTGGAACGAGTTGTATTTTTGGCTCTTAAAATACCAAAAATATAAGTTTTGTATTGATACTTAATCCATTTTCTTTTGCTAGTTTTCAGAACATCTTAAAGAAGCTGTAATTTTGTTTGTTTACCAATGTCGTAAATCAATGTTCAATAATATCGATTACGATTAATTTATGCCATTGGGAAAATCCAAATAACGTGTAAATACAAAAGTTGAATTCACTATTAAAATAATTACAGTTGAATTAACCTACAGTACTTTCTAAGATGGAATTATGACAAATCACCCTATGTATATCTTAGCTTGTATTGTCAAGTGCGAGATGCTGTTTTGTAAAACTGATATAGCTTATTTCAGGTGATATTTTCTATTTTTGTTACCAAAGATTCGTTTGCTGTGTACATACAGTAGTAGGTGATGTGTTACTATAGCAATAAGGCTGTTGTCTGTGACGCAGCTTTCTTGTAAAATAAACCGTTATTGGTCAATACAATAATTCATTTTACCTTCTCTTAACTTCAGATTAAGCTAGAGCAAAATAAACTACACATTCGAAAAAAACGTACTATGTAACACTAAGTGCAACGCATCTGTTTGTATTTCAATGAAAACAATATGATTTTCATGAACTTTTGATTGGCATATATGAATTAATAATATAAATTCTAAGTATATATTATATATAATCCAAAATACCACTCACTGACCCATAAAAAGGCCTATAGAGTTGAAATTTGGCTTTACATTCTTTATAATCCGTTAGAAAACGTTTAAAAAAATTTAGATCTGATTTGTTACTAAAATAATTTTAAATGTTATGATAATGTCCGTTGATTTTTCAATTAGTGTAATGCTAGTACGGAAATATTATACAGACAATTACGTTGCTTATTATTATAACAACTTTTTCAACGCTTATTATTAGTAAATTTGTTGTATTAAAATCGGTCCAAAAACCTCACATTTTTGTGGATCCCCGATATTTAAACCCGTGACCTCTTGAACCAAAGACCAAGACTCGAACCGTTAGACCAGTGAGATGCCGAGAAGAACTAAGGGATTACAAAAATAAAACAAACAAAAAACTGATTTTTGGTCTTTTATGTTTATAATTGTATTTAAAGCTTGTTTATTCAGAACACAGTAATAGTCCTAATTACAAAGGAGTTCGCACGCAGCACGCTGGCGTAAGGGAAGTGAATTTCCACATATTAAACTTTTAAAACTAAAAATCAGTGTTAAAACATACATTTATTACAATTTTTATTGAAATCTGAAAACATTTATTTTTGACTGTTCTGATGCTCCTGGTTTCATTTACCTGCAATGCTGGGAATGCAATTTTGCACATTATAAGGTAAGGAGAAGGTCCAGTCAGGCTTGAAAGTAAGCGTGAGGTTGCCGGGGATGATAATACCCCCGTCGCAGCAAACCTGCGTACTCAGCGAATTACCAATGCATAATATATGTCCACATAAAGCCGCATTCCAAGTTTCATAAAAATATATTCACATATAAGAGATTTTAATTATTCTTCATAATAACATTGGTGATTCGTACGTAGGTTTGCTGAAACAAGGAACACAAACAATTGGCCTGGAACTCCGTTAACGTTGGCCTGCAGGTGCCCCGAGCAGTTAGATCAGTCAGTTACTCTAACTCATATTTTATTGCAAACTTCATCTACAGGAACATTCCTCCTGCGATTAGGGACCTGCAGGTCACAACTAAAATTTACAAAAGGGTAGTCCTTAACTGGCTGTTGGAGATCGGTTCTGAGCATGCTGAGTCCCTCATCCGTTCTGAGTACTACAATGACTAACTTTACATCGCCAACTGGTCACTGAATATAAAGCTAACAATACCGTTTACTTCTACTTCTACCGTCTACTTCTACCGTCTACTTCTACTTCTACTTCTCTCCCGCCATTGCCTATTATCTTTGTATTATATCAAATGTCATTTTTTTTACTTATTTTTAAATCAGTGTTTGATATTTAAATGCAAAACGAATCTTAATTTTGTTCTTGATTACTATACATACAACTGCCGATATTGTTTGATTTTTATTTTTTATTTTTGTTTGTAGCCTATTTAATCATCAAAATGTAATTGTAATTGTTTTAGCAATAATACGATGTTTTTTTTTATATTTTTTAAGTGCACTGAATTTGAGTCAGAACTCGTTCTCACGCACAGGCCGATGGGCCTATGTGAGAATTTTTTTCCGAAATATTGTTGTGTACATAATGTTGTATTTGTTTTTATTTGGAAATAAATTTGATTTGATTTGATTTGATTTGATTTATGGGAATATAAATAGAATTTAACTAGGCAAAGCCACATACTAAGTTTCATCAATATTCAATCATAAATAACCGCCATATAACATTTTACTTATTCTCTATAAGAATTACATGGGGGCTGAGTAAGCAGGTTTGCTGCAACAAGGAACAAAAAAATGGGTTTTTATGCAAATATAAATATAATTCAACAAGGTCAAGCCACATACCAATTGTTATTGATTTATGTTCATAATTAAGAGTCATTACATTTTAGTTATTCTCCATAAGAATAACATGGGGGCTGAGTAAGCAGGTTTGCTGCTACGGGGACAATCAACAAAAAATAATTTTTTGTGCAAATATCAATATAACAGTACTACGTGAAGCACATGCCATGTTTCATCAACATGCATTCATAAATAATCAAGATATATTTATTCTCCATAAGGATAACATTGGGCAACGTACTGTGTTTAGCACTTTGAATATCTCTGCAACGGTTGGGCGTAGAATCACAATTTAAACACCAAAATGATTTTTTTTGTGGAGCTGAACTGATTGGTAAAAGCAAATGTGAAGTTTACATTAAAATAAACAGAGGAAAAGCCAAAAACCTTTTTCCCATAAGATTAACATGGACGATTTTATGAGTAGGTTTTTTGGATTTTCTCCGCAACCACTTAACCTAGATTAATAATTCAAAATACTATTTTTTTTATTTTTTACGCTATATATTATGGTCAAAACCAAAATTAAGTTTTTTTTTAAATTTTAGAGTGATAATGCAAAAAACTGATTTTTGGAAAATTTAAAACCCCCATATATTTCCCTTCCCACAGTCCGATTTTTCTGGTTTTCGAACTTAGTCATGAATGTCATTTTACATATTTGAGCCAAATTTCATCGAAATCGAACGTTTTTTACTCAAGTTATTGCATTCACGGACACACACACACACACACACACACACACACACACATATATAAATTTGAACGAATAGTGTTTTTGGTATCTGAGGACCTCAAACCAAAAAGTTATCATGGTCTCGGGCTTAAGTCTTACTATGAGACCTACGGTAATAGTTTCTTCCCTATAGGGGAAATTCGCTAAAAGTACACCAACAAATGAATAACAGGCTTTTCTAATGCAAAACCCCCATAAGACAACGTACTGTGTATGTTCGATACACATTCGCTTTAATAACTCGGTAAAGATTTATGCTCGAATGACGGGAGAGGGCTTAAAAGTTTCGCCACACTAATTCCCATCTTTTCATATGCATTAATTCTACATCCTGGGAGAACGTTCCTACCAAATTTATATGCATTAATTCTACATCCTGGGAGAACGTTCCTACCAAATTTGAAGTAAAATTAAATGCGACCACTAGAGTGCAAACACACAAATATATATATATATATATATATATATACAATTTTGAATGACCCCCAAAACGTGTTTGGGGGGTGACGTTAAGATCTTCTTTGGTGGTCCCGGGCCTAAGTTTCACATTGCGGGTCATGCTAATAGTTCACTTTCCATAGACAATTCACTAATAATACAATAGGTACTGCACACAATATCCCCCGCAGGTAATCCAAGTACTTGTATGTTCGGCTCTTTGTTCCTAGGTGATATAGCAAGACTTAAGCCCGAGACCATGCTAACTTTTTGGTTAAGGTCCCCAGATGACATAAACACTACTCGTTTAAATTTGTATATATATATATGAGTGTCCGAGAACGCGATAACTTTAGCAAAACACGTCTGATTTCGATGAAATTTGGCTCAAATGTGTAGAGTGACATTCATGACTCGAGTTTCGAGTGACAAGTTCGAAAACCAGAAAAATCAGACTATTGGAAGGGTTTATGGGGGGGGGGTCTATTGGACCAGGAGGGGGGGGGGGGTTATCGGGGGTTTACATATTTCATAAATCAGTTTTTTGCATTTTTCACTTACAAATTTTAAAAACACTCAATTTTAATTTTGACAATTTTATAGATTTAAAAAAAACAAATAATTTAGTATTTTGAATTATTAATTTAGGTCAAGTCATTGCGGAGAAAATAAAAAAAATTATTCATAAAAACGTTATTCCACAGTTATCAGTGCTGGATCCAGTCGTCAGGAGACAAAAAAAAAACCGCCACACAAATATACGACACAAAATTACTGTATCAAAAAAACTTCCCATGTTAATCTTATGGAAAAAGGTTTTTAGATTGTCCTCAGTTAATTTTATTGAAAACTTCACATTTGTTTTTCCTAACAAGTTTAGCTCTGAATAAAATCATTTTGGTTAAAAATTGTTTCTTTACTACCAACAGTTGGGGAGATATTCAAAGTGCTAAGCACAGTACATTGTCCAATGTTATTCTTATGGAGAAAAAATGAAATTTTATATCTCGATTTTTATGAATGTATATTGATGAAACTTGGTAAGTGGCTTCACCTAATAGTCGTCGATTAATATTTGCACAGAAAACAATATTTTGTTTATTTTCCCTGAAGCAGCAAACCTGCATATTTAGCCGTTGTGTTATTCTTATGGAGAATAGTTAATGTTTGATATTTCCCTTAGTTGTGAGCCTAAATTAATAAAACTTGGAATGAAGGTTCAATTTGTATAGTTATTTTTATATTTGACAAACAAATGTTTCATCTTCCTTGTTGCAGCAAACCTGCGTACTCAGTCTTAGTTTTATTCTTAAGGAAAATAAATAAACTGTAATGTATCATATATTTATGAATGTATTGTTATGAGTCTTGGTAAGTGGCGTGGTAGTGGGACAAATATTTATGCATTGGAAATTATATGAGTACGCAGGTTTGCTGGGACGGGGGTATTACCCTAATACGGTCATAAAATTTGCATTTGGCCGGATGCTAACTTAAACACACTACCTGAATCAGAAAACAACATAGCTTTGATCGGAGGAAACAACATATGTTTAACCACATTGGTTACTTTGACCACTCACCGGTTGATTTTGATCAGCTGGTATGATTATTTCATTATGATTTGAAGTTTCGAATGATAATAAAACATTGACAAAGTTAGTGTAGTGTCAGTCTGAAATCGAAATTATTCCACAATTGGTATATAGAATTATTTCACAATTGCCCTAGGATTTAGTAAACATGTGAGTCCATAAAAATTGGACGGGGCAAATTGGTTTTAGAGGGTGATTTATAAGATTAGGTTTAACTTTCTGTTTTTCACTGTACCATTCGAAGTTGTTTAAATATGTTTTTTGGAGGGGGGTGGGGTGTGCTTTTCCTAAAACAGGTTTTTACATGCAATTGAACAAAAATGTAACTTTGGTTTTCTTTGTTGGATTATGGTTAAAAACGAACTGTTCGGTAATTTCAGTTATTATTATTCGGTAATTGGCCACATTCCGAACACAGCAGTAAACACTATTGTTAAATTAACAGAAGGAAACCCAGTACACTGTACAATGTTTCTCTTACGAAGAATTAAAAATGTATACGAGATCCTAGTTACACCGGTAAGAATTAAGGAGAGACAAGCACATGGTTTGTGCTGCATTCTATGGAAAAACTTATGAACATTTACGACTAACATAACATATGTTTATATAGTCACCTGACTAAAGAAAACCCATCGACTGCCATAGGTAAACTCAAAAACGTTGAGGGCCAATAGAACGAAGCTCTATGGAAATTTTGGATATTTTAAGAATTTTGAAACATTTACGAACTGAACTTTTTTCTCTGCAATACGTTAGGATTTTATCACGATAAAACCAAAACAATTAGCACGGTGGATTTCCCATTTGATTATATGTATTCCAGAATTAGCGTTTTAAATAGGGCTATTTAATTCTCGCTTTAATACACTTATATAAAACCCAAGATGTGACTTTATATTGTTGTAAAATGTTGATATTACCATAAAGTATCCCAATCGAAGCAAGACTGCATACTCAGTATAATATTATTCGTGTGGAAAATAAATTATGTTTCATATCTGACTTATTGAAGAAGTGAACCCCGAAGTTGACAAATTGTTGACTGATGTTTATGCAGTTATTGATAATGATGATAACTACTTACTGTATTAGTATGGCCAAGAAATTATGATGTGAAATAATACATTGGTAATTAAAATAACATTATAATAAACATTTATTTTTTTTGCTATATCTTTTAATTTGATTTCCTGTTTACAAATTTTGAAAATTTGAAAAAACAAAAAACTACAGTACTTATGCTACATGATGTCGGTTTTAATCGATTTAATATACAAATAAACGGTATCAAGAAACTGATACATACTTTCTCCCTTTTAGCCCTACTCTAATGAATAAATTATTTTTTATTTACTAAATATAGAACATAAAATACGGTCGAAAGTACAAAAATCTTCTAAAAAAGTTGTTTTCAAAAATTTCCACCCAAATCCCTTATTTGGAGGCACTACACAATCCTTTGCTACACACAGTGGTTTTAAGAGGGAAAATGCCCCCTCATCCTCCCCACGATTAAGTGGCAACATTTTTTGAATATCCTCTGTTGGTCAGTTCTAATTTGACCAGATATCAAGTTTTAACAAAATTGATCAGTAAATAAGAGAGATATAATAATTTTTCTATTCCCCATAAGAATAACATTGGACAGAATACTGCGTTAAGTAATACATGAAAATTGAAATTTTCTCCTCAACCAGTAATCGTAAAATAATAATTCAAAGTGCTAAATGACTTTTAGCGCTTTTAATGGTAATAAGTAATCTTTTTTAGATTTATGTTTTTTTGAAAAATAAAAGAACAAGAATTCAGGGAATATTTTAAGTACTGTAATATCTGAACCCAAATTTTCCCAGGAGTGCAGAGGGTGTCATTTTGTTGGCAATCTATAAATCTACAAACCATTAAACAATCAAAATCGTTTGAGCCGTTTTTGAGAAATATGGATTTTTCAGGTTTTTTAGTTTTTTTGGGGGATAATTACCCATAAAAATAAAAAAAATAAAAGACGAAAAACCTGGAGATATCGTGGAGTAGTACCTACATACCAAATGTTATCAAAATCGGATTATGGGTGCGGTCCCCAGCTATGTACACTTCCAGACAGATCCACACAGACAGAACAGACAGGCGCCACTCCAAAAACCATTGTTTGGGGGTTCAGGGACCATTAATTTAAATTATTTCACTATAACTCAAATTTGGAAATTTTTACGAAAACAATACTTTTTCCATATACTATGTATACGGAGAAAGTAAAAACGAGACAAAAGAATGTCATATTTGAAATAAACCTGACAAAACACACCTACATATCCAGATGAATGCCATTGCAAATACATATACCTCACTAAAAAGTGAAGCACATTACATGTTCATCCAAACAAATACATATCTGTATATAAAGCCTCATTTACCCAGGCTTTTGAGAAAATCATCAGTCTGACACCCATCAATCCTATACTTGAATGAAAGGTCTCGGTGTGCATATAAAATAAAATATTGTCAATATTTAAAATTGTCAATATTGTGCATATTCTCTATGAAAATAACATTGGACAACGTACTGTGTATAGCACTCCCCATATCTCAGTAACTAGTTGACGTCGAGCAAAAATTGAACATACAAAATTGTTTGATTTTGAAGCTGAATTCAATAGTGCAAACTAAATTTTGGATTTAATAAAATTTTATTTACAAAACTCAAAACCCCCATTTTTATTGTAAAAAAAACCCAAAACCAAATTTGGTTAAGTCGAGTTGTCTGTTTTCAAACTTAAATTTATAAATAAACGTTTATAACAAGATTAAATAACAATTTGAATTTTTTACGAAAGTCATCGAGCTTAATGGACGTATAAACTATTTACATTTTGAGAATTGCCAATCCCACCCTCCATTCCAAAACACATATTTTTCCCCAGCATGTTTATGGATTCATCAGATTTTTAAATGCTAGGCCAAAAATTATTTACAATGAACAATAATTTTGGGAAACTTGATTCCACAAGAAAAACCATTTTTCCTGTACTAAGGTCCGATTGTAAATTTCAGATGAGTTTTTCAACTAGATTTGAGTTCCTCTGCGATTAAGGAATTAGCCAATCGATTTCTAAAGCCCAAAAACAATCTTTTGCAAAGTGTAAGCAAAGTCATTCCGCGGGATTCCTGGATTCATTATTTACGAAATTAATTTCTCGTATTTGAGATGAGGATCAATTGACGTTTCGGGTGTAATGGAATAAACTGGCTAGTATTATATTTTATAAAAATATATATTTTATATTTATACAAAAAATGAATTAAGTCAGTCCTCAAGATTACCCAGTTTTTATATACAGATAAGTAATGATAGCTCCTCCGGTAAAATATTGAGTTTGTCTCATTTACAAAAGCAGTTGGTATATAAAACCAGTTCTATGGAGCAGGTTTCATGTAGCATTAAGAATCCAAGTATTTTCTTGTTCAGCAGAATGTATTACACATTTATTCGCTTTCCGATATTCCAATGCATCGTTTAGTCGAATATAGTGCATAAAGATGCGAATCGGATATTGAAATACAATGAAATACATTTGTGTCTTTATCTTTCATCGGTTTCGAAAAATATTTCTCAGCATTCAGGGATTTCCACTGTGAAATGCTTCTTACCTTATCGTAGGTGTATTTTTTTAAGGGGATATATTTTAAGTTATAATTTGAAAATGAATTCTAGATATAGTAAGGTAATTTAACATAATATTTCAAATAAAGTTTAAATTATTTTACGAGCTGCTCCCCCGCAAAAATTTGCACTTATAATCCTTATAACAGCTGTTTATTGAATTAAGGAAAAACACATGTGACATAAACCAAATAAAACTCTCCTCCATATGGGAACTTGGAAATCCCGTGGGGCAATCCCTGGGGCCTAAATCGAAATTCTAGTTCGACAGTTACTTAGAACTAGCAATTAACTTTTAAATAAAAAAAGAATCGTCAAAATCGGTTAAGTATTAACTTCAGGAAGTGAGTGAACAAAAAGCAAGAATTTATTTAAATATGTAAATAGCCATTTACTTCCATAGTTTATATTATTATTCATATACACATTTAAAATAAGAAACAACTGAGAAAATTTCAGGTAGTTCTAGCTGACCGATTAGAATAACAATCTTTTTTAAAACTGTATTATTTTGTTATCTCTAGAAAGGTAATCAAACGACTAAACTATCATCCATTCTAAGTAACCCCAATGGAACCCCATTGGCTCCCAATAAAACCTTCCCAAACCCTTCTCAAACTCCCAAGTCCAAACCCCAAACATTTGTATGGGTACTCCAGCTTAATTATTAGTGTTGGGGAAGTATTATGAGAGGTGTGGCATACCGATAACAAAACAATGCTAACACAAGATGAGTTACTTACTACTAAATGAGATGAGTTACTTACTGTTACATGAGATGAGTTACTTTTACTATGGCCGCTCAGTAATAAGTTTCATGTTTCTAATACAAGGTTTTTGGATTGATATAATTAATCTAAGAATACATGTTCTAGCCAATAGTTACAAAACAACGAGGAAACCGTTGTACTCAAATGCTTTGCCTAAAACTCTTTATCCTGGTTAAACGCGTATATTTCATAAATTAAAATCCATGCATTATTAATTAAAATTTGTGATTAAGAACGTCAGCGCCTTAGTAAATAAATAACAATGATTTAGCAAACGATGATAAAAACGTATGATTATAAACGTGTATTTCACTCTCAATAATGTACAACAATGTAATTTAGCTAATGAGGACCAAACATACACAGCAGTTATTATCATTACCTGGTTATTGACTAGGTAAAACATACCATTGAATGTTCATTGGTTGGTTCTAAAAAGCCCCAGATAATTGAGGGTGCAATATTATTAATGTACACAAAACGGTTCAAGGCTTCATTCGACTGAATAATTATAAAATTGGTTCAAACTAGCAATCGCATTCAATTAGAATTACTCAAATTACTCAGATTACTAGTTTAGTTCAAACGTAAACCCGACATTAGAACATTACTGCATTACATCCCACAGAACAGTGTTTAGAATATCGAACATTACTGCATTACATCCCACAGAACAGTGTTTAGAATATCGAACATTACTGCATTACATCCCACAGAACAGTGTTTAGAATATCGAACATTACTGCATTATATCCCACAGAACAGTGTTTAGAATATCATACATTACTGCATTACATCCCACAGAACAGTGTTTAGAATATCATACATTACTGCATTACATCCCACAGAACAGTGTTTAGAATATCGAACATTACTGCATTACATCCCACAGAACAGTGTTTAGAATATCGAACATTACTGCATTACATCCCACAGAAAAGTGTTTAGAATATCGAACATTACTGCATTACATCCCACAGAACAGTGTTTAGAATATCGAACATTACTGCATTACATCCCACAGAACAGTGTTTAGAATATCGAACATTACTGCATTACATCCCACAGAACAGTGTTTAGAATATCATACATTTTTAAAACTGCATATATTAAATTAAACAAGATACACCTAAACGTATATTGATATAACCGTTAAGACACTCGAGAATTGTATAACTAAAAACAGTACTTTACAAGTTAATGAATTTAAAACAGTTAACAATTTAGGAGTTGTACCTTTATAAAATTCCAAATACGTCTGCCACTTTGTAAATAATGTAATGTAATTGATCTGAGCGGCCTATTAGTTTTACATTATTTTATGTACGACTTAGATCCTTAACGCCATTATCAAAGTCGAAAATGATTCTAACCTAATTTATGTTAGCAGCCCTTTTACAACAAAAAAAGCCCTTTTACAACACAAATAATTATATAAAGTGAATATAATTATTCACTTAATAATAGAAGAAATAATAATTATGGTTGTAATTTAACATCTTGTCACTCTACTGTATAAAATATTAGGTAATTAGCAATGAAATGTTTTTTAGTTCATCGTTCTCAAAATATCACGATCGTGAAGTAAATTATGATCACAATCTCGTGCTCCAAATTAAAAATAAATATTAATAATAGTCATATCAGTTATCAAATGTCCCCCCCAACACGCCTCTTAAAGAACAGCAAACCCAATCCAATTAACACATCAAATCAAACGATCCAGCTGATTCTGATTGACAGCAAGGGAGAGCTGTTGGCTAGTAATTTATTGGAGATACATTACCGAGCACTAATACAATGGGAGACCATAAAAGGGGAGCGTTCGGTCGAGTCTAATGCTATTTTTCAATGAAGAACGTCCCCTATCGTTATTAATACGAATGATACCAGTGTATCTTTGCAGCGATCAGGAACTCCGGCCACGAGGACGCCGAGTGTGTTATATGCGCAGTTTTATACTCCTAACCTTTGTCTACAACGTTGTTCTTTTACGTTTTATGGTTGTGTTATTTACAGCCACATATTTTGTGAATTAATGTCGTAATGTTAGATTGGATCATATAACCTGATGCATATTTATAGTCATGTTGTTGTCGAACCCCCATATCTATACATTAAAAGAACAACTTGAAAACAATTAAGTTTGGAAATATTTTGCATTGTAAATTATGTTAATAACCTTAACGAACATTTTAAATTATATGGCAAAAGTGTTGGATTACGATTGAAAAACGCTTTTAATGATTTTTCTGACGTTATTAGGTTTAAAATTTAAAACTAAAAAGATGAAGATTTGTTGCTTTGAAAACTGAAATTGTTATCATAATCATTTATGAACAGATTAAAATAACAATAATTCAACCAGACTATGATTGCATCTAATTGAATGTATCTTTCTAGGTTCACAGCAAACGTTTGAAGTTTAAGTGACTCTAATAAATAAGAAACCCAAGGAATATTGAAATAAAGAAAAAAGTACTCAATATGAAACTAATTTCGTGTGATAAAAAAAAACTAAAAACATTTGGACAATACCTTTGCGGTAAAGTTTAAGATATGATTAATCAGATCTTTGAAACTTTATAAAAGCCAATAAAGTAGCAGTGAACTTAAATCTCATTGTATAGTACTGCTCTCCACCTGAATAAAACACTGCGACATAGTTTTAAACTGGATACCTACAATTAATAAACACTGAGGAAATTTGATTTAGTTGAAGCGATCGATTAGTCAAGTGCGTGTGGAACCCTCGCGGTGGTATATTTCATTAGAGAATCCCAGAAACAAACGGAGGGGTGACCTGCAGAAGTAACTCGGCAAATATATCGGGCCCGTTTATTTTTATGACAGAGCTTCGCCTTAATATAGGTCCCGAGATCTGCAAAAGGAAAACGAATGATTTCGGGATGTCGAAGGCTTGTAATACTTCTACTATTACACCATAAATCGAAAGATGGCTCTTAGAATCTTAGGGGTGGGGAATAGGGGTGGACGGAAGGGGAGGAAGGTGCTTGAGACTGCATTCAATAAACAGATCAGAGGAAGGATTTATCGGAAGGTTGGGTAGTATCATTCAACAGTTTAGGTTGCCGCTCGTACTCTGTGGCATCGGTGATTGAAAAGATAGGAATCAATTGTTCGTTGGCGCCGGTGATTGCTATGGCCACTCCCGTCTCGTTCATACCTCGACCGCATCTTGGCCGTCAGAATCAGCACTATTCCGTTTTATTCTTTGCTCTAACTGCTCATTTATTTTTATTTGTTTAAAACCTCAACTGCTCGTCACCACAGGCTAAAAGCGGCGATCTAAATGTAAAAAGGTACCGTTAACGGAATAGTCACATGGGCAAGCCAGAGATGACCGCTCGTAAAAAAGTATCACAGCAGTCGGCCGGGATAGAATCTACGCTTGACCACGGCTGACATGCAAGGCCAGCGCTCCCTACCTCCTACCAGCGCTCCCTACCTCCTACCAGCGCTCCATACCTCCTACCAGCGCTCCTCAAAACCTCTTACTTTACAACCACATTTTAGAATTAAAATGGAGAAGAACCTTTCGATAGTCATAATGACAATGTAGTTAAAAATGTGTCTATGGGGATACCAAGAAAATAATAAATAATCCCGTCACAGCAAACCTGCGCACTCAGCGAATTTCCAATGCATAATATATGTCTTAATACCACATAAAGCCGCAAACCAAGTTTCATAAAAATATATTCACATATAAGCAATTTTAATTATTCTCCATAAGAATAACATTGGTAATGAGTACGTAGGTTTGCTGAAACAATGAACAGAAACAATTGGTTTTTATGCAAATCTAAATAGAATTTAACTAGGCTAGGCCACATACTAAGTTTCATCAATATTCAATCATAAACAAGCGCTATATAACATTCTAGTTATTTTCTATAAGAATAACATGGGGGCTGAGAAAGCAGGTTTGCTGCAACAAGGAAGAGAAAATTGTTTTTTTTGTAATTATCAATATAACTCAACCAATTGAAGCTACATACCAAGTTTCATTAATTTATGTTCATAATTAAGGGAGTCATTACATTTTACTTATTCTCCATAAGAATAACATGGGGGCTGAGTACGCAGGTTTGCTGCTACGGGAATAATCAACAAAAAATCAATTTTTTGTGAAAATATCAATATACCAGTACCACGTGAAGCCACATACCAAGTTTCATTAACATACATTCATAAATAATCGAGATATACAATTTTATTTATTCTCCATAAGGATAACATTGGACAACGTACTGTGCTACATCTCAGCACTTTGAATATCTCTGCAACGGTTGGGCGTAGAATCACAATTTAAACACCAAAATTATTGTTTTGTGGAACTGAACAGATTAGTAAAAGCAAATTGTGAAGTTTACATTAAAATAAACTGAGGAAAAGCCAAAAACCTTTTTCCCATAAGATTAACATGGGAGATTTTATGCGCAGGTTTTTTTTGATTTTCTCCGCAACCACTTAACCTAGGTTAATAATTCAAGATACTAAATTATTTGTTTTTTTAAACTCTATAACATGGTCAAAACCAAAATTAAGTTTTTTAAAAATTTTAGGGTGAAAAATGCAAAAAACTGATTTTCGGGAAATTTAAAACCCCCATCAACCCCCCCCCCCTTACCATAGTCAGATTTTTCTGGTTTTCGAACTAAAGTCATGAATGTCATTTTACACATTTGAGCCAAATTTCATCAAAATCGGACGTTTTTTACTCAAGTTATCGTGTTAACGGACACACACACACACACACACACACACACACACACACACACACACACACACACACACACACCCATATATAGGGAAGAAGCTATTACCGTAGGTCTCATGGTAAGACTTAAGCCCGAGACGATGATAACTTTTTGTTTTGAGGTCCCCAGATGCCAGAAACACTATTCGTTCAAATTTATATATATATATATATATATATATATATATATGTATATATATATAAATTTGAACGAATAGTGTTTCTGGCATCTGGGGACCTCAAAACAAAAAGTTATCATCGTCTCGGGCTTAAGTCTTACCATGAGACCTACGGTAATAGCTTCTTCCCTATAGGGGAAATTCGCTAAAACATAAATAATAAATATCTTACTTTTTTTTATTTGTTTTGGGTTCATATTTGAACCCAAATGTATGAAAATTTCTAATTATATTAACAGTGAAAAATGTTCTGTTTCTGATTTCTTTCTTTCAAGTAAACTGAAAAGTTAAATAATTCATCATTGAAAAGAATCCATTAACAAATATGTACGTTATTGATGGATGTGATATTGGATATCATAACCATAGCTCTAAATTTGCTACCATTAGAAATCTCTTTAGAAATCAAGCGTTCACCTGTAATTTTAATAATACACAGACCCGACACAAACGATTTTAAAAACTATTATAAATGATTTAACGCTCATAAAAAATTGTCACAAAAAGCATGACTCACATAAGAGTTTCACTAGACCACAGGGTTTATCAAGTTTACGCTCACACTGCTCTTATTTCCTACAATCTATACGTGATTTTCGCACAAGAACACTGCTGTTTTTGCACACAATACTCCAGAAGAACACTTTCTCGTCGAAATTTATATGCAGAGTTAATCGAATTGAATTATGTAACGATTATTTAGCTGGCCAGTTTATTGATGATTTGCGAAGGCCTAGGTAGTAAGGACCTGGCTAATTTCAGGGGTGGCATATGGCTTAACACCATAATTTACTGACATTACAACTTTAATATAATTTGTTAAGGGATGCAAGCTAAATTAAGCTTAGCCAGTACGTTGTACATCTATAACCAATTGATAGGTATATTAAGTATAATTTAATTTAATTTACCACACGATGATTCACAATTTTTTTTAAATAAATAAATAATCACAGTTTTAATATATTGTTATAGCTTCAAAAAATTTATTTCAACAGTATACTATAATTTGTTTGGATAAGTAAATATGACTGAAAGCGTTAAATTTCACAAATTGTATTTTAAAATTGTTTGTTTTGTAAATGGTATTATCTTTTTGCAAACGTTTTGAACGAATCAGTGAGTTTGAGTCTGGGTCTGTGTCTGAATGGCGAGCAGTTTAGGCAAACCATAGAGCGATATGTCGCGGACATTGTCATCCAAGATGCGAGGTCTGATCAAGACGGGGAGTGGTCAGAGCGTCTCCTAGCAACCGCCGGCGCCAACACACAATTGATTCTTATCTTTTCAATTGCCGATGATAGGAGTCAGTGGCCATCAAAACTCTTAAAAGAAGACTTGTAATTCACTACAAATCATTGTTATTTTTGATTTAATTTAGTCTCAAATCTATTTAATGCTGCTCTAATTATTCGTCATCTCTCTGCTTCTCCAATCAAATATTAACTATCTATCACAGTCATACAAATATTAAACTTATCAAACAATTGAAATTCACCCATACCAATAATGCACAAATGAGAGAGCTCAGACATAAAAAGGTACGAGCTAGATTTATTCTCGGGATGATTCCCTATGGCTCTTAGATGGTTTCTGAGATTCGTAAATGAAACGTGATATCTGGGATCCCGTAAAACCTGTAACCGAAATCCCCGACCTAATCTCTGCTCTTTCTTTCTCATTGGCCTGTCATAAAACTACATCTCAGCTGGAATCGAACACAGAATATCATTAGGTTCCATTACAATTCATAGCTACTGTTATTTTATTGGTTTTTATAATGCTTCTTGGGTTTTATATGCTGGTCTGACTTTTATGAACCATAATTTACATCTATTAGCTCGAGAATAAGGAGCTATGTAGTAGTTATGTAGTATTTAATATGTTTTACGATTATGTTAGATGATAGAAATTATATTACATTTACCATAAAAGACGCATCTCTACAACTCGGCCTTTTTTACTTTTAACTCTTAATAAAAGATTGAAATTGTATTATCAAACATCTCTTTAGTTCTCAAATCTTGAATGTTATTGCTTTATGTGTTTTTTAATTAATCCTATATAGATTTGTTAAAGCAAATCAAATTTGTTGAGCTTATTCTTCCAATGTATATTTTGACGAATAAAAAATACAAACAACAAAACTATTGCTTGACTGTTGTGGGCTTATCAGTGCGTGTATTTTTTGGCTTTCTCCCAAGTACTCGTAATTAACAACATCTCAATGGCCATGTAATAAATTTTTGTAGAAAGCATGATACTAATTACAAAAAAGAGGAATTTAGAGATTTATACTAGGAATTAGTAAAACATCAACATTACAAAATAATTGAAAATACGTCCAGAGATTACAATAGTTAAGATAGCTTTTACAATGTATAAAGCTAAATAGACACGAGTTATGATTCATAAACGTCGTAACGGTATGTAAAACTCGGGAAGCTTTATAAAACCCAATAAAGCGGCAGTGCTCATGAATTTCATTTTGCCTAATGATCTCCACCGCTTGAAGTTAGGATAGTAAATGTTGACTTTTTTAGTAAAGCTGAGAAGTGTTTTTTTGTTATTCCAACTTCAACGGCAGTTTTGTAAAGTGCACAAACTTAAAATTGGTGTGGACACCTCGGGAATCAAACCCGTGCCCAGTCCAATACACCACCCACAAGCTCTTTAACAGCTTTGGGTACAACAAAGATGGTTTTATTGCACCAGAGCGTGATAAAAAAACCTTAGAGGTCTGAAATGTATAACTGAGTAAATTTAGGATATTGTATTTTTGTCATAATCCTTTGCCTAACGGAAATCTATTGATAAAACCTTGCCTTTTACGTTCTGTAGTTTACTCTGAATAAGTGGTTACACATCCCCAAAACATGGGGTTGATGAAAATGGTAAAAAACATCTTTTTTTGGCCAATTACAAACTTATTACTGATTAAAGTTAGGATGTCGTATTTTTACATCATCCTTGACACTATGAAATCTATTGACACTGACCTATCCTCTAGACGTTCAGTAGTTTATTCTGAATAGGTGGTTATACGTCGCCACTCCACGCTATTATTAGGATAAGAAGATTGTAAGATGACGTAGGAAGCAATGATGCAATAGAGTTAAAACCATAAAAGCATACATATAACACACACGTCGCGGCGTCCCCGTGGTAGCGCATAAAACAGAAGTCCTGATCACAAGAGCGGTACATTGGGATCATTCGTATTAATAACGGTGGGGAGGGTTCTTTATTGAAAAATAGCATTAGACTCGACAGAACGCTCCCCTTGTATTTCCATCCATGATATTAGTGCTTGGTAATGTATCTCCAATAAATTACTTGCTAACAGCTCTCCCTTCGTGTCAATCAGAACCATCTGGATCGCCGAGTTTGATGTGATAATTAGATTAGTCAATATAAGGCTCTATGAAGAGTTTTGAAAAGTCATCGGTGGTGTCATTTTGTTATAAGTTAATAGCAGATTTTGGAAACGGAGAAGGTTTCATCTGAGTGGATACTAAGTTCAATAAAATTGAAGCGAACTAAACAGAAACGTCTAATGAAATTTACAAAACTAATTTTTTACCCTAAATATAAATTTTAAGTCTGTGTGTGTATTTGTTTGAATTTAAGTCTACCAAGATGTTTATTTAAGTCTGGCCTAGATTTTACATAATATTGTACCAGAACTAAACAAATATATAAATAATGATACATCGAGCTTACTCAGGAAACATTTTTGTGTCCCTTATCAATAAATAAACTGTGTTATGTGCATATAACCCAGATTAACACTTTCAATAGTGATATTCAGTTATATTCCCAATAGTGATATTCCCTAGTTGATATTCATGTTTTCAATAAATGTTGTTTACACTAATTATTTATAAACATATTTCTGATTAATTTACAGATTGGTAAAACTACTAAAGTTATTTATCCCTTACGTATTATATTGTAATCAATTTCAAATTGAGTTAGCTATCATGATATATATCGGAAAATAAACTAGTTGCAATTAAATATACAACAAAATATTAAAACACATATGTGCTTAACCGCAATAACGGAGATGTAAACGGAAAGGGCGAGCACTAAGCAGTAAATTATAAAACTGTCGAGAGCGTAATACATTAGTAATACATATCGACGACGCGGATGACACATGGGCGGATATAGTGTGGTCTCTGGTGACACTGCGGTATAGACTGGGGGCGATTCAATTATTGTGGGATTTGTGGATGGAGTGAACATGGCGCCATCTTGTGGGGATTTGCTCAACATCTTCCTGACAGACTATTGTGGGTCGGAGCTCTCAGGGATTTCCTCGTGTAATAACATGTCATTTCTAGCTCTCCTCTTAGTATTGAGTATCTGACCAGTCTTTGCCAGCAATCAAAGTAGAAATAAGAATTATCTTGCGGTTCTTTATGCAATTCAGTTAGTGCCATGTTCTAAGTAAGCCTCGCATTTAAAGCTTAGAGGTGTTTTAAAACCCAATCAGATCAGTAAAACCGATGAAAAATTTAAAAATCGTACATGAAACGTTGCATAAGCGACTCATAACTGTAATTTGTGAACCGGGATATGCAATAAATCTAAAACTAGTTTCCTCTCTCCGAGGTCTCTATGCACGTTGGAAAACATCAGATTCTCAGTAGTACATCGAGTACACCAAATAAGCTGCGTTTTAGCGAATTTCCCCTATAGGGAAGAAGCTATTACCGTAGTCGGCATGGTAAGACCTAGGCCCGGGACCATGATAACTTTTCGTTTTGAGGTCCCCAGACCCCAAAAACACCATTCGTTCGAAACTGTATATATATGTGTGTGTCCGTGAGCACGATAACTCTCGTAAAAATTATCCGATTTTGATGAAATTTGGTATAAACGTGTAAAGCAACATTTATGACTTTAAGTTCGAAAACCAGCCAGATCGCTCTATCAGAAGGGGTATTTTGGGGGGGTTTTGTACCCCAAAAATGGGTTTTTCGAATTTTTTATATATAATTTTGGAAATAGTCAAATTGTATTTTTTCCCATTGGATTCAACTTAAAAAAACACACAATTTTGTATTTTGATCATTTCTCTACGTCAATTGGTTACCGAGATATTGAAAGTGCTAAACACAGTACGTTGTCTAATGTTATTCTTATGGAGAAAAATACAAATTTTATATCTCGCTTATTTATGAACGTATACTGACGAAACTTGGTATACGGCTTCATATCGTTGTGAACCATTGATATTTGCTCAAAAAGACAATTTTTTACCCAAGGCTCCCGTAGCAGCAAACCTACGTACTCAGCCCCATGTTATTCTTATGGAGAATAAGTAACGTGTTATCTGCCTTCATTATGAAAATAAATTAATGAAATTTGGTATGTGGCTTTACCTACATGAGTTATATTGATATTTGTATAAAACCCCATTTTTTGTGTTCCTTGCTTCAGCAAACCTGCATACTCAGCTGCCATGTTATTCTTATGGAGAATAATTAAAATGTCATAAATCGTTTATTTATGAATGTATATTGATGAAACTTGGTATGTGGCTTTATGTGGTATTAAGATACATACATATGCATTGGAAATTCGCTGAGTACGCAGGTTTGCTGCTACGGGGGTATTTTTTTTTTTTTTTTTCATTGGAATATGCCACTTTCTGTGTTCATAATTGGATATCAAAAGGTAACTTTTCAAATAGGGAGCCATTTAAAAATCCTTGCAGATAACACAAATGTTGGCCATTGAAATTATAAATCCTTCCACAACTCGAAAATAGATGTCGGATTAAACTAAACTTGATTTTGTTGATATGTAAACCCATGAAAAGGGACCATATCTTCCAAGGGCCAATTTTTCAGTACGAGGTTTTTTTGGGATTGGGGTTGAAAAATCACATTTTTAGTTTTTGATATTATAAGAAACTAGAACTATTAAACTCTATGAGAATATTGATTTTAATACATATGCTTCATTTTAAATATGAAAAAGCATACATTTTCCAATCTAAAATCCCCATAAGATAACGTACTGTGTATAGACAATGAAAACTGGTTTTTATTAACTTGATAAATACTTGTGCTATAATGCTCAGAGAAGGCTTAAAGTTTTGGGTTTTGTACGGTCTATCATATTATATGCATTAATACATTTTACATTTACATCCGGGGCTTTTCTAACACTTTTTGGGCCCAATAAATCAAAATTTTAAAAAACTGAAATAAAAAAATAGGGGGTTAGAATCTTCCGATTGTTTTGTCCGACGAACTTGTCCGACTGATTATAGAAAGAAATGTCCCAATCAAATTTTAAGTAAATCAGATAACAAATGTGACTTCTAGTGTGCAAACACACATATTATATATAAAGAAATCACATAAATTCACGAATGTGAATTTGTGTATTGGATACGTCTACTAGCCCCGAGTGTCCAAAAAGGCTGGATACCCCTGAATATTCTTTTATAAATAAACGAACGACAATGAAAATCTAGGACTACTTCTTCAGTGCTGTTACTAATT
The DNA here is from genome assembly GCA_963675035.1 of Allygus modestus. NCBI lineage: Eukaryota > Metazoa > Arthropoda > Insecta > Hemiptera > Cicadellidae > Allygus > Allygus modestus. The sequence goes on from OY776111.1 coordinate 287,992,663, forward strand.
GTCTGGTAAATTTAACAGCTATATTTTTCTTTAAGGGGACGTCCTGTGGAGGAAGTCCCAAACATCTTGAATGTAAACATAGGTCGAATTAGAACTCATGTCAAGTCAAGATGCTTATAATAAATTTATATTAGTTTTGAAGATCCAATAGGTTAATAACTTACTTGAATTATAATACCCCCATCGCAGAAAACCTGCATACTCAGCGAATTTCCAATGAATATATAACATAACACATTAAAAAACTTAACAGTATTCATAAGAAATATATTTACAACAAGTGATATTTAAAATATTAATTATTCTCCATAAGAATAACATTGGGGATGAATACGCAGGTTTGCTGCAATAAGGAACACAAAATAATGGGTTTTTATGCAAATATCAATAGAACTCATCTTAGTGAAGTCACAAACCAAGTTTCATCCATATACAGTCATAAAAAAGCTATATATAAAATTTTAATTATTTTCCATAAGAATAACATGGGGACCATGTCAAGGGCCAAGGGGTCAAGGTTTGCTGCTACGGGAACCATAGGCGAAACATTTTTTGTGTGCAAACAACAATAAACCACAACCAGAAGAAGCCATATACCAAGTTTCCTCAGTTTATGTTCATAAATAAGCAAGATATGCAATTTTTCTTTTTCTCCATAAGAATAACATTAGACAACGTACTGTGTTTAGCACTTTCAATATCTCAATAACCAATTGACGTTGAGCAATGATCAAAATACAAAATTGTTTGTTTTTGTTATGCTGAATTCAATGGTAAAAATTAAAATTTGATTTAGATAAAAATTACATGTACAAAAAATTTGGGGTACAAAACCCCCCCCCCCCTTGTATGGTGCGATTCGTCTGTTTTTCGAACTCGTTCAAATAAATGGCACTTTACACTTTTGTACCAAATTTCATTAAGATCGGACCTTTTTTACGAGAGTTATCGTGCTTATACGGATACACACACAAACACACACAAACACATATATTATATATTATATCATATATTATATATATATATATAAAACAATTTGAACGAATGGCGTTTTTGGCATCTGGGGACCTCAAAATGAAACGTTATCATGGTCCCGGGCTTAAGTCTTACCATGAGACCTACGGTAGCAGCTTCTTCCCCATAGGGGAAATTCACTAAAACTAAGAAAGGTTGGGGTATTTTATCTCTTTGATTGTGTAAAAATGTGAAAATTATAAATTTATAACGTTAAAAAGCTGGGGTTTGTCATTAGACTTATCTTCACATGCACGTCAAACTATGAACCCTTTTCTTATTCCTTAATTAATTGACCAACTATTGACCCAAATGTTATTCTTATGGAGAATAATTAAAATTTTATATCGCTTATTTGTGAATATATTTTTATGAAACTTGGTAAGCGGGCTTTATGTGGTATTTAAGACATATATATATATATATATATATATATATATATATATATATATATATGTATTGGAAATTCACTGAGTACACAGGTTTGCTGCGACGCGGTTGTTATACTTTTGATACATCTCGAAAAACTAGCGGTTTCCAGACATTGAAAGTGAGATGTTAGACGGTGAGCTTGCTTACCTTTTGTTCTAATTGAAGATTACCTCCGGGAAGAGTTTTGGTCTATGAAACCAAGGATGGTCCACGAACGATGAATGCCACTTCCGATGCCGCGCAGGTCGACACTTTCTATACTTTGTTCGGACCTCTGGAACGGCGCTTACGACAGTCTCTTGAGTTACGAGAATCTGTGGAAACCGATTTAATTGGGTACGCCAATGACGTCGCAGCTCTTATTGCTAAATGCAACGTTGAGATGATCCAGTTTAAGCTTAAGTAGAGCGGTTAGTCGCTCTAGTCCTCTGCGACTACCTGCTTCTCCAATAAGACTAATGTTATCTTTCAAAGCCCGTCCCTCCTCAACGGATTATCCAAAATAGATGATTTTTGGCACCTTTAAAAAAACCACGATTTCAGGTAACAGAGTTTCAATATAACAAATAGTTAACCCACAAAAAATCTTAAAATATTTATTATTTAGTAAATTTGGCCGAACGATTATTATTTATGACATATCAATTTTGCTCACTGAAATAGCTAAGTATATTTTTTAACATGAGCCATAGATTAGGTAATATTAGAAAATCCGTTGAGGATGGACTGAATTAGAAAGATAACATTGGCCTTATCGCTTTAAGGTCAATGTTAACTATCTAAGACTGTCCTCAACGGATTATCCGTCCTCGGGGAAGCAGGTAAAAACGCGAAAGGTTTCGTGACTGGAGCGCCCTCCACCCAGATGATGTTCGTGGTGAACAATTGGCTGGAGGATCACGGTTACTCGCTCGCTTTGAGCGAAACCGAGATCGTGATTCTCAAGAAGGAGCGGATTGACATCGTCGTCGTTCCGCTAAGCGTGGGGGATGTTGTCGTCCAAACCACACGTGCCGCCAAATACCTCGGAGTTATGTTGATCATCACGCTTAGTTTGAGGGACCAAATCTTCCGTACGGTGCAGCGTACAATCCTTCGAAGAGCGTAAATTTTCTTATTAAGCTAATTTACCATTGTCAGAGGTCCTAGGCCCAGAAGTATGTCTGTAGTCCAGTCAGTGCTTACGGAGCTGAGCTGTGCATAGACGCGCTGAACAAGGAGGTATGCAGGGGGCGGCTCGCTCGAATACGTCAAGCAGCACTTGAGTCGTATCTGCTTACCGAACATAGTCCGAACTGGCCGCCCTAGTTATTGCTGGAGTCACTCGCTTTTGGAAGCGGGGAGGAAGGCTATTTAACAGAGGCAAGGCGAGATCTGCAAGGACGCTTTGAACTCACTTTCACATGCAAAACCCATCAAGTATGTTTTAGATAGCAAGTGAATCTTTTACGTTCAGGACATCTTTGTTACCATCCTGTAATACACATTTATATTCCTTTAATTCATTTTAAAGAATTGTTAAAACAAGTAATATTTTAATATGTCGCGTTTTGAAATAATGAAAGCAAAGTTGAGGTTGTTTTGCTTTGTTTTAGTTTACTATTAACTCCTCTTTTGATTTTTAACTGTCTATGTTTTAAGTAAACTAATTTTAAAGAAAACATTAAATACAAAAATCTGAAAACTAACCATTATAGCAATACAAATACTCTCAAAACAACATATTCAAACCATTTGTTTGTTAGTATTTTTATTCTCATTGTAACGTATTCTGCGTATATACTTTAAATCTGGTTTTTTCTGTGGTATTGGCGGCCATGCAAATAAATTCGTGACCCTCGTGACTGACAAAACGTAGCGAAAATTAAAGGTAGTATATGCATTTAGATAACAGTTTATTCACTGTGGGCTAGTTATTAATCACGTTTTGCAATTTCATGAAATAAAACTCCAATATAAAAACCAACCTCAAACAATACGAGTTGAATATTTACGTTTCCCACGGGGCGAGTTTTACCACATTTAAACTGCGCTGTTGTTTTTGATGCTATAAAAAATAAAGTGGCTTTGGGCATTTGAAATAACACTTTATTTATTTCTGCCATTGTTTTATACTGTTATAAGCGTTTACCTGCCGTTTGATCACTTGATTTACTTTTTAGCTAAGTAATACAATTTTAAGATGAATTGTATACTTTCTCATATCTGTAATTTAATTTATATGTTTGTATTAAATGACGTACTTTTTATCAAGAATATCTTGCAAAGTTCTGTTGTACCTTCAAGATTTCGTATTTTTTTATGAGTTTACTAAAAACCTTTTAGATTTTTTGTTTGTGCTGAAACCTACTCCCCAAAAACATCTGCCTCGTGCTAGGAACATTCTGTTATCGATGATAAAGATGATTGATTTTACTACGATGTAAAATGTGGATTATCTTCCATGTTTCTTTCAGGGAGCAATATATAGATTTAATCTACGTAAGACATCTATTTTTCAACTTAGGTCAATCGGAATATGTTTATGGTATATTCAATACCCCCGTAGCAGCAAACCTGCGTACTCAGCGAATTTCCAATCCATATATATGTATCTTAATACCACATAAAGACACATACCAAGTTTCATCAATATACATTCATAAATAAACGATTTGACACGAGATGACACTTTAATTATTCCCCATAAGAATAACATGGCGGCTGAGTATGCAGGTTTGCTGAAGGAAGGAATACAAACAATGGGGTTTTATACAAATATCAATATAACTCATTTAGGTAAAGCCACATACCCAATTTCATTAATTTATTTTCATAATTAAGGGAGATAACACGTTACTTATTCTCCATAAGAATAACATGGGGCTGAGTACGCAGGTTTGCTGCTACGGGAGCCTTTGGAAAAAAATTGTTTTTTTGAGCAAATATCAATGGTCCACAACCAGATGAAGCCGTATACCAAGTTTCGTCAGTATACGTTCATAAATAAGCGAGATATCAAATTGTTCTTTTCCTCCATAAGAATAACATTAGACAACGTACTGTGTTTAGCACTTTCAATATCTCGGTAACCAATTGACGTACAGAAATGATCAAAATACCAAATTGTGTGTTTTTTTAAGCTGAATCCAATGGTAAAAACTAAAATTTGACCATTTCCAAAATTATATGTAAAAAATTCAAAAAACCCATTTTTGGGGTACAAAACCCCCCCAAAATACCCCTTCGGATAGAGCGATCTGGCTGGTTTTCGAACTTAAAGTCATAAATGTTGCTTTACACGTTTATACCAAATTTCATCAAAATCGGATAATTTTTACGAGAGTTATCGTGCTCACGGACACATATATATATATATATATAGATATATATATATATATATATATATATATATACAGTTTCGAACGAATGGTGTTTTTGGGGTCTGGGGACCTCAAAACGAAAAGTTATCATGGTCCCGGGCCTAGGTCTTACCATGCCGACTACGGTAATAGCTTCTTCCCTATAGGGGAAATTCGCTAAAATGTATTCATTTTAATTTTATTATACCGGGTGTCCCTTTTGATTTTTGAACGACTGTAAATTTTCAAACAATCTTTGGTAAATGTTACTAGCATAAGACAAAGTATTTTTAAGTGGTTAAGGGTTCAAACCCTCACCTCTAAATAGGGGGTTACTTGGGATCGTTTTATTTTTCTAATAGCAACCCCTAACAAGTTGCATATCATTTTAAAGAGGGAAGTACAATGTGTACAATGCAGGCGTAACAAAAATATCCAAACTTTGAAACAATACAAAAAATCTAAAGGAATTAATCATATTTATATAGATTGTTTAACATATGATAACAAAATTATCATACTGTTTTGTATATTTACAGATTACTTAATTTTAAGTTTAATGTCATTAACTGCACATGAGATAAACTTCTAAACACTTGCCAGCAAATAAAAAATGAATTTTGAAGGGTACTCTGGTAATTTTATAAAAAAAGTAATAATAGCAGCCCTATAGTGTGAACTAAATAATATATATATATATATATATATATATATATATATATATATATATACGATTTTCGGGTTTTTGTTTTGCATGCTTGAATTTTTGTTCAAATAGTCATAATTACAAAATGTTAGTTTTAAGTTGATATTTATGAGGTTGTACAAATCCCAAAAAAGACTTTGTTATACAAAGTTTAAACGCATAGACCATTTTTAAATCGTATTGTAGTGTCGTAGATATATATATATTTGTTGTTGTTGTTGTATTAAAATGTATTTCAACGTTGAAGTTGAACTTTAAAATCTAAATTTGTTTAATACACAGTTACAATGTAGTAGAACTTAATTATTTTGTAGTATCAAAACGAATAATTAAAATACGGCGTTTCGTGTAAGAATACGCTCCTGAGCTCGTAATGCCAATGGAGTGGTTTCATAATAAGAGACGGTGTAGTGTTTTATGCTTTAAAACCGATCTAGGGACTCTAGGGTCTTCTGAGTGACCCAGACTGTTTAGCGATGGGTCAGTTACATCTAGTTTTACCTTTGGTATGTTAAATAATAATCAAATTCGACAATACAAGACTACAAAGTATTTGATATTATGAGTAACAAATAAATTTGTCTAGCAACTACTTCAATTGAAATATAACATAACGTACATTTAAAATTAATTCCTTGGCTTTATAGCTGTTTAGGTCTTCAGTTCCTTAATTAATTAAGTTAAAAGAAGAAAAGCTATACTGAAAATAAATGTTATATTTTTACATCAATCCCAATTCCAATATTTTATAAATAAAAACAATAACATTAAAAATAATGAAACATATGATTTGTTTTAAATTAAAACCACATGATAAACTTTAGTGTATAGTCAGTTGCCACTACACAGCCCCCCGCGGAGACCGGAGGTCAGGGCATTTTGAAACGAACTTGACGTCCTGATCGGGTGGTGTAGTTTGGAAGTACTGAAGTTTCTGTACTATCTGGAGGCTGCGCAACAGGAGAAGGTTTGGTGTTGAGGGTCTTGGGTGGGGTTACTGCATCTTTTTGTGGCTCATCAGCCAAAATATAAGCAGGTTTTACTCTGCCGATGCTCACCTTGGACTTTTGTCCGTTAATGATAATGGTTATGGTCTTATCATCACGAAAAAACACTTGGTAAGGGCCTGTGTAAGGAGGTTGTAGAAATTTCCTCACCGTATCATCTCTAAGGAAAACATGAGAGCTAGTTTTTAGGTCCTGGAAAACAAAGATAGTCGGTTTTCTATGACTAGATCCAGGTGCAGGACGGAGTTTAGACATGTGGTGACGGAGCTGCACGACAAAATCCGAAGCATCCTTTTAATGATGAGGACCGCTTGGTGCTACAATGAGTTCTCCAGGAAGTCTAAGAGGTTCACCGTACACCAACTCAGCTGATGATGCCTTGAGGTCTGGTCGAAGCGCGCTGCGGATTCCGAGTAAAGCAACTGGTACGGCTTGAAGCCATGTTGTCTCTGGATGGCACATGATTGCAGCCTTGAGTTGCCTATGGAAACGCTCGACCATTCCGTTAGAACATGGATGCCAGCTGCAGGTGCGATGTCGATCGATGCCTAATGTCATACCCAGGCGGCGAAACAAATCAGATTCAAATTGTCTTCCTTGATCTGAAGTAATCCGAGATGGCGTACCAAATCGAGAGATCCAGCAGTTGATAAGTGCTTCTGCGACTTCTTGGGCTGTTATACCTTGCAGGGGCCAAACCTCAGGCCATCTCGTGAACCTATCTACAACTGTAAGGCAATACCGATAGGGGCCAGCAGGAGGAAGTGGTCCTATGAGATCAATATGTATGTGTTGAAAACGGGAGGAAGGTTGAATAAATCTACCAGGTGGAGAGTGAACATGTCTCAATACTTTAGCTCTTTGGCAATACTGACAAGTGCGGGCCAAATTGCGGCAATCGTTTTGTATGTTAGGCCACACAAAACGTTTTGAAATAAATATTACAGAGGCTTTTATACCAGGATGACTCAGTCCATATAAGGAGTCAAATACATTACGTCTATATTGCTCAGGAACATAAGGACGGTATGTCGATGGTGTGACGTCACAGTAGATCCTCATATCTGAACCAGGAATGGTTATGAATTTTAGTTGGAGTGAAGTGTTTCCTGAAAGGAGATCTTGTAATTCAACATCATCCTTTTGAGAACTTGCAAGGGATTGCAAGTCAATCAGAATGGGGGAGTTTACAGCTTCAACGCGTGCCAAGGTGTCTGAGACAATATTTGTAGAACCAGAGATGTGCTGAATGTCGGTTGAAAACTGTGAAATAAAAGTAAGATGATTGAGTTGGATGGGAGGCAGTTTATCTCGTCTTTGTTGGAAAGCATAAATTAGTGACTTGTGATCTGTAAAGATAGTGAAAGGTTGTGCTTCGAGTACATGTCGAAAATGCTGTACTGCTGTATAGACAGCATACAATTCACAGTAATAGGCCGGCCAGTCCTTTTGCTTTTCGTTAAGTTTGTGAGAAAAGAAAGCTAAGGGTTGCCAGGAGGACTCTGCAAATTGCTGCAGGCAGGCACCTACAGAGGTTGCAGACACATCTGTAAACAATCCAAGACGAGCTTCAGGATCAGGGTGATTGAGCAATGTATTGGAGCAATGCATTGGCAAAATTTTCCTTACACCTAGTAAAAGCTTCGTCTAAATCCTCGTTCCAGTTCACAGGTTGGGAACCTTTAAGTCCAGCAAGTGCATCGTGGAGGGAGGACTGATATTTAGCTGCACTGGGAATAGAGCGACGATATAAATTCATCATATCCAGAAACCTACGAAGATCACGAGCAGTCTGTGGTATTTTAAACTGTTGGATGGCAATGACACGATCTGGCAAAGGTTTAGTTCCAGCTGCAGATACTTCGTAGTCAAGAAAGGTGACTGCAGAGGATGCAATGACACTCTTTTTAACATTTACTAGAATGCCATAGTCAGAGAGACGTTTGAAGAGGATGTTCAGATGCTTTATGTGTTCTTCCTGATTGTGAGACGAGATCAGAATGTCATCAACGTAATCAAAACAGAAATTTAGACCAGAAAGAACTTCATCAATAAACCTTAGAAATGTCTGTCCAGCATTTCGAAGCCCAAATCCCATAAAAGGAAACTCAAATAATCGAAACGGAGTGGTAATTGCGGTTTTGGGAATATCGTCAGGATTTACAGGGATCTGAGTGTAGGCTTTAACTAAGTCGATTACACTAAATACAGTACAACAATGTAAGCAATGGCCAAAGTCATGTATATGTCTAACAGGATACCGGTCAGGAATTGTCCTGGCGTTGAGTGCATGATAGTCTCCACATGGGTGCCATCCATCGGTCTTCTTGGGTACCATATGGAGAGGTGAGGCCCAAGGACTATCAGAACGACGAGCAGTACCTTCCTGAACCATTGAGTCAAACTCTGACTTAGCTATTTTAAGACGGTTAGGAGCGAGACGACTAGGTCGACAAAACACCGGTGGACCTTCAGTTGTCCGAATATAATGCAAAGTTGAATGTCAAACATTCCGAGGCAATCCAGATGGGCGGATTAACTCTGGGAAAGCTGCAAAAATCTCATGATGGGGAGTGTTTTCAGAGAGAGCCTTTACACTGGGTTGAGAGTTCTGAGCTGGTTGGCAGAAAGTCACGAAACCTGTTATTCCGTTGACAAGACGTTTATTACGGCCGTCTGGAAAGAGATTAAAATAAACCAAAAAATCAGAACCAATAATTGGCAGGTGTACATCAGCTACAATGAAGCGCCATGTCAAAGAACGGCGAAAACCAAAATCTAATGTAAGATTTATGAAACCATAAGTACATATTGTTGAGTTGTTTGCAGTACTTAATGTGTAGTCAGTCGGGCAACGTCGAACCATCGATATAAATATCGATGCGTCGAACAGGTAAGAGTCGTTTAGGAAAACAACAGAGGTCAGATCCGGTGTCAATAAGGAATCGGTTTCGACTAGTTTGATCTGTAACATAAAGGCGGCTACCAGCAGTTGTGCAGTCCGTTGCCGCCGTTACTGACTGCTGCTGGAGTTTTCCTGAAAAGTGCAAGGAAGGATGCATTTCGTAGCATTTTTACCGAACTTAGTGTGATACCAGCACATACGTGCTGATTTTTTTTCTTCCGTTCTATGCTTAACATTGAACTACTTCGAGGGTGACTACGGGACCGATTGTTATGTTTGAAATTTGCAGAGAGTTCCGCAATTTGATCGGAAAGAGAACGAAGTGCATCTAACAAGGCGTTACCTGAGTCAGGAGATTTTGAGTTTACGGCAGCCGACATAGGGACGGGTGGTTGAGCTACTTCGATGATTTTATCAGCTAACTCAGCCAATTTGTCCAGCGAAAGCTCAAGTTGGGTGGTTAGAATCGCCTGAGCGTGTGGAGGTAGGCGCCGTAACCAAAGCTGACGAAGAAGGTTGTCCTGAAGAGTCGAGGATCCAGCTAGGGAGCGCAGATGACGTAGGAATTGTGACGGTTTTTGATCACATAATTCTTCATCGCTGAGAAGTTGTCGTAATCGCTGCTCCTCTGATGCCGACAATCGTTGAATCAGTTGTTGTGTTCGTAGAACGTTGAACTTGTCTGTCTCCGGTGGGTTAGTGATGTCCTCTACTTCGGTTGCGTAGCGAGTGTCTAGTTGAGCCACAACGTAATGGAATTTTGTTTCATCGCTAGTAATTCCAGATATTATGAATTGAGATTCTGCTTGTGAAAACCAGAGTCTTGGTCTATCTGCCCAAAATGGAGGTAACTTCACAGCAACCCGATTTACAGCAGTTACATTTGTCTGAGAGATTGTATCACGTTCTCTTGCGATTTTCTGACTCAATTCAACATTTGCAGCTCTTAGTTCTTCCAACTGTCTTTCGATTTCTTCTAATGACATCGTGAAAACAAACTTGGTAGAAGAAAAAGTTTAATTTTGCAAAGAAAAATGTTTCAGTTAAATTATAGTTGAAATTTGACTGTAGAAAATGTGTTTTTAGTAGGGGTCACCAATTATAGCTGTTTAGTTCTTCAGTTCCTTAATTAATTAAGTTAAAAGAAGAAAAGCTATACTGAAAATAAATGTTGTGTTTTTACATCAATCCCAATTCCAATATTTTATAAATAAAAACAATAGTATTAAAAATAATGAAACATATGATTTGTTTTAAATTAAAACCACATGATAAACTTTGGTGTATAGTCAGTTACCACTACTGCTTTAAAACAATTCAGATATAAAAATAATGGTTTCAAATGTTGGAAATAACTAATTTCTGGGATAAAATAAGTCCTAGACAGGTCTCATCCCCAGGAAAAATGAAATAATGTAAAAAACGAAAATGAAAAGTTAAAAAAATTAACATTGGGCTTATGGAGTTTAAAATTAAAACAAAAGAATTGTAACAGCTGGTCATAATCAACCAGGGAACTGTCAAAGTAATACTCGTGTTGTTTATAAATTGTTAACATGTGGTTTCCAGTGACTAAAACTGTCGAGTGAAGATTGTATAAATAGAGTGGTTATATCCGAAACAAATAAAAGGAACATTGAGCTATAAATAACAACTGGAGTTACCTTACAAATGCAGAAAAGAGGCAAATGGAAATCTGATTTGGAAATGCAATAAAGCTATACAAATCTGATAATCAGTTGGGGGAAGTGGTGAAATATTATTCCAAGTCATCTAAACAAACAAACTGGCCTACCCCGAGAAAAGCTCGGCCCCCCAGGTACATTATGAAAGGTATATTATGACAGTTACAGCTTTAAATATGTCGTCTTAGACGATAAATATATGCTCAGGCATAAAATAATTTGTTTTAATTTTCAAAGGCATATTAAGTCCAAGAAGTTTTTCATGCCTGTAACAAAATAGTATTCACAAATATATTATGTTTCACAAATGTATTATGTTATGTTAAAACAATCACAACAATCTTTAGTACTCCAATATGACACATAACAATATAACACACGCTCGAGCAAATAATCCAACTTCACGTGGTTTATTCTACCACGGTGTTTAGAATTTTTTGCAAGTATGCATTAGGTTAGAATAACCCAAATAAGCTTAATTTGAACTCATTGTGGAAGATATTTCATCAGGAGATCTTTGAATCCTTCAAGATTGTTTGATGAGATACACAGGAGTGTCTGCGGAATAAAGTGGGTCAATTATTTCTTTGGAAAACGTTATAGTACCAGAATAATATTTGCGTCGGACTCCCGAATAATATGAAGACATATGACTGAACAAAATTATCCGTGACCATTGGGTTTAGAGAGTTGGTTACATTTGTTCATATCACGCAGTTTACTTTTTAAGGACAATATTAATGGTAGAGGCGTTGCACATACAACTCAGAAGGCACAGCGAAAAGGAAGGGAGTTTAAACGACAATCCCGTGCCTATAAAATAAGGCGGAAATAGGCTTTGTCACAAGGACTGGTGTTATAGTGGTCGCTTGACTCCCATCATCGGCAATTGAAAAGATAAGAATCAATTGTGTGTTGGCGCCGGCGGTTGCTAGGAGACGCTCTGACCACTCCCCGTCTTGATCAAATCTCGTCCGCATCTTGGTCCTCAATATCAGCGACATTTAACCTCCCACTTTATCAAAACTGCTCAGCCCCGCCATATTTCTCTGTGGCTCTACGGAATTTATAGTTATATGAACTGACTGTTGAAAATTCACTTTTTCCGTTTGTTTTCATGGGTTTTAACTACCTACGTATTTACTAGCAGCTAAAAAGACACACGAGCCACTGGAAGAGGAGACATTTTCTACCTGAGCGCCGCCAGGTGTAAAACTTTGAAATAACACCAAGCGCTACCCCATGGCAAATTTTAAAATCACAGCACCGTCTACTGCTTGATGAATTGTAACTTTACTTAGTTCGATACGCTATGGTATTCTAATGGATATGGCACTGGATTCACGATCATGCGGTCCCAGGTTCAATTCTACCTTTTGTGTTTACTTTGTGAGGTACTAATTTTTGTTATATTTTACACAAACCCATTTTTGTAATATGTTACAAAGAAAAGAGTCGCCATACAGCGCTCTGCGGGGTTAGGTTAGGTTATTTCACTATAATTTTTTCGTAAATGTAGCGTAATTTTTTATAATATAAGTAGGTTTCCTCTGTTTCATTTGAAAATACTACATTTCACTGTTTTCTCATAATAAAGCATCTGTTTCGGATAGTTCGTTGGTCATCGGACAAGTCCTTCGGGTGGCAAAGTCTCCTCTTCCAGTGGCTCGTGTGTTTTTTTAGCTGCTAGTCGACGGATTTGGGTCTGATGAATATTAAAATTTCACTGTTACTAGTTACTACAAGTTACTATTCACCCATCACTCATTTATGGGATTATTGTTTTATTCAGGATGGTTTTGTTATGTCTTTACCTGATACATTTCTCATCACATATCGTGAATAATCCTCCTTTATAATATTGTTTTTATAATAATTTAAACAGCTAAAAGGTTAGACAGTTATGTCTCTAGCAACCGCGTACAGCTATTCTGGTTACAACTACCACCTTTGACGATTGGAAGTTGTATTGTATACATATTCGTATATAGAGCGATTCACAATAGCACACTATTACAATAGATATATCAGGTTCATTGTAATTGTGGAGCAGTTTATAAATTATCTATATAATGTAAATCATGTAAATCACTTGTTCATTACTAGCGTTGGAAATCGTTATAAATGACACTATAATTGGTAAGTGAACAAGTTTGGTTAAGTAAATAAAGTATAAGTTATAATGAAATAGTTGCAAACAACACTTCCAGTTAAAGGTACAGCAACAAAATTAAACAAAATTAAATTAAATGTTGAAAATACAAAATAAAACACTTATAAGTTATGGGTTTGCTTTGCTAGTACACAATTTATTTCTACCTGTATTTTTATATCTTATTTATTTATTTCAACATATAGTTTGTTTTAATGCAGGATACAAAATTGCTTGATCCTTATTTACGTCCTTTGTGCTACGGCGTAAGTATCTATACATATAGATTTGCAGGAATACAAAGAAATTAATACAGTTAACGTTAGGAAATTATTGCTGAATTTTAACGTAGGTAGTACACTGAGGTTTCTTCATAATAGGGCAAACAAAAACTGAAAAGAAAAACACACTGGTATCATTCTTATTGAAAGGTTAGCGAACGTCCTCATTGAAAAGTGCTTGGCAATTAATACGTCTAAATGGAAATCAATTTGTTTTTTCCAAATATGCCTCTAAAGATTCATGCTGTAAGTCTTTCTATTTTTGATAAGTGTAATATGGGACTCATATATAATCCTATTACTTAAGTTTTGAGAATCACTCTTTGAAACTATAACTTGCATTTTGTTTTTTATTTTTATTTCAATACTCCATAAACGTGTATTATTAGAATAATATTTTGCTATTTAAAACATGGACTTTGGTTCATGAATATTACAACAGGTTCGTAGATAAAAAATTGCCGCTTTATAAACCGGTAAAAGTTTTAATTTAGTGATTGCTATTACAAAGTTAAGTTAAGGTCGCCTTTCCAAGCTTAAGACCCGCCCCAAAAGAACAACTTATTTTAAGTATTTAAAAATAGCATATTAATAATTATAAGAAACCCAATAGTGCCAACAATAGTCGATCCCTACAAATCAATTGATCTTTCCAGTACATATGGTTTTTGTTTTACTTCCTGAACCCGGGAACTATGGGTTCACAGTATATTTTTGGGTGTATTATTTTCAATCTAACTCATATGATTTATATGTAATATATACTAGTGGCTTGAAGGGGCCATAGCTCCAATGAACTGCCTTATCTTTGATTTGAACACATGTCATTTCGTAAACAAATTAAACTCTTTGATCACAAGTTTTAATGTAAACAAAGCAGCCGTTTTAAAATCCCCATGCTTTTCTTACGGAGGATGATTTGCGTTATTTCTCGTTTTCTGATAACTTTTTAGAAATACTGATATTTTTCCCGAGTCCCTGGGATCAAGACCTTTAATTTGAGTCCTCTCCCATTATCTTGCGATTAGCCAAACTCCCACAATTTTGACTTAAAAATTTCGCTTACAGAATTATATATAAAGATTTTATTAAATCGCCGTTGAACTCTCAATCTGGGTTACGTATGTAATGTTATTAAAATATAGAACTAAATTATGACTAAAACATGTTGTGTAATTTTTAAATTTGTAAGATAATATTTTAAAGGGTCTACATATATTATAACTTAGGAATAAAAGTATTTATAGGATTAAAATAAAAAATACAATATAATTAATAATTACTTTTGTTCCCGGTTCTCAAATTAATTCACTGTTGCATTTTTGAACTTGTAAACACCTGGAATGTGAATTTTCTAAATTGACCTTTTATGCATTTTAAAATTAAGTATTCTACTAATATAACAACTTTACTCATAGCATCAAACCTTTTAACACGTCTTTCATAAAATTATCCTAACAGGTACCAATGAACCATAATAAATCATTTAAAGGGGTGATAGATTGTAACAAAATCCATGCGAATTCTGTTTTTATAGATTAACTAGCTGTTACCCGCAGGCTTCACCCCGCGAATTATTTATAAAAACTATGATAGTTTTGTGTGCTGCATTCTGTGGTTAGCCTGTGGAACTACTAAGAATCAAGATCAGCTGCTTGTATTTTCATCAGCTCAAACAAAAATGAATGTCCATAAGGAATACATGGGAACTTTGAACCCCCGTAGGGCATAGCCCTATAGGATTTTCACAACTTTAATATGCATATATCTTACTCAGGACTATCAAGTCCCTCTCTGCAAAATTTCAGCTCAATCGGTTCAGTAGTTTTCACATGATGGAACTTCAGAGTTACGCACAAACATCCATACTTGCACATTTATAATATTAATATTCGTATGATTCTCTTAACGAATCAGAGTAACCTCCTTGAATCCTGACATTACAACAAACGTAACCCTTTCTTACCCTTATTCTACGTGGTCCATGAAATGTGCAATTCCCTGTGTGGTTTTCAAATTCAGCATGTGATTAGAAATTTACTTGTATTTACGAGACAGTTTTGAGAGGATTTGTTACTTCAATTCAATTAATATTCTTTTACGAAAATTTGTTTTTGAGCAATAAAAAGGGGAACAGTGAACCAAAAGACATGTGAGACAAATTTTATAGCATAATATCCACGTTTGCCCTGGTGATAACGACAACTGCGGGAAAGAGACTACAAGAACACGTGGAGCTGGTGGTCAACGTTTGGGAGGGATTGATGTAATCCACATCACTAGAGAATCACACAGAGGTTCGTCTGAAGTGATCTTTGGAAAACAGTTTTGGCTAATAAGTATACAACAGTAATACCACTGAATTTATATGAGGAGAAAGGCGACAATTTGTTAAATTTTGTTGCATTTGTACCTTGAATAATAGTGATTTAAAAATGAAAATCAGAAAATAATGATTTTATTGTTCAACCTAATATACTCCAATAACACTTTTTAAAATTTTACATGTTCCCTGGCATTGTTACTATCTAAGTGTACGTGCATACCGGAGCCGGGATTGAACCCGGTTTGGGACCCGGGATGGAAGCTTTGATCCTGGATCTGACCCTAGATCTGATCCTAGATCTATGCCGGTATACAAGCGGGGATAGCAGCCGGATACTCGCCTGTTATTATTTTAGTCATCTGATGGTAAATATTTGTTTCAAATCAAATAAAAAATAAGTAAACTCATTGGTTCTAAAAAGTGTTTTGAACTTTTTTGCATAAATTGCAAAAGTTGATTAATTTATTGTAAGCTTTCCATTTTGTAATATGTTTTACTCATTTTGTTTTGTCAAAATAAAAAAGAGTCGAATCTTGTGGTGAAGACGAACTATTTTCACTAGAAAGATTTTAACAACTGATAATAATTTTTTGATGAACATGAAAAGTAAGTGTGGCGGCGTAACTACGTACCACACTTTTTACGCAAATTAGGTTCTCTAAATTAATTAATTATTTGTAGAACACTGAATTTATTGTCACTTTACAAATTAAAAGGTGAAAAAATATCTAAAACTGGACGTAGATAAATGAACCGAACCTTAAAGAAATTAATCTAGTCAAAGGGAATGAATCTAGTCTAAAAATTGATCGAATCGTGAGCCTCCGAGGTCACACTAGATTGACGGTAGACCGACGACTGAAGGGTTGAGGGTGAGGGCCTGAACAATAACCCCTCCAAAACCCCCGCAATCGGCGTCAACAGTAAATTATGGTTTCTGTTAAGATAAGTTGGACGGGTTTTACCTACTGTTTATCCTTGGCTTATGAACCATAAAATAAATGTATAACATAATAATGAGAATATGTAAAATGTATTGGCCTAATATATGCCTAGTAACCTATACGTAGTTTTCACATAGAAACATATGTTTAGATCTAAAGAATACCACGTTTTAAAAGGTAACTTAGGTTAAAACCTTCAAATAACATTTATTTAAGAAATAAAGTAAAATAACAACAAACATTTAAAAGCCATGGGTTTAATAACATTTACATATTTATTTCCGAATTAATATATCTAAAATATCTCCTTTTATAATTTCCGTTTATCTACATATAATTAAAATTTAATTTTGAGGTTATTAGCTGCACTGTGATCATGTGGTAAACCTCTAAACACGTGCCATTGAATAAAAATAATTTTGAAGGTTATTCTGGTAATTTTATTTTAAAAATAATAATAAAAATAGTAGTAATCTTTTATGAGATTAACCAAAAAGAAAAATCTAACTTTCGACACCCGGAAGCAGCGCTTAAATTGAGTTTCATTGTCTACCAAATGTATACGAACGAGTATGTTGTAACCTCCTTCACTGTCCCGCTTCTTAAAAATATCACTCCGATCACTATGATTTGACATTAATAAAGGCAATACCTTGACAACCTAAAGCATCAAAGCCACGAGGTCTTTCCTCTTCCTATCCATACTCGTCACTAGTTTGGACACAACTGAATTTCCGCACCGTTATTTACGCAGTCACAGGAACCACCTCTCCGGATTTTACCCGGCGGAATCTCCGCAGCAGAAAATTTCGCACCACCCGCCGTAAATTCCGCATCTGTGGAACCATAGCTTTATGACAACTTTTGTTATAAAATATAGTTAATAATTAGCTCAAAGAAAAATTACAATTGTGTTTGGGATCGATCTAGCGAACCTTGGATTACGAGGCGAGCACGCTAACCGCTATACTACCCAGCCAAATAACTACAAAATAACAACGAATTTCCATAACATAACCCTATAGCAGTGTAATAAGAATGCATAAATTAAACATCTAGAAAATAAATTAAACGCTTAGTGTGTATTTTAATAAGTACACGAACGTTATCTGGACACTAATCTCAAAACGATCAACTAAAAGAAGTGTAGACAATTTATTGTTACTAGTATGGTAACCCCTTTATAAATATAATGCCAAAGTTAAGGAATATTTGATTATAGTAATTACAGTAATTATTAAATTGCTTAACATAATAACCCGCAATAGAAAACAAGTTGGAATGAGAACTCGTACATGATTCTACAGAAGAAGCGGATGGACTGACTCAAATGTTCATGGGTCGAATGCTTTTAAGGCTTTAGACTGATATTATTCTGTTAAAACTGATCAATTATTTATCTTATTCCAATGTAAAAACATTACTAGATTGTTATTTAATATAGTAATAATCAATAAAAAGGTTTCATTATCAAAATCCACTAGGTTTTTAAAATAAAACCCTTCCATTGTGTGTGAGTAGCCCTTAGCTAATATAGCTTGATTTTTAATTAAAATAAAACAAAAAAATACAAATCTGTTTAGGACTAAAATTAGGACGTTGAGGTAGTGCAATTCTACAGAAATTGTTCAATTCTACAATCTGGAAAGTCAGTTCAATTAAGGAGGGAATGAATAAGGAGGGAAGGGGATTCGATACTTCCAATAAAAAAATGGAAGAGGAATTTATTGGGAGGTTGGAGTTATTATTCAACAGTTTTGGTGGCTGCTTGGCTCCTATCATCGGCAATTGAAAAGATAAGAATCAATTGTGTGTTGGCGCCGATGGTTGCTAGGAGACGCTCTGACCACTCCCCGTCTTGATCAAATTTGGTCCGCATCTTGGTCCTCAATATCAGCGCCGTTTAACCTTCCACTTTTTCAAAACTACACAGCCTCACCATATTTTCCTGCGCTCCTACACAGGGCCAGCGAGAATAGCTAGAACGCCCACCCTGCTCCTACCGATCTTAAAGTTATATGAACTATATCTTTATACCTTACCTTTGTAGATTTGTTTTGATATATTGCTTTTAAAATTAAATTAGGTACTTTTAAGTCATAGTAATTACATTTACGATGGTTGTCAACTTGCTGCATTGGAATTTTTACTAAAATCTAAGATGTGTTTCAATTTCAATAAGTTATTAGGCACTTTATTATTGACTTATTTTGTTTACTTTAGCTGACACTCTTCTCTTATGTTATTTTATAATATTCCTTCTTAAACATGTGTAATCTGACATATAAACAGCATTTAGAATAATTTAGAATTGATAAAATTTTTGTTATTTCAATGCCAACGGTATTTTTGTTAACAGAACACACAAACACTATTAGAGAAAGCAGTCCCAACCCCTCAAATCTTCCTGGGCACCTCGGGATTTTAACCTGTGATACCTTGAACCAAAGACGCTAACTGTTAGGCTAGTGACATGCCCATCTAAACTAGTCAAAGCTATGAGTAAAGTAACGTTACATATAAACGTTACTTTATCTAAATAATACTTGCAAAAATAACTATAGTGGCTAATGCAATTGAGGAACTTTACTAAAGGCGCGATAGTAAAAACGATACGTAAAAACATAATATTTATTGGTCTATGATGTGCAGGAAACGGTTTCAGAACAAAACATATTATGTGACCGGTGCAATAGAGGACTGGGTCTTTGTATTTACCTTTAATAATAACTCCTCATTCAAAAAATAAAATATTTTTGGAAGTTGTTTGCTATGGTTCAACTTGGGAGGTGGTTTTCTCTGAGTGCGATTTATTAGTGAATTTCCTATGGAAAGTGAACTATTAGCATGACCCGCACGGTGAAACTTAAGCCCGGGATATCCATAGAAGTTCCTAACCCCCTGAACACGTTTTGGGGGTCGTTCAAAATTATATATATATGTGTGTGTGTGTGTGTGTGTGTGTGTGTGTGTGTGTGTGTTTGCACTCTAGCGGTCGCATTTTTTGTCCGACTTACTTGAAATTCAGTAAGAAGTTCATTTATATAATACGTTAGACAAGTTCGTTAGGCAAAACAATCGGGAAACTCTAAATCCCTTTTTTTGGGGATTAATCTTTCGAATTTCAAGTTTTTGGGCCCAGAAAAGTCCCGGATTAATGCATGTGAAAAGATGAAAACTAGTGAGGTGAAAGTTTTAAGTTATTCTAACATAAAAAGGTACCGTATTATTAAAGAAAATGTGTATTGACTAAACACAGTACATTGTCTTATGGGGGTTTTACGTTATAAAAGCCTGTTATTTATTTGTTGGTGTACTTTTATCATCCCCAGCAACCTCACGCCTACTTTCAAGCCTGACTGGACCCTCTCCTAACCTTATAATGTGCAACATTGTATTCCTAGAATTGCAGGTAAATAAAACCAATGTTTTCAGATTTCAATAAAAATTGGAATAAATGTTTGATTTTACACTGACTTTGAGTTTAACAGTTTTTTTAATGGATATTCGCTTCCCTCACGTCAGCGTGTAGCGTGAGAACTTGTTGATAATAAAACACCCCTATTGCAGCTTACTTCCCCCAATATTAATTCAATTAAATAATTAACAAATATTTGAAACAATAACAAAATATTTTACTAATAAGATTAACATATCGTAAGCCTAGGAGTGAGGTTAAGTTTAGACCAAAAAGGCAAGTTGTAAATTATAAAACTGTCGAAAGCACATTACATATCGACGACGCGGATGACACATGGGCGGATATAGTGTGGTCTCTGGCGACACTGCGGTATAGACTGGGGGCGATTCAATTATTGTGGGATTTGTGGATGGAGTGAACATGGCGCCATCTTGCGGGGATTTTCTCAACGTATCTTTTTACTGCCTATTGGGACAAGTCGCAGCGCTTGAGGGGTTTCTTTTGCAATAGCATATCGTTTCGAAATATCTCTTCCAGTATCATAAGAGAAATACCACATATTTTTCAAACTAACCAACAAATTGGTATCTACTTATATAAAGCTAGATGGGTTCACTCACTCACTCATTCACTGACATAAACTATGAGGCATTTCCCGTAATCGAACCCCCTCAACCTATACTTGAATTAAAGCTCTTGACGAGAAACCGTCAGAAAAGTTGCCACACATTTAACATTTTTGAGTTTTTGAGGCATTTTTGGGGCGGGGAAGATTCCACTTTGAGCGCGTTTTGCACAGAAACGGTAAGAGATGGCAAAAAATAATAAATACAAAAGTTGTAGAAAATTTAATTTCCAACAAACAATTTTCCGTCAGATTTAAGATCCGATCATCCGTTTAGCCGCTGTTCATCGGAGAAGGAGTAATTTTGAGTATTTTGGCCCATTGAAATGTGTATAGTTTAAGAAAGCTGTTTAATGAAAGCACACTATCTTGGCTAATACCACAGGTTTGTATCAGCTGATTTAAATAAACCGCCCGGCGATGATAATTTGCTCACAAGAGCAAGAGATACAAGAGCTCACAAGTATATAAATCAGCTGTTACAAAACATGGTGAGCACATTAACGCCTACACGGGAGGTTAAATATCGTGAATATCGTGAATAACTGATACGATATTCACGATATCAGTTGACACTATTGGAAAATATAATCAACTGATTGTTTGTTCTATCGAATGAATTTAGCCCAGTAGCCCAGTGGATATGTTGTCAGATGATTCAAGATCATGTGGTCACGGGTTTTAATCCTAATTTTGATGTTTACTTTTTGAGGCCTGCAATTTCTGTTTAATTTGACTTTATTTTGTTTTTACAAATTGATTTTTTCCTAATTATGTTGCACAACGAACAGCCACCATACAGCGGTCTGCGGAGTTAGGTTAGGTTAGGTTACTATAATTTTGTCGTGATCTGCAGCCTAATTTCTTTCATATTTTTTACACGTAAATCCATTTGTAGAACTCTAATTTAACATTGTATCCAAAACTTTTTATTTAATTTATAACTGATTGACTTTGAACTGAGTGAGCTCTTTATTCTTTGCTTTTATATACATCGAGACAACTATCGTATAGTCGGGAGTTCATTCGATAAAACGAACAAGCAGTCAGTTAGTAAAATGTTTCAATATCGAACTTGTGTAGGCTATAATGCGCTCACCAAAGTCATTGTTGTGTAGTTTTTCTTTGGTTAGCGGACTACAAAGAGTATGATTTAAACTTCTGTTAACTGAGGAGTGCAAGTGAGCGAAGCGAACTCCAAAAGGGGGTTTGGGGGCGAATCCTCCAACGGTGATAAGCCTAGTAAAAATATATTGGTGGAAGTTGTACTAAATTAGTTCTTGTTAACTCTCAAGACGAAAAGAGCCATCCAAGAACCTATTTGTTCATCACTCCGTATAGCCTTCATGGTTTTCAACTCACATTCTTTAAAACAAGTCTGGCTTCAGCAAAAACGAGCCTATTTATTTATTACTTTAAAAAACCTAGGTGGCATTTTTATTGTTTATTGTAATGACGGAATAAACAAAATACAAGCTCATGATAAACATAAAATTCCACATAATTCATAATTTACCATATTCTTCAATAATCTTTGTGGTAGATGTAACGAAAAATGACATTTATTGAATACCTTTTATGTTATATTTATAACTTTTCAGTTATAATTAAGTTAGCATATTAAGGCAATATAATTAAATGAAAAACATACGTGTAAAGGTATTTTTTTCAACTTACAAACAAAGATTTGTGGTTCTACTACATATCAGTATACTTAGACAAATTGGATTCATACAATGCTTATCCTTATATCAGCATTGTCGATGTAATTGAAAGTTAATACATTAGATAAACTGATTTAATTTGCGCTAATTTTAGTTAAGTATCAAATCGAGTTAACCAATTTTTATTTTTTATTCACCATAATCTATTAACACTAAATTTGACTTATTATTAAGGCCGAGTATACGCAGTATGTAATAAGTTTGTTACGTATTTCATAAAATGATATCGTCTTAACATTTATGAGTAACATAAATAAACGTGTTATTGATAAAAGATAAAACATGTCTTTTCAACTAAACAATAATAAAAATGTGTGCCAGAAAGCATGCACGTGCATGTAGCAGAATGTGCATACTTATTTAAGAAAGAACAAATGGCCAACTGTCGGGACAAGTTACCAGCGATAAATAGTCGTAGTGAGGGTATCCGGACAGTTTTAAAGCCACAACTTGGTTATTATACCAACTCCGAGACTTTAGCAATTAACTGGACACAAACAAACATTACCGTGTTTGTCCAGTTCGGCCTAACTTTTACTTCAAACCACGACTAATCGTGTTACAAGGGTTCTAGTTTACTGATTAATACATTTACAGATCACGCATCTCTTTTAGTGATAAAGGTTGTCTTTAGTGCTCCCTGAACTTGGAACTGGGCAAATTCTGGACTATTCATTTGTGAAAATATCTATAACTTACACGTGCACATTCAAAAACCTGCGGACTAATACTAATACCAATGGCAATAGTTTACAACTTAATGCATTTAACAATACATTTTTTACAACTTTTAATTTCAATAGTTGTTTATTAAGTTATTATACTTTACTTTGCTTAAAATAAACATAACAAACCACAATGCTTCTTGAAAGAAAATATTTTCTGTCACCAGCTAGCTTATTCACCAAAAAGGGAAAATTCAACTTGATTCAGAAATAATTATATTCGAATTTTATGTCAAATTTCGAATTTCCGGAAATAAAAGCTCAAAGTCAGACACAAAACTACTCGATAGCTTCCTGGCTGAGACAAATTTTAACTACTGAACTTAATTTTGTTTCAGAAAAAAACACCAGAAGCAGCAGTTTAATTTGTGTTGTGGTCTGATCGTCTATTTGTTGCTGTCTTCCTCGCCTCATTTAACTGTATAAAGTCTAATATGAAGCTAGATGAACAACAACCACTCCTTTCAATAGATTTGTATATAAATTTCCTTTAAAATTTGGACTTATAAATTATTTTCACATTACCATTTCAGTAAGCTGTTTATTTCCATGAATAACAGATTCCTCAGGGATCATCTGCGGGCTGCAGACTGATGTGATCCTGAAAAATGTAGAGCTCCAGGGATTTGCGGGTAATCCTGAGCCACAATCACGCCTAAGGGACGTCTGAGGGTGGTGGCCGGAGGAGGCGGAGGAGAGCTGATCAGGTGCGGAGGATTATAATGGACGAGAATGAGGAGCGAAAGAGTGTTCCCCAGGGGGTGGCTTAGCGGCGATGAGCGCCCAGCTGCGAGGAGTATTAGTGGTATCGGCGGTGGGCGGGGCCATGTTCACTCTCATATTCCCGTTTTTAACACTCTGTTTCCAATATAACTCGTCTTTACACCCCACTCCACACTTCGTATTTTATATTTGAAGGATGATTGAGTTTTCTATTGTAAAGTTGGAGCCTAATTGTTTTTCAGGGTGGTTTTTATAATTAAAACATATGTGTCAAAGTAATTTTGAAGGGGGTCCTAGGTAAGTTGATAAGGTTAGGGTAATTTTGGAAAGTCCGCAACCAAAAAATAACTTCGTAAAGAGAATTCCTCAAACGCAGTTAATTTACATGCACTATAGAAAGAAGAGACCAGTACAGTACAAATATTTATACAATATGTACAACATGTTGCTTTTAAGTCAGTTGCTAACAACTAGTAAATAAGTATCTTGTAACTATTTTAACTCCTCTTCATTATTTTGGAAAAAACACAAATTGTTGTGCTCTTGTAAAATTGTAAATCTTTTATCCAATACTAATACAAATATGGCTTAAAACTAAATACAAGTTTATCCTGAATCGTTCATAATATTAATCAAATTTTAATGTATGGTCACACTATCGGTAAAATATATTAATAAAATAATAAAAAGAAAATAACCAAACCAAACCCATCAACATAAATGACACTGTTGTAAAGCGAAACAAAACTTTATAGGAATTGTCCACAACATTAATAGACCTGTTTCTTTAACCTGTTTGTTTGATTTATACAATATCTGTTTGCTTATAACTACAATTTATTTTCAAGTTACTTCCCGACGACGCGGACGTGTCGCGCGGTAGTGGATGATGACTCATGTGAAGTCTCATGTGCTCATATCCCCCATTCATGTGTCCGCCAGTTTCAGGTCGAGTTCGCTACTGCCAGTCTACAGTATTCCTTGATCCCTGGATTTAGAATGTAAAACCGCTATATTTTGTCTGCTGAACTGGGCCAAATAAAGTACAGAAACTACGAAGTGCAAGGCAAGTGGTTTTGTATAAATCCAAAAGAGTACAAACTTAAAATATATACAAAAAGTGTACTATTAAAAAAATCGATATTGATCATATTATTTACTGTTAGGGATGTTTTGTAATTTATAATTTCAGCTAAACAACACAATAAAATAAAAATACCCATTCATCTACTCATATATTTAGATTATTTTAATTATCACAGGAAGATTGATATTACGAAGATGGTTTTCCTCTTTTAAAACTCTATAATTTTTAGTTTCTAGGTTCAGACCTGCAGCCGATCCGAACCATCGGAATTTCAATGGCTAATAGCCATTAGTGACTGGCGGGAGTAGAACCTGGAATCATGCAAACCAAAGTCACGCGCTCTAACCACTGCTCCCTTGTATTAAGGTAAATGAAATATGAAAATTAACTCGATAGAAATATTTCTTAATCTTTCAAAACCAATTCAATGGCTAACAAAAAGAAAATATACACTATATTTTATATACTATAAGATGGATATAATATTACGGAAGAAAATCCTCAAGTGCACTATGAGCCTCGTCAAAATATTGTGTCAGGGAGTGTTGAGAAAATCCCCAAGATGGCAAGATGGCGCCTTGTTCACTCCATCGACAAATCCTACAATAATTGAACCGCCCCCAGTGTATACCACAGTGTCGCCAGTGACCACACTTATGCCGCCAATAGATCCGTGCGTTTGTGTCAGGAAATATATTACGCCCACAGAAAGTTTGTTATCTATTACTTCCTCCCTAATACCTATAATTCAGTATTTTATTTAAAAGAAAAATCAATGTTACTGAATGACGTAAAGGCATATTAGCTATTCATGTTACAGCTTTTCAAAATTAATCTTTAGGATCCGAACTATATTCTGACCTTATTTTCATACAATATCCTTACTTTGCAGTTTCCTTGCCCATGTACAATGTATGTCACAAGCCGACCTTGGTGTTCAATTATCACAGGCCACGGAAAGGTGCGTGTAATGTGCTTTGAATTTTTTGTTTCTATTTCCTTGAAGTGCAGAATAGACACAATAGACACAAGTCAGTATTAAGCTCATTAGTTTTACTAGTACCGCCTATTTAATCAAGCATCATGCATTAGAAATATGATGTTTAGGATCGGAAAACCCACGCGTGGACATGGGTTGGGATCTTTCTCAATTGGGAGTTTACCTTAAAACCACGGTTACCTTATGATGATTATTATCTTTTAAATATTTTGAAGAATTTTATAATAAATAAAAGGGATCACTTACTGATCCGTGACATCGAAATCCCCTACACTCCGATAAATAAAACTACAGTTTTTTTTGTGTGAAGATGTCATACTCTAAACTTCATTTTCTTGCCGAAAAGTCGTAGGAAGAGCAAAGATGTATAACCCGCAAAGTTGTGTGAAGTTGTATAACCCGCAAAGATGGTGCAATAAACACAATGGTGCAATAAAACTGTTGAGGGTTTCGGTTTACCTGGTTTATGGGGTTTCCCCTAAACGATAGTGGTGTGGCTGCGAGTGAGCTAAGTCTACAGTCGTAGTCTACAGTCGTAGATCTTGATAGGGCTTGATGGAGGTTTGACAGCTAAAGGTAAAGATATTTAGCCTATGTTAAAAATGGATATAGAACGAAAACTAGATATAAAAGATTGAGTTCTGATTTAAAATAACTGTTAAAAGTAACTTTGAAACATTAACAAACCAGAGTATACATAGAAAGTGAAAAGCAGCGTGAAATTGTTGTTAATTATGTAATACTTCTCAGTTCGTAACTATAATTAAGAATGATTCCTATTTTGGGGCTCTGTTTGTAGCTTTCTAGCTGTATATCTAAGTAAGTCTTAGTTTCAGAGAAGGTAACAGAATTGTTTCAAAAATTAGAAATCACAACAATATTTTAATTTTTAATCATAAGACATTTATTTTTTGCTGATTCAATATATAGAGGCCGAGCATTTATGTAATTTTCCAAATTTCCATGGGTATCCCACTTCTCTATGGAATTTTAAAACGAGGGCGAAGAACGTATTCCAGCTAATCATACATTGATTGGTGACTATGGCGGGCTGATCTCTCGGCGAGGACCAGTAATGAGATTCAACAAAAACTAATAATTAATGTAACCCGAGAATAAATTGATGAAGATTAAAAATACTTTCAAAAGTATTCTTAAGTATCCTTTTCTTTTTGAGTCTTTTTTCATTTTATTTGGTCACCACCTAATTTAAATAAATGTTTACTTGCTTCAGAGTAATGACAACCAATATAAACTAAACTTTAAAATTCAACATATCCCATTTCCTTGGATGCAAGGAGCTGAGTGTTCTTAGTTCTGCCAGATCTGTTTCCATGCATAAAGCATCAAGTGCTTATCAAAACTCATCAACCGACTCCGTTCCGCAGCCGTTTTACCGGCATTACGGGCTCAGAAGCTCATTCTGCTCAGATCTACACGAGACGAAGATCCTTAATTAATTGATAACATCTTTCATAATCATAACCTAACCAAAATTCACTGGGTTAAATAAGTTGGAAGATAATTGTAAATTTTGTTATCTAGCACACATGTTACCAGAGTGGAATTTATTTCAAACATCGAAACTTATAATATTTAATTGTTTCTATAGTTAATGTATTACTTATTTTTAAAATTGCGAAAAATCGGCCAATAGTTTCTTTCATGCTGGAAAATATAGAATTTGTAATAGTTAAATATTATTTTTACAAGAAATTGTGAGTTTTGGTCATCCAGTGTGGAAAAAACTACAAACGTGTCCATGCGCTATAACAATCCGGAAAATTTCTAAGTTAAAATAAGTCTTTATGTCTTATTGTAACACTTCTTTTGTGAACACTGTTTAATCCTTAGTGACTATGAATAAAGTGCCTTCCTTTACTGTCAAGATAATTTATGAACTACCTACTTTAAATTTTGTTTTATTCTGTTATTTTACAATGATGAGTGTGACGTGACAGACAATCTGCATTACTTAAACTCATCAAATCATTTGGAATTAGGGAACTCAATAATTTGTAAACAACTAATAGGATGTATTTTTAAGAAGGAAATTTTACCAACCATTTTAAGATTGTAAACTTGAAAAAAAAAACATTAATCTTACCCAATCTGTTAAAAATAAAGACCATCTCATATTGGCATGACCTGTATTTTACTCCAACGGGACAGTGAGCCTGAAAGCTAAAAACAACACACTAGGTTGTAGTCATATTTATGAATTCAGTCACGTAATTATTTAAACTAGTTGTCCTGTTGCTCGAATCCGAGCAAGTAAAGGTTACTTCAGTTGTAAATAAACAAACATAGCCAAACATCTGATATTAAAATGGATGATAACAATGTACTTTCAATCAACACGTAGTTTAGACTTCCGCCGTCTGATAGCGCCACTGTTCCGAAAAATTCAGCCCGTTACTATATTTAAGTGATGCCCTTTTCTAACATTCTGAGAAGTATTGGCAAATCTACGTAAAAATACCTTTAATTTGACACATCAAACGTTAAAATCCGTCCAGCTTTTATCGAGTTATGACTGTGAAGAAGAAACCCCTAGCGTAGTAATATGTCGATTTGAAATCAATCAGGCAAGTAAATTCCCTTATTACTAATATGAATGTTTTATGCTGAGCATAATTAGTGTCTATAGTCGAAGTGATAGGACCCAAAAAGGTATAATTTTCTTGCCGGCCTGAAACTTATACAGCTGAATTAGATGTCCCAAAGGATGACAAAAATGCATATTATAAACTTGAAAACTGGAGTTTAACAACATGGCGGCCATTCAAAGATGGCGGATTTACTTTTTTAATAAATTAGTCATATCTCGGTTGTTATTAATCCAAATTTTCCAACTCGTTTTTTGTTGAATAGATAATTGTATTTTACAAATAAAGTTTTCTGTCAATATTATCTGTGTACGGCTTGGTTTTCTGTTTATTTAATAAAATATATAATAATTACAGGGCATTAATTGCTTTAATCCTGTATATCTCCTAAACTATACATTTCAGTTGAAATACACTAATTATATAAAAGATAGAAAATATTATAAGCTTTAAAATGGTATATAACATAAGGGGATTTAAAATACATATGCAAATAAAAGAGGTGCAGAACTGTTGGATGGCAGCGCTCGGTGCGATGTGGTGACGCGGGCCGGCCTCAGCATAGTCCGAGGCCTTATAGGCCAAAAATATTTCACTTCTGGCTACCGGTACCAAATTTTGCTCGTTGTTTCTTCATATAATTAACTTTTAAAATCCGCTTGGAGACACTCTCTCAGAGCTGCCTAACCCCCTGTGTTGACGTCATCAAGATGGCGGATCGGAAACTATACAGGGTTTGCTTTAAACGTTTGTAACTCCTTTACCTGTTACTTGATTTTGTCATTTCAGGTGTCATTTAAAAAAAACATAATCTATTTAACATTCACCGTTAATATCAAGATCGTTAAATATTTTTTAATCTGTTTGTTCAAGTGTGTTAATACTAAACAATTCAGATTTCTTTCGAATTACTCTGAAAAAAATGCTATACTGTAGTCTTGGTAAGACTTGGACCCGTGACCATAACAACTTTACGTTCAAACCAACCTAGCTACAATAAATATAATTTTTGTTAGAACTTGTTTATGTATAATTTTGTATATGGCCCTTTTGTAAATGTACAGTTTTTTTAGATACGAAACCATTTACACTGAAACTTTTTCAGAGACCCTTTGATTTTGAATACATGTAAGTAGGGGGCACCCCTACTCATGTAGTATGAATATGTGAGACAGTACATTCTGTATTGAGTTCGAAAACCAGAGAAATTGGAGTAGTAAGGCCGCGCGCTTGGGGTCCAACATTGGTCTTATGGAGAATAGATTAACATGGGGTCTTATGGAGAATAGATTAACATGGACTCTTATGGGAGAATAGAATAACATGGGCTCTTATGAGGAATGGAATTAGGGTGTAATTGCTACCCCCCTGTGGCTCTTTTGCTACCCTCTGTGGTTGATTATCTAACCCTCTGTGTTTAATTATCTACAATTTTGGTAATTGTTTGACCCTTGCGTCCTTCACTTTCTTCTGTGTATCTAACTACAGATCCTGTCTCTCAGCGTACTGTAGCTGGCGGGTGTAACGTGAACATTTTTAAGTAAACTGATGGGTTGAAATGTTAATTCGTGTCCTTCTGTTGTTAATCATCTAGCCTTCTGTGGTAATTATTTTAACCCTCTGTGTTTAATTATCTACTATTTTTTGGTTAAGTAAACTGATGGGTTGAAATGTTAATTCGTGTCCTTCTGTTGTTAATCATCTAGCCTTCTGTGGTAATTATTTAGCCCTCGCATCCTTCTGCTCTGTTAATCATCTAGCCTTCTGTGGTAATTATTTGAACTACGTTTCCTTCTACATATTTATTTTTTAACCCCAGTGCCCTTCTATACATCTAACCTCCACATCCTTCTGCGTATCTCACCTCCTTCTGCATATTTAACCACAACATCCGCAACAAGTCTCTGTCAGCAAACTCGTTGTAACCTGTGGGCTCTGTGATTTGTTACAATAAAGATGTATTTTATTAGCCGTAATTAGGCGTCCTGCCCTCTGATTGGTCCATACACCCGCAACAAACAACACTATTGCATCAGTCACCTCCCCACCACCCCCAATTACCGCTATTTTCCTCTCACTTTGCTCTCAGCTTTCATTGCGATCAGACGTGTCCCCGTGTTGCTCTGTTAGCTGCTTTTTGCAAAGATTAAACTTGAGCGTTTGCTTACCCTATCTTACGTGTAACATAACCTTACTTTTAATTTGTATTATAATAATTTTGAGTAACATAACCTCACTTTTTCTAACCTCAATCTTTACACTCCAACTTTACTGTATTATATTCCAGGCATGGTGTACTTAATTTTATTTCTGTGTTGTATTTATTGTCTTGGCTAGAGTAGTGTTGTTTTGTGTTTAATTGTTTGATTTGATAGTTTACAGTAAGGAAGTAAACAAACCCTCACTTCCTTGTGGATAAAGTAGTGTTGTGTTGACTGACATAACCTCCAGTAACCTTATTTTTTTTGCCCTGGTTCTTTTGAACTGTAAATTCACCTCAGTAACCTCACCTTCTATTCTTGTTCTTTAAAACAGTTTTGGTTAGAACAGTTTTTGTATGTGTTGACTAACAGTAACCTCACTTTTCCGAGCCGCTGAGCGAGGAAAGAGTAAGAAGAAAATTTTCCCGCCAAATTTGCGCGCCAAAAAAAATTGGCGCCAAACCTAACCTCACTTTTCATCCCTCCAGGTAGTGTTGTGTTTTATGTGCTGAGTAACAGTAATCTCACTTTCTATTCTTTTTCTTAAATGCAATTTTGGTTAGAGTAGTGTTTGAAACCTTCCTTAGAGTTAACTTTTGGTAACTTGTAGTTCTGATTTGACTCACGTAGTGTTAGTGTTTTTCTGACTTGCGTAGTACAGGGGTACCATGCTCTTTTGTAGATCCTCTGTGCCTGTTATTTTAGAGAACTTGATCAGTGACTTTAAAGTATCAGTTCTAGACGTAACCGTTCCAATAGTAACAGTTGCCTTCTCTATCTTGTTCATGTTATAGCATTGAAAACTGCTACAAAGTAACGGTTCCAAATGGTTACAGTTCCAACAATGTAACAGTTCCAGCAGTACTCGTTCCAACGGTTCCAACAGTAACCGTTCCAAAAGTAACAGTTCCAGTAGACCAACCAGTGACAAAGTAACAGTTCCGTTCTCTATATAGCTCTTACAACAAGCTCCGGTTCTTCAGTCTGATTTCAGTCGTCACACTGGTCGGAAGTTCTTTTGCACTGCTCTTGCGTAGGTGTTCGTGTTTTAAACCTTCATTGGAGTTAACTTTCGATAACTTGTAGTTCTGCTTAGTGTGTGTGTATGTTAGTGTTTTTTCTGACTTGCGTAGTGATACAGGGGTACTGTGCTCCCCTACATACTATATATCTCTTACAACAAGCTCTAGTTCTTCAGTCTGATTTCAGTCGTCACACTGGTCGGACGTTCTTTTGCGCTGCTCTTGCGTAGGTGTTCTCTTGCACAGATTATTATTGATTCTGCGTAATTCAGTTGTATCCGTGTGAGTTTGACTCTGGTCGGTGTGTTTTCTCTTTTAAGCGTTAGCACAGTTTAGCTTGTTTTCAGTATTTAATTGTTTGTTGAAAGATGGACGTTTCTAAAAAGAACCCTCAAAACCCGATAAATTTAATTAGTAAAAATCAAACCTATGTTAAAAAATTCAGACTTTACGGGACTAATATTGTTTTTAAATTTACTAACCCTCCCAATGGTATCTCTGAGTTTGATTGGATTCGTAAGGGTCTCAATCAAATTGTTGAAAAAGCTAAAGCCGATGCTGTACCCACCGATTATCTAGGGTTTAAAATGCAGTCAATAAATTTAAAAAGTGCTGAACCGGGGTACGTAGATTATAGACCGGTCTCTGAAGTTAGCGGTGATGTACTTTGGCAGGTTTTTGGAGGTATTCTTCAATCAAATTCAGAATCAATTAAATCCACTGATACGTTTAAAGTAGACGTGTCACGAGTTAACGTTCCAGTAGGTTCTGGGAGGGTAAGGCCCGGCCTGTATAATACATTTGATGAGGAATCTAAAGCGAGACGGGGAATAGTTGTAATAAATAACAAAGACAATTTATGTTTGGCTAGAGCGTTGGTAGTAGGCAAAGCGTATGCAAAAAATGATCCTCAGATCTACGCTATTCGAAAAGACAAGGGGAAAAGACAAACTTTCAGAGCTAATAAGCTCATAGCAAAAGCCCGTGTAGAAATGCCGGAGGAAGGCGCCGGTATCCCCGAGCTAGAAAAATTCCAGTCCCATCTTAAAAAATACAAAATTACCGTCTACAACTATGACAGAAAAGGCCGGGATGTCTATTTTGAGGGAGGTAATGAAGACGCTAAATTTAAAATAAACCTTCTGTTTCACAATGGTCATTATAATGTAATTACAAACTTAACTGCAGCGTTTGTTTGTAATTTCTTTTGTGAAGCCTGTCATATTCCATATAGCAACAGACATGAGCATCGTTGCTCTAACAGATGTTCGTCCTGCCATACTATCTCCCCACCCTGTAAATTAGAACACGGAGGCATTACATGCCGTTTTTGCTGTCGTTTCTTCAAAAACGAGCGGTGTTTAATAGCCCATCAAGGGCAAGTTTGTAAAACTATAAAGTTCTGCCGCGACTGTAACAAAATGATTTATCCAAGAAAACGTAAGACAGCTCACGTATGCGGAGAAGTTTATTGTGAACCCTGTGAAGCGTTCAAAGACCCCGCACATCAGTGTTTCATGAGGGTAGATAGGAGAACTCCCAAAGACCGTGATTTTTTGTTTATTTTCTTTGACTTGGAGACTCGCCAAGACGAGTCTCTCCCCTCTGACCCTGAACAAAAAGTACATCAAGTTAACCTGTGTGTCTCACAACAGTACTGTTTTAAATGTATTAATGGGGGTGAGTGTGAAACTTGCTCGGAACGGCAAAGGGTATTTGAAAAGGAACCGGTAAAACAGTTTATGGACTATGTGATGCAAGTTCGAAAAAAATTTAAAGATGTTTGTGTAATTGCCCACAACGGGCAAGGTTTTGATTTCCAATTCATACTACAATATATTATGGAAGAAACTAAATTTACCCCAAAAATAACTCCTCGGGGAACTAAAATTATTTTGATGGAAATGGACAACGTCAGATTCATCGACTCCCTAAGCTATTTCCCCATGGCCCTCTCTGCGCTCCCTAAAGCCTTCGACCTGCCTCCCGAGAAAAAGAAGGGCTACTTCCCGCATCTTTTCAATACATTGGCAAACCAAAATTATGTAGGCCCTATGCCCGACAAAAAATACTATTGCCCCGAGTCTATGTTTGAGAAACCACACGAGGCATTTGAGATTTGGTACGAGGAACAAGTCGCTGAAGACTACGTGTTTGATTTTAAAAAGGAAATTTTGGAGTACTGTATTTCAGACGTAGAAATCCTAGCTCAAGCGTGTATTAAATTTAGAGCCTTGCTTCTTCAAGAGTGTAACGTAGATCCTTTTCTCGAGGCTATCACAATAGCCAGCGCGTGTAACCTGGCCTTCCGCCGTAACTTCTTAAAAGAAAATACTATTGGACTTATACCAAAATCAGGGTACCGACTTGCAGACAATCAGTCAGCCGTTGCTTTACAGTGGCTAACATGGGAGGAGGAGAAACGTGGAGTAAAGATTCAACATGCGGGCCGGGGTAAAGAAGTAAAGATTAACGGGCTAAAAGTAGACGGGTTTGATGGTGAGAGAATTTATGAGTTTCACGGGTGTTACTGGCACGGGTGTCCAAAATGTTTTCCTTACAATCGAGAGGAACCTCTGCCGGAGGATCCTTCAGACAGTTTGCATCTCCGTTACGAGAGAACCAAGTCCAAAATGGCAAGATTTACTAGCTATGAGGTTGTAGAGATGTGGGAGTGTGAGTTTAAAAATTTGAAGAAAGATAAAAAATTAAATCACCTGAACCAACTATCCATTCTAAACACACTTCCACTTAATCCTAGAGATTCCTTCTTTGGAGGCAGGACGGGTAATACTAAAACGTATTGTAAATGTGAAGAGGGAGAAACAATTCAATACGTTGATGTCTGTTCCCTCTACCCGTATGTAAATAAATATTGTAAGTATCCCGTGGGTCACCCTACTGTTTACGTTGGAAATGAGTGCCGAGAGAGAGGTCTTGAAGTAGAGGGCTTGTTAAAATGTAAGATTCTACCTCCTTACAACTTGTATCATCCCGTACTCCCCGCAAAAATGAATAATAAATTGATGTTTGTGTTGTGTAGAACCTGCGGGGAAACTCAAAACCAAGGGGAATGTTTTCATGATAGTGAGGAAAGGGCGATGGTAGGGACATGGACTATGGATGAAATTAGAAAATCTGTAGAGAAAGGATACGTTGTGCTTGATATGTATGAGTTGTGGGAGTACGAGGTAGCTACATACGAGAAAGGGGGACTTTTTACCGATTTTATTAATAAATTCTTGAAAGTAAAGCAGGAAGCTTTAGGGTATCCCGCTTGGTGTAAAACAGAGGAGGATAAAGAAAAGTATGTTTCTGATTTCTTTGAGCGCGAGGGTATTCAACTGGACACGGGCAAAATTGCTAAAAACGGGGGTTTGAGATCGGTAGCCAAACTCATGCTAAACAGTTTTTGGGGCAAGTTTGGTCAACGCGAAAACATGACAAAAACTGCAATCGTGAGAGACTCTAAAGAATTGTTCAATTCGTTAACTCAACCAGGAACAAAAGTAAAGTTTGTTGAGATAATTAACCAGGAGGTTTTATTAGTTAATTGGCAGAATGTTGATGAAGCTAGTGAGCCTCTAAAAACTGTAAATGTTGTAATTGCGGCCTACACTACAGCTCATGCGAGACTTAAACTGTATGAACACTTGGAGGCTTTGGGCGGTCAAGTCTTGTATTATGATACAGACTCGTGTATTTATTTATACCGGGAAGGATTGTACAGGGTCCCTACGGGAGATTACCTCGGTGAAATGACCGATGAATTGGCAGGTGACTACGGGCCCGGCTCTTATATTGTTGAATTCGTTTCTGGGGGGCCTAAAACTTATGCATACCTTGTCTGGTCAACCAACAAACAAAAACTAGAATCTGTGTGTAAAATCAAAGGCCTCACCCTCAACCTAAAAACCTCCGAAACGCTAAATTTTGAACAATTGAAAAAGATGGTCCTTAGTGAAGCTGCTGAAATTTTAGAAATTGAAGAAAACAGAATCAGGAGAACAAAGAGACGAGAAGTCGTTACAGTAAGCGAAGTTAAAAAGTTTAAAATTACAGGACCCAAGAGAAAATTTAATGATGATCACGATACCTTGCCTTTCGGCTTTAAAAAACAAAGAATTGCTTAACGGAGCTGTCACTCACACGGGTACTGTGTGCATATACCTCTAAACATCAGCTCTATCAAATCATTCTGTTCTGAGACGCGGTAGTGAACGGACGTGCCTGTACTGTTACTGTTTATCTCTTCCTGTAGAATGTCTGCTGAAAATAATACACCCACTATTCAAGCGGTGTTTTTAAAGTTTATATCTAAAAGAAAGTTAAATGAAAATTCAAAATTTCGCATTACATGCTCAGAGTATGAGTTCTTTCTTACTGGGCCAATAAATGCATGGGAATGGCCTTTGATGTTCTCGGAGTATATAGTAGATAAAATAACGGAGGACTCCTCATCAAACACTTACATTGGAGTAGCAATAAAGTACGGTGATGTTTCGGGAAATATACCGTTTCTGCCTTTAGGGAATTTAACACCGTCAGTTTTTGATGATCACTTTGAAGAAATATTTTGTAACGTTGAGAAACTATCTGGTGTTTTACGTCTTGAAGTAACACTTGTCTCAATTCCATGTTGCTACCTTCGATAAAGGTAGCACCTTTCCCTACGGAGCAGCGTTACTCCTGTATATACCACTTGTCACTAGTACAGTTACATCATTCTGCTCCAAGACGTGGTACTGATCAGACGTTCTTTTGCGCTTCTTTTTCCTGTACTATTGAGTAAATTGTGACATGGCTGCTAAATACTATACATTCAATAACAAACCCGTATTGGTTCTGTTTGATAATGAAGGAAAGCCATGGTTTAAAGCTAAAGACGTAGCTACTGCTCTAAAGCATGTTAATTGCTGGAGTGCAGTTCGGAAACATGTAGATGACAGTGATAAATTAACTGTTGGAAGTTTTTCTGACGCCCAAAAACAGGGCGTTGGGCCTATTGAGAAAACAACGGTTTTCATAAATGAAGCCGGATTATGTTCTTTGATGTTAAAATCAACTACTCCTGAGGCAAGACTGTTAGTAAGAAGTCTGTTGCCGGAGAAGTTTTACCTTACTTACACAAATATGAAGGATGAAAGTTAACTTTAAATGTAAATTTTCTTTAAAGTCACAAGTTCCCACTGTGTGTGTGTGTGTGTGTGTGTGTGAATGAAGGTCCCTGGCGTGGGTGACGAAAAGCCCCGTAAACCTGAATTAAGGTCACTGGCGCGGGTGACAAAAAGCCCCGTAAACCTGAAAGGGGGCTTAGTAGATTGAGACGCCGGGCTAACACCCCGGCTACTCCTTCGAACAACCCGGTGTGAATGAAGGGTCTTGTACACTGAGGCGCCTGGCTAACAACCAGGCTACTCCTTGGAACGGTCCGTACGGTGGGACTTGTAAGAATAAAAATGAAAACTGCGCCTTGATGTCCGCGAAGTACTACGCTCAAAAAATATTTTCGAGTGGGGTCTAATAAAAAAAAGACCCGGCAGTCGCTCACCCATCAGGCAGGGCTAAACCCTTTGTAAGTCCAGGGGTGTGGGGAGGTTGGCGTAAAAAACCGTGAAACCGTTTGTTGTAATCCTCCGACTGTCAGGGAAAACCGGATGGAAAGGCGCAACAAAAAAAAAAGATAAAAATAAAAACCAAATAAAAAGTATAAAAGCAAAAAAACAAAAAAAAAATAAAAAGGAGGTAGCATTTTGTTATGGAGTGGCTACCACTGTGAGAGGCGATGGTTGGGGCCTCTCACCCCAGAGGTTAGGCCTCCAGGGGAAGCTCTGGGTAACCAAAAAGAACGCGCCGACGCTCCTACGGCCTAGCCTAAAGGCTTACCGTGGTGTGGAAACGTGAGCGTTCAAAATTATTTCACTGGGGTTAGAAGTGTTTAACCGATAAATTTAAAAAGATCCCCGTTAAAGTGAGATGTAACCCATTATAATGTAGCTTCAGCGGAGGCAGGAGTAAATGACCGGAAAAATTTAAGAAGTTTCGGCCAATTTATGGCACTGCCCCCTTAAAAACACCTTCAAGCTGAATTTGAGGTAGTTGACGGAGAAGTTACAGCGTAAAAGTACGACAGATCCGCCGTTTTACAGGACTTAAATGCAAATAACCAATCAAGTTTAAATACTCGGAGCTAAATACTGTATAATTTCTGTCCTTCTAAAGAATGCATTTTATGCTTGTTGTCTTTTAATATGCACCCATGGTGTGTAATTTTTTGCCAACTCTCTGATATTGGTGTTGGTTACAATCCTTTTACTAGTATATTCAGTAAAATTATATATTGATTCAGTTTGTTACAGAGTTTTACAAGCAATCAACTACAACAAAAAGACAACTCTGTATTTTTTTTGACTTTACAAAATACCCTACTGTCACCAGCCTCTTCTGCATTAGTTTTAATTCTTAAACAGTGGGTCCTGAGGGTCCAACACTTAGAATCATGATAATTGAGTTGGGACCCATTTTGGGTCCCAACTACTTCCGGTGTAGGGTTATCAAAGGGATTCGTTCCCACTTGGAGTGGGGGTATAGTTTTATTGTCTGTCCATTTCTGCTAGTTTTTACAAGCCTCTTCTCTCCTTTTAGTTAATATAACCTTGAGATTTCTAAACAGTTCAATACATGTAAAGTTTCCCAAAGTAATTCTTAAGTAACACTTAATTTACAGGCATACACAACAGCTACAATTATTCAATCATGAAGCTAAAACCCAGTTAATATACTAACAATCTAATAAAAGACAGAGACATGACCCAAAATAACAGCTAAAATACACCATAAAAACAGCTAAAATACACAAAAAACAGGTAAAATACACGAAAAACAGGTAAAATACACAAAAAACAGCTAAAATACACAAAAAACAGCTAAAATACACAAAAAACCGCTACAAATAGCCAGAGAGCCATTTTAGCAAGGGTGAAGTATTGACCCCCTTTACCTTCACCTTAAAGAATCAGTCAAAGAATAGTTTATTTTGTGTTGGTTTCTCACCAGTTTTCTTGTAGTTTGTGTCAATCACATGTATTTTACATTATCATGATTTAAGAGTGGCTGAGGTATATGATAATGTAGAGAAAACCATACCGGAAGTGGGGGTGAACGTTTTGTTCACCCCTTTGAACTATCAATCCCAAATAGTTTAAATCAATGAACCATGGCTTTTACTATATTTAACATAAAAAAAGAAGCAAACACCCTGAAAAAACTAGTACAACAGAGCTTGTAGACTGTCCAATTTTGTGATGTTTTTTCTTTACATAGTTTAAATTGTAGCGTGGGTTAATAAGTAGCGAACTGCATTTCAATTGTCCCAAAAACTCTCAATATATTTAATTTTAAAGTATAGCTCCTTCAATTGTTTTGATACTTTCCCACAGTACAGAGTTTAAGTTTTGGTAATTCTTAGCGGAGGTTAACAGGTACCTATATACCGAGTTTCATTAGAATCGGCCAAGCCGTTCTCAATATATTAAATTTTAAAGTTTTACACCCTCCATCATCCCTTAAACAACCCTTTTCTACCCTCCAACAAAATTGAAAGTTAGAGGATGTTAACAAGTATCCACATGTCAGGTTTCAATTATATCGTCCCACCCGTTCTTAAGATATTGATTTTTAAAGTATAGCTCCTTCAGTTATTTTGATACTACCTGCAGTACAGAGTTTAGGTTTTGGTAAATTTTAGCGGAGGTTAACAGGTACATACATGCCAAATTTCATTAAAATCGGCCAAGCTGTTCTTGAGATATTTAATTTTGAAAATTTGCCCCTTCATTTTTTGGGATGCAACCCGCAACATTTTGGTTAAGACTTTTTATATGGGTAGATACCCCCCTGGAGTGCCTACACTACGTAGTAGGCAGTTTTCCGGGGTCAAAATGACCCTAGGACTTACCGTTTTCGAGATATTAGCGATTTTTAAGAAAATCTGACTCAAGAAAGAGAAGAAAAAGAAGAAAAAAGAGAGAAGTAGTGGCGCGGAGTGGTGAGGGTGAGAGGGGAAGGTGAGAGGAGTGATAGTAACAGAACACACAAGATAAATAAAACAGTGGATGGGTGAGAGGGAGAGGGGAGGGGAAGGTGAGGGGTGAGAA
The DNA here is from genome assembly GCA_963675035.1 of Allygus modestus. Classification (NCBI taxonomy): domain Eukaryota; kingdom Metazoa; phylum Arthropoda; class Insecta; order Hemiptera; family Cicadellidae; genus Allygus; species Allygus modestus. The sequence goes on from OY776111.1 coordinate 288,032,749, forward strand.
GAAGAAGAACACGCAAGTGCTAACAGAAGTGATCAGTAGGGTTGGCGGGAGATGGGTCCTAACATGGGGTCTTATGGGCCTAAAATCTGGCTTCTGATTGGTCGAGAGCCGGTCACGTGATTCAAGATGGCGGCGCCCATGGTGGCGTTCCCGCCAAATTTTCCCGCCAAATTTGCGCGCCAAAAAAAATTGGCGCCAAACATAACCTCACTTTTCTTCCCGCCAGATTTCCTAACCTCACTTTTCTTCCCGCCAGAGTCTCGTTACGTCAAAGACGGGTAAACCAAAGAGCGTGACCAAAGAAAATAAAGTCATTGATTTATGAATTATGGAGTCATTATGTCACGCTCACGGACAGTTAAGTAAGAAAGTCATGGACATCCAAAACAGTAAAGTCACAGACATTTATAATACAACGGACCGCAAAAAATATATATGTTGACAACTTAAGAAAAAAAGGCAACTGTTGCCAACTCACATCACGCTAACGTGACCATGTACATATATAAAAGACCATGGACACTTACATCTACTTCAAAAACTATTCCCATGTTAGGACCCACTCCCTGCGAACCCTACTGATCACTTCTGTTAGCACTTGCGTGTTCTTCTTCTTCTCACCCCTCACCTTCCCCTCCCCTCTCCCTCTCACCCATCCACTGTTTTATTTATCTTGTGTGTTCTGTTACTATCACTCCTCTCACCTTCCCCTCTCACCCTCACCACTCCGCGCCACTACTTCTCTCTTTTTTCTTCTTTTTCTTCTCTTTCTTGAGTCAGATTTTCTTAAAAATCGCTAATATCTCGAAAACGGTAAGTCCTAGGGTCATTTTGACCCCGGAAAACTGCTTACTACGTAGTGTAGGCACTCCAGGGGGGTATCTACCCATATAAAAAGTCTTAACCAAAATGTTGCGGGTTGCATCCCAAAAAATGAAGGGGCAAATTTTCAAAATTAAATATCTCAAGAACAGCTTGGCCGATTTTAATGAAATTTGGCATGTATGTACCTGTTAACCTCCGCTAAAATTTACCAAAACCTAAACTCTGTAATGCAGGTAGTATCAAAATAACTGAAGGAGCTATACTTTAAAAATCAATATCTTAAGAACGGGTGGGACGATATAATTGAAACCTGACATGTGGATACTTGTTAACATCCTCTAACTTTCAATTTTGTTGGAGGGTAGAAAAGGGTTGTTTAAGGGATGATGGAGGGTGTAAAACTTTAAAATTTAATATATTGAGAACGGCTTGGCCGATTCTAATGAAACTCGGTATATAGGTACCTGTTAACCTCCGCTAAGAATTACCAAAACTTAAACTCTGTACTGTGGGAAAGTATCAAAACAATTGAAGGAGCTATACTTTAAAATTAAATATATTGAGAGTTTTTGGGACAATTGAAATGCAGTTCGCTACTTATTAACCCACGCTACAATTTAAACTATGTAAAGAAAAAACATCACAAAATTGGACAGTCTACAAGCTCTGTTGTACTAGTTTTTTCAGGGTGTTTGCTTCTTTTTTTATGTTAAATATAGTAAAAGCCATGGTTCATTGATTTAAACTATTTGGGATTGATAGTTCAAAGGGGTGAACAAAACGTTCACCCCCACTTCCGGTATGGTTTTCTCTACATTATCATATACCTCAGCCACTCTTAAATCATGATAATGTAAAATACATGTGATTGACACAAACTACAAGAAAACTGGTGAGAAACCAACACAAAATAAACTATTCTTTGACTGATTCTTTAAGGTGAAGGTAAAGGGGGTCAATACTTCACCCTTGCTAAAATGGCTCTCTGGCTATTTGTAGCGGTTTTTTGTGTATTTTAGCTGTTTTTTGTGTATTTTAGCTGTTTTTTGTGTATTTTACCTGTTTTTCGTGTATTTTACCTGTTTTTTGTGTATTTTAGCTGTTTTTATGGTGTATTTTAGCTGTTATTTTGGGTCATGTCTCTGTCTTTTATTAGATTGTTAGTATATTAACTGGGTTTTAGCTTCATGATTGAATAATTGTAGCTGTTGTGTATGCCTGTAAATTAAGTGTTACTTAAGAATTACTTTGGGAAACTTTACATGTATTGAACTGTTTAGAAATCTCAAGGTTATATTAACTAAAAGGAGAGAAGAGGCTTGTAAAAACTAGCAGAAATGGACAGACAATAAAACTATACCCCCACTCCAAGTGGGAACGAATCCCTTTGATAACCCTACACCGGAAGTAGTTGGGACCCAAAATGGGTCCCAACTCAATTATCATGATTCTAAGTGTTGGACCCTCAGGACCCACTGTTTAAGAATTAAAACTAATGCAGAAGAGGCTGGTGACAGTAGGGTATTTTGTAAAGTCAAAAAAAATACAGAGTTGTCTTTTTGTTGTAGTTGATTGCTTGTAAAACTCTGTAACAAACTGAATCAATATATAATTTTACTGAATATACTAGTAAAAGGATTGTAACCAACACCAATATCAGAGAGTTGGCAAAAAATTACACACCATGGGTGCATATTAAAAGACAACAAGCATAAAATGCATTCTTTAGAAGGACAGAAATTATACAGTATTTAGCTCCGAGTATTTAAACTTGATTGGTTATTTGCATTTAAGTCCTGTAAAACGGCGGATCTGTCGTACTTTTACGCTGTAACTTCTCCGTCAACTACCTCAAATTCAGCTTGAAGGTGTTTTTAAGGGGGCAGTGCCATAAATTGGCCGAAACTTCTTAAATTTTTCCGGTCATTTACTCCTGCCTCCGCTGAAGCTACATTATAATGGGTTACATCTCACTTTAACGGGGATCTTTTTAAATTTATCGGTTAAACACTTCTAACCCCAGTGAAATAATTTTGAACGCTCACGTTTCCACACCACGGTAAGCCTTTAGGCTAGGCCGTAGGAGCGTCGGCGCGTTCTTTTTGGTTACCCAGAGCTTCCCCTGGAGGCCTAACCTCTGGGGTGAGAGGCCCCAACCATCGCCTCTCACAGTGGTAGCCACTCCATAACAAAATGCTACCTCCTTTTTATTTTTTTTTTGTTTTTTTGCTTTTATACTTTTTATTTGGTTTTTATTTTTATCTTTTTTTTTTGTTGCGCCTTTCCATCCGGTTTTCCCTGACAGTCGGAGGATTACAACAAACGGTTTCACGGTTTTTTACGCCAACCTCCCCACACCCCTGGACTTACAAAGGGTTTAGCCCTGCCTGATGGGTGAGCGACTGCCGGGTCTTTTTTTTATTAGACCCCACTCGAAAATATTTTTTGAGCGTAGTACTTCGCGGACATCAAGGCGCAGTTTTCATTTTTATTCTTACAAGTCCCACCGTACGGACCGTTCCAAGGAGTAGCCTGGTTGTTAGCCAGGCGCCTCAGTGTACAAGACCCTTCATTCACACCGGGTTGTTCGAAGGAGTAGCCGGGGTGTTAGCCCGGCGTCTCAATCTACTAAGCCCCCTTTCAGGTTTACGGGGCTTTTTGTCACCCGCACCAGTGACCTTAATTCAGGTTTACGGGGCTTTTCGTCACCCACGCCAGGGACCTTCATTCACACACACACACACACACACACACAGTGGGAACTTGTGACTTTAAAGAAAATTTACATTTAAAGTTAACTTTCATCCTTCATATTTGTGTAAGTAAGGTAAAACTTCTCCGGCAACAGACTTCTTACTAACAGTCTTGCCTCAGGAGTAGTTGATTTTAACATCAAAGAACATAATCCGGCTTCATTTATGAAAACCGTTGTTTTCTCAATAGGCCCAACGCCCTGTTTTTGGGCGTCAGAAAAACTTCCAACAGTTAATTTATCACTGTCATCTACATGTTTCCGAACTGCACTCCAGCAATTAACATGCTTTAGAGCAGTAGCTACGTCTTTAGCTTTAAACCATGGCTTTCCTTCATTATCAAACAGAACCAATACGGGTTTGTTATTGAATGTATAGTATTTAGCAGCCATGTCACAATTTACTCAATAGTACAGGAAAAAGAAGCGCAAAAGAACGTCTGATCAGTACCACGTCTTGGAGCAGAATGATGTAACTGTACTAGTGACAAGTGGTATATACAGGAGTAACGCTGCTCCGTAGGGAAAGGTGCTACCTTTATCGAAGGTAGCAACATGGAATTGAGACAAGTGTTACTTCAAGACGTAAAACACCAGATAGTTTCTCAACGTTACAAAATATTTCTTCAAAGTGATCATCAAAAACTGACGGTGTTAAATTCCCTAAAGGCAGAAACGGTATATTTCCCGAAACATCACCGTACTTTATTGCTACTCCAATGTAAGTGTTTGATGAGGAGTCCTCCGTTATTTTATCTACTATATACTCCGAGAACATCAAAGGCCATTCCCATGCATTTATTGGCCCAGTAAGAAAGAACTCATACTCTGAGCATGTAATGCGAAATTTTGAATTTTCATTTAACTTTCTTTTAGATATAAACTTTAAAAACACCGCTTGAATAGTGGGTGTATTATTTTCAGCAGACATTCTACAGGAAGAGATAAACAGTAACAGTACAGGCACGTCCGTTCACTACCGCGTCTCAGAACAGAATGATTTGATAGAGCTGATGTTTAGAGGTATATGCACACAGTACCCGTGTGAGTGACAGCTCCGTTAAGCAATTCTTTGTTTTTTAAAGCCGAAAGGCAAGGTATCGTGATCATCATTAAATTTTCTCTTGGGTCCTGTAATTTTAAACTTTTTAACTTCGCTTACTGTAACGACTTCTCGTCTCTTTGTTCTCCTGATTCTGTTTTCTTCAATTTCTAAAATTTCAGCAGCTTCACTAAGGACCATCTTTTTCAATTGTTCAAAATTTAGCGTTTCGGAGGTTTTTAGGTTGAGGGTGAGGCCTTTGATTTTACACACAGATTCTAGTTTTTGTTTGTTGGTTGACCAGACAAGGTATGCATAAGTTTTAGGCCCCCCAGAAACGAATTCAACAATATAAGAGCCGGGCCCGTAGTCACCTGCCAATTCATCGGTCATTTCACCGAGGTAGTCTCCCGTAGGGACCCTGTACAATCCTTCCCGGTATAAATAAATACACGAGTCTGTATCATAATACAAGACTTGACCGCCCAAAGCCTCCAAGTGTTCATACAGTTTAAGTCTCGCATGAGCTGTAGTGTAGGCCGCAATTACAACATTTACAGTTTTTAGAGGCTCACTAGCTTCATCAACATTCTGCCAATTAACTAATAAAACCTCCTGGTTAATTATCTCAACAAACTTTACTTTTGTTCCTGGTTGAGTTAACGAATTGAACAATTCTTTAGAGTCTCTCACGATTGCAGTTTTTGTCATGTTTTCGCGTTGACCAAACTTGCCCCAAAAACTGTTTAGCATGAGTTTGGCTACCGATCTCAAACCCCCGTTTTTAGCAATTTTGCCCGTGTCCAGTTGAATACCCTCGCGCTCAAAGAAATCAGAAACATACTTCTCTTTATCCTCCTCTGTTTTACACCAAGCGGGATACCCTGAAGCTTCCTGCTTTACTTTCAAGAATTTATTAATAAAATCGGTAAAAAGTCCCCCTTTCTCGTATGTAGCTACCTCGTACTCCCACAACTCATACATATCAAGCACAACGTATCCTTTCTCTACAGCTTTTCTAATTTCATCCATAGTCCATGTCCCTACCATCGCCCTTTCCTCACTATCATGAAAACATTCCCCTTGGTTTTGAGTTTCCCCGCAGGTTCTACACAACACAAACATCAATTTATTATTCATTTTTGCGGGGAGTACGGGATGATACAAGTTGTAAGGAGGTAGAATCTTACATTTTAACAAGCCCTCTACTTCAAGACCTCTCTCTCGGCACTCATTTCCAACGTAAACAGTAGGGTGACCCACGGGATACTTACAATATTTATTTACATACGGGTAGAGGGAACAGACATCAACGTATTGAATTGTTTCTCCCTCTTCACATTTACAATACGTTTTAGTATTACCCGTCCTGCCTCCAAAGAAGGAATCTCTAGGATTAAGTGGAAGTGTGTTTAGAATGGATAGTTGGTTCAGGTGATTTAATTTTTTATCTTTCTTCAAATTTTTAAACTCACACTCCCACATCTCTACAACCTCATAGCTAGTAAATCTTGCCATTTTGGACTTGGTTCTCTCGTAACGGAGATGCAAACTGTCTGAAGGATCCTCCGGCAGAGGTTCCTCTCGATTGTAAGGAAAACATTTTGGACACCCGTGCCAGTAACACCCGTGAAACTCATAAATTCTCTCACCATCAAACCCGTCTACTTTTAGCCCGTTAATCTTTACTTCTTTACCCCGGCCCGCATGTTGAATCTTTACTCCACGTTTCTCCTCCTCCCATGTTAGCCACTGTAAAGCAACGGCTGACTGATTGTCTGCAAGTCGGTACCCTGATTTTGGTATAAGTCCAATAGTATTTTCTTTTAAGAAGTTACGGCGGAAGGCCAGGTTACACACGCTGGCTATTGTGATAGCCTCGAGAAAAGGATCTACGTTACACTCTTGAAGAAGCAAGGCTCTAAATTTAATACACGCTTGAGCTAGGATTTCTACGTCTGAAATACAGTACTCCAAAATTTCCTTTTTAAAATCAAACACGTAGTCTTCAGCGACTTGTTCCTCGTACCAAATCTCAAATGCCTCGTGTGGTTTCTCAAACATAGACTCGGGGCAATAGTATTTTTTGTCGGGCATAGGGCCTACATAATTTTGGTTTGCCAATGTATTGAAAAGATGCGGGAAGTAGCCCTTCTTTTTCTCGGGAGGCAGGTCGAAGGCTTTAGGGAGCGCAGAGAGGGCCATGGGGAAATAGCTTAGGGAGTCGATGAATCTGACGTTGTCCATTTCCATCAAAATAATTTTAGTTCCCCGAGGAGTTATTTTTGGGGTAAATTTAGTTTCTTCCATAATATATTGTAGTATGAATTGGAAATCAAAACCTTGCCCGTTGTGGGCAATTACACAAACATCTTTAAATTTTTTTCGAACTTGCATCACATAGTCCATAAACTGTTTTACCGGTTCCTTTTCAAATACCCTTTGCCGTTCCGAGCAAGTTTCACACTCACCCCCATTAATACATTTAAAACAGTACTGTTGTGAGACACACAGGTTAACTTGATGTACTTTTTGTTCAGGGTCAGAGGGGAGAGACTCGTCTTGGCGAGTCTCCAAGTCAAAGAAAATAAACAAAAAATCACGGTCTTTGGGAGTTCTCCTATCTACCCTCATGAAACACTGATGTGCGGGGTCTTTGAACGCTTCACAGGGTTCACAATAAACTTATCCGCATACGTGAGCTGTCTTACGTTTTCTTGGATAAATCATTTTGTTACAGTCGCGGCAGAACTTTATAGTTTTACAAACTTGCCCTTGATGGGCTATTAAACACCGCTCGTTTTTGAAGAAACGACAGCAAAAACGGCATGTAATGCCTCCGTGTTCTAATTTACAGGGTGGGGAGATAGTATGGCAGGACGAACATCTGTTAGAGCAACGATGCTCATGTCTGTTGCTATATGGAATATGACAGGCTTCACAAAAGAAATTACAAACAAACGCTGCAGTTAAGTTTGTAATTACATTATAATGACCATTGTGAAACAGAAGGTTTATTTTAAATTTAGCGTCTTCATTACCTCCCTCAAAATAGACATCCCGGCCTTTTCTGTCATAGTTGTAGACGGTAATTTTGTATTTTTTAAGATGGGACTGGAATTTTTCTAGCTCGGGGATACCGGCGCCTTCCTCCGGCATTTCTACACGGGCTTTTGCTATGAGCTTATTAGCTCTGAAAGTTTGTCTTTTCCCCTTGTCTTTTCGAATAGCGTAGATCTGAGGATCATTTTTTGCATACGCTTTGCCTACTACCAACGCTCTAGCCAAACATAAATTGTCTTTGTTATTTATTACAACTATTCCCCGTCTCGCTTTAGATTCCTCATCAAATGTATTATACAGGCCGGGCCTTACCCTCCCAGAACCTACTGGAACGTTAACTCGTGACACGTCTACTTTAAACGTATCAGTGGATTTAATTGATTCTGAATTTGATTGAAGAATACCTCCAAAAACCTGCCAAAGTACATCACCGCTAACTTCAGAGACCGGTCTATAATCTACGTACCCCGGTTCAGCACTTTTTAAATTTATTGACTGCATTTTAAACCCTAGATAATCGGTGGGTACAGCATCGGCTTTAGCTTTTTCAACAATTTGATTGAGACCCTTACGAATCCAATCAAACTCAGAGATACCATTGGGAGGGTTAGTAAATTTAAAAACAATATTAGTCCCGTAAAGTCTGAATTTTTTAACATAGGTTTGATTTTTACTAATTAAATTTATCGGGTTTTGAGGGTTCTTTTTAGAAACGTCCATCTTTCAACAAACAATTAAATACTGAAAACAAGCTAAACTGTGCTAACGCTTAAAAGAGAAAACACACCGACCAGAGTCAAACTCACACGGATACAACTGAATTACGCAGAATCAATAATAATCTGTGCAAGAGAACACCTACGCAAGAGCAGCGCAAAAGAACGTCCGACCAGTGTGACGACTGAAATCAGACTGAAGAACTAGAGCTTGTTGTAAGAGATATATAGTATGTAGGGGAGCACAGTACCCCTGTATCACTACGCAAGTCAGAAAAAACACTAACATACACACACACTAAGCAGAACTACAAGTTATCGAAAGTTAACTCCAATGAAGGTTTAAAACACGAACACCTACGCAAGAGCAGTGCAAAAGAACTTCCGACCAGTGTGACGACTGAAATCAGACTGAAGAACCGGAGCTTGTTGTAAGAGCTATATAGAGAACGGAACTGTTACTTTGTCACTGGTTGGTCTACTGGAACTGTTACTTTTGGAACGGTTACTGTTGGAACCGTTGGAACGAGTACTGCTGGAACTGTTACATTGTTGGAACTGTAACCATTTGGAACCGTTACTTTGTAGCAGTTTTCAATGCTATAACATGAACAAGATAGAGAAGGCAACTGTTACTATTGGAACGGTTACGTCTAGAACTGATACTTTAAAGTCACTGATCAAGTTCTCTAAAATAACAGGCACAGAGGATCTACAAAAGAGCATGGTACCCCTGTACTACGCAAGTCAGAAAAACACTAACACTACGTGAGTCAAATCAGAACTACAAGTTACCAAAAGTTAACTCTAAGGAAGGTTTCAAACACTACTCTAACCAAAATTGCATTTAAGAAAAAGAATAGAAAGTGAGATTACTGTTACTCAGCACATAAAACACAACACTACCTGGAGGGATGAAAAGTGAGGTTAGGTTTGGCGCCAATTTTTTTTGGCGCGCAAATTTGGCGGGAAAATTTTCTTCTTACTCTTTCCTCGCTCAGCGGCTCGGAAAAGTGAGGTTACTGTTAGTCAACACATACAAAAACTGTTCTAACCAAAACTGTTTTAAAGAACAAGAATAGAAGGTGAGGTTACTGAGGTGAATTTACAGTTCAAAAGAACCAGGGCAAAAAAAATAAGGTTACTGGAGGTTATGTCAGTCAACACAACACTACTTTATCCACAAGGAAGTGAGGGTTTGTTTACTTCCTTACTGTAAACTATCAAATCAAACAATTAAACACAAAACAACACTACTCTAGCCAAGACAATAAATACAACACAGAAATAAAATTAAGTACACCATGCCTGGAATATAATACAGTAAAGTTGGAGTGTAAAGATTGAGGTTAGAAAAAGTGAGGTTATGTTACTCAAAATTATTATAATACAAATTAAAAGTAAGGTTATGTTACACGTAAGATAGGGTAAGCAAACGCTCAAGTTTAATCTTTGCAAAAAGCAGCTAACAGAGCAACACGGGGACACGTCTGATCGCAATGAAAGCTGAGAGCAAAGTGAGAGGAAAATAGCGGTAATTGGGGGTGGTGGGGAGGTGACTGATGCAATAGTGTTGTTTGTTGCGGGTGTATGGACCAATCAGAGGGCAGGACGCCTAATTACGGCTAATAAAATACATCTTTATTGTAACAAATCACAGAGCCCACAGGTTACAACGAGTTTGCTGACAGAGACTTGTTGCGGATGTTGTGGTTAAATATGCAGAAGGAGGTGAGATACGCAGAAGGATGTGGAGGTTAGATGTATAGAAGGGCACTGGGGTTAAAAAATAAATATGTAGAAGGAAACGTAGTTCAAATAATTACCACAGAAGGCTAGATGATTACCAGAGCAGAAGGATGCGAGGGCTAAATAATTACCACAGAAGGCTAGATGATTAACAACAGAAGGACACGAATTAACATTTCAACCCATCAGTTTACTTAACCAAAAAATAGTAGATAATTAAACACAGAGGGTTAAAATAATTACCACAGAAGGCTAGATGATTAACAACAGAAGGACACGAATTAACATTTCAACCCATCAGTTTACTTAAAAATGTTCACGTTACACCCGCCAGCTACAGTACGCTGAGAGACAGGATCTGTAGTTAGATACACAGAAGAAAGTGAAGGACGCAAGGGTCAAACAATTACCAAAATTGTAGATAATTAAACACAGAGGGTTAGATAATCAACCACAGAGGGTAGCAAAAGAGCCACAGGGGGGTAGCAATTACACCCTAATTCCATTCCTCATAAGAGCCCATGTTATTCTATTCTCCCATAAGAGTCCATGTTAATCTATTCTCCATAAGACCCCATGTTAATCTATTCTCCATAAGACCAATGTTGGACCCCAAGCGCGCGGCCTTACTACTAATTGGATCAAGGGAAGAGGTTTTTACTGAGTTTTAAATATTTAAAATATCCTTTAGATTTTACGGATTGGCATTAAACCAAATTTATTATAACAAATCAAATATTTTGATTTTTAAATTTTGGTTTTATGTCAATCCGTTTCCGAGCTATCGAAAGTGCTAAACACAGTACGGTGTATAATGTTATTTCTATGGAGGATATATAACATGTTATATATTTTTTGTATCTAAATAAATTTTGATGAAACTTGGCATCTTTTATGAAGTTGTGGTCTTATAATAGTTGCATAAAAAGTTATAATTTGTACTCTCTTGTACAGTAAATCTACAAATTCAGCCCTTATGTTTACCCAAGGAGAATGAACAAGTTGTTTTATCTAGCTTATTTATGACTAATGTTAATGGCCCTTGGCAAGACTTTAGTTGTGGTAGTGAGGTACATACTTATAATAACCAAATAAAAAAACCATTTAAAATGCAAAATAATTGCTCTTTTGAGCTAAATTAGTTAGTAAAATCAAATGTTAAATTTTCGTTAATACAGTACTTGTTGTAAAAACGCTTTATACATATTCCCCATAAGATTAATATGAAGAATAGATTTTCTAGATTTTCTCCGCACCATAATAAAATAATTCAAAATACCAAATTGTTTAGTTTTTAATGTCTTGTTTCAAAGAAAAAATTGTGCATATAAAAAAAACTTGTATAAGAACAATCTAAAAATGTTATTTGTTAATCTAATTAAATCACCATGAAGTTTTCCCTTGATCCAATTTCTCTGGTTTTCGAACTCAAGAAAGTAAATACTGTCTCACGTACTCACACTAAATTTATTCAAAATCGAAGGGTTACTTTAAAAGTTTCAGTGTAAACGGTCTCGAATCTAAAAAAAACTGTACATTTACAAAAGGGTAATATACAAAATTATACATATACAAGTTCTAAAAAAATATATTTATTGTAGCTAGGTTGGTTTGAATGTTAAGTTATTTTATTGATGGATTTTAGCCTACGGATTACTGTATAATTCTTAAAAGTGGTTTATATACCTGCATTTAAGTAATCCAATTTGTTGCTTCATGCAACCGGTTTCAACTCCGTGGAGTCATCATCAGGCCGTTGGTACAAGGAAAAACAATCTCTTCATTTGAAGGTCGTCATGACGTTCATCACACAAACGGAAACGCATACGGACATCGAACAGACAACGGACACGGACATTTACAAAACACTAAACACAAAAGGGGGCACCATTCCACCATTAATTACTTGACGAAACAACGAGCAAAATGTTGCACTGATAGCCAAATGTGAAATATTGGCTAGACTTCACTTCCGCCCGGTACGCATCGCACCCCCCTTTTGTGTTTAGTGTTTTTAAATGTTCGTGTCCGTTGTCCGTTCGATGTCCGTATGTGTTATCGTTTGTGTGATGAACGTCATGACGACCTTCAAATGAAGAGGTTGTTTTATCCTTGTATCAACGGCCTGATAATGACTCCAAGGAGTTGAAACTGGTTGCATGAAGCAACAAATTGGATTACTTAAATTCAGGGATATAAACCAATTTTAAGTAAAATTATTATGGTCACGGGTCCAAGTCTTACCTTGCCGACTACAGAAATAGTGTTTTTTTTAAATAATTTAAAACAAATCTAAATTTTGTAGAATTAACGCTTGAACAAACAGACTAATAAATACTTAACGATCTTGAAAATAACGGTGAATTTTAAATAGGTTATGTTCTTTAAAATGACATCTTTAATGTTAAAATCAAGCACCAGGTAAAGGAGTTACAAACGTTTAAAGCAAACCCTGTATAGTTTCCGACCCGCCATCATAATGACGTCAACACAGGGGGTTAGGCAGCTCTGAGAGAGTGTCTCCAAGCGGATTTTAAAAGTTAATTAGATGAAGAAACAACGAGCAAAATGTGGTACCGGTAGCCAGAAGTGAAATGTTTTCGGCCTATAAGGCCTCGGACTATGCTGAGGCCGGCCTGCGTCACCACATCGCACCGAGCGCTGCCCTCCAGCAGTTCTGCACCTCTTATATTTGCATATGTATTTTAACTTCCCTTATGTTATATACCATTTTAAAGCTTATAATATTTTCTAACTTTTATATAATTAGTGTATTTCAACTGAAATGTATAGTTTAGGAGATATACAGGATTAAAGCAATTAATGCCCTGTAATTCTTACATATTTTATTAAATAAACAGAAAACCAAGCCATACACAGATAATATTGTCAGATAACTTTATTTGTAAAATGCAATTATCTATTCAACAAAAAAAGAGTTGGAAAATTTGGATAAATAACAACCGAGATATGACTAATTTATTAAAAAAGTTAATCCGCCATCTTTGAATGGCCGCCATGTTGTTAAACTCCAGTTTTCAAGTTTATAATATGCATTTTTGTCATCCTTTGGGACATATAATTCAGCTGTATAAGTTTCAGGCCGGCAAGAAAATTATACCTTTTTGGGTCCTATCACTTCGACTACTAGTATAAGGGTAAAATTATGATGTAGCAGGAAATTTGGCGAATATCGCCAGCGTAATATTATCATGCTAATTATGTGGCTTCTAGCTCGTATATGCAATATTTTGAAAATAACCAATGAAGAAATCAGCCTTTAGTTATTCCTATTATGTAATACCAGTAACACTGAGTAACACATTTTATTAAAAGGGGTACTATTGGAAACAAAATTTCAACCAAAATGCATGAACTGGGATCATTGAAACCCATATACGACAATATGGTTATCGTTACCAAACTTCCAAATTTCATTGATAACAAGCGTGTAAAAATACACAATTTAGTTCACTCAACAGTTTTTGCTTTACAGAATAAAAGTTAAGTATATATATATCGTATGGCTTATACAGCTGCCTTCTACTACGAAGTTTACAACAAGAAAAACAAACTTTGATATGACATGATCTGCGTTAATTAAGTTCAGAAAATTAATAAATGATCTCCGATCACAGAGCTGTGTCTCTGATTAAGATTAGGGTGCGAAGCAATTGGAGTCCAGCCTCACTCGTTCTATGCAGGCGGGCAACCCTTCAGTGAAAGCGCTCAAGGGGCAGTCATTAACTATGTGGATTATCGATTGACGCTCCGTCCCACAGTCACAAGACTGATCGTGTGTCATACCACATTTCAATTCCCAAAAATTGCCTCTTCCCATCCCAGTGCAAAGGCGAATGAATAAACCTCACTGCTTCCGAGGAAGGTCCATTCCACCGACCGCTGTAGGATATCAGGAAGCTATTCTGACCATTGAAAGATTCCCAGGAGAAAGTCCAGTCAGCTTGCGGACACAATAATGTTGTGCTCAACTGAGAGGCTGTTCATTGGGGTGGTTTTCGGGACTTCAATCTCGAAAATCTTAAGTGAGGCGATACAACTGTAGTTCTAAATAAGTTGTTTTGTTCTGTTGCTGCAATGACAATTCTGTTTACATTGCTACTTGATCATTTTATGTACTATGGAACAGTCATTCAATAAAACCCTTTCCGCAAAGTCTTGGAGTTAAACTACAGAATACTCTACTAAGAATGATTATAAAATAGCAAAAGAGTTTTAGTGCAAAGGGAAATCTATGTCTGTTATCTGTAATTTATGACGTTACAAAGGAGGTTAAATTTGGGACAGAATTATGTTGTGGCTTGTGCAAAAGTTAGGCCGAACTGGACAAACACGGTGATGTCTCTTTGTTTGCAGCTAATCGTTAAAGTCTCCGAGTTAGTTTCATTATTAAGTTGCGGCTTCGCAACTGTCCGAGGCACCCTTCCAACGAATATTTACTACTACAAGCAGAGTGGGAACATTTAAAAGCTTATCTTTTCGATGATACTTTGTGACGATGGGTTTACTCAGAAGATTGGACCTTCAATAATAGTAGTACAGTCTTTAAAGAATAGTATTTTTTAAAGTAATGTTCAGATTTCATAGTTTATCCTTATTTGACTGAAATAATAAATTCGCTTTCTTAAAGTAAATATTTTATACTATATCTTATAATAATGTTTTTATATTGAAGACAACCAATTAATGACTTTTATGTACACATTTTCAAGAAAAACCAAATCTTTACTATTATTCAACCAAGTACAATGAAACTCCATAAAACTAAGTAACTAAAATATTTGGCATGACAGCGCAGCGTTTTTATCCAGAGAAGAAACATAAATGTTATCGTTTCTTAAAAATGCTTGACCATCTCTCTAAAGCCAGTGATTTAATAAATTTGACATTCCTTTAATGACAAATGAATGAATAAACAACATATTTCCTTGTTAAAAGATTATATTATTCCGGAAGTTTAAAGCTTTTTCCGCCAGATCTTTAATTTGTATAGCAATGCGATGGTTCATCTATTTAGACCACATATGTGTTATCATGGTGATAGTTAAATGTAGATGAAATTGCTTTAAAGACCCTCGGTTCAATAATCATATAATCTCTTGTTGGTTTACCAGGGCTCAACTTTGTGTTCACAACAGCATGGAAGGAGAAACGGTGGTAGATGGAGTGATAAACCACTAGGTGGAGAATGGCGCTATTCGTCTTGAGAGATAGCGGGGACTAATGTGAAACAACTTCCAGCTTCGCTATCTCTATAACTTACATCCTCCATTTTGATTATATGTAGTTCAGTCATAACAGATTGAGCCCAATAAGCATAACAATAGATGATTTAAATGATTTTGAATGTCTAGCCGGTTTACATCCTTTAGTACAACACGCTACCAGAAATAATTTAAGAGCTGTAAATAGAAATTTTAAAATTATTATATGAGTCCTGTGTTTATAAATTAAATTTCAGGTAAAGTTAGAAGTACTAACTGATAGTTTCTGGAATTTAAAATTTAAAATTATGCCTCATAATGTTTTGTTTCTAGTAAGCAAAAACTAATTTACTTGGTTTTATATTTAACTTGTAAACATTACAATATAAAACGTACCTTTCTTGACATCAAATCGCAACTATCATCTAAATGGCTTATATTATAAACCATAAACACCAACAAGGTATACAATGCATTGTCTCACATTAGCTACCAGTATACTGTATTTAAGACGAGGGTCGCTATCATTGTTCCGTTGTTATCATGTCCTGTTGAAACCGCCCAAACTTTGCCCGTCAGCAGCACGTGTGCGAGAGTGTCTGACTGTCAGTTGTCTGAGCAGCCTTTGATTGTCTGTTGTGCAAACGAACCAGCTTTACTTTAGTTTTGATCTTACTATATTCAAATTACAGTCCTTAAGGGGATACGGTCTGTAAAACCTATATGTTATTGTAGTGATCAAGTTTACGGCTTTAAGTTGAATGACATATTTTAAGTGTATAAGAAAAGGCAATCGCTGGAATTTAAGCTACAATTTTCTAATAATTCATTTTCCAAAAAGATAGTTGTCAAAAATGTTGGTCAGAAATCTTTTTTACACCAAAATTAATTTGCTATACAAAATCTAATAGTTTGTTGTTATATTAAAACCACCTAAAATTAGCAATTGGGCTTAGTTTCTATTCAACTAAGTAATATTGGTATAAACTATTTTTGTTTACATCCAAAATAATACCGTACTCAGCATGGTGAAAATTTAGTGAACATATTTAAGTTCATTGAATACCAAAAAGTGACCATAAATTTTAAATCTAGGAATAAAAAATAAAAAAATTTGAAAATAAAATAAAAACATGATTGCTCAGTAGAATATAAATAGTGACTAGGTATACGCTCCTATGTCCCGTAATAGGATGAAGCGAGGATTTGTAATACCACCACAATAGGCAGTATAGTTGCCGGATTAATTAATTAAAAGTAGCTTACCTAACCTCACCTAGGCCCGCATTAATAGTTCGACCAGCCTACCACATTCCAGTTTATTGTTGAATCTAGTAGGCCTATATTAGGTGAAGAACCAAACTTTATTCGCCCTGAAAAAGAACTACTTACCACATTAAATTCCTCTCAGAATAGTCATTGTGTAAACAATTTGTCTTTGAATTCTGTATTGTTAATTTGAAGTGGATATAAATAGGCTATAGGCAATAGGCATATATTTGAACAAGTCTTTAAAGCCCACTTACAAGCCTACCAATACACAACTTCAGTCAATGGCACTTTTGAGAATCAAGCAATAATTATGGGTCAACAAAAGTTAGAAAAAATGCTAGTACAGTATCCGGTAAGACCTAGGTCAAATGTGAAAGTATTCTCGTTGGTTGAAATCTAAACAAACATTATCATATTTGTAACGTGTTGCAGATTAATTGACTACAAGTAACTTACCAAACCTCACCTAGGCTTGCTCCTAGGCTATGCTGAAGTAATATTAATACTTCAACTGGTCTACACATCCCAGTTCGTTGTAGAGTCTAGTAAATTGGGTGAATAACCAAAATGTTTACACCCTGAAAAAGAGCTACTTCTGAGGGGTGGGATATTTCCGGCTCAGAGCCCTGGGGTTACCATAGTAGGCTAAGGGCAAAAATTTGAGTAAGTCTTTAAAGCCCACTTACTTCGAACCTACTAAGGCATAACTGTAGTCAATGTTACTTTCAAGAATCTGACATTGCCTTCCTTATTATCAAACATTAATGTAATGTCAAAATCGAAAATTAATATAGCTATGAAACTATGTTAGGATAACACTAACCTATGACTGTTTTTATAACTTTAAGTGATATTTGAGTTGAAAAAATTTGAGTCTTGCCAAAAGCCAAAATGTTATTTGAACACATGACATGACAGCTGATTTAAAAAAAATGTGTTATGTAAAACAAGAAAAACTAATGGCGTTTTTCCATTGGCACCAAACTCTTCCGATTTAACCAAAATTACTGACACTACGATTTTTGAAGACAATATATCAGCACTTACAAGTCTCATGCACAAAATTGTGTTCAAATTATAACTACAATTAGGCTATATTGATCCGTTACTGCTACAAACGATCTCCGATCACAGAGCTGTGTCTCTGATTAAGATAGGGTGCGAAGCAATTGGAGTGCAGCCTCACTTGTTCTATGCAGGCGGGCAACCCTTCAGTGAAAGCGCTCAAGGGACAGTCATTAACTATGTGGATTATAGTAAACCAACAATTAAAACGTATATAAAAATGAAAGTTAAGAATCTCCTCTTATTGTCAGAATCACAAATGAAGAAAAGTTAAATATGAAACTATGTTTACTATAACTAACCTATGAATAACCTACCTCTAGGCGTTAAAAAAAATGTAAATGTAGTAGATTAGAAATCTATATCTCTTACTGAAATAGGCCCTATAAAGTTTTAAGTAACAATTGTAACCCACAGCGTAGTCATAGAACAACGATACATTAGCCTCAGGCTGTTTGGTGACTTTAGTATTGTTGTTGGCTAGGATTGATTTTTTACATTTCACAGTTTCTTTCAGTGTCAAAGTCATGACCTAAGTTATTCAAACCATAAGAAAGTCATAATAATTAGATATGTATAACATTAGACTACGCCTAGGCATAACCAAATTGTTCCTAAACAATAACCAACATATAACAGTGGCGTATCCAGGGGGGAATATTCCCCTGAAATTTCAATAATACATGTGAAAAACGGGAGAAAGAGTGAGGCCAAATCCTATCCACTGCAAAAAAAGAATCCTAAATAAATACGCAACTGACAAGTAATAGAACTAACGCAAACTTACCGTACTACTTACTGAAAATTATATCTTAAAAATCAACCCATTCTATTGTAAAAGGAGACAGTTTGGAATTTTTGTGTGATAGGCTATCGGAATTTTTCAAAGCTGTAGATCTATTGAACCATAGTTTACATCGTACCGTACCTTACATAGGTTTAAATTCGTAACCGAGTAGACACAGACTGTGTAACCTTTCCATATGGCCTACAACCTCCTTTACATCGTAATACTTTCACTATAATACTGAATACATAATTTTGATTGTTTTAAAACGAATAAATGTGGAATGATTCTATTACAAATTCTTGATTCAAAACTCATTTATTCGAAAACGCCATTAACCGAACTACTGAACACTGAACTGACCGGCCACTGCCGGCCAGGAGACCACAGACTACAGACGACATATCAGTTGTTTTGTTTTGGTTAGCTGCTATTGTCAACATCCGGCCGTAGTATGTTTGACTGCAAAATAAGTTGCGTAACTGTTTGCTTACCACCTACTACCCAACCCAAGACACATCTGAATATTTCAGGAAAATGGAAAAATATAAATATACCAAAATAATAATCCAGTTATAGTTTATTACCACCCTTTTTACAACTAAGAGCAACCCTGAAAATTTCAAAGCAATTCATTAAACCGTTAAAAAGAGCTAGCGTAACAAGGGAGTGACTAAACACGAGTATGAAGGATTCAACTCGCTTCGCTCGCTTCATCCAATTAAACGAGTAAATGAGACATGAAGTTTTTCTAAGAGTAAAACGTAAATGATCGAAACGTGAAGAGTAAATATAACAAAGAGTGAGGCCATACTAAGCAGTAATGTAAGTTTTGATCAGTTAAACTATCTAATATGTTCATTTAAACCATTATCCTGACGACAACCCAGATCAGATTGACTGATGTAATCAGTGTTACAGCATCAGTGGCGAGCGCGGCGCGGCGCGGCGCACAACTCCGCCGTAATCCTACTGCATAAACCTCCACATCGACCTGCGTTAAGCTCTCCGTACTTATTGCTTTAGTTGCTGTGCTGCGTGTTTTAATTCGTGAAAATGATTTTACTTGGAATAGCAACAATTTATTAATTATTGTTTCTATTTAGAGTACTGCAACTTCACCTTCCTCAAGTGTTCGGCATTAGGTAGTTCGAAAGGTAGTAACTTTGTAGAAAAGGATTAAGGAATAGAAAAATGAATACTATTTATAGATCTTCCTACTAGAGTTGTTATTTGTCTAAGAATATTATTTTAAATTCTCGCTGATGCAGTTAAACAGGGCTAGAAGAGTGTTAGTTTGTAATTTGTAATTTGATAAAAGTGTTTAATTTAATTATCACTTGTTTAACTTGTTTTTATAGATTATAACACGTTTTACTCTACTAAATGCTAAAATTAAACAACACTTATTCATAATGAAGTGCACAGTAAAACTGATAGTTACTAGGTGTACGCTCATTCCTCGCGTATAAGGATAATTGAAACACATGATCAAACTTAAATCGAGTCTCATAAAAAATTCAATATCTGATTTGAGTAACATCATCAGAATACATTCCGTTATCATTTAACTGCCGCCAGAATCCGGATTTTATGTCTATATAGCTATAGTTTTAGTCACTTCTCTACGGATCAATTATCGCGGTAGCTCAGAGGTATCGCACTGGCTCTTGGAGCGTAAGGTCGCAGGTTCGGATCCCGCCGCCAACCTAACATTTTATCCGTAGAAAAACATACATACATTTATCACTTGTTTTTACCAAAGTAAATGTTGTATACATACGTAAATTTATTTATTTTTAAAATAAATTGAAGATTTCAGGCATGGTTTGTTGTTAGGATTGGCATGGGTGCGTTATCTTAGAACAAACAGAGCATTTTGGGCTAAGCAGTGACTTTAGCAGTGTGGTTAAATTAACATTTAAGAGAACAGCGAGTTTCCTATATGAACTAATGTTAACAATTTCTATAGGCCAAGTCAAAATATCCTTAAGGATTAACAATAAATCGTCAGGCCCAGTTATTTAGATGAAAAAATGAGATTTCAATATATTGTTTCAATAGCCTAGGCTATCATGAAATTAAATGCTATAAACATGGGTTGGCCCAAGTCCGTACATGAAACTTCTAAAATGACAAGTAGCCTAAGTGTATATGCCTACATTTTATAGTCATAGGTCCAAGTTTATGATCAAAACAGCTCAATATAATCCAAACCTAGGAGATGTCAAATCTTTTCAGATAACCTGTACAAAAGGCTTAGTTTGGTTAGAATAGTTTAAAGCTTTTGTTTTGGTTCGCTACAACATTCCTGGTAATGTGTTTAAAGTATTTTACAACAGTTGTATTTTACAAAATGATATTTCAATATATTGTTTCAATAGCCTAGGCTATCATGAAATTAAATTCTATAAACATGGGTTGGTCCAAGACCGTACATGAAACTTCTAAAATGGCAAGTAGCCTAAGTGTATAGGCCTACATTTTATAGCCATAGGTCCAAGTTTATGATGAAAACAGCTCAGTATAATCCAAACCTAGGATATGTCAAATCATTTCAGATAACCTGTATAAAAGGCTTAGTTTGGTTAGAATAGTTTAAAGCTTTTGTTTTGGTTCGCTACAACATTCCTGGTAATGTTTAAAATATTTAACAACAGTTGTATTTTACAAAATTATATTTCAATATATTGTTGCAATAGCCTGGGCTATCAGGAAATTAAATTATATAAACATGGGTTGGTCCAAGACCGTACATGAAACTTCTAAAATGGCAAGTAGCCTAAGTGTATAGGCCTACATGTTATAGCCATAGGTCCAAGTTTATGATGAAAACAGCTCACTGTAATCCAAACCTAGGATGTGTCAAATCATTTCAGATAACCTGTATAAAAGGCTTAGTTTGGTTAGAACAGTTTGAAGCTTTTATTTTGGTTCGCTACAACATTCCTGGTAATGTGTTTAAAGTATTTTACAAAAGTTGTATTACCAGTTTAATATTGGCTTACTCTTACTGTAATCCAACCCTAGGCTATGTCAAATCATTCAAGATAACCTTCCGAAAAAGGCTGTTTGGTTAGAATAATCTATAACTTTTATTGTGGTTACCTACTACATTACTGGTAATGTATTTTAGGTAATGTAGGTAATTTTTATTATTAATTTAGTGAAATATAACCTATCAAATAATTGTCCTACAAAATAAATTTTAAGGTTGTTCGCTTACTGTGACTAACTTCATCAACGCTTTCAAGACAAATTGAGGCTTTGTATACTTTTTACACATGACAATCACAATATTACCAATTGTCTAAGAAAATGTAATAAAACAAACTAATTTATAAGTTAAGTTAATATCTTAGTATCTACAGTCATCAAAAATTTATTGAGTTTTTCGACCTGCCACACGCGTCGTCTGTCGTCTGCCACCGTTACAATCGCCGCCTCTGACCGTGACGATATTTACACAGAGTAGGCGTACTAAGGGAATATTAACTGTATGGATATTTTTTTTAAAACGTACACTTAATAATTTATAAAATAATAAATATGCTCACAACTTAAAAATATACTTCGATTTATCTCTCTTGTGTGTTTTTTGTTGGTAAAAAAACTGTTGTTATCCAGTATAACAAAGTATACTCTAATAAACTAACTATTGTTACTCTGTGGTTGAAACATAGACGTCGGCTAAATTTTAACGATTCAAGTACCACTAAAATGGCTTCCAATGTTATTCTTATGGAGAAAAAAATAAATTTGGTTTTAAGATAATTTGATTAATACTGAACGAAATTATCTGAATAACGAACTTGACCGAGATTTTGACCTGTTAAGTTTTTCTGGAAAATTTTAAGTTTAACTGTGGAGGCATTCTCGAGTTATTGGGGTTACAGACACGCCAGGTGAGTTGATTCTCTTACCAGTCTAAGCAGTAAAGTTGTGTATAAGGATACTTTCACTTCGTTCAATTATCCAATTAAAAAGTACAACCACACATAATACTATAGTTTACTCGTATTTCTTAAAGCTTTCCAAAAACCGCAAACCTAACTTTAGAAGGTTTAAAATACGCTCACAAAACCTGGGGGACAACACATTTAATATTTGTCTAGTTCTTACAGTGTTTTCATCATTATCGTACGTACGGTTGTTGGCTTAATGTACTAAAACAAATATTGTTTTGACTTATTTTGATCTCAGGTCTCACTGATCAAACCAGTAAAACCTAAATCTGTATGGATTTGTATTAGTTATCGATGCACCCTTGAAGACCCTGCAGTAGAACAATTGGCCCGGGGGATCCGGCCCAACGCCCCTAGCTCCGCTCATTAATCCTACATACACATGGCTCGATGCCCCTATCCTTCTAATTTGTTGAAGAGGGAACATTCAATTTAGTTAGAGACAGTGATTGAGTTTCAGTTAGAACACATTTTATTTTTCGTATTATTAAGGTGTCCCAATTTTATTAGAGTAGCGTTCAGCTTCCAATCGTTTAGAATTTTTTTCCCCGGTGTATATTAATGTTGATTTAACTATATTGCAAGGCACGTGGGATAAATATTCTATCGACAACTCAGCTGGTTAAACGATACATAAAACATACATAAAATATTATTATATTTAATTGACCACCTTTATTTGATTTAATTTTCATAATCAATTATTTTCAAAAAATTCAGGGCTGGATTCATTAGAGATTTGGTAATATTCAAATCTCATTTTATTTTACATTTAGGGCTTAAAAAATTGTACAAGTAGCTTTCTACCCACATTCAAATACAATAATCTTGGTCTTAGGAACAAAATACCTACCAGGTAATATAAAGTTAAAATATAAGATTATTATTATTATTATTACAGGATACAGAGTCTTAGAGAAGTATAGGTAAAACATCAACTCCCCATTGGAATTGTATATAACTCATGGACATTAATAAGTATTAGTAAACAATAAAACAACATTTTGGGAACAAAAATATAACCCAAGTAAATGCCACACACTGTAGAACAGGATGTGACTGGCGAAACGACCATTTTATTACGTGCAGTACCAGACGACATACATATTTCTAGCCTCTCCCGTACATCTGAGATAGATTCAGTTATTTTGAGCTGGGAAATACAGACGAACCTGGAGACTTGGAACAAAATAAATGTCAGTTACTTGCAGAAATGTATTCTTGCAATAAAGTTGTACCGGGTAAAAGGAAATGTCTTTTTACAAAAAAAGGTGAAACCGTATTCAGAAATTGGTTAATATTTTTCACTAAAATTAACTTTACATATGTGTGTAATAAATTTGTTATGAGTTACAAATTATTTTGCACTCGTTATTTGCTGGATACATGTAAAAATAGTACATTGAATATCTAAAATTTGCCAAAAATGCGAAAATGTATATACTTTATTTCCTGTACTACTTGGGACCAAACCAAACGCAATATTCCCTGAACATAAACGCGATTTGATTAACCACATTTCCTATCTTACTCAATAATCCCCCAATTAAGTGTTATACCAATTTCACGTATGAAGCTGCATTACCCATGCCCAGCAAAATTAGCATTATCGACACAGGATCGCCTGCGCCACTGTATAACACCCGCGTCCTCTAATCCCGATATTAATGTCACTGCATTATGTGGCCAAATAACCCCCGTTGTTGATGGAACTATCATTGGCTCTCATTATTTGACGATCTGCAGCTGAAAATTTAGCGGATTGTCACATTTTGTTGGTTTTTATTGGCTTATTCCCACTATTTAGCATTCATTATCGCATATTTTGCAATTCTTCCTAAACGGTTTTATGTGGGAAATAATGTTTGGAAATATTACTTTTGGGTGAACTCTGACGCAATTGTTTCTATGCGTACCACATTAGTCAAACAACCCTTTGGATAAAAGTATTAAGTATAAAATTGATCTTACAGAATCAATATGGACAAAAAATAACATATCTTAGCTTGGTAAGTACGGTATAAACAAAACGAAAACTGAAAGATAAGTGTCTGGACTTTATATCCGATTATTATAGGCGCAGTTATTTTACTCAACAATAGACAAGTAAACAAATACGCTAGAAAAGATCAACTGAAGCAAGTCAATTACTAAAAGACCACCTGCCTGGATAACGTAATGAAGTAAACCAAATCGAATTATGTTCGTTTAAAATTTTATTTACTCAATTATTTTAACTAACATATCTAAGTACAAGATAAAAATAAATCTTTATTTTAATAAATTAATCTTATATAACCCCCACAGCAAGATGTATTTTGTTTCAGGGGATGTGTATAGTTTGATTCATAGTTACGCCGCGAGGAGAGCTGCTCTCTCATATTTTGATAATGGAGATAACAGCGAATGAAGGGGGATAAAGTCGTCCACCAACACCATCCTTTTAGCTGTAATCCAATAAAAGTCCTCCACATGTCCCACTGTGTGTTAGGTTAAAAGCGTTTCACAAAATATATGACATCACTTTAGTCCCGGGAAGAAATTCATTCCTAGTAGTATATATTCCTGCATCAGATAATCTGTCTACAGTCCATATAATAGGCAAAATTAAGGGTATCGTTTTGTCATCATTATTATTTAACCATTGGTTTCTTGGTACTCTAAAGGCCAACACATTTGGAAGCGGGTTAGATCAGTTGACTTTTTTTTTTAAACTTATCATCGACGAGTTTAAGATGTAAATGTTAGTTGAGTAACAGAACCCTTGCTCTATTATATAAGGGCAAATTAATTGGAATTTTTTTCGATTAAGATTCATCTCTTAAAAAGTGGACACCAACACTTTTGTATAGCACCTCACGGTCACATAAGCACCTTTAATATAAATTAAACTGATGTTAATTTACTACAAAAGTGAACGTGTACTAACTTTTCTTATAAGTCAGACAATCTTTTTTTGTGTACTAAATCAGAGAATTCTCTAGTTGGTTTTAATATTCAGATTAACCACTTCCATTATGTTCATTACTGTATATGACTCCAAAAGTTTTACATGAAAAAATACAACCTAAAATACAATCTTCCTTTAAATACAACCTAATATTTACAAATAAAAATCACACACACATTACCCCTATTGTTAACATCGATGAGTAACTATCTGTTATAGTTAATATGCAGCCTGATTACTATTCATCGTTTACGCATTAGTTTCATGTCAAACAGACAATAATACCATTGCATTGCATGAAGCGATTTAGGGATTTGATAGAGCTCTAAAATAGTTATAACTTTCTAGCTTATATTACCGTGGTTAAATACATTATAATTTAGAAATAATTATGAGTAAACCATATAATAATTTAATTTACATCGGTAATGTATCCACCTGTGAATATTATAGTTGATTTAATCAAACTTAGTTTTATTTCTATCACAAGTTATCTAAGTTTTAAATTGTTTATGATTCTGATTTAAAAAATCAAACAAGCATAACAGTGTCGCACTGATTAGTCAGAAAACAGATAATCGTAAAACAATAGTTGGCGAGTGCCCCACTGGAATTAATTTAATAATCAAATTATTTCCAAAAACAAATAAGCACCACATGAAAAACCCCTAATCAAGATAGCTGGATAGATGTTTATGATCATATAAAAAGGATAAAAATATCTATGAGTTTGTACTTTGACTACATCTGCTATATTTAATTTTGCAGGAAAAGAGGTTTTAATCGCGCCTAATAAAAACATTAAAAGATGCCACCGGCGCGGCGCGGCGTTGCAAGATACGAAAGCAGACAAATAACGAATACGGTTATACGTAAAGTAGTTATTACTAATACATTTAGTTTTTAGCTGAGTTTTTTAAATTCAACTTATTCTTTTTCAATAACCACAGTTGTTTTGTATATGCAAGAGAGTGTTGAACAACAAAGGTAAACATAGGAATAAAATCCATTACGTAAAAAGTGTTGTATCACAGCCAAAAAGTTACATTATTGTTTAGTTTGGTTTAGTGACATAAAACATAAACTTAATATATCCTGAAGTAAAATTGAAAAATCTTTATTAAAAGTTTAGTTACAATTTTACAAAATTGCTTAGCTACATTACCAGTGATGTAATATAATAATGTAAAATGTAATAGCAAACAAATTAATTATATTTGAAAAAGGACGAAAACAAGGAAATTAAAACGAGAAAGGGCTAGTGGAAACTGTTACTGATAATAGGCTGGTTTCTGTTGGCAAAGTTAGTCGGCA
Source organism: Allygus modestus (assembly GCA_963675035.1). Lineage (NCBI taxonomy): Eukaryota > Metazoa > Arthropoda > Insecta > Hemiptera > Cicadellidae > Allygus > Allygus modestus. The sequence goes on from OY776111.1 coordinate 288,059,474, forward strand.
CAGAAACAATTAGCTTGGCACAAACACCCAACTTGTTTGTCCAGTTGAGGCTAGACTTTTCACAACCGCACTCCGAACTTTGTTAAAAGTCCTCTTTCTGATTTTTCTGTCCATATAACACTGTGATGTATCTCCACTCGGGTTTGATGAAACGGAATTTATATGTTGAGAGATGCAAAGTTAGACGGAGAGGGGTCCAACAGTTACTTGAAGGAGCGTCTTTTACAGCCGGATTGCTGGATGTTGTCAAACGTTTTAGAAATCAGGACGGCTGCTTCAGTTGTCTCCCTGTTTGACTTTTTTTAAACAGATAGCATTGTGACAATGAGTTTCACTAGGTTTTAAACCGGAAGTAAACAACATCTATCAGGCTTAGTTAGGCCAATTGCGCGTTTATGTTGGTTTAAATAGCCAATAGTGCTATAATTAGTTTTGGCGTGCCGGATGTTTCAAAAATACTGGAAAGGCTTAATAATACTGAAACCAAGATAAAAACGAAACAAGTATTTCTTTAACATACGATTTTCGGTAGTAAAATAAACAAAACAACAAAAACAAAACCATATTTTACTGTATAGACTTTACAGCCCTAACCACATTTCAAAGTATAATTCATTGAAAATGGACATCGTAAATGGATGAGTAAAACACAGTAAGCGTGATCTTAAGCGCTTAACACTATTGCCTCGTTATTTCACAGTAAACACCTGGGTGTCGAGCTTTGCACGGAGGAAAATCACACGCCGTATTGATACTTCCCATGTGAATGTTACTTTGACTGTTCACTTGTTATTGTACAGCTGATATGACTCTTTGATTTTAGTTCTTAACTCCCTAAGCTCAATGTTAAAATTTTCAATTTTTAAGCGAGTTCTTCAGAAAATTAATTTTTGTCTGGGGTTAAAGATTTTTTTCAATCGAGGCCCAAAACTCCGTATTTTTAAAGTTTAAGCAAAATACTTCCTCCATAGTATTCCAAAATCCATTTTGCATACATATATCACTCGTCTTAGAGTAAGATTTGTTGAGCATGAATTATTGGTTCTATTTGCCATTATTGTTTGTTTGTAAAACATAAACATTTTATTGCAAGGTCACCGGTAGATTACTATTATTATACATGTATTCCATTTATGTATGGAAATTTGAGGCAACTTTCTTCCCCCTCGTACATTTATTTCGACGACAAAATCAGTACAAAACAAAAACAATACAAACAAAACAAAATAAAAAGAAGAGAAAAGGTTTTATAACCAGGAATATGTGCATATTAATTACATTTTATATCTCAACTAGTTTTTGGAATCTTAGAATCCGTCCGGAAAGTTAGACAAGGTAGGGAGTGAAGGCATTTCGATGAAGGAGCATATTCCAAGTATTAACTTTATCTTTACAGCCTGAAAAGCAATAAACTTCCAGGACTGGTTACCATCCACAAGTTAAACATAAAGTAATGCTGATTTTGCCTTTTCAAAATCATTATATTACGTTAGGATGTAGACATAAGTGGTTAGATACACGTTCTCAGTAAATAACTGAGCGAGTTCCATGTTCAATTCCCTGAGTTTTTCTCTCAAGAGTTCAGTAGGATTTTCTCATCAGTTGGATATTTTTGCAGCTTGATGAACCTGCGAAACTCGAATTCCGCTCCAAGAACTCAAACTTCAAGGTAGTTTAACGTTACGATTTCACAAAATTTCGCTCTTTGTGCGCACTAGATCTCGATCAATCACTCAGCTAGTGGGAGAGTAGGCTCCGCACGCGTCGCAGCTGCCGGCGGCTCAATGGACCGTTTTATTGGGCCATCGGTCTCAATCCGTCAGCGGCTCAATAGCCGCAGCCGCCGGCCAACCGCAGTCCGCGACTCCTGCCACTCCTGACGCCGGGCTCCCATTGGCCCCCGGTGCGGCGGCTGGCCAGCTGTTCATCAAACTGAGTTTCACCGTCACCTCGAGTGAGCCTTTATGAACCGCCCTGCTTTTAGTACTGGATACGGGACATTCATGAAGACTCAAAGAGAATTATATAAATAGTGTTTTACTAAGATCAACAATCAAGAGTGAAACATTTCTTTCGAAATTAGAGAAGTTAGAGGAAAATCTGAGGTGGCAAGATTTACCTAATTGAAATTTATCAAATCTCTTTCAAAAAATATCAAAAACATAAAACCAGCCTAACTGAAATTTAGTTTCAAACTAACTTCCTAAAAGAAATTTCCCAAGGTACACCTTAAAATATAAAAAAAACATTATGTGCTTGAAAAACAGTAGGTAGATGAAAATCATTGCAGTTTGGAGTAAAAATTTAGTTAAGAAAACTGTTAAGGCATTTAATGCTAATGCAAGGCCTTCATGAATAAAGTGGAGGGTTTATTGAATAATTCCGGTTATTTGCTATCAGAAGAATCAAGAATTTTTCTCCTTTAATAAAAAGAAAACATTAATAGTAGTAGTTTATGTGTTTGATGACTTTTAAAACGCCTAGAATCTAGTTTTAAATCAATGTGCACTTAAAATGGTACGATTATGTGTTTCGCCCGTTTATTAAATGTACCTATTTAAACCTAATTCTGTACATTACTTACACGAAAAGATGGCTCCTCTCCCTATCAAAGGTATATTTTTAAATATAGATATCGAAATACACATTGAGTCTGTCCTTCAAGAGCTTGTTTTTGGATATTTTTCCCGTATGGACCCATTTTCCTTATCCATTATATACTAACCAAGGAAAGCCACAAAACATAATTTATGTGTATTTTTAGTCTTTATTTATATCAAAAGGCCACAACGAAAGATCATACGAAACGTAAAATATCGGAATGCAATTTAAAATAACAAATGAATGCGATAATCTGGACGGTTGCGGGGTCAATGATGGCGGGATAAAGAATATCGGCCTCGGACTCGTCACGTGACCCCACCTCTCATCTGTCTTTTTTATTTAGCCTCGGTTTAACCCCCTTTCAGCCACTCATTTGTCGGCTTTTTCCGTCCTGAGTATACTTATACATACTATGCCCGTTTTAATATAAAAATCCGTCACGTGATTAATTCTGCTAACTTAAATGGTTAGCCTAATATTAGGGTGTGTTCGGTAAAAGGAAATTACAGTCTAATTATATTTTTATTGATTCGTTAACAAGAGGTTGGAAATCGTACATCACGACTCCAGTCTTACTTTTCAACTATAAACTAAGAACATTAACTTAAATTTTAATCCTTCACGATATGTGTTATTCTGTTATTCTGTTTAGCTTGTTAAACACCTTACTACTAAATCAAATATGTCTACGTATATTTGGTATACATTGTTTGATGTGTTTTGTGAAGTTATCAGAGGTTTTTGAAGCTTTCAGAGGAAAAGGAAGGAGCTGTAATAGTACAGCAGAACCAAACTTATATGTACATAAGTTATTAGTGAATTTCCTATGGAAAGTGAACTGTTAGCATGACCCGCACGGTGAACCTTAAGCCCGGGACCGCCATAGAAGTTCCTAACCTGACCCCCTGAACACGTTTTGGGGGTTCGTTCAAAATTTTATATATATAAATTTTATATTTTATATATATATATATATATATATATATATATATGTGTGTGTGTGTGTGTGTATGCACTCTAGCGGTCTCTTTTTTTGTCCGATTTACTTCAAATTTGGTAGGGACGTTCCTTTCTATAATCAATTGGACAAGTTCGTTGGGAAAAACAAACGGAAAACTCTAAACCCCTTTTTGGGGGATCATTCTTTCAAATTTCGAGTTTTTGGGCCCAAAAAGGGTCAGACAAGCCCCGGACGTAAAAGTAATGCATGTATTAAGAAGGGAATTAGTGAAGCAAAAGTTTTAAGCCCTCTCTCGTCATTCTAGCATAAATATTTACCGAGTTATTAAAGAAAATGTATATCGGCTAAACACAGTACGTTGTCTTATGGGGTTTTTACATTAAAAAGCATGTTATTCATTTGTTGGTGTATTTGTATCATCCCCAGCAAGCTGGCGCCTACTTTAAAGCCTGACTGGACCTTCTCCCAACTTTATAATGAGCAAAATTAAACCAGGAGCATCAGAACAGCCAAAAAATCAATGTTTACAGATTTCAATAAAAATGGAATAAATGTATGTTTTTACACTGGTTTTGAGTTTTAAAAGTTTTGTATGTGGAAATTAACTTCCCTCGCGTCAGCGTGCTGCGTGCGAACTCGTTTTTAATTGAGGGAGAAACTTGCAGCTTGTCGTTTAAGAAGTAAAAAAACTCGTTAAAATCTCTGCCAATGGTTCAATAGTCTAAGATTTCAGTTGACAAGGTTTTAACCAGTTCACATCAGCCAAAATTATAAGTGTCACGTACGTCCCACAACTTTATATATTTGTGTAAAATAGTTTTTTATCTATACAATCACTCGAAGCCTCATTGGCGGTCGCAATTAAAGACCCACACAAAAAAAACATGCAGACTATTTCAATCTAATCTCGAGTTGATTTACAACAGCTTTCCAACCAAACAAAACAGCAATGAGTGAGGGCCGATACAACTCGCTGTCGCGCTGACAAACACCATGTATCCATCAGCCCATGTATATGTATGGGTTTGTCCATTTTAATCCAAAACAGCGGTATTTTTCTGCCAGGCTAATTATTAATGGACGTCGTTGCCGCAGCCGTTATTGATTTCTGCTTTGATGATGTCATACATCTCTGTCGTACAGAATAAAGACATAAACATCGCTTTTTGTAACCGCGGCCATCTTGTTTTGATGCGATATTAATGGTGCTGTCATTGTCGTTCCGTAAGGTCGAGTCTGGGCTGTGGCGCTACGGCGGAGCGAGCGACTACCGCCCTAATGTCCCTCGTAATTAAGTGAAGGGTGCAACTATCAATGAGATTAGGGCTGTGGTGTGCAAGGACAGGCCGCAGCCTCATCCATTAATGTCACTCGAGGGGGGGGGCGAAGGGCACAAAAACATGGGCTGGGAAAAACTAGGACTGCGGCGTTTACAGATTCAGATTTGGGAACGTATTTTATTTAACGAAGGCGTCGTCGCATCGATTTTCATTCACGGGGACATATTGAAATTGCGAGTAAGAACTTTTAAATTAATTGTTGATTATTTGTTTTTTTATCAAGCCTGTTCGATAGTTGTCATTTTAGCATGTTAATATATTTCGTTAATCAACTAAATAAATTGATTAATTATACTTATTGATATTCTATGGAAATGTACATTTAGTTCACAACTGAACTAAATATAATTTGTAAACTTGTCTTGCTTGGATTTAATTTAGTTTTTTTAACTCTAAAGATGATATTAAAGAGTTAGGCCTACAGAAATAATTATTTTTAATAAAAGCTTTGTAGATGTGACTAATCTCCAGAACAGACAGACCTAAACCATTGTTACGAAAAGGAATAGAGAATGTAGAATTTCCATTACATATTATCTTTAAGTCCCACACAATTTGTAATTTCTAACTATATTAATTTATCAATATTCTTTATGTTTTCCTGATGATGATGAAGCAGTGACGTGAGTATTATAACTTCTAGGACATCAATGAGGGCCACCACTAGAGCTACGGCGCTCTCGCAGTGAGTTATGGCGACGCCGCCGCCCCCCGAATCAGCACCAAAGGACCTGGGCGGGGCCGGGGCTAAACATATGATATTGACTACTTATTCCACTTAGAACACATATTTACATTTATTATTCTGTATGTATTGTTTTATGAAAAGTGAATAATCAAAGACCACTCCAGGGAAAATATATACAGTAGTCTAATTTACGCATTACGTATACTAAGACTAAAAAAAATCAACTCGCACAATATTTGCCAACTATATCCTATAACCATTGGAATGGGATCCATGCCGGTGTTTGACATCTTATCTTACGTCAGATGATTTCAATCATATTTATTTGCAGCTTCATAGAATATAAAGACATCGCACGAATTAATTTATTCCTTTACTTTCCCATGTCCTACCTTGATCTTGTACCATGTTTTCTTCCTTCTCATTGTCTGTCATTACTATATCCATATTCTTCAGTGTTATGGAAATTAATTCTTATAAGTCTGTAACAAATTTGAAGTTTATTTTGTGTATACAAATATCTAAATTGTATTGCCGTGTGTAAAGACAAATATATGTTATGAATTACGTATCAGACACATTACTAAATTTGTATTTGACTAGTATATTTCAAATCAACAATTAAAATCTAAACAGCACAAGTCGTATCCCCCAAAAAGTATATGTTATTAAATAAAAAAATTGCTTTCCTAATTTTTTGTATGTGATTTAATGTTCTTAATCTCTTTCTAGTTGTCTCCACTTTTTAATTTAAAGTTAAAGCATTAAAACAGAAACCTTTTAATCTCCTGATTTAGTTAAGTAAAATACACAATTTAGGGGTTAATTGCAGAAAATGGATTTTCTGAACTAAAAATTCCTTAATCCGGTTGAAAGACAAAAGTTGCATTTAATTAACAAATTAATTTAAGTATAGTTTCAAGATGATACTCAGTTAACATTCTAAGCTTAAAAATGTCTACTATTTGTTGTAGTTTAAATAGAATTTTCACGATTCTACTTTTTCAAATTGCAACTGCTCACCTATGGGTTGAGAGAGCTTTAATATCTTTACACCATATATTTTGATTATTATTTCCCATTTTTACATGTACAGATGAATAGCTAAAATATTTGCTGTTTTCAAGATATTATGCTGTAAAAGATTGACATTACTTACCGTCATTTTAAACCTGTTAAAGATGTACACGTCAAATTCAATACAACATTTTCTCTAAACGACTTAAATATACTTAAGTTTCAAGTCAGTAACTTAAGTGGGTTCTATGATATGCTGTAGTGATTTAAAAACACATACATACTAAAGGGAAATGAAGCGAGATATGCCCTATGTTTGTTATTTTTTGTGGCCCAAGGAATGATATCCTGAAGTTTGAAACCTTGTATATTACAATTTTCTATCGTATTCATTATCGAATCCACTGGGTTAAACTCAAATTTCAATATAACCTTTATAATCAGACATCTGAAAATGTATTTTCGTATAAAAAATACAATGATTGCATGGACATCGTCACACTTAAATTAAAATTTACTCTATGTTTAGTTACAAAATACGTTGAAACTTCATTCAGTATTGCCATTGATGCAAATACTCGTTAGGAAAACATTGAATATCTGTTAGTTACTCCATTTTTTATATGATCCTCAAAGAGGATCATCAAGAAGTTGTTGCACAAAAATACAGTAAAACTAGATAATAAGTATATTGTATTTCTAACCTTGCGGGATTAGAACTTTTCCGTACTGCCAAAGAGCATTAAGAGAACTCTCTACTATATAGATCATCTGAGAAGTTTGGATTGAAGGTTGCGAGTTCCTCGAATGGCATTAAAGCCTAATTTATTTTCCTATTCGTTTTCTAATGTCTACAACTAATACCTTTCGTGTCCTGCTAAAAAAATGAATCATCTCATACCATGGACCACACAGTTTATGACTGTCCCCTGAGCGCTTTCCCTGAAGGCTTGGCCAGCCTGCTTGGAACAATGGCTTCACGCCCTGGATTTAGCTCTGTGATGGGAGATCCTTTATTTATTTTGAAAAATTTGTTTCTGAACCTAATTAACGCCGATAGAATCATACCGAAGTTTTTGCAAACCTCGAAATAGAAGACAGCTGCATAAGCCAGACGATATATATATAATAATATAATATGTGATACTACTACAATCACGCCTTCAGATGCTCAGAAGAACCTTGAAGCCATGGGTACAAGTAGGGCTAAATGTTGTTGTCCAGCTCCAGACACTGTGTCCGCTGGTGTGCTTGGTCATTTCAGTGACAAATCACTCTCCATCTCATCCGACTTTTCAACAGAAGTAGTTGAAAATTAATTGTACATTATTCTCGGGTTGATTTAACAGGATCATGTTGGTAGCGATGTTTATTATTCACAACTTGTGGTCAAGACTCAAGTGGAGATATTTAGTATTGTGCCATTAGGAATCCCGACGTTCTCTTGTCTGGTACAGTCTGAGAAATTAGATGACCATCAAACATTTTCTCTATCTTATAAATCTTAAAACGTAAAATATTAATGATTTATCTTCTGAATGTTTCATTTGTTGACGACGGTAAGTTATTTATTTCTTGAACACTTTGCATACTCGTTTTATATAAAATGACATCAAATAAAACAATTTTTAAAATGTTTTATTTAATGTAATTTTATAGAAGATGAGTATGCCAAATGATCAAGGAAAAATTCATTATTTATACAAACACTTATGCATTTGAATGCTGTTTTGGCGCAAGATCGATTGGGCTTGTTATTATTTTCGACAGGGGGTGGAGTTATTGAATTGTTTAATAGTAATTCTAAAACAGCTCTTGTGAATTAATTATCTATTTGGCATTAAGACTGACTGATAAAGTGTGACATTTACATCAAGTAAACTTACACGGCAGTATTGTTTTACTTAACTATACAGCTCGGAGAAGGTAATTTCTACTACAGTAATTAAAAAATCATTAGCGAATAAAGAATAAAATAATAAAATAATACAAATTCCAAAATAAATTGTTTTTTAATTCATAATTTGTAATACAGTTAAAGCTATTGATAACAATACTCAGAATAATATTCTAAACAATCGTGAATCTTGTTAAATACGCTTGATGAATCATAACCTCCCGAGTGTTTTGGTCCGCACACTGGGGAGCAATAGACACCGAGGGGTGGGAGGGGTGGCGCAGTTGTATTTAACAATCGTTTGATGGTAATTACTTGATGAGCCATCAGGCGTCACTGAGGCCTCGCAATCATTACCCAGATATAACTGCGCCCCTTGTGAATACCAAATTCGCCCGAAACTCGCAGTTTTTATCTAAAAACTGGCCACGATTAAACCCACTGCCCCGACCCGGAGTGGCGGGGCTAATGGCATTAATTATTGTAATGTTAGCGTGATTATTGTAGTGGACTAATGCCACGATAAGACGCTCGTTAGGGGGTAATTCGGAAATGATACGGCAATAAGCGGGCTAATGCCGCTGTACTTCATACCGACCGTAGTTAACATTTTGATGGCGGTACGCAAATTGTTCAGCGGTGTAACGGTCAGTCTTCCCCTAATGCAGTTTTGAGCTGAAGACAAATGACGGGATGATATTAGTAAATTGTGCGCGGAAACGGTCACCCCACTTATGCGAGTTTAAAGTGGTTAGGAAAGCCGCCGAACTGCTTTTGAGTGTTGGGGATTACAGTTGGAAGGGATTCGCCAAGTACGTGGGAAACACAGGAGTACTGTGCAAAAGTAGGAGGTTCGCTGTCTTTTAGTTGAACAAGATTTGATAAGTTTAATGTTTGTCTAAAAACAGCATTACTTATTTTTCCTGATATTCAAACACAGTTATGATCCATAATTCATATCCATTTGTATTTATATTTTTATATTAGTGGCAGGTACACTTTATTGCGCAGACGATTACATTTGGACGCTAGGAGTTATACAAGTAAATTACTGTCACATGAATGACATGAATGAAAGTAGACTATACTGTCAAACGTAGATAGGCCTTCATGGGTTTCTAAACGTGATGCAGGATTGTTAGATAGTGATATGTTTGATTGACATCCTCCAAAATGAATTTCATAAAATTTATCTGTTTGTCTTGATTAACCAATGTCCATAGTTATAAAATAATCTTTTACTGATTGTCCAAAAGTTATTTTGTGATATATCCTATCCTCTAATTTGGGTAAGGTTTTATTGTCTGCATATTTGTCCCAAAAAGGATTCTAAGAAATTCCTTCAAATGTTGGATGAACTTATAATTAATAGATGATAAATGTGGTCTAGGTTCCATCGCCAAGAAACATTAGGCTTATGGATTTACATGCACACTGAAATAACTAATAATAATAACAACAGGTGTTGAAATCATTTATTGAATTTTCAAAGTATCCCTCACGTAAACTGTAAAGTAGAGAAAGCTGATATTGTAAACGAACTGGCCGACCTTCTCCTAGCAAAGCTTGGCCCCAATATATTATGAGTAACCAGAGAAAATGCAGGTTGCGTAAGATATATTGAATGCTAATTTGAATACTACATGGTTTAATCTGAAAACCATTTATCTTTAAAGTAATTTCTTAACAAACAAAAACTTAATATATAGAACATTGATAACAATAGTCGAGGTGATGTACATAATTACTACTTAGTTGAAGAAATAAAAACTTGTTGAAACTACAAATTATAGTTACCTTCTTTGTTTTCTGTATTCAATTATTGGGATCTAACAACGTTTGAAACATTTCAATTTTAAATTGACTCTAAAACATTTTAAATGTATATTGTTTGTTTACTAACGAACAAAATAGTGCGCAGGTGTTGAATAAGCTCAAATATTAGGCCTTTGTTTGTACCTTACAAGCAAATGAAACTTTCTGTAATCTCATTATAGGACAGAGAATAGAAAAGTACTACGTATAGTACTAAATAAAATTGCACCAATATTAAACACAACTAAACCATCCATTCCCCTTTAATTTAATGAGAACCTCTATCGTTTGTAGTCTTGAGCCATTATTTAAATAGCAGAGGTTTTTTAAAACTCAACCCCTTCCAAGCCTTCCCCGTATAAATCTAGATCCATAAAGTCACCAAGCTACCCTAAGCATCAAACCCATGCCAAGACAGACTTATCGCCCCATTATCAATTCCATGACTTATTGCCACAGAAGGATCGCAAACGTAGTCGGTGACAAATAGAAGGCTTTATTCCGTGACATAATGCATATTTATGTAGTGAGCAAGTCTATTATACTACTAGGGCTAGTAAACAGCGTCAATTAATAAATAGGGTAAGAGAGCTCGCACCTGGACCCCCCCCTCCTCTACCCACCTCCATCCCCTGGCGACAAATCACCGACACAAAGGCCCGCTTGACTCGTCTCCCTTTCACAATACTACTTAAATTTTCTACCCGCATTTAATCCCTGTCTTTATTGCCTGGGGTTATAGTTTCGAGTGAATTTCATTGCGCGGATAACTGTTTATTATTACGAGTTAGGTCTTTGTTGTTTATCACAATAGTGTTGGACGTTGCTGTAGTCTTTAGCTCAATTCAGATATTAAGTTTAAGATATTAGAACTTGATTTGTACTCATTCAAAACAGCCGTTATTTCTATCTGCACGCTTTGGTAAAAATTCGAATTTAACTAGAATTTTCATATTTTTAGCGAATGTTTTCTATAGGGAAGAAGCTATTACGTAGTCGGCATGGTAAGCCTAGGCCCGGGACCATGATAACTTCTCGTTTTGAGATCCTCAGATGCCAAAAACACCATTGGTTCAAAACTGTATATATATAGACACATCTATATATATGTCCGTGGGTGCGATAACTGTAGTAAAAATAGTCCGATTTTGATGAAATTTTAAACACACATGTAAAGCAACATTTATGACTTTAAATTCGAAAACCAGCCAGATCGCTCTATCCAAAGGGGTATTTTGGGGGGGGTTTACCCCAAAAATGGGTATTTTGAGTTTTTTACTTATAATATTTTAGTAAATCCTATTTTAGTTTTCACCATTAAATTCAGCTTAAAAAACAAAATATTTGGCGTTTTTATCATTGCTCTACGTCAATTGGTTACAGAGATATTGAAAGTGCTAAACACAGTACGTTTTCCAATGTTGTTGTTCTTAAGGAGAATAAGAACAATTTTATATCTTGCTTATTTATAAACTTATTCTGACGAAACTTGGTATATTACTTCTTATTGTTGTGGTCTACTGATATTTGCACAAAAAAACAATTGTTTGCTTATAGTTCCCGAAGCAGCAAACCTGCGTACTCAGTCGCCACGTTATTATTATGGAGAATAATTAAAATGTTATAAATCATTTATTTATGAATGTATATTGATGAAACTTGGTATGTGGCTTTAAGTTGTATTGATTCATATATATACATTGGAAATTCGCTGAGTACGCAGGTTTGCTGATACGGGGGTATTATACAATTACTAAATTTTTTTTGCTAATCAATTCAATTGTTCCAATGTACTAATTATTCTAGTTTAAGCATACGACGCTGGTTTCTAATAGATTATTATGATATAATACATTAATGGTGTATAATGCTAGTAGTAAAATGATAATTCGATTGCTAGTAGTTAGTTTTAAACCTTTTAATCACCAATAATTAACACCCATTATTGAACAACATTACTCCGAGGATCTCTTAACTAATATATATTAACAAGTAATTACCTTTGATGGCTGTAAACTAAATCATACATACAATATCTTTAACACTGAAAATTGGAAAACCCTTATTTTAGGCAAAAGTTTACAAGAACTACAATTAGCTTATGTCCTGTTGTTAATAAATTGTTTTTAAAAAACAATTTAAACAGTACAGTGTCTACGATGTTTACTTTCCTTATATTTGGGAATGTAGTTTTTATGTTTAAAAAGGTTGTAGTATTGTTGTTAAATCTCATGATAGTATAAAGTTATTAAACTGTATTCCTTACCACTTCATCACTTAACTTCTCTTTGTAACCTCGGTGTCTGCTTTTAGTAACATTTAGGAAATAAAAAGTTTAAGAAATTTCATAGGTCGAACAACGTGAGGAAATCTTCCATCCAAAGCTTGATAGTGGAGGTAAAATGCTTCTGTTGGCTAAGGTGCGACACATTCAGCCCATTCAGAAGGCCTCCTCTCAGGATTGTCTGCTGATACAATCTTTTAAAATTTGTTTTCGCTAAACTTTACTCGAGTGAGGACATAAAATAGATGCGCCACTTTGCAAAAAACGATTGAGTTAGGGGAGATAACGGGATGGAAGGATTTGGGCGAATCCTATGCGCTCCTCGCAGCCCATCGGTTCTGCATAAAATCTCCATCGGCCGATAAGGCTAATGACTGAGTCCATAATCATTAAAGTGTATTTACATACTCACCCCTCCCCTCCCCTCCCCTCCCATCACTACGGCGCGGTGGCGGCGCGGCGGGGTTATCGCGGCGAACAACACTACGTGCTTCCTCCAGCCGGGATTACTGGCTATTTCTTTTTATAAACAACAAAACGCATTGTTCTTTATTTTTCAATAATAGTCTAGTTATATCAGGGAGTAGATTGTTGTATTTTTAAAAGTGGATAGCTCCTTCACATATTATTTTTAGCAAAAGTTAAAAGTGGTCATATTCATATTGTTTTGTTACAATCTAAGTTACAGCTGAGTTGTATAGTGAGAGAACTTTAATTCTCTTTGTAAATTGTTATCAATTTAACCTTCAAAATTTCAAATTGTTCTCTATATTTAATTCAATATTTTCTATATCGATACAATGAGAAACTCTGTTTTCAAGTACATTAACATATTCCTTGCCTTTTGATCTGGGGGGCTGGCTGGACCTGTGGAGCACTGCAAACAACTTTTTATCAATTTGCATATTTTTACAGTCATTAATCTTTACATTTACACTGTCTTAATTTACACCAAACTAATTTACATGAATTACAAACCAGGCAGGACATACACAAACATAATACAAGAAGCAAAGGGACACTGGACATTCCACAACACAGGCTGGCCCTTACAGGTATTTCCTTTAAAGAATAATTGTGTGAAGTTTTACAATAAGCTGCCTGAATCTATTAGAGTAGCAACCATTTCTCAATTTAAGTCCAGTATTTACTATTGGCTTGTAGCAAATCCGTTTTACTCTATTAATGAATTTTTGGACTCAACTGTTATGACTGAGTAATTTCATAGTTAAAATAAGTTAGTTTTTATTTAAAATGTTGACAATGCCTCTTTCAATGTAAGACCTGGTCAATGGCAATAAAAGATTCTGATTTCTGATTCTGATTCTGATTTCTGATTTCTGATCTGAAGTGTTTTCGAACTAGAAAATCATAAAATTGTGATTGCCCGACAACGTTACGATTGACGATTACGTTCGGAGTTGACGGTCCCAAAAAAACCGATTTAGGTACACCCTTACCTGAGACAAAAATATGTTATTCTACAAATTCAGGGGCAGGTAATATACTACATTTAACGACATGGATCAACTCTATATCCGGAGTAGTACCTTTTCGTTTCAGGGTAAAATGTAATCATCTCACAGAATCTCAATTAAGACAGAGATTAATTTAAAAACGAAATATAATTTTACTGCTGGAAAATAACACTTTTATATTGGTGAGTTCTTGGCTTGACTCTGAGAATAATTCTTTTATCCAACGTTCAAAAGTGATTTTTATTGTTTTAACACTTATTTAACATTATTTGAATAGTGAAACAGGAAACTAAGGTTATATTTCCCGAAGATTTACATATTATCATGTACTTTCATTGCATATATTTGTTCTATTTGCAATATAAGCTTTAACAGAGCTTTTTGAGATCTATCAACAAAACGATCAAGTTCTCTCAGAACTGACTAAATTCCTTAAGTAAGTTGTGTTGTAATTTACTGGTTTGAGGGAGCGAGCTGATCAAAAGAAATGTTTGATTGGAAAAGTAATTTCCACTGGCATCGCAAAAGAAGAGTAAAAATTAGTCTTTGGTTTTTGTATACAACTGAACAGAGTTATTCTTTTCAGATTCCGAGGCCGCCCCAACAGCCTCCGCAGTGGCGGTGCCGGTATCACTCGGTGCAGCTGCGACATCGCCTGATAACGGATGACGAATGCCGCTGTTTTCCCGCTATAAAGTCGGTGACTAGCGAAGAAAGAAGTCGGCTCCATAGAGAGGCAACACCGCGTGTAATCCGCCGCCATCTTAGCGCAGCTGCTCTTTGTGCGACGGTCAATTTGGAGCAATTTGTGTCGCGGGTTCGGCCTCAGCACGGGCCCCGGCCCGCTCTATTTACACGCTAGCTTGTTTGTGCCCCGACATTAATCTTTGGCAAACGTTAGAAGTGACTGGGCCTGCAGGTGTGACTAGCTCGCACAACAATTAACTGGATCAATGGGAACGATGTTCTGGATTTTACTTTTATAGCGTAAAATTCCCCTCAGCTGAAATCTTCACGCTTGAGGAACTGCGTTGTATATAGCTTTTGGGAAAGTCACAAAAATAAATATGCGGGCAAACCGCAAAGCTTCAGTTTGAAATTTTATGTTTTATATACAGCACACGTAAATCCACGAAACCCAACTACTTTATTACGGCTTTAAACATTTTCCAAACTATTAAAATGTTTCCAAATAAATAAAACTAATCTCTTTTAGGCCTTAATTTTGATAAATTTTCAGTTGGATAAAGCAAATCATTATTCTTAGCCAAACTAGGGACCTACCAACATGCAAGTCGATTGTGCATTTTACAATTTTTACAACGATAGTTTTCATCGGCTAAAATGTATTCTTATATAGTGGTATACATTGATTGGAGATTTTCTCTGGGATTACGGTGAAAAAGTCTCTTTCTCAGAGTCGTTTCTGATTTTGGTTGTCTTAGCCATCATCCAACATTAGGAATTATATAGTGTTTTATACCAACCAAAAACAAAGAGTCTGCACAGGGGGACTAATTCCCGTTAAATATGAATTGATAGGTAAAAAAGGTTATTGTTATATATATATATATCTAGGACATTCATACACTCCCAAACAGTGTGAAGTGTCTTATTTTAGTAATAATTGGAATGTAAGTTTGGGAGAAGATAAATCACGAATTGTTCTACAGATCACAATTCTCAATAAATTTAAATGGAGGGTGAATTAGAAATATATTTAGTTTTGATTATAGGATGCGATCCTGCAGAACCCATATAGCGTTTGGCCCACAACTATAAAGTAGCCCGGAGAGGGGGAGAATTGGTAGAGTAAACCTTTTCATACTATAATCAGAATACACAATATTTTGAACTGTTCATCCAGTTTTGTCCCTGCAACAAACTATTATAATTTATTTTAGTAACTAGACCGAGCGCCTTTCGTCGCTTCAATAAAAATATTTTAACCATAACATAGCAATTTTTTTAGGAAAATGGGGCGGATTCCTAAAGTTGGAAAAATGTATCCATATACTAACAACGTGGTATGGCCCAGCAGCAAATTTGAAGAGCCGTTTTCGAGCATTTTTATCGTATATTCATCATAAGTATAAAATGGTCACTTTGGAGGCCATTGGAATAGAGCACTGATGCTTGGGTAGGGGGGAACGTGTTCAACATATTGTTGTTCCCCTACAACGTAGTATGGTGTGTGGGTAGTTTTGAGGAGCCTTTTTCGCAATCAGCTGGAGTACTACTTTATTAGAATAGATATTTTCTCCATCGGAATAACATGGACAAGTTTTAGTCAGTGTGGTTGGCCCCTAAGTTTGGGGTTGTAAAAAAGGTATCCAAATGTTATAGATCAATAGATCAATGACAACTAGCTAAAATCTGCACCAGAATAGAAAGAATAACATAGTAACTTTGCCAGAGGGCGGAGCCCTAAGGATGCTGAGTAGGGGTCGTATCCATCGTTGGGGCTTTAGAGATGCGGATTTTAAAACAAATCCAAATAACCATCACATTTCAAAATCGGAGGTCTGGCAGTAATCGAAAAAGCCAGTGGCGGAGCCACTGTTCAGGGAAAAAAGTATCCGAAGTTTTTTACCCTCCCAACAACCTGGTATGGTCCGCCGGGAACAGATTTGATGAGCCTTTTTCGCAATAACCTGGAGCACTCTGTTTTTTGTAAAAATAACATGGCATCGTTTTAACCAATGGGGTGGAGCCCTAAGGTTGGGGTTATAAAAAACGTATACAAATGTCAATTGTATCAAATGTATCAAATGTATTGTAATTGATCAATGACAATTGACTAAAATCACGTATAAAATCAGAATGAATAACATGGCATTTTTTCCATGGGGAGGAACCCTAAGGTTGATGGGGGGAGACATATCCAACGTTCATTCAAGATATGAACCTTTGTAAAACAATCCAAAGAACCATCACACGTCAAAATTGGATTTCGGAAAGTGATAGAAGAAGCCAATGGGGTGGAGCCCGTAGGTCGGGAAAAAAGGATCCGTAGTCTTTTAGTCCCCCAACAACCTGGTATAGTACGGAGAACCTCGTTAAGGAGCCTTTTTCAAAATACCCTGCAGTACTCTATTTGCCTTAAGAATAACGTAGCAGCCACTGGGGTGGATCTCTAAAGTCGGGGTCATAAAAATCCTCACCAAATGTTATGGATCAATGACAATTGGCTTATGTCCCGCAAAAAAACGGAAAGAATAACATGAAAATGTTTCCAGGGGGGCGGAGCCCTAAGGTTAAGGTTAGTGGGGGGGGGGACATAGCCAAAGTTGGGGCATCATTCAAGCCATGCGGCTTTGTAGAACAAAACCAAAGAACCATCGCATGTCTAAATTGGACGTCAGGAAGTGAAGAAGCTATTGAGGCGGAGCCCTGAGGTTGGGAAAAAATTATCCAAAGACTTTTAGTCCCCCAACAACGTGGTATGGTCCGGGCCGTGGTATGGAAGAGCCGTTTTCGAGCCATTTAGGAAAAATCTTTTCTCCATAAGAATAATGTGGCAGCTTTTGATGCCACTGGGGTGCAGCCCTGAGGTCTGAGGGAAAAACAAAAAATAGTATCTAAAATATGTTGGTCCTCTACAATGTTGTATGGTCCGCAAGCAGTTATGAGGTGCCACTTTCGGATTCGCCTGGGACACATACACACACACACACACACACACACACACACACACACACACACACACACACACACACACACACACACACACACACACACACACACACACACACACGCACGCACACGCACAACTACTTTATTATTATAGATTTCATTAATCTTTTAACAAACAACTATACGGGGTGTTAAAAACTTGTTAGGACTTTGGGACCTGATTACTTATACCAAATTGATGAAAACGTTTTCTGTAAAGGTAAGTCCTAAACCGCTTAGTTTTTCGTCTGTCTATCTGTCTGTATATGTTTTATGTCACTACTCATATATTAATAATTTCTTAAGGAGTCAACTTCAAATTTAGTACATGTATGACAAATAATAAGATGAAATATATGCAAATATGCTATGACTAGCACATTTACATGTAATAATATCAAGGAATATCAGTTTATATGATCCGATCTAAATAATCTTTACACCATAATTTAGGGGATGACAATGCACAACTTTCTTGTATCTTTTAAATCGCTTAAACGATTTATAGTTTTTAAAATATTAAGCTTTAACAACAACAAACAGCCGCCATCTTGAAATTGTTTAAAGTAGAAACTTAATACTATACTTCCTGGAATAGTTCTTATTCAATTCATAAATGTACTAACAACAGTATACATGAGGTTAATAATATGAATCAGTTTTTAACATTCTCTAATACACATAACTAAACTTCTTTACACTGGTGTTTTTATTTAAGCATTCTGTCAACATCTCTCGCCTAACTAATGATTGAAAACGTCTAATCTATTTATTTACTAATTTTGTGGCAAATTCTGTAACTTAGAAATAAGTGATTAATAGTAGACATTTTCAGATCTGACAAGTACTAGAATTAATCACCAAACCGGAAACAATAATTGAATCCAATGCAACAAACTACGTACAACAGTGCGATAAATCAAAAACAACACGTCGCGTCGGCCAATCACATCTGCCGGCACTGTTGCATTTTGATTTGATTTGAAACATTTCCCGATTAATGTTTAAGCCTACTAATCAAAATACGCAGATTTTCTTTGAAACTAACGTTTTGCTCTTTGATAAATTTAAAATTTTTGTCAGCTTTATCATTTGCCAAAAAAGTATAAATGTGGCGAATCAAACCTCTAGGCAGACTACAATTCACAGGATTCCCAAACTTTAGAGAAACTAAAAGCCGTATAACTTTTCATGCAGAAGAATGTTGCATCATTTGTGGTACATTTTGAATGGATGTCACTTGGTGCTAAAATGGGAGGCAACTATATTTCTATATAGACAACTATATTTCTAGGTCTGCAACAACGTGACGGTGCAGTATAAAGCCTCAATAACGATTGCTCACCATTGTTATCCAGCCAGATACCTCCTTGTCTTACGCTCCCTATTGACCAATTGCAAATTTGTTTTATTTTAATTTATCGGTTAAATACAATAATTAGTAGTGTAGTTACTCGATTCTCCTACAGTCTCTATTCCCTATTTTTAATGTTTGCACTTTTTTATGTCGTCTCATGTTGGGAGTTGTTTTGAAATATGTACAAGAGGCTATAATATAAAAAAGCTATTTGTTCAAAAAAGTAGCATTTTATTACATCAAGGTGATATGTTCAAGAATGCATAAAGTCGTAAACGATGGTCATTTTATTTAAGCTTCTCGTCTCTTTTATTCATTTTGTTACATTTTGATACTGAAATGTTTGTTGAATATCTTAAAACTGGAACCCAGTGTCATTTTAGCGAATTTCACTTATAGGGAAGAAGCTATTACCGTAGTCGGCATGGTAAGACCTAGGACTGGGACATGATAACTTTTCGTTTTGAGGTCCCCAGACCCCAAAAACACCATTCGTTCGAAACTGTATATATGTATATATAATATGTGTGTGTGTGTGTGTGTGTGTGTGTGTGTGTGTGTGTGTGTGTGTTTGTGTGTGTGTGTGTGTGTGTGTGTGTGTGTGTGTGTGTGTGTGTGTGTGTGTGTGTGAGAGAGAGAGAGACAGTGAGCACGAAAACTCTCGTAAAAATTATCCGATTTTGATGAAACTTGGTATAAACGTGTAAAGCAACATTTATGACTTTAGTTCGAAAACCAGCCAGATCGCTCCATCCGAAGGGGTACTTTGGAGGGGTTTTGTACCTCAAAAATGTTTTTTTTTTAATTTTGTACATATAATTTTTGAAAAAATCAAATTTTAGTTTTTACCATTGGATTCAGCTTAAAAAACACACAATTTGGTATTTTGATAATTTCTCTACGTTAATTTGTTACCGAGATATTGAAAGTGCTAAACACAGTACGTTGTCTAATGTTATTCCTATGGAGGAAAAGAAAAATTTACATCTCGCTTATTTATGAACTTATACTGACGAAATTTGGTATATGGCTTCATCTGGTTGTGGTCTATTAATATTTGCTAAAAAAAATTGTTGCCAAAGGCTCCTGTAGCAGCAAACCTGCGTACTCAGCCCCATATAATTCTTATGGATAATAAGTAAATGCTATGTCTCCCTTAATTATGAACATAAATTAATAAAAACTGGTATATGACTTCACCTAGTTCAGTTATATTGATATTAGCATAAAAACCCATTTATTGTGTTCGTTGATGCAGCAAACCTGCATACTCAGCCCCAATGTTATTCTTATGGAGAATAATTAAAATTGTATATATCGCTTATTTGTGAATATATTTTTATGAAACTTGGTAAGTGGAAGTGGCTTTATGTAGTATTAAGACATTTATATCTCCACTGGAAATTCGCTGAGTATGCAGGTTTGCTGCGATGGAGGTATTAATTATATTAAATTGTAGGGCAACTAATGCCTGACTCAATAGGTTGCAAGAATCAGAGCCTGTGCTGGTCTGCCAGTTGAGATATTGTACTGGTCACTTGCCCTTGTCTTGCCTACATAGATTTGAGTGTGAAGTGATGAGCTCACGTATTAATTTGAAGATTCCGTGGAATTTCGAGAACTAAGGTTCGGAGTTCCCAAATGGATTTTTTCTGCTTGCGCCAAGCATCTCACACTATGTAAAACTTATATATACGGTATCATACAGTGTTTCCATTATTAGTAGATGGTCCGTTTGTATGTGGTTTCTGTAAAGGTAATTTTTTCCTGAAAATCTGTGTTTACGAGAAGAAAAACTCCACCCTAAAAGGTTTTACTATTTGAACGTCCTTGTCATTTACTTACCTGCATTCTAATATTCTTGAGTCCAATAACAAAATACGTCTCAGAAATCGGAACGGAAGGTCAGTTGACATAAATATGACACGTAGAGGATTTACTGACAGGGCAAGACGGAGTGAATGGGTCAAACAGGTGGGACGTCCACAAAGGCTCGCCCGCTATTGTTAACAATTAGCATTATGTGTCGAGTCGCCTTTGTGGAGTGACAGGACACACCTGACTTGTGACCAGTGAATGACACTCTTGATCCCACTGTTTATTGCCTCTGTCGAGTGGACACGTGATCTGGAACTTACACTAGCTGGAGAGAAGCTTAAATTTGAAAACATGGAATATCGGGGTATTCTGAAAACTTTTGTCATATTGTTATTCAAAATTATCCTAAGGTGAGATCCCGGATACAAGCTGTCTTCAGATAGGTCTCAATAGTTTTACCCAAACAAATATTAGTTTATCCTGTTGGTATAGAAATAACTGGGAGAACCAAAGAACGTTATTTTCACAAAGTTTAATTTGAAAGGTTACGAAATATTTCGACTTAGTAAATAATTTCAAATAATTTCTTGAGGAACAAAGCTATAATAGTTACAAAGGACGCCTACTTGACGTGGAAGCACTTGCTAGAAGGTAATTACCATTGTCAATGTTACTTCGTTCATTCATTATGACTTTCGAATGATTTTGTATGTATAAAGAAGGTTTATTTTTAATGATAAAGATTGCCTAGGAGTTTATATTTTGAGAGACTGAAAGGTTCGTATGTAAAATGTATAAATTAACATTTTATAAAGTAACATTGTAATCTTATATAAAATATTAAAACTGTAAACGTTATTGTCCTTTTTCAACAAGGTAGTCCCTGGGGGAACATACTTTCCTTGGAGAAGGCCTAGTCGGTATATTCGTGCAGATTTGCGTCGCTCAAATGTGTTTTCTGACTGATAGGGTTCTCTAGTTATTATAGCTTAATGTCACTTCAGGTAGTATTTTTGTTATGTGCACATTTAATAATTCATTTTGGTCATGCTGTTTTTGCAATCTTCATTCAATGGTTCTAGTCACTCCTCTCAGGAAATAACATGTTGATACAGGGGCTATACACATATTACGTAATACACTTAAGGGGGGAGGGGGTATGACGTAGCTATATGTTGCGCTATGTGGGGGAGGGAGGGGGGTTTGGATCAACGTTACGTAACTCACACATATTAACCATTAAAGCTAGCGCACTCCCGTATCTATTGATACTGATATAAATATTTTAAAATAAAAAAATAATCAAATTGGTATCTAAATTAAGGTTACAGTTAGTTATATACAAAATACTGCCGTCAAACTATTTTAATAACAGTAAAACTAAAAATAAATACATAACGAGTTTTGAGTAAGTTATGTATTGCTTTACACTGCGGGTGTGATGCGAGTATTTGCAAAAAAGCTCGAAGTTCGAGCCGAATATTTAAAACGCCGACTAGTGAAAAGAGTCGTTCCTTTACAAAAGTAAATTTAAAGCAAACACTTACCAGAATCAATGTTAGAATTCTCGTAGTTTGCATAGGTAGAGCCCCATAACAGATATAATTCAGCAATGCTAATGCTTTCGGTCCTTCGTTTTAAAAATAACGAAATATAAAAGTACAACATTTTTAAACTGTCGACCTGATCAGCAAATGCAATGGATCTAATTTCTCTACGCTCATCAATCACATCAAGTGGACATATACAAAATTATGCTGTTTGCAGTACAGGGTTGCCGTTCCCCAGTTGAGTTGTGCAATATTTCACGGTTAATAATAATTAATACAACAACCGTACTGCTCCAGAAAAAGTAACCCAGCAAAAAACTAAAATCCATGAAAACAATTTTTCTAACTGTTGCAGCGGTTACTGCAACTTCCAATTTCCTACATTAATTTTTACATTAAAGTTTACATTAAATTTTACAAAAATTTCGTACATTTCACATTAATAATTTCCTGACGTCTGAAATTACGTCTGGCAACACTGTTGGCGGATCCACTTTGCGAACTGTCTTAAGACGTTCAGTGAAGATGGTTATAATGTAATAATGATTTGGCGTGACCAATAGCTAGGGACTTGGGACAAGGTTGTAGGTGATGAACGCCAAATCGTGACGGTGTTTTGGTGTGCAGCCGAAATAGTACTCTCCAAAAAATTTGTTGTTAACAAATTGTAAATTAATTGACAGTAAAATCTAGAGTTCTTAAAGAGTTAAATCGAATAGAAATACAACTGTAATTATATTGTAGTTGTTAAAGTTAACAATTGGCATCGCCGTTGTAATAGTTAACAATTCAAAATCACTAATTGCGAGATTAACAAGATCTAAGGATTTTATCAAAAGTCTTAATAGTTATGTTGCGTACAAGCAGAGAGTGGAGTAATCACATTTTAAATCCATCCTGTCTAATAATATATTCCTTTGTTTTGCACAACTTGTACTATCTGACTTTTCTTATTTTGATTTTATCATCCGTTTTTATTTTATCGTTTCATTATTTTTGTTTTCAAACAACGTCAACATGAGTTCATTATTATAATTTGTGGATTCCTTACCAAAACACCCTTTCTTAACAATTGCATGCATTTTCTCTTTTTGAATTCAATATTAGTTTTTGCTTGTCCCCCAACATGTACTCACTACTCTCTTCCACCCTATATCCATATTCTTTAACAAAGTTTAATTTAAAGTATTTCAACTTACAACTCCCTTCCTTTCTACCTTCAATGTCACCCTTTGCTATAAGTGAATGTGTAGAACAAATGTTACAACAAACAAGAAATATGTACAATTTGAAGAAGTGAATATGTGCGTGATAAACTGTTGAGCTTGGACTTATAGGCAACATCTATGAAGATATCAAGTAACCCAACATTCATCACTGCTGCTACTTCTTCGTAAGTCATTCGAACTAATTTTGTGTGTTAAATATCAATACCTCATGAACATGTTTAAATACTGAATACTATTACAACCAAAATAGTATTAATGTAAAGAGAGTTTCCTACCTATTTGTTTTATTTTGATATATTTTGTAAATTTTCTATGATAATAAATTTTCCATGATTCTATTAATTAAACTTAATGGATGTAATAAAGGAATCATCTATCATTATAATATGTATGTTTTTTTTGTTTCTTTTTGGGAATTCATCTAAATTCCCTGGTCCTCCACATATGTTAATCTCCCTAATTTAATTCTTTGCTGTTCCTCAAAGCTACCCAATTCCTCCAAGTTATGTCACGCATGTTATAATAACAGTGGTCATATTATTTACAAGGTTACACTCGATTATATTCTATGGACGCCCAATCAAGAGCAAGACACGATCAAGATGGCGCAGTGTTTTGTTTCGCTACAGATGCGCGATTAAAATCATATTGTTATTTACAATTTGTTAACGCACGGAATTGTATGAAATTGTGAATAAACGTCAGTAGAAATATAAAGCATTTTATTTATCCTCCATAAGAATAACATTATAATTGAGTACGCAGGTTTGCTGCAACAAGGAGGATAAGAAATTTGTTTTTTTGCAATTATCAATATAACTCAACCAGGTGAAGCTACATACCAATTTGTATTAATTTAGGTTCATAACTAAGGGATATATAAAACTTTACTTATTCTCCATATGAATAACATGGGGCCGAGTATGCAGGTTTGCTGCTACCGGGAAAAATCAACAAAAACAATTTTTTGTGTGCTAATATCGATATACAACAACTAGTTGAAGCCGCATACCTAGTTTCATCAATGTACATACATAAATAATCGAAATATAACATTTGATATATTCTCCATAAGGATAACATTGGACAACGTACTGTGTTAAGCACTTTCAATATCTCTGCAACGGTTGGACGTAAAACAACAATTAAAACGCCAAAATGATTGTTTTGTAGAGTTAAACTGATTGGTAGAAAGAAATGTGGAGTTTTTAGTGCAATTATCTGAGGAAAATTTAAAAACCATATTTCCATAAGATTAACATGGAAAATTGTATGGACGTGTTTTTTACTTTTCTCCACAACCACTAAACCTAGCTTAATGATTCAAAATACTAAATTGTTTGTTTTTTTAAGCACTATTTTAACCAAAATCTAGTGTTTTTAAAATTTAGGATAAAAAGTTCAAAAAACTGATTTTTGGAAAATTTTAAACCCCCATAAAACCCCCTTCCCACAGACCAATTGATATGGTTTTCGAACTTAAAGTCATAAATGTTACTCTCCACATTTGTGCCAAATTTCAAAATAGGGCGCTTCTTTCAAAAGTTATCGCGGCAACGGACACATATATAAATATATATATATATATATATATATATATATACAAATTTGAACGAATAGTGTTTTTGGCATCTGGGGACCTCAAAACAAAAAGTTATTATGGTCTCGGGCTTAAGTCTTACCATGCCACCTACGGTAATAGCTTCTTTCCTATAGGGGAAATTCGCTAAAACTAAGGTACCTCGTAAACTACCGATCTCAATGATTGCGTCTAATTTATTACAGTAATTATTTATGTATACATTAATACATAATTTACTCTTCCAAAACAAAATGTAGATTCACTGGTATTTTTCTCATGTTTAATAATATATGTGTAAATAAAAACATCCATTTAATGTCCATTCTGGGTTTTACTTAGATAGATCTCGCCAAAGATTTAGTTGTAAGAACATTAAGTAGTAAGCATTAAGTATGATCATTTAATTTGACGAAAACACATACCGATATTTTTTTTGGCCTGAGTTTCTTCAATCATAAACAGTAACATTAACACTCGAAATTGAAAAGCGCACAACAAACAACAATGGTGATTAGTTTGATCTATTTTTTTTAGTAGCGCAAATACGAAATAGACAAATTTGCAATTACCTAAACCAAAAATTTTAAGTGCGGAGGCCAAAAATAAAGCTTCAAATGATGGATTGAAACAGCATTCTAAACTCTCTCGTCTGGACTTTTTTCAACTCAGTTAAAATATACAGAAACACAAGCAACATGACTGAAACTCGCTACAACGGCATTTGACACGTACGAAACTGAGTCCAGCAGGTCATAACTCCCTGAAAACAGGAACAAAGGGATTAATTCCGGCGATCCTCGGGAATATTGGGGCGAACGGGAGTTTGAATGTGAGTAGCAGAAGCAATGTATCGGATACAATGGAGGTGTAGAGGCGCAACGGCCCATTAGCCTCCGAGTAATGGCGCCGCCCGATCCGCCAGTCTTGTTTTCCAACCTTGTAAATTGAGAGAGCCTTTGTATTGGCGAGTCTTCCTCTGCCGATCGATGCCCTCTCGGTTTATTACGGTCGATTCAATCAACCGGCGGATAAAGGATAGGTGGGTGTAATGTTCCTCGGTGTTGTTGAGAGAGTGTTTACTGAGGAGTGGATCATAATCACTCAGATGTTCGGGAGGTCTCGGCTGGGAATAGTTCCGTATTATGAAAACACCATTGGTAATGTGTTATTAAGTCTAGTTATCGTTAATTATATCTGTGTTCAAAGTAAAATGTGGTAGATTGGGCTTTATAGATTCTGACTCACGAAAAAAATTACATCATACAAGGAAGTGAACAGAAAATCAACTAAGAACATTGTCAAACATTGGATATGACGTTTACAGGAAAAGAAACATTCGTCTTCTTTGAGGTTCTCAGATGACCTATCTTCAGCACTATTTATCTATGTGTTGCCAAACTGCTCTGGAAATACCTGAAAATTGTGCGTAAGTGTTTATCATAAAATGCAGAAGATCAATAAATAATCACTTTTATATATCATCAATAATCACAATTTTGTGTCATTTTATAATAATTTTTGAACACTAAGCTAATGAATTTAGTCAAGATAAAAAGTTTACACACTACTTAATAATTTAATTTGATTGAGAGGAAAGGGATTTGTAACACTTTTTATAAAACACATTCTCTAGAAAAGGCGCCCAAAGGCCTCTGTTGTTAAAATATGATAAAGATCCAACAAAGTGTACTCATTTAGAATTATAAATATAAAGAGATGAAGTAGGAAATTAATACGATAAATTAATCAACAACGACAATTGCAACCTTAAATAATGCATTAACATAATAACTATTATATTTTGTTCAATAAAAAGTAGCTGTTGGAATGATATTTGATAATCATAAATTGCAACTCAATTGCTTAACAACCCACACATAAGAACTTGATTGTTCCGGTGATGTTGTATGATAACATTTGATGGTAGCAAGACACGGCAATGCTGCCGGGGCGATTGCTGATTCCGACATTGGTAACGATCAATGTTGGCCAGAACGTTAAGCAAGAAACCCATCAACCCCTTATTGCTTTCGATTGGATTCTAACCTGCCTCCCCCCACCATCCCCGGCCCCGTACCTTCCCCTGGGACTGTGTATTTCCCGGGTACTTACGTTGCAACACGGCCAATTTGAAGCATTTACATTAGTTCCCACGATTTACAGCAAACTCTGATGTATTTAATTGCAGATATACAATACAGTAAGAGATCAAACATATGTGTTACTGAAAATATTACTGTTTTATACGGTAAAATGTCTACAGTAATAGTTTTGTTTAATACGAGACAAATATTCCAGTGCACTCAAGCAGATTTTTGATTTTAAATACTTATTAAATTTGAACTTGAGCACACTTTTTTGTTACATAACCGGTTGAAACTGAGGTTTTTAAGAAGTAAATGACTCCAGCACCAGCAGCTCAGCAGCTAATAATGTCAAATGTCAGCGCAGTAGGTTGTAGCACCAAGTCTTAATACCATTTATATTCGTAGTAGGTGTGGAGATTCCTTATTGGTCGTTCTATCGCTACCAATACATGGTCAAACCTAACCTTCCAGATTACTGTAAACCGTTTGTCCAGGAAACAAAATATTAAATTAAAAACTGATAATTTGCAATTACGAAATCTGTAAAGCAAGGACCTTGTGGACAACAAACTTAAACGACAAACAAATTGTAATTTCTGTGAAAAACTTTGCGAAAAAAACGTAAATTTTTTCATCAATTATCCTTTAGCGCAAATTGTTTTAAGGGAAAACTCCTTCCTGCTAATTTACAATTTTAGGGTCACATATAAATACCCCGTCGCAGCAAACCTGCGTACTCAGCGAATTTCCTATGCATGAATATATTTCTTACTACCACATAAAGCCACTTACCAAATTTCATTAAAATACTTCAGTAAATAAGTGATGTATAGCATTTTATTTATTCTCCATAAGAATAACATTAAGGCTGAGAACGTAGGTTTGCTGCAACGAGGAAGATAAACATTTGGTTTTTTTTGCAATTATCAATATAACTCAACCAGGTTGACCTACATACGAAGTTTTAATGATTTACGTTCATAATTAAGGGAGATATAAAGCTTTACGTATTCTCCATAAGAATAACATTAGGGATGAGTATGCAGGTTTGCTGTTAAGAGGATAATCAACAAAAAATAACTTTTTTGTGCAAATATCAATATACTAGTACTAGGTGAAGCCACATACCAAGTTTCATCAATATACGTTTATAAATAATTGATATATAAAATTGTAAATATTCTCCATAAGGATAACATTGGACAACGTACTGTGTTTACCTCTTTGAATATCTCGGCAACGGTTGGACGTAGAATCACAATTTAAACACCAAAATGATTGTTTCGTAGAGCTAAACTGATTGGTAAAAGTAAATGTGAAGTTTACAGTAAAATTAATTAAGGAAAAGCTAAAAACCATTCTCCCATAAGATTAACATGAGAGACTTTATGAACAGGTTTTTTGGATTTTCTCCGCAACCACTTAACCTAGGTTAATGATTCAAAATACAATATTATTTGTTTTTTTAAGCTCTATAAAATGATTACAACAAAAATTGTGTGTTTTAAAAATTTCAGCGTGAAAAGTGCAAAAAACTGATTTTTGGAAAATTTTAAAACCCCTTTCCCATGGTCCGATTATTTTGGTTTTCAAACTTAAAGTCATGAATGTCACTTTACACATTTGAGCCAAATTTCATTAAATTCGGGCGTTTTTTCACTCAAGTTATCGCATTCACGGACACACACACACACACATATATATATATATATATAAATTTGAACGAATAGTGTTTTAGTCATCTGGGGACCTATAAAAAAAGTTGTCATGATCTCGGGCTTAAGTCTTACAATGAGACCTACGGTAATAGCTTCTTCCCTATAGGGGAAATTCGCTAAAAAGAGCTTTATAAAATATCCAGGGTGATTTAATAGTAAATTAAAGTAATACATGCCATAGCATGACCGTAGCATGACATAACCATGCTTACAGGTCAAGATTCTATTGATTTGATCTTTATTCTAATGGTTTGGACGTTTAAAAAAAAAAATAAAACAACTATAAAGGCAACAAAGTTTGTGTTGTGGTTAGTGAGTTGCGTTAATTAAATTTAGTAACAGATACGTTTAATCCACTTTTTGACGTACCAAAGTTTAGCGGGAATTGTAATCAAGCTGAATTATTAATGAGTAATAATAAATTACATAAATTATTAACGAGTTCGTACGCAGCACGCTGACGTGAGGGAAGTTAATTTCCACAAAAAACTTTTAAAACTCAAAATTAGTGTAACAACATACATTTATCCAATTTTTATTACAATCTGAAAACATAGATTTTTTGGCTGTTCTGATACTCCTGGTCTCATTTACTTGCAGAGCTGGGAATACAATTTCGCGCATTATAAGGTTAGGAGAAGGTCCAGACAGGCTTGAAAGTAGGCGTGAGGTTGCTGGGGTTGATAAAATTACTCTAACAAAGGAATAACAGGCTTTTCTAGTGTAAAACCCCCATAAGACAACGTACTGTGTTTAGTCGATACACATTTTCTTTAATAACTCGGTAAATATTTATACTAGAATGACGAGAGAGGGCTTGAAACCTTTGCTTCTCTGATTCCCATCTTTTTACATGCATTGATTTTACATCTGGGGCTTTTCTTACCCTTTTTGGGCCCAAAAACTCGAAATTTTAAAGACTAATCCCAAAAAAGGGGTTTAGAGTTGTTTTATTGTTTTGCCCAACGAACTTGTCCAACTGATTACAGAAAGGAACGTCCCTACTAAATTTGAAGTAAATCGGACAAAAAATGTGACCGCTAGAGTGAAAACACACACACACACACACACACACACACACACACACACACACACACACACACACACACACACACACATATATATATATATATATATACAATTTTGAACGACCCCCCCAAAACGAGTTCAGGGGGTCACGTTAGGAACTTCTATGGTGGTCCCGGGCTTAAGTTTCACCGTGCGGGTCATGCTAATAGTTCACTTTCCAAAGGAAATTCAATAATAATTGTATAAGCTAAAGTAATAAGGTGTGGAAATATGGCGAAAGGCAAAGCTGCAGGCAAAGCTTCGACACCGCGAGCGAAGGTATAGGTGGTATAGGTTTACTGTATTTATTTAAACCAACTGATTCCGAAGACCGAAAGTATGACACCTAGGTTAAAGCTTAAGTTTGATCTGCTTTTTGAACAACAAACCGAAGTCGTAGACTGAGGTTATATGCAACAACAAAAATGGCTACGAAAAAAAGATTTTTTAATTTTAAAAAATAAAATTATTGTACAACAAAACAAACAACTTTTCTTTATTTCGAGCATCAATCCATTTTGAGTTTGAAAACACTTCAACTTGTGTCAATAACATATTAGGAAAGAGCGTCAGGATAAATATATGAGTTAGAAAGCTGGGAGTAAATGCGGAACCGATATTTCACAGTCGCAATCGAGCTACATTAGCGGATCTGTAAGCCTCCGGTAACAAGATTAAACAGCGGAGTCTAATGTAAATGTACGGACGCGGGCGAAGTGTGAGGTGATTTAGTTTAGGCACGGAGAGGCTGGTGGTTAGCGCTCTTGTTTTAATTAGGGAATCACATCTGAAGGGAATCTAATTAAGTGAGTTTGTAGCGAGGGAGACGCCACCCTCCCCGTCCTTTCGCCCTCCAACCGTCGACCAAGACCACCCCTACGTCGTGCAGGGATGTCATGCTCTTGTGATGGTGACGGATATATCCAGTTAAGAACGACATCCTGAAAGTTTGGTTGGAAATTGGTTCCAGGAAATGATTTTCTGTGAGTACAAATAAGTTTTAACATTGAATAGAGATAATGAAACATTTGTATGGTAAGTTTCCTAAATAATATTACATCGAAGTCAAAAGTGAAAATTGCATCAACTCGCCTAAACAAATATTTAAGTAAGTGAACTATTTTTTTATCCATTTGTATTAACAATATATAAACACAAGTTTAAACATACTTATTAGTTTTTATGAGCATGGAAATATTAGAACTCAGACGGTTTTTGCTGGTGAGTTATTTGAGTCTGAGCATATACTTTTTAAGGAGTCAAACAAAATACATAAGAGGAAATTGGATGTCCGGGAGTGCTCCCTGATGAATGTGTTTTAATGAATAACTCAGGTCTCTAGAAAACAAAATACTATTCATGTTAAAACGGTTGCGATGGTTTACTGTGTTTATGGTACTTCCTTCATAGCTACCGTCTAAGTTCATAATATAACCAAAAACATTTGCTCAAGAACAACGCTTGTTTAATTGGTTGGCTTGGTTTGATAAGACAATTTGTAAAACTGCTGGATTTATGAAAATCATCTTTTAACTACAGAACAAAAACTATCATAAATTGCAATATTATTAATAAAAACTACTGAGAAGAGGGGAACAAATGATATAGACTTTGTGGAAGAAATGTAAACATTTAGATAAGATAGAGAACGTTAACATCTCAGCTTGGCTATTGTGGCAATATATAAAGACTCCCTCTCCACTATCCTGGCTCCCCCTGCCCCTAGGCTCGAGGTTCAATGCTTGTCAAACGCCGCGGTTAATTTGTTTCTATGAAATTAATACTTTTAATTTATAAATATGGGGTACATGCACAGTATTCGATTTACCACGAAGCTTACAGAACGAGCAGCCGTAGTCGTGAAACTTCACTCGATGACAAGCCTCGTTTAACTAGCCTCCACATTGTGTTCTGAAGTGAGCTTTAAGATGTTGTGTTGATGTCGTGGAGGGTATCAACATTGTTGATTCCACTCACTTTGATAAACAGTGATGGTACAAGATTGTTCCGCATTTGGTTTTCAAGAAATATTTATTTTCTGCTTAATACATGTCCAATTCTAGCTAAAATATTAAAAACTGAAACTCATAGGACCCGGGTTGACGAGTCAAAGTGTCATCATAACTGTCATTTCTTTGTGTACAATTATATTATTAAGTAAAAAGATATTTACAATTAAATACAATTTTGTTCGTTTGGACGGTCATGAAATGAGATACTTGCATATTTAAACCATTGCTTTAAGTTGCAATGTCGAATAAAATATTAGACACTCTTAGATAATGAAAAACTCATTTTTCTATGGACCTTTTAGTTTAATGTAAACTCATAGTAACATAATCGTCCCTCAGAAATCGCCCTAAGCAATCACTGACCCCACTGCCACAGTAGCTACTCCCGCCACGCGCCACTCGGCTGGTCTGTATCCGCACCGCAGGCACATCGTGTAGTGTCAGCGCCCCGATGGTGTCCAATTACATCTGCTGCCGGGATTTGCGCGGCATTGCCCCCCAGGATCAATTGTGCCTAACTGGATCGTGTAATTCGACTGCCGCAAGAGTCTCACCATTTCAATAATTCATAAGCAAAACGTGCGCAAAAACACCCGCTTACACAGATCGGATGGGGAAGTATTTGAATCTGTTGATAACTTGAGATAAATCGTGATTGATTCGTACGATTGATTCCCCCCTGCATCCCCCGAGTCGGAGAAGGGGCACATACAGCTGACTAATGACTTCCATTTCCAAAATAAAACAATAACCTGCCAGCCCGAACTTTAATATTATTCCGATTGTACTTTTGCGTCCCGATTAAATTGATTTTCCCCGATCGAAAAGAATTGCCATTCCGACAGAGTAATGGTTTTTAATCTGTTTTTCATCCGGCAATAAAAAACTCGATTTGAACGAAATTGATTGAGTTTGCGAGAGCGAAGCCGTGCAATCCGGCTTACTTGTAATAACATTGAATTAAGATTTCAGAGATTGGTTGGAATCGCTTCATATGGAAAATAACTGGATCCTGATGTAAACTGCAGTAGTGTTTTATTACTTTCATTATGATTCTAATACCTACTATGCCTCATTGAACAATATAAACCAAATGTTTTCTGAAACACAGGTGAAATAAGAAATATATTTTCATGTGTGTGGTGCTACTTTATTTGAAATACAGTATATAAAACTTCGAATAAAACAAGTAAATATTTTTTAGTTTTGATATATTAACAACTAAAGGCTATAGTACAACTCCCTCTAATTGTTTGCTTGATGCATTCATCAAGCAGCCACGAAACGTAAGAAGGAGAGCAGCCCTGATATTAATCTATATTTTTATAAAAAAGGATGTTGGTTTGTTTATATATTTGAAGTTTATGGACTCGGACACCGTTAGACAGTTTGCCATGAAACTTGGTATATATATGTAAAATTTCACGGAGAAGGTTTTAAGCCATCCATTTCGTCCTAACTCAATTGAGTTGCTCCCAAGAGGCCCAAAAAGGTTCCCATATAAACCTTATGGAAATATATTGTTGTTTACATAAAAGCTAATGACATGTTTACTTGAACAGGTGATCTTGGTGATGTTGGTTTTAGTTGGTAATAATCAAAGGCATGACAACGTCTGCCAGGTAACAGCTAGTTTCTTATAAGTTCCTTGCCTTTTTACTAACTCCATTGTAGGATAAAAAACAGTAATTTTGTTTTATAAATACTGTAATAATTGCTTTTGGTCGATTATTCAATTGTTTGGAAGTAAAATTACATTTTAAGTGTAAGAAAAATTTAAACGTTGTAGTGCTTCCTCAAAACTTATTTCAATAGTAAGATAAACAATGTTATGCTTCTAATTTGGTTTCAAATTGATTTAAAACCATATTTTCGTGTCAATATTAACGCTGCCGGTAACATTTTTAGCGTTTTAGCAAGAGAACGGCCCAAACCCTTTAACCCCTTTGGACTTTTAAACTTAATTTTGTTTATATCTAACCTGTTCTTAGAAAGCACAATTAAAATAACCTATAATGACAAATTGTAGCTGGGCCCAGTTTTACCCGTTCACTTTTTAAAGTTTCAGGTGGCCTTTTTTAGCGAATTTCCCCTATAGGTAAGAAGCTATTACCATAGTCTCATGGTAAGACTTAAGCCCGAGACCATGATAACTTTTCATTTTGAGGTCCCCAGATGCCAAAAACACCATTCGTTCAATTTGTATATATGTATATATATATATATATATATATATATATATATATATATATATATATATATATATATATGTCTGTAAGCACGATAACTCTTGTAAAAAAGGTACAACCTTAATGAAATTTGGTACAAATGTGTGAAGTACCATTTATTTGAATGAGTTCGAAAACCAGATGAATCGCACCATCCAAAGGGGGGTTTTTGGGGGTTTTGTACCCCAAAAATGTGTTTTTTTTGGGTTTTTACATGCAATTTTTATTTAAATCAAATTTTAATTTTTACCATTGAATTCAGCTTAAAAACTAACAATTTGGTATTTTGATCATTGTTCTACGTCAATTGGTTACCGAGATATTGAAAGTGCTAAACACAGTACGTTGTCTAATGTTATTCTTATGGAGAAAAAGAAAAATTGTATATCTCGCTTATTTATGAACATTAACTGACGAAATTTGGTATATGGCTTCATCTGGTTGTGGTTTATTGTTGTTTGCACAAAAAACAATTTTTCGCCTATGGTTCCTGTAGCAGAAAACCTAGGTACTTGGTCCCCATGTTATTCTTATGGAAAATACTTAAATGTTATATATCGCTTATTTATGAATGTATATGGATGAAACTTGGTACGTGACTTCACTTGGTAAGATGAGTTCTATTGATAATTGCATAAAAACCCATTATTTTGTGTTCCTTGTTGCAGCAAACCTGCGTGCTCACCCCCAATGTTATTCTTATGGAGAATAATTAATATTTTAAATATCGCTTGTTTGTGAACACATTTCTTATGAATCCTGTTAAGTGTTTTAATGTGTTATGTTATATATTCATTGGAAATTCGCTGAGTATGCAGGTTTGCTAAGACGGGGGTATTTAATATGTGTACATTTCTTTCAATAAAATTAAGAATTGTGATACAATCGATCATATGGAAATGTAGTTGATCGTGACAGGATTATGTTAGTGATATGAAAATGAGTTTGTATGTTTTAAATTAAAATTTGTCCAAAAATCTAAAGTTATAAACAGTTTTATTTTCGACCCAAATCCAACGACATATCAATTAAGAAAATCGAAGAAGAAATATGGCGAATATTATAAACCAATTGAATTTAAACGAGTTCGCACGCAGCACGCTGACGTAAGGGAAGTGAATTTCCACATACAAAACTTTTAAAACTCAAAGCCAGTGTAAAAACATACATTTATGCCAATTTTATTGAAATCTGAAAACACTGATTTTTTTGGCTGTTCTGATGCTCCTGGTTTAATTTGCTTGCAATGTTAGGAATACAATTTTGCGCATTATAAGGTTAGGAGAAGGTCTAGTCAGGCTTAAAAGTAGGCGCGAGTTTGCTGGGGATGAAACAAATACACCAACAAATGAATAATATGCTTTTCTAATGTAAGAACCTCATAAGACAACGTACTGTGTTTAGCCGATATACATTTTCTTTAATAGTTCAGTAAATGTTAATAACGAGAGAGGGCTTAAAACTTTTGCTTCACTAATTCCCATCTTAATACGTGCATTAATTGTACGTCCGGGGCTTTTCTGACCCTTTTTGGGCCCAAAAATTCGAAATTTGAAAGAATAATCCCCAAAAAAGGGGTTTAGAGTTTTCCGATTGTTTTGCCCAACGAACTTGTCCAACTGATTATAGAAAGGAACGTCCCTACCAAATTTTAAGTAAATCACACACACACACACACACACACACACACACACACACACACACACACACACACACACACACACACACACACACACACACACACACACACACACACACATATGTATACATATTTATATATATAATTTTGAACGACACCCCAAAACGTGTTCAAGGGGTGGTCCTGGGCTTAAGTTTCACCGTGCGGGTCATGCTAATAGTTCACTTTCCATAGGAGATTCACTAATAACAGGTAATGCATTATATGAGGTACAGTCATAGCTAAAATTTATTTATTTATGAAAGTTGTCATATTCTGTTTCTTTTATTAGTGAATTTCCTTTGGAAAATGAACTATTAGCATGACCCGCACGGTGAAACTTTAGCCTGGGACCACCATAGAAGTTCCTAACGTGACCCCCTAACGTGAACACGTTTTGGGGGGTTGTTCAAAATTATATATATATTATATATATGTGTGTGTGTTTGCACTCTAGCGGTCGCACTTTTTGTCCGATTTACTTCAAATTTGGTAGGGACATTCCTTTCTCTAATCAGTTGGACAAGTTCGTTGGACAAAACAATCGGAAAACTCTAAACCACTTTTTTGGGGATTAATCTTTCAAATGTTTAGTTTTTGGGCCCAAAAAGGGTCAGAAATGCCCCGTATGTAAAATTAATGCATGTAAAAAGATGGTAATTAGTGAGGCAAAACTTTTAAGCCCTCTCTAGTCATTATAGCATAAATATTTATTAAGTTATTAAAGAAAATGTTTATCGACTAAACACAGTACGTTGTTTTATGGGGGTTTTACACTAGAAAAGCCTGTTATTCCTTTGTTAGAGCACTTTTATCGTCCCCAGCAACCTCAAGCCTACTTTCAAGCCCGACTGGACCTTCTCCTAACATTATAATGCACTAAATTGTATTTCCAGCTTTGCAGGTAAATGAAACCAGGAGCATCAGAACATCAAAAAAATCAGTGTTTCCAGATTTCAATAAAACTTGGAATAAATGTATGTTTTTAGCGAATTTCCCCTATAGGGAAGAAGCTATTACCGTAGGTCTCATGGTAAGACTTAAGCCCGAGACCATGATAACTTTTTGTTTTGAGGTCCCCAGATGTCCAAAACACTATTCGTTCAAATTTATATATATGTATATATATATCTATATATATATATATATATATATATATATATATATATATATATGTGTCCATGAATGCGATAACTTGAGTAAAAAACATCCGATTTCGATGAAATTTGGCTCAAATGTGTAAACTGACATTTATGACTTTAAGTTCGAAAACCATAAAAATCGGATCATGGGAAGGGGGGTTTATGGGGGTTTTAAATTTTCCAAAAATCAGTTTTTTGCATTTTTTACCCTAAAATTTTTAAAACACTTAATTTTGGTTTTGACCATGTTATAGAGCTTAAAAAAAAAAAATAATATGGTATTTTGAATTATTAACCTAGGTTAAGTGGTTGCGGAAAAAATCCAAAAAACATGCTCATAAAATCTCCCATGTTAATCTTATGGGAAAAAGGTTTTTGGCTTTTCCTCAGTTAATTTTACTTTAAACTTCACATTTTCTTTTACCAATCACTTCAGCTCCACAAAACAATCATTTTGGTGTTTAAATTGTGATTCTACGTCAAACCGTTGCAGAGATATTCAAAGTGCTAAACACAGTACGTTGTCCAATGTTATCCTTATGGAGAATAAATAAAATTTGATATCTTGATTATTTATGAATGTATATTGATGAAATTTGGTATGTGGCTTCATGTTGTACTGGTATATTGATAATTGCACAAAAAAATAAATGTTTTGTTGGTTGTCCCCGTAGCAGCTAACCTGCATACTCAGCCCTAATGTTATTCTTATGGAGAATAAGTAAAGTTTTATATCTCCCTTAATTATGAACATAAATTAATAAAACATGGTAAGTAGCTTCACCTGGTTCAGTTATATTGATAATTGCATAAAAACTCATTTCTTATCTTCCTCGTTGCAGCAAACCTGCGTACTCAGTCCTAATGTTATTCTTATAGGGAATAAATAAAATGTAATAAATCACTTATTTATGAATGTATTTTTGTCAAACTTGGTGAGTGGCTTTATGTACTAGTGAGAAACATATCAATGCATTGGAAATTCGCTGAGTACGCAGGTTTGCTGCGACGGGGGTATTATACTGATCCAAAGTTTTAAAAGTTTTTATGTGGAAATTCACTTCCCTCACGTCAGCGTGCTGCGTGCGAACTCTTTTTTTATGACTCTTGATCATTGATGTTGTTTACTTTTTTTACAAATTTAAGGCAATTTTGGATCGGTATCAATTAAAGCCTGAAATGTTGTGCCAAGGTACATACAGGCACTAAACAGTTGTTTTTAAACATTCATACAAAATTTGATATCTTAAAGTTGCGTTGGTTTATGGAGATTTTGTACTAATCATATTCAGAAAGACAAAAATCTAGGCACCGGATACCCATCTTTGTTTGGTAACATATTTGATGTCCACTAAATGAATTATTTTTGAAAGCAACTTAAAGGTCAATGAAGGAAAGCCCTATTGATTTATCAAACATTTTTTGAATTTGTATACGTTTAGGATTCATAAAGATTAGAATGTGTTTTTATCACGACAATCCTTCTAAACGTTTACGGCAGATTATGTGTATTTTTTTTAATCAGCTATTTAAACGTGTACAATTTTCAAACAAAAAATAAAAGTTCCTGCAGGATAAAAACTAGCAATAATTTTTTCAAGTTTCCATTAATTTCGTACGTGATTGTAAACATTAATCCGTTCTGAAGACTCTCAGCGACAAATATCTGTATATCTCACAAGGTTTTCCAGATAAAGATACTCGCATAGATTATAACACTTCGATGTATTACTTCCAAGGACTACTTCTCTTTAATACATTAGTGGGTATGTCAACTGTAACTGCAAAATTTATGAAAAAAAAAACTCAATCATAAATACAAAATAAAAATTTTGAAAGAGGTCGATCATTTGAATTCTGTCACATTACTAAGTGACAAAGTCTTATTGCTCTGTGGTAAAACATATTTACAACTTTTACTGACGGATACTACACAAAGTAAGGAATATTATGTCTAGGAAGAACTTCAATACCGTTACTCAACTTTATCATGACCCTCTCAACCATACATCACCATCCAGCAACTTGATTCAATTATTGCGAACACCCATTAACCGAGAACTGCATTCTCATTGTAACATTAGAAATCCCTCACAGCTAAGTGATGAGATGAGGACAGGATTCGATAAACATCAGTTATACCAGTTGTTTGCACCCTTAATCCAATAGTGTGATACTTTCATACCGTTTAAACGCGGCGCTAACCCTGTTACGCTGACGCATGGCACATTACGCTGATTCTATTACCCCGAAATCATCGCCCCTATTGTCCCCCACCCACCCCCTGGCAATCTCCCTACCCCCCCCCCCCCGGCCATTTACTAACTGTGTCTTCGCGAGCACTTTTATAGCCACATAAAGTCGCCTCTTGTAATTCTTAACCCTTCTTTTCTGTCTGATACAAACTGCATTGGTTTATTGAGATTTGTGTGGCAAGGGGGTAAACGATTTAGGAAATAGCTTTTTTCATGTCTTTGTTGGATAGCCAAGTGACATTTGTTGTTGGAGTAATATTTCTTGATCACATATTTATACTTTTGTACGTCAATAATGGTACATCTAGTTCAATAACAAATCAATAATAATATTTCCTCACAAAAATAAAACTGCATTGCTTTTATTATTTCGTTGTGACAGCACCAAAGTTGTTTTCATTTTAAAATGCCAAAATATTGTTTCAAAAATAAACATTTTACTATAAGTAGCAACTGGAAGTTGTTTTGTGGTTTTAATTGATTAGCAAAGAGCAATATATTAAAACTTAAGTGATTTAACCTCTTCCAAGGGAATCACGTAGAACGATTTGTTGTGTTTTTCAGCAACCGCGTGTTAACAACAACAACAGCGCAAAACTCACAACCTGCCGTAAATCATAATCTTTAGTGAAACTGCGAATAAACTAATCACTCATACCTGAACATAATAGCAACTAAAGGTCAACTGAGAATGCGACTGTTTTACAAAATTTATGCTAGGAATTTCCTGTGACCAGATTGTCAATATGTAAGTTTAATAAACCTGTTAATAGGATTATGCCATTTTTGAACAGCCTTGATAGGTGGCTAACCGATAGATTGGCAGGGTTAATATTATTATTATTATTATTATTAACAATGCATATAACCATTTGGGATCTGTTATACAGTTTTTGTTTACTAATCATTTTTATTTATGCCAAAAGCAATATCAGTTTACAATAGTTTATCATACAAATTATGGCGTGAAAATTAATAAATTATATGTTAAAACAAGGGGTAATAATAGTATATTTCACTACTAGTCACGAAAGTGACCTATTTTGGGGGAGGTAGCATTTTACGCGCGAGGCAGAGCCGATGCAAATAACCACCCTAAACTTAAAAAAATATCTATAATATAATAGTCTGTTAATTTTCCATAAGTAAACACAACACGATTTTATAATTCATTTTAGTGTTAAAGTCAGCTGTTTGAACATAGAATTAACAAAATAAATAACGAAATCACACTGGTGCTCCTGTTGAGTAAAACGGGAACTTCAATTGTTTAGGACAGGGAAAGTCAGCTGATCAGTTTTGATTTTGTTGCAAGGAAATAGATAGTTTTCGTACATCTCAGCTTCTTGGTAATAGGCTATTTTCGAATACAGAGTGATGAAAATGCTATTTAGTTAAATGCCCATATTTTATGACCTAAAAAATCTGATGATCCAATAGTTTCAGACGAAACCCTTAGTGTGCACTCATTTTCGAACTTCTTAGTTGCCTAATTATATTTTATATAAATATAAATTAAATCAATTTGAATTAGTTGATGTGCTTATATTTAGTTTGATTTTCTATAGTGAAAATATTTATTTCTCTAACTATAGTGATTATTATCAGTAATTTGATATAGTTTTAAGACTTATTTTCTGCCATAAGTTAGTATTAAAAATAAAAAATGTAAATAGTGAATGAAACTATGTGTGCCAACAACACGTATTATGCTACCAGGACTCATTATGAAATAATTTTGAAGGCCCTTTTACAAAATTTTAAAAAGGATGTTTAATGATTGCAATGGAAGTTAGTTGTTATTTAACGTTAGGTTTCAGTTTGTTTAAAGCATTCATTCCTTACTTATTAGGAAACTATCTAATTAATAACAAAAATACCAATCAAATCTCCACACTACCTAATTTTTCCCTGTTACAGATTCACAAACGTGAAATTGCATATGAAATTACGATACCAGTAATTGTAGTAGTTCCACCTAGTAGATGTATTGCAAATCCCAGTCCGGTGAAGCACAGTTCAGTACAGTCGCCAGCACATTATTAGGGCCGACATGAGGTGCTTATGGCCGGCCCTGATAAGCTTGATTTATCCTCGGACAGTCACAGAGTCAATATTTGGTATAACTACCCCTCCCCCTCCCACAATTAGCCAGGGTACACCTGTCAACAGCGGGGGACATTAATACAGCTGACGCTGACAGCTCACTACCCTCTATATCCCTTCCATCAACCAGCACTATCTTTGACCCGGGACGGATCTCTCTACAGGACTGATCTTAAAATCAAGAATCGCTACGGTGTTATGTAAAACTAAAATGTAACTCCCACTCTTTAGTAGTGTTTAGATGCGTACTGGGTGATGAGACGGCCAGTTTATTCTTTATGGTTAGTTTGTAACAAGATTCGTAAAAGCATGATTACCAACCCCTATCAATAGACCTGCGATTCTAGAGTCACCTACATGACATTCTAGAGTGATGGCAACTTTTGTACGTCAGTGAAAACCGGGGATGAGGTATAGATCACAACTACCTGGTTAAAGTGGTACAGGTACTTAGTGGGTTAAGTGGGTACCCTGGTTAAGTGGGTGGGTGGTTTAGATTAAAAAATCATTTTGCTAACAACATGGAATAACTAGAGAGTATGCAACAGACAGTAAATAATCAACCAGCTTAAGATACACGAAATGGAGAAACCTCAGCAAATATAAGTGTAGGCCTACTAGTGTAGGTGTAGGCCTACTAGATCGAAACCGGGCAAAGTTATTCCATCTTTTGTCTGACTAAAAGAGTTTGTCCTGCCATTTCAGTAGTTTGTGTTCTAAGCTAATATCATATGTTGAAACTATATTTTTATATATTTAGAATGCAATTAAATTAATACCCCCGTAGCAGCAAACCTGCATACTCAGCGAATTTCCAATGCATATAATATTATCTTAATACCACATAAAGCCACATACCAAGTTTCATCAATAT
Organism: Allygus modestus; assembly: GCA_963675035.1. Taxonomy (NCBI): domain Eukaryota; kingdom Metazoa; phylum Arthropoda; class Insecta; order Hemiptera; family Cicadellidae; genus Allygus; species Allygus modestus. The sequence continues at coordinate 288,101,937 of OY776111.1, forward strand.
ACATTCATAAATAAACGATTTATGACATTTTAATTATTCTCCATAAGAATAACATGGCGGCTGAGTATGCAGGTTTGCTGAAATAAGGAACACTAAATATGGGTTTTTATACAAATATCAATATAACTCAACTAGATAAAGCCACATACCAAGTTCTATTAATTTATGTCCATAATTAAAGGAGATAACACGTTACTTATTCTCCATAAGAATAACATGGGGTTGAGTATGCAGGTTTGCTGCTACGGGAACTATCGGCCAAAAAATGGGTTTTTGTGCAAATATCAATAGACCACAATGAAATAAAGCAATATACCAAGTTTCGTCAGGATAAGTTGATAAATAAGCGAGATATACAATTTTTCTTATCCTCCATAAGAATAGCATTGGACAACGTACTGTGTTTAGTACTTTCAATATCTCAGTAACCAATTGACGTAGAGCAATGATTAAAACACCAAATTGTGCGTCTTTTTAAGCTGATTCCAATGGAAAAAAATAAAATTTTACTTTTTCAAAACTTATGTGTAAAAAACTCAAAAAACCCATTTTTGGGGTACAAAACCCCCCCATAATACCCCTTCGGATAGGTCGATCTGTATGGTTTTCGAACTTAAAGTCATAAATGCTGCTTTACACGTTTGTACCAAATTTCATCAAAAATCGGACCTTTTTTACGAGAGTTATCGCACCCACGGACACACATATATATATATATATATATATATATATATATATAAATATATATATATACAGTTTCGAACGAATGGTATTTTTGGGGTCTGGGGACCTCAAAACGAAAAGTTATCATGGTCCCGGGCCTAGGTCTTACCATGCCAACTACGGTAATAGCTTCTTCCCTATAGGGGAAATTCGCTAAAATGGATATTCTTTTGGGCAAAACACGAACTTTAAAGGTGGCCTGTGCCCTTCAGAACGCGAAAACAAAAACCACTTTTAAAAACAACTGATTGAGGCCATTTATATGGTTCCTCAATCGTCAAATCGGTCCAACAATTACGATGGAGCTCTGTTCACAGTAATCATCTTAGAGTATTATAGATATACATTATTTGGAATATACATGTTATATCTCTTAGGGCCGCTTTCCCCAACTCGACTCTTAACTAAACCTGAGATTATTTTGAACTTGGAATTAAGGCAAAATTCGTTTTCCTCAACAGTTTATCTAGCCATTTTATTTGAATCCACAAAATATCGAGCTGGCAACATGTTTCATACGATATTGTTTGTTTATTTATCCTATAGTTAAACTGAAAACAAATATTATTACTAAGGATTTAAGATTATGTTAGCATAGAATAAAATCGTTAAATAGGGTTCTCTTTCTTTAAACCAGGTTTAAACTACATTGGGAAAGCAGAATTTATCATAAACTTAAGTTTAAACCGAAGTTTAAGTTGAACTTACTTGGGGAAAGCGGCCCTTAGAGTCAATTGTTTGTTTGTCTTAGTCCCTACCAAATTGGTAACATTCCTAATAAACTAATGTCGGATAACTTCTATCTAGAAAATAAGTAGGCTCTGCAACATCAATTTGGGTAAAACTAGATTAATATTAGTATTTTATAATCCCTTATAATGTATTCCATAAAAGAGCAAAACAAGCAAGAACAGATCAAAACGGTCGACATTTGAAGTACCCAAAACGGGATGTCCTCCTTTAGCGTGAAAAACTCTCTGCTACCAGCCTCGTCGATTGTAGGACTGAAGATCCCCGGGTAGCCCGATCAAGGGTCGGACGTAAAATATTTTGACGAGGCTCGACTCAGGGTCCCCTCCCTAACCCTCATTAGACCTGGGATCTTCTGTCAACCATCTAAAAACAGGTATAAGGCACTCGGGCCTAGCTGGGACTTTTCTCGCCGGCCCTGTCTATCTCCTCTTCGTAATAATTATTAGTTTCACGCTCACAGTCGTGTTATAGGATATGTATTCCAAATCTTAGACTAAAACTTTATGTTTTTTCTGCTAGTCTTAAAACAGAATTAACTTATCGAACACATGTTAAAACAGACAACAACAAAATAAGTAGGTTATGTATTATTTGTTTAGCAACCAGACTATGATTAAATTTATATAGAGTATAAATTTATACAACCGCACCAAATCAAAACTGAATAAAATATAACAACATTTGTTTTCACTCTATTTAGTTAAGACAAAACTACATTATTTTATATTGTTTTTATAAATGTGTTTTTTTCCACGAAAGTCGCTCTTATAGTTCTCTTTATACTTGTACAATGTTTATCTCGTAAAAAACCTGCGTATTCAGGGAACGTATTATAGTAATGTTATTAATATACTACAATTAACATGAAAATGTGCATTTAGTTTTTTAATAACATCCTCAGTCAACATTGATAAAGACAGGACAAATAATTAACTTCAAAATCAGAATAAATAATTCTTTATTGAGAATAAAAAGATTTTGAAAACTGTTAAAAATTGAAATGACTAATTTAAAAAGCTATAATTAATTGTTTAAATTTTTTGTTTATTTGTCACATTTAGCGGTGAAGGTAATCTTCAAAATGATTGTCTAATTATTGGTTTTTATGAAGTTTTAAGGTAGATATGGTGAACCGGAAAGCTTATCTATCTATATTATTAATACGCTACATGACAACTTTGTAAACAATAAAGCTTTTTCGTTATCCCCACATATATACACTAAAACGCGCGTCTAGGTGTGCAGATGTGGAAACTGGCTTTAGATTTTCGATTTAGGCTTCAGGGCTCTGCCCCACGGGACTTCCAAGTCTCCAAGTTCATATGGAGGAGAGTTTTATTTGGTTTGTCACATGTGCTTTTTCTTCATCCAATTAAATTAAATAAAAATCTGTTACAAGGATGCTATCTAACTACAGACTGGCATTGTTTCGTTTACTATTTAACTATTTACTATTCTCGCTTCTCAACACAGGATGCGCAAGCTGCGCATAGAACATTCTAGTAATTTATGAATGTACTAGCTGTTACCCGTGGCTTCACTCGTGGACAATTAAACCACATTACAAATATTAACCTGACCAGCACTATAAAATCTTTGTTTACGTTATCAGGTCTTTATGTTAATGTGATACATAAGCTCATGCGCAATGTACCTTAATAGGTTCAGTCGTGTTTGGGGGCGATGAATCATCCATCTATATATACATTCAAACTGTCAAATTTAGCGTATTAGTATGATATATTTTTGATATCTAAGAAAATATAAGGGCAAATCTATCATAACTGCAGTCAAAAAGAGCAAACTACCCACATAAGAAAATAATGGAGATTGAATTAGGTTTTTTTGTATTGTTTTGTACTGAAATACAGGGTAGGAACTCCAACCATTAGTTAATATTTAATTTTAAATTACTACAAAATATAAGTGACACATGGTGTGAGGTGTTATTGGTGCCCCTTGTCAACCTCATCAAACTCGATGACAATCCCAAGAGCGAGGCTTGACTCAGGATCCCAGCTCGACCCTCATTAGAGCTGGGACCTTCGGTCAAGCCTCGCCAAAACATCTAAATAATTCTCAGGTCAATTTTAACCCTGGGATCTTCAGTCCGTCTACCAGCTTCGTCAGCTCTGGAGACAAGGGGTCGTCCGGACTTTCAACCGATGTCGAAGGCATTGATACCATTACTAAAGTCGTTCCTGCACTCTCTGGGGACATGGCACACTTTTAGATGTGGCTCACCAAGACTTATAAGAACCAAAATCAGGCAGATGTCACTGAAATGGAGGGAAACACGCCGATAAGCTGTCGAGTCTTCAGAATCTGAGTGCCGACCGGGTTAATATCAGGCCCAGAAGGATGGTGATTGTTCTGTAGTGCTTCCAGTTACTCAATTTCGGTCACTCTTCCCGAAAGGGGCTTAACCAAGCAAGAACTGTGACGGGGAGGTGAAGGTCATATGAGGAAGGACAGTCGCATGTAGCGTTGCTTTCTCTGTGAAGAAAACTGCCTCAGTGTAAATGCTTGGGGTACTTAGCTGGGTAGGAGGCGGTGTAGTGTGTTTAAAGCTGCACTTCTCCGGGCAAAATAAAAAATGAATTTTTAAATCAGTTCGCGCATTAACTCTGTAACGACGCGCTCTTCATGAGTGAAGAGTTTTAGGACAGGTATTCGCCTTTTGGTCCCCAAAAAGGTACGTTCTGGGCCGAAACGCAGGACAGACATCAGTTTAGAGCCATAGATGTAGCCAAGGATTTGTATGAACTAAGTGTATGAACGTGACTTTCTTCAATTGCTTCCTCGCCCCTCCTGAGTCCATCCACCACAAAATCGATCGCCTTGCGGAAAGCATGCTCGAAACCAATGGGCAAAAAGTCGTCACTGGTGGGTTCATCGCTAGCGATATCAAGTGTGAACGGCCTTGTACCAACTCCCGGCGAAATACATCGTGGAATACTATCCTGAAAGAGGGCAAAGTGCCTACACTCTTGGCACCTTGGACAAAGTTAGAAGAGACTTGACATCCGAGTACTCCTGATGTGGATCTTTGAGTGGATGAGTATAATTGAAGGTTTCAAGGACAGCGACCAACAGTACATTGTTTTTGGTGTGAATAATGGTTCGCACAGAACACCTGCATCTAGGGAGGGGCCATGCTGTAGATGGAATACAAACAAAGTAGACGTGGTCACGTTCACCGAAATCATCTCACGGGGTGCGTCAAAGGATTCTCCAGAATCTAGCGGCACTGGCACCGAGACACTAGCTAAATCAACGATGGAGCTAATTATCCCTGCCTGTGATCACTGTACGCCTTGCAAGGAAATCCGGCGTGATAAACTGCGTGTTAAATGATGTTCTCCAGACATCACGGAGCTTCACACAGCATCTTTAAATCCAAATGCCTTGTCATGAGTACGAGGGCACCTGGGACAAATACTACATAGGACAAAGGTTACAAGAATGTGGTCTACAATCTTCAAGGTAGCTTGGAGGCCTCTCCAATGGACCGTCAGCAGGAGCAAAGCTGACAGCTGCAGGAAACCTATGGGGGACACTGACTCCAATACATGGCGTTTGGGTGACAAAATAGTAACCCGGAAACTCGATCCAGCTCTCCATCTTCATCTGTTCAGTAATGAAGAACCGAGCACATCCATTCGCTCCCTAAATAACAATAAAGCTCCAACTCTCGATGGGATCTCTCCTTGCCATCTCTTCATAACGGATGTAGTAAGGGACGATCGACAATTGACGCCGTCGGAGAAGTGCAGAATGCAGTGTTAAGAGCAGAGAGCACAACCATTACTCTGTTCGGGTCGTATTTCTTGTGTTCGGGTCTACGCTTGAAGTCAAGAATGTTTTAACTTAGCAAGATGGTGCAATATGCTGAACGCGTTGAGTGGTTCTCACGCCTTCCACATACTATGAGCCTGTTGTGGCTCATCGAAGATATTATTGGTGGAAATATGTATTGTTATGATCCCTCAACCCAAACCAAGCTGTTTTCGCGGTGATACCTGTCTGTATTTCCGTCAGGATCTATAGAGGCCTAGAAACCCTGATTATACTTGGTTTCTAGGAATCAGACCACGGTACCTTCAGGTGTTTTTCCACTTTTTTTAAAGTTTGATATTGAAGGGTCATTATCCCCCAAAACAGCAAAAAAAATGAAAAATCCAAATATCTCTAAAATGGCTGTTAAAATGTGTTAATAATTTGGTTTGTAATATTTTAGGACCCTAACAAAATTAAATTAGCTGTATTAGAAAATATTGAGTCAGAAAATATAATGCCTACAAGTTTCCAAAATTCGGGTTTATATATATATTTCATATAAATTAAATTAAATTAAATTATTTAAAAGGATTAAAAGGAATAACAATTACGTCAGTTTTTTGATACCGTTTATCTATAAAAAATAAGGTCCACTAAACAATAATCACGTATTGGCTCGATCACTGACGTAACTATGCGAACGAATAAACAGCTCAGAGGCAGGGTTGGTTTCGGAGGCTGCTATTCACACTGTAATGAAGCGAGATTTGAACGGACCGTATCGGAGGTGTTAATAGCAGATGGGTGCCAATAGGCTTACCTCCGTAATCCACGCCATCGGAGTCCGGGCATGCCCGAGGCACAACGGCTGCTGAGAATGCTGCTACAAAAACCATGTGTTTATATAGGTGTGGATGGAGAATATACAACAGACTTTCCCTTGATATGGGAGACCATTAACTAGGGTAGACTGTCACATGTTGTTAAAATTAAAGATTTCCTATTCAATTGTCTTTGAAATAAGAAAATAATAGATGAGGCCTTTGTCAAGGAAGTCAGGGGAAGAAAGCATTTGGACGAGTATCTTGAATCCTAGTTTCTATTCTTAAGTCATAGGTAAAACACGAAGTTATGCAGCTCCTTTTGAAAATAGCTATTTTAGTTTTCCCTTAAATTATTTAGTCCCAATTTCACCAACCCCTGACTTTCCTCAACAAACGATTCAGGCATTTCGTTAATTCAGTTATAACTGGCAAAATTGGATTTGACCATCGGTTAGAACTCCAACAAGTTAATTTATTTGTTTGTGTGTGGTATAGGCTACATTGCAATGGCATATTTAATGGACATCTTACTGCATTTGCTGGTTACACTGCGCTACCATACAGAGCTGAACCAATTTGTATTGTTCATATGCTAAACACTACTCTCAACCATTCTAAGGTCGCCTATACCGAACGTCAAAACTAATTTCCAGAGAATACACACCCACCAGAGTGTATTTACCTTTAATCCCGCATACCGAAGATGCCTGCGGACGTGACACGGGGTGACTTCTAAAGCCGGTGTTTGCAGGAGTTGTTATTTTAGGCGGCGAGGTGTCAGAGTCAGCGCAGGTAGAGTCGAGAGAAGCGTCTTGTGACCTCGTCCATTCTGAGACATAAAGGCGAGTTTCCGGTCCCAGTCCATTCATTCGTGGACCGTAATGACACCCGTTCAGGACTGGGCCAGCCTGCGTGGCGTCTTCCCTTCCACTCTCTCTCCGTCTTCTGAATAAAACCTATCTGACGCCTGACTTTGAGTTGGAATAAGTTATAATTTTGTTTTTATCCCTTGTATATTTAGCCTTAGTGATGAGCATTCTCTAGACCAATAATAAAATGTCAGCATAATTGAAAAGTTGCTAACGTTATTTTCACAATACGAAAGTAGGAAAACGAAAAAAAACAAAAATAATTTAGTTTCATATAAAAAATAAGCATTCACAATAAAAATGATAAACATAGTGTTTTCTGTTTGTTGAGTGCATTTAAAATGCACAACCTAACTTGGTCAATGTTTTGTTTACTTCTAGAGCAAGGGATGGTGAGTGTCGGTCTGCTGTTTATTACTGCTTAATTTTTAGAGCTTTATGAGCTTAAAATAGGATTCGAAACGGTAAAAGATTGGTTATAATTTTTAAGTCAGTAAATTTCTAGATAATGAAATAAATAGAAACAAACAGATTGGAATTACACAATTGTTATGATTAATGAAAATTGTTTATTTAAAAATTCGTATTAAACCAATTTTACAAAATTCCCAGTTCTATCTTTAACCTTTTTACCTTTTTAATAGGTGTAAGCCTAAGCTTTTCACCAATAATCAAACAGAGTTTACGTCTTGAACAAAATCTCGCACATGTCCTTAGGCAACTATATTTAGTAATCCAAGGGGTTTTATTTTTTATTTAGCATGTTGAGTCAATCAGGAGATACAGTAGTTAACTTACTTGTACTTATAAAGATATTCAATTGCATTAGTATTCTAATTTAATTTTTACAGTTTTATGTAATAAACACTGGCTCGTTGGTCATTGTATTTTGTAATTCTGAGGTAGGTCTTCTGTTAGTTTTAAACAGTAATTCACTATATTATTTTAACAAACTCTTAAACTCAATCACAATGGCTGTTCTACAAACCATAAGCATAATTTAAGATGGCGAATGTCATCGGTGTATCTATTTTCTAAAAATTTCATAAATCCAAATAACTTAAGTGCAGTTAACAGCTTTCAAAATTAGAGTATTACAAATGAGAAACGTTGCACAAGTGCAATAACGATATTGCAGATAAATCTACAAGTCTGTTTGCAATGCGGTTACTCCGACTTGTAAAGCTTAATATTTTATTAAACTGCGGTGATAACTCGCGCGGCGGTCGGGTGTGAAGTTATGGCGGCACTCGGGGAGTTAGGCCGCACTCTTGGCACAGCGCGTCGCCAACTCTCAAATATATCGCCTTATTGATAGATCGACACAGAGTTAAACGGATTTACTGACGGGAACAAATCTCGCTCGAGATCGGCGATATTGTTTACAGTTCACATTAAAGGCAATAAAGAGTCATATTTTTCACTGCGGATCATGAGCGCTGTAATGGGGCATCAGATGTGCGCTGCGAGCTGAAAAGTAGCGCGCATTTGTCAAATGTTTTGTTTGGTCGGTGCTGAAAATTTGTTTAAATCTCTTGAGTGATCGCGGATCATCAGTGCGATGGATATTGTTTTATCAACCCCTCTCACCCTCCTCGCCCGTGCCGCCATCTTTTCCAAATATCATTTCGCGATACAAATGTCCCGTTTAAAACAACACCCTGATCTGATTTGATCGATTCCTGCATATTCGCTCTAGTATCGCATTTCAAACCGTGTAAATCACGTTTATGTTATTTGTAAGGTCTTATGTTTTAATCGACTTTCCTCAAATTTGTTTTATTTCTATACCATAATCTTTTAAATAACTGTTATCTTATATTGTTTTGTTTTAAGGATGCTGTTAAACCAATTTAAATAGAATAAATAGTGACTTAAAACCACAAAGTATATTATTCGCAATATATTCTAATAATTATTTGATCAGAGATGGCTAACGTTGGTTGCATTGCGCAGCAAGGACAAACATAACGTAACTATGAATAGACTTTTAAACTAGAGGCCTCTCAAAGATGGAGACACAATAGCAACACGGTTATGGGCGATGTTATCCCTCTGGTTATTATGGAACTCTTATACCTCTCTCCACTGTATGATGTAGGACTTACGAACGCGTCATTTCTATTAAGAAACGTTTACCAGCTGAACAGAACTAGCGGGGAATCTATAACATATACAGTATATGTGTATAGGTGTTGATAATGTTTTGTTAGATTCTCCATTACTAGGAATGCTTCTCTACACCTTATTCACTGAGAAGCCGCGCGGCGAATTTCTAAAGCCTCCTTCAAATAACTAACACTCAATGAACAAATAGAGCGAAAAGAGCCAAAGTCATAGCTAATACAGTGAGCTAGCTGTGGGCATTCCGAGCTAATCGTGCGTACAACTGACTTCTGGGAAGGAGAATGGAGACGGCCGGAAGCGCGGGTATTCTTTGCCAGGGGACACCTGTGTGTGAGATCCCATTCACGGCTAGAGACCGCTGGGCGGGTAGAGACCTGTGAATGGGCGATAATCAAGACAGAGATCATCAATCTGGACTTGGGACACCGCTTCCTGCCGCAACTGGGGCGGCCAAACACAATTAACTGAGGAAGCATACCACAGTTTCAGGAAAATATAATTTGTAATGGTATTAAATAATATTAACTGACCATTAAAGGCAACAATTTTTCTAATGTCACAGAAATCGTGCAGCTTAAAAAAATCGTTGTAGCTTGACTCAGTGGAAGGAATATTTTTCTACGATCTAGTGTGGAAGCATAAGTATTTTGAAAAAATATACTTGTTGTTCTGTCATTCCGATCCGATAATTAAAGAATCAGGAAATCAATAAATCGAAATAGAATCATGATGGCATATGTGCTTTTAGATTTTTAAGACTGATCAATCGCATAGGTACCCTGCTATATCATATTTTTAACTGGATGGGTAGAGTAGAGTGGCCTAGTAATTCTACAGATAAATCCTGAGCAAAACGTAAAGAATCAATTTTACTTTCTCCCCCTTATACATAGTATATGGAGAAAGTATTTTTTTTTGTCAAAATTTTCGTTGTTAGTGGAAATATTAGTTTTGGTGCTCCCTGAACCCAAAAAAGTGATTTTTACGTGATGTATGTGTGTCTGTCTGTCTGTCTGTCTGTCTGTATGTGTATAGAGCTAGAGCCCTAACAAATGGTCCGATTTTTATGAAATTGGTACGTAGGTACTAATCCACGGTATCTCTAGGCTTCTTTTAATTTTTTGGAATTTTTTATTTTTAAGGGCAATTATCCCCCCAAAAACCATGAAAAATAAATATTTCTCAAAAACGTCTCTAACGATTTTGATTAAGCTTTAGTCGTTTGTAGAACTTTAGTTTTCCAACAAAATGACACCACCCGAATTTCTGTGAAAATTCGGGTTCAGAAATTACAAGACTTAAAATATCAAAAATTCTGTTTTTTGGATTTTTTTATAAAAAAAATAAATAAAAATAATTAATTACTATTCACCATCAAAAAGAGCTCAAAACTAAATAATTTAATCTTTTGAATTACTATTCTACGATTACTAGTTGTGGAGAAAATTTAAATTTTCATTTTGCGGTAATCGCAGTACGTTGTCCAATGCTATTCTTAAGGGGAGTACAAAAATTACTATTTCTCTCTTATTTATTGATCAATTTCGTTCAAACTTGATATGCTTGTCAAGTTAGCATTGACCAACAGAGGAATTTGAAATATGTTGCCCCTTAATAACCCTGAGGGGGGGGAATAAGGTGCATTTCCCCTCTTAAAACCACGTATGTAGCGATGGATTCTGTAGTACCTCCTACACAGGGATTTGGGTTGATATTTTTGAGAACAACTTGTTTACAAGATTTTCTGTACATTCGACCGTGCTTTGTATTCTATATTTAGTAAATAAAAAGTATTTTATTCATTAAAGTTGGGATAAAAGGGAGAAAGTATGTGTCAGTTTCCTGATACCGTTTATTTTTAAATAGAATGCTTAGTAACTTTAATGTGTAGGATTTAGCTTGCTAGCACTAAACACATGAAATAAATAAACAACGTTTTATTAAGGAACTTTTCTTACTTTTTAAGTATTTTTTAACTTATTAACTTATTATTGCTTGTCTAACTTAAGGGACTTGAGAACCAGGCGGGGGGGAAGGATGGTCACGTCAAGATCCCGTACCACTCGATCAAACAGCATATTTCCTGTGTTACAAGCAATGGTGCAGGCCTACATACGACAACGTAATCTTTCCTACACTGATCGACAGGGAACTCACGCCCAAGCTGCGATAACCCGTTGATAGTTATCCTTTGTTGTTGTTTTATGTAGCGAGTATAAGATTCTCAATTTTATATATTATGTGTCATCCAATTCACGTGCAAGCGAATAAAAATATTTGATTTTTGGTGTAAGGCACTTTACTTGTATCAACATTGTACACGCTATTAATAAAACTGGACCTAAACTATCAACTACCATATTCTTGATAAATCACCTTCAAGCCTTATAACTATGTCAAACTATATTAGATTGTGAAAGTCATTTATGAAAAACTTTAGGAATGTGTTGCATTCCAATCTACAAATCGTATTTTTCAGTAGGCCTACAGTTTGAGCGTACTTATAATAAAAGACTGACCAGACCAAAGCACGTTAGCATGAACTGGTTCTTTTTTCCACTTCAGAAAAAATGCATTCTTCAAACTCAGCCTAACTACTTAATTGTATAGGTTCTTTACAAATTTACAATCTATTTAGTTTTGAAATGTATTTAACAATAACAATTATTTTGGATATATCTTATTTTATTATATCAACCTTTCGAAATCAAGTAGAATGTAAAATAAGTTTCCTCCATTATTTGAAACAATTCTGTTTAAAACTATGTTTTCGCGGTGTATGCAATTCGTGAGGTATAACTTAAAGTACTTCTTGATAGTTTAATTTATTACTGTTACAGTACTTAAAAGGAAGGAAAGTTATTAACCACATACTTTTGTCCTAACGTATTAGTTATAATGTCTAACATTATCTTGTAAAAATATATTACATCTAATATTTCAAAACTTTAGTTACGTTTTACCAGGAAAACCCTTGTAGTGGCATTCTAGTGCAGGCCAATAGTTCCATATAACACAAGACACCTAAGTGTGGGTTGGGCTGTGGATACTCTGTATTCATTGGCTGTGGAAGGCTAAACATGAAATTCCTGGTGTACATGCCTAACCCATCCTACTGATATCCAAACAAAAATGGGAAAGATTAAAATTTACGGTGTGTTTACTTAGAACAAAACACATTCCTTCATCGTACGACCTCCGTCCCCCCACCGCCACCACTATAAAACATACTGAAACGCTTAACCATACCTCCCCACCCTGACTTGCTCTACGTGACACAATCGTAGTTAACTTAAATATTTTAAATATAATTTTATGCGCAATATTGTAAGGATATAAATATATAAAAAAGATGTTTAATAAGATAGTATATAAGACACTCCAAACACCCAAATGGATATGTTTTATTTTGTACGGAAAATATGAAATAATTACTGATGTATGTGATTGTTGTATTAGTTTCTAAACAGTTTTTCGATCTTAAAACATTTACAGCATTATATTTTAAATTTACGAGTTAAGTAACGCTGAATTGGACCCCCTCCTCCAACAACTTAGTGTAACGTTACGCCATACCCCCTCTCCCCTTAAGTGCGTTACGCAACATGTGATGGTCCCAAGAGCAAATAAAAAATTATTTTTGAATAGTCAAAAACAACGTTAAAAAACATTGTGGAGAAAATTTAAATTTTCATTTTGCGGTAACATTTAAAATCCTATAACGGAACTATTTAAACATTTAAGTTTCACTAATGTGAGTATAAGTTTAAAATCAAATTTGCATTTTATTTACTAAACCGAGAGATGGTAATCGTGATGGTAACTGTGTTGTACCTGTTGAACTGTTTTACAAATAACGACTAGTACATTTTTGGTTAACAGTCCAGTCTTTAAAAAATATGTACTTCCAGAGGAAGGAGTAATAATGCATATTTCTCCATAGTCATTTACTCTTTGTGTATTTTCCCGTTCGACGAACCATTACATTACACAGAGTATTTGTAAAACAAATTGTCAGCTGGCCAACATTAAATAAAATCAATAAATAAAATAAAAGTTCAAATTCACAATTTATTTTGAACTACTCTTACTAACGTAAAGTATAACTTTACGTATTTTACTTTACGTAAAGTTTTATTTTATTTTATTTTTCTTTACGTAATGCTATAAATAAAGTTAAATCAATTCAGGTAAATAGTTAGTTTTGTATCATGCATTGTGTACTTGATTTTCAGGATAGGTTTGATAAAGGCTAGGTTCCAATTTTAAAGGAAGTTAATGCAATAGCTTCAGTTATTGTTCTATTTTAAATGTATTTAGCAACATGCGGTAAGGTAGGAAGATTTAAAAACATTACACATAGGGACATAAAACTTAGTTAGTTGTGAACGTTTGAAAAGGATTTTTAACTTTTGATAAAAGGTGCACCAACACCTTGAGGTGGACAGGGTATCATTATTGTTCTTAAAATTAAAACAATTTTGTAAAAACATTAAAATATTTTTCTCTTTGACTCTACTCGGGCCATTGTCGATTGACCGAGCTGAATCTCGTCGTTCATCTTTGTTACTGTTGAGGTAAAGACATCTCTTTCAACACGTTGACGTTCATTAAACTTTCGGTAGAGCATTACAAACCCGTTTGATCAGCCTCCTTTGTTCCAGCCCAGGTGTGTAAGGGAGACCACAGGGTAGGTAGAAAGACGGGTTCATCGTTCAGAGAGGAGACTATACTCGACTTCTAGACAGCCTGGCACCTCCAAGTCGCCTTCACCTTTACCTGCCCCCGTCCGTCTCTTCCCTCACCAATGACACCCTCATAAAGCCTCTGGGCGCTTTGTCCGTACCGGATATGGGCGGTCACCTTCTTTCTTCTGCCGTTTCTACAAATTGTGTTCCGAAAGCTATAAAGTGAAACCGTTCAAAGAAAAGTCACCCTCGGGTTCAAGTAACTGTGAAATTGGACCCTCGGACTGTTTTGAATCGCGAATGTGCCAAAGTCTTCTGATGTGTGAAATACTCGAAGGTAAGCCCTGACACGGATGGAGGAATGACAACAAGGGGTGTGACAGGCTGGAGATTATCATGGTTGCAGTATTATTTTATAAGACGGTAAATGAGACTGTAAACGCTATTTTTTTAGGGAAAGATAAACAGTACACTATAGTTATAATCTTGATTTTTTCGTATTCCGTATGGAATATTATAAATTATGATATTGCTGTTGTAGATGACTAACAGAATAACAATTATTATGTCTATTCCAATGTCCAAAGTTAAACGAGTTAAAATTAATTTTCCTTAATGACTTTGCATTTCACTACATACTTTTTAAAGCCTTGAATGACGTGATATTGAATCAGATAATTTACCCTCCATTATACCAATTCATATATTTGTCAAACCTATAACCTTTGATCACTGAAATTCACCGGCAGAAGTTACACATTATGGACAATCGTTTAAACAGCTAATATCCGACACCGACAAAGGAGACTGCTATTAAAAAACAATATGGCGGCGTTAGTGGGTGCGAAGTGGGTTAATTTCAGTTGAGCCGATGAGCACGACGATTTATCCGAATCATTAGGGCCAGGAGGTTCCCAGGGCGACAATGGTAGTTGCCGGGACATTACCTTGGGACCGTGGTGGCGGCGGCGGCGATGGTGGTCCATTCATGGTCGGCGTTCATTCATTACAGAATTGCCCGGAATGTGGTTGGAGTAAAAACTTAAAAATCAGGACGTTTTAATTTGGTCGTTGACTTTTTCGGCCAGGTTATTCGGTAAGTACATATGTTCATTACGTCGAATTGCAATAAAAAGTTCCTTGCGTCCTTTTACAGCAAAAATATCTATAATTATATCCGTGGCAGAAAAGTATGCCTAAATGCTTCTTATTACAAAAATAGCAACAACATAAGTGTAAATATATTTTGTAGTGTTGTGAGACATAGTTTATTGTCTCCTGTTTAGTTGTATCAACACGTATTATGCTACTCACGATATTATTTAAAAATATCAATGCATAAATTTTAAAATGAATAGTTAATAACTCATACAATGGAATTCGTTAGAATTAATTTAAGTAAAAACATAGTTCTGCTATGAACTCTATTTAAGATATAGCCTATTCTATCCACGTTGAATACAAAAATATTGTAACACTATTTTCAAAGTAGGCCCTACATAGTAATAATAATAAAATATAATAAGATGTAATTTAGAATTCCCTTAAGATGACATGAAATCCGAAAAACCAATTAGTAAGTCGATTTAAAATCCCACGCCTAATATACCGGAAACGGTACTAAAGGAAATTTGGCACAATCAAAACAGCGTGATGGGTTCGAGCCATTATGTAAACAAAGGGCGATTCAGATTCGGTGTATAATGGCTGTACTGCCGGTCAGCTGTGTATGGAAATGCAGTGTGAACAGGCCGGTCATTAGGCTAGCAAGACACATCTGTGAATCGGGCTTTGTCGCAATTCATTGTGCCGGCCATCATTGCTAAGCCTTGCTTTCATTCCGTCATCGGGGCTCACGCACTGTCCAGGTGGCCCCCGGCCATTAAATGTTTAGGGGGAGGGGGCGGGAGGAATCCGCGCTTTCTACACTGGTTTTTCCGGATTATTGAATTATGACGGGAATGAAAGTCACGTAACTGTCTGTCTTTAGAAGTCAGTTCCTACCGGATAAAAATAAGGATTCACAGATAGCTTCATTGTTCTAGAATTAAAATACCGTAGGAGACACAACTCCTTAGTCCTAAAATCTTGTAACATAGGCCTACTGAACTTTATAAGAGCACATTGGATACTAATAATTAAAGAATAACATTTGGTGTGGGGTTTTGATAACTGTTTAATTTATTGAACTCTTAATTTCACTTCAAAGTGAGACAAATTTTAGTAAGGGCAGGTGTCCTCTCAAGGAGGGCTTATTATTTCGTTTTAAACGCACGTGTTTTATCGTTAAAGACTGAAAGTCAAGAATAGCAAAATGAGTTTCAAGGATTTATTTGCCGGTAAATAGACCCTCTCCTGATGTAAAATGATATGCAAAAATATATGTTATCCGTGTGCAAATATTTCGGTCAATTTAAATTAGGGCCACATCATGTTGTATTATATGTAACATCTGTTGCTGATAACCAGTGTTTACTGTATCCGGTGGCAGAGCCAACAATATTTTCCAGAGAGAATACAGGCAACTCGATGGGTAACGCGGTCAGTGTTAATGCGAAAGAGTCAAAATTAGGCTTATAGGGACGAGGTCAAAGTCGGACATCGTCAAAGTCAGACTGCGTCAAAGTCGGACGGTGACAAAGTCGGGCGGTGACAACGTCGGACGGCAACAAAGACGGACAGCGTCAAATCCGGACACTTTTGAAACTGTCCTGGTTTGTCGGGTGCGTAAAGCGTCAAATTCGGACACTTGTATTTAGTTCCATTGTAATTCGTCAAAGTCGGACAGCGTCAGACTCGACAGAACCATCTCAAAACCCAATGGGACGATTGGTACGGGATCGCGGCTCCACGACAAGTCGAGGGAACCAACAATAAAATTAATTTATTTGTGAAACATCAAAACTCGCCAGTGGAATATAAACGCTATAAATGTGAGTTTTATTTACATTTATTTGTAAACGTAACAAAACTCACTAATGTAATATAAACCGAATAAAGCTATGAATTGTTAAATACTCTTAAATAGTAGCGGAACGCCAAAGTTAGTATAATAGTCAAACAAATGCTGCAAAAATGACTAATTTGTAAAACAGCGCTAAATAAGGTTCCCGGTACAAATAATTTCCTCGACACAACTATTATCCCTTGCAGTACTTACAAAAAATTACTCGTCAAAACGAAATATTTATTTATATATTCATTTTGTACGGAGTAACTTTTTCTGATCTACGTATTACGTATGTATTAGTTTATCCTAACTAAGTAACCCACCTGAAATTTCTATTAAAAATATACAATTCATCTAATTTAATAAACTGGCTTGATGTAGGCTTACAGCCAACGAGCTCGTTTTAAGTGTTAACATTTGGGGAAAAATAATTATTAGAACATGACTTCAAACTAAAATATCCCTCTTTAATCCTTATCACACATGTCATACTGAAGGTAAGCTCCCCCCCAAAAAAATATTGCTTTATACATCGATTGAAGGTTATGGAAGACTTAAACGGCAGTATTTTCATTGGTACTCAATTTGTTGGTTAATTAGTTCCCCTCAAAAGTTATCAAATCCATTAAAGTCAACGAAAAAACATCGAATTTATAAATAATTGATGAATAGGTGCAGGAATGGAAATTGTGTATATCAAAGAGCAAGGAGGTCTATTGTTATTAGTGGAGGTAACTCTAGTAAACGATTAGCATTGAAATGCCGTGCTGGTGACTTTGTTAGGTCTGTACAAAGAGGGGAAGATTCCTCGTTCTTTTAGCTGCCGTTATATGGACTGTGTTAAAACTTTGGCCCGATTTAAATCAAATCACTTGACCAAAGTAATCAAAATGTGAAACTATAGTTTTTCTTGGTGTGTACATTCATTCTCACTTGTTTGCACATTATGATGAAATGTTAACGAATAAACAGATGTAAGTTTACTGATAACAATAAATGAATCGTGATTCGTTTGATTTAGTTTGTGATACGGTATGTTTGAGGGAATACTCAATTTTCCTCAACACAAAAGGTGATGGTGGCTCACAGATTTGCTGATCCGAGATACCTTCGGTTATTTCAATAGAGTTTCATGACAAACTCTAAAACGGTGTCGATCAGGTGACGTATCCACAAATTGGAGCATTGTAACAAATCTGGAATATTATTGTTGTACAAGAATCTTTTTGCAATTATCTTGGGTCTAAAAAACTCCAGACGCGTTACTGACCCAAACGTTTTCAAATTTGGAGGTGGGGTGGGGGGCTGGGATATACACCGATATCCTCCTGGCTACGCCCATGCCTGTTTTAGCAGCTGCAATTCAACTACAGTATAACTATAAAAATAATCCCCATGTTAATCATATGGACAAAAATTTACCTTTAAGGACGTCTCGTGCCTTTTATTTTCTCAATAAAGATATAGAAAATTGAAAACCTTTTGGCACAACTACGAGTCAGGAAAAATTGTAAAACCTTATTCGACAAAATCGCTTCCGGAGATCTCTCAACAAAGTCAAGTTCATGCAAAAATATAAAAAGATTCGTTTTCAAGACAATATACTTTTAACACACCTGATCGTCTTATAGCGAATTTAGCTCCAACGGAATTCTTTAATTAAATAATGATCCTTTATTGATCTAAATCGATATAAAAAACCATGTTTAATTTTTAAAAGTGTTAATTTTGTTGATCTAAATTGATAATTTCGTTGTATTTAAAACGAAAACAGATTAAACACAATTCAAGAAAATTAAGATATTTAGTGTAAATAAAATATATAGGCTAAAATAATAAGGAAGGAATTAAGATTTAGTAACTTCATTAATGGAATAGAGACAGTTTGAAACAACTGAATTGATTTTAGTAAGTAAATATAAAACGCTCGAATACTCGTCTTTTACCGACTGGATTAGAAAAGTGATAACGATTGCACACCACATTTGACAGGTCAGAAACATTAGGCCGGCCATTCTGATATAGGTTTGCACGGTTTCATATCTCACTTAGGCAAATTTCAGAATGGGGCCGTACTAGGTTAAGGGGAAAGTAGAACTAAGACCAAAGTCAACCTAGTTAAATCCCCAATATAGTAATATCTTATTCCATTATTTAAAATTTCCAAACGTTCATAATGTTAGAGCAATAAGATATTTAATTATTTATTGACATGTAAAACCAATAAATAGGGCGAAGCTTTTATTTGAACCAGGACACATGAAGAACAATTATACTGTTTGCTTTGGAACCCCCGTATACAAGGGTATCCTCAATCTTAGCTTTTATTCGCTTCAGACGTACAAGCGGCAAATAAGATCTCTGCGTTTGTTCATAGATATCAATATCTACTCTATCCTGCCCAAGTATATTATGTCAGTACTATTTATTGAGTTAGAACAGCTGCCATTTTATCATTTGAAGTGAACTAAAACGAAGATATAAGCGATTCGTAAAAACAAAGTTGGAAATGGAATAGTAAACTCACACGCATAGATCTTTGCCGTTAACTAAAGGAACCAAATTTAGAAATTTCAGCATTATTATTATTATAAGGTAACGTCAACTTTATTTCAGTTGTTCTGAGGAATCACCGACCGAACGTCTGAGCTTGGTGCCAGTTGTTTCGTCAATTGAGTTCAAAGTCGCAGCGGTCAGTTCCCACAGTCCTGTTTGCGCGCCCGCGGCTGAGCTTCGCTGATCCTATTACTTGCTCCAACTCTCTCTTTATTCCATTGTCTGGCAATTTTACTGCTTTTAGACCCTTTAAGAAAATATTGTTATTATAAAAAAACAAGTATAACATTGATCAAATAAAGCTTTTGATCTGGTTTTATTTTCTTCGGTTTAAAATTAATTAGCACTAGTCCCAATGTTATAATGAATAATAGTCTTATGGACAGCCTGGCTCTTAACTCTTGCAACGCACTAAACAACTCCCTCCAAACCTACCTCCTGTTAAAAACGTTATTCGGCAAATAAAAATTCCCTTATCAAACGTAAACCTAACAAATAAATGTAAATTACTCTTGGCAGAAGTGTCTATATTTGATCATACTAAGATTCAATCATCTCTGTCCACATTCACTTCTCAAACTCATTACACAATTTTGTACTTGATTTCAGTGGACAATTTGTTGACAAACATTGGTTTGTTAATTTGAAATTACACATGAGATAATCAGGGCAATTCTGCCAAGTAGGTGTTAGCATTTTCTAGAAATATATATTTTTATTTGGTAAAGCCATATAATCGTCCTGTTGATATATTAACTTATACGACTCTGAAGGTAACGTCGCGTCAGAGGTGACCGCTTGACGTTAGACATACTGCTACCGCTTTCAATTACACTTTTCTCTCTAAAACTATGTCATAAAATTAAAAGTCCGCACACTATATTTTGATATATTTTCAAGTACCAGATCAAAGTTGTTACACAAATAAAACCGATGAAGCCTGTTCAATTCTTCAGTAATATATGGTAATTCTGAGATAGCTAGGCTTGTGCGGGCGCGGGCATTACACTTGTATACAAGGGCTTAAGTTGCTTAGGTCACGTGGCCCAGGGGTCCTAATCGCCCCCCCTACCCCTCTCCCTCGCCACTCCGACACGCGTGGCGTGCGGCAGCCGTGTAAACACCCCAGACTTATCTCTCGTATCGCAATCAAATACCGCTTCCCTGAATACAATTAGTGAGAGACTATCGCTGCTTAATCCCAGTCTCATGTTGGACTGTGGAAGGGGGAAGAAGATTTTACACCGGAAAATACCTCATTGAGTTATTTAACGGGAAGTTCCGAAATCGGGGAGTAATCCACAAAACCTCAGTTTTAGTCAGTTATGTTACTTTGGTTAGTAAAGTTCAAATCATGAAGTTAGAATCATATAGGGTTTAAGGTGGTAGGGCCTATATACAAATTTTTGTATACATCTTTTATCATGGCCTTTCATAATGTATAATATAAATGTTGAATTGTGTACTAGTTATGACAAAATATTATATTCGATAAACCACGTTAAATAACAGTTTATTTTTACAGTGTATAATGGGAAAGAAAAATGTCTTTGAGTAAAGCTAGAAGTATTATTTTCTTTAATTTGTTGATTATTTGTACACGTGTAAATAGTCATTACCATCGATTTTGGTATTTTAATATTTTTAAATACATAATAATTTAAGAAAATCTCTCGACCGATGTTACAGAATTAGAAGAACAATATAATGTACACAAAATACAATTTTTAACTAAATAAATATATACTAACAGTTTTCTAAAATCAGGAAACATTAAAAATATTATGCCAAACATATATATGGTGTTTGTTCCGGTGGTCAGTGTGTGCAGGTGATCGATGCAAGGACATTAGCCCCACACCTGCGGCGACCCTCGCGCCCGACCCTCGGATGTGTTGAAACAACAGTCTTGATCGACGATATGTGCTGAAGAGGATTGAAAATGTACTAAATCACTTGCCTTTTGAAGCCCTTTCTAACATTATAAAACAAAAATAACTTTTTAAATTATTGTGTGAAATTAAAAACATGGACCAAATTTGGACCAAAAGCTGATAAATGTTTCTCTTAATGATGTGTATTTTTAAGGTAACCATGTATGACAAATTTATTTATTTATAATTATTTTTATTGTTCTAATTTATTCTCTATGTTTTCTGAACATTTCGATATCTAACATATTGATATTTAGTTTAAATTAGTAGTAGTAAAAATCTGTTTTATTTGGTTGTGTGCGGTGAATTTAAAAAAAGAGTCGGTGACTGTTTTTTTGCCTCTAGCGAAAAACAATTTTTTCAAACGTAAGTAGACTTTTCTCCTAAACTACTTGCTCTATCAATTTGACATTTTTCACTGGCACACTATGTATTACCTATGATGTTAACCTATTTTTAATATGTAACTATGGTAATTGAAAGCATACAAATTTTGTAAATGTTTAAGCGTACCAAAAGTTGTGCATTTTAACATGCGCGGCATAGGGAGTACGGTTACCAGATGGTTCTAACTCCTGTAAACGTAAATTATTACATATGTTTATGGTTTAGATTCAATAAATTGTTTGATGCAATAATTTAAGTTTAAAAATGCCATATTTCACAGTGAAACACTTCGGAATAACAATAAAATTATATTATTGAAAAATAATAATTTAGTTTTCTTTCAACTATAGTTACTTCTTATAAAACCTTCGATATGGTACATGTTATAAACCATATAAGTTGAGCTGAAATTATATAAATTACCAACCTCCTCTAATCATCCTGCTGTAAACCGGACATGATTGGACGGTCATTAATTAAAACACTGCCGATGAAATAGCCCAAGTTAATTAATTAATTATACCTGCACATCAGAGATGAATCTCAATAAATATCAATCAATGATAAGCCTCATTTAAATCTGCTATTGCTGCCAATATTCCATCATTTCAACATCAGGTCACGTAAGTAATTGTATTTAAATATCAGATTAATTTAATTTGCAAATCATATTTTATTGAGGAGATACAGAGTCAGACTGTTCACTTTAGTTATGTTTGTTTTACAGTCATCTTAATATATAAAAGGCAAATCCCTCACTCACTCATCACTAATTGTCCAACTTCCCGGGATGCTAGAGTGGTGAAATTTGGTATATTGATTCTAGAGGTATATAAAAGTAAATTGAAAGTGTTTTCACACCGATTCAACTATGGGGCTTTGCCCCATGGACTTCAAAGTTACCATGTATTCCTCAAGGACATTTGAAAATCCAAACAGCTGATCTTGATTCGTAGTAGTTCCACGGGCTAATCACAGAATACAGCACACACAACTGTCATAGTTTACGCGGGCGAAGCCGCAACCGGTCTGCTAGTTTAATATGAACTAGTAGGTGCCCGTCGAAATTCGACGGATAAAATACTAAGTTCGACCAATACTCTGTAGGAACAAAAATAAATACTTGACTTAAAATATCACAAATTGTGAAAATGCACATTTATATATATATATATATATATATATAAAGTACTTATCGACCCCTCAAACCGACCACATGCTCCTGGTCAAAATTCTCCCATATGAATAACATGGAGACATTTTAGGACTTTATACTTTACATCATTCAACGAACTTAAAGGGAGAAAATGGTAAATCTGACAATTTTGGGGAGGATCGGAATGTTGAAGCTTCAAATTTGGAACAAATTCCTTGACTACACGTTGCCTGGTTTTCTCAAAGTAAGGCCGAGTTCCTCAAAGTCCTAGGTAAATATTCTCCCATATGATTAACATGGAACAATTTCAGGATTTCATACTTCTTATAAATTAACGAACTTAAAAGGAGAAAATGACATATTTGACAATTTTGGAGAATATCGGAATGTTTAAGCTTCAAATTGGTACAAATTAACCACACGTTAACTGGTATTCTCAAACTAAGGCCGAGTTCCTTCAAAAATATTTTCCCATTTAAATAACATAGAGCGATTTTTTAAATGTCAATATTAAAAAAAAACTGAAGCGGTATTTTTGAGTTTCACATTTTTCTGTTATTTTTCAGTATAAAAGCTTTAAAATAACATATCGTTTGTCCAGATTGGTTGAAAAATAAGAACGTAGTGGGCCGAGAACGAAATTCCTTAGATAATTAATAAATAATATTGAGATTTATAAGTATTATTAACAGTGTAAGTTGCTTTCCTTATGCAAAATATATTTCTTATTATTGTTGCTTTTTATATAATGCATTTATAATAAACAGCAATACAAATTCGATTTCAAACCCTGCTTAACCTTTTTATATAACAAAGAAATGAAGGATAGAATTCCCAAAAGGTTGCGACAGGGTTCCCCGGAATAATCAGGGTCCTATACTGTTTGTATAACACCGTGTGTATTAAACG
Source organism: Allygus modestus (assembly GCA_963675035.1). NCBI lineage: Eukaryota > Metazoa > Arthropoda > Insecta > Hemiptera > Cicadellidae > Allygus > Allygus modestus. The sequence continues at coordinate 288,125,593 of OY776111.1, forward strand.
GCGCTCTCAACTCCTATGGGTCACCTTTTGTTTACTATAGACAAGTATGTAATTGTTCAATTGCATCTATACGGAATTTAATTTTAAGTCTACAGTGTATTAGCTATTTACATTTAACTAAAGTATAACATGGTATTTAAAATTTACATGTTAATAAAACAATAAAACTGTCGTTTCATACATTTAATTCCTGATGTAGTTTTTTAATTACTCTCTAATTAAATTGATTAATTGTATACACTGAGAAGTGGTTTAAATACCTGCAGTCAAGGTATACACTGAGTTTATATTTCAGAGAGAGGCCTAGAGCACTTCTTCAAGTACGTGACTTTAGTCCGCAAGGTCCCGGGTTCAATCCCTGCCAGTCACCAATGGCTAGTAGCAATGTGGTTATTCCGCTGATCGGTGGCTTGGAACCCAACCCAAGTTGGTTTTGCAGGAAACAAAAAGGGTAGGCGAGTGGAGAACTATGATTATCTTGCCCTTAAATGACATTGAAGGTCCTTCGGTATTATTTAAATTTATTTATTTCTTATTGATCTCAGATACTTTATATTTAGTGAGATACTTTTAGTAAGTTAGCCTAGTTGGTTTTGCAATGTATAACACAATTGGAGAAGAATAACTTTTGATTATCAATTATTAAAAGAAAATTGTTCGCCTCGTTAAAAATCCTTTCCTTTAATAACTAGGCTATCAAGTTTTCAAAATTTTTTGGACAATCTGTAAAACGCGCGAACTTCTGCATGTATCTCCGCGCCTTTATTCTCCCAAGCTTATGTGCAAATGGACCGAATCTTAGAAAGTGCATAGTGGCAGCGCTAAGTTAGCTTTCCTTTATATTTACTGATAATTGATCAGTGATAAATAAAATACTTCCAGATTATTCAGATGATTCCTACGTTATTTTATGTGATTGAGAGCGCATTAAATTTTAACTAATCTACTAGCCATCAGTTACAGCTTGGTTTTAAAAAACAAATGTTATGCTATGTAACTAAAATTAGGAAATTTAGATCTTACAAAGAGGTCTATGGCTAACTATGTCGGCAATTTAATCTTTCCAGTTCCAATTCTCACCACCAGAAGTAGCACAACCGCGGGCAGCCAAACCATACGTCGAGCTGGTTCCCCGAGATGCCGCTGCAGCAGCACTAGCTATGTATCGGTAATGCAGCTCAATAGTTCTGATGATTATTTTTGGCCCACAATTGTCTTGTCATTAAATTATTTTTTTAAAGGTTTGCTACAAATAGTCAAAAAAAGTTGTACTATTCCCAATTTGGTTTGTGTTTTTAGTAAATATGACAAAGTATTTAAATGTTATTGTAATGCAATTTTATTTATAAGTCCAACACAGAAGGGAGCATCAGTGATTTACCTACCGCGGTTAGGCCCAGTGCAAGTCAAAACTCAGGAAACCCCATAACACCTCAGGTGTGATGTTTATAAGTTAAAATATGAATTCAGTCCAGAAATGGTTCAGTTACTTATAATCCAATAGTTAATATCTTCATACAATTACATTAAGGACAAAATGTTACAACTTTTTTGATTCAAACAGGTTTTTCATACATCTGACGGTTTTTAAGATATTTAGCTTTGAAAAACAAAAACAACCTCCATTTTGAGATATTACAAAGTAGAATTCCAAAACTTGATATTCCATACCAAAATGGGTATTATTAGATATAATACTTGTACCAAGTTTGAAGATGTTCGTAAGATATAACGTATTAAGTAAAAAACACAGATAGACTGAAAACTAAGCATTTTAGGACATAATATGAACTTTTTTCTTCCTTCTCATATAAGGTTTCATATCCCAAAACCCTGAAAGGTTTTTTTTCAAAACACCCCGTATAATACATACGACGATTCCCTTATTAATTCTAAAACCTTTTATATACCCTTAAACCTGATATACTCGTCAGCCCTACCATTAAAGCCCTACCAGTAACAAATTTTCTTTCAAGCATGCGTACCAACAAAACTAATTTAAAACTACCCTCGTATATTTATGCACATAATCTTTAGGTTTCAGGTCCCTCCCTCAAACCGATCCCCAAGGCAGCCCCAAGGCAGCCTCTGTCAATGATCAGTTACGCTATTGTGCAGCACGTTTACGCATCAAATGTTTAGAACCGTCAGTATCGACGTACAACGTTTTACAAACAATTTATTTCTACATTGATTTTGCATTTCCATAAAGGGAAACGCACGTCCATAATCTACGGTCCGCTTCGGGTCCGCTAAAGATGATAAGATGTTTCCTAGAATGGGACGTTTTCTTCCCTCCAAGGTGGAAATTAAAAATAAAATATGTAATGAAAGGAAGTCTATAAAAATTACAACTGGTTTAATTACTGGTTGTATTAAATAGTACTGGTCAGTTTAAAATAATACAAAATAATAGTTGAAGTTCTATAGGATTAAAGTTATTATTGATTTTGAGTGAGAAATAGGTAGATACACAAAATATTTCGTAACAGTTTCATGAAGTCCAAAACTAACTTAAAGGTCGAGGTCATAGTACATTTGTTTAAATATACGATGATTGAGTACACAGCAGGAACCACCGAATGTTTTATTGTTAGGTATGGTACGGATTCACCCTATTTTACATCGTTATTTGCAGAAAATCTAGACATTTTTTGTTTACGTCACATTGGCAGACAAAGCATGAATTGATTATTTTCCATCAGATAAACTAAACAGTTAAAACAAAAGCCTCCTCGGCAGTTAATACCTTTGATTTGTCTTCAAAACAGTGATCTGTGTTTGGAAGAAAATTGAATCAATTTTGATACAAATGATGAAGCTAATTCATGTAAAGCAGTAGTGCACCAATAAATCCTCTAAATTATGGTTAAATTTTCCATAAACTTGTCATTAATTAAAGGGTTATGGTTATATACATATAGGCCTAACGTGAACAGTTCGAGTTTCAGAACTCACCATTAGAGGCAACCCCGCGCGGTTTAACATACATCGAGCTGGTTTCCTGCATTGTCGCTTTAGCAGCACTAGCTAGCTATGTGTCGGTAATGCAGTCCACTGCTTCTTAATATTGAGTATCATTGATCGTATACTTTACAGGTTTACTGTTATTCTGCCAATTATTGGTCAAGTAACTCACCAATACAACTGTGCTAATCACAGTAATGTGTGTAATGTGTAATACAATGCTTTATACCTAAACAATCTATCTCTATTGTGTTTGAGATAATATAAATGTATTCATATTGAACTATGTTATAACTATATAGCTTTAAACAAAAATGTAATGAGTTTTGAGGTTACCTGTGGAATATCTTCGTGCTTTGTGATACAATTTACCGTGAAAAAAACAATACAACGTACTCCAGTTTGTATGACATAGAAATCTTAGTTTTAGAAAAGGAAAACTACGATCTCAAACCAATACTTAAATTTTGAATACAAGGCGATGAATACCTTTTTGACTTCTAATGGTATAAGTCTTATGTGGTGTTTTAATTTACAAAACCCACAAACAACCTTCCTCAGCCCAAACAAAATAGATATAGCGTTCATTTAAAATTCTGGGCGTGATGACTTGGGTATACTACAATCGTAGAACTGTTACAAGTTTTGATAATTATGACCTGTTCTAGTGTTTTTAATTTCCATAATACAGCTTACAGTAATAAGTACATAAGTTACTGATCGACTCTGGAAATGACTTAACTGTTTGCACCGCTATTTTGGAGTTGAGAAAATCTTAAGCTTTTAAAATTGCCTGGCATCAATTGAGTCACAATTTTTCTCAGGTCTTCATAGGACGAGAAAAACAGTGTTGCATATTTTGAGTAATTGTCGTCAGCTCGAACTCGGAAATTCGCTTATTTAAAATAACACCAATGGTTGAAATCCATACTGAACATAGTCAAACAAACAATAAATTACGACTTGCGCTAAATTTCGTTGTTAAAATGTAACCTAGCATTGGCTATAAACAAAATCCAATCGTCCGTACAAAGGAATACATTATTTCTTTATTAATTCCTAGTTTTATAAGGTCTTTAACTTTTTTAAATTTAATTTTTTTCATTTATAAGCTTCAGATAATAGTTTAAGATAGCGAAACTAAAACAACTCAAGATATTGCTTAGATACAAAGAAATATCACGCTATAAGTGCCTACAATAATGAACTTTCATATCGCTTTAATTATAACTATTAATTAAAGAAAGTAAATTAGGGATTGCTACAAATTTACAAGTGAAGTGTACTCTCAGACTATAGTTTATTCATGCCAGACAGTGGGGGAGTGGGCCTATCTCCTGTCGCCCGCCGAGGCCTCCCCCGGGTAGGCCTCTGGGACTCTGGTGTCCCTGGCGTCCTGGTCCCTCAGCAGTCTCCTGGCCTCGCACACCGCCGCCGCTCTCAGCTCGCTCTGTCAACACACGGCAACTTGAGCAACCAGTCTGGGTGGCTTAGCTTTAACACTGTAATCAAATCTTCTTTGTTAATATTCTGGAATGACTGAAAACTTGTTCCTGAATTAAAGATAGTTCAAAACTATAATTGTTGACAAAACCTTTAAGTGTACCAAAGTCCGCAGTATTTACTGGAACTATTTAACACTGATAAAAACGCGAGAAATTATAATTTAGCGAATTTATCCTATATAGGGAAGAAGCTATTACCGTAAGTCTCATTTTAAGACCTAAGTCCGAGACCATGATAACTTTTTGTTTTAGGTCCCCAGATGCCAAAAACACAATTCGTTCAAATATATATACATAGTGTCTCACGTAAGGTGTCTGAACCCGATTGCATACGAACTACTTGACCTAGAAGGATGAAATCAAATTATTTCCCACTAAATCAACTCCAAGGAGTAACGTAAAATTAGTTTTAACTTGTTTAAAATACAGGGTGTACCAAAAACTGAGGTTCACTAGTTCAAATCTCGGAATTTTCAAATGTAAACATAGGTAATGTTATAAACAGTTTTGAAGCCCTTTAACAGACAAACATTTTGGTGAAAACCGAACTCACTTATCTCTATCCGTTTAAAAATGGCGGCTATTTCTGCGAAAAATATTAACATTTACGGAATACCCTGTTTCTGCTAAACCACAAGACATAAATTTATTCTGATTCAAATTTCTTACTCGTATTGAACTCAGCTTTGCCCTGATATGCTACATGCCGGTGTTTAAAACATATTAAAAAACAATACAAAATTATTGTTTTGAAAATGTTTATACACCCAAAACTAAAAAAGTCAAATAGTAACGTGTATCAAAAAGTATATCATTTTAAAGGTCTTAGAAATCCTAACAACTTTCTAATTTACATCAACCTCGTATCTCTCTTTGTTTTAGCAATCAACAAAAATCGCGATTTCCCAATAAAATACATGTTATTTCTACATAACTCATTTATAAAAGACGCCTCAGAGTATTTGAAAGTATTATGTAGAAATAACATGTATTTTATATCGGGAAATTTTATATATATATGTCCGTTAACACAGTAAATTTTGAAAAAAAAACATCCGATTTCGATTAAATTTAGCACAAACTTGTAAAGCTTTTTGATAATGTTTATTTACATTTATATAAGACTGCAGAAGTTAAACTGTTATTGTTAAATGTAGACTACTTTTAAATATCTTTCACTCAATATTAGAAGAGCATAACAAATAAATAATATTGAATAATTGTATTCAAAAGTATTATTATTATTATTCGTTGTTAGATTCCATAAGAGTATTGAATGGGAAACTGAAAAACAAACAGAAATATATATATATATATTGCAAGTGTCCATCTAAATGTCACCATCACTTTGCATATAAACGTTATTGTGTTGTAGGGTGACCACTGGTAAGATGACACTCGTGTTTAGAAGTAAAACACGTAGTTGTATTTTATTGTTTCCTTTTACGTTCAAATAATACTTTTTCAATGGAAAAGAGAACAAATTCACAAGAGGGATATTTTGCACTATAAATTATAATGTTTTCGATCAAATGTTATAAAAAACCTATTTATAGATACAAAACTTACTCAAAATAGACAGATATTAATCATTAGGTCTGATAATTACGTTTTTATATTTTTATAACAAACTTACCATACTCTTTTATTAGGTTCAACCCAAACAAATTTTATAAACTGCAGAACAGCTGTCAAAATGCGTTTCTAAAGTGGTAAAGCATGATATGTTTTATGGGTAACTTTTACGCCACATTTAATTTTATCTGATCAATTCTTGGTCAGTACTACAGAAGCAAACTCGCTCATGACATGTACATCGTCATATACATATACATCATAAATTATATATCATCATAATGGGTGTCATTACATATACATCATCGAGGCTGAACCAAAGTTTACCTTTTGTCTTCCAAATAAATTAACTGACCTCTGCCAACTGAAATATATCTATTGACCGTCTCACGCTCTAGTTATAAACATTCAGCTTAGTTAATAGCTTGAGAGTATATTATGGTACTATACTGTAGAGATTCTACCATGAGCGTGTGGCAGACGGCGAGCGGAGGGGGCAGGGAGTCCATACACGTGGGGACCCCAGCGACAGCGCGCTTGCCGTTCTTCCAGTCTCGGGAAAATGTTATCTGAAACAAGCTGAAAGTAAAACAGCGGGAAAAAATTAAGAGGCGTAATTCTTCTGTTCCCATAGCAATACGTAGAAACTATTTTTTTTAAAGACAAAACCATAAAACAACAGTTTCACAGCAATGTATCGGTAATTAAAGTTTAGGCATTTTTAGTCAGTAAACGTGATCAAACTAGTGAAAGTCAATACCGGAGGTGGAAACTATTGATGTTGACGCGTTGACGGCAGTGGTGATGTTGATGGTTAGTATAGCAATAATTCTTTACTTAACTACAAAATACAACTATTACAAAAACACTTTACCAACAAGTTTAAATAATCTCTTTTATAATTTTATAGATAACAAAACTCACCTAATAAAATAAAATATAAACAAATATCTAAGCAACCTATTAAGATTCAACGTACTAAATAAAGTATCAAAGACACAATCTCCCATCAAGCAAAGTAGTAAAACAACTTGATACAGTGTTAGACTTGTTCAGTAACTTTAAGTATAATCAAGTTTTTCTCTACCCACAAGAGTTGTCGAAATGTACAACTTGTGTTTGCAAAGTTATTAAACTTCAAAATTTCTAAACATATTTTACAATAACGCCATGTTTTAAGAAGATAAAATTGATCTGGAAAACATTCAATTTCAACTACTATAAGAAATAAATGGTTATCCATAGACGATCATGCTTGGTGCTCTATGTGTGTGTGCTTATGTGAAGAAACAGCGTTTAGCTTATGCAAACTTATAAAGAGTTGTGTTGGCATTTCAGTAGTATTTGTATTTTATCCTGCGTGTAACACAGTAACTGTACCCATGATATCCATATCGTATAGACTAAGCTAAGTTGTATAGGATTAGTTAATACCCACCAAAGTTTTTATTTTAGTCATCAACTTCTTAAATTACTCGTAGATGAATAACGTCGATAAAAATGAACCACAATAAAAAACTAGATGCGGTTCGTAAGTTTACTATTAAATCGCAGGAAAAAGATGGTCAGTGCAAAACATTAGGTAGGTAATCATATTATAATAAGCGAATATACACTAGTTTTAGAGATCTAAAAAACAACATAATAGTAATATAATTCTTGACGGTATGAGATTGTAGATGGTGTCATTAATTAATCTTGATTGGCTACTTACCAGAATTTAAAACACTTTAATTTAAATATGTGACTTACCGTCAATTATTAGCAATCCAGTGAATAGACTTAGGCTATTCTGTACGCGTTCAGCAACTAGGCTGCATCATCAGCAGAAGAACCGTTTTGTTCGTGTGTTCTATGTGTGTCCAAAATACTTTGTGAACATTTTTAACTTCATGACAGGATTTTCGTGGATCAACCTACATAAGTAGCTTAACCTCTTCTGCTGGTGATGTACAGAATACCCTAAGTATATTCAATGGATTGCTAATAATTGACGGTAAGTCACATATTTACATTCTATAAGCAATTCCTTGGTTTATTTTCTTCTCACACTTTAATGAATACAAATTGATATATTTCGATCCTGTGTCGAGGTTAATCGTCAGTCATTTACAAGGAAGGTAAATATAAACAAAAATTTAAAAATGGATTAAACCATCTGATAAAATAAATAATAAGAGGTAGGTTAAAAGATACTAAATAATTTTTCGATATATATAAAATAAAATAATTATAACAATATTTTTGTCTTGGACGTTTAGTTTTCCAGTACTTTGTAACATTGCATCTTCGTCCTTATGTTATTTCATAAAAAACAGGTTCACTGAGCTTAGATTAATTTTCTTGTTTCTGTTTATACTTTTCTTGAGCTCTATTGTTTTATTTAGAGGTAGGCCTCATGTTGGCCACTACTTAGGCCACATATTTGGCCAAAGTAGTTTCTAAATACAATATACATATCAAAACAGCTTAAAACCACTTGTTATAAAAATATAAAAAAATACACCTATGCATTTAATAGGAAAACGTGTAATCATCATTTTACGAAGTTATTACAATTCTTCAACTTGGTTTTGAATTTGCCCAAAGTATAAATTAAGCATTTTTTTCGCTACAAAACACAATAATACCAGATCAAATTACTCTATATTTTTAGATTGGTGAAAATTTAATTTGCACATTGTAAGCAAACCCTGGACCAAAATTTAATAAAAATCGTTCAAAAGGTGTAATATAAATTGCATTAGATAAAACATAAGTTTAATGTTAAGATTAGGGACGGAGACTTTATGAAAAGATAATATAAACCCTTTCTTCTCACTCAATAGTAAATAGTATATTTCGGAGTTCCATTATTTATACGGAACTTATAAAGGCAGAATAATTTACATTTATTAACGACTTAAGTCTAAGAGTAATAAAATGAAGGATGTTTACTTGAGCATCAGCAGGGAAAAATTGCACAAGGAGTGTGAGGACCATCAGGATTGCCAGAGGCAACTGGTGTCTGAAAATAAAAATATTAAAAGTTTATTTTAAAAAATCAAAAATAGTTATAACTTTCTGAAACCATGGCATTTTTATGTACATTAAAAACTTACCATTTATTTTATTAGTAGCCTATAGGTGCACATTTATTCGTAAATGTGAAACATATATCGGATTATTTACAATAAACTTTCTGTCACAATAATCCTCCTCTTATATTCTAAAAACTTAATAATAATATCGTGGTTGTCGAAATAAAAAAAAAACACTTACTATTCAAGTGAAATACACCTCTTGAAAATGAGATTTATTATTAAATTAACACAATATCGACAGCCCAAAGGTCACAATTCACCCACAAAATGTGCGTAATATATTACGGACCTTTCGTGAGGGAGACCTGTAGTACACACTACCAGACCTATGAAACCTCTGTCAGCTGGTGGTTACACGAAGGTTGTTGTTGTTCTTTACCTGATACTGAATGGACGTGGAATGGAATCCACGATATCAAACGTAGCTTTTGACACAATAATATTTGTAAGTTGTAGTGATTGCTTTTAATAATAATCTCTAAGATATTAAAACTATTTATAATATGTCCAAACTTAACCCAAAATTTTCAAGACTTCCTCTAATGCACTTCCCTTGAAAAGGGTCTTAGATATATTTATATAATCATAAAACAAATAATAAGACTGTTCAGTGGTGTCAAATTTTATTCCTGCAAATCCAAGCTTAAAAGAATAACTGTGTTGAATTTTAAATGTGCTGTATTAAATTTTTCAAGTTTGCTAATACAGTAACAACTTATTGTATTAACAATAAAATTTGAGTCGATATTAATCGACCCAAATAAGTTACACAGTTTTATACTAACAAATACATGTAATTTTATATCCAATTTAGTGTATGCTATAATCTAAACTTGACGTATGACTTCTCGTTCTCCATAAAATGTAACGATACATTAATTCAGAAAGTAACCTAAAGAATATATTTTAGTTTATAAGTTTAATTTTTGTACTAATCCACTCATGAAAATAACATTTTGTAAAAATTATATTTAAATTATTCGAAACATTACTGTATGAACAGTGGGAGGGTTGGTATAGCTGACAGCGAAGATCTGTTTGGGTGAGTCTTTGTTAAAATTCCAACTTTTATTATTAGAGAGTCTTAAAAATCTGCATTCTATTTCATAATCGTATAGGCTAGTGATATAACTCCCAAAATAAGATATTGATTGAACTCGTTTGGGCAGGTTACTAGATTAAATAAATATAATTTTACACATGCAGAAATGTGTTCCTTTAAACTGTAATGTTGTTTTTATATATAATAATATGTGTTCTAATACAGTTTTAACTTGAACTCCATCTATTCCACAAGCAAACAGATTAGGTAATCAGTTTTCATAACTAAATAACAATTAATTACGAAGTAATTGAATTGCTATAATAATCAGGCGTTTGAGTGTTTTATACATCTGTAGTTTTGAAAAGGTAAAATATTATAGTGAAGATATAAAATCAAAACTTAAGTTTAAAGCTCCTATGATAATTATGCCTTCTTAAAAATGTATTTTGTTTCGTTTACAAAATTACAAAATACATATGGAATGTCATCTATACTCATTTTAAACATACAACTAAAAGATACAAACACGAATATAAACATGTAAATACCTAGAGTGCGCCATAGGTGGTGACTGCGGTGCGGCGTAAGGGTGGATATGTGATGAGAGCCGCCGATCGCACATGTATATATATACACCTACACTCCCACATCTGCACCTGGCCCGGAGCGTTGATATAGCCACCACCAATCATCATCAACCTCAAGGCACGAACCTCTGATCAAAGAACGCGTGTTTATTTTACTTTGTAAGAAATTGATTGAAAATAAATTTAACGCCAGGAGGTTACCTTTTGAGATATTTTGTTTTTCAGTGGAATTCAGTGGTTATTTTCTGTTGTGACTTATTAGGGATTAGAGATTTTCACGTTGTAAAGGAAAGCTGTGTTTAATACATACTTGAACTCGGCTCGCTGGGGGCTCCGACCCCATCATACCCCTAATGTTCAAGTCACATATGCAATTAATAAACCCTTATTAATATGGGGTTTTGATCCTTTGAGCCTTTTAAATTTGTATATGGTTTGAGTTGGTAAAATGACAATTGTATATTAGCACATGGTAAGGCGATGTTGTGAGTCTAATTTTTCATATCCATAATATAATATTGTGAAAAGTTTTGTTTTAATTGCGAAAACGACTTCGCAGCATCAATAAATAAGATTTCATAAATAAGATATCAATTGTTACTAAAACTGATATTCAACAGATATAACCTAAATTCTAAGATATTTAATCAACTATGATAACTCAACATACTAGAACACCGGATAACCTTTAAAAATCAACAATATTTTAGATATCTTTATTTTTAAAAGGTTTAAATAAACTGGTTATAAAACTGCTTTTATATATATATATATATATATATATATATATAAAGTGGCATGTAGAAACATTCAGTGTAAAATTTTAACTCTAAGTAGGGTGACAAAAATTAAAAACCGTGATTGAAAATTGCCAGTACGCATGATGGATCTTGGAACCCCGCGTTTGGATTTTGCTTAAACACGAAAGGGTTATGGGACTCGGATGTTGATTGGCAAAATCCTTAACTCCAGAACAAATCTATCTTTTCTGTAAGACTTTTTGAAAATTAAAAGTGTAATAATTTTTATAATATTTGACTTATTTTATTTATTTATTTTATTATATTTGGTTTAATTATTTTATTTACAAAATATTAAGAACAGAATCAGACAGTTACACATCCTTTCTTACGATTTAAATCCCCGCAATCACTCACTGCCTATAGCCGAGAGTGCGCTTTCCTCTATTCTAGGAAGGCGAATGTTCTTCTCTCGTTCTCTTCTCTGTGATTGGCAGGAATATAAATTAGCCTATGCATATATTTTTATGAAGACTGTTCTTTTGTAAAGTTTAATCCAAATTTATTCCGTAATTAATAGGAAAATCACCCTCCACACCACCGAATTTAGCTGGTGACATATTTCACATATTCTTAATGATTAAGGAAACGAGTAGTTAGTATAAACTGATGGATGATGATTTATTTTTATCTCCATAGCAATAGTTCTAGATAAAGTACTGGTGATTCACCATCAAATTAAAATTTTATTTTTTTCCGCAAGTATATAACTATAATCGACGTAGAATAATAATCAAAGAACAAGTTTTCTTTGGCTTTAGCTTTCTTTTTATTGGTGCTAAATGCCTTTTGTTAGCTGTCGAACTTTTAAATTTTTACCCAAAATATGCATAAACGTGCGTGTGGGATTACAAGTGCAAGAATTTGAAGCGCTATAAATACATTTAATCTAGTTGCAGATAACCAGAATTTTAACATTAGACTTACGAAGTTTTAAACCAAAACCAAAGAATCATTACAGCTACAGTTGTAAAAACAATCAGTGAACTGTCAAAGCAAGATTTACGAAGTAGAGGATCATCATGATATATGCAATATGGGAACTGTAAATAGAGAGAAAGATAAAGTTCAGAACAAACTGACTGGCCTTATCCGACCAAAACTACTTCTCCCCGGTCCCAAATACTTCATTGAACTAACCTATATTCGACTGCCTCATTGAAAATGGGATTAGGTATCTCGTCGTATTCTGAAAAAGATAATCGATGGTGTATTAATTAGACCAATCAATGGTTTATTATTGGTTTATTAGTCGCTTTATATAACAAATAGCAAAATAATATGTGGTGTAAAATACCTTGAGAATGTTACCAAAATGGTAAACCTTATTCAGGGTGTATCTAAAATCCACCAAAAAAATACCAGGTGCCGATTCCTCTAACAAAAACAAAGAAAGAGCAAAGGTTCTTCTTAACATGGGGTTTTCAAGTTATTGCTTTGATGTGTGTCGGTTTGCATACTTTTAAAAAAAACCTGGTATACGTTTTAAGCTATAAATTAGCAATGAATTTTATGTTTCTAGGTTTCATCATGGTGACAATCTAGTGTTTCCTAAATAATAAGTATTTATGAAAAATACAAATACAAACCGACAAACGGCAAACTAAGCACTTTTTAGGACCCGTGTTGATGGGAACTTTACATTAACCTTTATGAGAGTAATCAGCTCCCGGAGGTTATTAAGATACACCTTGAATATAAATTGAGGATATAATCTATATTTTATTAACATAAACTTTGTAGTAAAATAATATCATTATTATTTTATAATATAAATTGAAGCTAATGTTTAGGTTTTAACGGATATGGTAGTTAGTAGAGAATACTGACGCCAGGTGACACCACATGTCTGCCTAGTCACCACTGCTCCCAGCGGCAAACTTTGCAACTACTTCTCCAGTTTATATTGTTGCTAGCTATTGTTGTAGTAACATATTATGGTTTCATTATAAATAATAATGCTATCACCAGCATATTAGAAGTATTTATATTGCAGTAGTTACTTAATTATTTATACAGTATATTGTAATCTTCTTTTTTGTATATTAGTACGTAAGTGTTATTTTGTATTGTATCGTAAATTCTGTATTTTCAAATTGTCATTAATAAAAACCTATTCAAAATACCCCCGTCGCAGAAAACCTCCAATGCATTATATGTGACACTGTGATATGTGTATACTGTAATGTGTTTGATAGTATATACTTCACCAACACATTAACCTGCTTACCGAGTTACATCAAATTATATTGATAAATTAGTGGAAAATAACATTTTATTTATACTCTATAAGAATAACATTACACAGCTTAAACAGGTTTGCTGTACTAAAAATGGCTATTTTATGCAAAAATAAGTATATCACAACCAATTAAAAGCACAAACTGAGTTTCAGCATATTATACTCATAAACAACGAAAATATAGAATTTTATTTATTCACCATAAGAATAACATGGAGTAACACATGGTCCATATGTTTACAATATTGTGTATGCAAGTTTGCTGCTGTGGGTGTGTTTAATGTAGAAGTATATTAAACACCACCATGAAGCTAAAACCAAGTTTTATCAATATACAGGGTAAGTTTTAAATGAGCCACCCCCATACTTTTTTCTATATTTCTTAAGATATCGACTCCGGACCACCCCCGATAATTGTTGACCGACTTATACTTAATTTTGACCTTGTTAAAATGTTGTGCCGCCATCTTGGATCCGTCATATTGGATTCAACTATTTATTTTTAAATGTAAAGGTGGCGTTGGGACCCATGATATAGAAGTACTTTCTTACGGTGAAAACAATGCCGCAATCTGTTTTTGAAAATCTTTATTCGTTTTCAAGATATTGGGGAATTTAAAAAAATAATTTTGGAGAGAGTTTTACCCCATCCTTAAAACATGCCCATATTCTCATCATTACATCAAATAATGCCCATTAACTACTGCCAATCATTGTTTAGTGGCATTCGCTTTATTTTGAACAAATTAAAATATTCGTCCGCCATCTTGGATCCGTCATGTTGCAATAAGATACATTTGTTTCAAATGTAAAGGTAGGGTTGTGACCCATCATTTGCAATTGTTTTTCCACGCTGAAATCAATGCCGCAATCCGTTTTCAAATATGACTTTTCATTCTCATGATATTGTCACTTTTTGAAATGTTAAACAAAAATCTTTAAATATCATGAAAACGAAATGTCATATTTGAAAACGGATAGCTAAATTGATTTCATCGTGGAAAGACAGTTGGAAATGAAGGGTCACAACCCTATCTTTACATTTGAAAAAATATCTTATTCCAAAATGGCGGGTCCAAGTTGGCGGCCGAAAATTTTATTTTTTTTCAAAATGAATCGAATGCCACTCAACTATGATTGGCAGCAGTTTATGGTCATTATTTGATGTAATGATGAGAATATGGGCATGTTTTAAGGTTGGGACCTTTAAAACTCACTCCAAAATCATTTTTTTTTTTAAATTCGCCAATATCTTAAGAACGAATAAAGATTTTCAAAAACAGGTTGCGGCATTGTTTTCACCGTAATAAAGTACTTCTTTACGATGGGTCACAACCCCACCTTTACATTTAAAAATAAATAGTTGAATCCAACATGGCGGATTCAAGATGGCGGCCAAAAATATTAACTAATTCAAAATTAACTATAAGCTGGTCAACAATGATCGGGGTGGTCCCGAGTCAATATATTAAGAAATATAGAAAAAATGAGGGGGGAGCTCATTTAAAACTCACCTTGTATGTTCACAAATCGGCAAAATGTAAAATGTTACTTATTATCTAACATTTAACGATATAAAATTATACGTCAATAATCCAAACAAATAATTTTTGTGGTACAACCCCCCCCCCCCCCTAAAAAAAAACACCCTTCGGATGATACGATCAGTCTCAATTTCGATAATTGAACAACAACGAAAATAATGAGTTACAGAAAGTTACATAATTCCCTTTCTTAATTTCTCAAGATAATATTATATCGTGGTAATAGCTATTGAACACATAAGTTAAACAAAGAATCTGTGCAGCCTGGATTTACATTAGTGAATATATAATATTGCTGGAATTCTCACAACCTTCAAATGCAGATTAAATAGCCTTGTTCCGGATTATGCTCCGAAATAATTACTTATGTAAAAAAATTATAAATTTTAAGTATAAACAACTATGTAATACCATCAATCAGCGTTCAATAAATTAAGAGGCTTTCCGACTTTGTTGTGTTGGACCATAAAAGAGTTGCAGGGAAAAGTAAGTGTGGAAACCTCACGTGGTTGTCGTCAGCTTCCTAATGCCTTCAGTATACGTAAAATTAGAGACTTCGTCCACTGACAAGAAGGCTAAAATACTAGATAAGCTTCAACAATTCATCGTCAGCAATATAAACGAAATAAAGTTTAAAAATTGAATGTTCTTTGAATATTATGTTCGTGATCGGAGGTAGTAATGACTTTATCTACGTGATTCATGCAAGCAGTCAATTTTTTCCATTCAGACTCTAACAATTTTGTCCATTCGGAATAGCATATTCATCCGGGAAACCTGAGAATTCTCGTATTTTCTCTTCTAAATTTATCAAAGAGAAACTAGTGCTTCATTAACGAAGTATGTTTAAAGTATTTGAACAGTCCATAAGAAAACAATGATTAAGATAGATTTTCAATCACGGATGGTATGTAGCTCATTGGAATGTCACATGGAAAGAAATTAGTTTCAATCGAAAGAGCAACAGTAAAAACAGGAACTGGAAAAAACAGGCAAAAAATGCCAGGTCACTTCAAGTAATCTGAGGTTCGCTAGATCGAACCTGATCAAAATCACAAAATTTTGAGAAGGTTCGCAACTGGACCTAGCTGCCATTTGTCATTGAATTAATGATGCTTTCTAAGAACAGGTCAACCTTAGACCAGTTCCCTATCAAAACGTTAAAAAACTCCACTGGCATGGATAGACACAAAAACAAAAATAAAAACAAAACAAAAAGGAGGAGATTGAACATTCCGGCAACACTGAAAACTCTCACTTGATTTGTGGATACGCCTCGGGTGTGCTTTGGTAGTGGTGGCATTGTAATTGATATACAGTCAGGCGAATGTTTCAATTTGCCAGAACTATAATCATGCCAACACACCCTGTCACTCTTGATCAAAATAAGAGTGCCTGTAGCACAGACAACTATCAATAGCTTAACACAATATTCAAGTGGTATTGCTGCTATAGTATAGTGTTATTGTCATCGTAAGTAATGTAGATATGATGGTAAATTCACGGTTTATAGGCGATTAATATATATTGGGGTATATTTTAAGGGGCATATATGTTTCTGGGAGTCTGTATGATGGAGCACATTAAACGGGATTATGATGCCGGAGGTGGTTTCTTAAGTTATAACTGAGGGTTGTGTATCTGGGGGCACGTTACAAGAGTAATAATCGAGGGTCAAAGGTTTTGGGGATGGGGACGTTTTAGCCTGTGTTTTCAGGTTACATCTCTCCAATATTGTTTTTATGGAGTACCATTCGAAGGGATATCTTTTGTTATGGGTGTATTTACGAGAGTTAGGTACTGGGGTTCCAGGAATATGCGGTTCCAAAAGATTTGTGTTTCCTCAAATATGTTATCTGTGGCGCTGGAAAATAGTTTTGGGCATGTTTCATGTGCATCCCCCCAAAGTTATATTTTTGGAAGAGTTAATATTTGTTAGAGTGTTTAACACCCTTAATCTATATTAACTGTTACACAAATCATACGTCACTAATAGTATCAATTAAAGTAAGTATCCTATTTCCTCAGTTTTTTTGTAGGTCGTTGGAACGTCTATATAAAATCTAGAGGAAAAAGAAAAACCACAATCATTAAAATATTTGTATATATATATTAACAGTTAAAACCCAGATAGAGCGAACAAACCAACTTTCAGAATCACTTGACGCAAGTAAGTTTAAAACAGTGTTTAGAAATCGAGCGGGTTCTCGATAATATGCTTGTGGTAATAATCATAATCTCAAAAACTGCGATTATTCTACTAACACTTGCATTCTTAAAATTAAAAACGTTATTATTTGATTAGAAAAAGCTTGCCCTTCACGTCTTTGTTTGCGATCACAGAATAATGTGGCAAAAGAATTTTAATCGCGTAGTATACATTAGCATAACATATTTATAAAACTTGTGATTTAAAAAGTAATTCATTTATACATAGGTGCATTTGATTTTAAAGAATTTTAAGATTGCAGAGGGGTGGAATAACATGGAAATGTTGTAGGCCAGTGGGGCGGATCCCGAGAGGATTTTTTAAATGGGAGTGAGAAAGCATGTGTTCGAATTTGATTAATTTAATTTATTTCTTCCTTCTCAGTTTCAGCTCTATCTAACAATTAGTTGGCACGTATCTGTTAACGAATGAGTTTTAAAAGCCAGTGGGGCAAAACCCAAATGATAACGGAACAGGAATATGTCTATGTATGATTGCAGTGCACTACATATTTATTACCTACTTACTGAATCTCAGCTAAATCGGACCAGTTGAAGGTGTGAGATAGTTAACTTAGGAATTTTGAAAGCCAGTGATCTCGGAACAACAAGATAAATATTTTTGATTTTGAATTGTATTAAGTAACTTCAAGCATAATTTTAGCTCAATCGACTTGTAAATTGTAATTATCAAAGAAACATGAACCAACTAACTCATGAGAGTATCAGACAGTCAGACCTTTTCTTATAACTATTTCAGCTATTGTGTTGAATAACTCGTAACATTAACTAACAATTTCAAAGTTATAAACTACATGAAGACAAAAACATAATTTATTTAATAGGAAATTAATTATGAAATGTGTATTTAAATACCTTGTCGAAGCAACTTGCGTATTGAGCAAATTTTAAAATCACTTAACAAGTTTCATAAAAATACATACAAAATAAGCTATATATAATACAGTATTTTAATTGTTCTCCATAAGAATTACACTGTGACTGAGTACACAGGTTTGCTGCAACAAGAAACACAAAATAATGGGCTTTTATGCAAATATCGATAGATCTCAACTAGATAAAGCCACCTACAAAGTTTTTAAATTAATTATGTTCATAATTAAGGGACACATAACATTTTACTTATCCTCCATAAGAATAGTATTAGGGCTAAGTACGCAGTATTGCTGCTGTGCAGGAACCATCAGCAAAACATTTTGTTTGTGAAAAAATCAATAGACCACAAACAGGTGAAGCTACATACCATGTTGCAACATATACATGTCATCAATATTGATAAATAAGCAAGAAATGACATTTAACTTTCTCACCATAAGAATCGCATTAAAATGAATATTAAAGTAAGTAAATATTTAAGTGATTAACGTGTTCGTACTTTTACTTAGTTTACTTTTCCATAAGAAATTCACTAATAAAAACGATGATTAATTTTTATTTGACAATGTAAAAACGAGATATTGTGTAATGGTAAACAAAATTGCAGTGATGCTTGTTTTATTATTTAACTTTTGACAAATTATTACACTTAACTTAAACTGTCAGATATAAAATTACCGACTGTGTCTTTTAAAAACATCTTCTTCAGAAACCATATAAAGCGATTTAGAAATGGTGCAATCTCCAAAGAAAGTTATAATTAATTAGTGGAGAGATAGTGGAGCTGGTAAAAGAGTTAGTGAGAGAAACGGGAGAGGAGAGCCACTGAGGGAGACGAAGTGAAAGAGGGAATAGGGAGTGAAAGGGAGTGCTACCCTCAGGGAGTGGGGAGTGAGCGAGGGGAAGTCGTTATGGTTACATCTGTGTTAAATGATCTCACGACGCTGATCGTTTAATTCTGCTGTTCACCATCGCGCTGTTTTAGTCCAGTATTATTTTCATTAGCTAATTTATCGTCCAACTGGAATCCTGTAATTAAACTTATTCAAATTTAACTAAACATTATTTGTAGGTCTATAGTTTAATTTAAGTGATAGTTGTTGTGTGGTTTTATAGGACAGAGTATGTTCATTAATACATAGCCTATCCATACAAAGACGTATAAAATATATCATGTAAAGAAATGGAATGTAATTATAAGGGATGTGCGAGTACTCGAAACTTCGAGTTTTCGGCCGAGTATTTTGATACTCGAACTCGTCTCGAAGTTTTGAAAACTACTCGAAAGTTCGAGCGAGTATTTCCCGCCGATTTCCGGACGATCGCTAACAATTGCGACCGGACAAAACGCGTAGTAACGGCCGCAAAAGGCAATAGCATCACGTAAAATCGACCGAAAATGACGACCACAAACGATTGCGACCGGCCAAAACACGTAGTAACGGCCGCAAAAGGCGATCGCATCACGTAAAATCGGCCGAAAATGACGACCGCGAACGATAGTGACCGGCCAAAACGCGTAATAACAGTCGCAAAAAACAATCGTATCACGTAAAATTGGCTGAAAATTACGGCCGCGATCGATTGCGACCGGCCAAAACGCGTGGTAACGGCCGGAAAAGGCGATCGCATCACGTAAAATCGGCCGAAAATGACGATCGGTCCGTGTAATTTCGGCCGTAACTAACGATTTTGTCATTTAATATTGATTATAAGCGATGTCTGGACCAGGTGGAATTGGCTAAATGACAACCGGGCTCTATTTCATCGGCCGGAAACGAATGTCAAACCGTGTTTTGTTTGTCAATACGTAATCCAGTTTGATTCTACTTGCCAAAACTTTGTATTGCTACTCATGTATTAGTTAGTAACCATGTTAAGATTATCAAATCCAGTGTGGTATCCAAATCCCATTACACTATTTTAAACTACCAACTGATGGCAAATACTCCCTCGAAAATACTCGAAACTCGAAAATAATTGGCACTACTTGACTCGATTAAAAAAATCACTACTCGCACACCCCTATTAATTATGTAATAATTAGCCTACATTAAAGTTATATTAAAATAATATAATAATTTCTTTATTATAATGAACCATTATTTATAATCTAAAGATATGAATGTTGTGTTTTCTGTACATAAGGCTGATGTAATCAACCCTCAACTATATGATGATGGGTGGTGCCAGACCTGGACCTCGCGGCCCAAAGTTCACCAGGCGCCCCATTACGTCACTGAGCTTGTAAATAGGCCTAGTTATAATGGACTTGCCAGTAATTTGTAAACGAGCCAGTAATTTGTTATAACTATTTACAATCCAAAGAGTTTTTTAACTGCACCAATCCCTCAAAGGGTCCCAAACAATGTTCCTTAACTGCGCGAAGCCCAGGCCAGGTAAGGGCGAGTTGTCGGCAGATGGAATGTCCTTGTTTACGTTTTAATCATACCACGCTTGCATACCAAAGTGTGATCAAACACCTGGCTCCGATGCATCAGGAAATTCTTACATACCCTACTATAACGCAAGCTTCCAGTTTTGCATATTTTGGGGATTATTTATTTTACAATAACGGGATTTTTTATCCGGTTTTATTATTTTTTTAAATGTTTAAATCCGGTTTATTAATTTGTTTTCCGTTCCGAGTAATTTCTTTTGAAAGAACTTTCAAACTATATTAACTGATACCAAGCTTTGTCAGGGATATTTATAAGCTTTTCTTCAGTGAATATCAACCTTTTTACTACACATGTTTTTAGTCTTTAAACTACTACCTTAATAAATCCCCCTATAGCTATTATATTTTTCATGTTTGCATTTGAATAACATGCACATCTTGAAGCCATGATATTTTTCTAATCCCCAAAAGGCGCATTTATTTTCATTTATTATGTTCTGTACATTTTAATTTATTTTCAATAAAAACTTAAATACGTTACCTCAGTTCAAAAAAAGTTGTTGTTGCTGACTTTCTCCCTTTTTTATTAGAACAGAGGATCCATAATGAATGCACACTCTATATATTGCTTGGGCTTTGATAAATTCATAAATGCTCACTTCAAAGAATTCTACAGTCACCACTTTGCGCAGGTAAGGAACGAATCTGGTAGCTCCCTGGAGCAGTTGGTGAAGTCCAGGATACCCGGCTACCTGACTGGAGTCAATTGCCCGCCCAAATTACTAGTCTGTCTAAGGCACAATATTCTTTAAGTAGTATTGTGTTATCTGATTATTAAGGAGTGTTGTTTGCGTTGCTTTGTGAACTTCCCTTATGGAAGAAGCTATTACCGTAACCAGCTAAGCCTGGTGAGATAACAATTATAAATCAAAAATCATAAATTTCTTTTAAATTTCATTTCCGAGACTTTAAGTCTAATATGTTCGCATAGTTAGTAGTGGGCAAATATTGAATCATACGTATTCAAGTTAAGGTCTATCAGACTTTAATTTACCAAGCATACATATCATGTGCATTATTAAAATTAATATGTTGGCAAATTATTATGGTTTCAACAAACATATTATTCATTTAAATGTTCTGTTGCGTGTGGAATTTAACACCCACGATTTAATTTGTTTTACAAAACTATTTTGCACTCTTATCGAGTTATTATTAGTGAATTTCCCCTACAGGTAAGAAGCTATTTCCGTAGTGGGCTTGGTAAGACCTAGGCCCGGGACCATGATATATTTTCATTTTGAGGTCCACAGATGCCAAAAACACCATTTGTTTAATACTGAATCCGCGCGAAACTTGGGCGAACTTCATTTCGTTGTGGTTTATTGATAATCGTCTTAAAGAAATTTGCCAATGGTTCCCGTAGCAGCAAACCTGCGTACTCAGTGCCCATGTTATTCTTAGGGAGAATAAGAAAAATGTTATGCCCCACTTAATTATGAACATAAATTAATATAACATGGTATGTAGCTCACTTAGTTGAGACACATTGATATTTAAATATAAATAGCCATAAATAGCCATAATTTGGGTTCCTTGTTGCAGAAACCTGCATACTCAGGCCCCCATGTTATTCTTATGGAGAATAATTAAAATTGTATAAATTGTTTATTTATAAATGGATATATATTAAACTTGGTGTGTGGCTTCACCTGGTTGTGTGTGGTCTGTTGGTATTTGCATTAAAACCTAATATTTTCTGTTCCTTGTGGCAGCAAACCTGAATATTCAATTCCGATGTTATTCTTATGGAGAAAAAGAAAATTTTAAATACGGCTCATTTGTGTATATGTATCTGTGGCTGTAAATTACATATATATATAAATATATATATATGGATTGTAAATTCGCTGAGGATGCAGGTTTGCTCCAACGGGGGTATTTATTTCACCTGCATAATAAAGTTGACACGCTAGTCTTAGTTCTAATTACATTTGAGGTGTCCAACATTCAACTTTTCCACTATTATATTATGGTCTAGTCGTTACAGACATTTCTAAATGGGCCAAAATGCACCAATGTACATTGGGTGAGCATACAATGTACACATTTTCAGTTTAACAGCCGGTTAAATTTGACATAGTATTGTATGGATTTAAGAGATTTTATTATGATTGCTATTATTGTTTCAGTTATCTTGTAGGGTAAACTATACCTTTTTTGAAATAAAAATTGTTCTATATCTTTTTACCCTTAAGAGGCAATGAAATAAAAGCCTGAAATCAGCTTTACCCAGTTAAACTCATTTAGTGGTTAAATTCTGAGTATTGAAGTTAAAGCCACTTCAATATTAACAACCTTTGGTTGTTCTAAAAACAAAGCTCCTTATCTTAGCGATTTAAGTAAAATCATTCACGATTGTTATTAATGCAGCTAATTTAGCTAAATATTGAAGTAGGAGTAATTCTACTCCATTGTTCCAATATCAAAGATGGTGACTGTTAGCATGGTTATTGGGTTGTCGGTACCATACAATGAGGCCCTGCGTCATTATTTAACGTATTATCTATCACATAAACAAAAACTATAGTAACAATAACCGTTAAAAAAGTATAATAACTGTTTAACTAGCGCAATTACTTTTTGTTTTTACCGTGTCTTTAATTCAACACCAAGTCAATCATTTCATGATCATACATAAACGATATGTTATGACCGTATTTTTAACACGTTTTGTAACACTAATCTTATGAAGTTCAACATGGTCGCTTTTAACGTCTTACTAAACGCCATAAAGGAAAATGGTCCAATCCGACAATCATGTAACATGTTGTCTCAAGGAAATTCTGTAATGTGTCATTTTCGGTGCGGGAACTTGCCACGCATGTGATGGGAACTTCTATAAATATTGCCGTTCATCCGAGAATCACAAGTTACATAGACTTGAAAGTCAGTTATTTATACTTTAATTTAGTTTTCTGGCTCTATTAATTTTAATATTTTTTGTATTTTATTTACTTGGGCCAGCTAATTTGTATTTCTGGACCCAACTGCGTCCCATCTATAAAACGTCAATAATAGCTATGCTATAGTGAGTCAGAATTATTGAACCTAAATAGTATTAACTAATAATTACATCGAAACTCACACTGTAATTATTAACATATTTTAACTGCAAAAATAAACAGCTGAATTTATGTAAAAGTTTATTAAATTTGGTATCTCTTATTATGAATTAAAGTGGATAAATTCCTTTTATGAACCCAACGAGTTACTTAATCAAAACAAAAGTTCAGTGTGGTACATCGAGCCTCTTAATATGTTCTTTGTTCATATCTGCTCATTACTTAAGAATTTTACAAAGCAACTAAAAAAAAAAAGAATTTTATATTTGTAACTATATTTATGAAATATTAAATGACTTTCAAAGCAGCTTCCTTAGATGTCGGGCATACCGAGGATTGTGGAATCTCTCGCATCTTAAATTGTAATTGTTCCTCAAATGAGATTCAATTTTATATTAATCGTATTTCCAAGTCGAGCTTGTTCGCTGTTGGCTCTTCTTGACGGACGAACTATATTCAATTGAACACACAGCAAACGTAGGCTATTGTTTAGGCTCATTAACATCGTTGTTATGATGTAAAATACATTTTATAAATAAATGAACTCATTGAGACTAATTTCAATGGATGGCGAAGTTCATCTACAAACAATAAAGAAACAACGAACCAAAGAGCAGATATTTTACTTACTGTTGGGATTCTATGAATTCCAACACTTTCATCAACTAAAGATACTTCTTTCGTTTTGATGTCTTTGTTTCGATAATCTTCCTTTTGTTCTTTAAAACACTGTTTTATACATTTATAAATTAATATTCTTGGAAAATGCCTGCAAACACATAACAATGTCAGATTTGTAAATGTACAGTTTTATGTTTTGTAAGTAAACATCATTTTATAGTTACAGTTACAACCAAACATGTAAGAAAGAATGTCAGAAAGTGAGTAAATGTGCAATGAATTTCAATATATAATGTAATGTTTAAAATTGTTAAAGGTTTAGAGGTGTATAGGTCTAAGGTTTAGTATGTAAATACAAAATTAGATTTTGGCCGGTAATGAAAGAGTATGGTTTTAATTTAAGCTGGGATCCCTTTAAATTGTTTGTCGAACGTGTTTTAAATTAGGAATACCTGTAATAAAGGGTAATTTCTACTCAATTCAGAGATCTATTCATTTATGTTTTATAAATAAATCACTTTATTACAAATGCACGGTAAAAAAAATACTTTTCATGCAACTTTTCATACGAATTATAATTTACCAACTAATCAAAAACCCAGCTTACAAAGACCTTGTATGGTAAATTAAAATGTCCTCCACAAGGGTTACATTGAGCAAGATGTCTGAAAACCTTACAGCTAATTAACTGACTAAAATAACTATATAAGATTAACATTTAAACTTTGAAATTCCGTGAGGCGGAGGGGAGAGGGTGTATGTTTTAAAACGCCTAAAAGGATCATCTTGAAAGTAGGAGATTGTGATTGATACCAAACACACATGCACAATAATTATTGTTTTGGATATCTAAAATCCCGAACAAAATTCAAGAAACTCTTTTAATAACATATATTACATGCATTGACATTCTGCAAGCAAAAATAAAAAATAAGTTATACGCCTGCAAAAGTAACCCCAACAGTCACGATATCCCAATTATAGGGTAAACGTGAAGTAAAAGAGGTTGTCATAACCATTTTACTATGAATATATACAATAAATATATACAATTATCAGTAGAATCTATACAATTCTAATTATTCTCATAAGAATAACATTGGGGATGAGTACTTAGGTTTACTGAAACAAGGAATACGAACAATTGTTTTGTATGCAAATATAAATAGAATTCAACTAAGTGAAGCCACATACCTAGTTTCATCAATATTCATTCATAATTAAGCGATATATAACATTTTAATTAATCTCCATTAGAAAAAAATGGGGGCTGAGTAAACAGGTTTGCTGCAACAAGGAACACAAAATGTGGGTTTTCACGCAAAAATCAATTTAACTCAACTAGATGAAGCCACAAATACCAAGTTTCATCAATATACATTCATAAATAAGCAATATATACCATTTTGATTATTCTCCATAAGAATAACATTGGGGATGAGTACGCAGGTTTGCTGCGGCAAGGAATACCAAAAATAGGTTTGAATGCAAATATTAATATAACTCAACAAGGTGAAGCCACAGACCAAGTTTTATTAATTTATGTTCATAATTAAGGGAGTCATGAAATTTGACTTATTCTCCATAAGAATAACATAGGGCTGAGTACGCAGGTTTGCTGCTACGGGAACTATCGGCCAAAAAAAGTTTTTTAGTGCAAATATCAATAGACCACAATGATAAGAAACAATATCCAAGTTTCATCAGGGTAAGTTGATAAATAAGCGAGATATACATTTTTCTTATTCTCCATAAGAATAACATTGGACAACGTACTGCGTTTAGCACTTTCAAAATCTCTGTAACCAGCTGACGTAGAGAAATGACCAAAACACCAAATTTTGGGTATTTTGAAGCTGAATTTAATGGTGAAAAATAACATTTGACTTTTTAAAATATTACATGAGAAAATATTTTAAAAAACAAATTTTTGGGGTACAAAACCCCCAAAAATACCACTTCGGATGGGTCGATCTGTCTAGTTTTCGAACTTAAAGTCATAATGTTGCTTTACACGTTTGTACCAAATTTTATTGGACCTTTTTTACGAGAGCTATCGTGCTCACGGACACACATATTTATATATATATATATATATATATCGAACGAATGGTGTTTTTGGGGTTTGGGGACCTCAAAACGAAAAGTTATCATGGTCCCGGGCCTAGGTCTTACCATTCCGACTACGGTAATAGCTTCTTCACTATAGGGAATATTGGCTAAAAGGAGGATTAAGGTTAAGGAAGCCCCCATATACCTTAAGGGACGTTCCGAATTACCGGCGTTTTCACATAAAATATATATATAGTATATATAGTACATATATATATATATATATATATATATATATAGTAATCGGATTATATATAGTAATCGGTGATTAGCGGGGATTGAACCCGGTCTTTGGGGGCAAATGTCACCAGCTCTAACCACTACACCAAGCTCGCTTGCAAATATAGGAATGTGTTTAAATATTTATTTCGTTTTTATATAGGGAGTTAAATTTAAAAACTATTTGAGAGTACAGTCTAATACCGGTGCCCTTGGTAAATTGGGTTAGTCAATGCAGCACGATTAGGTGAAACCCGCTGAACCGTAACGGACAACATTGGCCTATGACTGTTGCCATGGTTACTCGGTTATAGGTGCTTGCTATGGAGATTGACCAAAACTGTGGCTAACAATCGGATATTAATAACTACCTTGGTATTTCAACTTGAAGTAAGAAAGCTTTACGGATAGACTTTGGAGAAATTACCTGTGAAAGTTAAATAATTAACATATTTAACGGAAAACAAAAAAAATGAGGTGCAAATTAAGAGTCTTCATCACCGGAAGTTGCCGGACGCCATATTGGTGTTTTGTTCCATAAGCCCAATGTTAACTTTGTGACTCCGTTACGCCTCACCTGATCGTCACAAACAATTAATTTTTGTGTCATATTAAAGGTTTCGTCGTCCTCTAGGGAAATACAATAGTCGAATTTGTTTTTTTTTTACAAATTAATGAGAACATGTACAGTGTTTCAGTTCAAAATTAAAATATTTATTATGAAACTTTGATACCAAAATTAAGGAATTCGACATTGTATTTCCCTAGAGGACGACGAAACCTTTAGTTTGACACCAAAATGAATTGTATGTGACGATTAGGTGAGGAGTAATGGAGGCACAAAGTTAACATTGGCCTTATGGGACAAAACTCCAAGTTGGCGTCCAGCAACTTCCGGTGATGAAGACTCTTAAGTTAATTTATAAATAAAAATTAACTGTATAATGCTATGATGCTACCAAAAGACTTTGGATAGTCCGCCATGTTGTGAAATTGTAACATTGTTAGAAAAATACATTTTTAATTCACTTGGAAGTAACTAGGGGGAAATGGATGTGTAATTTTGACAATTTTTCAAAATACATTTACATTTATTATCTTACAACTCAGTCCATCTCATGTTCAATATTATAGGTTTAAAATCAAGTAAACCGTTAAAAATATAAGATAATAAGATGACCAGAAAGTATGACTGATAACAAAATATTATCAATTGAGAGTAGCATAATAGACACAACAACAATTAGCAGAACAAAGGGTTATTTTTCCAACAAAGCTGCCGCAACATCAAATCTTCCCCGCCCGGAAATTAGCCCTTCCACCCCCACCCTCCGCTTATCTCTCAGTGGTCAACTTTAATACTCTCATTACCGAAAACTAGTATCACTCTCTTCTATATTATAAATTTAGTTCTTAATTTATCTTATTATTTAATATCATGTGTTGGCACTAACACAAAATAATCTGAATTGTATACTAATAAAACAAAAAATAAATGTAGTTTATTTTAGTTTTAACAGTTAAAATGTAAGGTTGTAATTTTCGACTTATGGAAGAGATTTTTAGGTAAAAAATGGCTAAGGAGGCAGTTGCCACATAATGATAAGATAATATTCTTTAACTGTATAGTATGAGTCTGGCTTCGTAACATAAAGAATCAACTCTTTAAATTATGTATAACATGCAAACAAATTTAATTAATTCAAAATTGTCCAAGAAGATCGTAATTTATTTTATAACAAAATTAATTAACCAACAATTTCTTATACAAATAAAATATTTACCTCCCTAGATCTCAATATGGAATGGTTTTCTGGCCCATCATGTACACTATTTTCCTTTAGAATAGTATTAGTCCATTCTCAGAATGAAATCGTGTATAAAATGTTAACTAAAAATTCCAAACCAAGCCTTTAGGTTGTACAGTGTACAGACCAGAAAAGTATTCATTTCTCTCTCATTTTCATTTCATTTTTCTTAAACTGTGGCCGTGGCCCAACTATTATCCTCATAACAGTTATCTTCAATAGTCTAAACAGTCTAAGCAAATGAGTTACAAGGTGGCTGCAAGTGAGGTTGCACTTGAGTTGAATACCAAGAAATTCACACAGAAACCTATTTACGTTACGCTACATACCCTATAATCTCTATAAGAACGTATGTGGATTAATCAACTTAAATTATAGGGGATTTTTTAATCCAGTAAAATATTAGTTTTATTTTATTTGGGGGTTTGTTTAGCCTTAAACTTATACTCTTCTGGAAAAACTGTGAGGAACTTAGGAGAAATCGAAGGATAACAAAAATGTTTTTGAAACAAATCACTGTTCGAGCTTGCTACTGTATTGCCAATGATGCGATGTTTATTTGGTGGCGGACAGTAGATGGGTGGTAAATAAAGCATGCAGTTTCAGCAAGCGGGGATGTTAATTTGACGAACCGCCACCAGGACTGATAACCCCGATAAAGGGGTCGATTATCTCTTCCATCCCCCATGCACATGCTTCTAAAACCTCCCTATGTACTGAACTTAAAATGGTCTGACTTCAATAAAAACGATCTCGTAATTACTTTTGATAGTTTTAAAATAGTAATATTGTTCCCTAGACAAATTAGTTCGATTTTAAAAAATAAATTAGTGGAATTTATATTAGTTAAATAGTTCTAACACTTGATCACTTTATAAGATTCCGACGCAATTATGGCTTATTTTGAGGTGATTATGAATCAATTTTGAGTGTAGATTGGGTGAGACGCCTTTTGTAGCTTGTTACTGACTTAGACCGACTGATAATTAATAGTCCAATGACCAATGACAGCTGGATCCAGTTTCGAACCTTCACAACATTTCAACATGATTTAAGTAGGCGTCATTTCAGAGCCACAAGTGCAATTTAAGATTCCATAACTCCAGTCCTTGGTCAGAAGGTTACAAAACATTTACTCTATTTTTAATAAAGGAATATTGAATAAATATGATTTAATACATTTATTTAAGTTCATTTGATGCTATTCACACATATTTACTTACAACGTAGGAGACAGAATCGATTTATAGGTATTATCATATTTACAATGTAAATTTTGTTTGCCACTGTTAGCGAAGAATGTTGAAATTGGTTAAATGAGTAATTTAATTATAAGGTACAAAGTTTTGATTTATAGTGTTGTATCTAATTTTTCAAATTTATTGACGTTTTTTATTTTTCACTAGTCAACCTGCTATAATTTTGGGCCGTAAAAGAAGGGGTTTGTGAAGTTGTTGGTTCAGATAATATTAACAAAGATTTTTTATTTATGTGTCATGCATGGCCAAAAAGAATTCAAATTCACCGCCGACGGTGATATGAGTTGGCACTATTAATATTTAAATTTTTGGATATTTTATTTAATACCTATACTACTTGTAATGTACAAACGTTAAGTCTGATAGCTACACTATTAAAATTAATTACTTATTTATAAGTTTATTACAAGGATAATAATAACACAACAATTGTATTGTAAGTTAATATTTAACCTAAATGTTCCAAGAGAAAAGCATGTCCAAACATTTTCAGATACATATATCTAAAATATTTTCAAGTTATCGCTTAAAAGATTTAGATTGCTCTTTAAAAGAGCCTTGGAGGTTTTTTGCTCTGGCCCAAACGATTAAATGCTCTTAAAATGGCACAATTACAATTAATGACAAATATTATTTATCCACCAATAAATAAATGTATACGCACATACATCGTTTAAAAGACAAATATACAGATGATTTGCTTAAAGTACCTGTAAATAGTTGTTGGTTTATTTCTATTTAATATTTAATCCATAGATTCAACAATTACATTATTTGTTTGTTATGGACTAAGCAGGCAGAACGGCACCACAGCCGGAGAGCGGGACAGGGCAATTATCGTCCTCTCTCTAAACATTAATTAGCCAGATTCCTCTCTACAGCTGGTGCTTAATGATCGCGGAACTGTTTAACATTGAGCCCGGGTAAAAAGGTTTAATTGTGTACCCTATAACACTGGCTGGTTTAAATGTTTGAGGTAATTGTATGAAAATATAATACAACTCTTGCAACAAACACGCATTTTATTTGTTTGTTGTTAATACACGAACCGAGTCCGTTGATTGTGCATGTCTAGTCTTCACTGGACCTTATTAATTTATCGCAAATCTGTAAATGATTTTTATAAAATACTTCCAATTCAGTACCATTCATTCAAACTACTAAAATAAACTAGTATCAATGCTCCCCTCAGGCCCTTGACTACACGAAAGGCCTTTCTGTGGCTTTATATATAAAACATGTTGAGGTCTAAAACCTTTTGCGTATTGTTGAGATTCTTCATGCCAAGAAGTGCCTCAGAGAAAGTAATACCGTGATGAGGGTTGCTATGTTTTGCCATAACACACATCGAAACATGATAATAGAAGGGTATTCAAAGTCATGTTTAAACAAATTGTGTACCTTTTATACATTCAACTTCCTTAGCGATAATGATGTCGACTTAAAACTAAACTTTTAACTCTTTGCAATATATAAAATGATTTACTTGTTTGTAGTCATGTAGGTTATGAGATTTATAAACTCAATTATGAAATAAAGCAAGACCAGCGATAAGCTGTGAGTGCTCAAGAGAACAATGGGTAAAACAGATGAGAGGAACATTTAACGCAGCAACCGGCGCGGCGCGGCGTCATTACGACAGGCAGCCCTACCTCCCATTCCTACCTCCCTTCTACCCTTCCACCGTGTGTGGTTGGAGTTACGCGAGATTAAATTGTGCTGTTTTATGCATTTTAAAGGAATCACTCAGATAATTATTCCTTCTCATATACGTATTTATTTAAAGTTCATGGGAAGCAAGTAATATATTTATTTTAACATTATGATACCTAACTTTTTTATATTAATAATTACGTATTAACCATTAACGGAAAATCTAATCAATACTTTGTTCTTTAAAGGACTGTTCGTTAAGAAGTATTTAATGTTGACAAAACTGGAAACAATTATAATAGAAGTTTCATAAAAATACAATGCACATGAATTGAAATTTTGTAGTTTTATTCAACTCTAAAATATAGTTCTCTTACACCAAGCGTAATGTTACAATAAATAACCTTTAAAATCTTAACCATGCGTTTTACCCATGCAATAATATATTTTTCAAACACTAAATATATATTATGCACCATATAATGAAATTCACTTTATGAACGGTGATATTAATTCCTAATGAACAATAAAGTCCGCACTTGCAGATGAGAAGTTGAGAAACCAAAAGCCACGACAATACTCGATAACCTCTGTTCTCAAAGTTAATTCACAACAAAGCAGTTGGAAAGCATTCGCGGTTATACAGGTCTGGTTTACATTCCATCTCTGCGTTGTCCATGCAAGAGGTGGTACAGTACGCTCTGATGTGAAGTATAAATGCAAATTTAATGTATAAGGGCATTTTAAGAATTTCATAACTTTTGTTATCGTTAAAAATTTATTAGATTTGTATTGGTTTTTCCAACTCATCCTCCAACGGATTTCCTTACAAAAACATCAAAAAACTCCCTATTCCCAGAATGCTGACTACTATGGCACTATGTGCATGGCATGTTCACATCTTAACACCCAACAAATTTGGTATATTAAAAAAAATATAGATACAGAGAGAATATAGTTTTACGGATAGTTTACAAAACTCACAATGACGAAAATGCTGAGTTATATTTAACTGTTGAAACTTGCGAGGGCGGTGGGGGACAAGGGAGGGGGTGGAAGGTTGGTTCAACATTACAAATATTAATTAATCTAATTTTACTCTTAACTTCTATGTTACAACTATTTCTAAACAACGTCCTCTTAATTAAAGTTATCATCTTATATACAAGTTAATGAAACGTTTAACTAAATGCACATTGCAGTACTTCGGCAGATAGAATAAATAGAAAAGTGGTTCCCTTTTAGTTAGAACGGGAACACTGTTATTCTTTTATCTTTTATTCCATACCTTACAAAAATTCCTTTGAGTAAATTATTCCGTTTAACAAAATATTTTATATCTTAAGTTTAATACCATTATTAAGTTTAAGTTAGTACATTATTAAGCTTAAGTTTAATACCATTATTTGTACATTATCTAATTAAATAACTTTGTACAAAAACTAACTATGATAAATATTTTACGAATTCGCTCTACCTTGACTATATACAGGGTGTCACAAAAATGCTTAGCGTGCTATACAGAACCGAGTTCTACATACAAAAATAAGTCGAAAATGTACAGTAACATTTTTTTGATTTCGGTTTATCCGTAATCTACCATTTTGTATTTTTTTTTAAATAATTAATAATTCAAAAACCCTTAGAGATATTTTTATTAAACTTGGTATTAACTTTAAGTTTTTTTTATCAACATTTTCCAAAAATATTGTTTATAAAAAATATCAAATTTTAAAATGGCGGTCATTTAAAAATTTCAAAGTCAAATTCCATGAAAACTAGCAACAAAACCAAAATTTTACCAGATATCACATTTAAAGCAATTTTTAATCCAGATCCAACGATACTTTGATTTTTTAAATCGGTTAATAAATAGCAAAGTTTTGATAAATTTTAGAAATAAATGTCAAAATGGCGGCCATTTTAAAAATGGCCAAAATGTTAAAGTCAAATTTCACGAAAACTAGCTACTAAAACTAAGTTTTACAAGGTGTAAAATTACAACTGCTTTAAATTTGATGTCTTGCAAAAATTTGTTTTAGTTGCTAGTTTTCATGAAATTTGATTTTGAAATTATAAAATGGCCGCCATTTTGAAATTTATAATTAACAAATTATCAAAGCTTCGTTATTTGTTAACCGATTTTAAAAATCAAAGTGTCGTTGGATCTGGATTAAAAATTGCTTTAAATGTGATATCTGGAAAAATTTTGGTTTTGTTGCTAGTTTTCATGGAATTTGACTTTGAAATTTTTAAATGACCGCCATTTTAAAATTTGATAATTTTTATAAACAATATTTTTGGAAAATGTTAATAACAAAAAACTCAAAGTTAATACCAAGTTTCATACAAATATCTCTAAGGGTTTTTGAATTATTAATTATTTTCAAAAAAATACAAAATGGCGGATTACGGATAAACTAAGCCGAAATCGAAAAAATGTTACTGAACATTTTCGACTTATTTTTCTATGTAGAATCCGGTTCTGTATAGCACGCTAAGCATTTTTGTGACACCCTGTATATTAATGCTGGTAATCTCGTGTAACTTATTAATTTGTATGGTAGCTCATGGCTTTATTTATGGACAAAAAGGAATATCCCGTATATACAAAATAAGTACCGTATAAAATGTTCAGCTTTTCATTATATTCAATCAACTAAGACAAAGTTGTATTACATTTTCCAAAGTATTATTTATATTTAAAAATAAAATACGTCTAAATTGAAAAAGAAGAATATTTTGATGGAAATGGATGATAGATGTGCAATTGTATGCAAAAAACAACTATGGAAATAGAAAATTATCTTAAAGGAGAATATTAAACTATAAACATTTGTTTTTAATACTCCAGCTTAGTGTATGAAGAGGCAAACTGAAGCAATTATATTTCGAGATATGTGAATAACGGAAAACGCTAAAGGGATCGCTAATGTCAGGATATCAATGGAAATTGTGCGGTTGGAGTTGTAAGAGGGTTGGGGGGAGGAGGAGCAAGAGGAGGTTGTTATAACAACTCCCGCGTTAAACGACCTCACGACGCGGTTGGAGTTGCAAGATGGTTGGGGGGAGGAGGAGCAAGAGGAGGTTGTTATAACAACTCCCGCGTTAAACGACCTCACGACGCGGTTGGAGTTGCAAGATGGTTGGGGGGAGGAGGAGCAAGAGGAGGTTGTTATAACAACTCCCGCGTTAAACGACCTCACGACGCAGTTGGAGTTGCAAGATGGTTGGGGGGAGGAGGAGCAAGAGGAGGTTGTTATAACAACTCCCGCGTTAAACGACCTCACGACGCGGTTGGAGTTGCAAGATGGTTGGGGGGAGGAGGAGCAAGAGGAGGTTGTTATAACAACTCCCGCGTTAAACGACCTCACGACGCCACTCATTCAACTTTGAAGTTAACACAACTGGATCATATGTTATAATACTTTTCAGAACGGTAAAAACCGTTACAGCTTAATACATATATTTTCACCTAGATTTCTCGTACTTAAGTTCCTTAACCCTAGTGTAAGGTTTAGATAACTGCGTAACTAATTCCGATGCCGCATTTGCTCATGCAGCTCACTGAAATATTTTATTTTAAATAGAAATGCTATGTGTTTTATTGTGTGAACTGTGGAGATGAACAGTATTCATCTTATAGTTTATATTTTTGAAGTAAATCCGATGGAAAAGGTTTTCAATTATTATATGAGAAATTTAAACAAAATTAAAAACGAAATCTTATTTCTTATTATTTTTTTTTTTTTGGGGGGGGGGTTGGTTTAAAATAGTTGGTTATTTCAAAATCTAACCCAGCTAGTTTGATTACTGTTCGGGTTGTTCGTAGATTGTTCACTACTGATTAAAATTCACTATCCAAATTAGAATTTTAAAACCTGTTCCTAAAAGGTGTAATTTTTATATTACCCCTATTTGATGAATATAAACTTTTTAATTATTTCATCATATACTTACGCAGTTTTTAATTATACAAGGCCTGATTACAAAATGCTATTGTGTAAACATAGCTAATAATAAATAAATAAATACAATAGATTTTCTGGTTACGTTCATTCTGCAAAATATATGAATCAGATTGAATTAGTAGCATTAATTAAAATATAAAAGTGATGAAATACATAGTACAGTAGTGGTAATTCATTGTTAATCCTGAGAATGTGGAAAAAGGCTATAAACAGTTTTATGCCATTCGTTAAGTTTCAATCCCCAAGAGGAGAAAAAGTTGAAAAAATACCTTTGTTAACCACCAACTCCATGTTCGTTCATGGTTGTTTCATCTGACAGACGGTTTCGATTGCATATTTGTCCTTTAAATTAATTTTGTTAAGAAATAACTGTTAGCGAATTTATTCTATAGGAAAGATGCTATTACCGTGAGCATAGCGGAAAGACACAACTAGAGTATAGGGTACCGTTGGAAAACATACATTTTTGTATTGTAACTGATATATTGTTTTCTGTAGATTCCAGATATAAAACAATATTTTGCCGGAAACTCATATATAACTGCACTAACACTATTTGTTCAAATTGTTGACATTTATTTATATGGGAACCCTAGTTTGCAGCTTTTAGCCCAGTCAATAAACTAACAAAACCGTCATTTGTCACAACTAATTAGGGGAAAGCTGACTTTTTTATATGTGATAGAGCCTTATGAGATGTGTATTTTCTCAAAAGTCCCCGCCTCTCCCCCTTGTGCTTCCCCCCCAATCCTCCCTTTTAGCCTAAAAATGCAGAGTTTCACTAGAACGCCTATAATTGCCTTAAAATAAATCGTAGCGAATTATTGTTTTTTTTTATTTTGTTCCTTATTACTTTATTAAAAAGTTCAGTCCTTATGCATGTTTCGTTAAAATTAGTATTTAAGCCGTTATTAGACAATAAAACAAATAAATGGTTTCTTAATTGATTTAAATTTACATTGTTAACCATATTTACAAAACTATTTAAAATACACAAAGGTAATTGAAGTAAATATTGTAGCCTGTATTTTGAGCTTTAAAATGGTATAAGTGATTGCATGTTTGTGATTATCGCTTGCGCTTGGAATGTCATCTAAGGTTGCGTTAGCGCGCCGCCCCGCACCGACGACGACTACGCCTCGTGGACCGACGAACTTTGAAGAGACAACGACGACAATGACTGTATTTAATTTATGTAATAGTTTGTAAGTCATGGCTTGGATTGCAAATATATTAGATAAGTTTGTTACAACGATACATATATTATAACTTTGTATAAATTTATATTGAAAGGTTTCAGAAACAATAATAAATTATACAAATAAGTTTTTATTGTTTTTGCCATTCATTGTACATTTCTTACCAAGTATGCCATGAAATCAATTAGATTAAAGGTATTAAAATTATATTTTGAATGCCAGTTTTGGTTCGGGGGGCTAACCCTACCCTGTATAATGTAATAAATAGGGATTTCCATTATCCACCACTTATGGACCCGCCGTGCTCCGGACTGGCCAAACCGGCAACCGTCATATATTGATCAAATCCTTGAAAATGGTTAGAATTTGTTTAAATATTATAATATATGACGGTGTCACGGACCACCCACCCACCACATAACAAATTGATTACAAATTTTACAATATATATATACAATTTATTCAAAATTTTACAATATATATACAACTGATTACAAAATATTACAATGAACCACGTTTAAACTACTTAGTTTAAAGAGCCATCAACTACATCGTCATACTTCGGAGTGTTCAGACATGACAACCCGTTGCATTGTTCACACATAGCGGAACAGCTAAAACCGGATTTTCTACAGCCGCAGTAGCTTCCACATCCATACTTACAGGAGCAAGACACAAGTGAAAGCAGGTAATCAGGAGCAAACTGTTTTTTTGTTGGGACTGGTGTTAAGATTTTTATTTGTTGCCCGTGTTCAGTCACATTTTTGTGTCTCCATCCCCAAACCGTAGGATCAAGTCGGTTCTCTAACCAAAACTGTACTTGATAATATATCCTTAGTAAATGCTGGTGGCACGCTTCTGAAGTCGGAGGGAGTTTAGCTAAATCAAATTTTGATTTTAGTCTAGATTTCATTGTCAGTCTTGTAAATTTAACGTACCGAGCTTCATTTGGCGTAGCTTCCAAGTCCATACATATCGAGAACAAATTTTTCTCCATTTTCCACTAGGTCAGCTTCAGCAACATCTGTTTGAAGAAAAATCTCTGATATCTTTTTAGATTCTGCACTGGTCTTAATCATTTCAACAGCTCTTGTCTTTCCAAGCCCATAGAAGGATGACGTGGTATCGCAACCACTTATTGCGTGGGCAAATAGCAAGCAATTCCTGTTATCTTTGTACATCTTAATAGCCTTCTCTATACTGTAGAATGTCCTCGAAGGGGCTTTACCACCTACATTTTTACAGAAATAAATAGACTTCCCTTCAGGTACAAGACTCACTAGAAGGACAATAAGATCCGTATCTGTTCCAACGACAATCACTTTTGTGGAACTTATGAGCTGCTGAATGCCAGTTTGAACGATGTCAACATCAGAATTCCCTGTTGCTTTGACTGTCTTAAAACCAGATTCATTCAACTCGTGACACAGTTCCTCGATAATTCTTTCTTTGTTCTTCTTATTTGATAGGAAAGCTTCTTTCTTAGTGAAACATTGTGTGTTTCTGTTGAATTCAATGTCGCACGATGAGATATTAGCTGATCTTCTCCTTTGCTCTTCATCTTTAGTAGATGGTTCGTCCGAATATCCATCGAAAACAATGGTTGAGTTTTTCCCAAATGTAGCATTTACATAACATGAGTATGATTTGACAATATCGCCGTACATACTTTTAGTTGGCCATACAACAGAATGAAGTAGATGTCTTCCATCAATGACAAATGATGCATTTTCCAAGTAAACTTCATCAAGAACACTTTCGCTAAACACTTTTACCATTGAAGATTTAGTTCCTTTACGAAAGGAAATTTCATCAAAAATAGAAGGGGGTTTCGAAGCCAATTCATAACTTAAGTAGTCAGTGACTCAGTGACACAGTTCCTCGATAATTCTTTCTTTGTGCCAAAGTTTACAACATATATACTTCATACAATATATATACTTTATTGTATTGAAGTATATATACTTTATGACTTGTGCCTTAAGTCCTTTTGTCTATAAGGCAATTATAGGCTAACATTGTTCGTATATATGGATTGGGCGTATTGCAATAATACGCCCAATTGATCCCATGTAGGACATTAACAGATGGAATCCTCCTAGCCTTACTATTATCTTTGAAACATCACTGATTTTATCTGCTCCTTTTACTATTTCTGATGCTTTAAGGAAGAGAGGTTGATCAAATTTCACAACGCAACATTGATTTCTTTTTCTGCAGCAAAAGATAACGCTGAAAAAATCGAAGACATGTTACTGGGATTCATATTTATAAAAGGAAGTGCCATGATAGTAGTGGCGAAAGGGGGCTGCTGGCTCACTTGATTTATGGCTTCCGGTCACGTGACCGGAAGCGCTGAGTCATTAAACACGTCATCTGAGGCTGAGCCAGTGACGTCGGCGGTTTTGTGACGTAATGAGGGAAAGGTTAAAGTTCAAGGTCACGGGGAGGTTATTTTAAAAAAGTACTACCTCGCACGCGTAAAATCCGATTGTGATTCGATAGTTTTCATTCGATAAAAATATCGAATGAAAAAATCGAATGAAGCAATCGAATGATACGAGTGCGAGGTACTACTATTTCATGTATTACTTTATTATTTACATTTATTTTTATTTACAATAAGTTATGTTTACAATAATTTATGTTTACAATAGTTCCCCGTTGTTTGTCGTCATCGATGTTGTTGATCCGGAGTCGCGGCCATCACTTCGTTTTCTGATGAAAGGCGGTAGATACTTTGACCCCTGAGCAGAGTCAATGTTGTTTGTTGCGATCAGTTCTAAAGATAAACTGTAGCCATTCGCTAGGAGAAGTCTTAACTCCTCTTTAAAAACCTCCAGGTCCGTAGAAGTTGATAGATAAATAGAGTCATAATAAATACATCGAATCTTGAGTGACATGTCAATGTTATTTTGTGAAGAGCGCGGAGAGAGGATGATGTTCACCAGTCGAGAGCTGGAGGTGTACTGACTATTCACAAGCTAGCGTTGCAATCGTACCAAATGGTGGGGGTAAAAGTGTGGTGGGGCGGAGCAGATGGCGGACGGCAGATGGTAGGCGGCAGATGGCAGGCGACAGGTGGCAGGTGACAAGTGCGCGGCAGATGGCAGCTGACGTGGGGAGGAAGACTTTGGATAAAATATCCATTAGTTAAAACCCTGGTCTGCACGTTGAAGTTCCTCCTCTAGTTTAGTAACCAGCCGAAAATCCGCTTCCATTTCATCCTCCTGCTCTGGACATTGCGGCTGCGCACACCACCTCTTGCAAGCATAATCATACGCGTTCTTATATTCCTCCAGGACTTGTTCATATGTCCTAGGCTGCTGAGATATAGTTTGCATCGCCGCTCCTTGATTAACCTCGGTAGTCTCAAGAGTTGCCACCAACTCCTTCTCACTAATCACACCTCCCCAAATAATGTTATTGCCACGGCTTATGATGTTGCTTGTTGGCTGCTGAGATGTAGTTTGCTCAACCTCGGTAGCGTCAAGAGTTGCTATCAACTCCTCCTCACAAACCGCATCTCCCCAAATATTGTCGTTGACGCTGCTCATGGTGTTGTCTGTTCCAATGATTGTATAGTAATGCAGCGTTTGAGTGTAGGTTAGGTACTCGTCCCTTCCCCCACCACATCACTCCCCCCACCACACCACTTCCCCCACCAAGTTCTTACATCGCGCACTAACTAGCGTACACGCATTAGTTAGGGTCTGGCTCTTACACTGTCAAGACCGTAGCTCCTTAACTGAAAACTTCAATTAATTTGTCACAACACTATATGTGTATAAATATTACAGTCACTATGATCTAAACTAGTGCATGTTTCCATGTTTTGCTTCTTGTGCAGCAGACAACTGGCTAAGAGTGTTTCAACCTTGGCTATTCTACGATGGAACCGCTCATTGTCCGCTAAAAGCGTAGACATTCTATCTTCATCGTCGGAGAAGTAGAAGGTGGTGGCAAGCGGGCTACTGAAGGACACCTTACTCATATTCCTGTAAAACTGTGACATGTTCAAACGTTAACACAAACTATATAGGTAGATGTTCATCCGACAACAGCTGGAAGTATAATGATGTAGCGCTAGCTTGTAGGATAGACACCTATCCCCACCACAACGTTCCCTTGTCCTTCAAACAGTTGTTTTTCACTACAGTTGCTATACCCTTGGTCGGATCTGAAGTCTGTTTGCACTAACTTGTTCGTCTGATCAATCCGCGTAGTTTGAGTACCCACTTGATATATTTAAACCGTAAATAAAGAAGTTATGTAGGTTTGACCTCTAAAATAGCTGTTTTTTAGCTAAAACTGCTATGCCCTTGGTCGGATCTGAATTCTGTTTGCACCAACTTGTTCGTCTGATCAATCCGCGTAATTTGAGTACCTACTTGATATACTTTAATCCGTAAATAAAGAGGTTATTTAGGTTTAACCTTCAAAATAGTTGTTTT
This sequence comes from Allygus modestus, assembly GCA_963675035.1. NCBI lineage: Eukaryota > Metazoa > Arthropoda > Insecta > Hemiptera > Cicadellidae > Allygus > Allygus modestus. The sequence goes on from OY776111.1 coordinate 288,166,868, forward strand.
TAGCTATTACTGCTATACCCTTGGTCGGATTTGAATTCAGTTTGCACCAACTTGTTCGTCTGATCAATCCGCGTAATTTGAGTACCCACATGACATACTTTGCACAAACTTTGTACCCCCCCCCCCTCCCCCCCCAAAATGGGTCATGTTCAAAGTCAAGTCAAGGTCTAGGACCTTGGGACTTAGAAAATTTCACAAAGTGGGCTGCACACAAACATGAGACTAACAGTCTCCTGCCTATGTACAGGCCAAGTCCCTAACTTGAAATGCTTAGGGTGGTCCTGAAAAGGACCGTTTGTGTTTGAAGGAGATGGTGGATAAGGAGCGGTGAGCGGTGGACAGTGTTTATTTTTTCTTCGTAACCCACTTTACTTGTCCCTTCTGCCGTACTAAAAACAAGTCGCACTTGGTCTCAGGAGGTGGCAGAGTGGACCTTGGAAGGTGGACCTTGACGTAACGGCCGCCAAAGAGGTGTTGGAGTAGGTACTCATCATCGCTGATCTTCCCCACAAATAGATACTCCACGTTTAATTTCAACTGCGCAAACTTGACGGTGACAGACTCCAGCGGCGTTACCAACTCGGTAAGTTTCACCGTAGCCGTCCTCTTCATTATCTCCTCAACAGTTGGTGGCGGCGATGAAGGTCGAAGCGATGAAGGGCGAGGCGATAGCGATGGCGAAGATGCAGTAGACGTCGAAGGCCGTTGGTCAAAGTAAAGTGGGTGGTTTCGAAAATTCTTTTGTATGCAAGATCTAAAAGAACTAGGTCTTTTGAATCCGCTCCTTTTTTCCGAAGACTTCTTCAAAGTCTCCTTCAAACGTTGCAGTTTCTCGGGTGTGATGGGAGAAGACATAGCGCAGAGGTGTATACAGTTCGCAAGGCAAAGCTGGAATGAGGTACCAGACGGAGCAAAGCGGGTCGCCAAGTGTAACCGTGACATTTCCATATACGGGTAGAAAGCTAAAGACCGGTCTACATCCTGTTCCCCTTCCACCGTGACGACACAATCCCCCCCCCTTACGTCACGGGGCGGAGCCCCCCCCCCGACGTCACGGGCGGAGCCCCCCCCCTTGACGAACCCCCCCCCAATTTGGGTCATGTTCAAGGTCACCCCCCCCCCTTCGACCTCCCCCCTTCCGCTTCGGTGACGTCACTTTGCCTTTATAAGCGGGAGCAGTCCGCAGTCTCGTCGCAGTAGCTTGCCGCCCGCTGTTTGGATATACGTCCCAGTGGGTTGCACTCTGCTGCAGCGTAGGTCTGTTAAGTGTGCGTTGGGCCCGACGCGCAATTAAGAGATCCGCGCCCTTGCATGTTTAGTTAGTTTGTTTAAGCATGTTAGATAACGCTTGTAGTTTGCTGCTAGGTAATGTAGTCAGTCTAATATATATGTTAGTGTTTGGTATTGGTTTGAAGTGTTTTATTTACTAATAACATATGTACTCCCGGCCCTACAGGTCCCTCAACAACCTTGGTCAAAACTTGGGTTCGCAGCAGCCTGACGCCGGGTGTTTGGGTCTACGTCCCACCGGGTTTCAGTGATACTGTTGACCTTTGCAAAACCGACCTCGGCTGTTTGTTGTAAAAATAACGTTAACTGATTAATTTGTTTCTTTTACATAGTTGCTGGTAAAGTCTTTATTTTCAAAGTAATGTATCTTGTTTCTCATCCTTTTCCTAACCCCCTGACAATAAGGTTCGGCCCTGAAAACCGGCCTTGTCAATAAGATCAATACGGCCATGCAAACCGGTTGACACCACCTATCTCACCCATGAGAAACGTTTGTGAAATATAAAATCAGTCTCTTGTTTAAAATCAGTCTCTTGTTTAAAATCAGTCTCTTGTTTGTTGTCTTTTGTCCCCTTCCCCAATACAGAGCGGGGAATAGAGCAGTATGTTATGCTCTATTCCCCGCTTTGGCATTATGTCAGATGACCTTGACCTACTGACGGGACTTAGAAAAACTTTCGTTTGATCAAATATTGGAAGAAATATACTTTTAAAATAACCTTTCTCAATCACCTCCACTCCCACCACTTACATCTCCCCACCATTTACATCTCCCACCACTTACATTGGGTATAAAAGAGGTTCCCCATCACTGGTAAAACATTCTGCTGTTTGTGTTTAACCATGGCGCATATCAGGAAGCAGACCAAGCCTAAGAAGATGGTCGTAGCAAAACCAGCTCTTGTAACACCTACTACCTATTCTACTGCTTCTTCATCATCTACACCAACTACTTCTGCACCGTCTCTACTCCGCCAGGTTTTATCTTCGCCAGCTTCTTCATCGCCTGCTTCTTCATCGCCTGCTTCTTCATCATCCGGTCCTGCGTCCATACTCCGCCACGCATTACTGATGTCCTTGATAATCCCGGAAGAGTCGCAACCAAGGTCTCCATCTTCTCCACCACCAAGACCCAAGTCACCAACACAATCATCTTTATCTTCCCCATCACCAAGGTCAAGGACAAGGTCTTCTTCGTCATCTTCTTCTTCGTCATCTTCGAGCTCGAGGTCCTCTTCTTCTTCATCTTCGAGCTCGGGATCATCATCACCGAGTTCAAGATCTTCAACACCCACTATACCGCAGATCATTTCTCCAATCATCACTCCACCTTCCACAAGTTTTCGTCCGTCAGTAATCTGCATAAATGATCAAACTCCTTCAGAGAAATTTAATGAATTAAAATCCTTGAGAAGGAAGTGCTTCCTTCCTGCACAACAATGTAAATACAGTTTTAAAAAAGGTGCAAGGAAAGGGGAACGTTGTGCTAAATCTTGTGTCTTAGATGAAGAATTATGCAGTTTTCATTTAAGACAAAAACACAAGGGTACCGTTTCTCTTTCCACACCACATCCAACAGTGAAACCAGCCAAAACTCGGATTAATAGGCTTTGTAAAAACAAACAATACTTCTTTGTCAAAATAATGGGTTTCTTAAAGGTCATGTTAAAATGTGGAGACCAACTCTACATTTTAAGATTACCTAAAGCCATGCGTCATCCCTACAAACCCACGAAAAAGCACTATCTAATCAGAGACAATTCAGGAACCACTGTGTGGAAAAAATTGTAATAACCTTTTTCCAAATTAAATCAAGTCTTTCTTTTTCCAAATTAAAAAAAAAAAAAGTGTGGACAACCTATTTACATTTTGTAGCATATGCTGCAGAGTGTAAATAGGTTGTCCACACTTTTTTTTTTACAATGTTACAACGACCTTGACCTAGAAAACGGACTTAGAAACATTTCGCTCTGTTTAAATTCCTTTTCAAACCAAAACATTGACCTGTTCACCAACCTTTTAGGTGGGGGTAAGCGGGTATATAAGCGTGGCATCGTAGAACATATTCATTAGTCAGCTATGGAGACTCCAGCAGGTTCATCCAACTCATCAGCTACTGATATGGAAGTAATCTGGAAACGTAGAGCGAAACAAAATAGTGCACGTTCGCGAAGAAACGAAAATAAAGTAAGAGAAGGATTCAAAAGATTACAAGTCGCTGTACCATTTGCTAATCCTAGTGATTCTAGGATTTAAAAAATTCGACAGGCAGTACAATATATTAAGTTCCTTCAAACACAGCTTCAAGAACCTTGTATAAAAGCTGAACTGCCTGGGGATCGCTGCCCCCCTCAATCTTACAAAAAGAATTAGGGAACGTTTTTGTCGAACCTCCGACCCTTAAAAAAGAAGATGACTAAACAATGAGAGGGGTTAAAAAAAAAAAAAAAAAAAAAAAAAACAAAGCGGGGAATAGATCAGTTTGTGGTCAAAGTGAGAATCACTTACTGCTCTATTCCCCGTTTTGGCAATATGTTCAGACGACCTTGACCCACTAAAAAGACTTAGAATATTCGTGTATAGTAGTGACTTACACTCCGTGTGGTAAAATAATAGAAGATATATTTATTTCTTGACACGATATACCCCTTCCCTAACCCTTGTACTCCCACCACTAACCCCCACCATTTAAACGTAGTATAAAAGGGGTTCCCTATCACTGGTAAAATCATTCTGCTGAAAATGAGTACACCCGCTCTCCCTATCGCTGCAGCAACACTAGTAGTAAGCAGAAAGGTTGAAAATCACGATCAGTTAATTGTCTTAAGAAGATTACTGCACAAGTTTCTCGATTGGGAGGTTGGTTGTGATTTGTATATGTGGAAGCCTACGGCTCCAGTGTATAATAGTGAACAGGAAGCATGGAAAACAAGCTATAAAAACAATGTAAAGTTACTTAAAATGATTGGTATAATGGAAAGGTTACTCCGGCAGAAATGGATCATCAATCCAACATTTTATATTAAACCAAACCATTGTTGAATCAATAAAAAGGAGAGAGATTAAAAACAGAGCGGGGAATAGATCAGTTTGAGGTCTAAGTGAGAACCACTTACTGCTCTATTCCCCGTTCTGGTGGTATGTTCAGACGACCTTGACCCACTTACAAGACTTGTCATTCTGCGACATCGTTGTTTTATATAAAATGTACTTCCTACAATAATATCCTTGACATTTACCCCCACCACGTAAACATGGTATTTAAGCGACCGCATCGGAATATCCCAGTAGTTAGCTATGGATTCCCAAGCAAGCACATCCAAAGAGTATAAAGATGAACTATCAGAGTTTTTGAAGTTCAACAATTGCTTGCGGAACCGAAGAGCCGAAAACACATTAAGAACAAAAACATATAAGCTGACAATGCAAAAAGCCTACCGGAGATTATCAAGTAAAGTCCCGGGCGTTAAATCTACTACTAAAACAAAGGACATGATATATCGGGCAATAGAATACATAAAACATCTGCAGGAAATAGTTGCAGAAGTTCCTTCTGAAGAACCGGTCTCTCTTGAACCGATAGAATGCGTGTTCCTGGTGGAAGATAGGTTGGCGAAACATCATTTTCTTGAGGAAGAACCGTCAGCCTACAAACAAATCTTCCTCATGGATGAAGACCAGGATGAATAACTGGGTTAACAAAATTAAAGACGTCTGGAATACAAAGCGGGGAATAGATCAGTTTGTGGTCCAAGTGAGAATCACTTACTGCTCTATTCCCCGTTTTGGTAACATGATCAAACGACCTTGACCCACTTCAGGACTTGGAAACAACTTTGTTTAGTACTAAATATATATTTAACAACAATATCCCCTCCCCAACGCTCCCCCCCCCTCTAAATATTGTGGTATAAAAGGCGAGTTTGTATCAATGGTTGAATCAGTCTAGTCATGGCACCAAGAGACATCATCTTTCCTCATCCACGAGAGGTAATTCTAATGTTAAAAAACATTATGTTAGAAGATGAAGATGAAAATGAAGATGCGGTGTTGGAAGATGAAGAAGTTGATTCCGTAGAGATGGAAGCCGTGAGTTGGATGGAACAATTGGAGAGTGATGAGGATATCTCTAGTGTAGCGGATGACGTGGAGGAAAACTCGAATTCGGACGATGCGGAGTGTTACCAACAGTCACTCTGTTTGGAACACATGGAGGCAACTCCGAGTGGTAGTAGGACCCTTTTTGAGGGTACCTACGTCACTAGCTTTCTCCCCCGTCGCTTATTTCCGTTTGATGAGTCGGATGTGTCAGATGAGTCTGATTAGCTTTCTTCGTTAACCTTCCAACTACAAATACAGAGCGGGGAATAGATCAGTTTGTAGTCAAAGTGAGAACTACTTACTGCTCTATTCCCCGTTCTGGAAATATCTTCAGATGACCTTGACCTATATCTGGACTTGGAAACAACTTCTTTTGATACAATAATTATTACTAAATCAAACATATGCTCCAAGAGGGGGGTACTCTAATGGTGGGGGTAAGCAGGTATTTAACCATGCACTTTGGAATACACGTATTAGTCAGCTATGGATTCCCAAGCAAGCACATCCAACTCCAGATCTGGCTACAGTCAGAGAAACGCTGAACACTCAAAGAAATGGAGAGTGAATATTAACTCTGGATATGAGAGATTACAAAGTGTAATCCCATTCGCCAATCCTCGAGATGCAAAAATAACCGTTTTGTATAAGGCCATGGAATATATCAAAAGTTTACAGTTAAAACTCCAAGAACCGCTGTCAGCTCCCTCAATCGACCAAAAACTGTTGGAATCATGTCCTCTGACTGAAGATGAAAAACTCCAAGAACCGCTGTCAGCTCCCTCAATCGATCAAAAACTGTTGGAATCATGTCCTTTGACTGAAGATGACTTGGCGGTTCAACATTTCTTTGCTGAAGAACCCTCATACAAACAACTTTTTGAAGATCAGGATAATTAGAAGAAAACTTAAAGATCTGTTAAATAATACAAAGCGGGGAATAGATCAGTTTGTGGTCCAAGTGAGAATCACTTACTGCTCTATTCCCCGTTTTGGCAACATGTTCAAACGACCTTGACCCACTTTGGGGACTTGAAAACATCTTGGTTTGATGCAAAATGTACTTCCTGCGTACAATTTGGTATTTCTTCACTAACACATATACTCCGGCATGTATACCCCCCACCACTGTTCTTATTCGGGTATAAATAGAGGTGCATTTTGGAGTGTTATTAGTTGCTGGTTAGCCTTTGAGGAAGACACAGTTATAATATGTATCGGTGCGATATTTGTAAAGCCTCATTTAGAGATGATTGGCTTTTAGCCATTCATAAAGAACTAAAACATAATTCCAACACAAATACAAAAGAAGAACAAAATGAACAAGAATTAGATTCAATCGATCATCAATTAGCACAACATCAATTTGCAAACCTAAATCAAAAAGAACAAAATGAAGTTTTAAGACCGAGTGTCATTCATTATGCACAATCAACGTCATCAACATCGACTTCTACGCCTGCTATGTCTACACTTCACCATCCTTCATCATCAACACCATCAACATCGACTTCAACGCCTGCTATGTCTACACTTCACCGTCCTTCAACATCAACAGCTGCTATGTCTACACTTCACCGACCCTCAACATCAACAGCAGTAGATGTGGAACTACACGCTCAAGCACTACCTGGTAAGGTAGTAACACATTTTAAAATTGACAACGTAAAATTACAACTTGAAAACTTTTTACATAACGCCAAAGAATTAGTAGCCAAAACACTAAAGAATGAACAAAAAAGATTAAATTTTATCAAATTTGGGATATTGCTAGATGCCATATTCACTAACATTCAAAACGAAACATCACCAAGAGGATTCATGACAAAAAACCGAACCATCATGGCTGCGTCAGATATTGAAAAGATCGTAACAGAATGTTTTGAGGAACTTTTGACGAAACTACAAGAGCATGAAGGAAGAGGATCTGGATGGACTTTATTAAGTATAACAAGTCTGGATGTTAGAGTTCATAAACACGGTTATGGAATGAGAGGAAGTAGTTATATTCCTCTTCCGAAAAAAGTAAGTGATACAAAATCCTGTATTAATGTGCAAAATGAAGATAACGAATGTTTTAAATATGCCATGTTGACCAAATATGTTACAGACAATCCGATAAGACCAAGTCACAAATATGAAGAAGTACAACATAAGTATAATTTCCAGGGAATGACTTACCCTGTTGCAATTACTGATATATCAAAATTTGAAAAGCAAAATCCGTCAGCTTCTGTCAACATTTTCGGCTTAGATTCGTCAAACAATGCATACCCCTTGCGCATAACACCTATTGAGCGCAGAGATCATACGGATTTGCTATTGATCACTAAAGGGGACATATCCCACTATGTCTACATAAAAAACTTTGGAGCTCTTGTTTCTAAACAAATATCAAAAAAAACGCGTTGAAAAAACCATCTGTAAAAGGTGTTTTTGTCATATAGGCAAGTCATTAAAAAGGGGAGGTTCAGAATGGCTAGTAGAACATCAAAGGTTATGTAGTGGAAACTATGAGGTAAGAATTAAATTGCCACATCCCAGCAGAGCGCAGATAAAATTTGACAAAGTAAATCAACAATACCCTGTTCCATTTGTTGTGTACGCGGACTTCGAAGCATCTTTACTTCCTATTGAACAACAAGAAGAGGATATCACAAAAAGAAGCAAATATCAAAAACATGCACCAAACAGTTATTGTATACTAACAAAATCCACGCTGTCTGAAGAACATCTTCAAGAATTTGGACTATCATCTGCTCCGAAGATTTATCGTGGTGAACAAGCAGCGAAACACTTTGTAGATGAGTTGTATTACATTGCCTCTAAGGTGGAAGAAATCTACAAAATTAAAATACCGATGCAACCTATGGATGAACACCAACTTCAACATCACAATTTGGCAACAACATGTTATCTGTGTAATAACCTATTTACACCAGATAACGTTAAAGTGCGTGATCACGACCATCTTACAGGAGCCTACAGAGGTGCAGCCTGTAACGCTTGCAACTTAAATTACAAAGTACCATCTTTTATACCCGTTGTTCTACATAACCTTAGCGGATATGACTCTCATTTCATAATCCCGGAGTTAGGAAGAGATGATGGAGCAATAGATGTTTTGGCAACAACAATGGAAAAAATTATAAGTTTCTCTAAAAAGGTTGGCAAAATAAAACTTAGATTTATTGATTCGTTTCGATTTATGCGTTCTAGTCTAATGAAATTAACTGATAATTTAAAAAGAGAAGATCTGATAGAAACAAGCAAAATTGTAGCCAGTAGTAAAATGGATCTGGTTCTTCGAAAAGGAGTCTTCCCCTACGATTACATCGATGGACTTCATAGATTTAATGAAACATCACTTCCTCCACCAGAACAATTTAACAACAAACTTAATGATTCGGAGATTTCACTTGAAGACTATCAACACGCATGTCGAGTATGGAACGAGTTGGATATGAAGACTTTAGGAGAATACTCAGACTTTTATGTAAAACTTGACGTGACTCTTCTCTGCGATGTTATGGAAGAATTCCGAAGAACCTGTTTTGCAGCATACGGTTTAGACCCTCTACATTCATATACATCTCCAGGACTAGCTTGGCAAGCAATGCTGAAAGAAACAAAATGCAAACTCCAGCTGTTAACAGATATAGATATGGTTTTAATGGTTGAGTCGGGTGTTAGAGGTGGATTAACTCAAAGCGTGACGAGACATGTTAAAGCCAACAACAAATATCTACCTGACCATGATCAAGAGAAACCTTCAACGTACTTGGGATATTTCGACGCGAATAATCTGTATGGATGGGCCATGTCGAACCCACTTCCATTTGACAACTTTAAATGGGTTGATCCCGACTGTATTAGCGATATTTCACAAATTCCAAAACAAGGAGATACCGGATATATTTTGGATTGCGACTTTGAATATCCAGAACATTTACACGATCTTCATTATGACCTTCCACTCCTTGCAAGAACAGAAATTTCACCAACTGGAAAACACCCAAAATTAATGATGACCCTTAACAATAAACAACGATACGTAGCTCACTGTTGGGTTGTTCAACAAGCTATCGAATTAGGTTTACGTCTTACTAAAATTAATAGAGCTGTAGAATTTTCCCAATCGTGCTGGTTGAAACCGTACATTGACTCGAATACTACCAGAAGAGCAGCCGCTACATCAGCCTTTCAAAAAGACTTTTTTAAATTGATGAACAATGCGATATTCGGTAAAACATTGGAAAACAAAAGAAGACAAAAAAATGTTAAACTTGTTACAGATCCGAACAAACTACAAAAACTCGTACAACAGCCAAACTTTGGAACATCTATAATTATTAACGAAAATCTTGTAGCTGTATCTATGAAGAAAACAAGTGTGAAGATGGATCGTCCTTTGTATATAGGTATGACAATCCTGGATATCTCCAAGACTCATATGTACGATTTTCATTACAAAAAGATGGTCACCTTTTATGGACGAGAAAACATCGGCATCTCCTACATGGATACAGACGCTTTTATATATTGGATAATTACTAACGATATGTATGAAGACCTTCGAACATTTGATTACAAAAACGACTTTGACTTTTCCGACTATCCAAAAGATCATCCAAACTACGACAATGACAGAAACAAAAAAGTGCTTGGCAAATTTAAAGATGAAGCCAATGGTGTTATACTTCAAGAAATTGTTGCACTAATGTCAAAATTATATTCTTTACAACTAAATGAAAACCAAGTCATTAAGAAAGCTAAAGGAGTAAAAAGTTTATATTTAAAGAAGAATGTGCATTTTAATCACTAAAAGAAATGTTTATTTGAAGATCAAGATATAACAGCAAAATTCAACACAATCAGAAGTTTCAACCATCAGCTGTACAGCGTGACGGAAGTAAAAAAAGCTCTCTCTTCAAATGATGATAAACGACACATCCTTGCAGACAACATCCACACTCTACCATTCGGCCACTATTCCCTCAACCCTATTGACGAGTAACCCTTTCATCGTCCTACATCCCTTTTCCTTTTCCTTTCCGTATAAAAGGGGGAACACAGCAGTATTTTGCTGTGTTCCCCCTTTTATACATTAGTTTAGAATGACCTTGACCTATATAAGCAGATTTATACAAAAGAATATTTAATATCATATCAGCTGTCTTCGTGAAACCATCATGTCAGACCTGAAGGAGAAGATTATTAATGAACTACACAAACCTGCAAGAATAAAGTTTCCAAGAAGAAATACTGTTATAAAAGGGATAAATGATCTATACCAAGCGGATTTAATTGAAATGCGACCGCATAGCAGAATAAACAAAGGATTTAAATATATACTCACAATTATTAATTGTTTTACAAAAGTTGCAGACGCTTTGCCTCTAAAGGACAAGACTGGTAAAAGCGTAACAGAAGCCATGGAAATAGCCATAAAAAGAGATAAAAACAAAATTAAACATTTACAAACTGATGATGGAACAGAATACTTTAATACAAACTTTGCACAGTTAATGAATAAATATAAAATAAATCATTATTCTACAAATTCAGAGAAAAAAGCAGCTATTGTAGAAAGATTCAATAGAACCTTAAAAGGAGCACTGTATAAACAATTTTCAAAAAGAGGTTCTTACGTATGGTATGATGTTTTACCACAATTAATAAATGATTATAACAACAGGTTTCATAGAACTATCGGTATGAAACCTAACAAAGTAAATAGAAGAAATGAAAAAGATGTATTAAAACGCATAAAGAAAAATACAAAGCCTAAAGTAGAAAAAATGCAGCCAAGAAAATTTAATGTAAGTGATAAAGTACGGATTAGTAAATATAAGGGAGTGTTTACCAAGAAATACCTTCCCAATTGGACGAATGAAGTTTTTACAGTGTATAAAGTGCAACCGACTGTACCTGAAACGTATATCCTAAAAGATAACAAAGGAGATTTGTTGCAAGGTGCATTTTATGGACATGAAATGTTAAAGTCAACAGTAGGTGATGTATATCTTGTTGAAAAAGTGTTACAAAGAAAAAAGGACGCAGTTAAAGTGCGGTGGTTAGGGTTTAACAAAACTGAGGATTCATGGATACCTATAAAGGACTTGGTTTAATGCAAGCAACTCATTTCATCGTTAACCCTTGAGCAGGATGGAGATTATTAACCATAAAGATCGATTCAATATTAATAACATAGATGATTTAACTGTGGATAACGTTAAAATTAACAATGGTAAACACGGTAGTTTACTTCCAAACACTGTTCGATGTATAGTAAGTGGCCCCTCAAACTGCGGAAAGACCAATGTTGTCTTTAATTTGATCACTAATCCGCAGGGATTAAGGTTTAATAACCTATATATTTTTTCAAAGTCTCTACATCAACCAAAGTATCAATTGCTGGATAAAATCCTATCTGATGTGTCTGATGTTAATTTTTACAAATTTAACGCTAGTGATAGTATTATGCAACCAAACGAAGCGAAACCGTATTCTGTATTTATATTTGACGATGTATCTTGTGAAAATCAGGATACTATTAGAAACTACTTTGCCATGGGAAGACATAATAACATCGACAGCATATATATAGGACAAACTTATAGCAAAATCCCAAAACAACTTATCAGAGATAATGCAAATATTCTAATTGTATTCAAACAAGATGATACTAACCTAAAACATATATATAACGATCATGTGAATGCGGATATGCCATTTGAAAAGTTTAAAGAGCTTTGCGGAAAAGCATGGGCGGAAAAGTATGGATTTTTGGTTATTATGAAAGATCAAGCTATAAAAGATGGTCGTTATAGAATAGGTTTTGATAAATTTGTTTTAATACACTGATTTGCGGTATTACTGTACAAGTCGTCAAGGTGTGAAGATGGTTAACCAGGAAAAGCTATTAAAGGAAATAAAATCACTTAGTGATTCTATTAGACAAAAGAACCGAGCTTTAAAATCAGGTATAAATGAAAGAGAGCAATTTTTAGAAACAACATTCAAACCTGTTACTGAACCTTTAAAGCGATTAGCACAAAATATGGAAAAACCTTCAATTCGCTTCGAAGGAGACAAAATGCTACCAATTTCCAAATATGAAGAAGAATTTCAGAATGATGAAAGTTTTGGTCAGTTACAAACATCTGAAGAAAGCGACGAGTATGAAGAAAGCGGAGATATAGAGGATTTAAAGGAAAAGGACATTGCAGAAGATACAAGTACAGAAGATACAAGTGTAGAAGATACAAGAGCAGAAGAAGAGGATATTAACCCATCCAACTTAAGCAAATTAGGCACGGATATTAACGTGTTAAGTGTTTAAAGGAACACTTGGAAGAACATATACGTTAAAAATGTTACACGCCGCACATGCTAATCGAAATTATCATACCTATGGAGCTAGAATAGAGGATAAAGGATTAATGATTGGAGATAGCAAGTTAGATATAAACGAAAATGATGACATAGTTATTGGAGATAAGAAATATAAAGGTACTAAAGGTTTGTTTGAACTCATCTTTAAAAATAATCCTGGTAAATATACTAAAAGGGATTTACAATTGTTTAAAAATATATTAGAGTATACAAATGCACATAGAAAGAAGTATTCCAAAGACCTACCTATTCATAGAAATCGGTCAATAAAATATACAAGTATTATATCTAGTCTTTTCCCCTCGAAATCAAAAAAAGCTCAAATTAAAAGAAGAGCTTTATCTTCTGCTGAATTAAATGTTTTGCATAAAAAGAGAAAACAACTGATCCTACCACATCTGGAAGGGGATTATTGAAAAATTTGTATAAAACTAATATAATATATTACAACGATATAAATAAGTTAGTTGATCGAATGAGGTTATTACATGAAGCTATGGAAGCCGGGCACACTGGTTTAGAAAACGAATGGGTAGCTTTGGTTGATGAACTGCGAAAACAAGGAATAATTGTTCAGTAGACGCATATATATATATATATATATATATATATATATATATATATATATATATAATAAGAACCTAAACGATAGCGATTCAGTTACATCATGAGTGTGGACTAGTTTGGACGGTATTCCGAGTTTGGAGTAAAATCTGGATATAGTGAAAAAAAAGCTGGGTTTCCGTTAACACCTGACGGCAACTATAATTTTGAAGGAAAAGTAATTCAAAATGTTGGTGATCCGCTTATGTCGTCTGATGCGGTTACAGTACAGTACATGAAAAAAAGAACCCCAACTGTACACGAAGATCATTGGGGGTTTTCCGGTAAAAGGTTAAGCGATATACAATATCCCATTTATGATGGTGAAGCAGTAAATTTAGCTACTCTAAAATTGTTAACGATTTACAAAAGGAATAAAACTGACACAAGCTATGATGTAAAAAAATTAAAATTATCAAATGTGGGTGATTGTGAGCAGGATGGAGACGCTGTAAATAAGAAAATGTTTGATATTGTACACAAGAAATGGACTACGGAATATGAAAAACATTTGGAAAGGTTTGGTGCAGCTCTATTCCATTATATCCATCGGGCTTCAGGAAGAGATGCAGCTTCAGATGTTGACAGTCACAATTATTTAGACTGGAAAAATATACACAATCCAGAGAAACCTAATCAACGAGATAAACCGTCTAAGCCTTCTAAAGTCAAGACATTAGGAAAGGAGGATAAAGTGAATGTGATTAATGAACCAACAGAAAACAATGAAGATTACATAAGAGAAAAAAGAATTTAAAATACCCCCCATGATAAGGGATAAAGCATCAGTCATATTCGAGAGACGATACAGAGAGGATGATGGAATCCAATATTACTGCGTGGAGTTTAATATCTCAAGAGCCGAGATTTCCCCAAGGAGTGTTGACAGATGGTTTTGTTCAACGGTTTGATAGATATATGGATTGGGAACAACTTTCCATACATTACCTCTTTACAATGACTATGTTAAGAATTTATTTTCACAGAGTTAACTGGATCCATATTTTACAAAGACAACAGTTTTCAGAAGACTTCCTCGTAGAGATGACATCGAATTTTAATAACTGTTGGGAAGTAATAAGTAAATATCAAAATCTCTCTGAGAATTACATTGACAATTTTAAAGATAAACTAGACTGGGATGTGTTATTCAATTATCAACGATTAAGTGGCAAGTTTCTAAGGGAACATGACAAATATTTAAAGTTTATTCATTTTACCGAAGACAACGATACCATCACCAGCGGAGAAACATCTGGAACATCTTCAATTACACCTTATTTCTATTTTTACTACTTTTATTTAATATGTCTACATTTAATTAATAAATCCATTTCGATATAATAAATGGATTTTAAACAGTATATAATACAAGAAACCAAAACTGATATTACATTCATTGTAAAACATTTATAGAGTGCACCTACTGATTGTAAGTTTTGCTATAAATAGCCATGTCCAGGGTTAAACGCATCAGTCATAATCGAGAGAGATTACAGAGAGGAAGCCGAATAGCATCAACAGCATTTTCTCTATTGAGTAAACCGGTTGGAGCTATAGTTAACAAGGCGATTGATTTATTACCTGTGGAATTACATTTACCTGGAGGATATCAATATTGTGGTCCTGGAACCAAATTAGAGAAACGTCTTGCTAGAGGAGATCCTGGAATAAATAAGCTCGATCAGGCTTGTAAACAGCACGATATAGCGTATTCCAAATTTGGTGATACTAAAAATAGATCAATAGCGGATAAAGCACTTGCTGAGAAAGCTTGGCAAAGAGTAAAATCTAGTGACGCGAGTATTGGTGAAAAAGCAGCGTCTTTAGCAGTAACAGCAGCAATGAAAGCAAAAACTACGTTTGGAGGAGGAAAGAGAAGAAGGCGTGGGAAAAAACCCGCTAAAAAACAAGGAGGTAATATCAGAAGAAAACGTCGATCTACCAGTGGTAAAGCTAAAAAGAAACCAACAATATGGTCAATGATAAAAAAGGGAGGAGGATTATACCTAAGACCGTATCGTGTGTATTAAATAAGAAAGAGCAATTAATAATTAAAAACAAAGAATTGACCAATGAAGAACTGATTACATATGCTTCTTGTTTGAAAATCCCATTTTTTAGAGGAGTATTTATGAAAGATGAGTTACCGGTTAAAATGTGGAAAAATGAGACTGGTATTGTAAATTTGGATAATAGTGAAGGATTAGGCACTCATTGGGTGTGTTACAAGAAACTTGGTAAAACCATTTATTATTTCGACAGTTTTGGAGACCTTCCACCACCGAAAGAACTTCAACAATACTTTCGTGCGGCAGAAAATGTTTTTTACGATCATACAAGAAAACAACCTGATGATACATCCATTTGCGGTCATTTATGTTTAGACTTTTTAGCTAAAAGTGTTAGTCAACTTTAAGATGTCCTCGTATACAGTGTCATTAACCGGTAACTCATGTACTTTGCGCAGTATTCTGTTTCCAGCGCTACGTTTGCAAAAAGGAAGACTATGGGAAGCCGCATTATTGGATTTAACAACATATAACTCTATTCCAAACGTTAGTGAAGGAATTAATAACAAAATACATTATTACAAGACAAAAGATGATAAAGGAAAGTATTCAGCTTTGGAAGAATTCAGTTTTTATAACAGGAGCTTATGAAATTGATAATATAAATGAAGTTATACAAAAACATATGGGAAAAGAAAATATAACGATAAAAGGCAATAACAATACAATGAAAGCCGAAATTACGTCTAAGTATTATATTGATTTTAGTCAAGAACATTCAATTGGTAGTTTATTGGGGTTTTCTAAGGAAACAAAAGTATTAGAACCTAATAAAACTCATTCTGGGAATAAAACTGTGACGATCATCAAAGTTAATAGCATAGACATTACATGTAACATTATACAAGGATCCTACAGAGATGGAGAGAATCGTCATATATTACACACATTCTACCCATCAGTTGCACCGGGTTTCAAGATAGTAGAAAAGCCTCAAAACCTTGTGTACCTACCGTTAAACACCAGTTTCATTTCAGACATCGTGCTGAACATAGTGGATCAAGACGGAAACCTTATTGACTTTAGAGGAGAAGCTATTACTGTAAGAATACATATAAAATCATCCGCTTAGACAATGGGGTTATCATTTAAAAAGAGAGAGCCAACAAGCAAAGAGGTCAGTAGCTCATCAGCTGTAGAAGGGTTAACAAGTGACAACATTCGTTTTCTAGAAGAAATTGGATTAAAACTCATTAACAATGGATATACTGGATATAGCGCAGGGTCCAACATTCGACGAGACCTTATGGGAAAAGGAATATCACACGCACAACCCTTACGCTTCGTCCAAATTAAACAATAACGATGAAATTAGGATTCCTATACAACAACAAGACATTTATACTCTTCCATGCGAAAGTTATTTATATATTGAAGGAAAAGTAACAAAAAATGATGGTACTGCTGGAACCACTGTTCCGTTCATAAATAATCCTATGGCATTTTTGTTTGACGAGATTAGATATGAAATTTCAGGAGTTACAGTCGATTCAACAAAAAAGGTTGGAATTTCCAGTACATTGAAAGGATTAGCGTCTTTAACACCAAATGAGAAGAACCTGTTAGCTGTTGCAGGATGGGTTGCACCAGACAAAAGTACAATCGCTCCTGACTCTTCGGGAAACTTTGATTTCTACGTACCTTTAAGATTACTCCTAGGATTTGCTGAAGACTACAGAAGAATAATAATAAATGTAAAACAAGAACTAGTTTTATTAAGATCATCAAACGATAAAGATATTATTAAAGCAGCTACTGGAACAACTGATGCCAATTTAGACTGGAAACTAACATTAGACAAGATTGTTTGGAGAGTACCACATGTGCGACTAAATGATGAACACAGGATTACATTATTAAGAAAGTTAAAATCAGATCGAGACATTGTAATGCCATTCAGAAGCTGGGAGTTTCATGAATACCCCGTTTTACCTACAACACAACGACATACATGGACTGTAAAAACTTCTACTCATTTGGAAAAAGCGAGATATGTAATATTTGGATTACAAACGAAGAAGAAAAGTATAATAACTGAAAATGCTGGTGAATTTGACCATTGTAAATTAACAAACTGTAAAGTGTTCCTGAATTCACAATTCTTTCCCTACGACAACTTTAATATTTCTTTTGATAAGAAAAGATACAGTGTTTTATACGACATGTACGCTAGGTTCCAAAATTCATATTACGGCAAAACAAATACACCTCTACTATCTCCCGTTCAGTTTGAATCGAAAGCTCCGATTGTTGTAATTGATTGTTCCAAACAAAATGAATCTGTAAAATCGTCTAGTGTTGATATAAAAATAGAAATGGAATTTCAAGAAAACGTACCTGCAAATACATCTGCGTATTGTTTAATTTTGCACGATAAAATTGTTACATACACACCGTTGACCGGTATTGTAAAGACAGTATTGTAAAACGTTGTACCACCACCGGCACCGCCACTGTCGCTAACCTATAAATAGCGGAGCAGCAATGCAGGTCTTCAGTTGATCGTCTATCGGCGCATGGGTAACATCTTCTACAAAATGAGTTCTCCATCTGTTGTACAAGGTGATGCAGAGGTAGCACCGTTATTGGAACGTGATAATACTAGTGAAGCAGAAATCATCAAGGAAATAACTGCATTTTTAAAGTTTGGTAAAAGAGATAGAGAGGAGGAAATTAATGCAGACCCATCAAAGGTAGTACCAAAGAGGAAGAAGAAAGTTGAAGAAAATATTCCTCCTCACATTTTAACTGAAGTTTTTCTGCGAATCTTTTACCCCATCTCAGCATGCATCAGTAAAAGTGTATCAGTTGGATTGATGAAATCATTGGATTATTCCCCTACAGTAATACTACACCATGGAACAAAAAAGGTTTTATTTTCGCAAAATGCTTGGGAGTCATTTTTGAAACATGTACATTTAATAGAATGTTATTTAACTAACAGTTTGTGTGGAAGGAAAACACATATTCGACTTTTGGATTGTGACAATGAAATCGATATTGTTAAACATCGCGGACAACTACAAGTGCGAATTAGAGACTTGACTCAACATGAAAATAAGATTCTACTGTCACGTGAAGAATTCTACGTTTTAAACTACGCAACAGAACCTATTACAAGGTACATGAGACAGTTGGTATTTGCAAGCGCTATTATTAAAGAATATTTGGTCGATACTTTGGAAAAACAACCTGATAGCACCATCGTGTACGGACCTGTGGATACATCTATTTTTAATAGAATACCTCATGAAGTTTGCATGTGGAGAAAGTTAAAGGATTTTGAACCACTTGTAGAAATCGCTACAGAAGCTACAGAAGAAACAACACAGGAAGAAGAAGAAACGGAGAAACAAGAAGAAGAAGAAAACGAAACACAAGAAGAAGAAGTTAAAAAAGACTAAATTTTGACTTAGTAAAGAAGAACACACGTGGGGTAGGCCTATTGGGGACGGTGCCCACGTTAAATATACACCAACGCGCCTGCAACTGTACGGCCTGGTATTTAACCTACCGTGGTGTGGAAAACAGTTTAGTTGATCGCTAGGTGCCATGATGAGCGGAGGGGATGAAGAAGTGAGTGTAAAGCCTTGTGTAATAGAATTTCAAGCATTTCGAAATAATGACGATAGGTTTATTATCAAGGAATTAGTAATTTTAGACTTGCTTACATTTGTAGCCTACCCATTCACGTTTGAAGCTCCTTTTTCTTTTAACAAACTTAACACCAAAGCAAAATGTACAAACAAATGGATAACAAACTACTTTCATCACATACATTGGTATGAAGGATTTATAAGCTACAGTAATCTGCACAGTATTATGTTTAACTTTTGCAAACAATATTCACATATATACACAAGAGGATTAGAAAAAAAGAACTGGATACAAAAGTATACGCACGGTAATGTTTTCGATATAACTATCAGTAAGGACTTTAACATTAATCTCGGTAATATTTGTGTCGCTGCAAAAGATCTTAAACACGGTCAAACAAACTGTGCATTGTACAACGCATATCGTTTGGCTGCTTACTTGAAACAAACGCAGGAATGTGGTGGGGGTAGCGGAGAACAGAAATGTGGTGGGGGTAGCGGGGCCTATAAATACGAGGAGACAACACCGCTTCAGCATGAGTATTATTCGAGACTCCGAAGAGGCAACATCACAGAAGACACCACCACTGACGAAGATGGCATCACAACAATATCTACAAACATTGGTTGATCAATTCAACACTCACTCAAAATCGAACCTTCTGCTAACTAAAAAATGTTCAGAACTAAAAGAACAAAGACATTACATTATTCATAGCATCAAGAAAGTGGAAACCACACATGGAGAAGCAATTCTAGTATCATTGTGCGAAGGACCTATGACTCCAGGAGATGAGCCGAAGTTTCAAGTATTTCTTCCAAAACGATTTGTTCAACTGCTACAAAATGAAGACTTGCGAGATATTCAACCGGGGACGTTGTATTTGGTATCACACGGTGTAAGCGGCAACAACTCGACGGAACTCACTCTGCACATCATGCATCATTGTACATAATGTCTCTATTTGTTTTTCTCTGTTTGTATTTCTAGTCATCAATGTTAGACTTAAGCTTATTGTATTGTAGAATGTTTGTTTAATAAAGAAAGAAAAATAAAAAAAGAATAACATTAAAAGAAAAAAAAAAAAAACAGCAACATAGCAGTATATTATTTTATATACTGCTGTGTTGCTTTTTTTTTAAATTCAAATGGTTGACCTTGAACTTTCATTCAGGGTTAACTTATGAAGGGGTATAAAAGAGAGGGAGCAGTGAAGTTAGTCTCAGTCTTGTCTAACACACGCTGCAGCTAACATGTCGGTGCCACCGATGAACAATTTATTTTTCGATAACAATTTGAAGACATATTGTTGCGAGTTGCAATGTTTTAAAATACCAGGCGATCAAGTTGACGGGAAAGCTTGTCGTAAGTGCAGGTGTTTCAGCTATTGCATATGTCGATGTAAAACATATCAAATGAACCGTCAAGATAAAATACAAGAATTACGGCGACGGCTTGCATTACTTTGGCGGCGAATGGAGTAGCAACCATCTGCCGCGCACTTGCCACCTGCCGCCTACCATCTGCCGCCTGCCATCTGCCGCCTGCCACCTGCCGTCCGCCATCTGCTCCGCCCCACCACACGTTTACCCCCACCATTTAGTACGATTACAACGCTAGCTTGTGAATAGCCAGTACACCTCCGGCTCTCGACCGGTGAACATCGAGCTGCTCGTCCCGACTGTGTGTTCCCTGCGGTCACATAAATAGGCGAGGAACACACAGTCGGGATGGACCGATTGGACAAACAAGCGCAGCACTTGAAAACTGCGTCTGACGGCCGCGACTCCGGATCAACAACATCGATGGCGACAAACAACGGGGAACTATTGTAAACATAAATTATTGTAAACATAACTTATTGTAAATAAAAATAAATGTAAATAATAAAGTAATACCTGAAATAGTACTACCTCGCACTCGTATCATTCGATTGCTTCATTCGATTTTTTCATTCGATATTTTTATCGAATGAAAACTATCGAATCACAATCGGATTTTACGCGTGCGAGGTAGTACTTTTTTAAAATAACCTCCCCGTGACCTTGAACTTTAACCTTTCCCTCATTACGTCACAAAACCGCCTACGTCACTGGCTCAGCCTCAGATGACGTGTTTAATGACTCAGCGCTTCCGGTCACGTGACCGGAAGCCATATATCAAGTGAGCCAGCAGCCCCCTTTCGCCACTACTCATGATGTAAGTTGATTCCCGTTCACCTTCATTTCGTTTGAGGATATTCATAAAGCCGTTCCAACCTGGTTGATGATGTATTCCTACCAGCCACATTAGATTGGGAGGGAAAACCATGCCTGGCTTTGAAAGCTCAGTCGATGAGCTCAACTCTTTTAACTCTTTAAAATCCTTTACTTGTACATTCAATGGAGTTTTCTTTTTCGCATAAGACATAGTCCTTATTGAAGCTGAGACGGGTTTAAATGACCCAGTAACAATTCTTTTTACTTTGGTATTGGTCTCAACACAGGTTGCAGGGCTTATACATTGGATTCCCCCCATTGCATGAAATGTGTTTAAGCCATCTAAAGTTCGTATATTAATATCAGCGTTATCAAAAACATGTTGCAAGAAAACACCATCCTTTGCCACAGGAGGTCCTTCACTTATGAGAGAGTTAATGTAAGTTGAAGCCTCGTGGTAAGATGCCCAAACAACCATTGATGATAGCAAATCAATAAGGTGATTGGAACCATACATACGATGTAGTGATAGAGCAAGTCCGGTTTGAATTGGTGATAAGAATGTTCTCGGACGAACTGATGAAATGATTGCATGGTTTACAACTGCAACTTTTTTTATGTAATATTTATACCAAGTTATGATCAATCTATTATTACAGGCCCATGCATCACATTTCAACAATTGATAATTCACGGTATTTAACACTTTCGCTGCTGCAAACATGTTTATACATGAAATCTGCATAAGTTTCTATGTTGAGACAAAACCCCGATCGGGGTCCGCAGCAGCCAACGCGTTAAATAAAAGAGCAAGTACAGTATTTTTATTTACGATTTTTAAATTAAATATTTTTAACATTCTATTTAGTAATGTTAGGCCTATCATTTATAATATCACAAGAAAATATCATCTTCGGATTGATATTCAATGTTTACCTAAAAGCCTTAAGGCAGTAAAGAAAAATAAACAACTATAAGAATATTACTGATAGTTATTAATATCCGTCACGTCAGACCACGCGGTGTCGAGCGTCGTCGTCGTCGGTGCGGGGTGGCGCGCTAGCGCAAACTTAGATGACATTCCAAGCGCAAGCGATAATCACAAACATGCAATCACTTATACCATTTTAAAGCTCAAAATACAGACTACAATATTTATCTCAAGTACCTTTGTGTATTTTAAATAGTTTTGTAAATATGGTTAACAATGTAAATTTAAATCAATTAAGAAACCATTTATTTGTTTTTGTTGTTTAATAACGGCTTAAATGCTAATTTTAACGAAACATGCATAAGGACTGAACTTTTTAAAAAAGTAATAAGAAACAAAATAAAATAAAAAATTAATTCGCTACGATTTATTTTAAGGCAATTATAGGCGTTCTAGTGAAACTCTACATTTTTAGCCTAAAAGGGAGGATTGGGGGGGAGGCACAAGGGGGAGAGGCGGGGACTTTTGAGAAAATACACATCTCATAAGGGTCTATCACATATAAAAAATTCAGCTTTCCCCTAATTAGTTGCGATAGAAAACCTTTATTGACAGGGCTATTTTGCGATGACTGTTAACGCGATAACACCCGTAAAAGAGGCCCGACTTGAATGAAATTGGGCACATACATGTAAAGCAGCATTTGTTTGAAGGAATTCAAAAACCAGACGGATAACTTTAACTGCAGGGGGTTTTATGGGGTTTTATGGGGTTTTATGGGGTTGTTGTACCCCATATATATCTATATATAAGTCGGTAAAAGCGATAACTTTAAAAAAGTCCGATTTCAATTAAATTTGGCACAAATGTGTAAAATGACATTCATAACTTAAATTTCGAAACCCAGAAAAATCGGAGCATGGTAAATGGGGGTTTAAAACTTTCCAAAATCAGTTTGTTTGCATGTTTTACTTTAAAATTTTAAAAACACAGCATTTTGTTTTCCACTATTTTATGGAGTTTAGAACAACAAATAATTTAGTGTTTTGAATCATTAACTTAGGTAAGTGGTTGCGGAGGAAATCCAAAAAAAGTGTTCGTTTCCCTTTGTTAATCTTATGGGGAAAAGCTTTTCCTCAGCTAATTTTCACAGTTGTTTTTCCCGAAAAGTTCAGCTTTAAAAAAAACAATCATTTTGGTGTTTAAATTGATGTTCTATGTCTAACCGTTGTAGAGATATTTAAAGTGTTAAACTCAGTACGTTGTCTAAGGTTATTCTCGGAGCGACTCGGGGGGAAACGATGGACGAGATAATTGCTTATAGACTTGTAACTCTCAGCCGTACCGGTTTGTCGTGATAGCTCAGTGTGGATATGAGTTTAAAATTCTGGTCATGAGGTCCTGAGTTCGAAACTAATCATTAATGTTTACTTTTTTATGTTTGAAAAATATTTGCAAATGTTACTTTGATGTTTGTACACAAACCCAACCCCCTAACTAGGTTAGGGTTGGATGGGTCATCATAACTAAAAATGACTTTTCTGGTCGGGTATTTGTCACTTAATTCATAGAAACCCACTTATTTTGTTTATGTTGGCGACATGTCAGAGCTTTCTAGCGGTGATTTAAGTCACACGCGGTTATTTTTATATGGAGGATAAATAAATTTCTCACCTGGTTGGTGGTCTATTGATATTTCCACACAAAAAAAATTGTTGTGGATTGTCCTCGAAGCAACAATGAATCAAAATGAAACAAATAAAATAGTAACATATAATAATTAAATTTCAGATTAAAAGTAAGAAGTTAATTTGCATGATCAACCGATCCAAATAAGTTTGAATGTTCACAGAATTGTTTTCCAGTCTAATTTACGTTACCAGTTCAATAATGGGGTTTTGCGCTAGTCACACTACGGATAAAAGAGCAAACACTCCTTTTGTTATTTACGTAACAAACGGAATATGTTTAGAACCGTATGCGAGATTGACATTTCACTCTTCTATAGTTGTAAATACTCGTATTTGTTAGTAGTTTTGGTAGCTATAACGACGGGTGTTTCAAAACCATTAGGGTACTATTATTATTACTTTCATGAACACAACAGAGCAGTTTATACCGCAATGCTTCCAAATACTCAAACAAAGGAATTTAATGGAAAATTAATTAAAAGGAAGAGTTAGCAAGTAAAGATATCAACGATAAGACACAAAGTGTTCAGTTTCAGGAAGATTGCTGGAACTCGTGGAATGCCGAGAGTTAGTGGAAGACTTTGCTCTTTGATTAATTGTTTCTTTTATGTTTAACATTCAACTTTATTGTAGGATCCACCCTCAGGAACTCGCTTAGTCACTTTTGACTTTTGATGTGTTCCTAGTAAATGTAAAATAATAACTGCGCTGAGTTGTAATAAACGAAATGTGCAATATCAACTAAATATATTTGATGGGGTGAATTAATTATAATTTGAAATCATGGTTTTTCATTATCTCAAACGCCATACACCATTACACCATGCAATACCATGTTAAACATAATATCATAAACCATTACACCATTATACACCATAATCTACAAACATAAAAATAACAATAAGCCTCTATTCTAATCAAGTAAATTAGCAGTTGATTTTTACATGGTTATATGTTTTCAATATAATATATATAATACAACCAACTAATCAACTTATGTAAACAAAGAGGATTTTGATTTTTGGGTAAATGATTCAGGCAAGTGCTAAAGCATGCGGGAGAAACAGTATAATGACATAACAGCCAATATTTTACGTGTAATATTATCAGGCAATGTTGGTTTGGAGTATGTTTGGCACTAACGACGAGCAGCCCGTGTGTAATGCTCATTTGGTGGCTTTGATCATTCAGCTAGGTGGTAGCTGATATAATCTTTGCGACCAAATTAGTTAATCAATCGTTAAATTTTTTTAAGAAAATCTAGGCTCTATTAACAAGTAAGACTTGCACTATAAATATATAACTGTAGTGTGCTATTTTTCTTTATAATACCGCAAAATAACTCCTGATGTAAGAAATCTTACCGATTACTAATCGATTTAGCTTTTTCGCAAAAACACACTCTAATTTGGAACTTGCTGCACAAATGCCGAAAAAACTATTTTAATCTCGCCTTGTTTTTATAAACAATTAAAAGATATGCAAATTTAAAATTTAACCATTGTTTTAAAGCCGAATTACGTTGATTTTTAGTTACCATAGTAGTAAGTAGATCTGAATTGAGATATAAACAGAAGCCTTTAATATGTTATTAGAAATTAGCGGGGTTATTCGGTAGTCAGTAAGGAAAAAGGATAAAGCGAATACGGATTAGTATATAAATACAACGAAGAGTCACGAAATAAATTGTTGCTATGAGAAAAAAATGAATGAGTAAAGCAAATCGCTTGTCACACTTGAGACACCGTGAAAGTCGTGGAGAAAATTAAACTATGGGGTACTAAACACACAATTCACCAAACTATCTTCCCATTTCCACCGAAAATGTTGGATCTTATGATAATTTTGTTTCTAAAGGTTCAAAGACATTGCTTTTTAATCACAGACACAACGGGATACAATACTTTAATTAGTTAATACTATTAACTTTTTACGAAACACATTCATACATTCTCTTATAGCTTGATTTTTAATTGAAATACGCATTTTATATCGAGAGAAGGTTTATAATACTTTCAATGGAAATAAAAAAATGTAAATCTGCTTAAATAAAAAAATGAAACAACTTAAACAACACCAGCTGACAAGGGCATGATGTTGAACTGCACAATTTAATGAACAGCGTCATGAGATCGTTTAACACGGTCGTTGTCATAACAACCTCCCCTAAACTCCCCCAACCCCCTCCCCCCAACTCAACCGTCATCATAAGGGGTGTTATTTCCCATTTAAGTTAAATTACTTAAGGATAATAGCAGGTAGATCTTGAAAATCTTTCTAAATGTGTCTAAAATGCAAATTAATGTTCACTTGTTGATCTTACGTTGAATTTGCTAAAAACTAAAAATATTAGACTAGCATTAAACCTCAATTTCAATAGCTTAAATATGCGCAACTGAAAATTCCTAAAAATATTAAATCTTTTATTGTGTCGAATTTATATAACAGACTAGAATAAATCATGTATTTTGGTGGCCGTCGCGTCGTTCAGAAAGATTTGGAAGTATTTCAACTATAATTAAAAAAGACCCATGTAACAGTGAGACATTTTATCCATTTATTTTTCAAATTATTTAAAACGTCCCCTATAAATTGCTAAAACGTGAGTATTTTCGTTACTTAAGCGCTAGGCGAAAGAAATTGATACCATCATTACCGTTCTACGACCGATGCTGTTTTTTTTAGCGAATTTTCTCTATAGGGAAGAAGCTATTACCGTAGGTCTTATGGTAAGACTTAAGCCCAAGACCATGATAAATTTTTGTTTTGAGGTCCCCAGATGCCAAAGTCACTATTCGTTCAAATGTATATGTGTGTGTATGTGTCCGTGAATGCGATAACTTGAGTAACAAACGTCCGATTTCGATTAATTTTGGCTCAAATATGTAAAGTGACATTCATGACTTTAAAAAGTTCGAAAACCAGAAAAATCGGACCATGGGAAAGGGGGTTTATGGGGTTTAAAAATTTCCCAAAAATCAGTTTTTTGCACTTTTTACCCTGAAATTTTTAAAACACCCAATTTTTGTTTTAACCATTTTAGAGAGCTTAAAAAACAAATAATATTGTATTTTGAATCATTAACCTAGGCTAAGTGGTTGCGGAGCGCCAAATTTTAGGAGGCAATACTATACAGTGGCAATTCGATTTTAGCAAATGGAAAAGTCAAACTTTGAAGATGTTGCTAAGTCAGAAGATCAGGAGCGGTTTTGAGGAAGGTCCAACTCTCCCTCGTCCGTCGGTGGGGAGGTTGTTATAAAACAACCATGTTTAACAACCATCGATCGACCTCTCGATGACCATTCTCCTATAGTCTGTGTGGCTCAGCAATAACTGTTGTTGAGTCATGGACTAGGATAGCACAAACCGTTTTAGCAGTTGATTTGTACATGCTTATATTTTTTCAATATAATATATATAATACAACCAACTAATCAACTTAAGTAAACAAAGACGATTTTGATTTTTGGGTAAATGATTCAGGCAAGTGCTAAAGCATGCAGGAGAAACAGTATAATGACATAACAGCCAATATTTTACGTGTAATATTATCAGGCAATTTTGAGATTTAAGTCAAATCTCATAATTGGGATCTTACAAGTAGCGATAAATTTATTTTTACTATGATGCTAATATTTTGTTTAGAGAAAATCTTTATACATTATGGGGAAACGTAGGAATTTGATGTAAATAAAATCAAGAACAATGCATTTTTACTAACAACGTATCTCAAAGAGAAACCACAATAATTTTAGAGCGATATTAAACAGAAGCTTCAGTAAAACTAGCCAAATATACTCCCTTTCTCCCAATGCTAATTAAGCCCTCTCATCCCGCCACTGATGATCCTCCAAATGTCCTTAACGTTTATCAATTGATGATTTCACTTCAGTGGTTGTGTTCTTGTTATAATTACGTTCATAATAAAGTATTAAGTCATTGCAGTTTGATAGACATTGATCATTGGATTTACTTTAAAAGACTAACATTGAAAGTAATTATCAAAAATAAAGAACAAAGGTTGGAGGAGATAAATTTCAAAATATCTTAAATTTATTTGTATA
Source organism: Allygus modestus (assembly GCA_963675035.1). NCBI lineage: Eukaryota > Metazoa > Arthropoda > Insecta > Hemiptera > Cicadellidae > Allygus > Allygus modestus. Next base: position 288,194,813 of record OY776111.1, read on the forward strand.
ACCATGTATAACGTATTAGAATAGTAACTGACCTCATCTGTATTGTTGTATGTTAATTGTGTTTGCAAATACATTATTAAGTCACTGTGATACTTGTAATAACCCTGAATATGATGTCTATAGTTTGAATTTGTAAAACGAGTTTAGCTCTGTTAAATTTAAATTTATATTTATAATCGATTCAGTGTGTAACTTATAAATGCTAGATACGTTTGAAGTTTATTAAATGTATTACCAATTTTTATCAATACCATTATTACCAAATGCATCTAAAATTATAAGAAAACCTAGTACCCAAACTCGTTGGTCCCCGCTTGGCTTTTCGTTCCTTTGTAGCCTGGCCCATTATTAATGACCTCGACTACTAGAAAAGCGTTTCACTTGCTAGTTCTAAACTTGAGTGAAGATTAAGGGAACATGATAGCATTAATTAAGGGTGGAGACTGTTTAACAAGGAATGTTTAACAGTTTAAATTAATAACAGTTTCAGTATTCAAAAATAACAATAAAAGCAGTGAAATCAATTCCTAGTGTTTAGCTCTTAGCGTATTTAAAAGGATCATAAATATTATTGAAGAGAAGTTTAATATCTGGGGAATAGAGAACAGAAGTTATGATGAAATGACTGTCTTTGTCAAACAACAACACTCCGTTCCTTCGTGGTTATTCAACCCGTGGCGCCTAATTAATTGTCGTTGTTGTTTGTTACATTTTAAAACGCTAACTTTGAACTACTTAGAATGAAATATAGCATCAGCGCGATTAAATTTAATTTGTTCACGGGTGAGTGAAAAACTCTTCATGTCGTACATATTGTCAACATGTTCGTAAACAAATTCACAAAACTATAGTTCTTTCAATACTCACTTGATTTTCCTTCAAAGTCTGAATTTTTTAGTAGACATGACGATTTAACTTTGTCAAATAATTAAAGGTTTAGCCTATATCTTAATTTACTAAGAAATCTGGTTTTCAGCTAACTACGTATGATGTGTCATTTTAAACATTTTCTGTTCATAAGGTAAAAATATAAAAAATACAGTTTTTAAAGTCCCCTCCATATGTTTTGTTTACATGGATAATAAACGGTATCAGGAAACTGACACATACTTTCTCCCTTTTAGCCCAACTTTAATGAATAAATTACTTTTTATTTACTAAATATAGTATACAAAGCACGGTCGAACGTACAGAAAAGCTTGTAAACAAGTTGTTTTCAAAAACATCCACCCAAATCCCTCTTTTGGAGGCACTACAGAATCCATTGCTACATACGTGGTTTTAAAAGGGGAAATGCCCCCTATTCCCCTCCAGGGTTATTATGGGGCAACATATTTCGAATTTCCTCCGTTGGTCGATGCTAACTTGAAAAGCATATCAAGTTTTAATGAAATTGATCAGTAAATAAGAGAGAAAGAGTAATTTTTGTATTCCCCGTAAGAATAACATTGGACAACGTAATGTGTTTACCGCTAAATAAAAAAATTTAAATTTTCTCTGCACCCAGCAATCGTGGAATAGTAATTCAAAATACTAAATTATTTAGTTTTTGAGCTCTTTTTAACGGTGAATATTAATATTTTATATATATATATATATATATATATATATATATATTAATGAAAATTCAAAAAACCTGAATATTTGATGTTTTAAGTCCTGTAATTTCTGAACCCGAATTTTTACAAAAATGCGGGTGGTGTCATTTTGTTGGAAAACTAAAGCTCTACAAACGAATAAAGTTTAATTATAATCGTTTGAGCTGTTTTTGAGAAATTTTGATTTTTTTTGTTTTTTAGCGGTTTTGGGGGGATAATTCCCCTTAAAAATAAAAAATTCAAAAAATGAAAAATGCCTAAAGATATTGTGGTTTAGTACCTCCAGAAAAAATTTCATCAAAATCGGCCAATTGGTGTGGGCTCTAGCTCTGTACACATCCATACAGACAAACAGACAGACAGACAGGCAGACAGACAGACAGACACACAGACATCACGTAAAAATCACTTTTTTGGATTCAGGAAGCACCAAAACTAACATTTCCACTAACATCTCAAATTTGAAAATTTTGACGAAAACAATACTTTCTTCAATAAGGGGGAGAAAGTAAAAATATCAAACCCAGAGCACAGCTGACCACTGTTAGGTAGTAAGTACATTAAACTATGCTACAGAAATGTAACCTAGTTAAATCTGCCATATTAAGTATCCCTCCTTCGTGTATGTTTTGTGTGGAAACGACGCGACGCGACGCTGATCATTTTAATAGAAGAATTCTATGATGTCTATGTGTCGACTTATAAGATAGTCTGTCTCAGTGTTTTTGTGTGGTGCCCAGCCAAGTAGCTGAAGCCTACCGACTTATGTCCTTCACTGTTTATGGCAACCCATTTTTTTCAAATGTAAAGCTGAGGTTGTGACCTATCATTTTGAACTATTTCTAACACATTTCATCCGTTCTGGGGAAATCTCTATTGGTTCTCAAGATATTGGTACTTAAAAAAAAATAATTTAGAAGTGAGTTTTGAATGTTCCAACTTAACAAACATGACCCTACTTCTCCTCAATACATCAGTTCTCGAATCACCACCAATCTTAAAACATATTTTGACTTCTTCCAAAAACTGTAAACAATTTCAAGCAAACGTAACGAACCAGTTATTACGTTGATAAACTATCAACACAAACCAAATATCAACGGTAAAGGTGATGTGTAGTTTAGTTACATCAGGATTCCCGCAATATATAGAGCAGTAGTATTAGCTTTTTAGTTGATCTCCTCTGTAGTCGAATTTTCAGTTTCACTGAAAGCAGTTATTCAAGAGGTATATTTTCACAAAATGTCCAAAGGAAAAGCGTTCTAGTGATAAATGTTCTAAAATCTATTTGTCATACCTTGTAATTTGTTTAGTTTACTCTTTGAAGTGTAAAATACCCCCGCCACAGCAAACCTGCATACTCAGCGAATGTCCAATGAATACAGCCTTACACATTAAGCCTTTTACCAACATTCATAGTAAATATATTCATAATCAAGCGATACCGGTACTTGAAATATTAATTATTCTCCATAAGAATAACATTGGGGATGAGTACTCAAGTTTGCTGCAACAAGGAACACAAAATATGGGTTTTCATGCAAATATCAATAGAACTCATCTAAGTGAAGCCACATACCAAGTTTCATCAATATACATTCATAAATAAGCGATATATAACATTTTAATTATTCTCCATAAGAATAACATAGGGACTGATTACCTAGGTTTGCTGCTACGGGAACCATAGGCGAAAAATTGGGTTTTTGTGCAAAAAAAAACCATAAACCACAACCAGTTGAAGCCATATACCAAGTTTTGACATTTTATGTTTATAAATAAGCGAGATATAATTGTTTTCTTTTTCTCCATAAGAATAACATTAGACAACGTACTGTGCTTAGCATTTTCAATATCTCTGTAACCAATTGTCGTAGAGCAATGGTCAAAGTACAAAACTGGTTGTTTTTTAAGCTGAATTCAATGGTGAAAATTACAATCTGATTGAAATAAAAATTACATATAAAAACCATAAAAAACCCATTTTTGGGGTACAAAACTCCCCAAAACCCTCCTTCGGATGATGTGATTCGTCTGGTTTTCGAACTCTTTCAAATAAATGGTGCTTTAGACGTTGTTGCCAAATTTCATTAAGATCGGACCTTTTTTACGAGAGTTATCGTGCTTACGGACACATATATATATATATATATAAATGTATAAATATATATATATGTGTGTGTGTGTGTGTGTGTGTGTGTGTGTTTGTGTGTGTGTGTGTGTGTGTGTGTGTGTGTGTGTGTGTGTGTGTGTGTGTGTGTGTGTGTGTGTGTGTGTGTGTGTGTGTGTGCGCGTGTGCATTTATAAAATTTGTACGAATGGTGTTTTTGGCATCTGGGGACCTCAAAATGAAAAGTTATCATGGTCTTTGGCTTAAGTCTTGCCATGCCACCTACGGTAATGGCTTCTTCCCTACAGGGGAAATTCGCTAAAAACCATGCACAATACGTTTTCTTTGTATTAATACAACATTACTTTCTTAATTAAATAAATAATACTAAATTATTTAGTTTTTGAGCTCTTTTTAATGGTTATAAGTACAATTTTTCAACATTAATATTTTTTTAGGAGAAAAAAAAATTGAGGTTTGGATGTTTTAAGTCCTGTAATTTCTGAACCCCAATTTTTCCAGAAATGCGGGTGGTGTCATTTTGTTGGAAACCTAAAGCTCTACAAACCACTAAAGTTTAATCAAAATCGTTAGAACCATTTTTGAGAAATATTGATTTTCTTATGTATTTTAGTGGTGTTTCGGGGATAATTCACCTTAAAATAAAAACAAATTAAATAAACGGTATCAGGAAACTGACACCCCTTTCAGCCCAACTTTAATGAATAAATGACTTTTTATTTACTAAATATAGAATACAAATCACGGTCGAATGTGCAGAAAATCTTTTGAACAAGTTTGTTTTTAAATATCCACCCAAATCCCTGTTTTGGAGGCACTTCAGAATCCATCGCTACACACGTGGTTTCAAGAGGGGAAATGCCCCCTATTCCCCCCTCAGGGTTATTAAGGGGCAACTTTTTTCGAATTTCCTCTGTTGGTCAATGCTAACTTGACAAGCATATCAAGTTTGAACGAAATTGATCAATAAATAAGAGAGAATTAGTATTTTTTGTATTCCCCATAAGAATAACATTGGACAACGTACTGCGTTTACCGCAAAATGACAATTTAAATTTTCTCCACAACTAGTAATCGTAGAATAGTAATTCAAGATACTAAATTATTTAGATTTATGAGCTTTTATTAATGGCGAATAGTAATATTTTTTATATGTATGTTATTTTTATGAAAAATAAAAAACTGAATTTTTGATGTTTTAAGTCTTGTAATTTCTGAATCCGAATTTTTACAGAAATGCGGGTGGTGTTATTTTGTTGGAAAACTAAAGTTCTACAAACGACTAAATGTTAATCAAAATCGTTAGCCGTTTTTGAGTAATCTTGGTTTTCATGTTTTTTGGCGGTTTTAGGGGGATAACCCTTAAAAATCAAAAATTCAAAAAAATGAAAAAACGCCTGGAGATATCGTAAATTAGTACCTACATACCAAATTTCATAAAAATCGGACCATTGGTTAGGGCTCTAGCTCTGTACACATCCATACAGACAGACAGACAGACAGACAGACAGACAGACAGACAGACAGACAGACAGACACACAGACATTACGTAAAAATCACTTTTTTGGATTCAGGGAGCACCAAAACGAATATTTCCACTATCAACTCAAATTCGAAAATTTTGACGAAAACAATACTTTCTCCATATAAGGGGAGAAAGTAAAAAGTGCCCCCGTCGCAGCAAACCTGCGAACTCAGCAAATTTCCAATGTCTCAATATTACATACCAAGTTTCATAAAAATATATTCACAAGTAAGCTATAAATACAATTTTAATTATTCTCCAAAGAATAACATTGGGGATGAGTACGCAGGTTTGCTGCAACAAGGAACACAAAATACAGGGTTTTTATGCAAATATCAATAGAACTCAACTAAGTGAAGTCACATACAAGTTTCATTCACATACATTTATAAATAAGCGATATATAACATTTTAATTATTCTCTATAAGAATAACTTGGGGACCGAGTACTTAGGTTTGCTGCTATTGGAACCATACGTGAAAATTTTGTTTTTTGTGCAAACAACAACAAACCATAACCAGATGAAGCCATATACCAAGTTTCGTCAGTTTATATTCATAAATAAGCGAGATATAACATGTTTATTTTTCTCTATAAGAAAAATATTAGACAACGTACTGTGTTTAGCACTTGCAATATCAAAAAACTATTGAAGTAACCAATTGACCTAGAGCAATGATCAAAATACCAAATTGTTCGTTTTTTTAAGTTTAATTCAATGGTGAAAATTAAAATTTGTTTGAAAGAGCTAATTACTGCTCATACAAAATCTGTTCATAAATAAGGAAGAAAACTAATTTTTAAGAGAATTTTAACTTGTCAATATCAACAGTTATTATGTAAAACCACTGCTAGTGAGCCTTAAGAATGATTTTTCTCCCTTATTTATGAACCGATTTCCTTAATTTTGATATCGTTGGATTTGTAATTTTATTTTCTATAAAAACATGATTTCTGAAAATTTTTGTCATATGCAGTTTTTGAGATATTTACGTTTAAGTATTTTAAGCTTCCGCCATTTTGAAAATAAACATTCTAAAAAAATATTTTTTCTGTAATTAGCTCTTTAGTCGATAAGGCTATATACCACATTTCATTTTGTTACAACAAGCCGTTCTTGAATTTGTGAAAAAAATAAAATGGCGGCTAAACGAGTAACTTTTGAGTTTTTGAAATTTTGAATTTAATATTTTGATTTGTCTATGGTCCAGGAATAACACCTGAAAAAGTCGTTAGAGAGAGATATATAAATTTTAACGAATGGTGTTTTGGCATCTGGGGACCACAAAATAAAAAGTTATCATGGTCTCGGGCTTAATTCTTACCATGAGACCTACGGTAATAGTTTCTTCCCTATAGGGGAAAATCGCTAAAAACATAATATTGACCAAATATGTGTCATGCGACGGGGGGATGGTATAAAATGCTATAGTATTTATTTATTTATTATTATGTCGGTCATTTAAATCAGTACTAATATACCGTTAATAAATTAGTAAAGTATAGATTTGTATGATGCCCAATGGACTATACTGAGGTGTGTTGCTGGTCGAATACAGAGGATAAATTTATTACAGTATATAATTTTTAGTTAAATTTAATATTTTTTAGTTTAATTTTTCTTTCAGTTTTTGATACGTCTTCTATAAAAGTTAAGCTAACCAGGTATAATAATCAGCGATAATTTATTGTAAATAATAATAAATACTAAAAGAGAGTTGTAAGTAAGTATACGTTATATTTATATACGTTTAATATATTGGTTTACATAGGCTTTCACTCCTGCTATATGTGATTTATAATGGAGGTCAAATTACTAACTCTGTTTCGTTGAAAAAATCAGGTTTGGTAAATGGCACTCAACCTGTACCATTTAGTGTATTATTTAGTGTAAATATGTAAACCTGTAAATATGTGGTGTATTTATTGTACCATTTTATATCTAGTGTGTCCATTGGTTAAACTAGATTTCATAATAAAATGTAAGACCTTATTTTAAGTACAGTTAATCCTAACAGTTCTTTCTTACTTAATTAGGATGTGGATTTTGCAGTACATAAACACCATCCAATTAATTGCATTACTTCCAAAATAGTTACTAAATATATGTTCTTGTTTTTTCATGGACGAGGATTGAGATATGAACTATAAAACTTACACATGTATTGTTTATTTATAGTATATTGTTGCAATCCACAAAGTACTAAAGAATGTTTTATAAGGTCTTTTGATTAGTTGTTTCTTTGTTGTTGAACATTCAGTTTCGTCGTAGCTTCTACTCGTTGCAGATTCCGCGAAGTTTCTTCGGGCTATGGAAATGTTGACGTTTATCTTGCTACAATTGACTATGTTATGTTTAATAGGCTATGTTCCTCTATTACCTTGTAAGTACGCCAAACGTTCCTAATTTAATGATTTCACCAATCGTCGTTTCATTTTACAAATAATAAATGACAATGTTTATATATAATAGCTGTACATTTGCAAGTTTAACTCTAAACATTTTATTTTTGATCAAAATAAACTATAATTACATTTTCCTTGTTTTCTAATTTATATTTGTATAAATATTCTTGAGTTAGATGAATGTATATTTGTAACCTTGTTACAAATAATATTGGTTTCTCAGAGGCTATCAGCGAAACAAAACATTGGTTAAAAACATAATGGCCAAGGCTTTTGAGTAGTTTTAGTACATAAAATTGGTGACAATATTGATGTCCAAATCATGACCACGTTGTTGTGAAGACGAATGGCAGCCAGCTTTGATCACACGGTTGAGTAGTTTGAGACTTCACCCGTACAAACCTCTGTGATCATATTGGGCTCAGTTGTTGGTTGTTGTTGACGAATGGCAGCCAGCTTTGATCACACAGTTCAGTAGTTTGAGACTTCACCCGTACAAACCGCTGTGATCGTATTGGGCTCAGTTGTTGGTTATTGTGATGACGAATGGCAGCCAGCTTTGATCACACTGTTGGGTAGTTTGAGACTTCTCCCGTACAAACCGCTGTGATCGCATTGGGCTCAGTTGTTGGTTGTTGTGATGACGAATGGCAGCCAGCTTTGATCACACGGTTGAGTAGTTTGAGACTTCACCCGTACAAACCGCTGTGATCATATTGGGTTCAGTTGTTGGTTGTTGTTGACGAATGGCAGCCAGCTTTGATCACAGGGTTGAGTAGATTGAGACTTCACCCGTACAAACCGCTGTGATCGTATTGGGCTCATTTGTTGGTTGTTGTGAAGACGAATGGCAGCCAGCTTTTATTACACGGTTGATTAGTTTGAGACTTCACCAGTACAAACCGCTGTGATCATATTGGGCTCAGTTGTTGGTTGTGATGACGAATGGTAGCCAGCTTTGATCACATGGTTGAGTAGTTTGAGACTTCACCCGTACAAACCGCTGTAATCATATTGGGCTCAGTTGTTGGTTGTTGTTGACGAATGGCAGCCAGCTTTGATCACACAGTTGAGTAGTTTGAGACTTCACCCGTACAAACCGCTGTGATCATATTGGGCTCAGTTGTTGGTTGTTGTGATGACGAATTGGGCCAGCTTTGATCACACAGTTGAGTAGTTTGAGACTTCACCCGTACAAACCGCTGTGATCATATTGGACTCAGTTGTTGGTTGTTGAATTAAGTTTGTTTTCTCATTAATCATGCTGATGTTTAAAAATCCATTTTATAAACTTGAGGAGGTGTGGCTGTCTGATTGTTATTTGTATTGTTATAAACAATTTTTTTGTTAAAATAAATAGCATTGATTATATAGGTATAATCAATGCTATTTTTTAAGTCAGCTAAATCGGACAGGTGGTAGCTAGATCCAGTTTCGAATCTTCACCTGACTACCAAAACCACGGATTTTGTCGTGTGTTTGTGTCACGAATCGGGTCACGAATACTTACAATCACATACAGCTCAAGTTTCGAGTTTACTAAGTTTCTCTGATATTTTAATAGTAGAATTATTAAGTCACGTGTAATTGGCATTGCGATATTTTTGTTATCTATAGTTATATATTTTTTCTAAGGTGAAATGTATCAATAATTAAACGAATGTTCAATAATTTTGATTACGAAATGTCAATTGAATTCAAAAACGTTTTAAATTCCACTCCAATGTTTTTATGTCTATGATAACTGCTTACAATAAATTGTTATAAGCTGTGAGTTATGTTTAGAAAGTGAACTGTGTACACGATTTGTTAAACTGGGAAACATTTCACAGTATAATTTTAACTCCAATCAAGCCTTCGTTGTTTCCAAATAACATTTTCGTATTTTAATTAATTAATAATCATGTGGATTATGATGTTTCCCAGCAATAGTACATTTACAGGCCTGTCTAGATCTATTGTTTGTTTTATTTGTCGTGTCCGTTCGTTTGTGTCATCATATACGTATAAATGTACTGTATTGTGTTTTTAATTTATTTTGACGAAACCATCTAGTCAGTCAACTTCAATTATTTACTCACGCTGATGATGATGCAGTTGCATCGAAACATGTACTACACATGTTTTCTCCGATTGGGCTGACTGACGGTACGTAAGTAATTTAGTCTCACATATTATCTACAGCTCAGGGGCTAAAATCATGAATGGTCATGATCCGCATCGTTGACGATCTACATCGTTGACCGCCCTTGTTGGACTTGTTTCTCACCATCGCAGAGTGGCGTAAGACACTTATCGAAGAACTGACAGATTGACTTCTTCCCACCAAATTAGTGAACATCTATAGAATACAATCAATATTCTGCTCTTAATACTGAATATTTTGAGGAGTTTGTGTTAGTAAAATTGAGAAACTTAACTCAGTGATACTATTTACTTTGACACATTTACTGAGGAACTTCAACTTCATATCTAAACTGTTAAGTTAACCTTTCTCAAACTAATTAGCTATCTATCTAGGTTCTATCTAACTATGTATCTATCATTACTATAAGAAGAAGGTTTTGCCTTCATACATTATCGATTTAACTAAATGTCCTAAACTAATCTACTGAAGTTAGCTGAGCTTAGAGCTTCGTCTTATGGGTCATAAAAGTATATGTATTTTCAACCCATGCTCCTGGCGTATATGTATATAACACTTTTAACTGGATTTCTAATATTCAAATCTTTGAGGTCATATTGTTTTTACTTAGAGAGGAAATATAAGATTACAAATATAAACTTATATTACTGATAATACATGAATAAAATAATTGAACAAATATCATTTAAATAAAAATGTTTAACGTTTTAAAAACAAACCAATATGGTAGCCAACAACTGATTTAATTTCATTAAATCAATTCTACAGAATCAGAAACTACAAACCTTTAATTTTAACTACCTTGCTGTGGATAAGCATTGAGGAGGGGCGTTTAACGATGGATATTGAGTTTTTTGATCTTCCGCAAACTTTCTATCGATTGGAACGTTTTAAAATGTAGAATTTATACAACGCATTACAACTCAAACCACACGTTCATTAAACTTGACACATACCTAACAGAGTGACAAGAAGGTCGTTATGTTGACAAGGAAAAAAGAAAAGGGGATCAAAAAATTATTGAATCACAGGCAACCGCACCTGACATCAGGCAAACGGCTACCATGTTACGCTTCGGTTTAAAGTGCCATAATTGTTCGAGTCTCCGAACGTTGCGATCGCGATGCCTGAAAGGCATTTAATATTATGCTATGCACTATATTATATTAATTATGTATAACCAAATCAAATAATCTGTATATTTAATTCCTACATAATTTTCATATTGCACTTTTTGTTTACTTATTGCCTTTAGCTTTTGTTGTTTTTACTAAACAGAAGAGGCTTTATATTTTATTACAATAATATCCAAGGTCCAAGGTAACTTTAAAATCGAGATTTATAGAACAACTAATTTTTTTGTATTCATTGGATCTAGAACTACTAATTCTGCAGCTGAAACATATTCACTAACGATTATTAATGTTATTTAATGTATAATTAAATTTAATGTACTTCGGAGCTCTTGTAGTAAAACTTTCATCGATCATCCTGGACAACGTCGCTAAGTTCAACCCCTCTTTTAGTTCAGTGCATGCAAGTCAACGGGTATGTAAATGTAAATGTGGTTACGTTAAAAGAACACTCTGCAGGATCTATCTAATATAAGTCAGTTCACCATGAATTATGATAACATGATTTTTTTATCATCACAATAGTGTAATTGTCAATTTAGTATAAAATTTGATATTTTCCTAAAAATAACATGAGAAAGGCATGTAAGTTAGGTATGTAAGTAAGTATTTTGAATATAAACAAAATTGGATGCACGACTCGCTAAAAAAACGTCAGAATACGGCATTCAGGAGACTGATCTCAACAAAGGAAGGTAGTTAATCTGTCCTCTGACAATTCAATCTGTCCCTCACAAGAAACCTTTGCTTCAAAAGGTCTTCCCAAACGTCTGCAAGTAATAGTCAGCCCCCACTGATCTGATCAAGAACTGACTACTACTGTAGTGCCCACGTCAACCTTACCTCGGCCACCTACGTTTATTTGTTATATCCTACAGATATAGAGTATTGTTTGTTGCTCCATCACACCTAAACTACTACACCGATTTCTGATCAAATTTAAATATTTTAAAATGTGTTAATTTGATTTTTGATTTTATTCCTGCTGGCTTAAGGAAAGCATTAATCGAATAACATATCCCCCCTCAGTTTTCATCCTCGAGAACTTTCGTACAAGTATATGGTTCGTGGCTGTATAAAAGTTCCTTGTATGGGTTGGCTTTAAATATAGACTAGAATGGTCCATGCGCAGAGTTTGAACTTTGAAACACCTGGTTTGAGTTTGTGAAACTTTTCATTACAAGTTGGTGCCATACGCACATTGACAAATAAATAAGCGAGAATCACACACTAAATTGCATTGCTTATAGTTTATTTATTTTTCGCAGTTGGTGTTGAAGCTAATCTTAAAAATTATAGGTTCACTATTTATTGGTTTTCATGTAGATATTAATGAAGGTAATACGTTCCGGTAAAAAATCTCTCTTGATAAATCATACATAAAGATTCCCGGTTGAATTCAGGTTCTGCAGTTTGTCAATACTTTGTGATCAAGTATGCACATATTCTTTGGTGTATAAACTACTTAGATCAAGGGTGGATACATTAGTATTTTAGAAGAATTCAACAGAAGTGAGAATAAGTGAGAATTAAGTGAGAATAATCTAGTCTGTCAGAAGCGGGTTGTAAAATCCAACCACAGCTGCAGAGAGGGTTTCCAGTGATCACTCGCCTCCCTGAAATCATCCTTTCCCCGACTGAAAATATTGACAGAAGTGAAATGTATTTAGAAAATGGAATATAAAGTATGGTCTTATATACGAAGTCATGAAGTATAAACCAGGGTATTGTATATTACAGCTAAATTTTAATATTTTTAGCTTATGGATGTCCTTTTAGAAAACTATATTTCCGCATCTTTAGTTAAACTAAATATGCAGCAGTGCTCGCTTTCATTGCTTTAGTGAATAGGAAATAACTATGATAACTTAAATATAATTAATTTCAGCTGTAGTAACTAACTAATGAGATAACCTATGTAACTATATTTATGGGTTTTCCATAGTTTTACTGTACTTGGTTAAAAAATATAAAAAGCTGTAATATTGGATTTTGTCGGGGAAAAGTCGTGATGCAAGAAATGCAGTGGGCATCCATTTTTTAGCAAAAACCTACTTGAATAACTGTACAAAACTTACTTTTTTAACCAAAGGGCCATAGAGACAATTTTCCAATTGATCAATTTGTTATGTTCGAAATTTTGATTTTTGATGCAAATTTCCCTGGACTATATTATTTGAAAACAATGCTGAATGATAAATAGAATAAAATTATCAATGTTCGTGTGCGTGCAGGTACGTGTGCGTGTGTGCGGTTGTGTTTCCCAAATATATAGAAGCTATGTAGGGCCAACGTTTTCGGTAGTTCGCCACAGAAGCAGAAGATCAATTAATTGCAGTGTCACCGCCACTGGACTGCCCCTCCATGCATTAGCCTGATTATACTATGGTAAACCGTTGTTCTGAGAATTGCTTTACATTTTACCCTTTAGCTTCTTTTACTATTTACTAAGCTCGAGATATTATTTAATAAGTTGTTGTCTAACTAAAAATATCAATGTAAAGGAAAGTAACCAATCAAATAACAATACAAATTAAATAATATAAAACTAATACGAAAACGAAATTTAGAATATGATTAATCAGATTTTGTCCTATACTGTACTGGTAAATATAATCAGTGTTATTTATGCATCTTATCTTAACGTTTATACGCTTTATATCCATACCATAATTACAGATTTATTTAAAACCATATTAAGTCTTGTTTTTAATAAATAAAACAAATAATGCGGACATTCTATAAGTTAGTAGTAATAACAAGTTTTGTTAAGACCGTTTGTTAATCCAAGGTAATTAAAGTGTCCATTAATTCCTCTCAAGGTAGAGAGAAGAAAAACATTTTATAAACCCTGTTTTATTTTTTAGAAATTTATTGATATACCGTCGGAAGAACCACTAATTACATCAATAAGAAAATAACAAACAATGTTTTACAAAATTGTCGTTACACATTAAACAGCGAAAATAATATTTAAGTAATAACAATAACTTACTTCTGGCATAACAAATACGAGGGTGTAACACAGTAAGAAAATACTGATGTGGAACTAAATATTACAAAAATGTATTAAGAAATTTAGAAATAAACAACAAACACAACTCATTAAATAGTAATTATAAACTATTTACAGAGACGATACTGAACCTAGAGGCTGTATACAAAGCTACTGATAAGATGGCAAGGGAAGAGGTGAAACACAGGATGTCTTGTAGTAGAAGAAGAAATGAAGTTAGCAGCTGGAATCGGAACGCAGGCAGTGAGTCATGAGAGAGGTCAACTTCTTTAGCCTCTTGCCAAGCTGTCCCTTCAAAATGGTTTGTTGTTGAGCCCGCTCACTTTTGCAATCTCTATAGGTTCAACCAATCAGGTCTAAGCAAACTTTTCAACGAATCGCAGACAAATTGCCCTCGTTGTCATTCAATTAAAAGCGCACAACCTGCAAAAACGAATAAATTCACTAGTACGCATCGAAAAGGATCTAGGAAGAATGATTTTGGCTCCTCTCAAATTTGACTCATAAGATCAATTTGGTTACAAAATAAGTAAACAATGTTTGGTTGTAAGTTTCAAGTCAAATGTAATGTTTACTGATTGTTAAAAAAACTTTACCTCCTCAAATACTAGTCATTACTAACCTTAAATTTGCCTGAACTTTTTCAACGGTTAGCAATAAAAGTGAATGGAATTTAAACCAGTGATAAACCCATCAGTGCCCTTCACTGGAACAAGAACATCGGTGTGTTCATCTCATTTTTCGTGGTTTAAAAAATTCCACTGTTAACAACCACTGTTGATAGACTGTTGGTGAGGGCTCCCATCATCGTGTTTGAATCACATCGTGTTATTGAATGAAATCACATTTATATCTGACCTAATGTAATGTTATGCTACAAAGCGACCAATAAATAAATAGCTCAGGCAACTTGCTGCCTAAAGTTGTCCGAGGAAATTGTCTTTAGTATTTAGGGAAACGCTCTCATTGTTCTACAAAGCTTTTTTAGGTGCCTTTTTTCAATCACAATAATTGTATCCAAGTTTCATATTTTTTATGAAGACACACTAAATTTCCTTGTGTTGTTTAATTGTGTCATTGCTTAAAGTAAACAATGTTAATATTGTTAATTTAACCTATAACGTATTATGGTAAACAATTTTTGTTCATGAGCTGGCTAATAGCATTGATTATACATCCTACGTAAGTTATAATTCCCTAGGATGTATAATCAATGGAAATAGTTTAGGTTAAAAAGAAGATCAAATGGACCATAGTTGCCGCTAACAATGTAATAGACGACAGCATTAATAGTGCATTAAAAAATAAGTCTATTGATTATCATTATTATGTTTGTATTTAATTCAGATATAAAACAGATCCATAACGAAAATCCCAATTTACCTGTCAATTGGCTTTCAGCTTGTGCAGATATAAACCACCATTTAGTATCATTATAGCGGACCGGACAACAGGCAGATGTCATTAATCATTCACTAATCGCCGATGCCGCACTTGACAGGGTAGTCCAGCTTGTACTCGCTCTATATACGCCATTTGTTTGTGCTCTGATTGTTTGAAACTACATTTTTTAATATTTTTTTAATTTTTTGCTTACGATGCCCCAGGTATAGCAGATGATTATTTCGCTACAACCCGTATATTCCGCCAGATCTGTTGCCTCAGGACAGTAAATACTATTGTTTCCTTGTATTCAAGTAAAGAGAGTCCAGATTATAATATAAATATAAAGAGAACATAACGTCATAAAAGCGAAATGGTTCAAGCTTATACTTGTTTGGCAGTTGTACTAAGCGCTCAGGAATTATATCATGTACATTTATACAAATTGTTGTTCCTCTTGTAAAACAGGTAGATCGATTCTTCTGTTTAAGTAACACTCAACTTTAACCGATTTGTGATTTAATTTACATTTATAAGGACAAGAATTTTAAATAAAAACTCAACCGCAACCGTAATGGATTCTGCTGATGAATTGTAAAATAAATTGAGATGTTGGAATAAATAATCTATTAGTACGAACCGCTCGCCTCTCTTCTCTAATTATTGACAGTTATTGATCCAGGAGTAAACATTTAAACAAAACTAAATTATTTGTTGTAATTTTCTGTAAAAAACATGTTCCGCCTTAAATTACACTTATTTATTTATTTTTATTTGTTTGTAGTTCCTTAGAAATTATATGCTTATCACTGAGGTTGCATTTGTTATTCAGGACATATTTAATTAAAGACCCATTGTGCTATAGACATTTACAACTATACTGGTTCACTTGAGTGTATGATTTTAGTAAGGATTACATACTAAATAAAGACAAATTGTGTTTAGTGCATGGCAGCACGTGGACGTTAAAATAAACATAAATTAATTACCAATGAAATTAATTTACGACACAGATATGTCTATGAGTTAAAAACCTACTTTAGGATAGTGAATTGTTAAAAGAACGTTCAAATACCTTTTCATTCATCAACATTTTTACGGAATATATTTAATATTTTAATTTAAATAGGTTAATTGGAAATATAAGTAAACAATAATTAAAACCACACAAAGTGCAGCCAATTTTCGTTGAGCTGTGTGTTTTGAGGGAATCTGCCCCTTCCCCATTTAGGGTAATTAGTCCCGGGCTGCGGTTCGGCAAATTAACATCCACGCTCGCGGGAACTGCATCCTTTATTCACTATAATTTCCTGTCCACCAGCAAATAAACATCGCTTTTATGGTTGCTTTCCAGGTAACAAAAACGTTACTAGCATCCAGCATCTATACCTGTTTCTAAAGTGGTACAGTTTTTGATTTTGTATAAACTTTTTGGATACCATTATAGAAAATTATAATTAAATGCTTAGTCTTTTATACATCTAAGACAAATTCGGACAGGATTAAGTATTTTCATGGTTGATTCCAAATTGTAAGTTAGACAAATTGTGAACAAACTAAAATTGGAAATTGGAATAAATTTCACATCTCTGTTATCTCGTCTTAAGAGATGGTATTCATGTAATGTGAAATTCATGCACTCAAACAATGGTTTTGCAAAAAATATGTTTTGGAGTTATTATATTTCATTCTTTGTTTTGTTTTTTAATTTTTTGTTAAAGATGTATAACTTAACGTTACTTGACTGAGTAAAACGTGAGATCTTTAATGGAGCTATATTTTCAAACGTATGATAAAATAATACAAGTGGTCTTTACAATTGGTCTTCCTCTGCCAATATTGAATGCAGACCAAAAATGCTAGAAATCTTTTATACATTTTGAGTAAACAGGTGTCCGGTTTCTTTTGATTTATTTTCATCTTTTTTATTTGCGCAGAATTGTACTTCGCATGTGCTACGGGTATAAATATTAAATTTCTGGCACCAGTAACTGACCGAAGATCCTGAAGTTTCAACAACTAATATATAGGATATAGAATTGTCTTTGATTAACTTCTTCAAACTACCCTTTATATAATTTGCGGTATCATCTGTTTAATGAAAACACGAATCTTGAGTAATAAAATAAAATTAGTTTTTATATTTTATTGATATTTTAATCTATTGTAGGCGTAGTAATAAATTGTATGTAAACGGCATATAATAATTAATTGTGAATTTAGTTTACCATTAATTATGTGACAGCTCCACTCAATTATTGTCAAAGGTATTAGTGAAAGATTACTTTACTATAGGCCTGTTTTAGACTCTGAGTGATTTTAAGTCTACTACATAACTCATAATTTAAATTGGAGAAAAACAAATATAATATTAAATAAGTCAAAACATCTTGACCATAATCTATGAGTTAAAGACGTTTCCCTTATTTTAATTCAAGCACAGCTATCAATAGCGAGCGAAGTGTAAAATAAATTTAAATGACAATAGCCAAACCACAGTAATGGGAGTTGATCAGATACCAGGTTGCCATGACTACTGTCGGACATCGGCTGTTGCCGGATTGTTTGCTAATCCTTCTAATTGTGCTCATTGTCATTGTACCAACTCACATATTCATTATATTATTTTAGTATAATACCATAAACTCAATTAATTCAATGTTTTATTTTACTTTGATTTCTTTATGTAATTTGTTTTAGACTACAGAGTCCTTTAAATACAAAATATATAGATTTAGTACAAAATTATCTGTTGTTACACAGTAATAATTTTTAGTCCAAATAAAAAAATATTGGTTAATTTAGGCTCAATAACTTAAAAAGTAGTTTATCGTATTAATGGTTATTCAAGTTAATTATTCTAGAAATCTTACGATATTAACTAAGTTTGAGGACAGCAACAGAATATTAAACTTAACTCTTTTGTCGTAAAGCTAATCAGTTTATGGTTTTTTATAATAATTTTTACATGATAGAGAGTAATTATTCAACTCGAATTAAACAAAGAGCTTTCTGGAACTCTACACCTTCCTCAAATTTTTATAATCTCTTCTTAATGATCTCTGTTCGTGCTAAACTTAAGTGATTGTTAAGGAAGTACACGTTTTGTAGATTTTAATCTTCATACTTACTTAAGATCCTTTTCAATGGCACACATTAAGAATACTATACTTTTAATAACATATACAGTTATTATGATTGTAGGTTTAATTCACAAACAGTTTATTTTAATCATCCTACAACTGACACAAGCTTGGACAATATTTTACCACAATAAACAGGTTAGTCTTAAATTATTTGGGAAATAAAATAATGCGGTTCATCAGATAAATTTTGTTAAGTCCACCTAAAATATTTATTGTCTACAGTCGATGGAAATTGATTTCCATTCAAGAAAATATTTGTATAGTCATGTAAAAGGCGATAAATATTTGTAAGTCATGTAAAGGTTTATCATGTTGTATACCTATATTGGAGAAATATAAATATATGGTAAAAATGTCAATAACTGAAGAAAAAATTGGTTGACAATATTGATATTTTAAGATTATATTTCTATAAATTCTTAAAGGTTTTAAGTTTATTTCAGGTTAGTTTATTGTTTTAAAGAATCGAACCCATAAACTAACTATCTTTATTATATCAAATCTAGTTACGACAATATTTCCAAATCTGTATGACTAACTCTTTCATAGTTATTGATCTGAGCTATAGATTACTAATTTTGAAAAACAGCTGATTACTGTATCCTCTTCTCTAATACGAGCAATGTATATGTGTGAAATGGATCTGGGAATCCCACGGAAGGATTTCGCGTAAAATTTGAAAATAAGGGTTTTTGGGTCTTAGAAATTGGTCGTCAAGGATCCGAAACGGCAATCAAAATCAACCTTTGCTAGAAAACCCATTTTTAATTGACTGTTTTAGTATTGGGCTTATGGGGTTTCAAATCGAAACAATAGAATTATGTTCAAAACAACCATTGAACTAACAAAGTAACACTCACGTATAGTCACGGTATAGTCTCAGTATGTGATCGACCTTTTCCGAGCATAGCTCTTCCTCTAGGTCAGAGCCGTGTGACAGGTCTGCTCCAGGTTCTGTGTTTTAAAGTAGTTTTCATTAAACTATTATTTCAAGCAGACTAATTTCAATCACTTGGCAATACTTCTTTTCTGGTCTTAAACAATATTTAATATTTTATTAAATAAATATAAATATATATTTACAACCCTACATTATATGTTAATACATTGTATGTTAAATTTAATTTTGCCATTACCCAGTTTAAAGTGGAGAAGGAGGCAATCATAGATGGTTCCGCCGCTGCAGATACAGGCAGGAAACTGGTTAATTGATGTTGAGAGAGAGAAACAGAGGAATATCTCCGCTCCCCTCTGGCTGACGATCATCACTCACCTGGTCTGTAGATTCATAGTTACAAAATCGTACATATTTTATAATATGTACTTAGCTAAAATAAGTACTTTTTAAAATCCCTTAGAAAAGTATTTAGCTATGTTTTCAGTAGTCAATGGTTTAGATGTAAATAGCATTTTAGATTTTTTGAGAAATTTGGTAAAAACCACAAATGAACATAAACTAACTTCCGCAGAGTTGTATAGTATATTGCCCTGTTATTGTCAAGGTCCCATGTTAAGTAAGGTATTACAGTACAAAGCTGAAAATCAGCGTATAGAAAGAAGCATTCCGTAAGGAAATAGTAGTAACTTTCATACCGTTTAGTTTAAGGGAAAAACTCAAACATGACCTATTTTTTAGACCCCAATGGAAGGATGAGCCATTAGCTATGTATATAGAGGAAATAAAAATAAATCATCAAGTACTGAAAACTCATCTTTGTGAAAAAGATCTAGTAGGCATTATAAAGAACGGCTTAAACCCTGACTGCTTACACATAGTCTAGGAATGAAAACAAACACCTGTTTTGGTATTGTTAATATTTGTATATAGGGCGCACAGGGTAATCCTGAGTTTCAATAAATATTTACAAGTCTATTAAATTAACTATTTTATCCAAGTAAATTTACGATAACCGTTCATAATTTGGTAGAAAACAACGTAATCATGATCACATTAACGTCTGCTCTCGTCCGCGCGCTACAGTGCTCCTATAAGCAAGCACCTTTATAAAGCTCCGGGAAATACCTTGATGTAGAAGCCGTATTTCTAAGAGGATAACTAACAGATGACTATGAGTTCTCATAATTGAATTCATTTGATATACAGGGTGAGTTTCTACTGGCACCCATAACTTCGCCAGGGGATTCTAATGATAATAAACGGTATCAGGAAACTGACACATACTTTCTCCCTTTTAGCCAAATTTCAATGAAAATTTTTTTATTTACTAAATATAGAATATGAAGTACAGATAAATGTACAGAAAATTGTCTAAAATAGTTGTTTTCAGAAATATCCACCCAAATCCCTTTTTGGGAGGCACTATAGAGTCCGTTGCCACACACAGTGGTTTTGAGAGGGGAAATGCCCCCTTGCCCCCCCCAGGGTTAAATAGCAACACATTTCGAACATCATCTGTTGGTCAATGCTAACTTGACCTGCATATCAAATTTTAATTAAATTGATCAGTAAATAAGAGAGAAATAGTTATATTTGTATTCCCCATAAGAATAACATTGGACAACGTACTGTGTTTACCGCTAAATGAAAATTTCAATTTTCTCCGTAACTAGCAATCGTAGAATAGTAATTTAAAATACTAATTTATTTAGTTTTTTGAGCTCTTTTTAATGGTGAATAGTAATCTTTTTTAACATTTATGATTTTTTATGAAAAATCCAAAAAATTGAATTTTGGATGTTTTAAGTCCTGTAATTTCTGAACCCGAATTTTTCAAGAAATGCGGGTGGTGTCATTTTGTTGCAAACCTAAAGTTCTACAAACCACGAAAGTTTAATCAAAATCGTTAGAGCCGTTTTTGAGAAATTTGGATTTTTCATGTTTTTTGGCGGTTTTTGGGGGATAATTACCCTTAAAAATCAAAAATCCAAAAAAATGAAAAAAACGCCTGGAGATATCGTGGATTAGTACCTACATACCAAATTTCATAAAATTCGGCCCATAGGTTAGGGCTCTAGCTCTGTACACATCCACACAGACACACACACACACACACGGACACACACACACACACACACACACACAGACAGACATCACGTAAAAACCACTTTTTTGGGTTCAGGGAGCACCAAAACGAATATTTCCACTAACAACTCAAATTCGAAAATTTTTACGAAAACAATACTTTCTCCATATACTATGTATAGGGGGAGAAAGTAAAAAGGAACAAAAAAGTTCCAGTAAACGCTAGTCCGATTCCGAACCGTTTGGTCATAATTGAGAATTTTGTGTTTTCTACAAAATATTAGACTTTGTCCCTCTATTTACTTTATAAAAATGAAACCGGTTAACCTAGTGATTGATATTTAAAATTATTAGAAAGATTAGATTTGCTTTTTTTTTTGATTTGCTATGAAACCAAGGTTACATGTAAAAATTTCATTTCATACATCGGTTCCTAGCCAAATTGAAATGAAAAATATGCTATAATTAATTATTTAGGCTAAGTTTAAAGACCTTTTTTTGTTACTTTAACCTGGTGCAACGCGATGTCCAACTAGATAAAAAACTTCCTCGTTTAATAAGCTTTAAATTGATATGCTATTTTAAACTGTTGTAGGTGGGAATGACAGAAAAACTACTATCAACCTAAATAAAAACACGGTTTACGTTTGAAGGTATTCTTATTAATAATACAAGGCAAATGACCACAAAATTGTAATACGGTAACTCAATGTTTACTTTGAATTAACAAATTAATTACAAGCCTTCAGAATGAACAATGTTGATTGCTACTTGAGTAAGTTTTCGAAATGACCACCACTTTGTATGATGCAGATGCGGACACGTTTTCTCAGCTCTCTCATAGTAAATCAGTGAGTAGATTATCATTAGTAGGTTTGTTACCTTGCTAAAACCAAATCAGTAAACAGTGTTTTACTTTAGTTTGGTGGTAGTTTTTCTGTCATTCCCACCTACAACAGTTTAAAATAGCACATCAATCTAAAGCTTATTAAATGAGGAAGTTTTGTATCTAGTTGGACATCGTGTTGAACCAGATTAAAGTAACAAAAAAGGGTCTTTAAACTTAACCTAAATAATTAATTATAGCATATTTTTAATTTCAACTTGGCTAGGAACCGATGTATGAATTGAAATTTTTACATGTAACCTTGGTTTTATAGCAAATTTAATGAGCTTTCTAATTAATTATTTTAAATATCAATCGCTAGGTTAATTGGTTTCATTTTTATAAAGTAAATAGTAGGACAAAATCCAATATTTTGTAGAAAAAAACAAATTTCTCAATTATGACCAAACGGTTCGGAATCGGACTAGCGTTTACTGGAACTTTTTTTTCCTTCTTATCATTAGAATCCCCTGGCGAAGTTATGGGCGTCAGTAGAAACTCACCCTGTATTTTCATTAACAACAATTATGAAACCCACCGCATACGTAAAGTAAACCCTTACATTTTTAGCTAATTTCCCCTATAGGGAAGAAGCTATTACCGTAGTCGGCATGGTAAGACCTAGGCCAAAAAACTGTATATATATATATATATATATATGTGTGTGTGTGTGTGTGTGTGTGTGTGTGTGTGTGTGTGTGTGTGTGTGTGTGTGTGTGTGTGTGTGTGTGTGTGTGTGTGTGTGTGTGTGTGTGTGTGTCCGTGGGTGCGATCTCTCTCGTAAAAAAGGTCCAATTTTGATGAAATTTGGTACAAACGTGTAAAGCAGCATTTATGACTTTAAGTTCGAAAACCAGACAGATCGACCTATCCGAAGGGGTATTTTGGGGGGGTTTTGTACCCCAAAAATGGGTTTTTTGAGTTTTTTACTTATAATTATTGAAAAAGTAAAATTTTTTCATTGGAGTAAGCTTAAAGAGACGGACAATTTGGTGTTTTAATCATTGCTATCCGTCAATTGGTTACTGAGATATTGAAAGTGCTAAACACAGTACATTTTCCAATGTTATTCTTATGGAGGATAAGAAAAATTGTATATCTCGCTTATTTATTAACTTATCCTGACGCAACTTGTTATATTGCTTCATTTCATTGTGGTCTATTGATATTTGCACAAAAACCCATTTTTTGGCCGATAGTTCCCGTAGCAGCAAACCTGCATACTCCGCCCCATGTTATTCTTATGGAGAATAAGTAACGTGTTATCTCCTTTAATTATGAACATAAATTAATAGAACTTGGTAGGTGGCTTTACCTAGTTGAATTATACTGATATTTGTATAAAAACCCATTTTTAGTGTTCCTTATTTCAGCAAACCTGTATACTCAGCCGCCATGTTATTCTTATGGAGTATAATTAAAATGTCATAAGTCGTTTATCTATGAATGCATATTGATGAAACTTAGTATGTGGCTTTATGTGGTATTAAGAAAAATTAATATGAACTGGAAATTCGCTGAGTACGCAGGTTTGCTGCTACGGGGGTATTTACATTCGCGGTCATGCAGCACGGATCAACTAATTACTCTTCCATCGCCGCGCCGCAGAGCAACCTTACTGCATTACGGTAATTATTCCATGGTCACTGCTCGGCGATTTGCCCCTAGTTTCCCTCTTGTTCTGTGCTTTGCGTAGTTTACACTTGTCAGGCTGAGAAATTATCAAATGTGTTATTCACTAAAATTTTTACCTGATAAAATAATTACAATTTATTTAAGAATAAAATTTTAGTAAAAACGTCTATAATGTGGGTTTACTTATTTAGTTACATATGGGAAAATAATGTTTTTTGCTGATTACAGAAAAAATAAAAGAGATACATGGTTTGTGAAAATTAGAACGTTTCTAGGATTTACAAGACTTTTCCAATTGTATGCTTTTTGTCATACGCTATCATTTGACTTTATTGAATTTTAGGCAATAAGCATAAACAAAAATGTTAGTGAATTTTCTTTTTTCTTTTTTAAGGCCTGTCATAGCAGGCCAGAGTAAATCTGAGCTTATAACGAGTAGGGAAAAATATACGAGTATGGTTTAGAAAATACAGGTTAATCAGAAATGTCAATAGTTTACACAAAAATGACCGCCATTTTGAAACGGATAAAAATAAGTGAATTCTGTTCTTGCCAAAAATTTTATTTTATTGATACCTTTAAAATGTTTATAAGTTTCCCTATGTTTACATAAGAACATTTTTTTATTTGAAACCGTGACTCCAGGACGTTTTGGAACATCGTGTACATAACTTTTAATTATAATATTTTTAATTGATTGCCCATATGCATTTTAGTGGGGAAGAATTTTGATGATGACTTCAGTCCAAACCGTTCTCCCGTTATACAAGTTGAACGGGTGGTCTGACTCACCATTCTTAAGTTGGTAAACTTCCTTTGGGGTTAAGAAAATACGATTAAACAAAATAAATGTTAAAAATTGTAACTAAAAACGAATTTGTTACAAATTATGAAACCGATTTTAAACCCACAGGTATTTTTTGTGTAACCAAACTTTTTTATTAACATTAAGCTCAAGCAAAATTGAAAATTAAACAGGAACTAAAGGTCATATGTTGCATTGGTTGGAAGTTGTTTGCCACAAAACATGTTTTATGTTTAGCATTTGTAGATATATTGTCCTCATTAAATTGAACAGTGAAACTGAAACATCAGGATTCCAATAAAAATAATTGTTTAGTTGACAAGGCCTTTCTGAATCAAAGATATACCATCGTCAGGTCACGCTATCTTTTATTCGAAAGGCCTTGTCAATTAGAAATTCATTTTTGTTGGAATTCTGATTTTTATTTTCACGGTTGAACATTTAAAAGATTTCCAATAATTATCTTCTAGAACATTATGGATTGTTCTTATTGTTTTGAAAATTTATTATCCTGAAAATGTAATAAGAAAACAACTTAACTCTTTAACCACGATACTGAAAAACCTAAGGAAGGAAACATCAATATGTTAAAATTAAATGTGTATAAACTCATAATACCAAGGACATTGGGCAGTGTCTGAATATTTATTTGTTTCCTGTATATAACCATAAACGAGGAAGGTTTGTATGCAAAATAGATTTCGGAATCCAATGGAAGTATTTTGCTTAAACTTTGAGAGTAGAAACTTCAAATATAAACAGCACGTCTGGCATCAATAACAAAAATGAATACATCAGGTTGAATTTCCAGTATCGAATAATTTAAAAGTGTTTTTTCAACATTAGAACTTATTTGAACTAAATTGTATACGACATTGCGTCAAGAGTAGTAAAGGTTATTTGCAAAAGTTCTATTCTATTCTATTAAAATTCATCTCAAAACTGCAAAGCGGTTCAACTAGACAAGACTTTGTTTTCAGTTCGTAACAATGCTGACTGTGTAACATAATAACATTATTTCAGGTTACTGATACGTCATACTGAATAATAGAGGGGTGAAATGTTTAATGGCCATAAAGACCGAAGGATTGCATTTCACAACTTATAAAAAAAAAAAACTTATTCTATTACAGACCTTTCATTCTGTTTTACTTTATTCTCGTTACGACTAAGGAAGTGGATTTAGAGAGAAATAAACAAAACCCCAAACATTTATGTTACGTGTATAATGAGTACAAGGTTTGACGATGCCGTTTGTCTGCGGTTCGGTCTCCATGGCGACGAGGGATTAATTAATCATTAATTTAAAATTGCCGCTAAATCGCAACATCCGATTGACTTGCTTCAGCTCGTTTAATATTAACCATTGGCGCTTTATGCTGATACGTGTATTAAATTTACAGTAATACCAACTATTAGGGGTGCAATTATTATTATTGCATAATAATATTGTTTCACTGGGAAATTATTTTACTCGTTTATAATGTTATTATTTAATAACATTAATACTTGAATATTTTTTACCTAATTATTACGACAAAAAATCACTGAAGTTTATGTAAACGGTGTTGCATTACTGTTAAATGCTCAACAGAGAAATTTATTCTTTCTAAAACTCATATTTGTATAATATTTAAAACTATAATTTTGGAATGAATGAAATCAAACTCATTTAATTTGAATGTGTTATCGTGACAAAAATCTATTATATAGCACATCACGTTATGATTCCTACAATTGACAAACTTCAGAAAATATATTAACAAATTATATTAGTGCTTCGCCCTTTTGACTTTGAGTTTCAAATGTTTATTGTAGATGATGATGTTATTTGATCAGGTGATAAGTTATCCATACAGAATAAAATAACCTTCTGCATTTAGTGGAAACAATATTTCACCATAACACTGTTTGAATTCGTTGGTGAAATGTCGATGATGTATTGTATATTTCATAAACCAACACTTACATTCCTCGAATGTTTATTGGTACTCGTTAGTGAATTTCCTTTGGAAAGTGAACTATTAGCATGACCCGCACGGTGAAACATAAGCCCGGGATCACCATAGAAGTTCCTAACGTGACCCCCTGAACACGTTTCGGGGGGTCGTTCAAAATTGTATATATATATATATATATATATATATATATATATATATATATATATATGTGTGTGTGTGTGTTTGCACTCTAGCGGTCGCAATTTTTGTCCGATTTACTTCAAATTTGGTAGGACGTTCCTTTCTGTAATAAGTTGGACAAGTTCGTTGGGGAAAACAATCGAAAAACTCTAAACCCCTTTTTTGGGGGATTAATCTTTCAAATTTTGAGTTTTTGGGCCACAAAATGGTCATAAAAGCCCCAGATGTAAAATAAATGCATGTAAAAAGATGGGAATTAGAGAGGCTAAAGTTTTAAGCCCTCTCTCGTCATTCTAGCATAAATATTTACCGAGTTATTAAAGAAAATGTATATCGACTAAACACAGTACGTTGTCTTATGCATGGGGGTTTTAGACGAGAAAAGCCTGTTATTCCTTTATTAGAGTACTTTTATCATCCCCAGCAACCTCACGCCTACTTTCAAGCCTGTCTGGACCTTCTCCTAACCTTATATTGGGCAAAATTGTATTCCCAGCTTTGCAAGTAAATGAAACTAGGAGTATCAGAACAGCCAAAAAATCAATGTTTTCAGATTTCAATAAAAATTGGACAAATTTATGTTTTTACACTGATTTTGAGTTTTAAAAGTTTTTATGTGGAAATTCACTTCCCTCACGTCAGCGTGCTGCGTGCGAACACGTTTAATGTTACTACATTGTTCTGATAAAGATGAGCTTTTGATTATTTACAAATGAGGTTTATACTCCGGCGTTATATTTCTACACATTGTTATTATTAATATAATTAAAATGTGCATATCCACTTCTTATATATATTTCAATTTACACTATTATACAGTTGTAAAAGAAGATATTTAATCATATAAAAAAATGTAAATACTCTTGTAAAAAGTAGCAGAGAATAATGCCCTAAATATAATTCTTTGACAGTAGAAAATGACACATAGTATTCGTTCGTCTTTGTAAAAAATTGTACAATACTTTTTGTTTATAGTTTTCTAAGATATTTGAGGTTAACTGAAATGCCATGTAACCAACAATTAAGCAAGACTAACTACTAAAACGATCAGTTGCATAGTTAGCTAAAATAAGTTGCTTGCAGTTTTATTCCAAGCATTTTGATATAGTTTAAGTATAAAGTAGTTAAATATTATATATTTATATTTACCTCAGCGTGATTTCATATAACAGAAGAGAGAAATCCTGGCGCCAGCGGAGTGTACGACGTGATCAACAGGCATGCAGACTGTGACGTTGTCGCTGTATTACTGAAGGCGCTAAGAAAATCTATTGAACAACGGATTTCACGAGTAGCTCGTTCTCGAGGAATTATCATATCACTACTATATCGACTGCAAACTTGTGTCCCTATCAAAATATACACGTCATTATAGTAACAAATAGTGATTGTTGGAGTGCAATTTATTACTTTCAAGTGTATTAGACAACAATGTATCTGATTTATCATTGAAACAGCTCTGCTAACAGGAATTGCTTTAATGTAGCGGCTCACCATCTATGACGCAATCCAAATCAATTTGACTGTGATGAATAAGGTTGTTCAGAAACTCATAGCCTAATCTTCGCACCGTTTTCCTACCTATTTTATGCTGGTGGTGGGCAGGTCCAAATGACATACCCCCGTCGCAGCAAACCTGCGTACTCAGCGAATTTACGATGCACATATATGTCTTAATATCGCATAATGCCGCTTGCCAAGTTTCTTATACATTCGTAAGTAAAGATTCAAAACGTTTTAATTATTCTCCATAAGAATAACAGGGGGGGCTCAGTACGCAGGTTTGCTGCTACTTGAAATATCAGTAAAATTTGTTTGTGCAAATAACAATAGACCCCAAACCAGACAAAGCGATGCATCAACTTTCGTCGGTAGACGTCCATAAATAAGCGAGATATAAAATTATTTTGCCCTCCATAACAATAAAATTGTACTTGTAATTGACACTTTCATTATCTCTGTAACCAATTGACGTAGAACAATGATAAAGCACCAAATTGTGTTTTTTGAAGCTGACTCCAATGGTGAAAACTAAATTTTAACTTTTTCAAAGATTATTTATATAAAATTTAAAAACAGTTTTTGGGGTACAAAACACCCTCAACATACCCCTTTGGATAGGTCGATCTATTCTACATAACAATAAAATTGTACTTGTGTTTAACACATTCATTATCTCTATAACCAACTGACGTAGAACAATGATAAATCACCTAATTGTGTTTTTTGAAGCTGACTCCAATGGTGAAAACTAAATTTTAACTTTTTCAAAGATAATATATATATATATATATATATAAACATATATATATATATAAACATCTTTGGGGGACAAAACACCCCCAACATACCCCCTTTGGATAGGTCGATCTGTCTGGTTTTCGAACTAGTCATAAATGTTGCTTTACAGGTTTGTACAGAATGTTACCAAAATCCGACCATTTATACGAGAGTTATCGTGCTCATGGAGAGAGAGAGGTATACATATATATAGAGAGAGAGGTATACATACATACGATTTTGAACGAATGGTGTTTTTGGTTTCTGGGGATCTCAAAACGAAAAGTTATTATGGTTCCGGGCCTAGGTCTTACCATGCCGACTACTTTAATAGCTTCTTGCCTATAGGGGAAATTCGCTAAAACTATATGATGTTACTTGGTGCTGAATATGACACTGTAACTGTGACAATATGACACTATGACTCAAAACTAGGTTGTTCACCATTGCAAAATTTATTTGGATTGTTAATTAGACGGCAAGTCCATAATATTCGTCTTTATCAGTCCTCTTGTACATAATTGCATACAAGTATTAAATATTAAGTTTTTTTTTAATTAATATAGTGGTAAAAGTTTCTGTGATACAGACAGCAAATTGTTGGATCGTTTATTTCGGTTATCTATAACAAACATAATCATTATAGACTATTATTTATCATAATGTTAAAATAATTATGAAAATACAAACTAAACACTAGATCAAGAGCTCACATGGAAAATTCAATATTACTTAAATATTTTAAAACTGTAAGCTTTAATTTTTTTTCTAAGAGACAGGAATAGTTGATATATTTTATTCACTGCTATTTGTTATTTGTATCTTCTTGCCTTTTACTTTTATGTTAATATAAACCTTTGCAGACGAAAATTAGAGGATACGGTTGGATGAAAGTTTTCTCTTAACAGTTAGTTTTTTTTTAAATTTTTTTGTTACATTAAATTGGCATTTTTGTACGGTGATACTGTCTATATTAAAAAAGGTCAAAAAAATTAAAACTGTTGGGTCAGTTATCCTTTATTGATTTTCTCCTGTTTCACACTGCATTGACATTGAAAAATATAATGCGTGTTTTTATGTAAAATCGGTTTTGAGTTTTATCTGTAGTCGTTTTGCAAAAAGTGTATTTTTTTCCACGGTACAAAACGCACTCAATAAAAAATACAGGTACGTTTTCGCTTTTTGGAATCTTTTAGGACTTCATAACTTCTGAATGGGGTTGCATCATACATGTGATCAAAGGTGACTTTTTTTGCACACTATAAGACAAGCGCTAAATATGTTACAACTTGACACCAAAGTCTTTCCCGAAGTATGAAATGTATCGCACAAGATGCACATAGCAGTTATACAACGCTAACACTCTCCGTATACCGTACGCCTAATCCAGGGTGGCAGGACACGTCCAGGGAATAATCAAGCTTCAATAAGACACTGAGTAAATTGCACATTTCAGTTGTATTGCAACTAACATGGAAACATAATATAAAAATGTAATACAACATTGATGGGACTCAGAAATACATAAAGATAAAGTTTGTTAAAACACTTAAAACATTGAAATACAATTTGGATGAAATACTGAGAAAATAGCAATAGCAAACTCGTATCAATGATCTAGGCGCCATATTATGATTGTGATTCGCTTTTAGAAAATGTAGCAGAAGTTACCCTGACGGTTTCTTCTAAATTAAAATATGCCAGGTTAGAGCAACATATTTTTGTTTATATTCATTATGGAATAGTAGAAACAATAAATGAATACAAACCAGATTTTAATTCCGTAATTACAACTGGATAGCATTATAACTTAAAATGTTTCAAAATAAATGTTTTCAATGGCATTAAATGCAAAACTGGCAATAATTGAAAAAGTTTCCCCTAGTAATAAAAACTATTCGTTTTATTTGAATGTCATATAATCTGGCTGCAATAAACAAGCGGAATTCGGCGAATCGAAAGTATAAAATTATATCTTGTAAACAAATGTCATGTTCTATTTTTTTAAGTTAAAACCCTGTAGTAAGTTTGGTTCAGAATAATCCAGAACTTTTTCAAGATAAAGCAAATAAACTATATTTCAGATATAACTGGCTCTCTGAACTGTCCGTCTTAAAGACAAAGCAGTTAAACTAAATGTGAACAAATGGTTTATATTTAAAATTATAATGTACCAATTCTTTGACAAAACAAATTGTATTATATCCTCGCTTAGTATGAAAAGCATTGTTAATGGTACAAACTTAGACAAAATATACAATACAAAATTAGAAACCAACACATTTAATATTCGAAACATGAGCTGAGAATGTATGACACATAACAAATAAGCAAAATCTGCGACGCGCATCTGAGATCTACAGTATCTGCTAACATGAATAAAACGTTATGTAATAAAAATATAGAGCAACATACATAATATGTTACATTCCTATTCTAACTGTACACTAGTCACATAAATTCCTGTAATCGTTTCATCTATACATAAAAAAATCTTCAAGAGTTTGTATAAATACTAACACATATTTCTAGAGCGACAGAAAAAGTAAAAGTTACAAAACTATTTTATAAAATTACCTTTTTCGTAAATATAAACCTCGATAGTGACATAAACCAAATAACACCTAAATCTGACCATGACTCGATTGGATAACACCTACAACAGTGTCAAATGATATGCTTGAACGTAAATGGTATAAACATACTGTACACAAGTAGAAATGAACATATTTATCTTATCAACTCTACCCTAAAGCGAGAAGAAGTTCGTTATCACAAAATCACTAAGGAAAGTGAGACAAGGCATAAGTAGTCTTACTTGGCGACCCCGGAGTGTCTTCTTTTCATTATTCTATCCTAATATTTGGTTTAAGCTACAAGATTATCGCAAAAAAGGCATTCTTTATGGAATAAAATTGACTGTAAATGGCTAGTTTTTCATTTACATTTACATTTTATGAGGATATTTGATCTAAAAATCAATTTCCATTCGTTATTTCCAAATCGAAAATTGAAATCGATTTCTTGATTTTTTCGTTATTTGAAATTTTATTGATTATTAATTTCTGATTTATAAGGAACAAATATATTGGAAATATAGAGAAGGTAGGCAGTTTACAAATCATTAATACTTAATTTGTAGGTTTAAAAGCGTGATTGACATACAAACATGAATACATTTTTAAAATCTATACTAATAGAGTATATAGTATACATTTAGAAATAGGCGATTAAACCAGCTGTAATTTATAAAAGAAAGTATTACAAAATATTTTCCCTAAAATGTATGATTTAACATTACATTTTTTTGTATTCGACCCTCACGTTACTAAGATTGATCAATGCAATTTAACCGTTGAGACCACAAACAACACTCCGGCCGCCGACGCAAGTAGTAAGTATTAGAATATTACATGTTTGGCTTACTCTAAGTTTAATTGAAACACTAGTTACAGGCGGGGCTGATCCCGCGGAAGAGAGAGGACAAGAGTTCAGGAAGAAGATGACGTTAGTTAGCTCGGGGACGTGGCCTGAGGGGGGTCCTCGGGGGGTGTGGAGGGCGCGGGGGACGGTGCAGGCGGTGTGGGGGCGGCCAGGGGAGTATTGCAGGGGGCCGTGGGGGCCGCAGGGGCAGGGACCGTGGCGGAGGCGGGGGGACTAGGGGACAGAGGGCCGGTGGGCTTGGACTCCACACTGTAGCAGCTCTCGGAGCCGTCCATGGACGAGTGTTCCTCGCCCTCGCTGCTGCCGCCGGACCTTTTGCCGCCCACGGAGTTGCCGCCCCCCGCGCCGCCGCCCCCGGGCGCCACTTCCACCTTGCCTGTCGCCGGCTTGTGTTCCGCCGCCTCTGCGTTGCTGATGTTGTCGTGTTTCTTCCACTTCGTCCGCCGATTTTGGAACCAAATCTTCACCTGGAATAAAGAATAAACTCATTAATTTGTGGTGTACAAACATTCTACAGTTGCGATTGCTTCGAGGAGGTTTCGCTGCATCCAACAGTCGATCCAGGACCTACATTTTATAAAAAAAGGTGTTACGATATTAACTGGTAATTACGTTCTGGGCATACTAATAACGAACAAACACACAACAAATCAACAGTACAAGTGTGAAACCTCTACGAAACAATTGAGCAAAAACAATGAAAAGGTAACAGAGAGAATGAACATCTCGGTTCTACCTCGTTTGCTATTCTTATCTGTAAACCTTACAGACATAAAATATTGCAAATTTTGATCATGAAATATAAAACCGTTAACAAATAAATGGATCTGTATTAAATACTGTATTTAGAAAGGCAAATGAATTAATTAATAATAAAAGACTGCATATGATAAGAATAAGGAAACACATACTGTAACGATTAAAAACAAATATATATATCTTTAAATTGAGGAATTTTAATAACAAGTAAAACCGTTGTTTACGCCCTGTCCTATAACTACAAAAGAAAACAAGTTATTTCCTCAGAACACTCAGGGAGAAGTAATTTATAAAGGAGGAAACCGCTTGATTGGCAGTGCTGGGTGGGGGACTCACCCCTTCACCCCCCCCCAACAACGGTTGTGAGAGGGTTTAACTGATCAGTCTGTGT
Source organism: Allygus modestus (assembly GCA_963675035.1). Classification (NCBI taxonomy): domain Eukaryota; kingdom Metazoa; phylum Arthropoda; class Insecta; order Hemiptera; family Cicadellidae; genus Allygus; species Allygus modestus. The sequence continues at coordinate 288,228,623 of OY776111.1, forward strand.
TCATTTACAGCTGATGGTTCAACATTAACTAACTGTCTCCCACTCTTGTATATTGATCTCCCGCGGCGCGCGCGCACTGCCATGCTGCAACTTCTCTAATATTGTAGCTAATTGCTTTACAAACACATTTCTCTGTTGAATCATCGCGGGTTAATACACTAACGGATTTATAATTATTTTAATTATCACGCTTTGCTTTAAACGTCGTTTTCTGAATGTTTACTCAACTGACGCCCGACTTTTGAACTTTCTACCTGGGTTTTATTAGTAACAAGTACTATAATAATCTTGAGTTCTATTGTGAAAGTCTATTTAATTAGTTCTAATAACAATAGTGAAATACGTATAATAATTTTGGCTAAAAACTATTTATTTTCAGTTTATTTTTTATTTCAATAAACAAATTGGAATGTCAAATAACGGTGCGCTATTCTTATTTATCTTTTTTACAGGAGGGAAAAGGTAAACTAATGCAACCATTTTTTTAAGTTGCAGTGTTGTATAGTCCAAGCTGTGTCTTAAATAGTTTCAGAAGTTACTAATAGTAAATGGAATAGTTTAGAACTGGTTTTTGTAATCAATATTACAATGGGGATTCTTCCTCTGGGCTGTTATACCGGGAGGCCGATTTTATGAGACATAGGATTTGAAATGTTAATTACTGTATAAACTCATATGGAACTGTCTGAAAGGGACAGCACCATTAGGTCTGTACACTAACTCGCAAAAAAAATTATACCTTAATGTTTCTTATGATTTTTATTGGTATCTGGTTCACACCTAAACAAAGGAAAATCTCAACAACAAAATTTGTTACCTGATTTTTATGTCTTACTTAATCATAAACCTGGTTTAACTGTAAAACATTTTTAGCCAAAATTTGTTGATGTTTGGGTCCAAACCTTAATGCAATGTTCAATATACCGATATCCAATTTTCAATAAATTCAAAATTAAGGAAGCTATTACACCAAAGCACTTTTCCCCTAAAACCCACGACCCATAAAAACGAACAATGAGTAAGTACAGAATATATGACTATTCTTGGGAAGTAATAGTCAAGGATACCAAATGTCAGTCTGTTTATTGCAGATTGTTTTTTATTTGCATACAATAATACTGTAATTTGACATGTAAATATTAAGTCTCGTGTTAAAACGGCCACCCTGTAACCCTTCAGAATAACTGGTTTGTATTACACACGAGTTAAATTAAAACCAGTTAGTCTAAAAGATTATCATTCTTTAAGTAGTGAGTCACACTTTAGCCTTAACCGACACGTTAAGACTTGTCAAGCGGTTTTGCTCAGTGGAGTTATGACGTATTCAAAGTCTATCAAACAATAGATTAAACCCGAAACACTTGACAACACATTTGAAAGAAGATACTAAAACAATGATCAATAAATCTGGTAACTTTATTTCAGTGACAAAACCGATTACGGACTGTGAGGGGGTGGAGTTGGGCGGGGAGGTATGAAGGGGAAAGGGGGAGGGGAGGGGGCAAACGCAATATGTCTGTGATTACATTCCAATAACACAGTGACACATTCCTGATGCGATGTCATCTGCCAACTAGCGCTGTTATTTCCAGTTAATTAAATAAACATGTCAGGGAGCGAGAAAACAGTGAGCGAAAATTGATACGGTTTATTTAAATAAGCCCCTCGGCGATTTCAAAAACTCTGACGTTTAAATTATAACATCGAGCGATGAAGGTTGGATTAATGTTGTTCGTGATATTTTTATTTGTATTCATACAATTCCTTACTGATATTCAAGTATTACAATTTGTAGTTATTTTGCCGTCATTGTTATTTATAATTTGAAAGTTGTCTGTTGTATTTATTTATTGTTATAAAGCTGAGTATTAAGTAATAATTTTCGTCCTGAAAAATGGTATAAACTAATAGGCCTACACAAAATATATGTTAATTTGTATAGTAAATGCAGCCGTTTATTCGAGGCCACGCTAAACAACCAACTTTGGTAAGTTGATTCGGCTTGCCATCTTATATAGCGTGAGCGCAAACTTTGTTCTAAAACTGAAAAATTACATATATATATATGTATATATATATATATATATATAATATATATATATATAATGAGTCGTCATCAAACTCATTGCATAACTTGATCCAATGTATGCGATTTTTGTTCTAATCAAATATTATTCAAACTATAAATGTATTTCACCTTAAAGCTTAGTACTACTAATAGTTTATCTTCAAGCTGCCACCTTTCCCGTTTCAAAATAGGTGTCGAGCTATCTTTAAATTAATAAACCTTATGGAAGTGTTGCATGGTACAAATTTATAATATCAAAGAAAGATTACATTTACAATAGCAGTAATGACAATTAAATTGAGGTAGTTTTACTTTGTTTATTTGACACATGTTTATGGTATACGTAATAAAATATATGAACTTATTTCACGGTATCTAGGACAAATTAGTTTATTTCTAAATAATATGAATTTAAAGAACTGTATAGGAAATTAAATGTTTACACAAAACAATTCGATTTACTAATGTATTCCTAGAACACTCGAATTTCAATAATCGGCAACAAATTTAATTCATAATACAATTGCTATTTATATTTTTAAATGAACTTCATCACCGATATAATTGTTCCCAATTATATTAAATGCACAGTGCGAGGTATTATATTAGTACTGTAAGGGCGTGTGGTGTACTATGTAAATCATAAACCCAATTAATCAAGACATCAACGTTGTGTACAGGCTGGTGGTGAGGGGGGACGTAGCGAACCATCCTCAAGTGGCTGTTACGCCTGTGATTCACCACCCCCCCCCACCCACACCCTTACTCGATAAGTCCTGGATGGAATTAATTAGTTCTGTTCAAATCGCAAGCACAACTTAAGAGCTTATATCGAGTTACGTGTCTTTGCGTTTCCAACCTAATGAGGTTATGTGATACCTTTCCCCATCTGAAATGTCTCTTACAGTTGGAAGATGTTATTTTAGACATTGGAGATTAATCCCCAAACTACACCGCTCCGCGCCGCGTGTCGTCGCTTAGCCCTTGCCCCATTATCGACATGGTCGTGCTGTTTTACTTTATCACTTATACTACTATATCAGTTATGCCGAGTGATTTTCGGAGATGTTGCGTAACCCATTGTGTAAGGTTCTGCTCTCACTTTTTTTACGACCAACCGTTCAAATGCATCACTCCAATCAATCATACCTACAGGCCTATTTTAGTCAGCCCCATATAGGTAAACAGTGGCGATGTCTTAAATGCTAATAAACCGATTATTATTAGTGTTTAAGATTGTTATGATTGTTAACTGTAATTAAAGAGCAACTTATCAACGAGTTTAACGTACAGTATTACTACAAAGTGAAAAGTACGAGTAATAAAACTATAGCTTTGACTATGTTGGTTTAATTCACCAAGCTCGTTACAATTTAACTGTAATAAAACAAATCAATTAGTAACGGCTATTTTTAATTTTACAGTTACTTTACAATTTGTGGCGTGTAAGCCTATATATGAAAGTATAAACACTTGTCAATACTTAAACAAAGCAAGCGCTTTAAATTACAAGTACAAAGCAGACGCTACAAAGCACCAATCATCAAGCAATTTAAACATCCACAATATATGTATTTTTTTAACTTCTTTTATAAATTTAGAAATATTAGACAGAATGAAAAAATCGAGTTTGTTTTATTTCAGCTCTATGTTGATGGATGTGAGTTTCTTTTCTTCAGATAATAAATAAAATTACTTTTTTTATCTCAGTGCAAAACAGTTTTTCAGAGTAACTATTTTAAACACAAAAATAACCGTAAAAACTAAATTTGAAAGAGTGACTTAAAACTGTTAATACTTCATGATTATGAACAGGAACCAGGAATATAAAAATCGTTACATAAAACTCAAAAAAGTTGACAATATTCTTTAATGTAAAATCTCATAATTATTCATCAAATGGGCACATTATTATAACGGTAAGAATTTAATCAAATTCAAATCATCATAAAGGTTGTCAGATATGTTATACGTTATTGGCACTCAAACTTGAGGAATCAGAAATATATTTGATCCAAAGAGGGAGGAGACTGTAGTTATCTCGGTGTATCCGCCATCGTGGTCGAGTATTACAGTCGACAGAGGAGATCTCAGAAATACTCGATATATTGCAAGTTGACGGAGAATCCTGACAACATTTCCTCCTCCTTACAATGTCGGTATCCAAGTAATCCTGACAAAGACTGACCATTGCGGGGTTTTATATTTATAGTACCTCAATGCTTATTTTAGCTAAAACAAACTCAGCTGTCCGTTACCACAGACCAAAAAGCCCTTTAGACGGTCTAAAGTCAGTGGACGCCGTAGAAATCTGTTCTATGATATTCACCAACCTACTTCAATGAAACAGCCAACAAAACTTATCCGACCAAATTAAAAACCGAAAAGCCTAAACAAATTGTATTCATATTCTTAAAAAAGAAATGTAAAAATACAGAAACGTCTAATAAAGGATCATTTAACTACATAGTGGGCTATTCAGTTTCATCGTGTGTTACCAACAACATTGTGTTATTTAATGTGCAAACTCCTTTTAGTGTTTTTGGGTAATGAAACAACAACAAAAGAGTACCGCCTTCTTAGTTGTTCTCTTTAATTAAATTGTAGTCGAAATTTAACATTGAGGGATGAATAATTTACATTTTAGTAAATTGTATATACCAATGCTGTGGTTTATTTAATTTACCTCGATCCAAAATAATTTTACTAAACATAATATGGAATAACGTGTAAACTTAAATCGTTCCACTTAATTCATTTATTTACTCTCGGGTGGTGAAAAAGGTGTATACACAACTGACATTTTCATTCGTAAACGTAAACACGAAGAGGGAAACAGAAGAGCAATATTCTATCCAATATAAACTACCCTCGTTGCCGTCGAGGTTGGAATTAATTGTACCGGGAGGGGAGGGAGGACGTTTAACCCGCACGTTCAGCGACACTGATGGGACTTACTTCGCCATAATCGCTTTGAGGAAAAGCAAATAAGTTGTCACAACATTTAGAGCTAATCGGATGTGTTACTCTACTAGGGTGTAGCAAAACTATATGAAAACATATTTGGTAAAACAAATTCTCGCGTTTATACAACTAGCCTATTACAGTGATCTCTTTTTTTGGTTATTACAATTAAAACCACAGACGATTTCACTAACATCTGTATTGTATACAACTGAAGAATGTTGTTTAAAAAAACAGTGATATGGTAAAAAGTGTTTCATAACAAACTAACTTTATTACTTACAATTAAAATAATTGATTTCATAACACTCAAATAAATAATATACTTTAATATATTTGGATAAAGTAAAAAAATATGTGTGTTGGCCTGGATTAACAACTTGCCACGCAATTATAAAGTAAGGTAAGGACATCAAGGCGAACGTATTAAATTAAAATGACTTTATAATAAAACAACAACAAAACAGAATTACCTAATAAAATTTGACAACAAATAATTTCGAGCTCTGAAAACGGAAACAGAGCTTAAACAGAAATCGAGTAAGGTCACTAGTTCCTTTTCAGAGTAATGAAAATCACATTAGATTAGGAAAGAAAAATCCACAGATGCAAAAACTCAAAATAATTAACTGGAGGAAGGAGGAGGTAGGAAAGATAATTTTGTCATGTTCAGTACACTTCTCCTGATGCCCTTTCCAAATCCGGACCGATATTAATAACAACCCGGGGGTATTTAGAGTGGTAGAGGGGGAATTAGATGGACAAAAAACAATTAAACGAGTGAGGGCAAGACGAGGGGCAGGCGCTCGGGGCGTCATATGTGCCCATTCCCGAAAATCTGCTTTATTTATTAACACGAACCAGTGCCTTTGCTGCCATAATTAACCGTTCCGGAATCCTTTGATCTTTTATAATGCAGCGATATTTTAGTTTATTGCTTTCATACGTAATTACATCCCTTAGAGCGTATAATAAGTTAATTAATTTGGTCGACAAAACGTTATTGTTTTTCGCTTTAACCGATGTAATCGAATTTGCACAATTGTGTGTGGAAAAATCCTTTATTGAGTTTATATTTAAAAGCTTTACTCCACGCGAGGGTCAACACTGATTTCAAGGTGTTTCCGTGTTATTAAATGCATTATGAACTTGGTCATAATTAATTTTTTAAATCGTACTTATTAATATATTTTTATAAAATGTCGTAACATATTTCAATAAAACTTCGTTAGTGGATTCATTAGGTTGTATTTCAAAGTGTTAATTGTTTATGCTCACCACTGGGATCTTGAAAACTCTTAAAGATACAAATTAGATTAAATAAACAAAGTAGTGCGGAGTTGTGGGGCAAACCTAAGATTTGCAATACAGCGTGAAACTAGTTACAAAGGAGGAGAGACAGGGCCGGCGAGAAGCTAGTCCCAGCGGTCCCTCCCTCCCCTGATAGGGGCGGAGGCCTGAGTGTCGTATACCTGTTTTTAGATTCTTGACAGAAGATCCCAGGACTAATGAGGGCTAGGGAGGGGACCCTGAGTCATGCCTCGCCAAAATATTTTACGACCGACCTTGATCGGGCTACCCTGGGATCTCCAGTCCTACAATCCAAAATATTAACTAATGGTTGTAGTTCCTACCCTGTATTTCAGTACAAAACAATACAAAAAACCTAATTCAATCTCCATTATTTCCTTATGTGGGTAGTTTGCTCTTTTTGACTGCAGTTATGATAGATTTCCCCTTATATTTTCATAGATATCAAAAAAATATCATACTAATATTCTAAATGTGACAATTTGGATGTATGTATAGATGGATGATTCATCGCACCCAAACACTACTGAACCTATTAAGGTAACATTGCGCATGAGCTTATTTAACAAAAATTTATGATAACGTAAACAAAGATTTTATAGTGCTGGTCAGGTTAATATTTGTAATGTGGTTTAATTGTTCACGAGTCAAGCCGCAGGTAACATCTAGTACATTTATATATTACTAGAATGGTCTATGTGCAGCTTGCGCATCCCGTGTTGAGAAGCGAGAATAGTAAATAGTTAAATAGTAAACAAAACAATGACAGTCTGTAGTTAGATACAATCCTTGTAACAGCTGTTTATTTTATTTTATTGGATGAAGAAAAAGCACATGTGACATAAACCAAATAAAACTCTCCTCCATATGAACTTGGAGACTTGGAAGTCCTGTGGGGCAGAGCCCTGAGGCCTAAATCGAAAATCTAAAGCCAGTTTCCACATCTGCACACCTAGACGCGCGTTTTAGTGTATATACGTGGGGGTAACGAAAAAGCCTTATTGTTTACAAAGTTTTCATGTAGCGTATTAATAATATAGATAGATTTCTCCATATAAGCTTTCCGGTTCACCATATCTACCTTAAAACTTCATCAAAACCAATAATTAGACAATAATTTTGAGGATTACCTTCACCGCTAAAGGCGACGAATAAACAAACAATTTAAACCATTAGTTATAGCTTTTTAAATTAACCATTTCAATTTTTAACAGTTTTCTGAATCTTTCTATTTCTCAATAAACAATTATTTATTCTTATTTTGTAGTTAATTATTTGTCCTGTCTTTATTAATGTTGACTGAGGATGTTATTAAAAAACAAAATGCACATTTGCAAGTTAACTGTATTATATTAATAACATTAAAAAAATACGTTCACTGTATACGCAGGTTTTTGACGAGATAAATATTGTACAAGTTTAAAGAGAACTATAAGAGTGATTTTCGTGGAAAAAGCACATTTATAAAAAAATAAAATACCGGTAATGTAGTTTTGACTTTACTAAATAGAGTGAAAACAAATTTTGTTCCATTTTATTCAGTTTAGATTTGGTGCGGTTATATAAAGTTACTAGGCTTATCACCGTTGGAGGCTTCGTCCCCATACCCCTTTTGGAGTTTGCTTCACTCACTTGCATTCCTCAGTCAAATCAAGTTTAAATCAAACTCAACTATTGTAGTTCATTAACCAAAGAAAAACTACACAAAAATTAGCTTTGGTGAGCACATTAGGCGGTCCCATATCGGTTCGATATCGAAACATTTGACCAGCCGGCTGATTGTTAGTTTAATCGAATGAACTCTCGACTACGATGGTTGTTTCGAGGTGAATAAAAGCGAAAAATAAAGTGCTCACTCAATCAAAGTCAATCAGATATAAATAAAAAGTTGTGGTTACAATGTTAAATTGGAGTTCTACAACTGGATTTACGTGTAAAAAAATAACAAATTAGACTTCAGTTCACGAAAAAATTATAGTAACCTAACCTAACCTAACTCCGCAGAGCGATATATAGTGGCTGTTCGTTGTGCAACATAATTACAAATAAATTAATTTGTAAAAACAAAAAAGTCAAATTAAACAGAAATAAATTGCAGCCAAAAAAAGTAAGCATGAAAAGTAGGATTCAAACCCGTGACCACATGATCTTGAATCATCTGACAACGTATCCACTGGACTACTGCGCTAAATTCATCCGATAGAACAAACTATCGGTTGATTACATTTTCCAATATCGTAACAAACGATATTCGCGATATTGGACCTCCCGCGTAGGCGATAATGTGCTCACCTTGTTTTGTAACAGCTGATTTATATAAACCTCATGTGAGCAAATTAGTATCGCCTACACGGGCGGTTTTTTTAAATTAGCTGATACAAACATGTGGTATTAGCCAAAGATAGTGTGCTTTCATTAAACGGCTTTCCAAAACTGTACACATTTAAATGGGCCAAAATACTCAAAATTACTTCTTCTCCGATGAATAGCGGTTAAACGGGTGATCGGATCTTAAATCTGACAGAAATATCGTTCGTTGGTTATTAAATTTTCTACAACTTTTGTATTTAACATTTTTTGCCATCTCTTACCGTGTCCGTACAAAACGCGCTCAAAATGGAAAAACTGAAAAAGTGGAATTTTCCCCGCCCCAAAAAACTCAAAAATGTTAACTTTTGGTAATTTTTCTGGGAGTTTCTCGTCAAGAGCTTTAATTCAAGTATGGTGTTGAGGGGGGTTCGATTACGGGAAGTGCCTCAAAGTTTATGACAGTGAGTGAGTGAACCAGTCTAGCTTTATATAAGTAGATACTCTATATAAATTTAATCATAGTTTGGTTGCTATAAAAATAATACGTAACCTACTTATTTTGTTGTTGTCTGTTTTAACATGTGTTCGATAAGTTTAATAATTCTGTTTAAGACTAGCAGAAAAACATAAAGCTTTAGTCTAAGATTTGCAATACAGCGTGAAACTAGTTACAAAGGAGGAGAGACAGGGCCGGCGAGAAGCTAGTCCCAGCAGTCCCTCCCTCCCCTGATAGGGGCGGAGGCCTGAGTGTCGTATACCTGTTTTTAGAGGCTTGACAGAAGATCCCAGGACTAATGAGGGCTAGGGAGGGGACCCTGAGTTAAGCCTCGCCAAAATATTTTATGACCGACCCTTGGTCGGGCTACCCTGGGATCTCCAGTCCTACAATCAAACAAAATCTAAAGTTTTTTTTAGATTACAAGTTCTAATTATTGTTGTAAAACAAAGCAAATATTTTCCGCCTTTATTTTGAAAGAATCAATTTTCCAAACACAATAATACAATATACGAATAGTAAAAATGTAGTTTGTATTCTTTTTCAGCTTTAAAATGGGTCTTTTTCCTATTTATGACAAGACAAATTTGTTTTCCTTAAAATTCTTGAAATATTCCTAAAAGTAATTGAATGATAGACAGTCTAATAGTTTTAATTTCTTAATCATGTCAAACGGTCACTGAGTTTCGCGAAATTGCAGTAAACTCAGTACGTTGTCAAATATACAAATTTTGGATATTTATTGAATCAATTATAATGCTGTTATGTATTTTCTTTTATGTTCTTTAAGATGTTGCAGGAATATTAAACATATCAATAAATTTTTGACGAGAAGCATACCAATAATAATTTTTAAAATCAAAGTATGCATAAAAAATATTTTTGCATCAAGAAATAAGTGTATGGTATTTATGTGTTTACGAAAAAACGTCTTAAAAATATCAATTTGTCATTGTTATATCTCTGAAATTGGGGGTGAAAAATTGTATTTAAGTGAAAATATGATAAGTGCAATATATTTTATGGAAGTTTTGTCCCAAAAACGTTTTAAAATTTCACAAATAACGGAGCTTTGGATGATTTGTCTATTTAGCAAAAAACATTTTTTCAGCGCCGCGGACGAATACGGGTGAACATTTTTTTTCTCACCGCCATTTTGCTTGCCCCACAATTCCTCACTACTTTGCTAATTTAACCTAACTTGTATCTAACCGTTTGATAGATCCCAATGGAGAGCATACAATAATGAACATAGGTTTTAGATATTTACATAGCATACAATGTACTGTATTAAACCTAATTTAAATTTTGTCCTAATTATTTTATTTTAATTTTTTTAACAAGAAAACTGTTTTTCCCGATCCTCTACTTTGAAACGTTTATCTGTGCTGAAATTAATTACAGTGATTCAGTGGAAGATTTTATAAGTTTTTCATTATAATTTTTTTAGAAAAGCAATGAGATAGCAGGTTTGCTCCAACGGGGCACTTAAATGCATTATAAGTCTAATAATAAACATCCCAACTGATAGAATATCTGATTTGCTTCAATTTATAGGTCCCTACATAACCTCCATTTATGTGGGAATAAGTTGAAGTGGACTTAACATAGCCAATAGTAACATACTGTTTAAAATATAAGTTATTAAAGTAATTTTAATTTTCAATTGGGTAATAAAACATCAACCAAATAACAATACAATCGAATATAAATGTTAAAACTTAAAATTTGATGTTTTAACATCAAAATTAAAAACAATAAATAATAACCAAGAATTAACGATAAAAGTTGTTGTACCCGTCAAATGGGGAAAACACGGACAATGTACTTTACTGCATTTTGGAAACTATAAATATTTAAGGAGAGTAATTTTCCGTTTCCAAACTCTCCTTTGTAAATATTTCCCAAAGTCCTCGGCAGTATATTTATGATGAATGAACTTTAAATTTAAATTATGCTTCCCAATTTTTAAACGATTTAAACAAATATGTAGGGCGCACTTAGGTTTTGGGGCGGTGTTTTAGCACCAACAAACCACCTATATCAACTTGGGAGATCCATCAGAAAATACTGAGAAAAACTGACAAGGATGGAATATGTTTTGATGTTTTTTATGACGTACCTTTATACCCTAACATTTGTTTGAGTTTTGGGTCAAAGCATTGAAAAAGTGTTGGAAGTTGTGAAAATCAAGCACTGATATTACACGCTGAGCGCCACCAGCATTACAACATTTGTGGACACAACAATCCCCTTAGGCTTCGGGAGTTTTACGTGAGCTAATCGCTTAGAATATGATACTTTTATACGATAAAAGGTATTTAGTAATAATCTTGCGTACTACTGTTAAAACAGGTGAACCTAAAACTATTAAATTAGGCTGTATAAATATTGCTTTATTGGTTCGTAATACAAGCTCATGGGGATTTGTTTTCGTACGAATCGCGGTTGTTTTAACATTTCAGCAGAGGTGGAATTGCAATTGACAGTTTATTCTTGATTCGGCTGTGTTTTGGTTCAGCATCAAAAACACAGAGGTCCATAACGTCTCTAGGCTACGTTTAGTATTTATAGAATAGAGAACTGTCATTGACACAACAACAGATCCAATTTCCCAAACAACATTTTCTACTAAACAAAATGTACTGACTTATTATCTAGATTTGTTTAAGATAGAGATTATTTAATATATAAATTGTTTAACATCCTGTGACTTATTAGTTAATCCTACAGCTTACTTTATTATGTTACTCATCATGATGTTATATTACTCTCCAGATGTGATAACGTCGTAACGATATTGTAGTGTTTGCAGTGCCAAAAACTGGGGTTGGTAAAGGCTTGAAAACGAAAACGAAAACGTTGTACTGAAGAGGATTTAAGAACTTTCATCAGCCATCAGAGACTAGCGTGTCAAAGACGCTACTTTAGTAAAACAAACACATTTATGATTCTTTAAATGAGAATAAATACAAATAATTATTATTAAACAAAATAAATACTTATTACAATAAATTAACAGTTAAATGTTCCACTCATTCCCCACTATACATATATTTGTTAAAATGTACTAATAACTGTTATTTTTCTTTTGTTTTAATATGGCATTTCAACGAGGTTTACTGAGAGGGTTACTTCAATTACAATGGATCGACTATAATTCCCTTCCGATCATTTTAAATTAAATATGTGTGCTGAAAAGATGTAGCGATTGAATTTATCTTTCTTTGTAATGGTTCAATTTTCCCGCCATAGATAAATACAGAATATTGACACTTATAGGAAGTCATAATTACCGCTCTATTTGCGACAAAGATAAAAAGCGGGGTAAGAAGGCGAAACAGGGAAGGAATTCCAGCGAAATGATTAGCGCCATGGCCTCTTTATGAATGAGAACCTAGGAGAAGACTTCTTGGAAAAGAGGGCATCAGTTTTCACGGATCAGACAGCAGAAGTAGTGTTGTACACGATGAATGAATGATCGCCGTCGCAAGCCCAACGCGCCGAGGAAGGGACAGATAATCCGCCGTGGAGTTCCTAGAATGCTCGCGGAGGGTCAGACTTCTCGGAAGGTGGGTCAGCAGGGATCAGCACAACGGCGATCAGCGAGTGATCAGCACAATACAAGTGATTGGTGCTCTCCCACAATCCCATACTGCAACGCGGCGCCGACAATCCCGCGGCGCGGCGGCGGGTAACCTGTCACTATAATCTACGTGGGAGATCTATCGGCTCGGGCGTTGTTCGAAGAAAAATGCTCGTAACTCGCGCACCGGTGTCGACTCCACGCACTTTTTACCGACTCCGAGAGACTTTTCCCTCCGCATGTTTTATTCCATAAACATCAGTGGTTGAGTCAGTTGGCGTTTCCTGACTTCCATCAATACACGTTTCATGCTTTTAATTAATTACCAATTGATACGAAACATGCATGGAACTATTTTACAGAATTAAACAAAACATTAATCTAGCCTAAGGCGAAAATTCAAAGTGTATTGTTGTGTGATTCAAAAGGTTATATTTTGTGGGCCAGTTGCCATGGTAGTCAAATAACATTTGGTCACTAACCTTGCATGAAGTCACAAACCTAAAATGTAAAAAATCTGTAACGAAAAATAGCAAAAACATTTCATTCTATACATTGTTTATTTAAGATTTAGTTTATGCATCTTGTTTCAAATGTACCTATATTTATGATTTTTTGATACAACAAAATTTACTGGAACACTATTAAAATTGGTCCAATAATATTCTAGTGGGTTCGTTTCCGATCTGAGCAGCCGACAGGGGCCACGGTGCCCGGGCCGGCGGGCCTTATACATATGAATGTCTCGTATTAATATTAATACATCGTGAGCGCGCCGACTTAATTTGGCCTCTAATTAATGGTCCGTATTTGTTCAACTAAATTGCTTAATTATTTCCGTAATATTTGCGAGAATTAGCTTAGTTACAAAAACGTATGGTTTAACATTGTGCGAATTAAGCAATTAATTGGGGTCAGTGGATTAGAATAATCTCGCTTTGAGGCGTAAATTATACTAGGATAAATAATACACTAATTCCAGTTTTGGTGAGAGCAAATGCAATACACTCCTACCACCATATTTGTGTTTTTGTAAGTAAGAGTTTACTCGTATAAAATAACATAACGTAAATTTGCAGAATTTCAAACGATTTTTCCCTTTTTAATGTGAACTCTTACAAAATACCTTTACACGCTCCTTTCAATATGAATGTCACCGTCTATTATACACCCAAACAGGAATAACACCAAATATAAGAGTAAGACAATGAAAACATACTGGTATAATAAATTGTTTAAGTTGCATTTGTAATAAAATAATCAATTATAACCAATTTGAACGTTTGACAAACCAAATTAGCTAATCCCTTAAAAATGCATATCCTATTTGACGTACCTAAAGTTAAGTCTCTTATACAATGCTTATGCTTTGTAACGATTCCGCCTAATCCCGTCCAGCTAAATCTGTAAATTAGTGTATAGATTTAATTATTTATATTATAAATGGGTTTTCGCGACCTACTCGAAAGATACGCAAATATCGGACAGGGCAACATAAAAAATACTTCATATGGCTTAAATTATTCCGCCAAATTTAAAAATGAAAAGCTTAAAATAATTTGCGGATATAGGGATACTAACATTCATCGACCAACCTACAAATTAGGATACCTGAACTCAGTAAACGAACATACAAAATTATGTCATGTGTTGTGTACTAAATACAGTTATTTGCATTGTATTTATTTTAAATATATAATACACCATATAAATATATATATACACCATTTAATATTTCTTGATCGCCTCTATTTTTATAAGTAAAAAACATATTTTACGGCTTGTCATAGATGAAATTATATTAAATAATGATTGAAATTATAAGTAATTATCATTCATTACTAGTAACAAATTTGTCAACTTATACCGGACCAACACTCGCGTCTGCGGCGTTATGGAACCATGTTGCGATGTTCTCGTCTTGTTAAGGAGTAAACCTTATCACTTTGCTGAAAACAACAGTTAGTGCCGCCAAGCTGATCGCTTCCCACTGCGCCGCGTGGGAACTCGTGCCTGCTTGCCACTGGCTCATGAGCACTTTACAGAACTCTGCACAGTTGGATTACAACTAGGAGTAGAGGAACTCAGTCTCAGTCTACGAATAATTGGATTTAGTCATGAGATGCAAGTGGAGAATAGGTAAGAAGATAGCTAACATATGCATTTGATTGCCAGTTTTGATTGTTTTGTTCCAACATGAGTTAAAGAGGAAGGTAACCTATATCGTGATCAAATACTGCGTTCGGGTGTGAAGGACTCACGTTTTATGGTGTTGCAAATCGTAAAGCTATTTCCAACGTTTTATTAAATTAAAAAGCCTAACTTATCGTTTGTAAGTATATCGCCTGAGATATCGTCTGGGGATGGTATGTAAATTAAAATACAGTAGTTGTTATTAATTTAGTTGCAGTATAGTCGTATAGTTGTTTTAACCTCTACAATATTGAATGCCAGTGTGCTATAAATAAATATACATAGCCTATACACACTTTTTTAGGAACTAAGCAAAAATAGAAGTTGGACTGTAAAAGCCTTAGGCTTCATCAGGTCCAAAATACATATTTTACAGGTTCGTTTACAATTTTAGAAAAAAATATACAACAAATTACTTTTAATGGCATAAAACATTAACAAATCATGTCCGCCTTTTCCAAAATGGCAGTAAAAGCTCGCCTGACCCGAAAAATAAAATTTGGGGTTTGAATAATAAAACTTTAGTGAACATTTTCCAGCAAAAATATTTCTGCTTGCATTTATTTTTATTTACCCTAATTTGTCTGGCCAATATATTATACTGTTCTACTTTTTTTTGTTTATCAAGTAACTAGTTCAATAATGAATGTTTAGTGATTAAGGATGTCTCTATTATATTATTTAAGTTTTAAGCAAGATAGCTTAATTTAAAATTAAATTTTAAATACACTTTCTGGCAAATTTTATTTTATATTTATCAAGAAAGTATTGTGCCTCCTTGGTCTTTGTTGTGTATACAGCTGCAGCAGTAAATTCAACAAAGTTTTAACTGCACAGATGCAGATAAGTTCAGACAAATCAGGGATTAACAATTGTTTTATCTTTCGGTCATAGTCACTCTCATCGCGTTTCTTATAACTGAATTGTATTTGAAAGAATCCACTTTACAAGTAAAGTCCTTATTACATTTAATATTATAAAACCCTAGAGACCCAGACTACGACCACATCTACTGGCAGTGAGTCAGTCATAGTAGGCGGCAACCGTTAACATACAATTACAGCTGGGGACAAGAGCCCTTAATTGAATCAATTATAACCGGCATTGTGCAGTACAGCGGCGTCGTTCCATCCGATAGGCGCAACATCGCTTTAAACAAACCCGTACCAATTAGACCGACTGCAATCTGCCACCGTTGATTACATCACGCTCGTTCAAACGGCTGTAGTACAGCGCAGACCTCGCCCGGAACGATCATAGCTTATGAACACAACTGATAACGACTAATGTCAAATCCACTAAAGTTATCCAGGGCGTACCAAGTTTTGGGAAAATGTTTTTAACAATTTCAAATGAGAGATGAAGATTTATAAGATTTGGGAACTGACCATGAGCTTTGTTAACGACATTTCGATTCCTTACAGAACTGACTTTCATTGTACAATTAATAAACATCAAATATAATTTGGTAAAATAATTCGTTTTCAAACGTCCGCGCTCGACCTCAAACGGTAATATCTGTCAACTGGATATGGTACGTGGTCAGAGTTCGTATTGAAAACCAACTCATTAAATTTTGAACTGACATCTTTCTAATTTATCCGGCCGTGCACATGTATTCTAATAGGCATAGGCCTATTTTTATGATAGCATAAAAATCGTAAGTCACCTTTTTTTAATATAAGCTGTTCTTATTTAGTGCGAGCGTTTTGGTATGTTATAGTTATCAGCATTCTCTAAATAGTACCGTTAGATGAAAACTCAGTTTAGTATTTTTTTTCTGAATGACAGTTTTGTGTCACCGACCTCCTTTATTGTTCATTGTGTATTTTTTACGTTTTGTGTTTTTCCGATTAGTGATTTATGTATGTGAACATCCATACACTGTGTTTTGAATAATTTGGCCAGGGTAGACCCCAAAAATTAAAAAGATAATAAAGGAATTGCGGGAGACCGATAATTGCAAAATAATTGAATCAGCTTAGTCAGTGTGTATTTTAATTATTTGTATTGATGGATTTGCCGGATCAGAAATTAGCAATAAAAAAGGTGTATTTTAACAGTACGTCAAATTACCCTTTATAGTTTTAAATAACGACAGCTGTTTTGTTGATAATGTTGTTAAAAGCCACACATCCTTTTTTGATAGGTTTTTCACAGTATTTAGAACTAATAAAACACTAAATAAATAGGAATACGCCATATTGGAATTTTTTATGTTACTGGTCTTGTTACTGTCTAACGTCAACTTGTTCTTAGAAACATCATTAATTAACCAGAACCAGAGCCATGTGGCAAATGGCAACTTGGACCGGTATCGAACCTTAACAAAATTATCAGATTTTCATCAGGATCGATCTGGCGTACCTCCGATTACGTACCACACTCAGTCATGTAAGGTAGGATTGGCTTATTCAAGGTGCAAAAATGAGTTAATCCTCAACTGGAACGGTGTGCAGAGTGTATGCGAGGCAATTAGAGCTAATCCCGGGAGGCAGTTAGGGAGGCGATGAGCGACTGATACCAACTGAGCACATTAGCTGTGAACATACATAACAATAGCGCGCAGGATGTGCGTACACAGTGCGTCAACAGCATATATAAGGGATATTTTTCTGAGAAGTATTATATATATATATATATATATATACACATATACCTTTTGAAATATACTGAAACCTAGAACATGTCGTTCCACTGATGAAAATATTCGTTAAAAATATTATGTAAAAAGTCACGTTAAACTTATTACAGTAAAAGTTTTACAGGATTTGCCAATGTTTACCCTTACGATGAAACGGCCAATGAATGAATAAAATGAACAGAACAACAGGCAAAACTCACCCCACTCGCAGCATCCGGTATCCGTGGATAACTTTTTTACGAATAAATTGGACCAGGTCAGTTACAACGTTTTTAAATCCAACCTTAAATGTATTCAGATGTAAATTAAGCTAATCTTTTAGAACTTTTAATAAAAAGTTACTGCTGGAGAATAAACTAAAATTTATCTCACACTTAACCATGCCATGAATACGGTAAATAATTGCTAATATTTTATGAATAAAAGATACTTGTATGTGAAAATGTGAGTTATGATACATTTTATACTCGTATGCCAAATAGTTTTGAAAATACCGATCTAAGGAATCGTTATACCACACAATTGAAATTAACATTGTATTTTAATTTTTAAACGACATTTGATACATTATACAAAAATATATACATATAGCAGTAATTATAAAAAACCCCTAATATTTTTAACATATGTAGTAACAAAATATTTGTAATCGTTGTTCTCATAGCAAACTCTTCCAAGTGGTGGCTTTAACGTAATGATATATAATTATCTCCAAGTACATTGAATAACAAACAATTTATAACAACAAATAAATATACAATTAATCCACGCCTAGCTCACATCCTTAAAAAGGCTGAACTTAAAAAAATCACGACGCCAACGTTGCTGTGCTTGTTCAAGACAGGTAGGATGATAAAACTATTGTTTTAATGTAACAGGGTTTGTACCATGCCCCGTAAAAATTTAAAAATGTCTTTGGCTTCGCAATGCATAGCTGTACCATTTACCCTCTTACCATGTATGTCAATACTTGATTCCCTGTGTTCTCTTAACCATATACATAGGTTAATTATTCATCAGCCAAACTAATCACTGTAGTCAAAAAGACAAATATAACCGTTAATAAAAAGGCAGTTGTGTTTCGTAGACCTGATGTATATGAAGTAGCACTTCCAATCAGTGACGAACATCAGGGGTCATTAGGCACAAGTTTCCGTCGTCGCCTCACGATATTGGACCGCCCGCGCCGCCACATATTATATTTAGGTCTTGGTCTACAACTAACTAGGAGGTGTAGAGCAAATTTAAAGCGTTGATCTTGCTTGTAGGTATCAAGGGATTGAATTAAATCTATATTTACAAGGCTCTAAATAGATTTAATTAAGAAAATTGGTGATATATGTGAACATTTTTGTACTGTATTAGAAAAATTTCGAGGATAATAATTAAGGAGGAAAAGGTTTGTTATTAAATTATTTGTTTGTCGGACAGTATTGCTTCCAGGAGACGTCTGGTGATCTCCTTGAGTACTGTGCAGAACAGCATAACATATGGAGGTATGATATTTAATATTACTATACTAAAAGTGAGTCTTAACCCCACTTTTTTACAAAATTTAATACCATCTGTAGCCATTTACAATAACATGTTTTTTTCATACTTGCATTCAACATTGTTAACAAATATAGCATTTATAAATAAATTACTGCTCCTTATATCTGAATAGACCTGAATAGACTTTTACAAAATAGGCCATAGAGTTTTACTAGTTACTGTGCTATAATTTAACAAGATTTTTGTAATGTATTGTAATGCTGTAAATTACAGAAAAATTAATAAACGGTATCAGGAAACTGTCACATACTTTCTCCCTTTTAGCTCAACTTCAATCAATAAATTACTTTTTATTTACTAAATATAGAATACAAAGCTCGGTCGAATGTACAGAAAATCTTGTAAACAAGTTGTTTTCGAAAATATCCACCCAAATCCCTGTTTAGGAGGCACTACAGAATCCATCGCTACGCACGTGTTTTTAAGAGAGAAAATGCCCCCTATTCCCCCCCCCCCTCAGGGTTATTAAGGGGCAACATATTTCAAATTTTCTCTGTTGGTTGATGCTAACTTGACAAGCATATCAAGTTTGAACGAAATTGATCAATAAATAAGAGAGGAATATTAATTTTTGTATTCCCCATAAGAATAACATTGGACAACGTACTGCGTTTACCGCAAAATTTAAATTTAAATCTTCTCCGAAACCAGTAATCGTAGAATAGTAATTGAAAATACTAAATTATTTAGTTTTTTGAGCTCTTTTTAATGGTGAATAGTAATATTTTTTATATATTTTTTTTTTCATGAAAAATAAAAATACTGAATTTTTGATATTTTAAGTGTTAAGTATGCAATACCTAATTCTATACAAATAAATAAAATAGCCTTTTAAACTAACATTGTATTCCTTAGCTTAACATAATTCATATTGAACTATAAATAAACAATGACATATGACAGTCAACATAACATAAACATTATAACACATTATTCAGTATATCTATCAATCCTCTCCCTCAAATTTGCAGGGTAACATTTGGTTTATATGCCTTCTCCATTAGCAGCAGATACATAACATTTCCTTCTTTTTCTATCACTCTTCCAAAACTCCATTTGTTTCCTCTTGAATTATTACATAAGTCTTAAACCCTATCTCTAATATTGAATTCTTTGAGTTTCATCCTACAATTCCTGTTTACTTCGAAGTTTTGAGGTGGATTGGTCTCTAGCATAAGATCTAGTCGTGTTCTAATATTTCGACCAAACATAAGGTAGTATCAATTTTGACCGGTAGAATTCTCAGCCTTCCTTAGTTGCATAAGAAACATTTGAAGTTTCATATTCATGTGCCCTTTCTCTTCTTTCATGGCAATCAAGCTATTCTTAATGGTCTGCACAAATCTTTCAACTTGCCCGTTCGAGGATGGGTTGAATGGAGCACATGCATGTGCATTGAATGGAGCACATGCATGTGCATTGAATGGAGCACATGTCTTGTGAACAGTATTGTTGGTCCTGAGGAAGCTTTTGAAATTGTGTGATGTAAATTGAGGTGCATTATCAGAGACAAGAACAGGTGGAATTCCAAAGGTCGAGAATAGACTTCTTAGGTTCTTTATGCACCACTCTGAAGTTGTTGTTTTAGTTGTGATAACTTCAACCCATTTTGTAAAAGCATCGACAACTATAAAGTAGTAGTTCTTTCCCATACAGGGGGTGGCCCTGCAAAATCAATGTGAATTCTTTGCCATGTTTGTTCAACAATTTCCCAAGGATGTAAAAACACTGGACATGGTTTATTTTGTTTCAAACAGCACTCTTTACATGTTTTTGTTAAGTTTTCAATGTCACAGTCCATACTGTAAAAAGATAAAGATTCGATAATTAAAGATAACGATATAGATGAAAGGGATAGTGATTTAATACAAGTTAAGATTGTTTTCAAAAATGAGAAAGATAAACAATAACATAAGAACTAGAAACATCTGTTCTTACAAATCATATGCTTTCTTAGCAGATAGAATTTATGTGAGAGAATTTACTTCTAACACATACCCTTCCAATAACAGTAACTTCTCGCTAAACCTTTCATCTTGACTATTCCCAAGTGACCAATGTGAAGTTCTTTTAGGACCCTTCCTTGAAAACTAGCAGGAATCACTATTCTGCTTCCCTTAAACAGGCAATCATCTTGCAGTGTAAATTCATAATCATGAAAACCAAGTTTTTCGATGGTTTTCCCCTTTTTAAGTAACTGAATAAGTTTTCTGATCGAGTCGTCTTTAAGAACCCTCTGATCTTTGCAATATCTTCTTTGGTGATTGGCAATGTTTCAAACTGGTGTAACTGATGGACTGAAATATCATCGAGAAGGTTGTCAGGAGCATTTTCAACCGGAAATCGAGAAAGAAAGTCGGCATTAGAATGTTCGTGTGTCCGTTGGAATTCAACAGTATAGTTAAAGCCTGAAAGTAAATATGCGAAGTTAAAGATTCTTGTTGCAGCCATCGTTCTACTGTATGAGGATCAAATATGGAGACTAGAGGTTTGTAGTCCGTAACAAATATAAACTTACGACCATAACAATAAGGGAAAATCCTTTTTAGGCCCCAGTATATAGCAGCTGCCTCTTTGTCAATCTGACTGTATCTTCTTTCGCTGTTTGTCAGTGTTCGAGATGCAAAAGCAATGGGTTTTTTTCTGAGCCGTCACTCATTCTATGGGAGAGGACCGCTCCCAGGCCTACTGGAGAAGCATTTGTGGCAGGGCAATGTGGGGTCAAAATGAGCTAAGGTTCTTTCATTTGCAATCTCTTCTTTAACTTTCTGAACACATTTTTCACATGCTAATGTCTAATTGAACCCCTTGTTTTTTCGTAGCAAACTGTTCAAAGGATAAACAATATCAGAGAAGTTGGAAATAAATTTACTGTAGTATGTGACAAGTCCTAAAAAATACCTAAACTCATTGATATTTGAAGGTCGTTTAGCGTTTGTTATAGCTTCAACCTTTTCAGTGTTTTTATGTAAGCCATTTCCATCAATTATATGGCCCAAGTACTTGACGATCTTTTCAAAGAATTTACATTTTTCTCTGTTAAGTCGGAGGTTTTTGTTTCGCAACACCTCAAGCACAGTCCTTAGTCGGGCCAAAGTTTCATCAAATGTAGTTCCTTGCACTAGTATGTCATCAAAGAAACACTGTACACCCTCTATACCTTGCAATGTCGAACCCATAAAACGCTGCCAAACGGATGGAGCAACCTTAACCCCAAACATCAGCCGGTTTACCTTGTAAGTCCCTTGTGCGTGCTTAAAGTTTGCATTTCAGCGCTTTCTTCATCCATTACCATATGTAAATATGCATTACTTATATCGAGTGTGCAAAAATATTTCCCCGCGCACATGTTTGAGAAAATGTCTTTTATTCTTGGTATGGGATAATTGACCTCCTTAATAACTTTGTTGATAGTTACCTTGTAGTCGGCACACAAGCGCACGTTACCATTCGGCTTTATCACTGGCACCACCGGAGTTCCCCATGCTGAGTTTTCCACTTTTATTATGATCTGTTCATTTTCCAAGCGTTCTAATTCCTTTTCAACTTTAGCTTTTATTGCATACGGGACTTGCCGTGGTCTTATGTAAATAGGAACAGTACTCTCATTAACCTGAAATTTGGCTTTGTAATCAGGAATCGCTCAAATTACGGGCCTGAAAATGTCTTCAAACTCATTCAGTAGTGATGTCAGTTGAGACCCTTTTTTTCCTCAACTACTCGCATGTCAGCCCAATCTATTTTCACTTCCATCACGACCAAAAATAGAGTTATCATCGTGATCAATTAGGTACAACTTTCCAATGAATAACTGACCCTTGTAATTGCAGTTTACAAAAGCTACACCATGGAGTTTTATTACACCTAGAGTTTTAGGTGTACGTACGTACACCTGTGTACGCAGTGGCGGATTTAAGCAATTGCCGCCTAAGGGCTACTAGGAAATCTGCCGCCCTCCCCCCTTTGTCCTTTTCACCGCCCAGGTTTACCCACATGTTATATATCTTGTTTGGTTATTTTGTGACAGTACCTAAAGAAGTTGCGAATTAGCTGAATTAATAAGTTTAAGAAATCTATGTTATTTCCTAGTTGAAAAAAAACAGTAAAATAATGTATAATTGACTTGATTCCCATTAACACATTTTAATAATCAATATAGCCTACTCTATGACAATCAGCCCTAGAGACAAATGTTGGTGTTAAAAGCAGTGAAGCAGTGCCACTTTTAATAACAAGAAAACCCTTCAACAAAGGCCTAAAAATCCCTTCTTATACTTCATCAAAACATTAATTTTTACACCAACGCATTGACTACTGAAAATTATAATAAATAACCTATAAATAAGATATGATTAAACTGTAGCCTTAAAATTCGTAATTAGGACCATTAGCCTCAACATTCTGAATATTTTAATCCTGAATTAGCGCTTTTCAATACGGTTTTTCAGTCATTTTGTAATTTATACCTTTATAGAAAGAATTGTTCATATGTTTTAGACGATCAAAATATAAAATTAATTGATGTAGGCCGTAGGCCTAATCTTCATAAAACTCTACACATTTTTAAACACTTCTTCTACTTTCACCTCCATTATGTTGTATATCCAAAGAATTTAAATATAATACCTTCAGGAATGAGTCACTACTCTCTGACAAATAACCTTCAAAAAGCGTGCCGTCATATTTGGTACTTTGACCTGTTGTGGTGCCAACTAGTTGGTGGGACGGTGTCATTCGATGTACAAGGCGGCTGGTTTTCAACACTATTTCCAAAGCCATATTAAAATGGTGTTTTCATTTAAACAAATCATAACTTTGCTTCGAGTTAAACAATAAAATTACATATAGAATATGTCTTAAGATTATAAAGTTAAGTTTAACATCATGATTCGCCTAAAATGCGACCAGATATCAATTTAAAGACTTCAAATATCACAGTTTTTCATTTAATTAAATGGGGGATTTTGACACCATCCCACCCAAAAAATATATACAGAGGACTCGCCTGGAGTAAAAAACTGCAGCCTACATGCTGACCACCATTTTGACCCTCTGTCAACTATGCTCCCATGGCAACAACCAATCAAATCCTATCTTCACAAATTATGTTAGTCTTTATTTGTCTTTGGTCAGATGTTTTGTTCTAAAAAATATCCTCCAGAATGAACGATTATGTGTGGTAGCCTTTGATGGTAACTATAAGACGGCTGAAATAACTTTCTTTGTTACCTTGAGTTTGAAAATGAATCGACAATATCATTGCAGTCTAAATTTGGTTACTGTCATCTCAAATTCGATTGTTGCAACATTTCTCAGCCTTGTGCCTTAGTCATCACTGATATTGGGTACAAATAATTTTAATGCTATGCGAATGTACGGGTAAACTTGGAAGTCCGTGAGTTGGACGTAGTCATAGTGGCGCAGTGTCTGATGTAGTTCGTGGCTTGCCGCCCTTTCTCTGTAGCGTAATCGTCTTGTCGCTAGTACGGATGAATGGCAAATGCATTACGACTGTTTTGAGGAACTGCAGTTTGAGGGACTGCAAGCGTAATACATTAGTCTCTGATTACTACCTTTACCTTTAAAAGGGCGGCACACCGTCATTGACATCCGTTTTCGTCAAAATGTTCCCCGTTTCAACATTTCTTTTGTAAACAACTTATTAATTTTCTGTAAATTTGCCGCCCCTAGAAACTTGCCGCCCTGGGCTACAGCCCCTATAGCCCCCCCCCCCTAAATCCGCCACTGTGTGGACGTACGTAGCTCAACTGCAGTTGGTAGCAACTTTTTGTTTGAAAACAAATTTGAGAATTCGTTCAGGGAGATAGAGCTCAATGACACCCCCGTATCCAGCTCAAATATGATATATTTTCCTTCTACCGAAACTTTAATTTACTTTTCTTTATTTGTCACTTCTCTTTGATTTTTACGGTAAATGTATTTCATGTAATTTGTTTCCGTCTTTCTCAATGAACTCTTCCTCTGCGTAGTTAACCGATCTTTTTAACTGGTTCCGACTCATGCAAACACGAGCAATGTGACCAATTTTATTACAAGAACGACAGGTTTCTTTTGTAAACTTGTAAAAGTTAGCCCGATGCGATTCATCGCCACAACGGAAAAATTTCCCTCTTAACGTTTCAAAGTTCAAAGTGGCATTATTTGTAGTGGTAGGATTTTTTCTTTGTGATTGTTGACCTAGTCTCCTGAACTGAACCTGGTTAACATTTTGACCTAGATTTGTATGTGATATCACTGCACTTTCTATTTTAGACAACTCTATTGCTGTTGCTGTATCAACTATTTCTGTAAAAGACCTCACGTCACGCTCTTCTTGTTATCTTGTTCTTATTTCTGGGTCGGATAGTCCTCTTATAAATTGTAATCGTAAGAATATGTCGCAAACTGATTTCCCACATGAGCAGTTAAAGTTACAATTGGAAGATAATTTCTTTAGATCTGTGGACAAATCTGTAATAGATTCCCCGTTATGTTGTTCTCTTAGTACAAACTTGTGCTGCAGTGCTAAGGTACTAGCTTGAGGATCTAAGTACTGTTGTAATGTATGAACCAGCTGTTCATATGATGTATTAGTCGGATCTTCTGGGGCGCATATATCATACAACTTTTGATGAATCAATGGGGTAATCGCATGTAGGAAAGTTAAAGTTTTCTGCTTTTGATCTGTAATGTCTCTAAGCGTTTTGTGAAATTGTGAAAACTTTCTCTCTCCTCATAAGGCATAAAGCTTAGATTTGAAGTCGTAACACTTGAACTTGAAGGCTGCTGAGACTGCTCATGGGAACGACCATTTGTATTATCATTGGCTAAACGTTACTTATCATATTTTGTATCTTTACTTTAGTTGCAATCAAATTATTATCCATTTATTCTCTGTAATCGAGCTCCGCTTCTAAATTTTCTTCTTTTGTTAATAATTCAATGTGATCTTGTATGCTTTCAAACTTACTACCAAGTTCATTCACGTATTATAGTCTAACTGTAGCCTCTATTATGCCAGAGTGTTCTCTAGGTAAATGTTTGTTTACTTGTAAGCTGTGCTTTTATAGTTTTCCTGTGTTTCTTGTACTTTATGAGTCTTTCCTCTTCATCTTCTATTCTGTTAATTGCTTCTATTATACTCGTCGCCATTTGTTAAGTATGCAATACCTAATTCTATACAAATAAATCAAATAGCCTTTGAAACTAACATTGTATTCCTTAGCTTAACATAATTAATTTTGAACTGTAAATAAACAATGACATATGACAGTCAACATAACTTAAACATTATAACACATGATTCTATAATTACACATATACTATAATTACACATGAATTACACATATACTATAATTACACATGATATCTATAATTAAGTCTTGTAATTTCTGAACCCGAATTTTTACAGAAATTCGGGTGGTGTCATTTTGTTTGGAAACTAAAGTTCCACAAACGACTAAAGTTTAATCAAAATCGTTACAGCCGTTATCGAGAAATATTGATTTTTCATGTGTTTTGGTGGTTTTTGGGGGATACTTACCCTTAAAAATCAAAAATTCCAAACAATGAAAAATACCTGGAGATATCGTGGATTAGTACCTACATACCAAATTTCATAAAAATCGGACCAGACAGACAGACAGACAGTCAGATAGACAGACAGACACACAGACATCAAGTAAAAATCACTTTTTTGGGTTCAGGGAGCGCCAAAACGAATATTTCCACTAACAACTCACATTCGAAAATTTTGACGACAAACAATACTTTCTCCATGTACTATGTATAAGGGGGAGAAAGTACAAAAAACAACTTAGGCTGAGGGGGGCCATGCCGCCATGCCCCCCCTGGATCCGCCCCTGATTTTGTGCTAATCTAATTAAAATAAGTCACATTAATCTTTAGGAGAAATAAAATACAGATTTATTTAACAAATGGTTCAAAAACATGTTTAATTGTTTGAAAATCGTGAGGATTTTAATAAGACCTTTTAATAAACAAAATTATTTTTCCCTATTTTAAAATCGTTAGATGAGTTCCGGCATTTCAATGTTGTTCCGTTTTCCGGAACTATCCATCTTTTGCAACAGATTGTAATGCAACTTGAAACTGCTTTTTCATTGGTGCTATGAAACTTTACCCGATGCTGAGGTAACAGCCCAACCAAGAAAAAAAACTGTAAGATGGCTGTGATTGGTCGAATACATTCTGTCGACTCACGTCAGGCGCAAACAATGAGTCGCTTTGGTTTTGCAGAACTGCACAATTAAGTAGGTCCCCCCTCTGGTGTGGTATGGTCCCGAGGTCTTGCTCAAGATGTGAATCACGCCATCATGTCGGGTTATACATTTAGTCTTCAACTATTTAACTGGGTTACTTGTCAGGAACAGCAAGTGCTTCTCATTTGCTAGAATTGATTGGCTTCTACACTTATTTTTTTTAACAGAATCAGATAGTAATATCATTGTAGCTTACTCTTACTGATAATTAGGGAATACACAAAATGGGGTGTTTGACGAAAACTAAGAGTCCTCATTTATAACAGAATGGATCGTAACCTCAGAAAGTAATAGTTAGGTGTCATTACTAATCAATACATGGTATGACAATATCTAGAATATATGTAATGGTAGCATCTAGAATATATACATAGGTACAAAGGAAATTATCTTTCACAACTGGACTACTACTGTTATAGCTCTAAACTAGAAAAGCCAATTAAAAACTAATTATGTGATGGGAAGCCAGATTTAACCAACATTTTTAAGCATTGGTCATTTAGCAAAAATGAAATAATTTGGGATTATAATAGCAACTATTCCAACTACGAGTATTTTGACTTGTAACAAATCCGAAACGGTCGATTGAAATAATGTTTTGGCAATATCCAAAAAAGTAGGTATTTCATCCAAACCTTGAAATGGCCTGCAGTTCCACTGTGCTCATATAGTTATTAATCTGCAATCACACTCACAAACCACTCTCTCCCAACTCCCAACGCCGGCGCCGCAGATGAGAGCGCGTCTCAGCCAGAGCTGATGCGCGGCGATGATTCAGCAGTGATTTGTCGCGATGCGCCGCGACTCTCGCCTGATTTACTCGCCCGAATATTCCTCGGCCGCGGCCAATTAGGCTGTGGATTTATGGGCTCCGTGGCCGGTATTTATACAAGCTACTCGTCTTGAGCCATTACGCTAATACTGTTATGGATGAAGGGGTTCTCCCTCTCTCCCTCTCTCTCACACTCCACCGACACTGCGCAGACTCGCGGCAGCGATTGCTTAAAATGTTAATAGAATCTTTCTTCATGAAATGTGGAAATTCTAAGGCGCCGATTAAGGTAATCGAAGTTAGTAACTTTTCACTTTACAAGCAACACGAATAAAATTCTACATTTTGGATAAATATAATTACGAGACGAAACATGTAATGAGAAACCCATGTTAATACAGCAATGGATAATAATTGTTTGGCTTTCTAGAGCCACCTTGGCAAAAATTAATTCCGGGGAAAGATTTGACAAGTATGGTATAGGCCTATGCGTAAAAATGTTTGTTTACATAAAGTCCTTTTTACATATGCTCTTTAGGTAATGAAATTCAATTTATTAGTATAAGGGATCCTAATTATTCGGGCTGGACAAATGTCATATTACTTTCATAACTATACTGATTAAAAATTACTGTAAAGCTCATAGGCAATTGGTAAAACTCATTGCATAAATAATGCAACACCTACTGGGTATACTACTGCATTATCCTTCATTAAAACTATTTTGATGATTATTCTTTAGCCTCAAGGTGGCGATAGTGCACTAAACCGGAAGAAAAAACGAAACAATACGTTTACTGAACTGTTCGAAAAAAACAATATTGTTGAAAATTTAATCTATTTCAGTACATTAATTTCAAATGAACAATGGCCGGGAGTCTGAAGTACTGTGCACGGCTTCACCGCGTGTAACGACATTAGACCGTCCGCGGCTAGTCTAATAGGTCATAAACGGCCAGACCGAGCATAAGAATGTGGAGACACAAATTGCCTATTAGAGCTCTCATTAGCAAATATCCTCGGACTCGCCGTTAATAAGACGGTACCGCCTTGAGTGGCTGCTAATAATCTTAATGAACGAGAATCTCTTGTTTCGATTCCCCCATCAACGGTACAATTAATGATATATTTTATATTTTACAAATTTGTTAGTGATATGAGAAATGGAGGTTGAGGCAAAGGGTCTCTTTGAGATAGAGAGGTTCGTAGAGATGTTGAAAGTAGACGTTTCCAACCTGGCATTTAATATACAATTGTCAGACGAGGATATAAAATAAAGTTATGGTTGATAAAACTGTGGGTCTAATGGAAACGACGCATCCATCAGTGGGAACCGTGTACAGATTTACGCGGGACTATCCGTCTGATTCCTCAGCACTATAACCTTGGTTACTCTCAGAGTGCGGCTGGCGAAGGATCTCTACCTGCCCTAGTCCCTTCACTGGCTGAGTGTGTGTGATAGCGACCGACCCTTCGTCAGCCGCACTGCGAGAGGAACCAAGGTATACACTAATTATTCAACTTGAAAATAGTCTGAAATCATCGAAGCAACTAATATTGTAAACCAAGACTTATCGACTTGTCTTCAACCACTAAGAGTCAAGTTAGCACCTCCTTATTGACTCACTTGACAAAATCGCCTCGAGCAAACCGGATAGGCTTCTCAAAACGCAAAGCAAACAAAAAATCAAATTTGTGCCTAATTGTGTCCGTCAACAAAGCCTGAGGTCGGTAAAAACCGTGCGATTGTCGAGCGACCGTTTACTCTTGTTAGCCTCGTTGATTTTCCACCTTGTCTCCCGCGACCGTGTCCAATCCTTTCACCTCCACTCGGCGGCTCTTCTATGCTCACTCTTCTCTGCTCCGTACTTCTACCTACCCCTAATTGAGCGTCACGTGTGTGTTGTACTATGATTAATTCATCAGCCAGTCGCGCATGCGCATGACCGGACTCTCATTATCGCAATTAGCGTTACAGTCGCGCAGAGCGGCAACATGGCGTCTGTCACAACTAATTGATACACATTACCTGCGCTGCTGCTTTTTGCCGCTCGCCGCGCCGCTCGGCTTATTAGCGGGCCCGATTTGTTTGGCGGACTATTGTTCCGGCTTAATTGCTCGGCTTTTTGTCGGCTTCCGTTATCGGACTCGCTTCCCCCCCCCCGCACTCGGTGTCTTTCAGCGATCGATCTCATCTCGCAGCTCGATTACTAACACAGTGTCGACTAAACTTGCGATTTCATCTTTAATTGAAACGCATCCGCATTGTTTTAAGAGTCAACGGTTTACCTCCAAACTAATAGTTTAAGTATGAGTTTAAACATAGGCCTATATTATCTTTTATTGTACAAATTAATTAGTTATTTAATGACCCTGTTAGTAAATGGAGTTCCCTTAAGTATCTAGTCTATAGTTGTTCATAAGGTTAACGAGCCAATTACCCGTAAAAAGTTTGATTTCAGTGCGCTTTAATATACGTTTTTCATTACTACTTCTTATTGTGGACATTAAACCGATAAACACACAGAAATCTGAAATCCAAGAGATAAACAACATTACTAAACGAGATTAGATGGATATCTGGTACAACCTGTTTCAACAGTATTGCTAATTCACTCAGTATTGCTGGAGTGTACATCACCAAACTCAATGTTTGTATGTGGCAACAATGTGCATTACTAAACACATCACGCCAACTACCCGCATAGTCAAGTTTCTCAATTAAAGTGTAACTAAGTATTTCTTCACTTGACAGGATGTGGCAATGCAGAGCCGTAACCCCAGTAGCGCGATGTCCCCGGCCAGAGAAGGTGCAAATTGAACGAGTCTGTCACAATAACACGTATGCTACACATCGGTATATAAACTAAACGATCAGACTACTTTTTCAAATAATCAGCTCTCAAACGGGTTAAACTCTACGAATAGTTCTCATGTAGTGGACAACTGTGTTGATAACAGTTTTTTCATGTCTTACATGTAAAAATATATTTCGGGAATTTCCAGTTATTTCTCCCCTTGTATAGGATGCTTATTCATTATTCACTAAACAATCTCAGCAATCGGTAGAGAGCAGAATTACAACAATCTGAACGATGTATAGAGGCAAACCCAGGATGGATATCCGGTGAAGGTGGGGGAGTGTGGTACCAATGACTACATAAACTACAATATTGTAGTATTGGTGGTACGTTACGCAATTGAATCCCGACACTTGACTTGGCAACTGAGTTGCCTTCACAACAAATATTCAAATATATGTTACTTCTTAGTGGTTTGTTTACCTTAAGAGGCACTGTCCTACTTCTTGTGTTTATCCCTAATAAAGTTTGTCCCTACAAGTTTGTCTAATGACCGTATATGGTAATAGTCTTCGCCGATTTATCTATTATTCACAGATAATATGACACAATAAACTGAAACGAAACTACAAGATTTTATTTTGCTAGCTGACTGTGGCTAAATTTGTCTATAGTTACAATATATCCTACACATGAAATCGTTATGTATATGCTAACGCTGTATTCACAGCTAAAGTGCTCAGTTGGTATCAGTCGCTCATCGCCTCCCTAACTGCCTCCCGGGATTGGCCCTAATTGCCTCGCTTACACTCTGCACCCCGTTCCAGACGAGAGGACGAACAATTAAATCCTTTCTAGATATGAGACAGAAAACAAATTAAATAACAATTACGTTTAAATCCATGTCAGCAATCAATTGCAATTCCCTGTCATTGTCACTAATTTATTTTAAACCATCACATGTATATGGCCGTACGAGCACACATTTTCGTTTTTAAATAAAACAAAAACACGACTAGTACATGGTGCCATAACACAGTAATATAGTTTATCCATGCCACTCGGTATAGCTATAAAACAAAGTCAAAAATGTATTTGGCATTAAAACAACGTTCATGTTCATATTATTATTGTTACAGTTAAAAATATATGCATTCATAAAATCATAAAATGATAACATTGTTGCTTATATTAATCAGTGGGGGAAATGAAAGTAAGTTTATGTTAATATGTATATGTTTTGTAAGAATCAGACATTTCTTTGTTTAAAATAGCATAAATAACAATCAGATATTGTCATAAGATGTTAATCAGGTACTGAATATTACGATAGTACCATTAGGTTAACAGTAATAACTAAACTAAATAATATCACTTAATCACTGAATAATACTCCAACGCGACTAGGGCGCATTTTAGGCGATTTTGAATTAATTATGAGTGCAGGATGCGTGAATGCCTTGTGGAAGTCTTGTTACTGACTGAGACCGACTGATTCTTTGGCCAGGATTATAAATAATAGCCCAATAACATATGGCAGCTGGATCCAGTTTCCAAGCTTCACAAAAGGTTTTGATCCAAATTATTTAACAATTTTACAATGATGATTTCGTAAAGATTCAGAGAGATCACAGCTGGCTTTTAAATACTCGCAAAAACCAGACGAAATTCTGAACAGATCAACAATCCAGAAGATGGATTGTTGACAAACAAGATCATACTGCTTAACAATATAGGCTAATATTCCAAAAGTTGTAAATACACATTGTCATTGACTATTGCATCTACATTAACTACATGAATGTCAACTAGCAAACGAATTTAATAGTCTAAGTGAATACATATTTATACATAACACTTAAATGTAAAAAAAGGCACAACTGTAAACCCCAATAGGCGGACGATGTGAAAACGTAGCTTGAAACATGCAAATTTCCAAAAACAATATATATATATATTTTCGTTAAATATTCGTTAATGCTAATTTAATTCCACTCCTGTAACAACAATTTATGTTAAGCAAATTTCGGAATCCGAGGGCAGGAAGAGTATAATACAATCGTAAATTAAACATTACTTTAGCAGTGAATCTTCAGAAGCTTCTTGAGGCGGCCCCTGGTTGTGCATCGGTGCAGTTTATAAGGGCGCTTGCAGCTGTGTTGACTTGTTATCAGTGAACAATTAGGCGGCCAGCTGTAAGCGCCAGCACCGCACAGCGCACTCTACACACGGCAGATGTCTACAATTAGGCCTCTTGTCCGCACAATGTCGTGATAAGGTGATCATAGACACCCTAGCTAGGTGTACGTTCATCAGGAGACAGGCAGTAACTCTCTTGGTAACGGGTAGCTAGTAAGAGCTAGAGTGTGTTGGTTAAAGGGGTTGCAACATTAATTACAAATTACCGTAATATAAACACTTGATAGTCCTTGTGTTTAGTGTAAAATCGATAGCTAACACGTTGCAGCACAC
Source organism: Allygus modestus (assembly GCA_963675035.1). Lineage (NCBI taxonomy): Eukaryota > Metazoa > Arthropoda > Insecta > Hemiptera > Cicadellidae > Allygus > Allygus modestus. Next base: position 288,262,076 of record OY776111.1, read on the forward strand.
CTGTGTTCCTTCGTATTCAGCGAATTTCCAATGTGGCAAGCCCCTTACCAAGTTCCATCGAAATATATCCGCACGTAAATTGGATATAAGATTTTATTTAGTCATCATTGTAATAATAAAACCTCGGTAATTGAGTAAAATAAACTGCTACGAGGACCACGGGGTTTTCATGCATGTATCAAAACACCACAACCAAGTCGCAAACCAACTCTGAACAAACTTATTTATAAATAAGCTAGATGTAAAATTGTATTCATTCCTTTTAAGAATATCCTGACAACGCATACATGATTGCATTTGCTTGTTTCCTGCCACAGTGGTATTTATATCGTAATATATTTATTGACAGTTTAAGTCCAAAGTTTAGCTTATAGTTGAATTGACAAGCAGCCGCGCGCGGTCTGACAATGTTAACTAAAACCACCATTAAAAATAAGACTGTAAGTAGAGTCAAAATTTTAATTCCTCAAAAGTATTTAGTTAAAAATGATGTTTTTTAAATAAATTTAAAATATCTAAATGTATTTAAAATAATGAATATTTTCGTAATATCATTTAACCGTTTTTGAAAAAATATACTTGATTATTGAAAACCCTGTTACCCATTTGAAAACAATACAAGTGATTTCTAATTACAAAGCTCAATACAGAACAAACGAAGGGCTGTAATTCCTGAGTTGCAGTGTAAATACTCAGATCTGAAATTACTCGTAATTCGGCGTAAGTCGGAAACAAATTACACATGTTTTAACCTCCAATAACTAATGTTCGACGGTATTTCTGGATCCATCTCTGTCACGTACTAAAACAATAGGCTGTATGTACGTAAATATTACCAGCAAATCGGATAAAAGAGCTCACAATTAAGCAGCAGTCAACAGACCAACCGAACAAGACAAAATGATTGGGGACACCTGTTGTTTGGAACTCTCGTAGTTTTACAAACACTCATTAAACGATCACGCCAGATGGAAATCAGGGCCGCTATAACAAACTATTGGACGCGTAATAGATTATGTCTACCCGTCTACCTCAGTTATGATAAAAATGAGCGATACTAGATAATTGTAAGTTTTATTCTTTGCTTAAAGTTTCCTAATATAAGCATAACGTATTTAACTACACACGATTATGAATATCGCAATTTAAAAGATGTATTATTTTGCTTTGTGGAACAGTTTGAAAAAAACGTCTTTAATATCCACAGATGCGAATACTGTTTACTAAGACTATTATGGTTACGACAGTTAATAACATTGAAGGGACGCATTTTCTAAAATTATTTCTTATGGCCGTTTTATAAACCATATATAAAGTAGTATACACTTAATGTAATGTCAGACATACCAAGTTTTATTAATTTAGGTTCATAACTAAGGGAGATATAAAACTTTACTTATTCTCCATCTGAATAACATGGGGGCCAAGTATGCAGGTTTGCTACTACGGGTAAAATCAACCAAAACTTTTTTGTGTGCAAATATCAATATACCACAACTATTTTAAGCCACATACCAAGTTTCATCAATATACATCCATAAATAATCGAGATATAAAATTTTATTTATTCTCCATAGGGATAACATTGGACAACGAACTGTGTTTAGCACTTTGAATATCTTTGCAACGGTTGAACTAAGAACAACAATTAAAACACCAAAATGATTGATTTGTCGACCTAAACTTATTGGCAAAAAAGGTGAAGTTTTTAGATAAAATATCTGAGGAAAATCTGAAAACCTTCTTTCCCATAAGATTAACATGGGAAATTTTATGAACGCGTTTTTTTTACTTTTCTCCACAACCACTTAACCTAGGTTAATGATTAAAAATACTTAATTATTTGTTTTTGTAAGCTCTATAAAATGGCTCCAACCAAAATTTAGTGTTTTTAAAATTGTTGGGTAAAAAATTTAAAAAAATGATTATTGAAAAATTTAAAACCGTCATAAACCCCCTTCCCATAGCCCGATCGTTCGGGATTTCGAACTAAAGTCATAAATGTTATTCTCCACATTTCTACCAAATTTCATCAAAATTGGGCGTTTCTTTCAAAAGTTATCGAGCTAACGGACATATATATATATATATATATATATATATATATATATATATATATATATACACATATCTGTAAATTTGAATGAATAGTGTTTTTGGCTACTGGGGACCTCAAAACGAAAAGTTATCATGGTCTCGGGTTTACGTCTTACCATGCCTCCTACGGTAATAGCTTCTTCCCTATAGGAGAAATTCGCTAAAAAGAAATTGCTCAAGAGTTAAAGGTTAAGTAGTTTATAAACCTCCGTGGCGTAAAGTTATGTTTAATTATTTGTGTTTATTGCAAACGATTATATCACCAGCGCTGCGGCAACCCCGGTTAGATTGCACTTGGTGTTTTCTGTTTCCAAGTTTCAAATTAGCAACAAGTTTTAGCGAAAGCACAGACCGCATGTTCTACAGTTTATACAGAGCATAATTTACCTAAAACGTATTAACATTATTGTATACGGTGTTTTAATATAGTGTTAAGTGGTACTATTTAAAATAATATATTAATTCAGGCCTACTGTTTTTATCTGTTGCCCACAGAAGATTATTGATGGATATGCACTTGTATGGACTTTTAAATTATTTATACTTGACAGGTACATCTAGAGGTACAAATGTTTTGTGTGATTGTTTCCAATAAAATGGTGATTGTATTGTGTAAACTGTCGATTAAGAAATACATTTCAAGCATTATAGCTGAGTTTAAAACTGCCTCAATATAATTACTAAGACCACTTTGTAAACCAATTAGTCTGGAACAAAAGTAACGAGGCAGTTTTAACAAGTTGTTTCTATTCAAAAGGCGTTGCTTGTACAATTTGATTTGTTCTGCCCTCTACTGGCGTAGCACCGGGTTACATAAGGTTTTGATTTGTTTTTATCTGTGATGCAAGTGGAGTACTAAACACTATATTGGATATCGCACAAATTAAACTAAAACCTTAAACTATATACTGCATATAATAACTGTTATACATTATAATGATATTATAATATTGTTATATTACGGAATATTATATTATACATTCCAACTATACATTTAGAGTAGATAGCTTCAGTCTGCTCGGGTATTTCTCAAAACTCACACAACTCTAATCTGTCAATCTGTTGAAAATGCTAATCGAATTTATTCTTTCAATGGTAATCATAAAAACAATATAAATAAATTATTAAAAATCAATATTTATAAAAATAATTTCATTTCGAAGACCTATGGATCGCAGTCCCAGTCTATTTTCAAACGCGAATATATTAGGCATCGGTGACCATAAGTGTTAGCTGTTAGCTACTGCGTGCGTAGTTTCAGCTCTATCAGTTCACCAATATTTCCTTTAAAACAAAACCAGAGGTGAGGACAGACAGATGATACCTTCCTTTCATATTAGTTAGTATACATTACTAATTACGGTGCCTCAAGAAAGAAGTCACTTAAAGAATAAATAAATAATTTTAATTGTATAAAAACAACTTATAGCTATTAACAAAAATACTAGTTGCTGAAATTAACTAACCACTTGTATAAGGTTTAAATCACGGCCACGATGACTCATAGAAACTGCACAAATCGTTAATCATGCGCATTAGAGATGTAAAGCATTTGTCTAAAATTAGCAAACAGGCAATAAGGTGAACTCACAACTAGAGTAACGTTAGTAATTAAGGGAAATCCCCAGAAACAAATGTCTTAGGCGTCGAGCGATGAAAATTAATAGACGATATTATAGCGCGTGAATCAGCAGTTCTGGCTATAACAGTATATCACCGGTGAGAAGGAAGAGAGCACGAGTGTTGGGGAGGGAGTCCAAGAATGAACATCTGGTAGAGGAATTACGTACTGGACAAGTGCTTTGGCGCGACCACGGCAACGGTGCCAGCGGCAGCGGTCAAGAATATCCGTCATCGGGACCATAGTCAGTGGCCCACTGGGGTGTGGGGGCCGTCACTGGCAGAAATGGCACTGCGACTGCGACTCGTAACCGTAATCTGGCTCCGTGAGGTAAATACAAGGAAGATCATAATACACAGAAATGTGTATTAACCAGACTGTGGTTAAAAACGTCTGTCCGCAGTGTGTACACTCCTGCCATGTCATTCGTGCGTTTAAAGCAAAAGCAAACCCCAATTTATAAAGGAAATCGAATGTTATAGACGAGCAGAACCAATAACCGCTAGAAATTATAATAATTACACCTCTAAAAAATAATTTTAAATATTGTAGGTAAATATGTGTAGTGTGAAATAAAACATTCATTAATATAAATTTTGTACTAATGAAATTAAACAAAATACATATGTATAGTGTGAAATAAAATATGCATTAATATAAATTGTGTACTAATGAAATTAAACAAAATACGCAAGACAAAACCTAGCGGGCTATAGACAATAAGGATCTCCTAAGAGGCAAAGCAGTCGTATTTTGCATGTTAAAAGTCTAAGAATATAACAGTTTTAAATTGTATCAGTTTGTTATGTTATTTATAGAGATCGACAGATGGGTGATATAATCTCTCACAATTGCAGAAGAACACGAATACGGGAAAAATACGTGCAAACGAGGATTTTAGGTGGTATTTACCCATACATTTTAGTAAAAGGATTAAATATGAACTTCCAGGAAGCAACCCCAAGTCACTCATGATTTAAGGAGCTTTTAGTAAAAGGCCTACTTGACGTGCTAAACGGAGTAGCACACTTGCACGAAAATGGTTTCTTTTTAATTTTGACAGTTTCCTTCCTTGTTAGTTGACAAGTCAAGAACGTTTGTATTATTTCAGGCAGCGTTCCAAGCGCTACATTCGTAAACTAAAAATGCAAACAAAATACTACAATATCCAGTTAAGATTAGCTTGAACTCTGTTTGACCTAATACCATTTTAACAAGAAGAAACTAACTACTTGAAAATTTTAAATCTGGATACTAAATAGATATTCTAATCTACGCTAGTTAAACTAGTCTATACAAATGCATACACGTGCATTTACAGTTTCTAAGTTTTTAAACGTTTAATTAGCTTAGTTAATATATCTTCAGGAAAATAAAATAATCTAGGTGACAAATAATCAGAATGAGAAATAATTATAATCGATTACGAAGATAAAGTCGTCAGAATACATGAAAATATACAAGTTTACGCGAGGTTTCTTTGGTAGTTTGTAACACATAAAAGCCCAAGACATTAGACAGTGGACAAAAATCATTCAACAAATCTACCTTTCAACAATTTATTATAGTTCATCAATAAATGCACTTCCATGTGTTAGCCTAATTGTATTTATCACCCATAATCCCAACACCACCAATCATGCATGGGTACAATAAATCTCAATTTACATTGCTTATAAGTAAACATTTTGTACGGGAATATTGTAGCGTACAAAAATTATCTACTTAAGAGCGACTTATCGAACATAAATTGTTCCGGGAGCGATTCTCTCTCGATATCTCAACAGAGAAGTTCTACACGCGTTTGTGAAGCAATGAAACGCCGCTCTTTATTTGTTAAACGCTGAGAAATTCTCATGACACCAAATTAGCGCTGAACTGAACACTGCAATCTGCCAGTCAGATCCGTGGGTAATGTCATCATTAACGTGACAGGTGTTAACATCTAATTTAAAATAGTTCGAGCTTTGCAGGTTTTCTCGCCACTCTTTCAGAAACTGTAAGTGATTGCTGTTACTCAGTAAGTCTGTAATAAGAAGTTGATTACAATTCTCGGCAGGTTACGTTGATCTGATTACGGTCAGTCCCCATTCATGAAATCTATTATTGGCAATAGTAATTATTAAAAGGCAAAAACATGTATAAGAGAAAATGAATTATGAAAAAATGTGAGCAAATGAATGGCCGAGACTTGAATGTAGGTTATGGAACTTATATTTAATATTAAAAGGTTAATTATTTAAAATGGAAATGTATAACACATTTCATGCCACAGATGGGATTAGGCCCGTCGCGTCAATCACCTGGAATGTAACCCGCCTTTTTACATCGGCAAGACTTGGACGGATTTGTTTATTATATAGTAACAGCCAAAAAGCACAGCTGAAGCTCAACTTTGCAGTTGTTTTGTACTTCGGTAAACTCACTGATTGACATATCCTATGCAACGTGGGCAATGTGTACTTATACAGCTCCGTATATGTTGTATCACGGATTAAAGATTATTATTATTACAATAGGCAACGGCATACAAAGTTTGTACTGCGTCTATTCATCATACAGTATTGTGCACACCATCCACCTTAAGACTGTCAGAGTAATTTCCAAGTCTGAACACAAACCAAGAAACTGTCAGCAACTAGGCTACAAATTTCACTTAATCGTTGACATTTAAAAGAGGATTGTCGCAGCCGATTGTTCTCAACAACAATGGCAGAGTCCACGTACCTACGTAGTAATGTCGCAACGTTGGCAGGACTGCAGTCCATCAATCACAGGATCCAGTCCTTCCTCGCTGGTCCTGCCAACCTCGCAGATGACAAGTGACGCTGTGCGGACCGATATTTCATATTCTGTGGTCAGATCAAACATCAAACAAGATGGCGGCGATGATAGGCGTGCATAACCGGCGTGACATGCGTGACGGGCGTGACTGTCCTACGTCACACCCACGCGGCATTGTCTTGGTGATTAGGCGTACACCGACACCGACACAGACACTGTCACTGTCTCTGTCTCTCCTCCAAATGTTAAACAAAGAAAGCGCGCGGATGTGGATGTGATAGTGAGGGTGGGCGTTTGTCACTGCCTGGTTATGGGCCTAGGGAGGCTTTTGACTCGACATCGAGTATACTTTAAACACTGTCTGGGCATTTCTCGGACTATTATGCCGAGGGTCAAGGATTAGATGTAGATACTGAAGATAAGAGCGAGGAGGCACTGATACGATCAACCAATGATGAGTCCTTCAGAGGGATAATGCTTAGCCACATATGATAATATCACCGAGCTACTGCCAGACGAGAAAGGCAGGAGTGAGTAACGTGGCTTCCTAAGTGAGCTTTTCAGTGTACATTCAGCAATCAAATTGTTGTTATGTTTCCTAGCTAAGGGAACATCATCAAGATTGTTTGTCGAGCGATTAAGGAACAATACAAGAAGAACAAGACCAATTGAGGTGATTTATGCAAACGATAATCGCTGGTGGAGGTTTCAGGGTTTAGAAATAGAAAAACGAGATTTATCTGTACAATTAGTGGTAAAATATTTTGTTTAGTCTGTAGTTTTTACCAAGTGGACGACTGCAACGTCTGGCGCGCATCCAAGGGTAATATTAAACCACTTGTCAACAACCGGCAGAGATAGCTGTCTTTTGGAAACCGCCTCTGGTTACAATTTATATGCGATGGATTTATTGAACTATGATGTAAAACAAGTGCTTGATAAATGGTTCTTAAAGAGGAACAAGGAAAAGTCTAAACGAGGTTTTACTTGCATGTATGTATGATTCCAAGACCGCGCCACAGTCGATCTTAATCATGAACTTTTTTATTTTCAATAAATAGTTTACTAGCTATTACGAATAAACCTTCTATGTTAATCAACTTTTATATGTTTCCTTTGTTAACTTAAATTGTTAAACATTTTTGAAGGAAATAGTACAAACATTATCATCTAAATTATTAATTAAGAAAGTTTGTATGATTATTCGTTATCTTACACTTGGTTGTACATTGTTATTTGTAAGTTAGTGCCTCTTAGGAATTGCTCATTTTAATTTAAATAATAATATAACGATTACTTATTCTATAAATACAGACATATTATAATCAGGAAAAAATTAATTTGTATAACTTTTATAGTTATAGAGGATAACGTTTTGGTGACTTTCTATTGTTCGGGTCATTCTGACCACGGTTTCCGTAACTATAGGAGGACTTCTAGTAAACAATTGAACAGATATACTTGACCGCTGGCGCTGTGCATGATCTCTGTACCAGATACGGTTCTATGACTCTCTACCTCTACCTCTCCCTCTCCCTCACTCTCGTGTCATCGTCCTCTCTTTATCTGCCACCGTGATATACAGTTATAGCCGAAACTGCTATAACTAAGCGCTATAATGTCGCATATTCATTTTAATCACTCATCCCCACAGCTAATTAGTTTCTGGGGATTATCCTAATTGCTCTGGTTATATCTAGTTGGTTAAATTACTGCGTTGTTATCTTATTTTAGACAGATGCTTGACTGCTTTCGCCATATATTTATTGTATAACTTTGGAATGACCTATGTCTTAGTTTTGGATTCGTTGAAAGTGAAATTGTTATAAAATTAGAAGTATAAATGATCTTTTACAATTTAGGTAGTGTGATTATTACCGATTTGTTTGAAGCTTGAAGTCTTCATCATATTGACCCTTGAGTATAACTCCGTAAAGTATTAAAAGAGGTTGAAAAATCCATCACTTTTGTTTCTAAGGAAAATGAGGTAATATCTGGAACACTGACAGGGCAAAAATGTAAGTTCGTAGATAAGTTATAACTACTTCCTTGTAACTTGTCAACAAAGCATAAGGACATAATTTATAACTATCCTTCCAGTTAAATACGCTTGAGCGGGGAAAACGGTAAAAGAGTGGGAAATTTAAATGAGATGAATAAGAAGCGGGCGATGTCATCAAGGCGGATTCGCCGCGGCGGCGCCCCTAGCAGGGGGAGACGTTAATTTGTTTGGTGATGCAATTCCAGTCTTTCTTGTCGATTACTTTTCCTCACTGGAAATTATTATTTACTTCTAGCTAAAACGTTTCTTCTGATACAGAAGTTGTATTAACGGTTAAATCCTTCGCCTTGATAAAAATGCTGACTCCATTATTTCTAAACAAATTATAATATTAACCCCCCCGCCCTGCATTGATATAATATGAACAGGTTTCAACGTTTTTACGCTATTTTGGAAACAAATGGCGAGGACCCACGACTTGTTTTTGTCCTTAGAGTTAGCAACAGTTTATTTTAAACATCGACAAGAACACAAATACAAAACACAAATACTGGATTGGTAGACACACAGTTGAATTGTTATCGATTGGTAGATGTTGTTAGCATGTAAGTCGATTTTAATTTTGAAAGGCCGTAAACGTACGCCAAAGGACTTTTAAAAAGTGTAGATGTGCAAAATAATAAACTACCGTAAAAGGTTTTAAGAGAAACCCTTGTATAAAACAATCAAATAATTAAACTTGTTCATCCCTTTACACTACATGAAAATTAGGTACATGCTAGAGCATAATAATGACACAATAACATCGAAATCATTCGAAGATTTAGTTTGTAAAAGAGCGAGGATTCAGAGAGGGAAGGATGATCAGCTGATTGAGTAGCGGAAGTGGTGTTAACTACAACACGCGCTGCCTCCACGACTTCCGGCGCGGCGCTTTTTAGAGGGATCCATTGTTGATGCTTCCAAATTGGTTTATGATCTCAAATCAACACAATGCTGAAAGTTAAAATTACTTATATTTTTTTACTTATTGTTTTTGTTAAGCAGTTTTTAAAATTTAAATTACTATACTTTGGAAGGAACCGGTTGAGTAAACTAGGTACTTCAGGGAAGCCAAAAAATGTGAAATTAGGGCCTATACAGCTTGTATTGTTAACTAAAATAAGGTTAAGGCAATGTTTGTATATATGTTTACAGGTGAAACCTATCTTTAACAAGCTCAATTAAAATTTAAAAGCTCGATTAAAATCGACTTGTGTTTAATGCAACATTAAGAGTAAAGTCTACGATCTGGTTTTTGTTTAACTCATGTGTACCGAATATTTTTGCGTATTGATTTCTAATGTGCTATATCAAGGCCCCACTAATAAAACTAGTGGGGCCTTGGCTATATCGACGCCTTGCATTACTCAACAACGAGCATGCAAAGGAAGAAACAAGTTAATCAAAATAATCGAAGTTGTGTAATGTTTCCTTTTAATATAATTTTCTACAAAGATATTGATTTACGAATAAATATAAGATATGTTTTGGGTGCTGTTTGTATCTGTGCAACCAGTGTTAAGCCTAATATAAACAGCCACCTGAAAACACCAGATGAGTTATCCTCGCCGACTGAGGCAGAGGCCAATAAAGAGTTGAAGACGAAGACGCAAGGTCCTGGACAGGAAGCTCACTCAATGACGAGAGGAAATAAAACTGGCGGCAGACTAAACACGCGAGAGGGGAGGAGTGAGGTGTCAGAGTGGTATGTGGTCTCGGCGTGGGCATACCAATGATACCTTCGGCTTCCGAATGGCGGACTAACTACAGCATGTGCAAGAATTACACCGCCCCTTGTCTAGTTACTGCTATTGCGGCGATCTCCACTATACATGCCCACACGTTAGCCAGCACGTTAGTAATAAGTACCATTATTTATACAATATACAAGCTACGTTCATACATTTCGTAAGATGTGTCTCACGACACAGCTCACTAAATGGATGGGCAAAAACTGTCTATTCGCAGCAACATCCACCTTTTAGAGATATTGTAATATGATACTGTACTTGTCTGTTCGGCGAGTGATGTTATAGTCGTGGACTGAACACTGCAATGTCGGAATCTCATCACCACCCAGACAGTATTGTAAAAACTCGTAATACATCTCTTCTCTCGCATCACATCGTCACAGGACACGGCGAGATAGTTAGGTTAGAGGTGCTACGGACCAATTAGTTATTACAAGGTTTGAGTAAAGTAAGCATTTGTTAAAATAAATTAAATCCATGTTTGGAGGGGTAGTTTATGAATAACAGTATGCGAATAGTGAGTGCATACTGAGTATTGCAAAGTTGTATAGTGAATTTACGAAGGAAAAACTCTTTAACAATTTAATTAGTAAATTAATGGGTAAAATTGTAAATATTATGTTTGTCAAATGTAGTTCCTATTGAAGAAAGAGGGATTGCTAAAATTGACCAATCAATAAAATAATCTAAATCAAAACAATATATAAATTTTTTAATGCTGTTTATGTAAGTAGCCACTAAATTGTATATATTACTCCCACTGTTTGTTTACTTACTCCAATAAGCGTTAGTTTATTAGCATTACAATTAAAACATGACGTTATAATGAATGTAATTAAGTAAACATGTAAGCTAACTAAATATTATTGCTCAACGCGAGTGGAAAGTGTTAAGCGAGCCAGTTAAATTTACGACTGGTTTGGTCATGATTGGTTTGGCTGACATACATTCTAATTGTAGTTAACCTAACCTATATATTTATCAAACGTATATGCTTGCATATGATGACATACTTGTATGTGTCAAATAGACAAACATGTCTTCTACTGCCGCATAAAAACAAGGATGAAACGAAAATGTATATAGCATTACTCATAATTTACGTTGAAATCAATATTTATTTTGTTATTAAACTTTAAAAAGAATCCTCAATAAAAATATATAAACCGACATGACATTAATTGGACTGAGAGATTGAGTTTAAAATAACACAATTAAACAAATATTGTAAAATCTTTTCAAACTGTAAATGTGTCTTAAGTTTTGTACAGTGAAAGGTATAACCAAACATAAACAAAACAAAAACCTCATCCACTTGTTTATCGGTTAAACGTTTGTTATTGTTTTAAAAGAAGATAAATAAAGCATAATTAAACATGACAAAAGCAAACAGTTGAGTTGAAGTTGAGGAGCGAGAGACGTTAAGTGGCATTTGAAGATCCGGCAAATTGCCGCCGCTACAGAGAGCTCAGCTCTCGCTGTAAGCAACTATTGATTCCTGGATAATCAATCTGTTATATCGCCCTCTCACTCCATTACCGGCTCTCCCTCTTTCTCGCTGTCTCTCTCGCACTCGTCGCGCCGCATCGCTCCTTCTCTCTCTCTCTCCCCTCGCCCTCCACACGTTCGTAATTATCCGAGAGTCAATGTACACCCAATTTGAGCCCGCCTGTCGTTCACGATATAGGGGCGGCGCGGTGTGTTGCTGCCACGTTGTGAAACGGACATGTCGATCTTGCAACCTCGTAGAACTATACACGGGAAAATGCTCACATAAATTGATTTGGATACCCAACAAACTTGGCTAGGATATGATTTACTTTCTATATTTAGAATATTATCATTTTTATTTGTATTAATAATTTATTTTCGTACATTACAGAGGTTTATGAATAACGATATTTCATCAGGTCATATTTTACCTAGTTGTGCCTTATATTTCCAGATCTCCAGTATTGTTTCACTCTTTTGACATGTTTACCCTCATTTCCCGTCACTCGATATCATTTCCCATAATATCCCTGGCTATTTCTGACTTTCAATTAACATAAATGCCCTATTACACTACAGAATGCTTTACACATTCCTGTATGTATGTTGTAATTAACCATTCAAAATGAATCAGGGTAAAAATACAATTTGTAATTCTAGTAACACAACTAACACTGGCTATGATCAACTGAATACACAAATAATTTCACAAACATTTCTTAGAAGACACATGAATGTACAACTGTGTGTAACCATACGTATTGGTTTGCAAACTGTTTGTTGTCATTCATGTCTCTAAACCAACATATAATTTATTAATCAAGCATACACGTATCAAAGCATTAGTTGATCGTCAATACAGTACAGCCATTCCCATTCTAACAAGTGGGTTCAACTGCGGAAGTGTTAAATGAGATGCAGTATATCACCTGTTCGCAATGAGTGAAGCCATGCAACACATTGTTATGCATTACTAAGGGCCATCAACCACGCATAAAGATCAAAGGACGGGTTACATGAAAGCAAAGTGATAGTGATGGGAAGTCACGGTCCTCTCACAAAAACATTTTTGAAAGGTTTTGTCATTCTTACATATTATTGCTCAAGGGTGATGAATTTTTGCGGGTAGGCAATATCTCCCTTTATACTTCATCAAAACCAGTAGTTTAGACATCACTTTGAAGATTACCTTCACCGCTTGATGTGAAAAATAAGCAAAAAATTCAAGACCATACAAAATTCAAATTTAATGGGTGGTTCTCACTTATTTATTTCTTAACGTACTGGTGGCACCATCATACAGCTATAAGTTCAACCACCTCCAAACAGGCTGCGCATGGGTAATTATAGCTTCAATTTATTTTAATAATCTTTAAAAATACAGTGCATTTATTACTATTCAAATAGATAAACGAGCATTTAAATAAATAAATATGAAATGGCGTTTTGTGCACTGAGATTTTATAGGGAGTGTATAAAGTGGTCTTGGACCACCAAAACTAGAAATGTTCGATTTAGTAATTTTTATGGATGGCTCTGGCTTGGCGATCAAGCAGCATTAGTCAGCGGTAGATATCAGTGTCGGGCGGCATTATCAGCTGTTTAACACAATGACTGAGGCCACGCTAGCGACTGATGGCCCGCCACTAATGGCTCTTATTGATCGAACGAAGCCTCTTCTGAATCGTGTTTGTAATCATTCTTATTTTATAACTCCATAATCCCATAAACATCAAATCTCCACAAATTAACTATATTTAGTGTTCTGAAAAAAACCACACGTTTTAATATTGTAAAGCTGATTAGACATTTTTATTCTTTCTTTATAAGACATGTTTTGTTCGATGTTTTTTTAGTTTTTTCCAAAATGTATTATAGTTTAATTGGTTTGAAATTATAATAACTTTTGAATCGTATTATTATAGAGTAATAATATCAGTGAATATAATATCAGAATTATAATATAGAATATCAGTGAATTGTTGGTAAAATAGTCAAGGCTCCGAAACTTGGTATTAATGGTAAAGCTTGTTAACCCTATCGTATATTTTTAATAGTCCACGCAAGTTCAATGTAATCGGTACACGTATACTGAGTTTACTATGAACAAAGCACTTGCATGTAAAATGTAATAAATTGTGTAGTAACCAAACTTAAATATTTTCACAATCCTTAAATAATAGCTACTTGGCTTAATTAAAGCAGCTTTTTTCAGAAAACACCCATAATTTAATAGCTTACCATCTCAAAACATACAAAGGTTTTCTATATACAATAGAGAGGGGAGTATGAGGTATCCAAGTTCCGCCTGTGGAGGAAGTGAGTTTGCGATGAGCGATTGAGGAGCAAGCGTTTGCTTTTAACTTCCAGGTCCCGACAACGCTTTGTCTGTCTCTCGCTTTGTTCGTCGCGGGAGTTCCACTGCCTCGTGATCCATTCAACATTCAACTGCTAACAACTAGAAGTCAGAAGTTTAATCTCATTACTAACTCATTCATTTTTAAGTCGCTACTGAATTTAGTTATAACTACCACGTAGTACTAGTGTTAGGTTTTCAAATTTCTTTTTGAACTTATTCTTTTTAATAAATAATTAATAGTTTGTTATTTTTCTACGATCCACCACACGCTTACAGTTATTTTAAATATTTAACGTTTGATGTACTACACAGTGTATTTTTTAATCCACAACAATACTGATTATTAAAACGTCAACTCGGTAATGCATTTCTAACGGTATAATATTATTTAAGAAGTTCGTTGGCGTTTGATATAAAGTTGAAAAGGTATCAAATACGGTACGTACAATCCGCAAGAGATCATAAAGGATTTAGTTTCGATGCGAAGAGCAAATACCCTCCAGAACGTCGGCAATCGGCTCCCTTAATCTCTGCGGGGTGGGGGGGTGGTGGTAGCATTCGCCCTCTCAGTCCCTCTCATGATCTCTTGTCGCTCCCTCTCTCTCTCGCACAGCGCTTCTTCTACTGCGGGGTAATTACAAACGAGGGTTCCGGCAACTAATTGGCAGAAGGGCGTGGAGAGAGAGGGCGATATACGGGTTAATAGGTGCAAGAGAGAGCGATATCGCGATCCGATTATACACAATCGATAACGCCGCTATAACGCTCTCCAGCGCTTAGTTGGTTACTCACTCCTCCGCCACCGCGGCGAGCGCCACTGTCGCACCTCGTTAAAATACTTCCCGCCAATTTTATTGGCTATTTGTTAGCTCCCTCTCTTCCCGATGCTTTTAGACCCTCAGGAATCCGCTTTACAGCTTCCCAGTCGTAACTGTAAATCAAACACGGGGTGTGATCAGTTGCAGCGGTTTGGCTGATGATGTACCGCTGCCACCAAATGCTCTGCTTGGTCCACAAACGATTCATCTTGAACTGAGTGCAGTGCTTTGTTGCTGCAGTCTTGAATTTCAGTGCTTTTATACCTAAAATATTTCCTTAAAGCATTGAATTTCAGACAAATTAAGAATAACTTTTTAATCACCTGTTGCAGAAAAGCCATAGGAACACATTATTAATTTTAATGCACAGTACGAGATAAGTAGCGTTCGGTGATTAATTAAGTTTAAAAATACATAGGTCAAAAGAAAGTAAATAATGTAAAGTTTATGTTCTTGAATGTACAATTATTTTATAACCATTATCTCATAAACGTATTCATAAACGGCTAAGTTGCAACTCAATCTCTTAACACAAATATATACCATTGAAATAAAAAACACAGTTACACTTTGTAATAAAGCCGTTTAAAATAAACACTAACTGAGTTCGGATGGTTAAAACAATGCGATAGGCTATAATTTTGTAATTAAAATATAACTCTCCTTGACTGAATTTCTCAACTTTTAAATCAACACAATGCTAGGCGAGAGACGAATAAGCGATGTAATTATGCAGACCCAATCGCAGATTAACGACACTTAGTGACTCCGTGTCGTCTGTCGGCAGCGCGCCGCTACCACTCATAAAATAAACATCACTGCATGCTTATACTTACACCACTCACACCTCCCTCATCGAACAACACAAAGCCAGCCGCCTATAGCTTCGTGAGAACAGTCCTTACTTCCCAACTCTTCTCTGATCATTGTTTTCATTGGACTGTCTTTGGCTACATATTATGGGAAAAAATTGATAATAAAAGGGGTTTTATTGATTTAGTTAAGTAATGTAATTATGGAGTTAAATATTTCGTATGCTTAATAAAGATGCGTTTTACTTTGAAGTTTCATTACTACATGACATAGTAGCACAACGGACAAATAGCATGTTGTTCGAGTGAACCAAGTTTTATGGCACATAAATTGAAGGTAATAATTAACATTAGATTTAAAAATTGTAGTAATTACCAAACTTTGCCAAAACATACATTTAAAATCCAAACGTATATCATTTCTTTATAATTCGTAAAACCTTGAACTTTTATCGAGCGTCTGTAATACGCAGTTTGCAGGTATATACAATGATGAGTATTCAGGGCTGGGAGAAAGACTGGAATACAAACAATAATTCCAAAACAATTCAGCATACCATAATGAAACCTTGCAGCCTTGCATTGGTATACCGAGACAAAAGTAACGCTGACGTTAGTACTATTAAGTACTCACGTTTGGAGTCAAGGGGGGACGCCCAAGTAGAGTCTTCAAAATTAAAAAGATAACTCTGGTTGAATTATACGAGGTTTTAAAGTCGTTTTTAGTATAAATCGTAGCTGCAATCCCATCATCAAACGGACTGGACGGTTAAGACGACTGACAGCCGGTGAACCTTTCATTGTTGTCGAATTACCCAATTTAAAATTTTAATTATTTCCTATACAATGATCCTTTCAATGTCCAGTAAGTAACATTTTTGTAGGTATACTGTTTTGTAAGACCTTTCTAATTATTTACAGATTTGCTTGGTTAGTAGTTTGTTGTTTTGAAGCCGACCGCCAAGGCAAGCGGGTTCGGACACCTAGAAGCATCGGTCCAAGTCAGGCCGATGCATACTGTAAGACAGTAAGAATTTCTTCCTAAAGCGTAATTCTTAAAAAACCTTTACAAATTATCATGGTAGGTAGACACAGGTCGTCTTATACATCAGTATAAAAGTCTTCATTGGTAGTAGCCAGGACGCTACAGAATGCCTCAAACCCTGAATTCGGAAGGACCATTGTATCAAAAATAATTGAATTTCAAAATATTGCTAGTAGTGGGTAAACGAAAAGTAGTTCTAACGGCTGGCTATGTTCGACTCAGTGGTCGTTAGAGTAAGGGCTTGGCAGGCTGCTTTACTATTCTCAATCCTTTTAATATTAGGTGTAAGTCGGCTTACTTTTTTACTTTGGAATATTTGCTATGTGGGCTGTCCCCCATGACAACATTAGTAAAATTCCCCTAAGTGTTGGTTATGGTACGGTAACGAATAAATGGCTGTAAAGTTTCATTATCTTGCACAGATTAGTTTTGAATTATTACATGCATTTCACAGACGTTTGCCCAAACCTGTATATATATTTTTTTCATGTAGAATAAGCTCAAAATATAATGTTTGACATATTCCTGTATTATTTTTATTTTGTTGTAAAAATTATTGAATTATTGGATAACCACGAGTCCTAATTTTCCTACGCTGGATGTACGCTATTGACTAGCTATCCCCATCTCCAGGAGACGAACTGTTGCGATGGTCGTTAGCGGATAATTATGACGCTGGAAGCACGCCATCTCATTCACACGGAACTCGCCTGTTCAGCTGCTCCATGCTCCATATTAATTAGTTGTTTGATGAATAACGCGTTAATTTGCGGGAAATCGCGGCACGAGAACACTCACACACAACAACCGATCCTAAACTCACACAGACACGCGCTCTCACATACAAAACAGAAACACACACACACAAACGAAGATGCTTGAGGGTAATTTCATTTTCTTCTCAAAACAAAGGGATATTACCAGAATTATTTACAAATTTGTTTTTATACCGTAGATTAATAGCGCGATATCCGCATTACAGTTATAATGGCTTCCTCTGGCCCGAGGATGTTTGTTCTCCTTTGATGCGCCTCGTGCTGATTTATATGTACGGTCTTTATATGATCAATCATAAAAAGTCTATAAATGTTGTAGTATATCATTATTCTGCTTAATGCATATGTACACAATTTCACTTTAATAACATGACATGAAATCCAGCCTAAATATGGACTAAATTTGCATATTTCTTGAGACTGTTTTCTCTATGATACTATGTGATTCCTAATCCATGAATTAATTGCAAAGCAAAGTTCATTTTTCCTTTCCAGATTAAATGTTAATGGAACAGAGATTTTAATATTATATCTATTCACATATCTACTGTAATTGGAACTCGAAATATATTTACCAGATTATCAACATTTTGAAAATTTAATGTGACAAGCAAGTTTTATAAAATAGTTGTCTACTGACTAAACTGCAATTTATGTATTAAGAGCCAATATAAACTCGTTTAGATTTCTTAATAAGGCATTGTCATAAATGTTTAAAAACCATGTTATTTAGCTTCTGTTGCATAAAATTAACTTTGCACAGTTTGATCTTTTTTTCAGTTTGTGCACTGAAATTACCCCTGCAATTATACGTTTAAGTATTGTCCATCTAGTGTGAAACATAGGATAACATTTCAATTGTATTGTATAGCCACTTGAATTTGGAAACATACTTGTAACAGTATGCTCTAGTAATCATAAAGTAAATATCACGGGGCGACGGCGACGGGGCGGACGTAATTAATTCCTTGATTGCGTAATCAGCTGATGTTGTGATGAACTGATGTTATGATCATGTGATGTTATGATCAAATGGTATTATGGTCGGATGGTGTTATGGTCTAATGTAATTGTCGCCTCCAGCTATTATAGTAACAATGATAAGGGACTGGTTCCTTGTGATTATCTCATTAGATTACCGAGACCTAGGGCTAGGCAGAACTCTGAATCCTACTTCGTCAAATCAAGGAATTTCCCGTGCACCTTGTTCAAGATTTAACATTGTTAGATGGTGACAACATACATGCAGTGAATATGTGGTATCCTCAAATGTTAAAGAGTAATGTTCGATTGAGGTCCCTTAAAAACTGTGGAGTGCAGTGTAATTTATCATTATAAAGTTAAGGACTTTTCAATAAGTAAAAAATAGTTAATAATCTAGATTATAATCAAACACAGTTGTTATGTGAACAATCAAGGTGATTTTCAAGAGTGTAAATCTGTCTTTATAAGTTTTAAAACACACAAATAACATAACATATAGTAAATTAAAACATGGTTTAGGCTTTTGCAATTATGTTTGGAAATTAACCAGTAATTAACTAGTTGAGAAGGGTAAAGTAAACATTAAACATTTAGTTTGTAAAAAGGGAGATATCAAACCTTACGCTTTGTGAATGTATAGGAGTCTTGGGTGGTCGTTTTTTATATTAAAATTTTGCTTTTATCTTATGGTAGATAAAATATAAAAGAAATTTTGTAATTACTAAAATGCATGAACTATACATAAGGATGTATTTGTATTTCGATTAACTTAAAAATTGTAGATTCAAGTTAGATAAAGTTGAGTAATAGAATGAATATCCCCCATACGTACTGAAACGTAAGTAAATTCGATAAACTGAAGATTCATTATAACTGTTATTAATTTGAATGATACAGTACAATAGTCTGATAAATACTTTATATATGTATTATTAGGTTACCTATATATGTATTATTAGGGTATAACAGTACTGGAGATTAATGCATTAACAAGTTGTATCTAGTATACGGTAATGTAGTAGGAATATTGAACTATTCCTGTACTTCCGCCATATGAGAGCAAGCTTTGTTAATTATTTATTGCATTTACATTTTTGCAGTAGATTGGCTCGGTTGAAAAGTAGCTTGTTATTTGGCTGAACCAAATGACTGCAATACCTTTAGTCAATAAATGGATTAAATAAGTTTTTAGTCTAAAATTAAAAATATACAACTCAAAATTACCCTTGTATACCCGTCTATGTGGAAGAAGTTGAAACGTCGCACACCATGGTGCATGAGCATCTGAGAAACTATTAAGAAAGTAATGAGCCTAAAATCCTTAATTGGGTTAAAACGCTAATGGTCATAATATCGGTTGATGGTCGCTTTTATGGCATATTTACCAGCAAGAATTTCGGAATAATTACTAAAAGCATCAGCGGAAACGCATAAATTTAAATATGAAGAGTTATCTTCAAACATAAAAACCATAAAGAAAGAGCAGTCGCATGTTTCAGGTCCTAATTAGTCGATGATTTGAATAATCCATGGAGTAATCCATTACCGTTCCGTTCGAATATCGTCTCGGAAGGTGCCACTGACTCTAATAGCGCGGATAACTTTAATGTTTTTTTAATAGGTTTTTAATTGGCTGCGGTGGGAGGGGGCGCAACGCACTTAGCTCAGAAAGCAATCAATTTGGCCCCGCTGCCCGGCCCAATTACCCGCAACACATCCTCTCGTATTGTCCCTGTTAAGCCGTTTTAAACATCCATTAATTTACCTGCGGTCAAACAATATTTCTGTTGTTTTAACTTTCTCGTTTAATTTTAATTTCCATACATTCAGTTATAACGAATGTCAGACAAATTTAAAATAACAGAGTTTTATTTTCAAAAGCAAATCGATTGAATATCTTATGGATATTTCATCAACATTTAGAACCTTCTGCCAAATAGTTGAAAAAGATAACTGTATTCATTAGTTTAGAATTCTGAATGAATGATTAAATTAAGCGATGGACGATAGATAGCCATCATGTAAAAAAAAAGGTCGCATAGGTTTGTAATTGCTTGTCGAACACATTTGTCTAGAATTCCTAACTTTGTACTATCGAACAATGCACCTCTCAAATGATTACATACAGATATATCAACAAACTTTGTTAACAAATACTCAGTATACAATAACATTTAGGACACACCTGTGGCTGATAAATTTTAGCAAACAAGTCAATGCTAACAAAGAAAGTTTACAGCAGTTATACTGAAAATAGAATCGGTTATGTACGCTGTTGTTTTCGTGCTCGCCATCAGTTTTGTATGTCTTCATCACGGATGATATCAGCCTGACGCGGTCTAGCCGCTGCGCCGCGCCAGATGGCAAGGCTAGGTCGCGGCCGGTCTCATTTTCTCCGCCAATCTGATTTGAATTTCCACATCTCCTCCGTAGTCGGAGCGACATCTCGCCAACTATGGAGTGACAACTTAGCCACAGCACTTATAACACGAGTCCGTTCCTAATTCTCACCATTCTACTTTCTTCTTCTGTTTTAAATGCTGGTTCGATTTAATACTTACTAAAATCCCGTAAATGGTCGCGAATAAGAACCACGGGTAGTTTATGCAACTCGCTGCCTAACTAATGCAAATCTGGGTTCTAATTAAACGAATATAGCAGGATAACAAATTCCTGTAATTAATGTAACAAACGTTTTTTTAACTAACTGGAATGTAAAATATAAACTAAATTAAGAAAAAGTATCTCGAGCAAATACCTCATAGCTACTGGACTTATTGATTGTATTTGTTTAAATATATTTTTTCAAACAATCTATATTACAGAATGATCTGTACATTTTGAGATAAAATATAATAACATACACATAAACATAAAAAACAATACCCCGTCGCAGCAAACCTGCATACTCAGCGAATTTCCAATGCATAATATATGTCTTAATACCACATAAAGCCGCATACCAAGTTTCATAAAAATATATTCACATATAAGCGATTTTAATTATTCTCCATAAGAACATTGGTAATGAGTACGTAGGTTTGCTGAAATAAGGAACACGAACAATTGGTTTTATGCAAATATAAATAGAATGTAACTAGGCGAAGCCACATACTAAGTTTCAACAAAATACATTCATAAATGTGCGATATATATCATTTTGATTATTCTCCATAAGAATAACAATGGGGATGAGTACGCAGATTTTCCGCAACAAGGAACACAACATTTGGGGTTTTATGCAAATATTAATATATCTCAACAAGGTGAAGCCACATACCAAGTAGTATTAATTTATTTTCATAATTAAGGGAGACATTACATTTTACTTATTCTCTTTAACAATAACATGGGGGCTGAATACGCAGGTTTGCTGCTACGGAAATTATCGGTAAAAATTGATTTTTTCGTGCAAATAACAATAGACCACAACCAGATGAAGCCGTGTACCAAGTTTCATCAACATACATTCATAAATAATCGAGATATCAAATTTATTTATTCTCCATAAGGATAACATTGGACAACGTACTGTGTTTAGCACTTTCAATATCTCAGCAACGGTTGGGCGTAGAATCACAATTTAAACACCAAAATGATTGTTTTGCGGAACTGATTATATTAGTAAAAGCAAATGTGAAGTTTACATTAAAATAAACTGAGGAAAAGCCAAAAACTGTTTTCCCGTAAGATTAACATGGGAGATTTTATGAGTAGGGTTTTTGGATTTTCTCCGCAACCACTTAACCTAGGTTAATGATTTAAAATACCATATTATTTGTTTTTTAAGCTCTATAACATGGTCAAAACCAAAATTAAGTGTTTTCAAAATTTTAGGGTGAAAAATGCATAAAACTGATTTTTGGAAAATTTTAAAACCCCATAAACCCCCCTTCCCATGGTCCGATTTTTCTGGTTTTCGAACTTAAAGTCATGAATGTCATTTTACAAATTTGAGCCAAATTTCATTGATATCTGACGTTTTTTACTCAAGTTATCGCATTCACGGATACACACACACACACACACACACACACACACACACACACACACACACACACACACATATATATATATATAGATATGTATATATATATATATATACATATATATAAATTTGAACGAATAGTGTTTTTGGCATCTGGGGACCTCAAAACAAAAAGTTATCATGGTCTGGGGCTTAAGTCTTACCATGAGACCTACGGTAATAGCTTCTTCCCTATAGGGGAAATTCGCTAAAAGGATAAAATAGTAATATGTTGGCTAGTGTTATATATCCTTTAATTTATTACCACTCCTAAATACTACATATAAATATTATTTTGAGAATAATCCACGTAACCCCACAGTTGTATTAGTGATCTCATCAGGAGGACTCTATGACGAGTTATAAACAAGGAATTAACCTTCCCCGTCGGCCTGTCTTTCTCTCCGTGTGTCTGTCGATGTGCCGAATAACCATTTACGGAAACATGTTTGAGATATTCAACAAGCCAACAAACCGCAAGCCTCTCGTGATACACTTTCTCGTTATAATGAGCATCTCCTTTAATAAGTTTTGAGTTTCGGTAAGGCAATAATTTAGATTGTTAGGAACGTTAAAGTAGCACCGCTTTGATGTTTAGTTCTTAAACGAGAAAAATAACCATAATATAGCTTATGAAATGCAATAGGTATATCTCAGTTGTTGATTGGAATAATTAATTAAGTAAGAACGAAAGTATAGGTGAAAGTGAATGGGTCTTTGCTGCTCACAAAGTATAGCTCCAATCATTGTATTGATATAACATTTTCAATCATAAGGGTTGTTTTTAATTTCAAAAATCCAAGAAATTTAGAAAATAATTTAAATAGTTATAGTTGTATAATTTTTTAATAGTTTTCTATTATTATATGCCATCTTTCGTTCGTGGAGAATTCAACTTTGTTCAATTTTGTTTCTCTTGAAGACTAAAATTCAACAGTTATAAATTGCATCTCAGTCATTAAACATTTCATAATAAAATTTAAAGCCTTTGTTAAAGTCCAGGATCTAGTTGTTCAACTCACTTCAATTAAATAATTAATTAATATTTATATATACCTTCAACGCAATTGTAATTAATAGAGCACTAAAACCGAATTACGTCCTCTGGCAAAAATCTTACGAAAATCGACTTAGACGCCTGAAACAGTAATAAAACAATAATTAATTTGACCGGCAGGAAAGAGGACGCTCAATTAATTAAAACGTCGAAGAGACGCAACTAACAAGGAGCGGCGACAGAGTTGCGATTGATTTTATCATTTAGGGCCGCGCTAAACGGCCTGATGGCCTCATACATATTTAAGGCCGGTGCTTCTATACGCTTCATAAAATTGCACTTCTGTTTGACCTGGAAAGAAAGATTCTGAAGATGCCGGTGAGTCAAATATGGGTTTTATGTTTAAATCGGGTTGGGTACTATATTGGTATGATTATTCTTAATGTTGTAAGGATTTGAAAATTAGTAATAGTAGTTGTACGGTGTTAGGTGCTAACATAAGTATCGTATTGAAAATTTGTTTTAGTTCATTGTTTCATCAATTACAAGTAAGATGGACGGTTATTTGAATATGAATGTAACTTCGCTTGTCGTAGGTAACTTTCACTAAAAGAATGAAAAAACCTGAAAAACTGGTAAAACATGTTCCAAATCGTATTTAAATAAAAAACATTCTTTTCTTATACTAATGTTACAAATATCGTCCGTTATTGTAACAGTGGTTTTTGTCTATTGGGCCTTAACCTGTGATATTTTGAATTGCACACATACATGTATTGAAAAGTGTGAACATCAGATATTTTTATGCTTTTCCTCTACACATTATCAAGAAAATGCTAAATCTAACATTAATTTGTTGAATTATCTCTGAAGCCTTCTTCAAAATGCTTCATCACTTTGTCACCTTAACTACTGGTACGAGTATGTGTCAATGTAAACGTTTGATGTTTGCTATTTTGGCCATTTATTTTCGTAGTTCTATATTACAAGCGTGCCATATCTTCTCAAATAAAAGAAAGAAACCAATTTGAGATACATCATGGTCATTCGGCCTTAAGTAAAAACATTTAACCTAGCCTTATATGCAAAAACACCAGCAACACAAGAGCACCTAAGTCATAAGCATAATTTCAGTGTTTCGACTGGGGTGGCAGAAATGGTCGTGATGTTAATTGTCATGTATTGTTATAATATTTTATAACAGTTTATACAGCCAATATCTTCCCGGTTATTTAACGTATAACATGAACACGTTTTAAATATATAATGTAAAAGAAGACTTAATACCAAACTGTTTTTGATACTAAAACAAATAAGAGGGATTCTTTTTCATGAATAAGTACTACGACGCGATAAACAATGGAAGTTAGCGAGCGATTACACTTTTATTGCCGATAAATTGTTATGACACTGATGGAGATTATCTTTCCAATATCGCGTTTTATTTGAGAACAATTGGCTGATTCGTTTCATTTGAAAGGTAAATCTTTCAACGGATTTCATTTAGTTACAATTGTAGTGAATATCAATTAATCAGGAGAAGTTCGTAAACGAACTTTTTTTAATAATTTGGGATATGATTGTTTATGACAAAAATAAATAGTAAATGGGTCCATCCATATATAGACTATCAATTCATATCTAGACTAAATTTTGTTTGAAAATACACTACTCCAGATCCACTGAAAATATAAATATAAAACTTTGCACATTTCATTTTTAAGACGGAATTTCGGTAAACATATTTTTAACATCTTAACTCATTTCAATGGACGTTAAATATTTTAAAATTTCAATTAAATATTAACTGCTCATCTCTTAAAAAAACATACAAAGGATAGATATTATTGTGACTTGTTAACGTATCCAACGATGTCAATTTTTCGGAAATCGGGTAAAATGTAACGGAACAACACCATTATAAATTGTGACACCTCATATAATAATAATAATAATAACTATCTCAAACATAGCATATTTTATCATTGGTGTTGGAGATGTTCCGTTATTTTTATCAGATTTCTTTAAATTGCACATTAACGGATGAGTAACATCAAACAGGTTACACAAAAAGGTTATCTTTGAGTTCGTTCGTAAAATTTTTAAATAATTAAAATTACCTTCCATTTGAAATGAGTAAAGATAACTTTTGTATTATTTTACCCCAATACCAACTTTTCAAGATAATGTTTGTAACAAGCTTAATTTTGCATTCTTAGAAATATTGGTGTATAAAATCCAGCGATTAAAACAGTTTATAAGGTTATTACTTTTTTTATTTCTGCATGCATAATTATATCCTAAATTATTAAAGGGGATTTCTGAACAACCTGGATGTAAGGATCTTAGGTACAGTGTCAGGTAGGAGACCTCAATGGAAGGAGTTGGTTACGTTCTCCCACGTTTAATAATAGTTATCTACAATTGTGGGCCATGCATTATAACCCAATATTACTCTGTACAAATTGTATTAGCGAGTGTTGTATCAGTTCCAATTACGTCATGATGTTAGAGCTGAGGAGTTAAATACACTATACAGGGTGTCCCGGAACTCTTTACCTACTTTTTCAGGTATTATTCCTGGACCATAGACAAATCAAGATATCATATTCAAAATTTCCAAAACTCATAAGATACTCGTACAGCTGCCATTTTGTTTTTTCACAAAATAATTTTTAATTCAAGAACGGCTTATTGTAACAAAATTCAATTCGGTATATAGCCTTATTACTTAAAGAGTTAATTACAGAACACAAATTTTTTTAGATTGTTTATTTTCAAAATGGCGGCTGCTTAAAACTTTTAAACTTAAATATATCAAAAACTGCATATGAAGAAATTGTTCAGCCATCAAGTTTCTTATAGAAAATTTAATTACAAATCCAACGATACTAAAGTTAAGGAAATCGGCCCATAAATAAGGAAGAAAACTCAATCTTAAGGCTCAATAGCAGTGGTATTACATAACAACAGTTCATATTGACATGTTAAAATTTTCTTAAGAATGAGTTTTCTCCCTTATTTAAAAACCGATTTCCTTAACTTTGGTACCGTTGGATTTTTAATTAAATTTTCTATAAAAAACTTGATGGCTGAAGATTTTTCCATATGAAGGTTTTGAGATATTTACGATTAAAAGTTTTAAGCAGCCGCCATTTTGAAAATAAATAATCTAAAAAAAATTTTTTTATGCAATTACCTCTTTAGGTGATAAGGCTATATACCAAATTTAATTTTGTTACAACAAGCCGTTCTTGAATTAGAAATTATTTTGTAAAAAAAGTGGCAGCTATACGAGTAACTTTTGAGTTTTGGAAATTTTGAATATGATATTTTGATTTGTTGGTCCAGCAATAATACCTGAAAAAGGCGGTAGAGAGTTCCGGGACACTCTATAAGTTATTAGCAACTAACTAATCTCGGGCCCACAACATTGTGATGGAGGGGCTCAGTAAAGATTTGTTGGATATTTTTGTTATTATTTTATAGGTACCTAGAACAGAATATTTGTATTTGTAAAACCCACATGGGGAAAATTAGGAACATGGTTAACAGGCCAACTTGGTCAAGTTAACTGAATATTTCATTAAGTATAAACTATTAAATTATTTCACAGAATTATAAATTTTTCAACCAAACCATTCACAAAACGTTATGCGTGCAACACGAAGTATTAAAAACGTCTAAAGTATCACTTTAAAAGGGTAAGCCTTCCCTAATGTTAGTGCACCACACAAATTTAAAAGTTGAAATTTAAAACCAGCGCTTAGTTCACCTACAAAATAACTGTAAACGTGGCGTGTGAAACGCGATTCGAGCGATAAATGTTAATCCACTTGAAAGGCGGTCACTCAACTCGATTTGAGAAGTGAATTGGCGAGTCATATCACTACTTAAGCAGCACAGCACTCAAAAGCTCTAAATATAATCTAGAGCAGAAGCAGACGTCCGAGTGAATCAACTGCAGTTACTGACACAAATAGCGAGCGTTATGAACGGATGGCGTAATGCACTTCCTAATCCTCTCTGAAATGCCACTCGGCGCGCTGGTCGATGGTGGCTGATACACTGGTACGCTCTCGCTGTGCGGTTGAATCGTTCGCTCTCACCACATAGCTAAATATGGAAACATAGGTTGACTGACACATGGTTTTGGTCAACACCCTCCCCCTCCAGTGGTACACACTCGGCGCGCTGGTCGATGGTGGCTGATACACTGGTACGCTCTCGCTGTGCGGTTGAATCGTTCGCTCTCACCACATAGCTAAATATGGAAACATAGGTTGACTGACACATGGTTTTGGTCAACACCCTCCCCCTCCAGTGGTACACACTCGGCGCGCTGGTCGATGGTGGCTGATACACTGGTACGCTCTCGCTGTGCGGTTGAATCGTTCGCTCTCACCACATAGCTAAATATGGAAACATAGGTTGACTGACACATGGTTTTGGTCAACACCCTCCCCCTCCAGTGGTACAGACTCGGCGCGCTGGTCGATGGTGGCTGATACACTGGTACGCTCTCGCTGTGCGGTTGAATCGTTCGCTCTCACCACATAGCTAAATATGGAAACATAGGTTGACTGACACATGGTTTTGGTCAACACCCTCCCCCTCCAGTGGTACACACTCGGCGCGCTGGTCGATGGTGGCTGATACACTGGTACGCTCTCGCTGTGCGGTTGAATCGTTCGCTCTCACCACATAGCTAAATATGGAAACATAGGTTGACTGACACATGGTTTTGGTCAACACCCTCCCCCTCCAGTGGTACACACTCGGCGCGCTGGTCGATGGTGGCTGATACACTGGTACGCTCTCGCTGTGCGGTTGAATCGTTCGCTCTCACCACATAGCTAAATATGGAAACATAGGTTGACTGACAAATGGTTTTGGTCAACACCCTCCCCCTCCAGTGGTACACACTCGGCGCGCTGGTTGATGGCGGCTGATAAACTGGTATGCTTTCGCTGTGCGGTTGTCTCGTTATGCGTAGATGTTATCCTAAATTATACTAGCGTAAGAAGAATAAATAAATAAATATATATATTACCAAAGAGACTAAAGCGGTTATTTATGCTATTACTAAAGTGCTCCTGCAAATGAGACTTTAACACGGTGAACGAAATTTATATGTTTGAACCCGATTGGACAGGCTAATAAGAGGCCCAGCCTGCGCCATCAATATGTATGAGCCATCAGGCCTGGATATGCGCGGCGCTAAATGATAAAATCAATCGGCGCTATCTTCTCTGGCGGCTACCGAATACGGGGAAGGCCCGGCAACTGGTTGGACCCGACTAACTGGCTTCTACCAACAATGATTAATTAATACCGTATGTTTGTTGGGCTTTATTTAATAATACTTAGATTAAAGACCGAGCGTAGTATTAGTAAAGATTTCAAGTTACTGTAACACAAAGTAGGTGAAAAGAATCTAATGCAAATTTTAACTTTGACAAACTCAAGCGGGAGTTTAAGCTACCAAAAGTCTTGTTATGCTTTTTTACTGTTTTATTTTTCCAAAAAGCTAGTGCTTCTTTTGAAATATGCAAGTTTAGATGATGAAAAAGGAGTTAAAGCAAAAAAACGCACCATATTTACAGGTAAAATAAAATAAAACACAATGCTTTCCAACACTATTGCTACCGAGGGTGAATGCAGGAATGTAAGAACAGGTATAATACTGGCGAGAGAGGAGAGGACCAGACTGTTATTCTTTGTTTCACACTTAAAAAAACATTGTAATGTAAATTTACCAAAATTGATACATATTAAGGGTACTATACCCAGCCGCACTCCAAGATTAACCAAGGTATTTTTTTAAATTAAATTAAAATGATATTACACACATTAAAGGACGCAGACGAAACGATTAAACCAACTTATATACGTGAATAATCGATGAATGCAAATTTTTGGAAGTGCATAGGAAATAATTTTACTGTATTTGATGTTTTAATAAACAAATGATTATGTCCTAACTTATTAGAAGTTCCAGTCACCACCCAGAATCATTTTACTTAATGTCTTCGAAAAGTTAATGACATAGTTCATTTTGAAAGCCCTAATTTTATTAAAGAGAAAAGCGTCCTTAAAATGTCATAACAAATAAAACGCCAAATGTTTTATTGTAACTGCTTGATGAATTGCAAAAGAAGTCGGACACCTTTTAACACTTATTTAATTATATATATTTGTGATTCAACAAATAATGATTCTGTCCGTAATGTAGTACTGTATTTAAATGAACTAGCGGCGATTACTAAGAGTATGTGTTTATTATTATTACTGTAGGTTGCATTATTTATAATTTATATTAGGCCTATCATAAATACAAAAAAACACGTTAGTTATATTTCCTTTATTTAATACAGTGTTTAACACAGTATGTGATAACTTTTAACAATTATAATAATTCCATTACTTTACACAAAATACTATAACAGCAGAAGTAAATGCAATGTTGTATTTAATATTTACATTTAAAAGAATATATTGAGGTACAGTAATAGCTTTATTGAAAATTGCTGGTGATAAAATTTACAAAAATAAAGTTTATTAAAGATGTGAACTATCAAAATCAATTATAACTAAAGATCAGCCCGATGTTTTTGAAATGGACGGTAAAAGGCCAAATAATGTCGGCCGATTCGCAGTAATGCTGGAGGTATATTCGCATTGTAATGCGGCAGACGCTAAGCTCAGACAAGGCGAGACGTTATTAAATTTGCACTTAATTAGTGTCAGGGGGAGGAGGGGGTGGCGGGCCTAAATGAACCCAGCCACTTGAAGCAAACATCTTGAGCTGCGATACACGTAATTACTGCTTCAACCCTCCCCCCACCCTTACCCCCCTTCCCTGGTACATCTCCGAGTTAAGCCCGTCTCACCCCCTACCGCCCCTTACCTTCACGGGCTAACTCAACTGTTAACTGTATTACTGTATTCTGTATTGGCTTTGTTACGGGAGAAACTAAACAAAAATATGAAATGGAGTGTTGCAAAGTAGTCATAGAATTATAGTTAGAGGTTCAGGTTATATTTGCATTGAAATATTGAAATAAATCTATACGTATTTCGGGGTAAATGTAGTTTTTTTTTACTCTCGTTGGCTCTATTTGATCACCACGACACACTACAAATAAACGTGTACAAATGTAACTTGACGTATCAAATAGGATTTGTAAATGAGCAAGTTAGAGGTGACCAACTGCTCATCTGAGTTTTCACTGTTGAGAACCAGCCGTATTTGGCTCACAAGACCTCTGCATAGCCAACCGACTGTGTTGGACTTAATTTCCGATCTTTGTTGACTAAAACCCCCCATCTTGACGGTCTCATCTCCTTAACTACGTGTCCTATTGATTACATTATTGGTTCTATCTGTCTATTATTAGTCCTGTATAAAGTTAAAACAAAAACCGTTGCTTGGCTCTTGCTTGCCCACGTATGGTATACTTTGTCGGTTGATTGCCCATCTCACGCACCAACTATGTTACCGAGAAGAGATAGAGAAGTGAGTGTAAGAGCAGTTTTTTTCGGATAGTGTGTATCCCAATTGGGCAAGGCTATGCCGATGAGTCTGTAAATGAAGTCGCAAATCTCCTTGTACTCCCATCTTCAGCAGCGAGTCAGCTGATGTTCACCACCTGACGCTTCTGCACCACATTCTGAATAATAAGTTAGATTGTTTAGATTCTCTTGCTTTGTTCAATTTTAAATTCCCTCTGGCAATAACAAGGCTCTCTTCTTTAAATTACCCATACCCATTCGCTCAGTCTATCATGCAGAAAGGATTCAGTTTTGATCTTGAACCAACCATTCAACTTTATTTGTGTGCTTGTAAAGCAGTATAGTTCTCTCTATATAAAATTAATTCATTTTTTTACTCTATACAGGGTGTCTGTTAGGTACGTTCCCAAATTTAAAAAATGGTTATTTAGGACAAAACGAGTAAAAAAGTTCCTATAAACATAGGTCCTAATGTGCCTTGTTTTCCGTCCATCTGACTATGTGTTTTTTTACTTAATACGTTACATCTTAGGAACCTCTGAAGATATTGTCTTCAAACTTAGTATATGTATTAAATTTAATAAGACCCATTTTGGTATGGAATATCAAGTTTCTACTTTGTACCATTTCAAAATTCCGGCCATCTTTGTTTTTCCAAGCTAAATATCTGAAAACCGTAAAATTTATGAAAAAACTGTAAGGCTAAAGAAAGTCGTGTAATTTCGTCCTAAAAGTAATTATATGAAGATGTTAACTATAAGATAGTAAATAACTGAGTTGTTATGATTTTTATAAATTGAAACTTGATTTTTCTACCCAGAAATAGCAAACAAAATGTTTAACGCATAAAACTCATAACAAGTCAGTTATTTACCATCCTATAGTTAATATCTTCATAAAATTACTTTTAGGGCGAAATTACAAAACTTTTCTTATTCTTGCAGTTTTTTTATAAATGTTACGGTTTTTCATATATTTAGCTTGGAACTTGGAACAACAAAAATGACCGTCATTTTGAAATGTACAAAGTAGAAACTTGATACTCCATACCAAAATTGGTATTATTAGATGTAATTCATATACCAAGTTTGTAGTCAATATTTTCAGATGTTCCTAAGAAGTCAATATCTTCAGATGTTCCTAAGATATAACGTATTAAGTAAAAAACACATACAGACAGATAGACGGAAAACAAGGCACTTTAGGATCTATGTTAATTGGAACTAAATAACCATATTTTTAAATTTGGGAACGCACTTAACAGACACCCTGTATAGTTGACAGAATAACGAAATGAAAGTTTATTTTCAGCTTATTACATAAGAAATTACAAATATGTTTTTCCAAAAATAAAGTTGGTCAATTCATAAGATAGTGATAATGAGACAAAAACAATATATGAAATAAAGAAGTGCAGAAAAATAAATATTGGAATCAATAATAAGTGAAGTACTCATTATTTGATAACATTGAGTTGAAAGTGGCATTGCAGTGTTACACATTAGTCAACTCGGTTGCGAGTAGTTTTGTTTCATCAGCTCAGCGGTAAGGTAGGCCTAAGTAAGTACCTGCATGCAGACGGTAGGTGTCGCCGCATGCGGGTAATCTGATGCTTTGGCCCCACACTTCGCCTAATTAATACAAATTGCCATCTGCTTGCTGACTGTAGAGGGTCTGTCTTTGACACAGTGAAAACTTACAGTTACTGTCCTAAGAATGGTAGTAAAATTACTAACGAAGCTAAAACTCGACATTATCAAAACAAAAAAGATCAAAAATTATTTGAAAACAAACAAATGATCGTAATTCTTGTAAACAAGAATCATCGTATTTCCGGTTTACACCAGGTAGAGGGGGTAGTTTCAACTTAAATTCTTTGCAAACTACCTTTCCTGAGAACCGCCTTCTTTGTTCAACTTAGAGGTCAGAATGGTCAGAAAACTAACCAACATTAATCGTAAGCATGTGGGTTATGACCAGCGGCCAAATAATAACATAGACTAGCAACAGCGCGCGGGATGAATCCACGTGAGTCATCCCCTACCAAGCGTCGCCGAGCGCTGTCCCGCCCTCCACACTTGTCAAAAAAGCTACCACGTGGTCTTGTGTACGATAAATATACAAAATAATATAATAATATCATGCAAAAACAGGGGTGGACATTTACAACCCTCTCATGGCGTGATATTTGTAAAGTTTGTGAGAAGAACGTCATAAGATCAGAATGTCTTGGAAAAGCTTTTATGAAACAACAAGATTCAATAAATATAATGACTTTAAAGGTTTTGAATCAATGTATTGGTAAAGATATCTTTAGAAATGAGAGCAGTCACTTTTTGAAGCAGGATCACGACCAAAATCATTTGGTTTTTGTTTTAAAGAAATTTGTGTCAGATATTTTAATGTTCGGCTTCATCATTTCATTAAGTTATGAAATCAGAAAATGCACAAGCAAAAAGTTTGAAACCACCTTACAAAAACAATCACATTCTTAGGGCAATAGATTCAATTTTAAAATAAAATAGGTTGAATAATATATTCTAACAGTAGCGTTATTTTTAAATGCTATTCAGAATTTCTAATAAGGTTTCTGTTTCTTGAAAAATATTGTTATTGTTTTGATATATAATTATTTGTTATTTGTAATGCTATTTTATTACATATCTTTGATTATTGTAAACGTGTTATTACTGTCAATATTTTATTTCGGATTACGATGTTCCTATCATGTGCAATAAAAGTGGTTAGTAACGTGGCTGGTAATAACATTGACTATACATCCTATGAAAGTTGGATCTTGTAGTCAACGACCAAAGAATTACAATCGTGCCTGTACTTCATTTTTAAACTGTCGGCGTACATAAAAACCAAAAAAATCAAATGCCCAAATAAAACCTGCATACTCAACGAATTTCTAAGTAAAATATATAAGTATTTGTTTAATGGTGGTACTAGTATACAGCAATTTACTGTATTGTTTACTAATGTCAAATATTACTATAGTTAGGCCTTTTATTTGAATTAATTATAAGAATTCAAGTTTTGGCTTAGATCTAATGCGTTTAAAATAATTTAATTTGAAAATATTTGGTATGAATATTCAGAAAACTATTACTATTACAGTAATAACATTTTTCCCGGGTCGCCCCGCCGCCGTGGCCGTCGCGACCCACGGCTCAGCGCGGTGATCATTTGTATTGCGCGCGTCGAAATCTTTATTTCTTTCCCACCTAGATTATGAATGAACTGATGACCCTGATTTAGGAAAAAAATATATACTGATATTGTCCGTTTCATTGCCTCAACTTTCTCACGGTCGAAACTCACCTGACCAAAAAATAAAATACCCCCGTTGCAGCAAACCTACGTACTCAGCGGATTTCCAATGTCTTAATATCGCATAAATACCAAGTTTCATAAAAATATATTCAAAAATAAGCGATAAATACAATTTGAATTATTCTCAATAAGAATAGCATTGGGGTGAATACGCAGGTTTGCTGTAACAAAGAACACAAAATAATGGGTTTTTATGAAAATATCAATAGAAGTCATACTAAATATCAATAGAAAGAAAATACCAAGTTTCAATAGTATACATTTATAAATAAGCTATATATAACATTTTCAGTATTGTCCGTAAGAATAACATGGGGACCGAGTTACTAGTAGTACTAGTTTACGAGTAGGTTTGCTGCTACGGGAACATTATGTGAAAATTTTGTGTGCAAACAACAACAAACCAAAACCAAATGAAGCCATGTTTCGTCAGTTCATATCCATATACAGTTTTTATTTTTTCCATAATAATAGCATTATACAACGTACTGTATTTAGCACTTGCAATATCTCAGTAATGACGTAGAGCAATGATCAAAATACCAAATTGTTTGTTTTTTTAAGCTGAATTCAATGGTATGAATTTAAATTTTATTTAAATACAAATTACATGTCAAAACCCCAAAAAAACATTTTTGGGGTACAAACCCCCCCCAAACCCCCCTTTGGATGGTGCGATTCGTCTGGTTTTCGAACTCGCTCAAATAAATGGTACTTTACACATTTATACCAAATTTTATTGAGATCGGACCTTTTTTACGAGAGTTATCGTGCTTACGGACACACACACACACACACATATAAATTTGAACAAATGGTGTTTTTTGCACCTGGGGACCACAAAACCAAAAGTTATCATGGTCTCGGGCTTAAGTCTTACCACGAGACCTGCGGTAATAGCTTCTTCCCTATAGGGGAAATTCGCTAAAAAGTAGCAGTCGACTTACTTTTTCACCTCAGATGTTTAAACTTAAACTGATTTTGTTTTGTATACAATATTTTACAAAGTCTTACATTTTTTTTCGACATCATAGTCATAGTGATATTATCTTAATTATTATACCAAAAAAATCATGATTTCATCTTAACTATAAGTGCTGATTTCGACAGTGTTAATGATACGCGGCGAATTAAAATTTGTGCTAGTAGCTCTGAGTGGTGGGAAACCGGCTTCAACTACAATAATGTACAGTGGATAGGGATTGCCAGTCTATGTAATTCTTTGGTCGCTGGTTATGACACAACATTATAAACGCAAACTGTAAGCAACTGCCACGGCGATGGTGTAGTTAGAGAGCTCGCTTCACAGTGTAAGTCATGCTGGATTATCCAGAGTAAATCTTGCAAATATTTGGACTGTTTGAAACTGGATCCAACAGTCTTGTATCTTTGGACCAATGATGCTTTCCGAGGTAAGGTCAGTCTTAGATAGTAACATAAGGTAACATAAGGGCTTGGACCGTTCTCTGTCGATGATTTTAAATACCACTGGCTTCAATACAAGTACAAAACAGTATTATATATGTTGCTTAATTTGACGGATTGGACAAAGTGACGTGAGCAGTAGATTGGCATTAACATGATTTGTCTCAGCTGACCACAATAAAAATGTCATGGCGATAAAATATCAGAGATAAATATGCTGTACAAACAAGTACGACCTAATATTTATTCGAGCACTTGTAAAAGATTGAAAAGTTGTATTGTTTACTTGTTATTTTGTATTTTATATTATTTATCGTATTGTTAGCGAATTTCCCATATAGGGAAGAAGCTATTACCGTAGGTGGGTGGCATGGTAAGACCTAAGCCCGAGGCCATGTTAACTTTTTGTTTTGAGGTCCCCAGATGCAAAAACACTATTCGTTCAAATTTATATATATGTGTGTATATATATATATGTCCGTTTCAACGATAACTTTTGAAAGAAGCACCCGATTTCGATTAAATTTGGCACAAATGTGGAGAGTAACATTTATGACTTTCAGTTTGAAAACCAGATCGATCGGACTATGGGAAGGGGGTTTTATGGGGGTTTAAAATTGTTTATGTCCAACCGTTGCAGTGATATTCAACGTGCTAAACACAGTACGTTGTCCAATGTTATCCTTATGGAGAGTAAATAAAATGTTATATTTTGATTATTTATGTATGTATATTGATGAAACTTGATATGTGGCTTCAACTAGTTGTGGTATATTCATATTAGCACAAAAAAAGGTTTTTGTTGATTTTTCCCAGTAGCAGCAAACCAGCATACTCGGCCCCCATGTTATTCATATGGAGAATAAGTAAAGTTTTACATCTCCTTTAGTTATGAACCTAAATTAATAAAACTTGGAATGTAGCTTCACCTGGTTGAGTTATATTGATAATTGAAAAAACACATTATTATCTTCCTTGTTGCAGCAAACCTGCGTACTCAATTATAATGATATTCTTATGGAGAATAAATAAAATGCTATATGTCACTTATTAATCAATGTATTTTTGTGAAACTTGGTATGTGGCTCTAGGCAGTAGTTATACCCATATACATAAATTGAAAATTCGCTGAGTATGCAGGTTTGCTGCGACGGGGTATTTTAGTCTTTCTTCACCTCAGAGACATATTCATTTGTGTTTCCTATGTGTGTGGACCTGTAGCTTAACAAATCGCATAGCTAATTGCCATTGTGGATTGGGGGGATCGAACCCGGGACCTTGCGGCCCTAAGTCACACGCTCTAACCACTACAACAGACCTCTCCCATTTGTATTGTATTATTTCAGTTTATTGAATAATATTTTAACTCGATCTTTAGTTGCACAGTGTAAAAATTCCTTATACTTATATATATCCTTATATTTTCAATCCAAGATATAAGTTGATATTAATAAGCACTATTCATTGTGTTGTAACATCATGTAAATCCCTCAAACGGGGCGGAAGAAGGAAAGTGGAAGTGTAATATACAACCCTCCCTTCACATCAGCACAACCCCTCCTTCGCAGCACAACCACCATCGTCTGCACCACGTTGAATTGCTGTTATTGCACTTTGGTTCCGACTCTTGTTCCTTCCGTTGCTCTTCAACTGGTTCATAACAAATGTCTTATACACTTAGCTCTAATACACTCGAACATTGTACCTGGAATTTTGAACATCGTATTATTGTTTTATATTCGTGGAAACGTTTTCACGAGTGTTATTTAACTAAATATACCGTAATTAATTTGCTCTGCGTTTTGTTACTGAACATAGATAGACACGAGCAAAAATATAAAAATTAAATTCAAGAAAATGATATAAAACATAGATCAAAGCTATAACAAGGATACTAAATTATAATTATTAAATCATGCCCATTTTAGAAAAATATTAGGTTGTTATTGCTGTTTCCCTGCTTCTAAGAATGAAATAACTTACAATCGTCTAAACTAAGAAGTAACAAATAAATCAAACCCAACAAGGTTACGTAATGTTATAAGGTTTTTTAACATTTCATTAACTCAACAATAGGATTTAAAAGAATTAATATAAAAATAAATCATCCCGTTACTCCTTATAGATAACGAAATAAACAAGAGATCTTAAAAAATAACGCTTTAGACACCATGGAAAATAAATATCCCCGTCGCAGCAAACCTGCGTACTCAGCGAATTTCCAATGCAAAATATATGTCTTAATACCACATAAAGCCGCATACCAAGTTTCATAAAAATATATTCACAAATAAGCGATGTATACTAATTGAATTATTCTCCATAAGAATAACATTTGGGATGAGTACGCAGGTTTGCCGCAACAAGGAACACAACATTTGGGGTTTTATGAAGGTGAAGCCATACACCAAGCAGTATTATTTCCATAATTAAGGGAGACATTACATTTTACTTATTCTCTATAACAATAACATGGGGGCTGACTACGCAGGTTTGCTGCTACGTAAATTATCGGTAAAAATTGATTTTTTCGTGCAAATAACAACAGACCACAACCAGATAAAGCCGTATACCAATTTTCGTTAGTATACTTCATAAATGAGCGAGATATAAATGTTGTCTTATTCTCCAAAAGAATAGCATTGGCCAAGTACTGTGTTTATTTAGCACTTTCAATATCTCTGAAACCAACTGACGTAGAGAAATGACCAAAACACCAAATTGTGTTTTTTAATGCTGAATCCAATGGTGAAAACTAAAACTTGACTTTTTCAAATATTACATGTAAAAACTTCTTTTTGGGGCGCAAAACCCCCCAAAATACCACTTCGGATGGGTCGATATGTCTGGTTTTTGAACTTAAAGTCATAAATGTTGCTTTACACGTTTGTACAAAATTTCATCAGAATCGGACCTTTTTTACGAGAGTTATCGCACCCACGGACAGTTTTCAATAAATAAATAAAAACCAAGGGTACTCAGTTCTTATGATAATTGTAACATATATATATATACCTATATATATATATATATATATATATATTTATATAAGTAATATATATACAGTTTCGAACGTTTGGTGTTTTGGGGTCTGGGTACCTGGAAACGAAAAGTTATCATGGTCCCGGGCCTAGGTCTTACCATGCCGACTACGGTAATAGCTTCTTCGCTATAGGGGAAATTTGCAACAAGCCACGACTAATATCTCAAAAGTCTAAGCTAATCAATGTATTTTTAATTCCTTCCTTAACTACTTGTTTATAAACATTTAATACGAGTTTCACTATTGATTGTACAATCTTAAATCTAATTTAAAACTCACAAACATCAAAATTTATTTTAATTTAATTATAAAGCATTTTAATAATTTTGGGTTTAGTGTCAAATTAAATTATTTGTATATTTCTTGGCTAAATTTTAATTTAGTATAGAACCTTATTGTTTGATTTTTCAAGTAAGATTCCCACACAATAGGGTAGTTTCATGTTTCATGTAAGTTGTGATGTTACATGTTTTATACATTTTTTTATTTATTTCCGAACGTGAATGGCCCGTCGCGTTGTTAAGGTAGTGTTTCTAAAGCAGATTTATTAGGTCGCGTGAATCTCATAGGCGTTCTTTTACTCTTCTTTACAAATGTATCTCAATTTAACCGATGTATTTTTATTGCAGCCATTGCAGTTGATTTTGTATATTCCGAATTTTCATTTTCCTTCTAGTTTGTCCATAGGATTTTGCAACCTCTATATTCCCTCGATATATGACGAAGGAAAGCAATAAAGATCAGTTTATAAACGATACACCGGCGGCGCGGCGGGGGCGGGGATGCTTGGGGGATGTAGAGGGCGGGTGAGCGACTCTGGGGCAGACAGCCGTCAGTCGTACAATACAATACTCCACAATCGATACCTTTCATACGCCGACCGACTCAATTACGATTACGATCACAGACAGCGGTACTCCTTTCAACTGCTAAAACACGATCACGATGTTTCGTACAACAAAATCAGTGTGATATTAAATATGTAATGTCATGGAATATATTTGTTCATACGGTCAAAGTATTGTTTTCCTCAAAGCTTCCTATAATGGCTTCTCTATTGTCCATCTCACGAAACGAAGCATAACGCATGTTATCTAAATGCAATAAATCACACGGTCATATGTACAAGTGTAAAGTTAACGGATCCATCATACATGGAATATTATGCTTACGGTCTCTGAAGTATTTTTGAGAAATTATTGTTGGTTCGTGTTTTTTTCGTAATACATAATTTAAAACTTTCAATTTGAAATATTTGTTATTTTCGGTTAGTAAGGTTGTTACATACATAGAAACTATGTTTCTGAAAATAATCAATGTTTTATTTGCTAGATGAGACGTTTGGGCGGTTTAGTAGTGGCAGTGAGATCAAAAGTCTGTACTTCCTACATAACATAATAATTATTGTTTTAATTTCAACTTTCTTTATCTCTGTGGTTACACGAGTGGTTAATTATAACGGCATGTCAAGTCTGATATTGAGCTAATATCACAAACTCCCAGCATTTACAACCTAATATTTTACTTTATTATTACTATTTTTATGAAAGGGTTTAAAATGGATTGAGTAAAGCATAACTCAAAGTTAAACAATGAATTGTAAATACAAACACCGTCAACAGGGCCGTATTTCCCTACCGGCGGAAACGGCGGCCGCCGGGGGCCTCGGCCTGGGGGCCTCACTTGGAGCCTCCCTTGATATCTTTTTCGCTTGAAAAAAAACAATTTCACACAGAAAAAACTTTGTTATGAAAAAATGTTGATTCATACATTTGTTCTGCTTCCCGTTTTTACCTCATAAATTAATTCTAAAATTATTATTAAGATGGAATTATTCATTAGTTAGTAGTGGTGTGTACTCAAAAATTCGTTTGAAGAATTCGAAAAGTTTAAAAACAAACTCGAAACTCGAAAAGAGCGAGGATTTCCTGACGATCTCCGGACGATCGCGACCTCCCAAATTGCGTAGTAATGGCCGCCAAAGACGACAGAGAAACATGAATCGGTCATAAAAAACAACCGAACGTGTGAAAATGACGACCGGACCGCGTAATATCGGCTGTAAACGACAACGGAAAACTTAATGTCGGCTAACATGAAGACTGGACCTCGTAATAACGGCCGAAAATGACGATCTTGAAGAAAATATCGGGCAAAAACGGCATCCGGGCCACTTAATGCCGGTTGAAATTGAATTCGCGACACATGTCGGCCAGAGATAGCAACTGGACAGCGTAATATCGGCCGTAAATTACGGCGGAAAATACAATGTCGGTCAAAAAGCGATTTTAAGAGAAGTTCAGACCAAGTAGGAAATGCAAACCGGACTGTGTTTTATCGGCCGAAAACAACGGTCAAAGCATGTTTTGTTTGACAAAATATATTCCATATTGATTGTAATGGCCAAACGTGTGTATTGCTACTCATATATTAGTTAGAAACCATGTTATTTAGACTATCAAATCTTGAATGTGATATCCAAATCCCATTACAATACCATTTGAAACTACCAACCAACAACAATATATTGCTGATGGCAAATTTTTGCAGCTCAAGAATATTTGGCACTACTCGACTCGATCCATAAAAATAGCTAGTCGCTAGGCCTACTTGCCGATCGAACGACGTGACAGTACTGGAAATCAACAAAGTTTTGCAAAAGACCTCCATAGCATTTTTAGTGTCCGTTAAAGTGATTCTCTTGGAACCTACGTTGAGAAAAAAAAATAGTTTTAACATCTTTATGAAAGCTGCGGAAGAAATGAGAGGAGCTAAGTATTTTATGAAACTCCACTGAAACAGTATAAATCTAATATCAATTGTAATCAAATCGTAATAGTAACAAATTAATCTTAAAACAAATAAACAAATAATATAGGGGCCTCACTGGAGTGAGCCGTCGGGAGCCACAACGATCCTAAATACGGCCCTGACCGTCAATAGTGTTAAGGTTTGTATCTTAATGAGAAGGTGTAGAACATCATTATAATACCTTACAGATGAATTTTATCATAATATGCCTATTCGCTAATGATCAATTAGCTAGACTGATTGACCTTAATTTGTAGACGATGACGATTAAAATACAGACCAATTAGTTTTCGGGGATATATCCGGTGTCCGGTATTATAGACGATTGTCAGAATCGTTTTCTGAAAGGAAACTAACTGTAAAATTCTATAATAGCTCTATTTGAAGGAAAGTCTTTACATTTTTTATCCTACCAGTTTAGAAAAGATGACTTAACAGTATTTAGAAGAATTCATAGTAATAACTTAAGGCTCTTGTCCATCCTACGAAACTCTGCGTCACCGCGTCTAACACATTGTTGAGACAGGGAAAAGAGCGTTGCAGAGGTCCGCGGGAAAACTGTTTGGAGCCGCAATGATTATTTTAACAGCACATTCTAAACGGAATTTAAAAGAACACAGTCAACGATTCTCTTGCAATTTTTTAGAATTTAAAAATTGTTTTTTGTTCTTTAGATTTGGTAGTTTTAGAAAAAATATTTCTTGCATATTAAAAATACTTGGAAATTTCACGATATTAACAAATATTTAAAAAGTGAAAATCGGCAAGACTAGATAATTTCTTTCTCTTTGATGTGAGACTTTTACTCTAATTCTACGATGTCTGCAACCGGTATAAAGTGTAACCCTGAAAACCCTTGCGATGCGCCACATAGCGGGTAAATAGGAACCACTAATAAAACATGGCTATTAATGTCTGGTGGAAGACATTTGTAGCTTTGATTACTCGCTCTCATCTTCCAACGCTCGTTACATACCTGGGTCTCCGTGACTCCCAGCAGCTTCGCCATGTCGGCTCTCTCGGAGGACGAAAGGTACTTCTTGAGCTCGAACTGACGCTCCAGCTCGAAGATCTGTCTCCCGGTGAAGGTCGTCCTCGCCTTCTTCCTCTTTCGGTCGCCGTCCGAGGAGTGGCCGTCGCTCTCCACCCCGGGGCTCACCAGAGGCGTCACGGAGGGCACGGGGGGTAACACTGGGGGGCTGGCCTTGCCCACCACTCCACCAATCACGCTCACGTCCTTCTTGTTCTTCTTTTTCGCAGGGCTGCCATCTGAAAAATCAAAGTAGAAGTATTAGGATACGTCGTTGGATAAAATACATAATAATGGTAGAGTCGCTGTGTATAATAATGCAGTATGGATGCAACCTTAATGTTCACAAAGAACCGTTATGGAGGCAGCCGTTCATTCAGACTCTTGTTAAATAGTTCAAATAATTAAATCTTCTAGTATATAAAAGCTCTGGGTTGTCATCAAAGGTTCTCTAACTTCCCGATATGCTGGGGAGGTGAAATTTGCAACACGGATTCTTTAGGTCTAAAA
The DNA here is from genome assembly GCA_963675035.1 of Allygus modestus. Lineage (NCBI taxonomy): Eukaryota > Metazoa > Arthropoda > Insecta > Hemiptera > Cicadellidae > Allygus > Allygus modestus. The sequence goes on from OY776111.1 coordinate 288,305,355, forward strand.
TGGGAAAAGTAAAGGGTTCAGATCCCGACCTTAGAGATCTGCCCCACGAGTCGCCAAAGTTCGAATGTTATTTTCATGGACATTCAATATAATATAACAGATGACATCATAAACATATGTTATTTATTTTAAATAGTTCAAAAAATTAATCATAGAATACACACACACGACCGTTGTATTCCCGGGGGGAAATCGGGTTCTATTGCGGCTCGAAAACATATAATTAGGTTGCATAAGGTAAACGTAAAAAAGTGTTGTCGACGACGGTTATCTCTATTTGTGATCAGGAATTACAAAAGAGAACGGTTTTGTGAGATAAACAGGCTAAGAATTAAAACTAGTGATTTATTTGCGATCCAACTGTCTTATGAAATAACAAACTGTGATCAGGAATGAGAGCTGCTTTCGTAAAATATAACTCAAATTATTACAAAAATGTATTCCTTATCGCTTGTTTTAGCGAATTTCCCCTATAGGAAAGAAGCTATTACCGTAGTCGGCATGGTAAGACCTAGGCCCGGGACCATGATAAATTTTCGTTTTGAGGTCCCCAGACCCCAAAAACACCATTCGTTCGAAACTGTATATATATATATATATATATATATATATATATATATATATATACATATATGTGTCCGTGGGTGCGATAACTCTCGTAAAAAAGGTCCGATTTTAATTAAATTTGGTACAAACATGTAAAGCAGCATTTATGACTTTAAGTTCGAAAACCAGACGGATCGACCTATCCGAAGGGGTATTTTGGGGGGTTTTGTACCCCAAAAATGGGTTTTTTGAGTTTTTTACATAAAAGTTTTGAAAAAGTAAAATTTTATTTTTTACCATTGGAATCAGCTTAAAAAGACACACAATTTGATGTTTTAATCATTGCTCTACGTCAATTGGTTACTGAGATATTGAAAGTGCTAAACACAGTACGTTGTCCAATGTTATTCTTATGGAGGATAAGAAAAATTGTATATCTCGCTTATTTATCAACTTATCCTGACGAAACTTGGTATATTGCTTCATTTCATTGTGGTCTGTTTATATTTGCACAAAAACCCATTTTTTCCCCGATAGTTCCCGTAGCAGCAAACCTGCATACTCAGCCCCATGTTATTCTTATGGAGAATAATTAACGTGTTATCTCCTTTAATTATGAACATAAATTAATAGAACTTGGTATGTGGCTTTACCTAGTTGAGTTATATTGATATTTGTATAAAAGCCCATTTTTAGTGTTCCTTACTTCAGCAAACCTGCATACTCAGCCGCCATGTTATTCTTATGGAGAATAATTAAAATGTCATAAATCGTTTATTTATGAATGTATGTTGATGAAACTTGGTATGTGGCATTATGTGGTATTAAGATAAATTAATATGCATTGAAAATTCGCTGAGTATGCAGGTTTGCTGCTACGGGGGTATTATTCTTTTAATTCCATAACTAGTGTCACAGAAACTGAAAAAATCGAAGAAAAAATCCTAACCTTGCTTAGCGTTTAATAACAAATACTAGGTAAAATTCTTTGATAACTCACATGTCGAGATAGTTCATTTTGTACTCTGTTTATCTTAATCCAAGAATGAATATATAAATTACTTTTGCATGCATATATTATAACAGCTCGATACCGTTTAAGCCCATGAAACCTTTATAATTTGTGACGACATTTAATAATCGATCAAAGCTGATGACTCTTGTAACTTGAACACTGATTCACTTCATCTATTTTATAAGGAGATTACTTCCATAAAAACTGACGAAACATTTCTAAACGAAATCAAGTGAGTAAAAGAAATAAATGCATCTTAGCAAAGCGGAAGAGAGAGCCTAGTGGATTTGAGGTGTAAACGGGTGAATCCAAGAGTAATAAAAGTAAAGTGGCTGGGTCAGGATGAGGGGGGAAGGGGAGGGTGTTCAGCACAAGTGCTGGGTGCTGTAGTGATTTTAGGAAACATCCTGTACTACTATAGTTTTGTAAATAATCTTAATTTGTTTTTCTTATATTTGTTACAGAATGTGGGCTCTTTAGTTGATAAGTTGCCAATTAGGTTATAATAGAAGTCTTTTTTTAACTAACTAATGGTATGAGCAAACTATTTGAAACAATATGAATGCTTTATTTGTATTGCCTCATCAATACAAGCACAAAACTCACGTAAATTAACAGTAAATAACGTTACGTCTATACGAAGCCTGTTTAACTTCGTGCAATATTTTTATTAATTAAAGTTTTTTATACATTAATTCTTATTTGTTTTCCCGACTGTAAATATCTTATTCTAATTTATGGGGAATCGAATAGGGTGGAATTCATTTCAGGAGCAGGTGCGCCAGCGCGTAGAGTTACACCAGCCGAGTAACACCGACGCAATCCGAGTTCTGAGCTGTCTTATCATTTGTTGCAATAGCTGGTGATTCCAAGATACGTTTTCGAGAATCTTGATACCACCAAGGGCTTTTTCGGAGCATCTAAAATTAAACTTCATTTCACTCCATGTACCAGAAAAATTACCAGCATTTTGCAATAGGCTTCATCCATTTGAATACCAAACAATTTCAAGGAATTATATATAAATCTTTTTACTCGAATCAAAAGAGACACGCGACCAAAATTAAACGTTTTGGCGTGTTGCCAAGCCGTTTTGGCGACAGTGGACAGATGGGCGTGCGCCACAATGGACCGTAGGCCGCGCGGAGGCGAGAGCGTGGCCCTCTAATTGCAAACATCCTCGCCTCGCGCTCGCAGCTAACAATGTTGACTCACAACACCATCGCATCCACTCGTCCATCAATTATCTCATTGTTTCATAGACAATTCATTAAATTACTCTAATTGAGTGGTCGTGTCAACCGATTCGGAAAGGCAATTAGTCTTATGACTTTTCAAACGTGAGACCAAATGCGCTTCGATTCGGTTGTCATTGTGGTCGGGGTCAGACCGACTCGGTGTCGGCCGTTAGGTTTCATAACTAGTGTCGTGTGGGTGAAAGACAATGCCAACGGTTTGGTAGGATTCTATAGTGGTTTGACACGTGTAGGCCCAACTATAGAATAAAGATGAAACGGCATCGAAAAAGCTTCAAATTTACGTTTTAGGTAAACTGCAATCTGGAAAAACTAACTGTTGCGATACTGATTGGTATCCAGTACGAAAGATTCACTAAATAATTCTGGCTATCGATCACTACAACTTACAATATGCCGTTTAGTAAATGATTAAGTCTTTGCCCAAGTTTCTAACTAGTTAAACAGATGTCCTTACATTAACATTTCTCTTCTTGCAAACATACTTAATGACCCACGTCATTAAAAGACTGAATCAAAAACACTGCATTATGTATTTGTATTTTGAAGCACTTAAAGCATCTTATGTGTCGGATCTCAGACCGTGGGATTCTAAAAATAAATCCTCCTCAGGTACTTACGGTTAAATACATTTGCTGCCAAGAGCACTGTGCATTGCAACTAGCACTTCAAAAATCCGCAATAAGATAAAATTAAAATTATTTAGATTTGTTCCTGATCTTAGCGTGATGATATAGGAAACTACACCGATTTCCCAAGGTTTAAAAACGTACAAAACACAATTTTGGAATACTCTACTTCCGAACGGAGAACGTTGTCAATAAAACATGCAAACAAAGCAATCAACTAAAAGCATCAGCTAAATTGGCCGCTTGACATGTGTTTGAAGTGGGAGAGAGAGGGAGAGAGAGGAACGGCGAGACAAAGGAGATGAAATCACCGAGGCTGACGTGACGTGATGTCATGTGTGACACCGCCCCTTCCCCAGCCTCCTGCTGAGCTTTCGCACATGGCCTTCTAATGGACCACTTGTCATAAATAAATAAAACCGCGGACTGCTGCCATCCCTCCTCCATTCCTCATCTCTCGCCCTCGCGACGGGACGGTTTTAATTGGATAGGGATATGATAATCCCTAACGGTCGTCCCGTTGGATCGATCATATTATTATTGATTTCGGAAACAAAACCTACCAGTTTTTGAACATGGTCGTGTGTATTACGTTTAAGAAATCCCTGATCGAATTTAGTAAATCTCACGATTAAAAAGCGTCTCCTTTAAGAACTGTAATGATCTAATTATGAACAAAACTTCCAGTTGTGAAACTGGGTCATCCTGGAACCTGGAATCGGTTTGCTTTTCAATATCACTCTTGCACATTTTACAATTAACACTTAACACTTCATTTGACAAGTTTGGAGTTTGGACACTTGAAAACAACGTATCATTCATTACTTGGGTTTTGAACTATAACCAAATTAAATTTCATAATTATGAATCTGACGTCAGAAATTACTGGACGAAAATAAGTCTTAAAATGCAACAATAAGCCCAGCAGTTATTATCATATAGTGATATTTGTAACAAACACTTTTGACTACTTGAATTCAGCCTATTTAAGGTCAGATAAGTAATAAACAGTTATTGAAAAGGATAGATGACATGGCCATAAAAAATCTATTCTTGAAATATCGCCAGCAATTACAGCTAATTATCTCTTCTGAACTATTACGGAGCCATTTCGATAATAGCCCCAACCCACGTCGGCGCAATATGGGTGGTGGGTATTTGATGGACCTGTAGGTAAAAAATCCAAGAAGACCTCAATCAAAGTGGAGGATCCCGCCCCAAGAGAGCAGCTGAACCAAAACACAGCTTGCGGTCATAAAATGCCACATGCCACTCGGCGGCTCAGTCTCTCGGCCCCGGGGGTTTAAACGGGCCGTTTACTGCACAGAGCAGCTGCAGCCTCGTAAACCGGCGATAATGAAGTGGATCGTGTGTTAAACAGATAAAATGCTCCTCGCCACTTTGTAGGGCGACGAATTTGGTTAGGGAACCGCCCAATGTTATCCTGAGAGAGAGGTATCTAATCCAACACGGTATTGCAGCTGGATCACACTGCACTCCGATAACTATGAGATAAAAACCGTGGTTAATAATAGTATGACAAAAACATGAACACGAGAACGTCACTTTAGCTAATGGGTTCAAGACAGAATAATAATGCAGATGTCATATTTAAGCTTAGAAAAATAACTACGCTTTATTTTGTAAATGGGAACACCCTACATTTTTCTATTAGTTTGTCCTCTTCGTTGAAGAAGCATGAAACGTGTTGACCAAACCACAACTATTATGTCATAACTGATGCAGTACCTGTGCATATGACTGGGCGTTTTTACTTTATAGTTATACAGTACACTTCACATTGGCGTTTCAAGGTAAGAATTTATTAAAAAAGTATAAAAAACACTTCATGAGTGAGGGAAGAGAAGTTGTATCAGTAGAAAATGTCTAACCTTCTGATCATTCATATAAATCTTAACGTACATACACGACTTTGATATTGTATGGTAATTTGACATGTTCCTCATGTTAAACATCAACTAACATTTTTGAATTAATGCCTATTTGACAGACAAAACCGCTAACTCCCGCCAGCTAAAAAACAATTGATCTGAGACAAGTACTTTTTTGTGTTGGAACCTCATTAAAAGAATGCGACCGAGTGTTTCTGGGAATGAATGAATTACTCGGGCCATATAGAAGACTCGGACCGCGACGAAAATAATTGACTACTCCGGTGGAGGCAAGAGGCAGCGGTGTGGTGACAGAGGACGATATATCAGTGGGGGGCGGGGCGACGGCACGGCTGATACCGGGCACAGCTTCCACACTGCGCAGGCTCACGTAGCAGTCATGCTGAATGCGTGTCAAATACCTTTTTAATCTGCCTCATTTTTCCCTTCCTTAATTTTATGTCAACATAACAATTTTACATGTATTACTCTTCCACAGTTCACGGTTGAAGATATGGGAGACTTTGATTATTTATAATAACATTTTCCAGATTATTTGTAAGTCTTTATTTCATATTACGAATAAAAGGAGAAAAATAAGTTATCTCTGGCTTGTTGGGCTCTGATACAAGCCGTTATGCCAAATTACACACAACTTACACACCACTTTCCGAAACTAGGTTTCTCGTGTTTTAGTGATCAGCAAAACATTCCGACGCGACGTTAAGAGACTGGATTAGGATCTCGAGTGTTGATATTCATAAACACATAAACACATGGTTAAATAAAATTACTAGTAAAATTAACTGAGACACTTGAGGTCGCATTTTCAATTACTAAAATATTTTCCATCAGTTTTAATGGGCAAGAAAGCTCACTGGGAAAAACCTCGCACCATCTCGGCCCAATATAGCGCTGTAGCACGCGTCGCCGTCAAGCGGCAACAAAGACCACGAGCAGCGACCGCTCCGCACAATCAGTAATCGCCTGTAGGCGTGCGAGTGGAGTGGACTGAACCGTTACGCCGGTTTACGGTGACTAAGTCGGAGTGTTCTGACTAATGGGGTTTCACTATCACACAATCACCGAGAGGATCTAGAAAGTGGCCGGTAAGCGGGTCAGGGATAGACTGTAGACCGTAGTCGCGGTGTAACGTATCATCGTGAAACTGTAGCTGGCCACTGGACATTGGCGGAGAGTTCGAGTGGTTGTTTGAAGTATGGGTGAAATTGATGAACAACTCTCATTATATTCCAAAGTTGTTCTCACTCAAACCATTCCTAAAGTAAGTGAACCACCCACTATAGACCAATTATCATCATAATTCTAAAAAATAAGAGGTAATCTTAAACATCTGCAAACAAAAATTAATTTACAAAGGTAAATTAAATAATAGAATTTGCAATTATAGAAGTAGGTATATATTAGCAGAATTAGCAATTTATCTAGGGGAACTGGATTCTTCAAAGCACTAAAGCACCTACAGCATCAGCCGTCTGGCCAACAAAACGATCTGCTCGGATTTAATCTCAAGCATTCGGCCGCCGCGCAGGCCGCCTCCCCGCGTTGTTGTCTACATTCACACCAGTTGCTTTTCCGTAATAAGGTACTGTCTTAGTCATCGATTTACCTCGTAAAAATACACTTTTTACCTGACCTTTGTAACTTGCTTAGTAGCGATATATACTTTATAAACGTGAAACTCAACAATATAATCCAATGTACATGTATAAACATAATTATAATTTGTACTTTTACGTTTTGCGTTTAGTATAAATCGTGCTCCTTTTGTTGCTTTGTGTACATCTACACCAATGGCATCTTTATAATGTTTTGAAAGGGAACAATTCAAACCCTATTCATAATAATGCAAAACCATTTTCCTCTGAGAAACGATCAATTACCTCAAACTATTTGTTCATACCTTTGAAAGGATGTATGTCTGGCATGGAATAATGAAATACACTAATCTACTGAGATGTAAAGGGAAGCTATACATTACAATTGCCAAAGATCACCACTAACCTGCGAATAATTAATCACACCATGGTCTTGTAGCATTAAAAACTACTTGCCGGCCAGTATAAAGTTATTAACTATTTGTTTGGATCTTAATTTATAGTACCACAAGGTGGTTTACACACTAATCATTACGCAGTATCAATCGGTTAAAAAATTGTTTATGAAAAACTATGTTCCGCGAAAAGCGAGATTAATTCTACCAACTCCGCTAAATGTAAATAATAACACCCCGGTCACTATTATAATAATTTCAAATCCTTTCTTAACGATGAACGTTACATTCATATTTGGACGTATTATCGTTACACTGTTCTCCCACTGATTAAGAATAAACAGGTAAGTGATGTAGAGATGATTATAACAGAGGAGTGATCAGTGATCAGATCGCGTGAGACATGAGATCGTGTTGCTGCTACAGTTACAGCGCCTCTACCGGGAACTGCGCTAGCTGGATGCGCTGGAGGGCACGAGACGGGAGTATCGCATAGCACGCCGCACACGCGCTGGATAACCTTACACTTACACATTACACAGCACCCATTCAAACAACTCAACACTTGGGAGGGGGGATTGCTGAGCATCCGCTGGTAATGTAAAGCAGACGTATTGCATTGCAGGACATGTATGTATAAATGAGCATTCCAGTACAATTATGTATTCGACTAGCCTCCGCGGTTGCAGTAACAAATGTATCATTAAAACCATGTTAATTTAAACTATTAAATTATACATTTCACGTGCCAAATTTTCACCACATTTATTGGACATAATTAGGTATGCCGTGTATAATGCTTAAAATGGCAAACAGATTGAATTACTTGTCCGATATATAAATTATTTCAGTAATTTTAATCACCATATTGGATATATTAGTAATTTGAACGCAGATATTAAATCTTTCAGTGTAATCCTTAGGCATCTTCAAATTAAACTATAATAGTATACTGATATATGAATGTATGTACTGTATAGATTGTGGACTGAACTTCAGCAATACGGTTTAATGGACAATCTTGCATGAAAATATAAATGAATGCAACTTTGCGTTATCAGACCAGCTTGGAAATCGCATTCCGAACTTCATACTGTCTTGTATAACGACAGTCATCTCGGATATGTAGTACAGGAGGATATAAAGGCACCAGACGGGAGCAGAGGTCGGCCTGAGAGGCTGATGGGTGAGGTCTGAGGAGATCATAGCCGCGGGCAGCGTGCCAACCATGACAGCGGCGACGCCACGTGAACGATCTCTTCTAGATTACCTCTTTACTGTCTGTCCGTCATTAACCCGAGCCCATTTGGCTCATCTAAATCATGTTTACTTCTCTCCCCTCTCTCGACTTCGATCCCTCAAAATAACCTTCCATCATGTGCATTCAAAATAAGCCGCGCCTGAGACTGTTGTATGCTCAGCTTATGTCTTCATAACTAAGAACAACAGGCTAAGTAAACTACCTAAAATGTAGAACAATATTTATATTAGATCTAGATGACGTGCAGAAGTTGTTTTATTCAGTTTGACTTAAACCGTGATTCGTGGCCTATATTATATAAAACATTTTAGCGAGTTGGAAATCTTCAATTTCTTCGTTCAGTTACCCGTATTTGGCAATAATAAAACTAAAATGATTTTAAAAACGTTTTGCACAAAATATTATGACCAGAATATTACACTGAAAATATTTTGTTATTGGTTTAACAACAAAACACTTGTGCGAATTTTGCTTGTTTATAGTTACGGTGTTTTGAACCGTACACTAGAAATGAGAAGCAAATATGTTACCTTAAAGCTTTTAAAGAATCGCTTCTTTACATTCTGTTGAAAAAAATAAAACCTTAAAAGTAAACAATAATTAAGAGGTAAATCTGTTGTCTTAGCTTTAAGACGCTTTATGAGGAATGAATGCTTCGCTTCACTTCAAAGAAGGGATTGTTGCATGTGATCTCGGTTCTCAACTGTTTATGCAAACTCTCCGGAACTATGTAGACCGTTACCCATGGACCCACCTACATCACGCACAGTTCCGCATGTTTCCACCGTCGCATTCAACATTGACACTGGACGCTGACGGCGAACACAGCGCGGCGCCACACCGGCCCTGTGGACAGAGTGCGGCTAGTGCACGATAGTTGCGGCGCGGCACGGTAAATAGTGGACGGTGTTTGGCTGCGGCTGCTCCATAGTTGACTAGCGGTCCCGACCCAGCGTATCCACCAGGTTTTGTGGCTCCCGGCAATCAATTACGCCTGATTTTATGAAACAGTTATGATCCCAACTCACCGCTCGGCCTAGAAAACCAACCGTCAATGTTTGGTTATAAGTTTGTTTTTGCGGTTGTCGGTCTGGTGGTGAAACTTGATGTTGAGTTTGCATCGCATAAAACAAATCATTTTAACTTTGTAATATGTTATAAGGGTAGGGTTTATTGCAAACGTAAAAATAAAAGCAATATCATGGAAAATAAAACAGTAACTTCAGATAGAAATTCAGCCTGCAGCTTAAGATTTATTACTTAACCTAGAATTGAAGGATGAAACAAAATAATTCCCACTGAATCGCCCCGACTAAATGCTACATAATAATATTCAAACATAATATGTCCTTAAAACAGTTTTTTATGTTTATAAGCCCGAAATTCAAAACAATCAAAATGTTAGATATGACAAAATCAAACCCTTTGAAAATTTTAATTCACGTGTATTGTAAATCTTAGCAACTTTCTAAATAAGGTCAACCTCGTATCTCCTATCTCATTTCATTTTTCTGCAATCAGCAAAAATCACCACTGCCCCATATGAAGTGTACCTCATTATTTGTAAATGCCACTTATAGTATAGTATGCATTATGTGGTCTCCTTTCTATTTGTGCATGCATTCTCTGGTGTTCTCCTTCATTTAATGTGTTAGGACCCACGCGATGTAAAATATATTTTCAAAAAACTATGTTTGGTAAATTTGTCTACTATAGGGCTTTTAAATTATGTACAACATGAAACATTTCTATATATTGAAACACAGGGATCCGCACTAGTGACTCTCAGTTTTTGGATTACTCAGTTTCCTGCATTTAAAAGTGTTCTCACCATATTTCTTGGGGTCGATTTAGTGGGGAATAATTTTTGTTCATCCTTCTAGGTCAAATTTGACACAATCCGAGAGAAACCCTGTATATAAGTCCAATAACTCAGTTGGAGTTCCTAGTTTATCCTATGTTGTATGGAGTCCTAGTTATGACCACAACTTTGCTAAATAATGGTTTCTTATCAGTTTCACTCAGGATCATATACTCTTGTTTGTAATGATTATAAAAATATCAATTTTTACTGCAGGATAAAATAGGTATGCCGCTTTTAACCAGCTCCTTCTTGTGATATAAAGCAATTACAAATATAGAAGCAATCAAAACTACTCATAATGACATAAGAACTATTGTAACGTTTGTGCCGTTAGTTTACTACTTCTCTCTCATCACATCGATTTTGAAAGATCACAGTGTAGATTCAAATCTACAAAAAGCTTACGATAATGACATATCCTCGAGCTAAACATATATTTCTCTGTTTTTAATTATTTTTAAGTCACACTATCTAAAAATCAAACGTTAGTTCCCCCAAAGTAATGGCAACAATATCTGAGTGTGAGAAAGTTTCTTCTAACTTTCCACTAGCTCTTCGTATCGTCTCCTAAACGTGTCATGTCATCAAATTTAATCCATAACTTTTGTATCTACAGATATAATAATGTCTCTGAAAACGGACGAAAACAACATTTCCCGAGGCTTTCATTAGCTTTAGACTGTAATCATTTTATTGTCACGCTAAATGTGATAATATTACACAATCACAATATCCCGCTTCCCACGAGTTGCTATAAGTAGCATATTGAGAACCAATTTAATAATTTTTTGATTTAAAGTATCAACAAAATACTTTATATTTTTTAATTGGGTAAATAAATATAAACTTTACCATTGCCTATGTTGCTTGTCAATACCATATGCTTTAAACCTTTGTTTGTCGGACTCGTGGTGTGGTCCTGTAAACCAGCTACTCGCTACTCGAAGGTCAGATCCAGAGTGATAGGAGGCGAGGCGGCCAGCCCGTTCGTTCTCCCGTGGTTTAAACCCTGTTAGCAGGTAGATGTATTGTGCAGCTTTTGGATAGTGTGTTCGGAAACACAATTACACATCAGTCAGTAGGAACCGGGGAGTGTGGCTTGGAAACCAGAGGTATTTTGGGATGTAGACTATCTAAAATCAGCTGCTGCTGCGATGTGCCTTGAACATAGTTATAATGACACAAATTATCTATACTTATCCCAGTTATATCCCAGTTATATCAGTAATTATCCCAGTTATTTTCGAAAAAATTATTGCCAATTTTTTAAAACCTTTAACAAAATCTTATAAAGGGTTTAAAACAACACTGGTAACATATTTTTGGACAGTTGGAAAATGTTATTTTTTGGCTGTTCTGATGCTCCTGAATATAATCAAATTCACTAATAGGATGGCAATGTTGTACATTATCAGGTTAGGACGAGGTAGCAAAATATGAAAAACTACATCAAGATAAAAAAAACAGCCTTTTCCACTGTAAAATCCTCATAAGTCAACGTACTGTGTAAAGACAAGTAACATTTTCTTTAATAACTTGGTAAATACTTGTGCTAGATTGATGAGGGAGGGCTTACAATTTTTTGAATTTTACGTACAATAATTTATTATTACATTACAAATTTCAAGTAAATCGGACAAAAAGTGCGACCAATTGAGTGCGAACACACACACACATATATATATATATATATATATATATATATATATATATATATATATATATATATATATATATATATATATATATATATATATATATAGTTTTTAGCGACCCCCCAAAACGTGTTCAGGGGGTCACGTTAGGAACTTCTATGGTGGTCCCGGGCTTAAGTTTCACAGTGCGGGTCATGCTGATAGTTCACTTTTCCATAGGAAATTCACTAATAATGCTCTACAAAATATGCTCTCAGTTCGTCACATTACTGTTTATTTATAATATTGGATTCCGCAGTTTTTTCTAAGGCCTCCTGCAGCTCCGTGGACCTCCCGTTACGATTGCTGGAGCGGAGAGCGACTAAGAGCAGCTTAGAAAACAACATTACCCGAGGTAAATAGCATCACTCCGCAGATAACTACTAAATGTTAGGCTATCACACCATCTAGATAAAATTCCCAAGAGTATTAACCCCCCACCCCTGGGAAGAAAACCGTCAACACCTAATAGTAGCTACGTGGTGTTTGTCTAGGGCAGATGATGGCTATAGATTAAATCGATGTTGAAACCGTTACTTGTATCAGATATCCTCGGCTTATCGGAAAACATGCAGTGTCGACACCGAGCCGCATCGACGGCAGGTTGGCAGCATTGGGAAACTACACTAGGGACTAGGAAGGTGCATCCCGTCAGCCTTACAGATATTTGAGAAAACTGCACTTGTTGAGCTTGGTTAGTCAATCTCATTTTGATAAATGTACAGTGGCTGTACAGTTATTGTGCCTTCATCTTCTTGCGTCTTTCTCATGATATACATAATGGTGATATTTTGGTAGAAAATTAAACTATTAAAATTAAATGTTTAAATGTGTAAAGTTAATCAGTGCCAAGGGAGGCTTTACTTCGGAGGTTCATGCCAACTACCATTACATGATTGCATGGAAACATAAATAAACCGACATAATTTACTTAGTTTAGTACGATTTACGATTGAAGTAAAATATGGAAACAAAAAACTATTTAGTGGAATTTTGAATTATATTTTGAAAATATCTCTGAAATTGTATTAGATTTTACGATATTGAAGACGAGCACCCCGGTCCCATCTTAACAAAATGCAAACACGCCCAACCTGAATATCAATATCACCCATACCAAATATTTATGTTAAACATGTTTACTTTCTTAAAACAATCGTATATACATTAATAAACATGAATTTGTATGACTATTTGTATTTGTACAGTAAATACTTTTATTGTTTGGCCGTTTTAATTTAAATAGGCTAGGTAACGTTATTTCTGTGTGAAGGTTCAAGGTTTAATAAATGTGTATGGTAACGTTATCAAATGGGTTTGATTATTATTATAATTTTTTTATTAAATTCTCCAGCAGAGATTTCAATAGCCTAAATCAAATAGCCTGTTTGTAAAACATGAATAAGGCTCTAAAGGGCCGAATTCAAGGTTTTAAAATGTTGTCTAAGTAGTTTTTATTTTTTAATTTACTATTCAGTCACTATTTTACTATTTTTATTAATGCTAAGAAAGGCATACGCCCCATGTAAAGCATTGTTGTCTCATATGTCTCATAATGTACGAAGATGACTCGATGGTGGGAGGGGGGGGGGAGTTGCATCCACCACAATTATGCCATACTTATACCATTGGTTTTGAATACAGAATGCTTATACACAAGTATGCCATAGGAGAAGTGATTTAATTTTGTTATTTCAAGGTGTTTCACAGCTGGTTGATAAAAACCATTACATTTCTTTGATATTTTATTTGTTGGCAATAAACACTGTATGAACATGGCGAAGGTTGCTCCCCCCTTCAACCCTTTGTTTATTAGCTGGACATCAAGCTTCCATCACATGTTAGTTAATTATTAGACACAATATGGCCAATGCTATTACTTCTTTATATTTTATAATTTCTTTATTATAGCATGATACGTTTTGTTACAATTAAACAGGATAAATAAAATACTTTTTACAACACTATAAAGTATATTGACACTTATACTGTACTTACATACAAGACGGTAAAATATACACAAAAGATTGTTACCATATTTTATGTATAATTTACCGTCTTGTATGTAAGTACAGTATAAGTGTAAATATACTTTATAGTGTTGTAAGACGTATTTTATTTATCATGTTTATATTTGATATCACGACATTTTTTTAGGCTCATAAAACTTGTATACAAACAGAAATCCTCACAACCAATATTCCCGACAAGTGTTTCACTACACAAAAATTGTAAATACATTGTTTTTTGATTCAAACCGACAAAACAGAAAAATAATCAGAAATATGAAATCAATATTTCTACCCAACCCACCGCCAGTCCCGAGACGCTACATTCCATTTCACGTTTCACCTCTCCGTCCGAGTCGACCGTTTATCAGATCCCTAAGCCAGGAGACACATGTGGGCGCGGGCGGGGCGGAAGCCCCCATTAGCCGCCGAGAGTCACTGTCGGCGGGTTGTGTTGCTATGGGGACTCTTTGACTCGGAATCGATCACCGCTTTAGTGGCTCTAAATCGCTCTCGCTCCACTCTACTAACCGTTCCGTAAACATCTCCTCCCTTTGATCTCGTCACGGATTGGCTCTGTCTCGCCGTCAAACGAATTTTTGGAACTTCAGTTATTCTTTATTGTATAGAGACATTTTCATCATGCTAATTTCGATGGGTGTTTGTGTTTACCGGAATTTAAATTGTTATTCAATTGTTTGTTGGGACATTATACGAGCTTAAAGATTTTAATAGTTCATCTGTATATACTTGGAAATTTTAACGGAGACGGAACATTATATTTGTTCATATTAGAGTTCTTGTGATTTAAAGTGAACAAAATATTCAAATAAGAAAATTAAACAAAAAGCTTGGTAATTATATTTGTAAATTGATAGTTACCTATTATATTTTAACCTTTTTCCAAACATACTTTGTAGAATCAAAATTATGATTCATAAATGTATCGCATTCAGGTCTTCAGGTCTGAATCAAATAGTGTTCTTCAATAGTCGCACTCAAAAACACTAATTTGGTTTTACAAAAGATTGCTCTAACGTTATTGTGTCTTTCCAAGTTTTATATTTTGATTCTTGCTGCATCCAATATAAACTGAAGTATATAATATTGTATTTCAAAAACAGAATTACTGATTATTAAAAAGAAACCAGGCACAAGGTCGACAAAGGAGAGCTCAAACCTGTAAGTATAATGTTGGAACATTGCAAATCGTAACGACACGGCTCTGAGACGCTGCACAATAGTCTGTCGCAGCCGCAGCTGACCAGTGTGTGGATAAATGGGTTCACGACAGTAGCTAGCAGAGTCTCTCAAGTAATTACTCTCCAATCCCCCCATTCCCCCGCCGCGCGCCGCGCCAATGTAGCGCACATTGCTGCGCTCTGGTGTTGCCGCGGAATCTGTTTAAGCGAAGTAATGGGCCTCTTCCGCCTCCGGTATTCCCGCTCCTCGACCTCTACGTGTTTCCTGACTCCTTGCTTCCATACAGTAAATGATAATAATAATTTCTATCATTTTGATACTCTGGCAAGCTATGTTTTGCCACGAATCTTAAGTAAATAGGAAACAACTTAAAGAACATACGATGGAAACTCTTTCTTGAACAAGTGTAAAGTTATTCTTTCAGACCTTTCATTTATTTTAAAATTATTCACAGGCATTAGTATTTGTTTAAGAGTCGGCAAGCAGCGGCCTGGATAATTGTTTAATATGCGTTGCAAAATTGTTTCTCTTGATTTAGTTTAAATCGTACAATCAGTGACGTCATTTCAGTAGCAATTCGTTTATATCTAGGCGTCCAAACTCAAGTGTTTACGTACACAATAAAAGGTCACAATGTAGGGATTTCCATTTCTATAATTATCATATTTGTCAACATTCAAAAAACATTGCAAATAAAATATTATAACGCTGATAAAGCCACAAATAACTCACAAGAACGAATTTGGTCTGCATTTCAACGACATTTACTATTTCGAGAACATTACTTGTTGTTCTCATCCCTTCTTAAGTCAAAAACATCGTCATCTCTCACGAGTACACTTCAGGTATACCTAAGACAGCACTACAATAAATTCAACATTACATTTAATAATTACATAACGAAAAATATAATATGTGCAATGTTTATCTTATAAACACATCTTATAGACACATTTGAATTTCCAGCTCATCTCAACAAGGGATATTTTTGTAGATGTTTCTGAATTGCAGAGAAATTCATCGACTCGTTTTTTTCCATTTTAAATTAAAGAAACTAATAATAGGCGAGAAATAAATGAGTAAGCAAATTCACAGAATAATGTTGAATCATAAAAACGACGGTAACAATTTGTTACATTGAAAAAGCGCAACTTTTATAACTTTACGCAACTGGACTCCTACTACGTTTTGGCCAATCAGCCATTGAGCAGTTCAAGCTCGGATTATGCATCTCAAACACCGTGTGGTATTACATTTGCATATTTATTTGACAGAGCGAGAGGGCGGATTTGTGGAAACAGATGTTCGGGCATTACACCAATCACGGGGTACAAGGGCTAACGTCGATGTGGTCGAATCAGTCGTTTTCAATAGTTTCAATTCAAAAACCACCAGGAGCTCCCCTGACGAGCGCGTCATTATTTCAGTTACAGTAGCTGCTTTATTACGTTTGATCATCTTGAACTCACCAAACTGGCTACCATGTGACTGTTCTTGAATCTGTTTAACGAACTGTTTGTTTTAAGCTGGTATTTTGTTTTAGATTATGTTGATCCGGCAAATATTATATAGTTCTAATTGCACTGGAGGATAAAAGTATCAGTGTATGAAATGTAAAATAATAAACATATGGAGGGAGTGATTTCATAGTTGTCTCATACTGGATTTTCAAAATAAATATGAAAGTATAAAACTAAACTCAACAAATAATCAATGATTGTAATGACATTCCTGTACATACTACACACACGTAGGCATGCAGTGTTAGATGGAATAGCAATACACATGCGAAACGCAATAACATTTTTGTGCTTAGACAGCATTATACAGGTATATAACTACTGATTTATTTGTAGTTAAACAGTGCTTAAACAGCATTATATAATTATATAACTACTGATTTGTTTGGAGTAGTTAGTTCTTTAGCCACACACAGAATAGTCAGTTATCATTAATTATCGTAGATTAAATTAATGTAAAAAATTAGGGCCTTTTGATTTAGTTCAAATTAATTTAGTTGTGATATTAAATAACCACACATTATTAATTATGGCTTACTTGACTAATATTATGACTTATAAGCCATTAGCAAATTGTTGGATTGAACATTTGAACAAGGGTTCTTATCCCTGCTGATTAGAGAGAGTTACACGATATACTGATTGCGATATACTATTTGTTGAAACACTCGCTCGCCATGTTGTTATTTATCCTCTGTTGTGCAAATGGAAGTAGTTCATCGCTATTCGCTGTATTCAAAAGCCCCGCTGTCAGCATTATACTGCATTTTAAATATTTATTGAATACCCTAGCAAGATATTCGATCCGATCATATACTTCGTCGAAAACACGTTGTTAGTTACACCACTACAAATTAGTTCTATTACTACAAATTATTTGTATTAGTTTACTCTGTTTGACGACTTTTGCGTCAAAAGTAGTATAATATTTTTAAGTTTTTAAAAATGTATCAGACATGTAGAAGTGTCAATTTGAATGTTCCCTGACCTGAATTGAAAATCAATTGATTAATTTAAATTTCAAATTTCTAGTGTTTCTAGTGCAAATTTCATGAATGAAAAGTGCTGTTAAATTTCGTAAATGTTTATGGAAAGACGACACTTATGCGGCTTATAAATATATGTTTAGATAATCATATATGGTAAAATAAATCACTGTCTACAATAAATAAAACCCTTTTTGCTTTTAAGGACAATAAGGTATACCTATGGAAATCATGATGTTCACATTAATATGCTATACGTTAGGGTTTTACCATTATAGTACTTCAAATTTAGTGCAGTAGATTTCCTCGTTGATTATATTAATTCTAAAATTGTGGTACGCTTTCTCCAAAGTTGTCAATAGCCAGCTTGTAAGCGACTCTGTTGTAAATGGGAATTTTGATTGTTGCATTGTCTGGTGTAAACGCTTCATCTATAGTAAACAAAGGTTGTCAACTATATACCTTTAGCCTTAACCATTTTCTGTGGGAAGATATTTAGTTATGATTTAAACATATGACGAACATTTGTTGACAACATAGAAACGTCACCAAATAATTACTCATGTTCTTATGGTGTTGTAAAATGTTTTTTGTACAGTAAAACCGAATAATCACACTCTCAGCGTTTAAAATCTAGATATAATATTATGACAGCCTGAAGGGTGCAATCCCCCAGGAATAAGCGTAACTGTTCGTTTTTATGTCTTTACATGCCAAAGATGACTCAACCATGTTCAAAGTTGTTTATAACAAGATAGCTTTTCAATCGAGCTTTTAAATTGTGTTCAGACTTCAGGTCTTCAGGAAGGGCATTTAGGAATTTTACTCCCGCCTCCGAGAGAAGGCATTAAAAAGCTGTTGTTCGGTGCTGTATAGCTTGCTCTCACCATACCTTAAATATCACTGCCCTGCTTTAGAGTGGAATTATTTCGGCAGTTCACAATTGTTTCAAATATGTACTTGCCAGCAAGGGTCAGCAACCCCACTTCCCTGAAGGCCGGTTTGCAGGACTCTATGGCAGGGCCAGCGAGAATAGCTAGTGTAGTATGGCCGGTCCTGCTCTAATGTTCAGTAATTTTGCAATGATGCGAACAGCCTTCTTTTAAAGTCGGATTACATTTTTGAAGTTTGAAATAGCACGTCATCCCCATAGTATGATTCCATAGGGAAAATGTGGGAATATTAGGACAAAATAGTCCGTTAGTGAATTCTAAGTTACAGTATTTTGAGATATAGGCTTATTGCGTAAATGAAATAATCCAGAGAAAGTCTTTCGTTAAATTGTATCTAGATGGTCACTCCAAGACAAACACTTATCCAAGTGTATTCCTAAACACTTAATAGAATCCGCTTCTTCGAGGGTCCGATCTTTCACCATTAATGTGGGCTGTAACTCGAGGTTCCAGTTCCTCGACGAGAACCTTATGTAATTAGTCTTGGAGTGGTTTGTTATTTTGCTTAGAAGTATTGTAAGCAGGAATTTACACCGGCGGCGGCGATAGCACAGGTATTTGAGATCACTGGGAGTCTCAGATATGAAGCAGAGGCGTGTCGTCGGCATACTATAATATAGGTAGCATGCCCTCGAGAAACTGATGATTGAATAATTGATGCCATAAATCAAAAAGAGGACAGGACCGAGGATTGATCCCTGGGGGACTCCGTGACGAATCGCAATTTAATCCGATAGTGAGTTTGACATTTGAATACTTCGGCTTCGTTCATTTAAATAAGATCTCAGCCACATGAGGGGTGTGACACGTACCCCATCGCACTCCAACCTGTCGCTCTCCAAACTGTTAAGCCGGGACTGTATGTTCCACAAAGTCGAAAGCTTTCAAAAGGTCAATAAAGCCGCTGAGCGTTTGTTGCCTATTTGTTAAGCCTTCAACAATCAATCAACAAGTTATGTAACTGCGTCAATGACTGGTTTCTCTGACCTGAAGGGAAGATGGCACTTGGACAGTATTCCAAGCATCACCCAAGAGGTTAATACCAGAGGTTAGTATATATTTTATTAGAGCATTTCCCAAGGTTAGTAGACATTCCAATCTAAATAATTATTTATTTATACTATACTTTACTTACATTTCTGTAATTTAACTGGGAGTAAAATTTAAGTTTTTATTGATTTACTTACCAGTAAGTAAGACGTTCAACAAAACGTAAAAAAGATGGTTGGAACGGTACGAAAATTAACGGTACGGATACCCATATACGGTACGGGAATAAACTGATGGCCTGGTAATAAATTAAAGGGAAGAGGGGACAGGGGAAAGGGACCCCCTCCACTTTAAGTGGCCATACACAAATTACGTAACTCATTTAAGGGGTGGGAGGGGATATGGCGTAGCGTTATGCTGCGTAACATGGTGGAGGGGGGGTTTGGATCAACGTTACGTAACTCATATACAGTATTTTAACCGGGCGTAGTGAAACTGCCCCGACATTTTGGGTACTTTTGAAACGATGAAACTGCCCCGCTCATTAAAGAGGATTAGGAAGGGTCGCCTGGCAAGACGAGAAATGCTGAAATTGCCCCGAGCGCCCGGCCAGGTAGTCGCTTCGGGACTGGGGAAAAAAGGGAATTATTTTTGTCCCTGCGTCCTGCCAGTGACTGCAGTCTTCTAAAATTGCCGTTGACTGCTTTTCCTGTCAAGTCACAATTGTTTCTGTACCAATATCACAAGCAGTTGAAGTAGATGTGATTAATCTTATCGCTCCATGGACCGACGAACAGCGTTTAGCAATTATATGTTGTTAATTGCTTGTTGTTGTTGTTAGGTTTTTAGCTTATAAACTACCGCTTCGTTGGACTTTACAAATAATATAGTGATATAATCTTTGTTAAAACTTAGAAACTTAAAACAATCTTGGCTATTATACAAGAATAATGGATATAAGAATAATGCCGCTTCGATATTTATACGTATTTAAATTACTGGACATTTGAGCGAATTTCCCCTATAGGGAAGAAGCTATTACCGCAGGTCTCAAGGTAAGACTTAAGCCCGAGACCATGATAACTTTTTGTTTTGAGGTCCCCAGATGCCAAAAACACTATTCGTTCAAATTTATATATATGAATATATATATATATATATATATATGTGTGTGTGTGTGTGTGTGTGTGTGTGTGTGTGTGTGTGTGTGTGTGTGTGTGTGTGTGTGTGTGTGTGTGTGTGTGTGTGTGTGTGTGTCCGTTAACACGATAACTTGAGTATAAAAAGTCCGATTTTGATGAAATTTGACTCAAATGTGTAAAATGACATTCATGACTTTAAGGACGAAAACCAGAAAAATCGGACCACGTGAAGGGGTGTTTATGGGGATTTTAAATTTTCCAAAAATCAGTTTTTTACATTTTCACCCTAAAATTTTTAAAAAACTTAATTTTGGTTTTGACCATGTTATAGAGCTTAAAAAAATAAATAATATAGTTTTCTGAATTATTAACCTAGGTTGAGTGGTTGCGGAGAAAATCCAAAAAAGCCTACTCATAAAATCTCCCATGTTAATCTTATGGGAAAAAGATTTTTGTTTTTTCCTCAGTTCATTTTAACGTAAACTTCACATTAGCTTTTACCAATCTGTTCAGCTCCACAAAACAATCATTTTGGTGTTTAAATTGTGATTCTACGCCCAACCGTTGCAGAGATATCGAATGTTCTACACAGTACGTTGTCCAACGTTATCCTTATGGAGAGTAAATAAAATTTGATATCTCGATTATTTATGGATGCATGTTGATGAAACTTGGCATGTGGCTTCACCTAGTACTGGTATATTGATATTTGCACAAATTTGTTTATTATTCCCGTAGCAGCAAACCTGCGTTCTCAGCTCCCATGTTATTCTTATGGAGAGTAAGTAAAATGTAATGACTCCCTTAATTATGAACATAAATTAATATAACTCGGTTTGTAGCTTCACTTGGTTGAGTTATATTGATAATTATATAAAATCCATTTTTAGCGAATTTCCCCTATAGGGAAGAAGCTATTACCGTAGGTCTCATAGTAAGACTTAAGCCCGAGACCATGATAATTTTTTATTTTAAGGTCCCCAGATGACAAAAACACTATTCGTTCAAATTTATATATATGTATATATATATATATATATCTAAATATATCTATATATATATATATATATATATATATATATATATATATATATGTGTCCGTGAATGCGATAACTTGAGTAAAAAACGTCCGATTTCGATGAAATTTGGCTCAAATGTATAAAATGACATTCATGACTTTAAGTTCAAAAACCAGAAAAATCGGACCATGGGAAGGGGGGTTTATGGGGGTTTTAAATTTTTCAAAAATCAGTTTTTTGCATTTTTCACCCTAAAATTTTTGAACAACTTAATTTTGGTTTTGACCATGTTATAGAGCTTAAAAAACAAATAATATAGTATTTTGAATTATTAACCTAGGTTAAGTGGTTGCGGAGAAAATCCAAAAAACCTACTCATAAAATCTCCCATGTTAATCTTATGGGAAAAAGGTTTTTGGCTTTTCCTCAGTTTATTTTAATGTAAACTTCACATTTGCTTTTACCAATCTGTTCAGTTCCACAAAACGATCAGTTTGGTGTTTAAATTGTGATTCTACGCCCTACCGTTGCTGAGATATTCAAAGTGCTAAACACAGTACGTTGTCCAATGTTATCCTTATGGAGAATAAATACAATTTGATATCTCGATTATTTATGAATGTATGTTGATAAAACTTGGTATGTGGCTTCACGTAGTACTGATATATTGATATTTGTACAAAAAATTGATTTTTTTTATTATTCCTGTAGCAGCAAACCTGCATAGACAGCCCCCATGTTATTCTTATGGAGAATAAGTAAAATGTAATGACTCCCTTAATTATGAACATAAATTAATAAAACTTGGTATGTGGCTTCACTTGGTTAAGTTATATTGATAATTGCATAAAAACCCATTTTTTGTTCCTTGTTGCAGCAAACCTGCTTACTCAGCCCCCATGTTATTCTTATGGAGAATAACTAAAATGTTATATGGCGCTTATTTATGATTGAATATTGATGAAACTTGGTATGTGGCTTCGCCTAGTTAAATTATATTTATATTTGTATAAAAACCAATTGTTTATGTTCCTTGTTTCAGCAAACCTACGTACTCATTACCAATGTTATTCTTATGGATAATAATTAAAATCGCTTATATGTGAATATATTTTTATGAAACTTGGTATGCGGCTTTATGTGGTATTAAGACAAATATTATGCATTGGAAATTCGCTGAGTACGCAGGTTTGCTGCGACGGGGGTATTTTCCTTTTTGCAGCAAACCTGCTTTCTCAGCCCCCATGTTATTCTTATGGAGAATAACTAGAATGTTATATAGCGCTTATTTATGATTGAATATTGATGAAACTTGGTATGTGGATTCGCCTAGTTAAATTCTATTTATATTTGCATAAAAACTAATTTTTTGTGTTCCTTATTGCAGCAAACCTGCGTACTCATTCCTCATTTTATTCTTATGGAGAATATTCAAAATGGTATATATTTCGCTTATTTATGAATTTATATTGATGATACTTGGTATGTGGCTTCTCCTAGTTGAGTAATATTTATGTTTACATGAAACCCCATATTTGTTGTTTCTTGTTCAGCAAACCTACGTACTCATTACCAGTGTTATTCTTATGGAGAATAATTAAAATCTCTTATATGTGAATATATTTTTATGAAACTTGGTATGCGGCGTTTTGTGGTATTAAGACATATATCATGCACTGTAAATTCGCTGTGTACGCAGCTTTTCTGCGGCGGGGGTATTTTACATAAGTAGCATTCCAAATGAATATACTTACAGTATTAAACTTAGGTCAAATTTAAATGTTTTGTTCCAAATTACAGCGGTTGTTTATAAAATTCAACAGTCACACAATGCCATCGAGAATCAACTTCTTAATACAAGTTAAACATTACATAAATAATCAAATAAATAAATACTCATTGCATAAATACACAGACAAATACTCAATAAAAATAAAGTAATAAAGTATGAATATATATGCATTACGTAATATGTGCATAACCTCTTATGCACTCTGTATAGTCCTTGGAACAAACCTAAAAATATGTCGGGTACTAGTAACATACTTTGGAAGTCAAATAAGTAGATGTAAATAAACTAAAAGTCAAACATAATGACAACACGTGCAGAAAGAGCGTACAAAATAACGTTATTACATATAATGTGGTTAATTCCACATTCCTTGAAAAGTTTTTAACGTTACAATATTATTTTATGGCGAATTTCTACGTAGGAAAAATTATATTACAGTATTATTGGAATGTATACTAACCTTGGGAAATGCTATATTAACCTATACTAACTGTATATTAACCACTGGTATGGTCAAATAAACCAAAATCCGGCATGGCCGAGCTGGCATATCCTACCCCGGCAAGACATTTATCTTAATAACATTTAACTGGAATGTATACTAACCTCGGGAAATGCTCTATTAACCTATACTAACTGTATATTAACCTCTGGTATGGTTAAATATACCAATATCCAACATGGCCGGGCTGGCATATCCTACCCCAGCATGACATTTATTTAATAACATTTAACTGGAATGTATACTAACCTCGGGAATTGCTCTATTAACCTACACTAACTGCATATTAACCTCTGGAATGGTCAAATAAACCAATATACGGCATGATCGGGCTAGGATATCCTACCCCGGTAACACATTTTTCTTAATATCATTTAACTGGAATGTATACTAACCTCGGGAAATGCTCTATTAACCTATACTAACTGTATATTAACCTCTGGTATGGTCAAATATACCAATATCTGGCATGGCCGGGCTGGCATATCCTACCCCGGCAAGACCTTTTTATTAATAACATTTAACTGAAATGTATACTAACCTCGGAAAATGCTCTATTAACCTATACTAACTGTATATTAACCTCTGGTATGGTCAAATATACCAATATCCAACATGGCCGGGCTGGCATATCCTACCCCGGCATGACATTTATCTTAATAACATTTAACTGGAATGTATCCTAACTTCGGGAACTGCTCTATTAACCTATACCAACTATATATTAACCTCTGGTATAGTCAAATATACCAATATCCGGCATGGCCGGGCTGGCATGTCGCTGGCCCTGCATGACATATTCCTTAATAGCATATCACTGGAATGTATACTAACTACGGGAATTGTTCTATTAACTTATACTAACTGTATATTAACCTCTGGTATGGTCAAACATATCAATATCCAGCTTGGCCGGGCCAGCGACATGGAGATATAATATGGTCTCTGTTTCCTTTCAGTTTGGCCATAAAACTAGGGGGGACATTACCCCCCCCCCCCCCCCGTAGTTGCACCATTGCATTTCGCTACAATTGCGTTCCAACGGGGGCGCCTGCAAGGGTGAAACTCTTAAATGAAGTGTGTAATTTTCACTGCTGGGAAAATTTAATTAAACCAGGTCAAATCAAATCCAGATGTCAACTAATCCATTTCAAATTTATACACTACCATTCATTGCAATTTTTTGGGATTACTTGACAATTTTCCATTAACCATTAAATTAACCTTTTTCTTTCTTAAACAATGTTATAAAACTATTAATGGCCTTGTATGCAGTTTCTGAAAAAAATTGTATATTTTAAAATGCTATTAAGATTTGTTGTTTTTACAGCCTTAATTAGTAATATATTTGTAATGTTTGTAAATATTTTAAATGTAATGCCTTTTGATAATTTTACTAATTCAGAATAAAACTGTAGTTTGTTTCTTGATCGTGATCCTAGGGGTTTTGACTGGTTTTAAGTTTGGTTTTTGATTTTTGAATGCCAGAAAATATTCAAGCAATAGTTGAATGAAGTATGTATCTCATTTACATTAAAAAAAGAGTCAAAAGCCCCCAGTCCTATTGATTGAGGTTATTTTTCAACATTTAAACAGTATATGGCCGAATTTTTCTTTTAAAAGTGACTAAAGTGACTTCCGCTTTGAGTGCAAGACCCGCGATATGGTCTTGTGTATTATGGTCTGAAACAGCTGTGTTCAAGACTGTGAATGTGCTATTTTTTGTATGTGTACGCCCGATTTTTTAAAGTAACATAAAGCCGAAGAACTTTATAATAATCAGTCCAGAACTATAAAAGTGGTATTTGGAGCGGTAACATGAACATTTCAAAAAATGAGGTATCGACCTTCATAAATACATTTAAAACATGTTGCATTGCTGAATACATTAGGTAGGCCGCTGAATGCAACATGGAATGGTATGACTCGAGCTGCACAGTTCATGATTAATACCGTTCATTACTGGCCGCATGGCAACCAGCGTTTAAACAAATAATCTCTTATGTACAATCATCGATGAAATTATCTCTAATTAGACTTTAGGGATGACGCCCTTTATCCATTTAATCTATTAATTATTTGATTATGTTAACAAAACAGGTTAATGAATTGTATCGTGGACAGACTAAACTTTGTTGTACTTGAAAGCGATTAGTTTTGTACACTTCAAAGCTGATAGTATCGTGGAAACAGCAATTATTTATATGCAGTGCAAATGAATTGTTTAATTGTACCTTTTGACTGTTATCTATTGTTAATGTTTGATTTGAAGCTGAAAATAGCATTTACTTGCGTGTTATCCCTCAAAGTTTGTAAAACAAGGAAAACATAAAATATCCTGAAAACAGATTCCACGTTATAAATACATAATGTACTTTTAGTCCTTCGTTCTACAGTAAATTAATACCAAACAAAATATAAGTTGTCAATGTAGAAGTGTTAACGCAACGCGAATTAAATGGGAAACTTTCGCTATTAATACAATTTATTTTTGGTTGGAGAACAACTAGTTCACGTTACAATTAATTTTAAAATGTTCAATTGTGTAAACCCACAGATAATGTCCACGAAGTTCGTTTATTTTGTACGAGTTAATCGCTAAATCAACTGAATATAGGATATTTCATATCATAACTTTTAATAATGCTCAAATTCAAATGTTATGAACTCATGATATGATGCTGACACATAAATCCAAACAGCGCAATGCTTATAACAACGTTTAAGAAATTTAAAAAATCTTAATCTTGCTTTCCTTGGCTCCGTCAACATACCCCCAATCACACCTAATTATAGGCTGACAAGGAAAAAATAGAAACAAAAATAGATACATAAACTAAATTCAACTTTATACTAGATTTAAGTTAAACCCAAAAAAAATAACAGACATAGTTTACTTTCTAAATCCAAACTATAAACTACAAACGTCATTACGACGGCAAAGTAATTCAAGTATAATGTTGCAATCTAAATCCACCTTTGCAAATAACGAAAATTCTAACAGAACTCCGAAAATCAACTTTACCAAAATCAACCTCAAGCAATCAATCGATTGACCAGAGCCCGGCACAGATAACATCATAGTCAATAAACTCCCAAATCAATTCAACTGTATTAACGTAAAACTCGGACAACAGAATGGGGTGACGTAATGAAATATTTTGCAACGGTCGGTGACGTTTTTTGAGCTGGAATGCGAGTTATTCGACCACAGTACGTTGGCTCTCTTGTATCGCGATTGCTCGTGTCCGAACATCTGTCCCCGCCAATCTGCCTCGCCGAATCTGTCAAATATGAAACTACCACGTTGCCATTGGATTTCGCTGCAATTACGTTCCAACGGGGGCGCCTGCAAGGGTGAAACTCTTAAATGAAGTGTGTCATGGTTCTCAGTCAGTGACTTAGTTTTCTTAATAGGGGAGTTAGGATTAGTTTATGAGCATACAATACCACTTGGCATACAATAAGGAAGATGAATGAGATACAGATCAATCTAACAATGCTACAATGCATTTGCATTTAAATTCAGTATGGAGTATTCCTCAACCTCTACACGCAATTAGAGTCTTAGTTTTTCGCTTGTATTACGTCATCTAACTCAATGTTACAAGAAAATATTTTAAAAATAGTTTAGGTATTTTTGTTTGAAGAAACACAATTACAGGAGCACAGTGAAATTTGTCGGTGCACAGAAGATAAAACCCTAGCATAGGGCTAATGGTTAAGGACAACATGGTTAATGAATACGAAAACACGAAGTCTCAGTTTTGGTAAGAGACACAACTGTTGGGCGTGGGGAGGGGGGCCGGGGCCCAGGGGCTCGCTAGGAAGCCGTGGGCGACATGGCCTGTGGGCGAACTTCTGGAGATACGGAGGCAAGACATTGACTGAGCCAACAGACACGACACCGACATCACTGGTGCAACTCTAGGTAACTATCAGCAATGGGAAGTGTTGTTTGAAATGACTTTTTGTTGGGAAAAGTAATGCTTGTTGGTTGCTAAAACACATGGCCTGTGGGCGAACTTCTGGAGATACGGAGGCAAGACATTGACTGAGCCAACAGACACGACACCGACATCACTGGTGCAACTCTAGGTAACTATCAGCAATGGGAACTGTTGTTTGAAATGACTTTTTGTTGGGAAAGGTAATGCTTGTTGGTTGCTAAAACACATGGCCTGTGGGTGAACTTCTGGAGATACGGAGGCAAGACATTGACTGAGCCAACAGACACGACACCGACATCACTGGTGCAACTCTAGGTAACTATCAGCAATGGGAAGTGTTGTTTGAAATGACTTTTTGTTGGGAAAAGTAATGCTTGTTGGTTGCTAAAACACATGGCCTGTGGGCGAACTTCTGGAGATACGGAGGCAAGACATTGACTGAGCCAACAGACACGACACCGACATCACTGGTGCAACTCTAGGTAACTATCAGCAATGGGAAGTGTTGTTTGAAATGACTTTTTTGGGGGAAAAGTAATGCTTGTTGGTTGCTAAAACACATGGCCTGTGGGTGAACTTCTGGAGATACGGAGGCAAGACATTGACTGAGCCAACAGACACGACACCGACATCACTGGTGCAACTCTAGGTAACTATCAGCAATGGGAAGTGTTGTTTGAAATGACTTTTTGTTGGGAAAAGTAATGCTTGTTGGTTGCTAAAACACATGGCCTGTGGGCGAACTTCTGGAGATACGGAGGCAAGACATTGACTGAGCCAACAGACACGACACCGACATCACTGGTGCAACTCTAGGTAACTATCAGCAATGGGAAGGATTGTTTGAAATGACTTTTTGTTGGGAAAAGTAATGCTTGTTGGTTGCTAAAACACAGAGCATTTTATTTTACTTCAAAAGGGGTTGGGATTGATAAACTATACCATCTTTGGGTGAAGGAGTTCGTAACTGTTTTTAAACAGGAAATAAAGTTTGGAAAACTCTAAACAACTTAGACTGAAAACAGAATGATCAAAAGAGGCAAACAAAAATCACCACATACATTTTACTAAGAATTCGGAGGTGTTTTCCCTGCACGGAAAAATTGCATAGCTTGAAATAGCAACTTCTTCTGGAGTAGGAGAGTATATTTTGAAATAACTATATCCATAATTTTGTTGTCATTGGGTGTTCAATTTTTAGTGGGGAAGCAGTGGACCTTTGTATCATCAAAGCTACGTAACGTGTTACATCTCACTCACCTTACGTCTACTACTTTATTTAATCTTTCCTTATAAACGCACTATGACACGTGTTTGTAAGGCATGGGTTGACCATCGAACAATATAAACTATATAAACACGTGTTTATATAGTTCGATAGTGTTGACTTACACTCATCTAGCGGGAACAATAATAGTTAGTCTTGCTTGATCTGTACTACACGTCGGATTTATCATATCCAATCATATAAAATATTTATAATTAACTTAAAATAAAATAATAAGATTCGTATACAATTGCAGGAATAATTATTGTAATAACTGTTCAAGCTACGCAAAACGGTCCACTAGTACAACTCATTTGAAGCACAAAATATGCAACACGAACGGCTTGTTATAAGCGGCTGCTACGACCGCTTACAAAGGCGCTCGTCTAGTCGCGGGCTGTAACCGATTACTCCGATCTCTTTGATAGGTAGCCTACTGAGGTAAACTCCACTGGCATAATGAGACTATCTCAGCCTTTTAACGCTATTAATGTTGTGCAATCACGACTAACTAAGCCCGTTCCCTATACGTTTAAAGCAGCAGAAAGGACATGGGTATTGGACTGTTACGTATTAATTTTAGCTAATCTACATATTTTCCAAATGTTATAATGCTATATTGGTATTAAACATTTGCTAGACTTTATTGTCTTGGCCAAGTACAATTATTTACTTGCCTTCCCCTGATACGTAGTAGGTTCCCCTTTGATTGTGGTTGGTGTTATACTTCTACTAAACTTTTAATTTATAACATTTGGCATACTCCTACAAAGTAGGCCAACGTTATAAATTAAAGCATACTCCTTAAAATTTAAAATTGGTGATACAATAAGCAAGCTATTTTATCGCAATCACAGTGAAAAAGCTATTGTAATTTAATCCAACTAAAGTATTTCTTTGCACTATATTTATCAGAATAAGAAATCTGACACATGAGGTCCCGAGGGCCGAGAAACAAAGAAGACCGCTAATCCTCTACAAAACAATAAAACGAAACCTCGCCGCTTTGATCCAACTATAACTCGAGAAAGGTTTACAACGAGGATTACTGCGCTCGCCTCAATAAGCACCAATTAAATTCTCCGAGTTCTTATTTGATCTTAATGACTTTGTGCTTTATGGCGGCTCTTCAAGGCAATTAAGGCGATAAGAAATAAATACAGCGTGTCGATAAACAACCAAAGGGGTGAATCGGTCCGAGACGATTGGGAATAATCGATTGACACGGCGAGTTGTCACACTTCCAGCGGCCATATCTGTAGTATCAAGTATTCGATATTGTCAATCGATTTGCGACACCGCTGGATTAGGCGTGTTATCTGTGCGCTCGAACTTTCTATGTATTAATAAGCACCACGTTTATGAGGCTCAAATACCGTCATATTGATTAAACGCGATATTTATGGCACAATAAAAACAATTATGGATAATGACAAGTTACTCTCTAAAAAAACAATTCATCTGTATGTTTAATTATCTTAAGCGATTAATACGAATAATCAACTGCGTGTTGTGAAAACTACAATAACATTTACGATCGACTGTGAATAAATCAATAAATAACTATCGCCGACAAGCTTCCATGGTGACTCACAACTGCAATCATAGTACAACTCTAACCATCCCAATAAACTGCAAACTTGTTCTAATGCTCACAAACGGAGTTAATTGGGCATTGCTAGTGTATTGTGGTAAGAAAGTTAAAGGCTTATTATAACTTCTTTTTATAATCTGCATGTCTCTGATAAATGGTACACCGTTTAAATGTCGTAAACTATTAATACTTGATTAATCCCCAGGAGGACGAATCTAAATCAAGTTCAGTAAGAACTGTTTTTTAAACTTTACAATACGTTTTCTCTAGAATTGTATCTCTAAAATAGTTCAAATGATTTATTTTGTTTACTAAATTTATAGTTTTAAGTAGGCATACTCTTTAAAAATTATGTGGCAAGTTATTTTTATTTCGTAGCTACAAAAACAACAGGTGAAAAAAAGAGGACTTTTGAAGTGTTACAAGATTTATTTATTTATTTATCCAGGATAACAATATAATATTGCATTGGCAACAAATTAAATACATTAAATAGTTTTACCTAAATTTAGAACTTAAAATTAATCAAGATAACTTGTCGATTTACTTACCTACATATTTACTTTTTTTATGTTACCAACTAATAAAAAAAATCATAGGACGGCTTGAGCACAACATTATTTTAGTAGTTCTGATTATTGCCGATCAACGAGGTGTTTTATAAGTATTAGAAAATTAGATAACTACAAATATATGGGTTATGAGTAACATTTCGTCCATAACTACGACAATTTTAATAATCTTAAGTTAGAAATTTGCATATCCGGATTTAAAAAATATAGTATAGTTTTGTCCAAGTTCGGGAGATTTAGCTGCAGTTTTAGCAGTCAGTTATCTGACATCGGGCCTTGTAGGACGTGTAGAGGAGATCCCTGATCGAGTAATCACTTTCATCTCTGCGGCTCCAGCAACAGCAAGCTCACGGCGCGGTGCGGAGCGCGGCCGAGCGGAACTGCACCTGATTATCCTGCAGGCTGGCTCTGCAGCGGTCCTGGCCAGGTACTAGGTACTACACGAACAAACCTCCGTCATTTATATCCACAATGCAAAATACATCAAATTTTAAGTACCTTAAATTAAATATGACTGCTCAAAGTCATATATTATCGTTCTGACTTTGTTACTCTCAACGCAAGACATTGCCAACAACACTCAAAAGTGCAATTTAACCAATCACTAGGAAATAAATAAAGTGCATCAGATTATACCATTCAGTTTTAACCAACGATCGTCGTTAAAGGGTTCAAATATCACAATCCGACCACTCCACCTCTCGTTCCGGAGTTGTAGGAGCAAACACCCAGATGTTCCAGGGTTCAACTCCACAATTCTAGCTCTCCACCTCTCATGCCGGTCGTGCGCGGGAGGTGTTGGAGCAAACACCCTGATGTTCCAGGGTTCAACTCAACAAAACACAACTACACCTCTCCACCTCTCAAGCGCGGGAGTTGTTGGAGCAAACACCCAGATGTTCCAGGGTTCAACTCAACAAAACACAACTACACCTCTTCACCTCTCAAGCGCGGGAGTTGTTGGAGCAAACACCCAGATGTTCCAGGGTTCAACTCCACAATTCTACCTCTCCACCTCTCATGCCAGTCGTGCGCGGGAGTTGTTGGAGCAAACACCCAGATGTTCCAGGGTTCAACTCCACAATTCTACCTCTCCACCTCTCATGCCGGTCGTGCGCGGGATATATTGGCGCAAACACCCTGATGTTCCAGGGTTCAAATCAACAAAACACAACTACACCTCTCCACCTCTCAAGCGCGGGAGTTGTTGGAGCAAACACCCTGATGTTCCAGGGTTCAACTCAACAAAACACAACTACACCTCTCCACCTCTCAAGCGCGGGAGTTGTTGGAGCAAACACCCAGATGTTCCAGGGTTCAACTCCACAATTCTACCTCTCCACCTCTCATGCCAGTCGTGCGCGGGAGGTGTTGGAGCAAACACCCAGATGTTCCAGGGTTCAACTCCACAATTCTAGCTCTCCACCTCTCATGCCGGTCGTGCGCGGGAGATATTGGCGCAAACACCCTGATGTTCCAGGGTTCAACTCAACAAAACACAACTACACCTCTCCACCTCTCAAGCGCGGGAGTTGTTGGAGCAAACACCCAGATGTTCCAGGGTTCAACTCTACAATTCTACCTCTCCACCTCTCATGCCAGTCGTGCGCGGGAGGTGTTGGAGCAAACACCTAGATGCTTTATGGATGTATTTGCTGGGCCGAATTAATCATACCTTATTTGTAAATATACTTGGTTGGAAATACCTCAAACAATAATAGATTGCTATGTATAACATGTTTCTTACACTTGCAAACAATTGTTGGCGCATTTAATTTGATATCACAGCTTATTTATATCAATTATTTTGAAAAAAGGATGCCGCAAAACCCTTATCTTCCTTAGGTGTCATTCACATGTTACGGAACGCACTTAAGGGGCGGGGGTTTGGATAAACGTTACGTAACTCACACATGTTAACCCTAAGAGCTGGCGCACTCCCGTATCTATTCATGCTGTAAAAAATCTTTCAAATTTAAAAAATAATCAAAATAATATCTACATCAAGGTTACAGTTAGTTATATACAAAATACTTCCGTCACACTATATTAATAACAGTTAAATAACTATAAATAAATACATTATGTGTTTTGAGGAAGTTCTGCATTGCTTTACACCTATGTTTTGTGTTGTTTTATAGTGTAAAATCATGACTTGGTACAGTATTGCGCAATGACAACCACATCTTTACTTTTTTAAGTTGTTTGGTATTTGTATTAGTTATAAATTAAATTTGTTACGTTTTAGCTCAGGTAGTTTATTAGTGAATTTCCTATGGAAAGTGAACTATTAGCATGACCCGCACGGTGAAACTTAAGCCCGGGACCACCATAGAAGTTCCTAACGTGACCCCCTGAACACGTTTTGGGGGTTCATTCAAAATTTTATATATATGTATGCACTCTAGCGGTCACATTTTTGTCCGATTTACTTCAAATTTGGTAGGGACGTTCGTTTCTATAATCAGTTGGACAAGTTCGTTGGGCAAAACAATCGGAAAACTCTAAACTCCTTTTATGGTGATTAATCTTTCAAATTTCGAGTTTTTGGGCCCAAAAAGGGTCAGAAAAGCCCCTGATGTGAAATTAACGAATGTAAAAAGATGGGAATTAGTGTGTCGAAACTTTTAAGCCCTCTCTCGTCATTCTTCTATATATATTTACCGAGCTATCAAATTAAATGTGTATTGACCAAACACAGTGCGTTGTCTTATGGGGGTTTTACATTAGAAAAGCCTGTTATCATTTTTTGGTGTACTTTTATCATCCCCAACAACCTCAAGCCTACTTTAAAGCCTGACTGGACCTTCTCCTAACCTTATAGTGCGCAAAATTGTATTCCCAGCATTGCAGGTAAATAGAACCAGGAGTATCAGAACAGCCAAAAAATCAATATTTTCAGATTTTAATAAAAATTGGAATAATTTTATTATGTTTTTAACTGGTTTTGAGTTGTTATAGTTTTTTATGTGGAAATTCACTTCCCTCACGTCAGCGTGCTGCGTAAGAACTCGTTTTAGCGAATTTCCCCTATAGGGAAGAAGCTATTACCGTAGTCGGCATGGTAAGACCTAGGCCCGGGACCATGATAACTTTTCGTTTTGAGGTCCCCAGACCCCAACAACACCATTCGTTCGAAACTGTATATATATATATATATATATATATATATATATATATATATATCTATATCTATATATATATCTATATATATATATCTCTATATATATATATATATGTGTGTGTGTGTGTGTCCGTGGGTGCGATAACTCTCGTAAAAGTGATCCGATTTTGATGAAATTTGGTACAAACGTGTAAAGCAGCATTTATGACTTTAAGTTCGAAAACCAGACGGATCGACTTATCTGAAGGGGTATTTTGGGGGGGTTTTGTACCCCAAAAATGGGTTTTTTGAATTTTTTGACATACAATTTTTGAAAAAGTAGAATTTTATTTTTTCCCATTTGAATCAACTTAAAAAGACGCACAATTTGATGTTTTAATCATTGCTCTACGTCAATTGTTTACTGAGATATTGAAAGTGCTAAACACAGTACGTTGTCCAATGTTATTCTTATGGAGGATAAGAAAAATTGTATATCTCGCTTATTTATCAACTTATCCTGACGAAACTTGGTATATTGCTTCATTTCATTATGGTCTATTAATATTTGCAAAAACCCATTTTTTGACCGATAGTTCCCGTAGCAGCAAACCTGCATACTCAGCCCCATGTTATTCTTATGGAGAATAATTAACGTGTTATCTCCTTTAATTATGAACATAAATTAATAGAACTTGGTACGTGGCTTTACCTAGTTGAGTTATATAGATATTTGTATAAAAGCCCATTTTCAGTGTTCCTTATTTCAGCAAACCTGCATACTCAGCCGCCATGTTATTCTTATGGAGAATAATTAAAATGTCATAAATCGTTTATTTATGAATGCATATTGATGAAACTTGGTATGTGGCTTTATGTGATATTAAGATAAATTAATATGCATTGAAAATTCGCTGAGTATGCAGGTTTGCTGCTACGGGGGTATTTATATTTATATTATTAGTAACAGCCTTGTTTGTTTATTTAAGTTTTGCTTTGAAATAAGTTATTAAAGAAATTTATTAAAAGAAAATCATTTAAAGTTTCATAATTCACTGAAATTCATATTCCAAATTGCTAATAAAACGATGTTTAAAAGGTTTAATCTAGTTGAAAGCCTACTACGATTGAGTTACGTAACGCATTGAGGGGGTGGGAGGTATGGTCAAGCGTTATGGTGCGTTACATGGGGGAGGAGGGGGTCTGAAATGACGTCCCCTGAAGTGTATGGCCCCTTAGAATTCTTAAGAATGGAAGGAAACGAGTTTTTTTTCATGAAATACCTACATTTGTTATTTGACTATCTGCTTTTGTTCCTTGACAATTAATTAAAATGTTTCATATCGAGTTTTTGCGAATTTAGGCAGAATAAAATAACCATTACAAAATTTATATTAGTGGACTCCTTAATTTTGGTAAAAGGTAGATGTTAACATTGATTTCTAATCATTATAATAATTGTAATTAAGTGATACGTCAACATTATTTAAATTAACTCCGTAAATTTGTAACTCCTGCAATTTAGATTATTAATCAGTCACCCGCACCTGCATTTAATACCGTTGCAACCTTCTATTTTTTTCAAATTTACGTTGTTTAATTTAGTCCTAACACATAACTTATTTTATCCCTCAAAAATAAAAAAGTATATATATTTGTACCATTGCCAGTTTACTTGTACCCTACAGTTCTAAAACCCTTTCAATAGCAGACTAAAGTATTTCAGAAAAGTATCAAAAGGAGCACATAAGGCTCTTCAGAAGAAATAAAGTCAGACAACAAGGGAAGCGCCATCTTTGGTTTGAATTGTGAGACAAAAGGCACAATATCGTCAAGAGCTTTGTCTCTCGTTATCCCGTGGAATAAAACGTCTCGCCGCTCCTCTCGTATATTCAAACAGACGTTTATCGTAAACAAATAAATATTTTATCTTATATTTTCTCTGTAGCTTTCATGTATACCGTATTTTCAACTGAAATGTAAGGAATTAATAAAGTATTACAAAAACAAATATAACACTGATTGTTTCGTATTTATAGGTCTATTATGATTTTATTTCTTACACATTTATTTTACAAGATTTTAGCGACTTTCCCTTAAAGGGAATTCGCTATTACCGTAGGTGGCATGGTAAGACTTAAGACTGAGACCATATAACTTTTCGTTTTGAGTCCCCTAGATGTCAAAAACACCATTCGTTCAAATTCATATACAGTATTTATATGAGTGTGTGTGTCCGTAGGCAAGATATTTTCATAAAAAAGTCCGATCTTGATGAAATTTGGTATAAACGAATAAGGCAGCAGCTATTTCCATGAGTTAGAAAACCAGACATGTCGCACTATTTTAAGGGGGGTTTTGCACCCTAAAATTTTTTTTACATACCATTCTTTTTAAACCAAAAATATTGTTTGCACCATTGAATTCAGCTTTAAAAAAATAATTTAGTATTTATAAGTAGCCTACTGCTCTGTGTCAATTGGTTACTATTGAAAGTGTTAAATACAGTACGTTGTCCAGTGTTAACTTTTTGAGAATAAGTCAAATGTTATATCTCGTTTATTAATTGACATATATTAATGACATTTGGTGTGTGGTTTCATATGGTTTGGTTTTGCTGAAACTTGCATAGAAAACTCATTTTTGTGGTCGCATGGCAGCAAACCTGTGTACTTAGCAGTAACAATGTTATTCTTATGGAAAATAAGAAACATGTGATATCTCCCTTGTTTTTAAACATATATTAGTAAAACT
Organism: Allygus modestus; assembly: GCA_963675035.1. Taxonomy (NCBI): domain Eukaryota; kingdom Metazoa; phylum Arthropoda; class Insecta; order Hemiptera; family Cicadellidae; genus Allygus; species Allygus modestus. Next base: position 288,342,882 of record OY776111.1, read on the forward strand.
TGGTATGATGCTCCATCTTTTGGTGATCCATTGGTATTTGCATAAAAACCCGATTTTTTGTGGTCCTTGATGCAGCTTACCTGCGTACTGAGTCATAATGTTGTTCTTATGGAGAATAAATAAAATGTCATATCTCGCTTATGCATAATATGCTTTGATGAAACTTGGTAAGTGACTTCATGACGTAGTGAGGTACAATTTTAAATTCGCTGAGTATGCAGGTTTGCTGCAACAGGGGAATTATAATTTACTTTGATTAAATACGAACAGTTAATTAAACCATAACTAGTATGACATTAAAATCTCACTTATTTTATTGCAGGATTAAATATATAAATTTTATAAAATATTCTGGTGAAAGTAAACTAAATTATGTCTTCAATTTTTGCGTGTATTTACTACTTTTTAAATTAGACTTGCAATTTAAAAATGTAACAATGTTTATACAAAATTAAAACCCGAAAATAAATCGCATTATCTATAACTGAAATACATATATGCCAAGCAAAATGGATAACATTGAGAGAAGATATGGCGAGGACGGGATTTTTATGTTAAAAGTTCCTCAACTGTAACCGGCTAAGGTATCTTTCGAAGAAACCCTCAATAAATAATAGTCTAATAAAATTATTAGGGCCTAAACAGATTTATTATTTGAGAAAACAAGTGCAATAATGTGGTAAGTCCTGCTGAGGGTCAGACGTGTAATATAAATATTTTTTTGCAACTGGCAGTTAAATAAGGAATGGTGCAAAAATTAAACAAGGTAATATTTTGTAACCACAAACATTACAGTTTTCACGTGTTCTAGTAAAAACATGGGACAAAGCCCAATCCACAAGGGTCGACTTAAAAGATTTCTTGGCTGTTTGAAATCAAGTTTCGCGGCCCGGGGCTGTCCGAGAGCCGGCTCCCCTCGCCGCTAACAGCCTGATTAATAGGTCGCTTCGCTTCAACCCTCCCTGACGGATTTATTTCTGTAAACGCCCTCTCATCACAGAAGCGTCCGCTTCAGTTGCTTTGTGCGAGTTCTCCTCTTTGAGAAAAAGATTTTAACATTTATAGCTGTCATCAAAGATCTGGCGTGGACAGTATGTTCAAATTTAAAGAAAATAAAATACGAGAAAACTGTATAAGCTGCTCATTCAATGTGGCAATCGAACATTAAAAATATAATAGAGATCACTTAACCACTTTTCAAGTCGCCGACGAAACTACGGCGTATTTTAAGGCGAAAATGATGTTAATATATATATACTGTTTAAAATCATGACAGTTTCGTTTATGGTGCGTTAATGCATCAGATGAGCTATAACAACTGTAATGTCAATTTTGCCGATATTTGGGAAGTGTTTAAGCCACCTATATAAAGTAATGCTTTTACGATGTTCATAAACTTCCACAACAAATGTAAATCCAGCTGTAAATATCAAGTATTTATATAGTGCATACACAAATAACGTAACAATACTAAATGGAATAAATTTATACTGACGGTTTTCTTCTGGAAGATTATTTACATAAAACAAACCTTGCTACCAACTCAATTTTAGTAGAGGGACAGTTATATCAAGTTTTTATCGGGTCAGTCAAGTGTTAATGTAAACCCAGACAACACAGGGTCTGGTTTGTTGTTGTGGCAAATAACCAACACAGACATAACCTGCCAACATCTGTGGAGGAATCGAAAAAATTCTTCAATAAAGCTATGATTTTGTTTCCATAACTTCAATCAAAGAAGAGATTCAGTTATTTGGTCAGTAAATTGTTAAGGATGAGGCAGTCACACAACACGGAGACACAATCCGCTGGCTGTAGTTGCCTGCTCGTGGTAGACTAATTGACAACATCAACTACAGTGTGATCATGCAAGTATTGTTACTCCAATTGTGGTAGAGAGGAGGGTATATCCAGCTGTTGTTGGGTCAGTTAAGGAGTCAAGTGTTCCTGTCGAGGCAGTTATATATAAAACACATACACAATCTGCCAGCGCCTGGTTGACCAATTGACAACAACAGATACAGTGTGATCATGCAAGTATTGTTACTCCAATTGTGGTAGAGAGGAGGGTATAGCCAGCTGTTATTGGGTCAGTTAAGGAGTCAAGTGTTCCTGTTGAGGCAGTTATACAACACATACACAATCTACCAGCGCCTGGTTGGCCAATTGACAACAACAGATACAGTGTGATCATGCAAGTGTTGCTACTCCAATTGTGGTAGAGAGGAGGGTATATCCAGCTGTTGTTGGGTCAGTTAAGGAGTCAAGTGTTCCTGTTGAGGCAGTTATAAAACACATACACAATCTGCCAGCGCCTGGTAGACCAATTGACAATAACAGATACAGTGTGATCATGCAAGTATTGTTACTCCAATTGTCGTAGAGAGGAGGGTATATCCAGCTGTTGTTGGGTCAGTTAATGAGTCAAGTGTTCCTGTTGAGGCAGTTATAAAACACATACACAATCTGCCAGCGCCTGGTAGACCAATTGACAACAACAGATACAGTGTGATCATGCAAGTGTTGCTACTCCAATTGTGGTAGAGAGGAGGGTATATCCAGCTGTTGTTGGGTCAGTTAATGAGTCAAGTGTTCCTGTTGAGGCAGTTATAAAACACATACACAATCTGCCAGCGCCTGGTAGACCAATTGACAGCAACAGATACAGTGTGATCATGCAAGTGTTGCTACTCCAATTGTGGTAGAGAGGAGGGTATATCCAGATGTTTTTGGGTCAGTTAAGGAGTCAAGTGTTCCTGCTGAGGCAGTTACACAACACAGACACAATCTGCCAGCACTTAGTGGACCTATTGACAACAACAGATACAGTGTGATCATGCAAGTCTTGCTACTCTAATTGTGGTAGAGATGAGGGTATGAACAGCTGTTGTTGGGTCAGTTTTTGAGTCAAGTGTTCCTGTTGAGGCAGTCACACAACACATACACAATCTGCCAGCGCCTGGTAGACCAATTGACAACAACAGATACAGTGTGATCATGCAAGTGTTACTACTCTAATTGTGGTAGAGATGAGGGTATGGCCAGCTGTTGTTGGGTCAGTTTTTGAGTCAAGTGTTCCTGTTGAGGCAGTCACACAACACATAAACAATCTTCCAGCGCCCGGTAGACCAATTAACAACAGCTACAGTGTGATCATGCAAGTATTGCTACTCTAATTGCGGTAGAGATGAGGGTATGGCCAGCTGTTGTTGGGTCAGTTTTTGAGTCAAGTTTTCCTGTTGAGGCAGTCACACAACACATAAACAATCTGCCAGCGCCCGGTAGACCAATTAACAACAGCTACAGTGTGATCATGCAAGTCTTGCTACTCTAATTGTGGTAGAGATGAGGGTATGGCCAGCTGTTGTTGGGTCAGTTTTTGAGTCAAGTGTTCCTGTTGAGGCAGTCACACAACACATAAACAATCTGCCAGCGCCTGGTAGACCAATTGACAACAGCTACAGTGTGATCATGCAAGTGTTGCTACTCCAATTGTGGTTGGAGAGGGGGTTATGGCCAGCTTTTATTGGGTCAGTTAAGAGTCAAGTGTTCCTGTTGAGTCAGTCACACAACACAGACACAATCTGCCAGCGTCTGTGGACCAATTGACTCGAGACGCCATGACATCAGCGCAGTGGCCCTCCAATTGACCGTTGGAACTACCAATAACATTATATGCTCCACTTCGCACACTTGTCATGTCACTTACATCTTGCAGTCTTGATGGTTCTTTGAATCTTTCTGTCTTTCTTAATAAAGGGTAGCAAATATTAATAGTGAATTTCCTCCTCAGATAGAGAGAGCTGTAACACTCCCACAATGCGTTCAGTTTAATTCGGGACATTCTAATGTTTTGTTGCGGTATATTGGTCTAAATTACTTAACAGATTGCTCACCTGAGTCCCTGCAGTGACTGCTAAGCGACTTAACATTGTAGTGTTTCACAATAGTTACAAAAATTGTATCCATGAGTTACCTCTGAACATTAAATATTCGGGTACAAACCGGTTCATTTTTATTGTTTACTCAATTTTATAATTATGTATATATATCTAAATTTTTATAATTTATTCTTAATATTTTGCAGTTGTAATAAAAGGTAAATGACCTATTATTAAAACAAATTTTTAGTTGAACACACTACATAAAACAAAGATTAACATTCTCTTTGCGGTTGCAGTTGTATTTCCGTTTTGCATGATGTTACAATTTACGTTAATATGCTAACGGAATAAAGAAAACAAGTAAGACTAAATATTAGCCTAAAAGAACTAAATATTGCTCCAAAAACATTTAACAAAAAATAGTGGTACGAATATTTCAACACGTATTAGTATTTTTTTAATAACTCATACAACGTACAAAATGTACACATTTTAAGTTTTATGGACAATTAAAACAAACAGCGATTACTTTGCGCTGGTTGTAACACATTAGTACGATGAATACAAATGATTTAACAATAAGCGAACTCTACTTACTAAATGGCAATAGCAAAAGTGAAAAATCGAGGTTTTGACTAGGGTATTTTGAGTTTTTGATCACCGTATTTATTGAACATGCAGGGCGCCCATGTAATCTAACCGCATACAACCAGCTCCCTAATTTACCTTCAACAATTCATTGAATTCTACGGGTAACCAAATTTGTTGGTTGTGTATTTATATTTTTTAATAACCTCTTTTTTACATATTTAGAAAAACGAACAGGCCTAAATGAGTTAGCTATTGGTTTAGCAATAATTGGTAAGGAACCATCAACAATAATTATTATAAACTTACTTTTGCAATTAACTTTTCCACTTTTACTTACTTTTATAGAATGTTTTATAGTTAACAAAATATTGAGTACCTAAAAAATCTCTGTTTTCACAAAATAATCGTAAATTGTTATACAACATACACCCTCTGACCAGCCACAATTCTGTTGAGGAAAGAATGTACTGCAATTATAATCCTACTAGTATTGTGAACCGTGTGATTTCCTTCGTATTTCATTTAATTTATTGGAAAACTCCTTCAGGAATAACAAATAAAATCAGAAATACAAAGAAACAACTACTAAACTAAGATAGTTTTTAGTTTTTATTTTACTATTTTTAATAACTAGAGAATCCGCGCTGTTCTGCAGCATCAGTCAATGTTGGAACTGACAATAGTTGATGAGTATTGTCTAATCAAGTTAAAATATTAGTCTTTATATATTAAATATAATTTTGGTTATAAAATCTACAAATAAAAACCAGTGTTATTAACGGGATCTATTATAACTTTAATTGCTTCGTTTTGTAGGTATTAATTTAATGATTTAATGGCGGTTAAAATGAATGAAAGCGCAAGACTGACGATTCTTCACGTAAGTGGTTCACTGTTAAAGATAAGTAGATGAAAGGCTACAACAGGTATAATGATACAACGTAATATTTACCTGACACTGTATTAGTTTCTTAGGGAATGTCGGAGCGTGATATGAGATTATGTTAATTTATATCAAGGTTCGGCATTGAATACACAAGCCGTTTAGAATTTGAATATTAATTAATTATGCTTCCCAGGATCAGGTCACCCTTAGTTAGTGACTAGGGTTTGGACCGTTCCTTAAAGAACGTTTACAAAATCCAATGGCGTGGAAAGAAACTCAAAAAAATTCCCTAAAGGCATATTGTAATGTGTATCCCCTATTGAACATGCCAAGGCCCTGAAGTAATTTTTGAAGAGGTAAGTTTTCCTAGAGTAAATCGTGAGAAAATATAACCGTTGCAAACTATCGTTAGTTTTTAACTTTTAACAATTATTATTGGGAAAAATTACCTGATACTGCTGTGGTTTCCAATCTCTGTTTTAATAAAAATTGGGGAATGTTGTTATAAATAGCCACATCGTTGGATATTAAATCGGCCCGTAATATTTTCACGGCCGCAATACTTAATTTGACTGTTTGGGTTCACCACTAGGGGCGAGTTGTGACCAGTTGATTATTAACTTCGGTGCCACAATCGATACAGCACTGCGATGACACGATGTTGGTGTACCTAGGCTTTTACAAACACTTTAATTTGAAGCATTTTACCTTCCCAAATTAATAATACATTTTTGTCTGAATGCCATAGGACAGAGTTTAAGTTTAAATTAGTTGTATGCTGGTGCCGTCGAGAAAGCCTTAATACTAATACTCCATAAGTACCACGATTATAAAAAGTCTAGAAAAGTTTACTTTTTAATTTTGAAGCTACATTCAAGAGTATCTGTAAATGCCAAACCCATATTAATCTATATTAATAATTGATAAAAAACGCGTTACTTCATTACTAATTTACAATTGAGAAAGGTATTACCATTATTATTGTTATTTGTTTTATTTTTAAGTGACTATTTTTTGTAAATTGCGTTTTATATGATTTGCATCTATATACTCAGTGAAGTGCGCCTGTAAAGTGGAGGATTTATATTTCCCACTAAAAGTATCAAGAAATAAATTTAAATAAATAAATAAATTACGTACCTAATTTTTCTTTTGAATTTTTAACAAATAAGTTCCACATATTGAATACAGTTTTTTTTATACACTACGGTACGTAATTGTAATTTACACTTTGCGTTTAATTCTGATTTCGTTTTTGGTTTTTAATTTAAAACATAAAGAAGTGAATTGTTCATATAGAAAACGCACTTTCACTCACGGTGGTGTAAGAAACGAACGGCCTCCATGGGTGCTGCTAGCAAAGGGCTCGCACATATTTTTGCCTAGGATAAATAAACCCGCATATGATGCCGGAGTGAGCTAATAAAGTTATTAATTTGGTTCATTCAAACACATCTAAACAACTATGAGATCAAACTTGCAGTTACAAGCCAAGTTAATCATTATTTATCGAGCAAGGCTCAGTCTTCGAGGTTCTTTTTTATGCACAAGTCACGCCACGCAATTAATGCTAAGGCTTCAAAACTATTGTATTTTATTAACTAAAATACTTTTGTGTTTTAGTCATCCCTCGGCAAGAATCGGTATATTCGTCGTCATTTCTAATTTGTGTTAAGAATAGTTGTTTAAAAACAAGTATTTATTATAGATATATAATTTTTAATACAATTTGTCATTGTCGTTAACTTATTAGCCTCAGGATAATGATACTGATAAATGAGTACCTCGCCTTAATTAATTATTACTCTTCTCTTTACTCAAAAAGATGTCCCGCTTAGGAACGGAAACCATGAAACAAACTTAAAACCTGGTTTTGATTATCAATGTGATATTCCTTTCCCCACTTACTGTACTCCTCAGCTAATTCCCATCAATTACAGTAGGCGACACGTGTTATTTCGAAGGAGTGTTAACATCCTCTTCAGGCAGCGTGTTCAACGTGTTTTGAAATCAATGAGTAGCCTAAGCGTTAAGCATTAATTTGTATGCTGACCAATCTCAAGTATTTTAAGCGCATTCAGAAGCCCCAGAATATAGATGTAGCATTTTCACGTGGCGTTGCAGATTTTTCCGTAGTACCGGAGCCTTAAACGGGGTATAAAAATGTATTTTTTACTTTCCATTCGTTAATATTTTTATTTTCTTCGGTTGAAGTGCAAGAAACGAATTTCTTTTGCCCAGAGCAAAAAACGTGCAAAGTTAATCAAAAATTTAGAAAGAACCGTTATTTATATGAATTAAAAATTAATTAACTTTTGAATTTTACAAAATATAATAGTAATAATGTAAATCTATTAAATGACATTAAACATATACAATTGTTTATAATTCAATGTTAACACACTTATTATCACCACACATAACGACACTTGAAAACATAATTTCTTGAAATCGTCCGTTATAAAGGATTCCACAACTCATTAGGTCTCAATAAGCAATAAAGTGAGCACATGTGTGACACAGGACGACTGTGCTGTGCGTGTGTGTGTTAGGTAATCTCGCCGCGGCAGCCCCCAGAGCACAGAGAGCCAAATTAATTCAACAATGTTGCTAATCCTAATTACTATTCGGCATCACAAACATTACCCTCCCTCCCTCCCCCTCCCTGATTACCACCCCCACAACCAATCCCTCAGCTACCGTCCCCTCTCATCACGTCTGCAGATGGATTATGCCTTTGCTTTCTTTGTCGTTGGTGAAGGGTAGAAAATATGGTGAAATTATTTCATCTTTTGTACCTAGCTGCAGGATATTAATTGGCATAACCTTTGGCTACTGGTACAAAGCGAGAATATTTATGTTGTCGTTACGTAATTGAAACACAAAGAAACAACGTAGGATCGAAATGTAATAATGTAGACTAATGTAATTAAAAGACTTTAAATAGCCTACTGCAACTGCTTTCCGGACGTAGTTTTTGGCACGCATTGAAATTTACAGACAATGAATCAACTAAAACCAAATGTAAAGGTTGGACTAATTTATGATCGGAAGTATTTGTTTAAATTATTTTTGACAAATAAACGCCAATCTTAAAACTGTTGCAACAACCATAAAGAAGGTTTAATAATTTTGTTGGAAAATATTTCAACTTGGTCGAAGATTTTCTGATATACCCTACAGTTACCAATGCTTGATGCAATGTTGAATTAAGATAATTAATTATCATTACTTAGTTACATTTAAACTTAAAGCGAAACCTGAGATCTTACAGATAGTAGCGACAAATACAAGTTTTGATCGACTAGATTTTTACTATTCATCGATTACTAATGTATTTTTCCTTGCACCTAAACAGCATTTGTAAGGTTATAGGAAAATTATTTGGTTTTGTATGTTCTCATAAATATTTGTTGGGACTACATATATTAAAATCAACAAGTCGTTCGCTAAATCACTTGTGACCAAGTTTAATATAAGATGAACATCCTTGTTTTGTACAGGCTACCTACTAAAATCAGCATGTTTCTATAAATATGTTATTTTTTGTGTTTCAAAAAATTATTAAGCTCCCCGACAACCATTTTAACATAAAGACCGATTGATCTACCCGTTAACAGAAGGTAAATATCGAGAGTTGAGTCATTTCTAACGACCACAAAACAATGAATTCATTGTCCAAATTGTTTTTACAGTTACCGTAAAATCAAAAGTGTGTTAATTTATATGCACAATAACGCACGCACACTAGAAGATGATTATTAGTCGGTAAATGTTCATTGAGATAGCGCGGAGCAATTAATTACAAACAAAACTTGCTATTCATAAGCGTCTTACAACAATTGATCCTATTGTTATGTTTATAGTCCAGATAACTTGCTTAGTTGGATATTTTACACTCTAAATTTCTATTTGAAATTTAAAATTTCAATCTACAGAACATTGATATATTAATAAATTGATTGAAATACTGATAGATATTTAAATTTGATATTTTAAATAAAAACATTCAAATTTACGGCAACATAAACGCATTAGAGCCTAGTTGGAATTTAAAACATCGATTATTGTTGAAGTATCTTTGTTATTGCTACAATAAAGCCTTACAATTAGCACAGTCAAATTTGTAATAATACAGTTTTAATGAAAGAAGATTTAATATTGTATTAAAAGGTATGTTATTTCAATTTGAAAATGTTATTAAGCTTAGTCTTTACATTATATATATATATAAAACAACATTACATTGCATATTATATTAATTAAATTCTTGATACTTTGGCCTATCTTGTATTTATGTTTTAAGTTTATACAGGCCTAGCCTACAGTTCAACTAAAGTTTAACTATTAAAGTTTAACTTGTTAATCTATTTATAAGTTTATGTGCAATTAATTAACCTAAAAATTAATAAGAACTAATCATATAATAATATATAGTCATTAATATTTATTTCCAACTTACGTACATGCAAACACTATAACATAATAAGATAAAAAGCTTGTGGAACGAAAACCCGATTTGATGTTTTCTATCGCTAAGTGGTTATTCTACAATTCGCGCCAACTCGATTAGCGCGAGGGAAATGCACGGGTTGTGTCAGGGAGAAATGAACACCATTAAAATGTCATTACTCCTTGGACTGGAGCAACGGAAGCAAACCACCTTCTTCCGGCGCGCCTAACAAGACTGCATCTTCTGCAACGGTGGGCGCACTGAAATGCACTTTCCGGTGAACTTACTAGCAAATTGACTCTACCGGCTCGACGAGACATAGTCAACTATAATGGGCTTTTAATTTAATCAGACTACCAAATTATTTAAAATTTTGTGTTGTTTATTAATTATTTAGCTAGTATATCTAGTTGAAGTTACGTTTATTTTAAACAAAACCACGCACGTTTTTCTCGGAGAGGAGACATAATGTTGATTTGTTTGTACAAGTGATCGAGTTTTAAAATATGCTAGAGTTTTACTTCGAAAAGTAGCCAACTTGGGATCTTGGGATATCCTACTAAAACTATGACCTAACTTAAAAGGTTGAGGGGGGCCTTACACATTATTACGTAACTCATTATTTCGTCATTTCAGACCCCCCCAATGTAACGCACCATGACGCTTGCCTATACCCTCCCCCCCAATGAGTTACCGGTACGTAACTCAATCGTTTTAGGCTTTAAAACATCTTTAACTTTTTAAAATATATCGTTTAATTAGGAATTTGGAATATGGATTTCTATGAATCATTAAACATTAAATGACTTTCTTTAAACAAAATGTTTTAATAACTTATTTCAAAGCAAAATGTATACAATCAAACAAGACTTTTACTAACAATATAAAGAACAAAATAAACTATCACAGCTAAAACGTAACAAATTTTATTTATAACTAATACAAATAATACAAAACATAATAATAGAGCAGTTTTAGAGTTTGAACGAGATAGGGAGAAGCTTTTTGTAAAAGAAGAGATGAATATATACTTTAATTTTAAAAAATACCCTACAAACATATTGAATACAGTATTACCTAATCAAAGCAACCCGATGTTTGACAAAATTGAAAAAAATAAGAACAAAAAAACGTTAAAATCATATAATATTAAGAAAATTAATAGAAGAATGGAAAATATGTGTTCTGGCAAACATTTCATATGCATTTTTAAAATACTTAATATTAACATATGATCAATATTTATTTAATTTTAAAGCGAGGTTACATTTTGTATTGACTTTGAAAATGGTTTAAGCGCACGAAACATGTCAGTGTAAAATAAAAACACATATTTATACAAAAAGGGTACAAAAAGGTTTTATTTAAATAATGAAAACCACAGTTTCGATCGAATGGTGTTTTTGGGGTCTAGGGACCTAAAAACGAAAAGTTATCATGATCCCGAGCCTAGGTCTTACCATGCCACCTACGGTAATAGCTTCTTCCCTATAGGGGAAATTCGCTAAAAATATTATAAAACGCTTTTAAACAAACTGTCGGTTTATTAGTGAATTTCCTAATACCGCAGGGTGATAAGTTAAGCCCGGGACCACCATAGAAGTTCCTAACGTGACCCCCTGAACATGTTTTGGGGGGTCGCTAACAACTTTATATATATACATATATAATATGTGTACGCACTTTAGCGGTCGCATTTTTTGTCCGATTGACTTAAAATTTGGTAGGCACCTTCCCTTTTGTAAACAGTTGGACAAGTTCATTGGGCAAAGCAATCGGTCAACTCTAACCCCCTTTTTTGGGGATTTTAATTTTTCAAATTTTGAGTTTTTGGGCCCGAAAAGGGTCAGAAAAGCCCCGAATGTAAAATGAATGCATGTAAGATGATGGATATTAGTGAGACGAACGTTGTAAGCCCTCTCTCATTCTAGCACAAATATTTACCGATTTCTTAAAGAAAATGTTAATTGTCTTAACACAGTACATTGTCTCATGGGGATTTTACACGATAAAAGGCCGTTTTTCCGTATATTGATTTAGTTTTATCACCCCCAATACCCCTACACCAACTTGTTATCCTGACTATACCTCCTCCTAACCTTATAATGTACATTTCCATCCTAATTGTAAATTTTAGTATAACCAAGAGCATCAGAGCAGCCAAAAAATAACATTTTTCAATTGTCCAAAAACATTGTATCAGTGTTGTTTTTAACCCTTTATTAGATTGTTTAAAGGTTTTATTACGGAAATCCACTTCGCTTACGTCAGCGTGCTGCGTGCGAACTCGTTTAGTTCTTTCGAGAATTATTCTACAGTTTTAAAGCTTATTATATTCCATGATAAGAAACATTACAACTAGACCTACAGAGCATCTTCAATCTTGATGTCATAGTCATTATCGTTCTTTAGCGTATTAGTCACTAAACCTTAAACGGTTTATTGTTGAAATATAACGATTTAACTTTTCGTTAAAGCAATTTCTTTTGAATTAATCTATGGCTATCAGTAAAATAACCAATAAAAAAAAATTCGAATCAGGCTAATAAATTAATTGTAAGTGATTGCTTGTTGTAAAGTATTTAACACTAGATAAAATTGTAAACTAAAAATATGTTTTATGGGTCATTGGTTTGTTATTCTTGTATAATGTAAATAGTTATAGCCTACTAAATTTCAAATATTCAAAATTTATTGAAGTAATTGTTGTCCTTTCGTGTAGGTTTTGCATTATGATAAATATAACCGTTTTACAATGGTTGTATCTACGTTTTTACTAGGTATAATTATGTTGTTCAGTACTAAAAGTAAATATCAAGGGAAAATAGTACACAATTAATACAAAGAGGCTATTATTAATTTATTTTATTTTATATTAATAATATTGTCAAGTTTTAAATCCCCAATTTTTATTAGCACAAGTCTTACTTACCGGTTATATTTTATAATTTCTAATAAAGTCATTTATTTTATTTAAAGAAATGATAGGAACAAACAGGATTTATATTTTTGTATTAATTATTAATAGTATTATTATTATTAGTATTAGTATTATTTTTTTATTTTATATTTTTTTATTAAAAAAATCATCAAATTCAAAATAATTACTTCTAATAATAACGTTTATTAATTTTAAATGTTCTGCTTTACTTTTGTGGTTTCGAGCAATTAATCAGGCAGCTAACTAGAATTCTTGTTCACTATTTCCGCAGCCGTCCCTAGATTAACTTTCTACACTATTCATTGAGGAAACGGCTGCATCAATACAAAACATTATTAATGAGAAGTAAAACCAACACCGGTGAAAACTTGTAATAAACCATTAATGATCAGTTAAAACTAACAACGGACTAACTACAGTGATTCAAACGCAGAACGTGACGTATAAAAGGTGACAGTGCAACTCGGACAAATAGTGAAGCATAACGTAACTCTATAAAGCGGAAGCATCAACAAACGGTCGGGGCGCAGCAATTACCGTATAAACAAGCGCGGGTTGGGCTCTCCACGCCGCCTCTGTTTATAGGGCCGACAAAAGCTGTTAACCCACTGCATTACCGTCGTGTCTGGCGCTACTCATTATTATATTGCTCAATAAAGAGAAACCCGCTAAATCATCCGTTAATGGCGACCGTTAATGTGTCTATTATTAAGAGTCCTGTAATCGACTTGCACAAGATAATGGTGTCTTCCGGGAAACTGTCCGCCAACCCGTTCGGATTAGTGTGTTGACGTTCCAAAATGAGTCACGCCTTCAACAACACCGACAAATGTTAATTTTTAATTGAGAAACTCTATCAATCTATTTATTTAGTAAATTTTTCGTTGTAAGGCTCAGTTTCATTCAATAGATCAAGTTTATATAGGTTTCAATTAAAAAAACTGTATACCACAAAATGAAGGGGAACATGAAACTGTTAGACTATTGAATGACTTATAACACTAGAAACTAGAGTTAGACTGAAGAAGTAACGACGCGGTGTGGCTGCACATATTTGAAATTGGACGCCCAGTAAATTAATGGGAATTTTTGATTTTGGAACTAAACCGTAAATTAAGAAAGTGATCTTAGCTACAAACAACTAAACCCAATAGGTTTCGTCTCGGACGAGACCTTTAGTCACGGTACGGTGCAAGTTGTCAGTCGCCGTGGCTCACCTTTGTTGACGCCAGCCGCCGTCACTCTCCGCGCCGCCTTGGAGGAGAAGTCTAACCTCCCGTTGACAGGTTTGTCCACTCCGTTGGAGGACGGCTCTCTAAAGGGCCTCTGGGGGGACCGACTCCTAATAGTCAGGTTGAGCGGTTCGTCACCCTGAGGCACGGGCACCGAGTCCCACCCGAGAATGTCCGAGATCATGTGTGGAGTAGGTTGCTTCGGAGGGTTGGCGTACACATGGGGGTGCCACGACAGGTACCTGACCTGGACCATCTCCTTGGTGTGAGGGTGGTTGTTGTTGTTCATGGTAGAGGAGATACAACCATCCTCCTGGACCTGGGAGTCCATAACCAACATCGGACACTTCACAACACTCGCGGCAAACACATCACAGGGGAACGTGTAAAAGTGAGGTTATGTGTGAGGAGCAATGCGCGCACAACTTCAACAGGAGATGCGAGCGCCGCGGTAGACAGACGGGCACTGAACAGAAGTGATTACTCCCCGCAGTGTTTCACTAAATGGCCGCTAGGAAGCACTGTAACACATCATCATCCTATGCTATGCTTGTTGATAGGCTATAATGGCTCGGGCTAAATTACGACTGCTACTACGCGAGTGGAAAACATCGCTCACCCCTTCCCACCCTTCCGCTCTCCGCGCTTCTATACACAAAACATTCGATTATTAATACGTTTGTTCGACAAATCGTTTATTTGTATTTACCTCTTTATAGATTATTTTACATGGCCATTGTGCGCTTAATCCGCGTCTCATATTAAATTATTTTTTGCGATCTGACTGAAAGTATTAGTTACTCTAATAAACACAATTAATTTCAGTTTTACTCGATTAGTTTATTTAATAACAGACCATTGTTTTATCTTAAATTAACAGTTAATGTTTTGCTCTCTGCGGATAATTGATTAATTATTCTCTTTTATGTCTTAGATTGAAATGCGTTAAATATCAAAACCATAGTTAATGTTTTCTGTGCAATTATGTACTATGTATAATAAATTAGTTTTTGACTATCTACTACAGCAAAACTCGTAAAAAATACGTGAGAACTGCTATGATGAGATCCCTTTCATCCGTTGCGAAGTGCCTAATAATCTATACATATAGCTAATTCTTTGTGAGACTCTTGTAACATGAATTGTGAACGTTTGGTAGATTGCAGAATGAAGGGGCATGGGATCAAGTTGTCAAAAGTAAGGCCAAGGGGGTCTGAAAAATATAGTTCTTAAAAAAATACATATTAGCCAGAGATAAGGACAAATCGTCCCCTAAGAAAATCATGGGGTCAGTAAAACGCCAAATTGATTGCATTGTTAAATGTGATGTAAGCGTATGCTTTCTTTACTTATTAACATGTGTTCTTAAATAAAAGGTGAGGGACCGTAGTCTCTACAAACCAATAATTGTTACTATTATATTGTATAAAAGACATATTCATTCATTGATTCTATTCCCCTAATTTGGAAACAAAATTAAATGTTTTTTTATAAAATATATGTTGGGAAATTAATTAATGCTGTTAAAAGTATTGAGCAGCTAAAAGAGAGTCGCCCGTGTACGGCCTTGTAAGTGTAAGTCGAAAATCCATAAATAACGTATACATTAGTTACATTTCTCAGATGTTAACGTGTTTAGTTACAAGAACATAGGGGTGAGATGTTTTGACATTTTACATTGTAATCAGCTGACCACCTGTATAAAATAACTCCATAAGATTAACTTTGGAACTTCGAAAGCATATTGGGCTAATTCCAGAGGGTACGTGTTTTTCAAACTCACAAAAGGCACATATAGAGATATTAAGAGATTTTAATTAATGCCAAATATGTATACAAAGTAATTATTTAAGAGGCTGAAAATTTAAGAATAAAAATCAAGAAATTCTTTTAATAATGTGCTTAGCTGAAATGTTTGTAATGCTATACAATATCTTCTTTTATACGAGGGAAAATTATTGTAAATTTATTTTTAATACAACAAATACTAAATAAACGATTTTCATTGTAGATTTAAATCTTTCCTCTTTAATTATAATGACTGATCGAACGAAAATTATACAAACGGGACACCAACCCGTTTACCAGATTTATGTTTATTCCTTAGGTTTAATTCTCCAGATTGTTCCGATAACTGCAACTCTGGGGATGATTGCTCGCCTTATCATTAGGCTGGTTTTATCTAGCCCTGTGAACAAGAAGTATAAATATAGAAAGCCGATACAAAGCCATGAATAAACAAATGTGCTGTAGCGCCAGACCACGGCTCTGTCGACTGTTTACAGGCGCATTTGTGCCGGGGATGATATATTCAAGTACAGAGGGTCGGTGAGCTGTGACGAATTGATCTCTCCTCAACCCCATTACTCACCGCTCCCCATCGCTCGTTCCGAGCGGAAATTATTTCTTTCTGACGCTAAATATTTAAATATCATCCAGAACAGAAACATCGTCCACTTAATCGCTCAAAACACGGTGGAAACGCTCCTTCTTTGTTTGCCGTGATTAATTCTGCTCTTTAAAAACTTCCCCTCTTTAATAATTTGCCGCCATTTGCAAAAGCTAATTTATTCACGATGATCTTTTTCTTTCTCTAAAACTCAGTAGGTAGATAAATTAGCCGATTTATTCGAGGGGGTTTATTAGTTAAAAGCGGAAAAATGAGTTTTTGATAGAATAATGCAAACTTTAATTTAAGAAGGTTTATGGGACTGTTATAATTTTTAATTTATTTCCGATCCAATCATTGATATAAAGAGGTACTATAGTTTTGTGAGTATAGTACAATATAATACTTCAACAATAACATAATACTTTTGAATACAGTTCCACTGTAACTACGCTGTTGTTTTAAACTGTATTTCGATATTTTTATTAACCAACTAGATTGATAAAACTATCGTACTCTTTGTCTGAATGTTTTATACTAACTAATACTGTAAAGGAAAGTTGCTGATCTTAATATATAAAAACTAGTCGACCCGTGCGGAATTCCACACTGCGAACCAAATCTTGTCAGCTGGTCACATGTTCTTTTGTTTAAGTTTTCGCTCCTGTCAAAACAGACTATTCCCTTTATTTATCTTTCATATTACTCAAATTTCAGAGAAGCGGTACCTTTTTAGACCGTGGGTCTATTTTTCGTCATTAGCCGGCACGATAAGCTTTAAAATGAGGGGTAAATCATAGAATTTGATAAAGGAAAAAGAAAGATCTCGCGGACTGACAGAAAAACAGGCTAGGGAAATAATATATAAGATGAATGCCTATTTCCCTTGGTCATGCCATCACTTGAGAATGAGTAAACCAATTGAATAATTATTTTTTTGTTGTGTTCGTTAATTTCAGGACTAGGTTCTTATAAAATAAAATTTTTAATCCGACCTAAGGGCTCTGTCCTACAGGCCTTCAAAGCTCCCATTGATTTGATCAAAGTTCAGTTAGTTAAACAAAACAGCTGTAAACATACTTGAAATGCATAAACATATGTTCATTATGGAAATAAAAAAAACTACTTGAATGGCAACTATCATTATGGAAATAAAAAAACTACTTGAATGGCAACTCAAACTCTTTTTTTGATAGGCGAGTGAGCGAAGCGAACGAGCACATCTTGAAAATGAACGAGTATTTGACATAAAATAAATTCAATTACATTAGGACAGGACAACTGTGTCGGGCCAGCTAGTAGTACAATAATTGTATTAAAAAATAAAGATCATTTAGAGATCATCTTACTTAGAAGATTGGCAGAGTACAATCTCGGAATTAAACTACGTTTAATAATAATTTTTTAATACGACTCCCTTTCGAATTTCCTTAGGACGAATATCATTCTGACCCAAGTTATCCTGCCAGTTTATTCAGATTAAACAAATTAAAATTGCAAGCCAATGGCCATGATGCAATTATTGAAAAATGTATATAGAATTGTATTAGCGATGACATATTTGTGCTAAAATAGCTTAGCATAACAGATTAACAATATAGCGAACAACGTTGAGTCCAACAATGCAGACTGATTGGTTCAACTCGTATCCGCCAGTGGAGAGTGCAGCGCTGTCGAACTGTTACGTTTGATAGCGGATAATGCCGCCCCCCAGGCCCACCTCAATACAATAAATCAATTACGGGATGACCTGTGTATTAAACATCCCCCTCCCCTCCCCTTCCCCCCTCAACACCCCCTTTGTCGGAGTGATTGCCTGTGTCAAGAGCTTAGTTTTAAAACACGCGCACATTAGCGACGCGATTAAAACAAATCGCTAACTCGCTCTTTTCAATGTAATTGTATTTTTCTGTTAATTTAATTAGTTGAAAGTGATATTCCGGTGTGAAACTTTAAATTTGTTTTAGGTTTTCGTTTATTAATTAAAACAATCATAATTGAGCATTTTAGATTTAATAGTCGTGGAACTGTGTTTTTTTAAATATATAATATGCAGTATTTATTTATAAATAGAGCATTTCACTCTATGAAATTGTACAATCCATGCAAAACTAATTACTTTGCAGAGAATAAAGCCATTTAAAAATATAACTTTAGCTATATAGTCCAGTCAAAAAAACACCCGTGCGTGCAAAAAGCCATGTAGTTTAGTCATAATTGGTGTTTTAGTCCAGCTTGTCTATATCCAATCAACATTTTGTATTACTCCGCCTTACTATTGTGTTAAGATGATAAATTATTGTAACAAAAATAAACACACATAAATAAACGCGATAAATTTACTCTCCAAAATTCAATAAGATGAAAGTCACAAAATCGATTCATGGCAAATGGATCGACATAGTTGATTTTGATCGGTGGCAAAGTTCGTTATTAGGTGTAAACAGACACAATTCATTTGGGTGGGAATCTGGTTATAGGTTTAAATTGATGTTTTGTTTTGTTTAACATATATTCCTATAAGTTGTTTGGATATAATCTACTTATATATATTATTATATAATCACCAGATTTGAAAATGCTTGACGTCCAGATGACATTTTTTCAGAATACTTAAACGCTTTAACTCAAACCCCAATAAGGCTTTATCTCAAACTGGGTGCATTTTTTGAATATTTAGCTAGAATTACCAAATATATAAAATTTTGTATTTTCTTAGCACGGGGCAGACTTTAATGATTAGGTAAAAAATATAAAATTAGTAACCTTAATTATGCTTGCTGTCATGGTGTTAATTAAATAAACAGCTTTTAAAAACTGTCACTGTATAATGGGAATTTCAATATTGTGCGTATAATTAATCACTGTTGAGTAGCGAGATGCGGCGATTAGACTAGTTTACGTTACCGTTGTTGCACTATTTTGAACAGATAATTAATTTCAAATAGTAGCTTCATAACTCTGAAAGTGCACTGTATGGTTTAAAACCATTAGCAGTTTGCTTTCTTGGTCGCCCCTCACAATATGTTAAACCGCAACATATCACGATTTTTTAAAAGCGTAACCTACTAAAACTGCTGCAAACGAGATAATTTTTATTGTGATAACAGGACATTGCAATTTCATTTTAGTGTAAACAACAATGATAGTAAAGCAGGGTATAACAGGTTGTGCAATAGCTGCTCTTCGGTGTATTAACTTATGTCATATCCTATGTAAGGCAGCGAAATAAAATCTACCAATCGGAAATTCAAAAATGAATTACAAAAAATATTAATTTTGCAAAATGCGTGTGAAATGCTGAAAATAGGATATCATTTGGCATGAATTGTGTATTCAGGCCTAAGTTAAATATATTTGTTATGGTTATTGTTATGGTATCTCTTTCCCTCACTTTGTCACTTCTTTGTAACGGCATCACAGTGTAATTGGCTTTACCAACTGATATGAAATTTGACCAGTAGCTAGGTGATACCGAGGAGAAGGTTTTTCTTTAGAGAGATTTGCAAAATTCCTCCTAGGTTACGCCCTACTGGGTCTTAAAGTTCTCTTGTAATTGTAATGGAAGAAATATTTTATTGGGTTTACGTCACATGTTCTTAACTGACTTCATTTAAATTGAATAAACAGCTGTTAAAAACTGTCACTGTTTTGTTTACATTATTTTTTTTAGTTTGTTTACTAAATTTAGCGTTCTTCCCCGTAGATCTTCTTTGTTCGCGCTCTAACGTTGTAATTGTTGCTTCGCTCAATTATGCTTCTAAAGTGTGACGGCAGACCATCCCAGTACATTTTTATGGACAGGGAAATAAGTTGTCTACATTTAATACCGTAAAACCTAATTTGGATTTTCTATCAACAAAATTGGCAAGGTTAAAATCAAGTAACAGCAAAACTTGGTTTAACTTTATGTGCTGTGTAGGGACAGTATGTACTTGTCTCGTTCAAAGCCATACGTATAAGCAATAAAATGCTAAGTTTCGTCTTGAATCATGACCGTGATTAAATGCACAAAGGACGCATTCACTCTCAGATAAATACTTGCTCTCAAGACTTCTTGCCTGCGCGTAGTATTTATACCCGTAACAGTGCTCACGACATTGGTTCTAACAAAACTTACGTTATTTCTAGCTAGTACAATATACGAATCTCAAATTTAATTTGTTAATAAATTGCGAGACAAACCCCCCGACGCTTATTTGCCAGTGAATTCACGAGCATGAAACCCCAAGAGATATGTTTAGCAGTGAGGGTTGTATTATGTCCTGAACATCGTTGATTAGCTGTCCAATTCATCGATACACTTCATTAAAGTAAAAGTTAGGTGATTCGTTGCAAAATTGCAGCTAGTGTTAAATTAGCTGAACATGTCTGGCATTTACCTACCAGCTAGTGTTAAATTAGCTGAACATGTCTGGCTTTTACCTACCAGCTAGTGTTAAATTAGCTGAACATGTCTGGCTTTTACCTACCAGCTAGTGTTAAATTAGCTGAACATGTCTGGCTTTTACCTACCAGCTAGTGTTAAATGAGCTGAACATGTCTGGCTTTTACCTACCAGCTAGTGTTAAATTAGCTGAACATGTCTGGCTTTTACCTACCAGCTAGTGTTGAATCAGCTGAACATGTCTGGCTTTTACCTACCAGCTAGTGTTAAATTAGCTGAACATGTCTGGCTTTTACCTACCAGCTAGTGTTAAATTAGCTGAACATGTCTGGCTTTTACCTACCAGCTAGTGTTAAATTAGCTGAACATGTCTGGCTTTTACCTACCAGCTAGTGTTAAATTAGCTGAACATGTCTGGCTTTTACCTACCAGCTAGTGTTAAATTAGCTGAACATGTCTGGCTTTTACCTACCAGCTAGTGTTAAATGAGCTGAACATGTCTGGCTTTTACCTACCAGCTAGTGTTAAATTAGCTGAACATGTCTGGCTTTTACCTACCAGCTAGTGTTGAATCAGCTGAACATGTCTGGCTTTTACCTACCAGCTAGTGTTAAATTAGCTGAACATGTCTGGCTTTTACCTACCAGCTAGTGTTAAATCAGCTGAACATGTCTGGCTTTTACCTACCAGCTAGTGTTAAATTAGCTGAACATGTCTGGCTTTTATCTACCAGCTAGTGTTAAATGAGCTGAACATGTCTGGCTTTTACCTACCAGCTAGTGTTAAATTAGCTGAACATGTCTGGCTTTTACCTACCAGCTAGTGTTAAATCAGCTGAAAATGTCTAGCTTTTACCTACCAGCTAGTGTTAAACCAGCTGAACATGTCTGGCTTTTACCTACCAGCTAGTGTTAAATCAGCTGAACATGTCTAGCTTTTACCTACCACTCGGTTTTGAAGCTTCTTATAAATATAATACAGATTAAGCGGAAATTATATCCTATTATACAGATTTTCCCTTTTCCCCGAACACACTTTGACCAATGCAACGTCAGGCCGATATAGCCCGCGACGCGACGTGTAGCCGCGGCCGGGAGTGAGCGATCAGCGGCCGATATATCGTCCCCATTAGCCGCTCGTTATGCTGGGCTATGATGAGTTTTTAACTCGCCGCTCAGCGGTAATGGTATGTAGTGTGATCTGTTATTATACCATTAGAGGTGTCGGATGTAATGGTGACCCTCGGGCCGGCCCGCCGCGCATTCATCGCCCACCTACGCTACAGCTACGCGTTCAATAACCGTCAATGAACCTTCCGACGTACCATCACATAACATATAAAATATTGTTAAATTCCAGCCAATAAGTAAATTTAGCTTTTAATCTACTTTTAAGTTCCTTAATGATTAAATATTGGACGTAGACCGAGTTGTGGAGAGTTAACATCTTCATACCAGTGTTGGAATTTTGAATGTGTTTCAAATGTTCCCTCCCCCCTCCAGTCTGACTACGAGCTCTTTATATAGGACAGTAAAAAACAAGTAGCAATCAGACAAAATGATAAAAATGTCGACATAAAACTCGTATTTATGTTTATTTCATTGTGTGAAGACAAAAAATATCCCTACTCTTACTTTTCTTTCAAATCAATAAGGATATGAAAATATGGCAATCGCTGACGCCATAAAAGAGGAGAATGCTGAAATTTAAAAGGATTTTTCAAAAGTTGTGTTCTTTAAGAATAAAAATAATATAGAGAAAAAATAAACATAATAATTATTTATGAAAAAAACTACAAATAATGAATGAAAACATAAGCAGTTACTATTGAATATATTCAATCATCGTGTAGGGTTAAACACAATTCATATATGTCAACATGCTCATTATATCAGTTTTACAGACTTTTATATATTAGCTCTCATAGTCATTGATCATATGAACACTTGACAATCGAGTTGAACAGATGAGTTGAAATATTAAATCCCATTAGGATTGGAGGACAATAATCTGGCCGCATTAATTAGTGGTGGGATGTGATTGTTGGGGTGAGGAGGGCCAATTGTCCACCCCTAGTGACACACACGTACACATATGTACTGACACATGCACTACAGAGCAGATTTTGGTCCCAGGTATTGATTGGGTCTTAAATTACACCAAAACATACACACAGCACCCGGACCCAATCATCAGCCGTGGCTAAACTGCGTATCGTACAGATCATGTTAAATTTTTGTTGTTATTAGAAATTAAACTTTTAATCTCACTTGAATTACTGTATTAGTTACTCAGTTATTGTACGGACTAGCGATCACGGTTGAGCAAGGACAATTTCGTATTTGCCTTTGCATACTATTGAGGACGAACTGGTTGGCTCGCTATTTTGTTGTTGTTGTTTTTGACAAGATTTGGCAACGCATACTTTGTACTGCTCTTTACCTGCCAGCTTGCAGGAAATTTCGTTACCCTTTCAAATTAATAGAAAATGTTTCCAAAACATCCTCTATCAATTAAATACCACTCATTTTCAAAGTTAAACAATTATGTACTCTAACCATTGTTAATTAAATAATTATTTCCAAAACATCAATTAGATTCGTTAATAAGTTTCATAAATCACAGGTTGATTATAGCAGCTAAGCCTTCGTACAGGCAGTCTGCCCACATGTAAGCTTATTTCCTATGTTATTAACTAATCGTTCATTAAAATTAGTTCACTTCATGTTATGTTTAACAATCTGTATTTTGTTTAGCAAATGTTAACTTTTACATAGTTATTTTATTTTAGAGTAGGCCTAGTGCTGATTGTTTGTGTTTTAATGAAAAATGTTTTAAATATGTTTATGTTTCTGGAAATAAACAAAATTTTGATTTGATTTTTTTATTATTTTGTTTTACAAAAACGGGAGTCGAAATTAAGCAATAGTTATATTTTCAGAGTGTTTATTTTTTGCCTCAGGCCTGTGCGAGAAACGTGTCAAGCAAAGCAAGAGGTGAGCTGCCACAGTGAAAGTTAGACAGCACTGATCATATTTACTAGTCAAGTTATTTTCTAGGATTTGAACCCACGAAAGGGCCACTGCCATGGTTCCGAGGAGTCGCTTTGATCACTACGACAACGATTGCCATTAAAATTATATTAAATGGGTGCAGAAGTTTACGACGGTAAGGATTCCGTCTTGTTATCTTAAGTTTAACAAATACACATTTGTACTTGTAAACATTAACTGAAATAAATATTTATAAATGAAATATAAGAATAATAAAGAAACAGGTATAAATATATGAAGCATACTATTTTGAAATATGCATTCACTACAAAAGAGAGTGCGACATTTGAATAATAAATGTTGATTGATGTTTGCTTGAATACCATGAGTTTGTCGCCCACCAACAAATCAATTTAATTGCTTTGTGAATTGAGAACAACATATTTGAGGTTATATTGCAGTTGGTTATTGAGCCCCTAAAACCTCTTTACATAAATTATCATTCAATAAATTGTAATACTTATACTTTCAAATAATAATAAGCTGTGGCTACGCTTGGCGCTAAATCCAGGCTTGGGATATCACCTTTGAAGAGGCAACGCTCTACCAAACCTTTTGTAAGCCAGTACAAGTTATACGCCTGGAGCGAGTGGACACACCATCAGGACCACAGAATCGGATTCCCCAGGATCCACAAGACTTTTGGCGTAGAAAAGTGCAAAACCTTAAATATCGTCAAAGGCATGAGTTGGCTTGCAATTTTGAATGCGCCAATTGAGAGAGAATTTAACGCATGGCTCGTAGTGACACCTACGAAGTACCTCGGGCTAGCCGTAGGGAAAGGTCTTGAACGAAATAAAATAAAATAAAATGTTATTAATACGATTTAGGGGGAACTTATCTGATATTCTGAAATCAAAGTTACTTTGAAAAATATCTTTGTAGCCTAAACGCATTTGCAGAACCCGTTCTAAAATACACCTTTGGAGTTGTTAAAGCTGACTTAGAAGATGATCTTAGAAAAACTTGAGCTACATTAGCGAAATTCAGAGATCACCACCCAAAATATGCTATAGAGAGGCTTGTTTTATCTCGAAACAAATGTGGGAGAGGTTATGACGAATTTTTGCAGCTCCATGAGAGGCAAGTGGAGAAGCTTCAGTTGTATTTCTTACCAAAAACAGTCCCCACACCACGAGACTGTCAGAATGACTGACAATGCGTTAACACCTTTGCATTTGCTATATGCAACTGAAGCCGACCTTAGTGCTAACCTGGAAGAGGACACAAGCGTGAACAACAGCTATGTCGGGAAGGCGTTGGTTGCATGGTGTAGGCATACACAAAACTGAGTTATGCCTATTTTGACAAAGATGCGTTAAATAAATGCGGACCTTTTGTTGAAACGCATAGATTTATTATCACGATACAAGAGCAGGTACTGGTCACCCGAAATTATCGCAAGCTGAAGGAGGCGGGAGTAAATTATCGATGCCGGAGGAGTAATGAGCCGGGTGAGATAGTACTCTACCTCTCAAGTGGTTCTAGAACCCTAGCACTGACAAGCTGTCCTGAGAGGCACCAGCAGCATGCTCTAAAATGTATCCTGATAGCTCTCTTTATTGCACCTATCAACTATTTCTGTGCAAAGATTGGGTAGGTACAAACTATATTGGATGCGGGGACCACTCCATGAAACCGGCCGGATATCACATTTATTGATAAAGGGCGTGCCGTAACCTAAATGTTTGACAGAGAAATCGAATAAATTAACAAATCTTACAATGAAAAGCTGGCCGCGTACCTGCCGCTTTCGGAACAAAATTAAAACCAATTTGGATACAAAAAGAGGTTTCCGTATAGTCCCTGATATTATTTTAATTTTGGCTAGGGGGCTAGTACATAAGTGTCCTATAAGGGCTTATCAATCGCATAATCCATTTCCAGTTACAGAAAATAGTTCTCAACACACCTGCAATTATAAGGTGACATTTAAGTATACAATAAAGAATGATGGGACCTACGAAGACGCCGTCTGTCTGGATTAGTACCGCTTTGGCTTGAGAATTTGCAATATTTGCAATATTTGCCATGTTTTATTATCCAGTATTCCTTAAAGTAAAAACTCTGCATGGAACGTTCGTAAAAACTCGTTACTTTAAAATATTAGAATTTTGTTAAAATAAGTCATCAATTCATTTAAACTAACTTTAAATTCTACTATTCATTTTATTTATATTTTTGAACTTTAATAGTGGCATAAGTGGTAAAAGGCAGAAAATTATACCCCTCAGAGCCTGCTTTTTTACCCTGTCCAAGGGGTACTCACGAGATTTGCAAAACGCCATCCTCTCTGGTGCTCCGTAGGCTCATCTCACTTCTAAATAATAACTTGTTGTACAAACATTGTGGTTTGCCTGGAAGAAAGGCCTTGTGAAACAAAAGGGCGGTTTAGATAGGACAACACTGTTCAATGTTGAATATCTAAGCAACTTTTAATCAATGATGTGGTCAACTTAAAAAAAAATAAAACATACCTGAACACTTTTCTCCAGTCAGAGTAATAAACTTAAGAGAAAGACTATTTCCAAAGACATGGAGTACATGATAGATTATTGGGAAGATTTTGACGAAACAATTTTATTGCTGATTCAGGTAAGAAGATTGAACCTGTCCAATGCTTTCAGCTTACATGCGACCGCCCTACGATCATAACTCACATAATGATTTGAGTTGCGTCTAATTTTCAGTGAGTCACATTCAGCCGAGGGATTTCCATCAGTGGCCTGGCTTTCTTTGAAATTGGTTTTATTACTATATGCGTGAAATCGAATGAACAAAATTCAGCGGGGAAAGTATTTGAGGATTAAGTTGAAGAGCGTGATCAACCGCCCACTCAGATCCAAAGTTACGTTGTGCCTGATGACTAAGGTGGTTGAAGGGAATGAAATAATCAGCTAAGTAATCAACATAGAAGTAGATAGGACGTAAACTCAATTATTATCAAATATCTGCTGTATTTAACGTAAACATAATTGGTTCCAAACAAGAAGCCTGTGTGTGGAATTCCATAAGTTCTTGGTAAAACTGACGTCTACCACCCCTCAACCTTATTAATCTGGCTTCCATCTTAATGATACGATGACAATCATGTCGAGTGAGTTATCATCAACCAAAAGATACCAAACACAACAAACAACAACCAATAACATTTCAAAAATATTTTAATCGAATGCACAACAGTGGTCCTGTGCTACTGAAACACCGCCGAAAAGGATACCATCTGATCAAGAGAATCCCCTCTCAAATGTTTTGGCATCACACTAAGAATTGATTTGGAGTGAGACTAAGAGGATTATCTTAATTATAGACGGGATTAAAATTTACACTTTCAGGGTAAAAATAATTGACCCTTAATTGATATCCCTTTACTGTGTGCATTTGTTTATAAATTTCAAGGTTTCCATCGATTTGATTGCTGTAATACAATATTCACAAACTTGACTCTACACATATCCATTTATATTTCAAGCATTTCAAAATTGGTATTTCAGATATACAGTATAGTTAATTTTATTTGAATACACAATACTGTAAATTATATATGAACATGTTCGACCTGTATGTGAGTGAGAGGCACTGGAGAAAAATATGGGTGCAAAGCTTGAAACCCAGACAATCGCATATTCTTGTACTCTCTCAGGAAACTGTTCTGTGCTCATACATAAACAACTCTCAATCATAAAATGCTACTGTATCACTCTAGCATGCGGTTTCAAGGCATTAGACGTGTTTTCCATCTAGTCTTGGAACATTTAAACAGCAAACAATAACGATCCAACAGATCGATTCAACGAAGTAGAACAGGGCGTAGCAGTAATAGTCGCAGGATGGCTTGTAGGTATTTGTCTAATTGGTGGCTGGCCGGTGGCCAATCTCATTAACGCTCGGGTCTAATTTACATACGTGGGAGCTGCGGTTATCGCTTGATGGTGGCCACCGCCAGCGCCGTAAATACGGCGAACATCGGTCTACACAGACCTGCCACTGCCCCGCGCCCCACACTAGTCTGTTAATTAGTCCTATTCGACATTCTGGGAACATTTTTGGATTAAACTTTTGTTTCTCTGAAGCGATTGGCTTATTGCATGGTTACGAAGGTTAGAATGGCAATGAAAGTCTTCATTTTCAGATTAAGTTTCCGTGGTAAACGGTTATGTGTCGTTGAGCGTATTAATCATCCTTACTATGTTAATAGCAAAGCTACTCGGATTTCATTGTTCCTAACAAGATGTTTCCTCTTTCAAATTTTTAAGGGAAAATTATTTGGAAGCACTCTAAGAATGGGTGTCTTAAACTTTGAACTTAATTGGGTACAGACGGTCACCGGTCACTTGGAATGCTAGTGGCGCTAGGTCGCTCAAAGGGAGTGCATTCGGGCACAACCGCTGCCATCCATACTGGCGACCAGACTTACCCGCTGTCCCCTCATGGTTAACCGACTCGTGGCGTTGCCACAGGAGCGCAATTATTCTCCTGTTCCAGTTAGCTTCATATAGTGTTTTATTTTTCTGTTGCACATAGTTTTTCGTGGAAGGCAAATCTGAGAACAGGTAGTGCCAACTATGACGAGGCACGGTGGCAGGAAGAAGTTCTGTGGTCCAAGGATCTCGCCGACTACAAGTGCAGTGAGGAGGGCAGACACCAGACAAAACAGTCCATCAGCTCTCTACTGCGTTTGCTTTATCGTTGCCGAACGGTAACAAATTGTTACACCCAAGAACTGCAACTATTAACAGCTGATATTTTTTTAGTTTTTACTTGTCAGTTGTTTTGAGATTTTTTTGTTATCGTTTATCTTTTGTCTTTATGCATTTCATTAAAACCATGTTTTAGCCTGCACTTTCTTACTTATTTTCTAAGATTCTTCACAAATAACAAAATGATCGAAACAATCCGTTTGGATTAGTGAGTTTGTTAGTGAATTTCCTTTGGAAAGTGAACTATTAGCATGACCCGCACGGTGAAACTTAAGCCCGGGACCACCATAAAAGTTCCTAACGTGACCCCATGAACACGTTTTGGGGGGTCGTTCAAAATGTTTTATATATATGTTATTGTTATATATGTTATATATTGTTATGTTATTGTTATATATGTTGTATATATATACATATAGACATATATATATATGTGTGTGTGTGTGTGTGTGTGTGTGCGTGTGTGTGTGTGCAGGCACTCTAGCGGTCGCATTTTTTGTCCGATTAACTTCAAATTTGGTAGGGACGTTCCTTTCTGTAATCAGTTGGACAAGTTCGTTGGGCAAAACAATCGGAAAACTCTAAACCCTTTTTTGGGGGATTAATCTTTCAAATTTCGAGTTTTTGGGCCCAAAAAGAGTTATAAAAGCCCCGGATGTAAAATTATTGCATGTAAAAAGATGGTTATTAGTGAGGCGAAAGTTTGAAGCTCCCGCTCGTCATTCTAGCATAAATATTTACCGAGTTATTAAAGAAAATGTATTTCGACTAAACACATTACGTTGTCTTATGGGGGTTTTACACTAGAAAAGCCTGTTATTCCTTTGTTAGAACACTTTTATCATCCCCAGCAACTCACGCCGACTTTCAAGCCTGCCTGGTCCTTCTCCTAACATTATAATGCGCAGAACTGTATCCCCAGCTTTTCAGGTAAATGAAACCAGGAGCATCAGAACAGCCAAAAAATCAATGTTTTCAGGTTTTAATAAAAATTGGAATACATCTAGTTTTTACACATATTTTGAGTTTTAAACTTGTTTGTGGAAATTCATTTCCCTCACGTCAGCGTGCTGCGTGTGAACTCGTTTACAATTCAAATGTGCATCTTATGTTAAACACAGACATTGAAACATGCTTTACGTAATTTAAGGCACTAAGGACCTGGGGGACCGATTTTTGCTCGGAGGAGGCTAGTCAGTTTGTTTAATAAGCCTGGATTATCTTTTCATTACAACCGGGATTACTACACTCATTTTCCTCTTTTCTGATTGGAAAATTGTCTGTGAATTTATTTGATTATTATTATTATTATAAAATGGTATAACCGTTTTAAATGAAATGCAATATATTAATCTTCATTCAATGCTTCTGTTCACTGATGCGTTCTCAGGGAATCACATCTATGCTTGACCAGTGTCAGCAAGGAGCTTAATACATTTATGCATGTCCAAAGACAAAAAAAAACTCCAATCCAAAATAAACGCTATGAGACAATACAGCGGGTCTTTGTGTTTTAGGAGGTCGTTATTTACTCGTTCTCTGGCGAGTTGGTTCCATATCTTGTTTTTATGAATAGAGAGGAAATGGTGGTCATTATGGAGTCTTCACTTTTTCACCACAGATATAAGCATATGTATTATAACATGCCACAAAACACCAAGGACTATTATAGGTAACATATCAACATATCTATACCTCTAACATATGGTAAAAGAGAGGGGTAGAATTGGTTACCATGAAATCGGAGTTTTTTTATATGGGTTTGTTTATGAATATAGGAAAAATTGCGTTGCCTATGTAGGCTTCACTTTATCTCGGAGATGAACATGTGTTTGTTCAGTCTATATGTATTAAGCTCGTTGACATGTCAGTGTTGCCATTGAAGATATATACTGCACTCAAATACTGACTTCACTTTATCTCGGAGATGAACATGTGTTTACTCAGTCTGTATGTATTAAGCTCGTTGACATGTCAGTGTTGCCATTGACTATATATACTTCACTCAAATACTGGCTTCACTTTATCTCGGAGATGAACATGTGTTTACTCAGTCTGTATGTATTAAGCTCGTTGACATGTCAGTGTTGCCATTGACTATATATACTTCACTCAAATACTGGCTTCACTTTATCTCGGAGATGAACATGTGTTTACTCAGTCTGAATGTATTAAGCTCGTTGACATGTCAGTGTTGCCATTGACTATATATACTTCACTCAAATACTGGCTTCACTTTATCTCGGAGATGAACATGTGTTTACTCAGTCTGTATGTATTAAGTTCGTTGACATGTCAGTGTTGCCATTGACTATATATACTGCACTCAAATACTGGCTTCACTTTATCTCGGAGATAACATGTGTTTGTTCAGTCTATATGTATTAAGCTCGTTGACATGTCAGTGTTGCCATTGACTATATATACTTCACTCAAATACTGGCTTCACTTTATCTCGGAGATGAACATGTGTTTACTCAGTCTGTATGTATTAAGCTCGTTGACATGTCAGTGTTGCCATTGACTATATATACTTCACTCAAATACTGGCTTCACTTTATCTCGGAGATGAACATGTGTTTACTCAGTCTGTATGTATTAAGCTCGTTGACATGTCAGTGTTGCCATTGACTATATATACTTCACTCAAATACTGGCTTCACTTTATCTCGGAGATGAACATGTGTTTACTCAGTCTGTATGTATTAAGCTCGTTGACATGTCAGTGTTGCCATTGACTATATATACTTCACTCAAATACTGGCTTCACTTTATCTCGGAGATGAACATGTGTTTGTTCAGTCTATATGTATTAAGCTCGTTGACATGTCAGTGTTGCCATTGACTATATATACTTCACTCAAATACTGGCTTCACTTTATCTCGGAGATGAACATGTGTTTGTTCAGTCTATATGTATTAAGCTCGTTGACATGTCAGTGTTGCCATTGACTATATATACTTCACTCAAATACTGGCTTCACTTTATCTCGGAGATGAACATGTGTTTACTCAGTCTGTATGTATTAAGCTCGTTGACATGTCAGTGTTGCCATTGACTATATATACTTCACTCAAATACTGGCTTCACTTTATCTCGGAGATGAACATGTGTTTACTCAGTCTGTATGTATTAAGCTCGTTGACATGTCAGTGTTGCCATTGACTATATATACTTCACTCAAATACTGGCTTCACTTTATCTCGGAGATGAACATGTGTTTACTCAGTCTGTATGTATTAAGCTCGTTGACATGTCAGTGTTGCCATTGACTATATATACTTCACTCAAATGCTGGCTTCATTTTATCTCGGAGATGAACATGTGTTTACTCAGTCTGTATGTATTAAGCTCGTTGACATGTCAGTGTTGCCATTGACTATATATACTTCACTCAAATACTGGCTTCACTTTATCTCGGAGATGAACATGTGTTTACTCAGTCTGTATGTATTAAGCTCGTTGACATGTCAGTGTTGCCATTGACTATATATACTTCACTCAAATACTGGCTTCACTTTATCTCGGAGATGAACATGTGTTTACTCAGTCTGTATGTATTAAGCTCGTTGACATGTCAGTGTTGCCATTGACTATATATACTTCACTCAAATGCTGGCTTCATTTTATCTCGGAGATGAACATGTGTTTACTCAGTCTGTATGTATTAAGCTCGTTGACATGTCAGTGTTGCCATTGACTATATATACTTCACTCAAATACTGGCTTCACTTTTCGGGTGATATGCTTTAGTGATTGATCTTATGTATGTAATCACTGTATTAAACCCCTAAAGAGGAGGCAAGCCAGTATTATGGCTCATGAACCTTTCCTTCTGGACATTTTAACCAATACTTTATACCACACCCAAAACTATATTTTATCTGTGATGAAAGCGATCTTTACGAAAAAAAATTGTAAATTGAAGGATTTTGCAGGAAAAAATCGTTAAGACTAGAATGACTGGCGAAACAAGACAAGAGAATAATGTATTCAATTCATAACAAAATAATATTATTTTAAATCTTATAAGTGGTTAAAACTTATAATTTCCCTTATTTATAACAATGCAGCTCTAATAAATTGCAGTAACATAGTTTTTTATTTTTGTTATTTCTTATTTATTTAGGTATATAAATCAGCAATGTTGGCAGTCACGTTGTCTGCTCTGTTTTTACAGCCTGCCAGTTTTATTAAAATATCAATAAACCTGTGAGTAACCAATGATGTTTCACGTTTTAGAATCGTGTGCTTCAATGGCTGGCAAGGTTTTACAGTACTTACTACAGAGCCGGTCATGCAACAAACCCGTCTGGCGCAATCATCCCATCCACAAGCCCTGCATTTTTTCAATTTAAGAATTGTATTACTACATTAAATTTTTCCTGAAGATGAGAGTCTCTAGTACACATTTTTAACCTAGATATTAGTTAATTCTAGCATTCTAAGGAAATCGTTTGATTCGTTTTTGAAGATCAGAGTTGCAACAAACCAACCGAGCAAGCCTTAGACATTAAAGTATAGGATAGGACACATCCGCTTCGTTCTCAATGGTTCTAAACTAAACTAGAGAGGTATGAAATCTCGGACGGAATGTGCGAAGAAACTATCCCTCCAGGGTAGATCATATCCAGGCAATCAGACAAAGAGCCCAGAGATTCGACAATACCCGAGGCCCAACGGTTAATTAACTCGGCAATTGTCGAGGAAATGACGACTTTCTCTTCCAAACCCGCACAAGCCGCTAATTCGTAATGAGTCTAATTCGTTCCGGCATTTTAGCCCGACCTTTCTGCAAACATTGGCCACTCTGATAAACTGACACGATTTAACTAAATATAAATATAAATCTAAGCTAAATCTCAAGAAACCCTTGAGAAATCCGTAATCTACAGCCACCAACTACATGAATTAAAAAAATATCTCGGCGTGAGTTCTGAGGTTAAGTATTAGTTTATCGATAAATCTGATATAAGACTATTTTTTTATAATATATCTCCCTATATAAAAAGGGTAAATATGAAAGCTTAAAATTATGCAAGTTAATCAAACTGGATCCAGCTGTCATTGGTCATTGGACTATTAATTAATGATCCTGCCTAAAAAATCAGTTGGTCTTAGTTACACATTGCATCTCATCTATTCTGCACTCATCATTCATTCATATTCGCCTTAAAATACACCCTAGTCTATTCGGCGACTTACACAGTGAATTTTGTATTTATATATATTTTATATTGAAGTCAGGTGGGCGATCGGTGCTCCGGGTGCTGCGGTGCTGCGGGTATCAGGATTAGCTATTAGGTATGGTGTAGAGTGCGCTATCATCACTTGAAGTCATCGCACGTGGCTATTGTATAGTCAATGCTAATGGTATTGGTTCGACCATCTCACTAGCCATGTAATAGTGAATTTCACCACGGAGTGAGGCGACAACTCGACCGTGCTAATAGTCTCTCCCACGGATCTTTTGTAACTCCGAGTTGTCACACGGGCACACGGGGAAGGGATACCAGTTTTGCGCACGGTGGTCAAATTTTTGATGAGGGCCAGTTTTATGGCCCTCGATTAGTTAGTCGGTTTGCACACAGGGTCACTTTTCATCGAGCTAGAACTACAATGCTTTAATTCCCTGACAATCCTTTACTTACTTTCAATAATTTAATGTATTGAGTAAGCATTGTTAATCAAGATAATATGACATAGTTAGTAAGTTTTTATACCCATTTTTGACACCGTGTCTTTATACAATAATATGATTAGTTTTGGTTGTTTATGATTATTTTATCAAGGATGTAGTACTAAGTGTAGGGATTATCTAGATTCAAATTTTAATGTATTTTAGATGTTCTCATAGAAGAAATACTCGTAATGAAAGCCTGCGGCCGTTGATCTTTACAGCCGCATGCAAACTAAGGGACAAATTCCTTTGCCACTACCAACACGGGGTTGTTTTGGGGATTTTCCTGTTTTCAGTGATAGGTGAGTTGCTGAATTGCAAAGTAATGCGGTTTAGGCATGTGTATAAGTATCTTAATTTACATTTTTATACCTTTATCTGTATCTTAATTTATGCAGTTTTCTAACCAAATATGAAAACAATCTGTCAACGTGTTTTGGAAGCGTGCAACTATCAAACCAAAACAAAGTGAAAAACCCCTTAAGCAGAAACAAACTATGTTTATTATTTCTTAAATATTTTCAATCTAGATTTTCCAGGGAAGTTTTTCACAAACTAATAACATTTTTAAAAGTTGTTTTTCTTGTTCGTTTTATATTAATATCTAATATATTTATCTTCTATTCATGACCATCTAATTTAAACCTGCGGTTAAGCCCTTAGAGCAGTATGCATTGACCGCTGAATATGCTCGTCACACGGCTAGCGGCCCGACCAGTACTTCTCGCCTCAGAACCGTACCTATGCACATTTTTATTATTTCATTAAAATACCAAACTAATTAAGTAACACCATAAATATCGTTGATTTTATTTCAATACTTTTGAAAAGAAACAACAAATAACCAAGATTATAAATAACTAAAAAATTTGATTTAAAAATTAAATCATTATGTTTTAGTCCAAAAACGGCAAAACATATGTTTTAACTTATACAAAAGAAAATTAGGCAGTTAATTATAATCCCATGGTTAAAATCTTCATGCCATTATTTTTCGGACAAACAGACACAAACTTTTTTATTCTTATAGATTTTTCCTAAATATAACGGATTTTAAGATATTTAGTTTTGAAAAACAAAATAGGAAACCATTTCGAAATAGTACAAAGCAGAAACTTGATAGTCCATACCAAAATGGGTCTTATAAGATGTAACTCATGTATCAAGTTTGAAGTTGACCTTCAGATGTTCCTAATATATAACGTATTAAGTAAAAAACGCATACAGAAAGATAGACGGAAAACTAAACATTTTAGAACATTCCTTCATATATTTTTTTGTTTATTTTTGTATGAGAAATCAGATTCCGAAGTTTTTTTAAGTATTTCAGAAAAACCTTGTATATACTTCTAATACTCATCGAGGCATTAGAATATTTGTTAGAAATTAAACAGGCTCTATTGTCATAAAGGTATGAGTGAGTGATCAGAGGGGTAGCCCACGCGTGTGATCTGGGAGAAGTAGATTGAGGACAAATACTATACAGAAAACCCATAAAATTAGTCACGATTTAAGAGTTAGCTGACGTTTTTTAACTGAACTAACGGATCACTTGATCAAAAATCTCAGTAAAACAAATAAGCCAGCAAACTTCGAGAAATTTGTAGCTATTTAGAAAATGGAAGTTTAAACTGACTTTGGTGGGTCTTAAACCTGATAATAAACGTACTCAATAGCTTTGGATTAGTAGACGACAATATTTTGAAATTCTAAATAAACCACGAGACCAGGCATCGCTCGCCCAATAAACAGCAAATCACTGCTATAGGCATCGCAACAAGAGCCTTATCAGATAGAAGTAGGGTAGAATGGAGTGTTCTGGCTCAGGAGGGACAGGAGGGACACCCCCCCCCCGACCCCCCCCCCCCCCGAGGTCTCGTCTGTGACACTTTGCGAATTTTTTTTTTTTGCGAATTTTTTTTTTTTGCGAATTTTTTTTTTGCGAATTTTGTTTTTTTGCGAATACTAACCTAACCTAACCTAACCTAACCTAACCTAACCTAACCTAACCTAACCTAACCTAACCTAACCTAACCTAACCTAACCTAACCTAACGTAACGTAACCTAACCTAACCTCGGATCAGATTTCTGATTGCAGATTCTTGTTCGTCTAATCGAGCCGAGAAATTTGAGTACCCACAACGTACATTTGGACGATGTAGGGGGGGGGGGCTATCTCGGTTACCATAAGTCGGATTTGAATTCTGATTGCAGATTCTTGTTCGTCTAATCGAGCCGAGAAATTTGCATACCCACAAGGTACATTTGGACGATGTAGGGGGGGGGCTATCTCGGTTACTATAAGTCGGATTTGAATTCTGATTGCAGATTCTTATTCGTCTAGTCGAGCCGAGTCATTTGAGTACCCACATCGTACACTTTGGATGATGTTTACAAAAAAGGGGCCCGCACCACACTTTTGACCTTTTTTTTTTGCATTTTTGGATTCTCCTCGTCAAGCCGAGTATTCTCAGTACCCACATGACATACTTTGGATAATTAATACAAGAGTTGATCAGGGTAACGCTACAACCAACAGAGCTAGCCCATCAGCGCTTGCGGTCAATTGAACTACCAGTGAATGCAAATTTTAAGGAGAATATAATTGCAATGCTTTGAACATATACTGCAAAGGGAGGTGTATCGATACACCCCCCTTCAAGTACTCTGCACCGAGGCAGCTGTTCGCACAAATAACCGTCGCGTCCAGTCTACTGTCTGGGAATGCGGATGTTGTAATTTGATACCTCGACTGGAGGGTGCAGGTGTTCACACAAAAAACCGACA
This sequence comes from Allygus modestus, assembly GCA_963675035.1. Taxonomy (NCBI): domain Eukaryota; kingdom Metazoa; phylum Arthropoda; class Insecta; order Hemiptera; family Cicadellidae; genus Allygus; species Allygus modestus. The sequence goes on from OY776111.1 coordinate 288,379,867, forward strand.
AGTCGAGACCTGTCTGGGAATGCGGATGCTGTAATTTGATACCTCGATGGGAAGACGGCTGACCCTTCTAGGAACCCATAGTAGACCGCTCATATCGAGTTCCATTAGAGCAGGGTGGTCTTTACCCAAGACAGCGGTTGAGAGTTTTTGCCCCGACATTCTCCGAAATCCATTAGTGGGGAGAGTCACCCACATCACCAGCCCTCCTTCAGTTCAGTTCGAGAGTTCAGTGCGTGAAGACGTGTTAGTCCGATCCTGTTCCGTTCTACGCGATTTGTGTTAGTTGTTGATTGTCATCATTTGCGATTTGCGTAAAGCACCTTTGAACTATTTAAAACGTACGTGTTGTGCTGTACCCAAGACAGCGGTTGAGAGTCTTTGCCCCGACCTTCTCCGGAATCCATTAGTGGGGATAGTCACCCACATCACCAGCCCTCCCTCAGTTCAGTTCGAGAGTTCAGTGCGTGAAGACGTGTTAGTCCGATCCTGTTCCGTTCTACGCGATTTGTGTTAGTTGTTGATTGTCATCATTTGCGATTTGCGTAAAGCACCTTTGAACTATTTAAAACGTACGTGTTGTGCTGTACCCAAGACAGCGGTTGAGAGTCTTTGCCCCGACCTTCTCCGGAATCCATTAGTGGGGATAGTCACCCACATCACCAGCCCTCCCTCAGTTCAGTTCGAGAGTTCAGTGCGTGAAGACGTGTTAGTCCGATCCTGTTCCGTTCTACGCGATTTGTGTTAGTTGCTGATTATCATCATTTGCGATTTGCGTAAAGCACCTTTGAACTATTTAAAACGTACGTGTTGTGCTGTATTGTTTGTGATTATCAAAACTTATAATCCATATTAAAGATGAACGCCACACACGTTTGTACCATTTGTGGTTGTATTTTCGTGCGTAGAAACAATTTGGTGCAACACCACATCAGATTCCACGGCTTGAGACCACAACTACCACCACCAACACCAACGCAGCAAGGTACGTTTTTTGCGTTGCATTATTGTTTTAATCAGACCTAAATGTTAGTAATATGGGAATACGCTATGCAATATAACCGCAGAGTGATACAATTATTTTTATTTAACAGCTTTAACTATTTAGCGCGAATAGAGAACTCTTTGTTTTTTAAATTTAAAATTACATGACTATATCAATATAATTTAATTTTAATAACTTATGTTATTGCTCGCCCCATCAAGTCAAGTCATCAGAGTACCACATTACATACTTTAAAAAAGGTAAGTGTTAAACATACTTCACAATCTAATCGTTTTGTGCGTTTGCAGATGGAGAAGCTGCATGTCGAGCCACATTCGTAGACCGGGGAGCTTTAGAGCGTCACATGGAAGCGAACCACCGAGTCATTCCACCCCGGCAGGTGATTGATGCTCCGCAGACGACTGCCTATGACAACCGACACTCCGTTGAAGGTGAGAATCCACATTAAAATAACTTTTTCCCCTTGAAACTAATTACCTTTTTTATAATTATTTAACTAGGTACATGAAGAAGAATGAGACCATGACAACTGGTGTACTATTGATTTAATTGCTAGGGGGGAGATTTTCGCTCCCCCTAAAACATAATGCTTCTTTAGGGTTGGCGCAGCTCAATATTGCAGCTACATCCTTAGCTGTGAACCCAGGTTCATCAATGTAGACACACAGTACAGAAGATTACATTCCCTGTTTCAAAATTGATATTTTGATTTAACAAACTTAACTTTGAAATGTGATTCTCGAGAGAGGGGAATTTGTATCTTTAGTTATCCTAATTTGTTTTTATTTTTATTTTCAGATGAAGGACCGGGTCCTGGCCGCCACACCTGCCATGAATGCGGTCGCCGTTTCCGTCGTGAAATACACCTGCGTCGACATGTGGATTCGGTACACAGCAGAGTCCGCAGGTTCATATGCGGCACATGCGGCGTCGAATTCAAGAGGGAAGACAACCTGCGTCGACACACCATGCAATTTCACGGCAATGGTCAAGAACGAAGATTCCCTTGCGCATACTGCGGTCAGGAGTTCAAACAGCTGTTCAACAAGGACCATCATGAGCGGTTCTCTTGCCCGATCATGAAGGACCTGATCCTGAACCAAGTGGCTATGATACAGGACGAACCCCAGCCAGGTCCGAGCGCGGAGCCACAACCCGGAACGAGCACACACCAACAACCCGATGATGTTGAGATGACTGGAGCAGGACAGTCAAGCCCCGTATTCTCACTCATTCAACGGGGTTTCCGCAACCGCCTCCTAACCTACCGTCTGCAGCGACCGATGGAGAATCTCGTCACAATCGGAGAAGTGATGGCGTTGTTGATTGTGAGCCTTACAGAGTTGCTTGAGATCACCTTGGCGAAACACCGCAGCATAAAGGTCAACTTGAAGCTGGAGTGTGAGTTCAAAAATGTGCACAACAACACCTGCCTGCGCAACTTCAAGACGAAGATGACTCCACTGACGGTGACCTCGGACCTGAACCATTACATTTCAACAGCTTTTGCGAAGCTTATCAGAGAGAAGGCTGAGTGTGATCATATCGGCTCCGGGTGGACATACCTTCGCGTTCGTGATTTGGAGGTCGGTATCAACGAGTACACTCCTCTAGGTGAAGATGGTCGAGCTTGGCTCCCACTGCCTACGTCTCTGGAGAACACCAAAGCAGTCGTCAACGTATCGAACACCGATGAGCGGTGTTTTATGTATGCAGTCCTGGGAAAGTTTGTTCAAGAGAACCCCGATAGACCGGCAATGTACACCGACGATATCATCGCCCGATACGATTGGACCGGCCTTCAATTCCCCGTTGCTCTGAAGAGTATCAAGGCGTTTGAGCGGACAAACAACATCAGCATCAACGTCTATGGTATTGATCGCACGTGCGTGGGTCAGAAACCTAACGGACAACCAAAGTACCAGAACACCGTCTTTCCCTTGAAGATTTGTAGGCAGGAGCGTGAAGACCATTGTGACATTTTGTACGTGACAACGGACGGTGATAGTCACTACGCCTACATCAAAGACCTTGGCCGACTGATCCGTCCCCAACTCACAGCGCGTGTAGACAGGATATTCATCTGTAAGCGGTGCTTCGCGCACTTTGACAACCGCCCGAACAAGCTCGGTCTGACGGGTGCTCAGCGTCTGGAGGAGCACAGGCGATACTGCTCCGCTTCAGCCCCTATTCGCATGGATACGCCGAGAAAGACTGAAATCAAATTCAGCCATCCAGAGTTCACCCGACGCGAGCGTTTCACCATCTACGCGGACTTTGAGTGTGCTCTACTGCCGACCGCGGAGATGGATGAACAAGTCGACGAGCCGCACGGAGGAGTAGCCACCCACATCCACATCCCATATGCCTTTGCGTACCAGATCATCGACTCGTACGGACTTGAAGAGTTTGAGCCTCGAGTCTACTTCGGGGATGATGCGTCAAAGACATTTATGGAGATGTTGAAAACTGATGTTGAGCGATTGTGGAACTTCCTGTACGAAGCAAGAAATCTGCGCCCTGTCCTGACCCCAGCGGAAACGATGCAGTACAACTCGACAGCGAATTGCTACCTCTGTGGATCGCCATTTTCAAGAGAAGATCCAAAGGTTCGTGATCACAACCACGCGCCGCCCTACGAGTTCCGTGGCGCTGCGCACAGATCATGTAACCTACGCTACAGGGAGCAGCGAGTAGTCAACTGCTACTTCCACAACCTCTCCAACTACGACGCTCACTTCATAGTGCGGGAGTTGGCGGTCGACCCTGGTGATGTTGAGGTGTTGGCTCACACGGAAGAGCGGTACATCGCTTTCACGAAGCGGTTCCTGTTCGACCGAGCAGCGGCACCGGTTGGGATGCCAGGGCGTGGAAAAAGACAGCCAGGATTCAGAGTCAGGTTCCTCGACACCTACAGGTTCCTGGCTTTGAGCCTCGCCAGCCTCGCAGCCGCACTTCCACCAGCTCAACTCTTGGAGACGAGGAAGAGATTCCCCGAAGACCACCTCTTCGATCTAGTCCGTAGGAAAGGCGTGTTCCCGTACAACTTTGTAACGTCGAACGCCGTTTTGGAAGATACTACGGAACTGCCTCTGCAGCGAGATTTCCACAACGACCTGACCCTGGAGGACATTACGGATGCAGACTACGAGCATGCTCGCAACGTGTGGGAAACCTTCGGTTGTAGGAACCTCAAGGACTACGCCGAGAAGTACCTGCGCTGTGACATTGCGCTGTTGACTGACGTCTTTGAACGCTTCAGGGACACGTCGATGGCTGAATACGAACTAGACCCTGCACACTACTACACCCTACCGTCATACGCCTGGGATGTCATGTTAAGGACCTGTCGAGTGGAGCTTGATACGATACAGGACTTTGATATGTACCTCTTCTTCGAGCAAGGCATCAGAGGAGGTATTTCCCAGGCGATCACCAGACACGCCAAGGCCAACCATGATGGATGTCGCCCTGAAGATCGACGACCTGAAGAGCCAACGAATCACCTGCTATACTTGGACGCCAACAACCTTTACGGTTGGGCCATGTCCCAGTGTCTTCCACAGGGGCACTTCCAATGGCTCAGCCGAGAGGAGATCTCGTCCCTGGATATTGCAGCGTTGGACCCCGAAGGACCCACGGGCTACGTCTTGGAAGTTGACCTTCGCTACCCCGCCCACCTGCACGACCTTCACAAGGATCTCCCCTACTGCTGCGAGACCAAACGTCCGCCAGGAGGGAAATTCAAGAAGCTCGTTACGACTCTGGATGACAAGAAGAACTACATCTGTCATTACAGAATCCTGCAACAGGCGCTGGAAAACGGACTGGAGCTTGCGAACGTGCATCGCGTCATCTCGTTCCGTCAGTCTCGGTGGTTAGAGAGCTACATCCTAATGAACACCGAACTGAGGAAGAAGGCCACGACCAAGTTTGAACAAGACTTTTTCAAGCTTATGAACAATGCGGTCTTTGGCAAGACGATCGAGAATGTTCGCAAGCGAATGAACGCTAAACTGGTGTGTACGCCGGAGATGTTCAGGAAGTACGTGGCCAAGTCAAACTTCCTGGACCGAACCTACTTCAACGATGACGTCGCCATTGTACACATGTCGAAAGTCAATATCGTCCTGGACAAACCGCTCTACGTCGGAATGTGTGTCCTCGATCTGAGCAAGTGACTCATGTACGACTTCCTTCGAAAGATGAAGAACCGCTACGGCGATCGACTGAAGGTTGACTACATGGACACTGACAGTTTCGTGTTCGACATCCAGACTGAAGATGTTTATAAGGACATGTTGGAGCATCTGGATGATTTTGACACCAGTGCGTACCCCCGAAACCATCCCTGCTACAGCCCCGTCAACGCAAAAGTCATCGGAAAGTTCAAGGATGAAGCGAACGGTCTTCCGCTGCTCGAGTACCTCGGTCTTCGCTCAAAACTTTATTTCATGGACATTGTCGAGTTCGAGGAGAGGACCGAAGATGACGAGTTGCAGGTCATGACAGTGAAGCGCGCCAAGGGAGTCGCTAGAGGTGTTGTAAAACACAATCTAACCTCTGACGACTATCGGGAATGCCTCTTCAACGGCGTGTTGAAGAGAACCATCAACACCAGGTTCCAGTCCCGAAACCACCGCGTCTTCACAGTTCAAGTCGACAAGCTATCCTTGAGCTGTAACGATGACAAACGCTACATCCTTCCGGACGGTGTAAATACACTGCCTTGGGGGCATGTTGACGTTCCACCTCAGCCCGAAGACATCCCTCAAGACGATGAAGAGGCGGAGGATGAGGAGCGTTGAGTGGTTGTGTCATATTACCAAAGACCCTGACTTGACTTGTAAATTTCCGATTTTGCTAAATCTAGTCATTAGTTTGTATCGAGTCTCGTAAAACTTAGAAATGTGCTCCTTTTTTTGTTCTAGTCGTTAGTTTGTGTCGAGTCTCGTTTTTGCTAGCCAAACACACATGTTTAGGAGCACATACTCGATGTAAAATATATATATATAAGGTGTGTAAATAAATAGCCAAATTGTTCGTATATACATTTGTCTTTTTTTTTCTCCCCTCACATAGTCTTAAGATACTAAAGTAAAAAAAAAATTATTCAGGAATATGTTAATTCATATAAACCAGGTTCAGATATGAATGTTACTTTACAATCATTGTATGATAGGTCTGTCCCAATTTTGGGCAGACCTATAATTGTACGTTAGGTCTACCCCAAAAGTGGGATAGACCTATGAGACCTCAGGTGGTTGACAACTGTTGTTCAATTGATTTAATTACCAGGGGGGAGATTTTCGCTCCCCCTAACACATAATGGCTTAGGGGGGAGATTTTCGCTCCCCCATACTACAGGAATTGTTGAAGACTAGAATGCACCTGCTAATGTCATTGTATGATTGATCTGCCCCACTGTGGGGTAAAGGAGGCGAGGATGGTAAATAATAAGAATGTTTCTTTTTTTATTCTGAGTACACAACTAGTTTATTGATAAAAAACAAATGCAAAATTTCAAAACTCAATTGGTATACATTTGTGCAAAGAGTCTTCTGATCAGTGCATCGTTGTGGCCGACAGGAGAGTGTTCAAAGAGCTGCACAAAGTCCTTCATCTTCATGCCGTAGTGGGTGCGACAGTACAGGAATACAAGGCAGTATTGACCGCAGACCAGAGTGTTGTCACTTTGAAGGCGATGCTCGTTGTACAGGTAGCGACGAGCGTTGCGTCTCAGGAATCCTTGGTAGAATTGAAGATGTGGTGGTTGACCGTAGCTGTCAAAGAATTCAATTATTCCTCCTCCTTTGTTAAGGTAGAATGCGACCCAGTGAGTGCCGTCTTCATTGTGTGGATCAGTGTTCACAATCATAGCAGTAGATGGTGAAATATAATGGGGCAATTGATCCGCAGCATAGACACCAACATTCTGTACGGGCAGTTTAGCCATACACTTTTGTATCTCTAAGGTATTCATTCTACTGTGTCGACGCCACAGTCAGTAGTAGGAGTAGTAGTACTAGTAGCAAAACAAAAGCAGGAACTGGTATCACTCACACCATCGTCGGCGTAATCATCAGCGTCAGCGATATTTGTACTTAGATGTAACCAACTGCGTAATGTGATGCAATTGGCTAGAGCGCATCGTGTGTGAGCTGTTCTGTGGTGGCGACATCGCACTGCGTTTGTTGATAGTAGACTGTTGATTGACGATAGTGATCCGCAGCCAATATCGCTGATATCCATGACATTAGTAGTACAGTGATCCGTGATGAAATTGCAACGTACAAACTCTTTTTTCTCAGCACCTTTGACGTAGACAATCGGTCGTTTGGCGATACATGCGCGTAACTTTTCCTCTAGCACATGATACCAGATATCACCTTGGCCCCATTCCAATCCGTGACAGTGTTTTGTGAGCCAATAGCTTTCACGCAGTTTCTCTTGTGATAGGAAATCTCGACTGAATGGTGGTTTGGCGATATGATGCATTAGCAGTGTTCCACTGACCAATTCCAAGACGCACACTTCCTTCAGAATGTAGTCATTTGCATTGTCCTTGAAACATTGAAAATCCACAATAATTGGAGATGCGGAATTTTTACGCGGTACTCTGCATAAACGATCCATCTTGTGCGAATGTTGGTTGTAGACTGAGGAGGAGGACGATGACACCACCGCCGACGATCTAACCGCCAAAGTCCACAGACACGTTGCGTTAGGCAACGATAGGTTAAGTCATGCTCTGTTAAGTTAGGTTTGTTGCTGATTATACACAAAAAAAATCTGTACCTTAATGTCGGCGCGCGCAATTTAAAAATGGTATAATCATAATGCGCGCGCCGACATTAAGGTACAGATTTTTTTTGTGTATAATCAGCAACAAACCTAACTTAACAGAGCATGACTTAACCTATCGTTGCCTAACGCAACGTGTCTGTGGACTTTGGCGGTTAGATCGTCGGCGGTGGTGTCATCGTCCTCCTCCTCAGTCTACAACCAACATTCGCACAAGATGGATCGTTTATGCAGAGTACCGCGTAAAAATTCCGCATCTCCAATTATTGTGGATTTTCAATGTTTCAAGGACAATGCAAATGACTACATTCTGAAGGAAGTGTGCGTCTTGGAATTGGTCAGTGGAACACTGCTAATGCATCATATCGCCAAACCACCATTCAGTCGAGATTTCCTATCACAAGAGAAACTGCGTGAAAGCTATTGGCTCACAAAACACTGTCACGGATTGGAATGGGGCCAAGGTGATATCTGGTATCATGTGCTAGAGGAAAAGTTACGCGCATGTATCGCCAAACGACCGATTGTCTACGTCAAAGGTGCTGAGAAAAAAGAGTTTGTACGTTGCAATTTCATCACGGATCACTGTACTACTAATGTCATGGATATCAGCGATATTGGCTGCGGATCACTATCGTCAATCAACAGTCTACTATCAACAAACGCAGTGCGATGTCGCCACCACAGAACAGCTCACACACGATGCGCTCTAGCCAATTGCATCACATTACGCAGTTGGTTACATCTAAGTACAAATATCGCTGACGCTGATGATTACGCCGACGATGGTGTGAGTGATACCAGTTCCTGCTTTTGTTTTGCTACTAGTACTACTACTCCTACTACTGACTGTGGCGTCGACACAGTAGAATGAATACCTTAGAGATACAAAAGTGTATGGCTAAACTGCCCGTACAGAATGTTGGTGTCTATGCTGCGGATCAATTGCCCCATTATATTTCACCATCTACTGCTATGATTGTGAACACTGATCCACACAATGAAGACGGCACTCACTGGGTCGCATTCTACCTTAACAAAGGAGGAGGGATAATTGAATTCTTTGACAGCTACGGTCAACCACCACATCTTCAATTCTACCAAGGATTCCTGAGACGCAACGCTCGTCGCTACCTGTACAACGAGCATCGCCTTCAAAGTGACAACACTCTGGTCTGCGGTCAATACTGCCTTGTATTCCTGTACTGTCGCACCCACTACGGCATGAAGATGAAGGACTTTGTGCAGCTCTTTGAACACTCTCCTGTCGGCCACAACGATGCACTGATCAGAAGACTCTTTGCACAAATGTATACCAATTGAGTTTTGAAATTTTGCATTTGTTTTTTATCAATAAACTAGTTGTGTACTCAGAATAAAAAAAGAAACATTCTTATTATTTACCATCCTCGCCTCCTTTACCCCACAGTGGGGCAGATCAATCATACAATGACATTAGCAGGTGCATTCTAGTCTTCAACAATTCCTGTAGTATGGGGGAGCGAAAATCTCCCCCCTAAGCCATTATGTGTTAGGGGGAGCGAAAATCTCCCCCCTGGTAATTAAATCAATTGAACAACAGTTGTCAACCACCTGAGGTCTCATAGGTCTATCCCACTTTTGGGGTAGACCTAACGTACAATTATAGGTCTGCCCAAAATTGGGACAGACCTATCATACAATGATTGTAAAGTAACATTCATATCTGAACCTGGTTTATATGAATTAACATATTCCTGAATAATTTTTTTTTTACTTTAGTATCTTAAGACTATGTGAGGGGAGAAAAAAAAAGACAAATGTATATACGAACAATTTGGCTATTTATTTACACACCTTATATATATATATTTTACATCGAGTATGTGCTCCTAAACATGTGTGTTTGGCTAGCAAAAACGAGACTCGACACAAACTAACGACTAGAACAAAAAAAGGAGCACATTTCTAAGTTTTACGAGACTCGATACAAACTAATGACTAGATTTAGCAAAATCGGAAATTTACAAGTCAGGGTCTTTGGTAATATGACACAACCACTCAACGCTCCTCATCCTCCGCCTCTTCATCGTCTTGAGGGATGTCTTCGGGCTGAGGTGGAACGTCAACATGCCCCCAAGGCAGTGTATTTACACCGTCCGGAAGGATGTAGCGTTTGTCATCGTTACAGCTCAAGGATAGCTTGTCGACTTGAACTGTGAAGACGCGGTGGTTTCGGGACTGGAACCTGGTGTTGATGGTTCTCTTCAACACGCCGTTGAAGAGGCATTCCCGATAGTCGTCAGAGGTTAGATTGTGTTTTACAACACCTCTAGCGACTCCCTTGGCGCGCTTCACTGTCATGACCTGCAACTCGTCATCTTCGGTCCTCTCCTCGAACTCGACAATGTCCATGAAATAAAGTTTTGAGCGAAGACCGAGGTACTCGAGCAGCGGAAGACCGTTCGCTTCATCCTTGAACTTTCCGATGACTTTTGCGTTGACGGGGCTGTAGCAGGGATGGTTTCGGGGGTACGCACTGGTGTCAAAATCATCCAGATGCTCCAACATGTCCTTATAAACATCTTCAGTCTGGATGTCGAACACGAAACTGTCAGTGTCCATGTAGTCAACCTTCAGTCGATCGCCGTAGCGGTTCTTCATCTTTCGAAGGAAGTCGTACATGAGCCACTTGCTCAGATCGAGGACACACATTCCGACGTAGAGCGGTTTGTCCAGGACGATATTGACTTTCGACATGTGTACAATGGCGACGTCATCGTTGAAGTAGGTTCGGTCCAGGAAGTTTGACTTGGCCACGTACTTCCTGAACATCTCCGGCGTACACACCAGTTTAGCGTTCATTCGCTTGCGAACATTCTCGATCGTCTTGCCAAAGACCGCATTGTTCATAAGCTTGAAAAAGTCTTGTTCAAACTTGGTCGTGGCCTTCTTCCTCAGTTCGGTGTTCATTAGGATGTAGCTCTCTAACCACCGAGACTGACGGAACGAGATGACGCGATGCACGTTCGCAAGCTCCAGTCCGTTTTCCAGCGCCTGTTGCAGGATTCTGTAATGACAGATGTAGTTCTTCTTGTCATCCAGAGTCGTAACGAGCTTCTTGAATTTCCCTCCTGGCGGACGTTTGGTCTCGCAGCAGTAGGGGAGATCCTTGTGAAGGTCGTGCAGGTGGGCGGGGTAGCGAAGGTCAACTTCCAAGACGTAGCCCGTGGGTCCTTCGGGGTCCAACGCTGCAATATCCAGGGACGAGATCTCCTCTCGGCTGAGCCATTGGAAGTGCCCCTGTGGAAGACACTGGGACATGGCCCAACCGTAAAGGTTGTTGGCGTCCAAGTATAGCAGGTGATTCGTTGGCTCTTCAGGTCGTCGATCTTCAGGGCGACATCCATCATGGTTGGCCTTGGCGTGTCTGGTGATCGCCTGGGAAATACCTCCTCTGATGCCTTGCTCGAAGAAGAGGTACATATCAAAGTCCTGTATCGTATCAAGCTCCACTCGACAGGTCCTTAACATGACATCCCAGGCGTATGACGGTAGGGTGTAGTAGTGTGCAGGGTCTAGTTCGTATTCAGCCATCGACGTGTCCCTGAAGCGTTCAAAGACGTCAGTCAACAGCGCAATGTCACAGCGCAGGTACTTCTCGGCGTAGTCCTTGAGGTTCCTACAACCGAAGGTTTCCCACACGTTGCGAGCATGCTCGTAGTCTGCATCCGTAATGTCCTCCAGGGTCAGGTCGTTGTGGAAATCTCGCTGCAGAGGCAGTTCCGTAGTATCTTCCAAAACGGCGTTCGACGTTACAAAGTTGTACGGGAACACGCCTTTCCTACGGACTAGATCGAAGAGGTGGTCTTCGGGGAATCTCTTCCTCGTCTCCAAGAGTTGAGCTGGTGGAAGTGCGGCTGCGAGGCTGGCGAGGCTCAAAGCCAGGAACCTGTAGGTGTCGAGGAACCTGACTCTGAATCCTGGCTGTCTTTTTCCACGCCCTGGCATCCCAACCGGTGCCGCTGCTCGGTCGAACAGGAACCGCTTCGTGAAAGCGATGTACCGCTCTTCCGTGTGAGCCAACACCTCAACATCACCAGGGTCGACCGCCAACTCCCGCACTATGAAGTGAGCGTCGTAGTTGGAGAGGTTGTGGAAGTAGCAGTTGACTACTCGCTGCTCCCTGTAGCGTAGGTTACATGATCTGTGCGCAGCGCCACGGAACTCGTAGGGCGGCGCGTGGTTGTGATCACGAACCTTTGGATCTTCTCTTGAAAATGGCGATCCACAGAGGTAGCAATTCGCTGTCGAGTTGTACTGCATCGTTTCCGCTGGGGTCAGGACAGGGCGCAGATTTCTTGCTTCGTACAGGAAGTTCCACAATCGCTCAACATCAGTTTTCAACATCTCCATAAATGTCTTTGACGCATCATCCCCGAAGTAGACTCGAGGCTCAAACTCTTCAAGTCCGTACGAGTCGATGATCTGGTACGCAAAGGCATATGGGATGTGGATGTGGGTGGCTACTCCTCCGTGCGGCTCGTCGACTTGTTCATCCATCTCCGCGGTCGGCAGTAGAGCACACTCAAAGTCCGCGTAGATGGTGAAACGCTCGCGTCGGGTGAACTCTGGATGGCTGAATTTGATTTCAGTCTTTCTCGGCGTATCCATGCGAATAGGGGCTGAAGCGGAGCAGTATCGCCTGTGCTCCTCCAGACGCTGAGCACCCGTCAGACCGAGCTTGTTCGGGCGGTTGTCAAAGTGCGCGAAGCACCGCTTACAGATGAATATCCTGTCTACACGCGCTGTGAGTTGGGGACGGATCAGTCGGCCAAGGTCTTTGATGTAGGCGTAGTGACTATCACCGTCCGTTGTCACGTACAAAATGTCACAATGGTCTTCACGCTCCTGCCTACAAATCTTCAAGGGAAAGACGGTGTTCTGGTACTTTGGTTGTCCGTTAGGTTTCTGACCCACGCACGTGCGATCAATACCATAGACGTTGATGCTGATGTTGTTTGTCCGCTCAAACGCCTTGATACTCTTCAGAGCAACGGGGAATTGAAGGCCGGTCCAATCGTATCGGGCGATGATATCGTCGGTGTACATTGCCGGTCTATCGGGGTTCTCTTGAACAAACTTTCCCAGGACTGCATACATAAAACACCGCTCATCGGTGTTCGATACGTTGACGACTGCTTTGGTGTTCTCCAGAGACGTAGGCAGTGGGAGCCAAGCTCGACCATCTTCACCTAGAGGAGTGTACTCGTTGATACCGACCTCCAAATCACGAACGCGAAGGTATGTCCACCCGGAGCCGATATGATCACACTCAGCCTTCTCTCTGATAAGCTTCGCAAAAGCTGTTGAAATGTAATGGTTCAGGTCCGAGGTCACCGTCAGTGGAGTCATCTTCGTCTTGAAGTTGCGCAGGCAGGTGTTGTTGTGCACATTTTTGAACTCACACTCCAGCTTCAAGTTGACCTTTATGCTGCGGTGTTTCGCCAAGGTGATCTCAAGCAACTCTGTAAGGCTCACAATCAACAACGCCATCACTTCTCCGATTGTGACGAGATTCTCCATCGGTCGCTGCAGACGGTAGGTTAGGAGGCGGTTGCGGAAACCCCGTTGAATGAGTGAGAATACGGGGCTTGACTGTCCTGCTCCAGTCATCTCAACATCATCGGGTTGTTGGTGTGTGCTCGTTCCGGGTTGTGGCTCCGCGCTCGGACCTGGCTGGGGTTCGTCCTGTATCATAGCCACTTGGTTCAGGATCAGGTCCTTCATGATCGGGCAAGAGAACCGCTCATGATGGTCCTTGTTGAACAGCTGTTTGAACTCCTGACCGCAGTATGCGCAAGGGAATCTTCGTTCTTGACCATTGCCGTGAAATTGCATGGTGTGTCGACGCAGGTTGTCTTCCCTCTTGAATTCGACGCCGCATGTGCCGCATATGAACCTGCGGACTCTGCTGTGTACCGAATCCACATGTCGACGCAGGTGTATTTCACGACGGAAACGGCGACCGCATTCATGGCAGGTGTGGCGGCCAGGACCCGGTCCTTCATCTGAAAATAAAAATAAAAACAAATTAGGATAACTAAAGATACAAATTCCCCTCTCTCGAGAATCACATTTCAAAGTTAAGTTTGTTAAATCAAAATATCAATTTTGAAACAGGGAATGTAATCTTCTGTACTGTGTGTCTACATTGATGAACCTGGGTTCACAGCTAAGGATGTAGCTGCAATATTGAGCTGCGCCAACCCTAAAGAAGCATTATGTTTTAGGGGGAGCGAAAATCTCCCCCCTAGCAATTAAATCAATAGTACACCAGTTGTCATGGTCTCATTCTTCTTCATGTACCTAGTTAAATAATTATAAAAAAGGTAATTAGTTTCAAGGGGAAAAAGTTATTTTAATGTGGATTCTCACCTTCAACGGAGTGTCGGTTGTCATAGGCAGTCGTCTGCGGAGCATCAATCACCTGCCGGGGTGGAATGACTCGGTGGTTCGCTTCCATGTGACGCTCTAAAGCTCCCCGGTCTACGAATGTGGCTCGACATGCAGCTTCTCCATCTGCAAACGCACAAAACGATTAGATTGTGAAGTATGTTTAACACTTACCTTTTTTAAAGTATGTAATGTGGTACTCTGATGACTTGACTTGATGGGGCGAGCAATAACATAAGTTATTAAAATTAAATTATATTGATATAGTCATGTAATTTTAAATTTAAAAAACAAAGAGTTCTCTATTCGCGCTAAATAGTTAAAGCTGTTAAATAAAAATAATTGTATCACTCTGCGGTTATATTGCATAGCGTATTCCCATATTACTAACATTTAGGTCTGATTAAAACAATAATGCAACGCAAAAAACGTACCTTGCTGCGTTGGTGTTGGTGGTGGTAGTTGTGGTCTCAAGCCGTGGAATCTGATGTGGTGTTGCACCAAATTGTTTCTACGCACGAAAATACAACCACAAATGGTACAAACGTGTGTGGCGTTCATCTTTAATATGGATTATAAGTTTTGATAATCACAAACAATACAGCACAACACGTACGTTTTAAATAGTTCAAAGGTGCTTTACGCAAATCGCAAATGATGATAATCAGCAACTAACACAAATCGCGTAGAACGGAACAGGATCGGACTAACACGTCTTCACGCACTGAACTCTCGAACTGAACTGAGGGAGGGCTGGTGATGTGGGTGACTATCCCCACTAATGGATTCCGGAGAAGGTCGGGGCAAAGACTCTCAACCGCTGTCTTGGGTACAGCACAACACGTACGTTTTAAATAGTTCAAAGGTGCTTTACGCAAATCGCAAATGATGACAATCAACAACTAACACAAATCGCGTAGAACGGAACAGGATCGGACTAACACGTCTTCACGCACTGAACTCTCGAACTGAACTGAGGGAGGGCTGGTGATGTGGGTGACTATCCCCACTAATGGATTCCGGAGAAGGTCGGGGCAAAGACTCTCAACCGCTGTCTTGGGTACAGCACAACACGTACGTTTTAAATAGTTCAAAGGTGCTTTACGCAAATCGCAAATGATGACAATCAACAACTAACACAAATCGCGTAGAACGGAACAGGATCGGACTAACACGTCTTCACGCACTGAACTCTCGAACTGAACTGAAGGAGGGCTGGTGATGTGGGTGACTCTCCCCACTAATGGATTTCGGAGAATGTCGGGGCAAAAACTCTCAACCGCTGTCTTGGGTAAAGACCACCCTGCTCTAATGGAACTCGATATGAGCGGTCTACTATGGGTTCCTAGAAGGGTCAGCCGTCTTCCCATCGAGGTATCAAATTACAGCATCCGCATTCCCAGACAGGTCTCGACTTGTCGGTTTTTTGTGTGAACACCTGCACCCTCCAGTCGAGGTATCAAATTACAACATCCGCATTCCCAGACAGTAGACTGGACGCGACGGTTATTTGTGCGAACAGCTGCCTCGGTGCAGAGTACTTGAAGGGGGGTGTATCGATACACCTCCCTTTGCAGTATATGTTCAAAGCATTGCAATTATATTCTCCTTAAAATTTGCATTCACTGGTAGTTCAATTGACCGCAAGCGCTGATGGGCTAGCTCTGTTGGTTGTAGCGTTACCCTGATCAACTCTTGTATTAATTATCCAAAGTATGTCATGTGGGTACTGAGAATACTCGGCTTGACGAGGAGAATCCAAAAATGCAAAAAAAAAAGGTCAAAAGTGTGGTGTGGGCCCCTTTTTTGTAAACATCATCCAAAGTGTACGATGTGGGTACTCAAATGACTCGGCTCGACTAGACGAATAAGAATCTGCAATCAGAATTCAAATCCGACTTATGGTAACCGAGATAGCCCCCCCCCCCCTACATCGTCCAAATGTACCTTGTGGGTATGCAAATTTCTCGGCTCGATTAGACGAACAAGAATCTGCAATCAGAATTCAAATCCGACTTATGGTAACCGAGATAGCCCCCCCCCTACATCGTCCAAATGTACGTTGTGGGTACTCAAATTTCTCGGCTCGATTAGACGAACAAGAATCTGCAATCAGAAATCTGATCCGAGGTTAGGTTAGGTTACGTTACGTTAGGTTAGGTTAGGTTAGGTTAGGTTAGGTTAGGTTAGGTTAGGTTAGGTTAGGTTAGGTTAGGTTAGGTTAGGTTAGGTTAGGTTAGGTTAGGTTAGTATTCGCAAAAAAACAAAATTCGCAAAAAAAAAAATTCGCAAAAAAAAAAAATTCGCAAAGTGTCACAGACGAGACCTCGGGGGGGGGGGGTCGGGGGGGGGGTGTCCCTCCTGTCCCTCCTGAGCCGAACACTCCATTCTACCCTACTGATAGATGTAATGGCCGTAACAAGGCGGCGCTTTCCATTCGTGTTGTAATTGTTGTCACCTTTATTGACACCGACTGGTCTTTCTCACACTGTTGACTTTTACTGAGGACTTTACACTATCTTAACAACTGTTCGGAATAGACAGTAACTCGAGTTCGTTAGTCAATAACAGGTGTCATGTTAGATTTTTTAATGTAAACAATTTAATAATAGAAAGTAACAATTAAAATATGAGTTGTTTTTTATATTTAAATGGTATTTACAACTACAGTATATTGTGACTAGACGAGCGTTTTATGAAACGTGCATATACATTTCGTATTTGCTCAACGAGTCTGGGTCATTTCGTATTTGGGTCAATGTGGTTGGACGTAATTTCATCGCCATTCCGGGTTAAATCACGAACCATCTGTTCTTCCTATGTCTTAGTGTTCTTTATGCATCGATACCGACTCTTATTGTGTTCTCGGCTTTCACCAGCCTGTGGTGTTGGCAGCGCCGTAGACTGTTGGAGGCGCTCCGAGGGCGGACCATCCAACACCGGCATCGATCATCATTGGTGCCTCTGGCAACGCAGCATCGCAGCATCGCAGCATCGCAGCATCGCAGCTCTGAAACCGTCACGTCTGGTGAACAGCTATGCCATCCAACTACATTAAATATAGTGGTACCACATTATTCATTTAAAGAATGCAATTGTAATTCCCAAACTCGTTATATTTTACCATAGCTTTTCTTAACGTCTACCAATCCCTCATTCCCAACCACACTTCAGAAACGCTATTCAGCTACTCTCTGAGTTCCAGTAAAGATAAGCTAAAATCATGCGAAGTGGATTAACCTCCTATCTTTCATGGCTCTGTTAAAAATTCACTATATGATGTATAGTTGATTACTCATTGCAGTAACACGGTCACAGGGCTCAAACGGAGCTCAGACAATGAATACACCAGAGGAGAATCGCTGGACGGGAGTAGTTTCTTGAATCACCGCCAGAAAGCGCTGGCATCGCAAACAAACGGAATACAAACAAAATAACATTAATAACCGGGTTTCTATGCATTAAGTGAAAAATAGTCGACCAGAATATCACAGTTTGCTATGATAACCCAACCAAAAAAAATATTTCCTGGAAATAAATTCTGGTTGATTATTGGTAATGGGGATTGTCATGTTTACTCATTACGTTAAGAAGTGTGAATTAGGTCAGATTTAATAATAATAAGATTTAATAATAATAAAGACTAAGGTCCCGTATGTCGATTTTTGTTTATTTGTTCATCCCAGGTACCGTACCAAACCAAAATCAAAATACGGTACTGCACTATATTATAAACCTACCCATTCCAATTCCCACCAACCAACCGTGTCTGTTAATTATCATTTTAAAAACTCCCAAATAAATAAATCAACATTTTACAAATGCATTTTTTTATAGTACAAAACCAAACTTACATTGACAAACTGTTTTTAAACTTCGACAAATAAATTAAGTGATCAAATTTAAATCCGGGACTGCATAATCGAAACTTGACGTATTATACCCTAAATTACCAAATAATTGGATTGAGTGAACGAAGTGAGGGAAAATCCTTATACATAACTTTACTGCTTGGACTGGTAAGAGAATCAACTCAAACTGGCGCGTCTGTGACCAATATAACTCAAAAACGCCTCTACAGATCCACTTCAAACTTTAGAGATAGATTCTATAGTACGAATCTCGGTCGAGTTGGTTATTGGGAATATTTGGTTAAGTAATAATAAAATTATCTTTAAAAAAAATCTATTTTTTATCCCATAAGATTAACATTGAGAGCCATTTTAGTGGTTCTTGAATCGTTGATATTTAGCCAACGTCTATGTTTCAACTATAGAGTAACGTAAGTATTGTCATAGATTCACTACAGAACTGTAGTTATTCATGTTCATGTTGACTAGAAAAAAAACATCTTTTCGTAACTTGAAACGTAAAAACTAAGGTTTAAATATCATTAGCTTTTAAAAGTTTTATGACTATTTTATTTTATACTAATTAAAATATGCATTATTATTTTTAATACAATTATAATAAATAACTTTATTGGTACCGTACTCTATGTAAAAAAATAAGGCCGAGCGCTGGACTATGGGACTTTGACCTCTCCAGACTCCAGACGACAAAATAACTTAAAGGAAAGATGTCAGTCAACAAGAAAAGTATTAAAGTGATAAATCTCCTTCTTACGTGATTAAAGTGATTAAACGCTAATATATGTAATTATTTACAGCATAATTTCCACTCATTAACAGTATAAAGTCTTAATTTGTTCAAAAAACGATTACCTCTCTAATAAAACGTAAGTTACCAAATAAAATTAGATGTTTTGGTTATTTATTTATCTATTGACGGCTATCACCAATGCAACTTTACAATATGACAATAATTAACATTTGTAAGAACAGAATGAAGAACAAACTAGAGCTACCTATACATCGTGCTTTTAACTATGATGATATGTTATTAAGATTTAATGTGCCACATTGGTTTTCACCATATTCTGGGTCTAGCCTATTTCCTTTTTGTCAGATTGAAAACTTAAGTTTAATATACAATTATTTTCCTACAAAAATGAAAATTGCATTACCAGAATCACCCTAGACCTCGTGCGGATCTTCGTGAAGCCTGGGTGTTATTGTTAAAAGTGGTTTAAACCGGTTTTTTTAGGGGGGGAGGGGGGTAGCGATTGATATCAATTCTTAGACTATTGACTAAAAAAATCGCTTGTGAGAATCATCTGTTACGTGCCAAACCAAAAACATTGCAAACGCGAAGCGATTGTTAAGCAAAGATCGTATATAGGTTAAGTCTGTCCCACACATCTCGCGAACAGGCCTAAACATTCGACCGAACATCCTCCCGAATGTTCACTGAATATTCCGTCCCATATTCTTGCTACCAGTACACAATGGCCCAACAAAAGTTAACTAAAGAGTGCGCGATAGTTTACTCCGTGTGCTCGTGTATGTTCGGGATAGTTCGCCTCGCCATGATTCGTGTTTGCATGTGCTCCGTTTTTGTCAGGTTTTT
Organism: Allygus modestus; assembly: GCA_963675035.1. Taxonomy (NCBI): domain Eukaryota; kingdom Metazoa; phylum Arthropoda; class Insecta; order Hemiptera; family Cicadellidae; genus Allygus; species Allygus modestus. Next base: position 288,399,578 of record OY776111.1, read on the forward strand.
GGCACGAATCAAAGGTGACGAGTGGAAGCGAATGGGCGAGCATGGTATTGCATGGTATTGGGCGAGCGTGTACTGGTTAGTTCATTGAGCACATTCGTTTAATTTGGTGCAAAATTCGTTGTTGCGACTCGTTCCGATTGTGGAGAATTCGAGCGAATCATTCGGCGATAGTGTACTGATGCTAAAGAGTTTGTACAGCTCCCACACTTCTCGGGATTACTCCAAACATTCGGAGTTCGGCCGTATATGTGTTCGGGCGTATTCGCGAGAAGTGCGGGACAGCATTTATTGATTAGGCCTAACACAAATCATTTTAATTTGCCTTCAACCTAGCGAGTTCACTGCTGCGTCATATGTTTAAACATTAGTTTAATAGTAAAAATATTAAAATTACAAATAAACAATCAGCAACAGCAATAAACTTTTTTAAGACTAAAAAACAGCTGATCGTACAAGAACTATACTGCTTACACCAGAAAAAAACAGTTCAACGGCTTGTGTTGACGATTCCATGTGAAAAAAAAACTCAAGAAGCCTAATGTAATAATTTACAATTTGTTAATTTGTAACTTGACATAATTTAAAACACAACATTCAAAAACATAAAGAGTGTATTGTCAATTATGGTTTGAATACCATCCTCGTTTTTATCAAGACTGTCATAAAAACTTAATTACTATACGTTCACCCAGTAAAATATATTTAATATTACATAGCCAAATTTTTTCCGCAGGAATAGTATTACGACATATATGGTATTGTGATCTTCCCCTCCAACGCTGATCCCCCCCTCCCCCCACTCTTCTGCTGGCACCCCCTACTGCTACCCCTACTTACTTACTACCCCTACCCCTACTACTAGCTACCCCTACTTCACGAAGAACCGCACGAGGTCTTCAAAGTGTTTATTCAAACTCAATAAGGCAATAAGGCAAACTCAATAAGTTTGGTCCTTTTTGGAGGTTAATATTTGTAAGGTATGCCTATCTTCCACACACCACTGTTTTAATCAATTTTTGTCTAAATTTCTTCATTTTTATCTAAAATAAACATTTCCTAAAATTGTTCCGTAAAGTAAATCTTAGTCTCTGGATAATTGTGCCTTTTGGCACAAGTTCATCCTAGGCCTACTTTTACATTGAGAATGAACAATTTTATTGAACTAACCTGATATAAATTTACCTCTAGAGTTTGGAAATCACATTTGTTTTAGCCAGAAACAAGGGTAAAGTGATACAAATTTTAAATCCAAAATAGGCTGTGACTTTTGTTTAGCTTACATTTAATTTACCCAGGCGAATCCGTTATGGTTTCGATCTTACTCGGCTTGGGTATACTTTCATAAGTGGAACAAAATAACTAATAATAATAATAATAATAATAATAATTGTTCGATAGGCTACGGTATATTAAGTAGGTTGATATTTTTAACACTGATTAATATTTAATAGCTTGTATGGCTTTTGGGGTGTGGGAAAAAGTCCCCGTATTATTTTTACAGCAAAAAAATTAAACTTGAGATAGTTAATAATATAAAACATAAGTGGAATTATAATACACCGTTACTTAAAAAGAATGTGATCATAATGTTTTTGGAAACTTAAATGCTACACAGCGTCTGTAATCATCAATATATTTAACTAGCTGGCCCAACAGACGTTGTCCTGTCCTAATGTCATTGAACTTGTTTTATTTAAAATACTTGTTCATTTTCAAGATAAGCTTGTTCGCTTCACTAACTCGCTTCCCGGATTAGCTCATTCGCTATGCTCACTTAAATATAGAAATACCCCCGTTGCAGCAAACCTGCATACTCAGGGAATTTCAAATCCAGAATAAATGTCATAAAACCACATAAAGCCGCAAACCAAGTTGCATAAAAATATATTCATAAATAAGCGATATTTATACAATTTTAATTATCCTCCATAAGAATAACATTGGGGATAAGTATGTAGCTTTGCTGAAACAAGGATCACAAACAATTGGTATTTATGCACACATAAATATAATTCAACTAAGTGAAGCCACATACCAAGTTTGATCAATATTCATTCATAAATAAGCGATTTATACAATTTTAATTAGTCTCCATAAGAATAACATGGGGGATGAGTACGCAGGTTTGCTGCAAAAAGGCACACAAAAATGGGTTTTTATGTGAACATCAATATAACTCAACTAGGTGAAGCCACATACCAAGTTTTATTATTTTATGTTCATAATTAAGGGATACGTTATATTTGACTTATTCTCCATAAGAATAACATGGGGCCTGAGTACGCAGGTTTGCTGCTACAGGAACAATCCTTAAAAATTGTTTTTTTTGTGCAAGTAACAATAGAACACAACCAGATGAAGCTGTAAACCAAGTTTCGTTAGTATACGTTCATAAATAAGCCAGATATAATGCTTTTCTTATTCTGCTTAAGAATAACATTGGACAACGTACTGTGTTTAGCACTTTCAATATCTCTGTAACAAACTGATGTAGAGAAATGATCAAAACACCAAATTGTGTGTTTTTTTAAGCTGAATCCAATGGTCAAAACTAAAATTTTATTTCAATAAATATTATATGCAAAAACTTCAAAAAACCATTTTTGGGGTACAAAACTCCCCAAAATACCACTTCGGATGGGGCGATCTATCTGGTTTTCGAACTTAAATTCATAAATGCAGCTTTACACGTTTGTACCAAATTTCATTAAAATCGGACCTTTTTACGAGAGTTATCGCACCCACGGACACACACACGCGCGAGCGCGCGCGCACACACACACACACACACACACACACACACACAGACACAGACACACACACACACAAATATATATATATATATATATATATATATATATATTAATTTTACTATCATTATGAGAACCTTATTTAGTTACCCTTATTTAGTTTCATAATTTACATTTTGACGACTAGTTTCGGTCTATTAAGCCATTTTCAAGTCAAAATATCAATAACCTTAAAAACTAAAACAAAACATGTAAATTGAAATTAACATATGGATCAAATTTTGTATACAGTAGTGTAGTGATTTGCATATGCTTTTGGATTTTTTTCTCTTTATATATGTTGGTTCTTATTTCTTAATTTTTATTTGTTTTATCTTCGCAAATATTGCATTTTCAAGGTTCAAGTGAGTAGTGTTTAGTAGTTTTTGTAGGCACTTTTTATTATTCAAATATATCCATAAATCTTCTTTTACGTTTAGTTTTTCTTTATTATTTTCATACTCAAGTATTTTTAAATTGTCTTCTATTTTGGTGTAGTTGTGATTTGCTTTTAAAAGGTGGTCTGCATAGTTGGATTTCATTGTTGTAAGGTTTCTTGACTTATATGCTTGGACATGTTCCTTAAATCTTATATTAAAACTTATTTTTGTTTGTCCTATGTAAAAGCTCTCACAGTTACCGCAATTTATTTGGTAAATTCCTGATTTGTTGTAATCATTTGATTTTTGATTCGTTGTTCTTGTAGTTTTGTTATTAGTGAATTTCCTATGGAAAGTGAACTATTAACCCGCACGGTGAAACTTAAGCCCGGGACCACCATAGAAGTTCCTAACGTGACCCCCTGAACACGCTTTAGGGGTTCGTTCAAAATGTTTTATATATATGTACTAGCTATGTGTAGGCACTCTAGCGGTCGGATTTTTTGTCCGATTTACTTCAAATTTGGTAGGGACGTTCCTTTCTATAATCAGTTGGACAAGTTCGTTGGGAAAAACAATCGGAAAACTCTAAACCACTTTTTTGGGGATTAATCTTTCAAATTTGGAGTTTTTGGGCCCAAAAAGGGTCAGAAAAGCCCCTAATGTGAAATTAACTAATGTAAAAAGATGGTAATTAGTGTGGCGAAACTTTTAAGCCCTCTCTCGTCATTCTAGCATATATATATTTACGGAGTTATTAAAGGAAATGTGTAAACCTAACACAGTACGTTGTCTTATGGGGGTTTTACATAAGAAAAGCCTGTTAATTTTTTGGTGTACTTTTATCATCCACAACAACCTCATGCCTACTTTAAAGCCTGACTGGACGTTCTCCTAACCTTATAATGCGCAAAATTGTATTCCCAGTATTGCAGGTAAATAGAACCAGGAGTATCAAAACAGGCAAAAAATCAATATTTTCAGATTTGAATAAAAATTGGAATAATTGTATGTTTTTAACTGATTTTGAGTTTTTATAGTTTTTTATGTGGAAATTCACTTCCCTCACGTCAGCGTGCTGCGTGCGAACTCGTTTATCATTTTCAAGGAATTGTTTTTTGTCTTGTAGGCTATTTTGAATTTTGAATTCTTAAATGTTTGTCTAAATGCCTTGTTCATTACAGTATTATGTGGCAAACAAATATATTTCCAATCTTGATTTTTTCTTGTATTTTCTTCTATTTTCAGATTTTTGTTTTCTTTTGTATAATTTTATCAATCATCATTGGGTTGTACCCTTTTTTTATAGCTAGGTATTTGATTGTATCTTTTTCTCTTTTAAAATCTTTTCTTTCCATTGGTACTTTTAACAATCTATAAATCATCGAGTGAAAGGTGGCCATTTTGTGTTGCCATGGGTGGTTTGAGTCAACTGGTATTATTACATCAGTGGTCGTCGGTTTTCTGTATATCTTAAATTTATGTTTGCCATTTTCTTTTTTAATAGTTATATCTAAAAAGTTTATTTCATTAATTGGTACTTCGGATGTAAGTTTGATTTTGTTTGACAGTGAGTATATATATATATATATATATATATATATATATATATATATATATATATATATATATATATATATATATACAGTTTCGAACGAATGGTGTTTTTGGGGTCTGGGGACCTCAAAACGAAAAGTTATCATGGTCCCAGTCATAGGTCTTACCAAGCCGACTACGGTAATAGCTTCTTCCCTATAGGGGAAATTCGCTATAAGATAGGCATTTGGATGGCCAAAAGCTTGTACACTTACTGACTAGTTGAAGAACAAGGTTTTATTGATGTTATAGCAGAAGCTGTCCCACTGTACAGACTTCCTTCTCGGAATACATTTTCCAGGAAAATAATTCCATGTTAATTTGAAGAGAAAATATTTCAATTTTGAGTGAAATTCAGACAGATCTAGACAAGGTTGAATCGATAGCATTCACTTCAGATTTATGGACCTCAGAGTAAAATGACTTATACATTTCCTTAACTTTACATTATACGTCTCCAGACTTCCATCTAAAAAAGTTTTGTTTGTGAAATGAGTTGCTCGAAGGAATTCATGATCTCAGCCATATAGAGAAGCTGATATCAATGACTACCGAATTGAGTCTCCACAATGTTACGATTCCTATTCATGGGGGTTCGGACAGTGCCAAAAATATCTCAAATGTCATGAAGCATCTGGAATGGAACCACATCCCATGCTTTGCACATGCTCTGCAGCTTGCCCTTGCTGATGCAAAAAAGAACACTGCTGGCATGTCAGTTATGTTAGCCAAAGCTGGGGCTATAGTAGGCCATTACAAGAGAAGTCCTACTGCCCAACAACGGCTTCATGTATATCAGAAAAGTCTGTGAAATCCGAAATTCAATATGCTGACTAGGCTAATACAGAAATATACCCCGATCGCAGCAAACCTGCATACTCAGCGAATTTCCAATGGAGATATAAATGTCTTAATGCTACATAAAGCCACTTACCAAGTTTCATAAAAATATATTCACAACTAAGCTATATATACAATTTTAATTAATTATTCTCCATCAGAATAACATTGGGACTGAGTACGCAGGTTTGCTGCAACAAGGAACACAAAAATGGGTTTTTACGCTAATATCAATAGAACATAACTAGGTGAAGTCGTATACCAGTTTTTATTCTTTTATGTTCATAACTAAGAGAGACATAGCATTTAATTATTCCCCCTAAGAATAACATGGCGGGTGAGTACAGAGGTTTGCTGCTACGGGAGCCTTTGGCAAAAAATTACTTTTTTCAACAAATATCAATAGACCACAACCAGATGAAGCCGTATACCAAGTTTCGTCTGTATATGTTAATAAATAAGCGAGATATAAAATTTGTCTTTTCCTCCATAAGAATAACATTAGACAACGTACTGTGTTTAGTATTTTCGATATCTCGGTAACTAATTGATGTAGAGGAATGATAAAAATACTAAATTGTGTGTTTTTTTAAGCTGAATCCAATGGTAAAAACTAATATTTGACTATTTCAAAAATTCTATGTAAAACATTCTTAAAACCCATTTGTGGGGTACAAAACTCCCCCAAAATGCCCCTTCGGATAAAGCAATCTGGTTGGTTTTCGAACTTTAAGTCATAAATGTTGCTTTACACATTTATACCAAATTTCATCAAAATCGGATCATTTTTACGAGAGTTATCGTGCTCACGAACACATACACACACATACACACACACACACACACACACACACACACACACACACACACACACACACACACACACACACACACACACACACACACACACACACACACACACACACACACACACATAGTTTCGAACGAATGGTGTTTTTGGGGTCTGGGGACGTCAAAACGAAAAGTTATCATGGTCCCGGGCCTAGGTCTTACCATGCCGACTACGGTAATAGCTTCTTCCCTATAGGGGAAATTCGCTAAAAAGAGTTTGAGTTGCCATTGAAGTACTTTTTTATTTCCAAAATGAGTGTTTCCATTCAAGTGGTTTTTTATTTCATAATCAACATATGTTTATGCCTTTCAAGTAGGGGCCTATGTTTACAGCTGCTTGGTGTAACTAACTGAACTTAGATCAAATCAATGGGAACTTTGAAGACCTGCGGGGCAGAGCTCTTAGGTCGGATTAAAAATTATCTTTATAAGAACCTTGTCCTGACATAAACGAACTCAACAAAAAAGAATTATTCAATTCGGTCCACTAATTCTCAAGTGATGGCGTGACCAAGGGAAATAGGGATCCATTTTAGCTAATTTTCCCTATAGGGAAGAAGCTATTACCGTAGTCGGCATGGTAAGACCTAGGCCCGTGACCATGATAACTTTTCGTTTTGAGGTCCCCAGATGCCAAAAACACCATTCGTTCGAAACTGTAGATATATATATGTGTGTGTGTGTGTGTGTGTGTGTGTGTGTCCGTGAGCACGATAACTCTCGTAAAATTCATCTGATTTTGACGAAATTTGGTATAAACATGTAAAGCAACATTTATGACTTTAAGTTCGAAAACCAGACAGATCGATCTATCGGGAGGGGTATTTTGGGGGGGTTTGTATCCCAAAAATGGGTTTTTTGAGCTTTTTACATATCATCGTTGAAAAGTCAAATTTTAGTTTTTTCCAATGGAATCAGATTAGAAAGAAGCACAATTTGGTGTTTTGATCATTGCTCCACGTCAAATGGTTACAGAGGTATTGAAAAGTGCTAAACACAGTATGTTGTTCAATGTTATTCTTACGTAGAATAAGATAAATTGTATATCTCGCTTATTTATGTATTTTTCCTGATGAAACTTGTTATATTGCTTCATATCGTTGTGGTCTATTGATATTTGCACTAAAAAACATTTTTCGGCCGATAGTTCCCGTAGCAGCAAACCTGCGTACTCAGCCCCATGTTATTCTTATGGAGAATAAGTAACGTGTTATATCTCTTAATTATGAACATAAATTAATAAAATTTGGTATGTGGCTTTACCTACTTGAGATATATTTATATTTGTATAAAACCCCATTTTTTGTGTTCCTTGCTTCAGCAAACCTGCATACTCAGCAGCCATGTTATTCTTATGGAGAATAATTAAAATCTCATAAATCGTTTATTTATGAATGTATATTGATGAAACTTGATATGTGGCTTTATGTGGTATTAAGATACATATATATGCATTGAAAATTCGCTGAGTATGCAGGTTTGCTGCTACGGGGGTATTTATATATTATGATGTATAAAAATGTTGAACCTTGACACAATGACTGGTGGGTTCTAAGAAGTGGGTCAAAGAGTTTTAATTACTAGATTATATTTAACATTAGATACTACTTTTCCTTTCTTTTTAAAATAAGGCAATTTATTCTTCTTAAAAACAAATTGACTGATTTAAGCCTTATTGTTTTTAAGTTCTGCATTTATAGGCTATATATTTGAACAACAGTATGAAGCTACAATAACAATAGAAGGCCTGGGGGGCATAGCCCCCCCCCCCAGTAAGGTTAATGTGTTACATTAAAACCTCTGGATTAGAGTTTAAAATATTTAGGCATTCATAACCAATTGACTGATTTTAAAACGTATTGTTCATCAAGTTCTGTATTTATACTTATATATTTTTACAGCAATATTAAGCTACAATAAAATAACAATCCTCCAGTGGGACCAAAGTGTAAATAACTACTTTTAAACCACGTGCTCTCACTGATTGGGGACCTTTATTGTCGCCAACATATTATATTTTATCAAAATCTTCAGCTAATATTATTATAGCCTATTGATGATACAGCCCTCAGTGAGACTGAGGGGTGAGTAACTACTTAATATGCACTTTGTCTGACTGATTGACAGATTTCAGGCCTCATTGTTTGTCATGTTCTGGATTTGTATGTCATTGTCAAGCTGCAGTTATAATGGGGGGACCATGAGGTATATTGTCAACTGAAACATTTTTGGTTGTATTTTGAACTGTGAGCGCAATCCTCATATGCGTACTCCTAGTCTTAACTCGTTACCGTTAGTAGTTATAAATAGGTTAAACGGTTAACCACAGAATGCAGCACACCCAACTGATAAATACATTGAATATGCAGAAGTTGGAAAAAATAAATAATATTTAAAATAATTAAATCATCAAAATTGTATACATTTTCACTATGAATAAATGTACCGCATTGCGTTTTTGTTGTCACGGTGTTTTATCACCAGTTTTTATCATTTTATCGGGGGTTGCCATGGGTAGGAGAACACAGTTCGTGACGGTCTGGCAACCAAAGTCGTTGTTCTTTGTACACGAGCGTAGGAACATGAGGACAAAAGATGGCAAATGTCGACGGAGGCGAACATTGACCACACCCAGCACGACTTTGTCGCACTTGTTTCGTTGTTGCTTCGTCGTGGATATACTTTTGAAATCCAAGTAGGGCCAGATCTTTAAACTTTCAAGTGATTTCGGGGCCATCTACCGATCAGTCTATCACTCACTTTGGCAGACTGGCGTGGGGTAGTTCTTTTTAGGTAGAACTAGGCATGTGAACCAGGATCTCGCAGGTTAACTGTGCATATAAGTATCGTAATGAGTTTTTAGTTTTTAGTCACAAATTTATACACCATAAAAGTGAAGCTAATGAAGATTTCGTTAGGGATAGGGGTTTAAAATCGGGACTAAGAAAGACTTTTCCCTTTTCGGAAATAGGTAACCAAGTCTCAATTACAGGGTAAAATAAAGACACTGAACAGTGCTCCAGTCCCGCTTCAATGGATTATCCGTTATTTTTGAATTATGGCTCATTTAAAAGAGAAAAAATACATAGTGATTTAATTGAATATGATTTCGATATCATAAATAATAATTCCAAAATTAATAATTCCAAAATATTCAATATGTACGATTTTTATGGGTGAACTATTTTAATATCGACATTCTGTTCAGTGAAAACGCTGTTTTTTTTCAAATAAATTTCAAATCAACGATTTCAGTGATAATTCGTTTAGGAGGGACGAGCTTTGAAAGTTAACACTTGCCTTATTTGAGAAACAGGTAGAAACTAATGCGAATTGTTGCGTGACTGGACCCCCTTAACTCAATCATTTGCCGATTCGTTAAGTTTATGAAGACCCATTAAACCTCTAGAAAAGCTAGAAAGGAAATAAAATACGGTTCAAAACCTCGTCCATCCGCTCACTGTCACTAGCCCCGGATAAACATTTGCCCGCTTTGCTTTCCAATAGTTACATCCACCGACCCTGAACGAAATCAGGTAAACGAGAAGGGGTCATACCTACTATTACATACTACATGTGTATGATAATAGGAATACGAATTAAGAATACGAATTAAGATACGAATTAAGAATACGAATTAAGATACGAATTAAGAACTTTGGTTCATCAAATTGATCGTTTAGGAAGAAATCATGATCTTTTGTGAATAACCTGTATTCTTCAACAGGTTATACACGATTACGAGGCATTCATTTGTCCTTCCGGTGAGGATTCTCTTCAAAAGAAGATAAGCGTGGAGCGATTGATATCTCATTCTTTCAGTACCTAGGAAGAGAGTGACCATGACGATTTCACCATTTAAGTCTTCAGGACGGACATATAAAATCCATGAATGAGATGATAGCAAAAATGAAATGGTGAGGTGATAGACAAATGCTTTCGATAGGTTGGTGTGGCGTGTGGTGTGGTTAGTGTTTCGATATCTCCGTCCGTGTGGTGGGCGGTCATGTCTGGGTGGCCGCAGCACGGTAGCCGACCTATTAAGATATCGCAGGTCCACTCCCGAGACCAGCTACTGGTTTTATTCGTTCATTAAGAGCCCTTACACCGCTTAATTGGGTCCGCATCTATTATTGATATTTCCAGCCGCACCCTCCGCTCTTATCCTGATTTATAATGAGTCTTAAATTGAATCTAATTTTCTTCCCACTCCAGTGTGTGGCCGAGCCCGTTTATTGCCACCTAACAACTCTCAAGCGGCTTTTAATGACAACCAACTTATCCCTAGTGTTTTATTTATACAGCTATATGTAACCTTGACCGTTTAGTTTCCATCTGCTTGTATATTTAAGGATTTATATGTTTATTTAAAATTGCAAGATCTTTGATGTTGTATAGAAGCTGATCGTGTATCCTGTAATAAGCTAATCGAAGATAGAACTGGTTTGTTTTGTTTGTAAGTGTATCATATAAGTGAAACACTCGTGATGTGATGTAAAAGTAGACTCTTCGTTAAGTTTCAGTGATTTAAAATTAAGTGCTAAGTTCTATAATAGGGAACAATTAAGTTTACAGTTAGGCTGTAGCCAATAGCATGGTTGTATGCTGCCACTGTTGCCATTTTGCAATAAAAAAATATCACTCGAATGTTATTCCGATCAGCTGGTTTTTAGCTGGAGTTTTAGCAATGCAGCATGTCTACAATTGGCTGATCTTGGTTGATGGCTCAGAAAACCACGCCCTCAACTGGCAACTTATTTGTCCGCTATTATAGTGAGAAGATCAGAGTTACGGAAAACAAAAATGGTGTTCAATAAACTTTGATATGAGATTTCAGTTATGATCGAGGTTCTAGCATGTGTTGGCAGACACACACGATTGTTAGTTATATGTGGTAATCATGACGCAAAAATTACACAATTATAATCATAACAAATAAGTGGAACGATATTGAGAAAGGTGTCACAGCGCGTTTCCCACATGCAACCGATCAAACCGACTCGACTGTGCTTTCTGCGAAACTTCAATCACAATCAAATACTCAACCCAAATATGTTCTGCTGGATATACAGTATCTACAAACGGAATCGCTAGGAATTCGATGAACTACTTTTTAGCTATCTAACGCAATTAAATTAGCGGAAACGCTCGCTATCGACAGTGGAAAAAGTGGCGCTCATTTAGAGCTAGATGGCGCGATAAGGCATAAATACATCGGAGAGGTCGAAGTGCGTTCCTCTGTGGATTTATTCCTTTTAAACGGCGGCTCGGCAAAGCCAATTAGTGGACAATCGCTAGAGAACATCCGATCAGTTGTAAATGGCGAGTTGCGCTTTGAAATAATGGCCGCCTTAATGAGAGAACGGAGAGCGTGCAAGGCATACGCGGCTAGACAATGACGAGATACGCGCACACGCGCACGCACACGCACTCGCACACACGAGCACGCGCGCACGTCCTGAGACCTGGGACGTCTTTCGTGTCAAAGAAGAACACGTTATGTGAGTGGCATGAGCAGAGCCGTGTCATCTACCTTCCTATACTTTCTCTTAATCTGTAATGCCGCAGCTGCGTTATTGATAGCAACATCGCCTAGAGGTAAAATTGGTTGTAATATCGATTTGTTGTTTGGGGCTGGATGGTTTTGGCGAAGATAAGAAAGATAGGCGAAGGACCAATGTGAAGGGCAAAAAATGAAAGATAGTAACTGACAAATTATAACATATAACAAACATTTTATTTTACATAAAGGAATAGATAAGTAAGGACTGACAGGCTGGTTATTGACATGGAAAAGGGAAACATGTTATGTATTGTAGTTCATAGTTTGTACCAATGGTTTTAAGGTACTGATCACAAATATTAGGGTACTTATAATTAAACAAAATGAAAATAAAATGTTAAAAAGAAGTTTATATTAATTACTTATCCACTCACCAAATTGGGTGACAGTTCTGACCTTTAAGTCACTACTTTGGAGGCAAGTGGAGATCAAAGGAGTCAGGAGATGGGATGAGAAGGTCTTGAAGATCTAGACGTTCTAGAAGGTCTAGAGTATCTAGAAGGATGATGTCACTCAAAATTTATTACAGGTACATAGTTTGGGGGTTTTAACCAGCGTGTCATTGAAACAAAAATTAACATGAAGTGGGATATAGATATACATACATTATCATGTTGATAATTGACAAAAAAGGGAAATCAATTGGGAAAAGGATGAATTATTAAGAAAAATAAACTGGGAGTGATTATTTGCTGGACTGTTTAAGTGAGGAGAAAGTTGGTTTTACAAAATAAAATGTTAAGGATTGCCGTAAACAGTCCATGGTTCATCAGGAACAGTCACCTTCACGAAGAACTGGTATTCGACACAGTAGAACACTTTAAGAAAAAGTACAAGAAATTTTCTGTCTAATCTACACCATGATACTGGAGCCGTTACATTCAACTTAGGAGTACCGACCTTAGGGTGGCGTTTAAAAGCAAGGCTTCCTCAGGATTCCTTCGAGATGCAGGGTGATTTTATTTGAGAACACTATCAATTTATGTTCGAGTTTTATTTACATATTTTTCTGTATTTAATTTGCCATTCTAACTAAGGAGTTTTAATAAGTTCCTGGGTGTCTTCAAACGAAGCGAGCCTAATATTGTTATTTTGCCTCTTTGTTATAATTTCTGTGAATAATGTAAAGTTACATTGAACGAGGATAAAATTGTTTAAAAAAAGGTGTCAATGAAAATGTAAACAAAATATATCAGGTGAGAATAAAAGTATAGGAAAATATACCCCCGTAGCAGCAAACCTGCGTACTCAGCGAATTTCCAATGCATATATATGTATCTTAATACCACATAAAGCCACATACCAAGTTTCATCAATATACATTCATAAATAAACGATTTATGACATTTTAATTATTCTCCATAAGAATAACATGGCGGCTGAGTATGCAGGTTTGCTGAAGGAAGAACACAAAAAATGGGGTTTTATACAAATATCAATATAACTCATTTAGGCAAAGCCACATACCAAATTTCATTAATTTATTTTCATAATTAAGGGAGATAACACGTTACTTGTCCTCCATAAGAATAACATGGGGCTGAGTACGCAGGTTTGCTGCTACGGGAGCCTTTGGCAAAAAAAATGTTTTTTGAGCAAATATCAATGGTCCACAACCAGATGAAGCCGTATACCAAGTTTCGTCAGTATACGTTCATAAATAAGCGAGATATACAATTTTTCTTTTTCTCCATAAGAATAACATTAGACAACGTACTGTGTTTAGCACTTTCAATATCTCGGTAACCAATTGACGTAGAGAAATGATCAAAATACCAAATTGTGTGTTTTTTTAAGCCGAATCCAATGGTAAAAACCAAAATTTGACTTTTTCCAAAATGATATGTAAAAAATTTAAAAAACCCATGTTTGGGGTACAAAACTCCCCCAAAATACCCCTTCGGATGGAGCGATCTGGCTGGTTTTCGAACTTAAAGTCATAAATGTTGCTTTACACGTTTATACCAAATTTCATCAAAATCGGATAATTTTTACGAGAGTTATCGTGCTCACGGATATATATATATATATATATATATATATATATATATATATATATATATATATATATATATATACAGTTTCGAAAGAATGGTGTTTTTGGGGTCTGGGGACCTCAAAACGAAAAGTTATCATGGTCCCGGGCCTAGGTCTTACCATGCCGACTACGGTAATAGCTTCTTCCCTATAGGGAAAATTCGCTAAAAGAAATATTTAAAATAAAATGAAAATAAAAACATATGATTTTACTTGGTGGGGTGAAAATGTGATGAACCAGGCTCTTGTTGAGTAGTTGGGAATTAATTATTTTTAAACCCATGTTATATAAATCCAGAACAAATATAAGTCTTGAACAATTTGTAGTGAGTGCAGTAGCTCATTTATTGGGCAACAAATAATTTGATATTTTATACCATGTCATTGCTCCTAGAAACATGTTTCAGACTTGAAGTCCACAATGCGTTGATCACAGTGGTCTTTGAAACACTTCGTCGTCCAGAGAGTCTAAGATGAAAATAGTCTAAATAATGAATACTCATATTTTCAGAAACAATCCTGTCTTCTCATTTTTTACCTTTCAATGTCTAGAGATAGTGGGTCACTGTTGGGACAACTGCTTCATTAAATCTAATGTAATTTGATTAAGAGATCTAATGTAATTATTCAACTCATGTCTTAATTTTACAGTAGTAAGCTCAATATGCAATCAATTCGTTAAAAAATGGGTTTTCACCATGACTTAGTAAAACTAGAACGTTGCCGCTGAACAGGAGTCTATTACAGGGCATTTCTCTCGTTTTGGCCAGGTTGGCCTAAAGTTTCCCTCTTTTCAGCGTGCTCTATCTCCTACGATCTTGGTCATAGAAATGCAACTAATGATAGTTGAAAGGGTTAAATATCTAGGGGAGGGAGGGCGCCAAGAATATATTCGCCGCAGGTGCCTCATTATGTAGGGACGGCAAAGGTTTGTGTAAAGGTTTAAGCGTAGAAAACGTTGTTTGCTGTGGTTTAAGGTAATTTAAAATCAATTACTAGATAAGTACTGGTTTAAATGGAGTGATTACGGCTGAGGATAGAGAAGTCGCGAACTACACTGTTTGTCGGGGGGGGGAAGGAAGCCGTCGCCTTAGCTTGTAAGAACAGAAACATTTTACACTACGAGATATATTTATAATATAGGATTCAGACCAATAATTCCATTGAATGTAAAATCATTATTCGTAAAATATCGTGTTCATTTTCTTGAAAATATACCACCCAAATGTAGTGTATAGATTTTTGGCGTATATTTTGATACTACAAATTAAAGCTCAAGTAACAAGAATCAACAGGGTATTTAAATATGAGCATAAGTTTCAAGATTCAAGATTCTTCGTTGTCATAAAACACAAAAACAGTGCATGGACAAGCGTCAAGATTTGTATACTAAATATAAATATAGCCTAAAATACTTATTAACAGATTAAAAAAATAGTCTATGTTAAAATAGTGTCTTATGTTAAAAAAAGTATCACAATGCAAAACAATATAAATGTGATACAAATAAGTTATATAATGCAATTCATATGTATAAAAATGACTAGAACAATAAAATGAACAAATAATAATACACAAGCAACAAAGTTAAATTAATAATCAAGGCCCTAATGCTAAAGCTACCAAGAAGTATATTAACCAGGAACGTACGTGATGGAGTGAGCGCGGTTTTATAGTTTGCTATAATTAGCATATATAGGTATAATCAGAACCTAATAATTACACTAATCAAAAGTTTGTTTGAAATAAACACAGTCTATTTGCCAGAAAACTAATTAATGTGAGTGCAGATTGAGAGATGTATATCATTCTTCTGTGTTATTACTTTTATTGAACATATACCTCTCGATCATGGTTAAATTTGTTATTGTTATTTAAAGCACTTAATAAGTAAAAATAAAATAAACTCTTTTATTTTGATCCATTGAAAACATATATTATACAACAGGAAGCTAATTAAAGTGAGCGTAGGTTGAGAGATTTTTACAACTCTTTTTAGTCATTATTATTTTTATATAATATAAACCACTCAAGAATGTTATGTAGTAGAACAAATTAATTTATCAGAACTTTTCAAGCAGTTTTAGTTTTTATATTGAGCGTGTCATGATATAAACTGTGGTTTTACGCTTATCCGAAATCGAGAAAACTGCTTTACGGGACTAAAATGTTGTTTTTCCTGTAGACAAGATTCGTACTTGTATCATTCAACTCATTGTTAATTATTTTATCTGTTTGTCAAGCTTGATCATTTTATTTTATTTTAACTGCCTATCTGTTTATAAGCCAGATTTTCCCCACGTTCCACAAACAAATTCTTTCCTCAATTAAATAAAACATTTCACCCATTATCATGTGAAGCAGGAAACATTGAGTCTGTTTCAAATCATCGTATATCATTAGGGATATGTCCCTTGGTCCGGCACTGCTCCAAAGTAGATCATAAGAGTTCAGATTACTCAACCTTTCACTGTAGGATGAAAAATATTGGTTCTAATGAGCATTTTGCCAGATAATTATATTTGACCAAATAATAGAGGAAACTCGTCACTAAACTTTTACTATTTAATTATATAAAACAATGGCACGACAATAAAACATTGGGTACGGAACGCATAAGCCCTTGACTTGTTACATTATATTCAAGGCTCAGTTTGTCTAGGTAACTAGTTACTAATTTTGATTACAACGCTGAATTCTTGTGTTTTAAGCCCATCATGCACAAACTACAGGAGTTATTGAGCAGATATTTGGAAGAAGATGGGTCCATCCCAATAAGGCTTATTCCCGTTCCAATGAGGCTCGGCCCTAATGACCAAAAGACAATGCAATATAACCAGAAACAAGCCTATACTTTCCATCTCGTATGTCCTTTGGGTCTCATCTGATCCGTTGGCCTTTAAAATTGTAATTTAAACATGACTGACGTTAATAGTTTACTGGACTGACTGATCATACATTTGTAACTAAGATATTTAATAAATAAGAATAAAACCTTTGCCTACTCCTATTCTAAAAAATGCCTCAATTACATGCATAATGTCTTTGTTTAACCATCTCGCACCACCTATTGTACAAATATGTAGAACTGAAATTTGTTGTCCATATGTACAACGACTACTACTTCTACACTATTTTGTAGACCTTCTCCACATTGTAAAATTACTTTAAGGCTCTGGACATAATAATTTCAAACTTATTTGTTTGAGTAGTAAGTAATGGACCGAATAGTCTAGGGATGATTTGGGTTTTACACCATAGGAAAACATTTAACATGACTTGACATTTTACAACCACTTGAAATAATATTGTCCTTTTAACAATTGAAAATGAGTAAGGTGTACTTGCTTGCATGGTTGGTTGATTTACAACTCTTATCTGAAAAATGATACTCTTATCTCCAAATGTTGGAGCTGTCAAATTTGTGAGTAAAGAAATAAGTTATAATATGGTCTGTGGTTATAATCGGGCCGCATCCCCCAAAAAATATAGTTTGGTATAGAAAGTTATTTAAAAACAAGAATGTTTGATTAACATTCTTTTCAATATATTTATGTACGACTTGCCAATCCCTGCTCAAATCTACTCTCTCTCTATCTTTTCTAATACTCCATCTACTCTCTCTCTTTTCGCTGACGATACGGCTTTGATATCTCAGCATCACAACATTGAAACTGCGATTGACATGCTTCAGACTGACTAACTAGTTAACTGGTTCACAAATTGTAAAATTGCCCTTAATCCTCAAAAATATGAAGCAAAACTTTTTCATTGAGAAAACATAATCTGCAAAGAAATATTCGAATTCAAGGTAACCTCATCCCTTTGAACGGAAATGCTCAATCTGTTAAATACTTGGGAGTTTTGTTGGATACAAAGTTAAATTAAAAACAACACATAAATTAAAAATTAAACCAAGTAAGCTCAAGACTGGCACAAATGTACTCTATTATTAACAGAAGAGCCTCTCTAAAAACTAAATGTGCTTTGCTAATTTATCAAGGTATTGTCAGGTCCTTATACAGCGATTCACAAAAGTATTTTGACTATCCCATGTGAAGGAGTGGGGGACGAAGGGACGAGAGGGATGGTAAAATTGTAACTTTCAGGGTAATCGACAAGTCTCGGTGGCCCAGTGGATACGGTATCACATCTACGATCGGAAGGTCTAATGATCAAATATCTCTTTTTATGTCTACTTTTTGAGATCTGAAATTTTCTTTTCAATTTTACTTTAATTTGTAGTGTGTTAAATCTTACTTTTACTGTTTACTTTTTCAGGTCTGAAATTTATTTATACTAATTCATTTATTCGTTGCATAATGTTGTTATGTTGCACAACGAACAGCCACCATACAGCGCTCTGCGGAGTAAGGTTAGGTTAGGTTACTATATTTTGTCGGCTCAGCTCAGACTCGCTTGACGATCTACCATCCCTCTCGTCCCTTCGTCCCCCACTCCTTCACATGGGGTAGTCAGAATACTTTTGCGATTCGCTGTTTTAGGAACTAGTATTTTCAGGCCCCTTATAACATACGCTTGTCCAGTGTGGGGATCTTGCCTTCCAAAATCAAAAGTGAACCAACTCCAAATCTTTCAAAACAAGTTTTTAAGGATAGCAACCAATTTTCCGTGGTATACTCAAAACCATCAAATACACCAAGAACTAGAAGTGCAAACTACCCATTTAAAATTTCATCACAAACTTGAATAACATTCTTAGATCGTTTATACCAATCAACAGGAGCAGTTCACTTCAACGTTGGTCAGAGGACTGTGAAAAGGAAGCTAAAGGCACGTCTTCCCCAAGATGTCTTGTGAAGAGTTTTGTTTTTAACTTTCTTCTGTTAATATTGTTACTAGCCTATTTCTATTTCTTTTTCCGATTTTTGTTAGGGTGTTTCCATTGGGGCAAACCCTTTAAGCCATTATGGTAGTAATTTTATTCTATTTGCAATAGCCTATAACGGGATTTGATGGGCGCTGCACTCCAGTAGCAATATCAGTAACTAATGACGGCAAGTAACTACGGTTCTCTCTGCTAGAAGCGCGGACTGACTGAAAAGCTAAATAACTACACTAGGCCTTTGGTCGTGTTAGCTGAGTTGGCTACGTCGTCATGGAAACACCTTGGCCAGGTGTGGATACGATGTTCGTGGGTTCGATCTTCGTGGCCCAAGTAAAATGTCTGGCTTGCTTGGAAGTTGACGGGATCGGTTAATTCTTTGTGGGTTGCACATTGTCAACACTGATTTTGATACTTTTTACTTAGGGGCCATACACATATTACGTAACGCACTTGATGGGGGAAGGGGGTATGGTGTAGCGTTATGTGGGGGAGTGGGATGTGGATCAACGTTACATAACTCACAAATATTAATCCTAAGAGCTGGCGCACTCCCGTATCTATTGATACTGTTATAAATCTTTCAAAATAAAAAAATAATCAAATTGATAAATAAATCAACGTTAGAGTTAGTTATAAAAAATACTTCCGTCATATATTTTTAATAACAGTGAAACTAAAAATAAATACATAACTTGTTATGAGTAAGTTCTGTATTGCTTTACTTTACACCGATGTTTTGTGTTGTTTTAGACTGTAAAATCTTGACTTGATACAGTATTGCGTAATGTCACCCACATATTTAGTTTTTTAAGTTGTTTTGTATTTTTATTCGTTAAAAATTTTTTACGGTTTAGCTGGGATAGTTTATTTTGTTGTTTATATTATTAGTAACAGTCTTGTTTGTTTTATACAGTTTGCTTTGAAATAAGTTATTCAAAAATGTTGTCAATAGAAAGTCATTTAAAGTTTAAAGATTCATTAAAATCCATATTCCAAATTGCTAATAAAACGATGTTTAAAAGATTTAAGCTGTTTTAAAGCCTACTGCGATTGAGTTACGTAACACATTGGGGGAGGAGGTTTGGTCAAGCGTTATGGTGCGTTACATTGGGGTGTATGTGTGTGTGTGTGTGTGTGTGTGTGTGTGTGTGTGTGTGTGTGTGTGTGTGTGTGTGTGTGTGTGTGCGCGCGCGCCAATGCGACTCTTTAAACTGAACAACAATATTTTAATTCAAATACACCATTAATCCATTTAAAACACAATTTCGTCCATTCCAATTCATAAGTTTCAAAAATGAAAAGTTAGGAACGGTGCTAGCACGTCATTTTAAACCATTGGGTTAAGGTGAATTTTAACATATTCTTGTACATATAAAATTCAACTTTCTGTGTATGATTATGATTTTTAGCGAATTTCCCCTATGGGGAAGAAGCTATTACCGTAGATCTCATGGTAAGACTTAAGCCCGAGACCATGATAACTTTTCATTTTGAGGTCCCCAGATGCCAAAAACACCATTCGTTCAAATTTGTATATATATATATATATATATATATATATATATATATATACATATATTTATATATATACATGTGTCCGTAAGCACGATAACTCTCGTAAAAAAGGTCCAATCTTAATGAAATTTGGTACAAATGTGTAAAGTACCATTTATTTGAATCAGTTCGAAAACCAGACGAATCGCACCATCCGAAGGGGGTTTTTGGGGGGTTTTATACGCCAAAAATTTGTTTTCTGAGGTTTTCACATGTAAGTTTTATTTAAATCAAATTTTAATTTTTACCATTGAATTCAACTTAAAAACCCAAATAATTTGGTATTTTGATCATTGCTTTACGTCAATTGGTTACCGAGATATTGAAAGTGCTAAACACAGTACGTTGTCTAATGTTATTCTTATGGAGAAAAAGAAAAATTGTATATCTCGCTTATTTATGAACATAAACTGACGAAATTTGGTATATGGCTTCATATGGTTGTGGTTTATTGTTGTTTGCACACAAAAATTATCGCCTATGGCTCCTGTAGCAGCAAACCTACTCTAGGTACTTGGTCCCCATGTTATTCTTATGGAAAATACTTAAAATGTTATATATCGCTTATTTATAAATGTATATGGATGAAACTTGGTACTTGGTATGTGAACTTCACTAAGATATTGCATAAAACCCATATATATATTTGACATTTTATATATATATATTTATATATATATTTTATATATATATATTTGGTATTTTATTGATATTTGCATAAAAACCCATTATTTTCTGTGCCTTGTTGCAGAAAACCAGTGTACTCATCCCCAATGTTATTCTTATGGAGATTATTTAATATTTTAAATATCGCTTGTTTGGGAATATATTTATTATGAATTGTGAAGTGTTTTAATGTGTTATGTTATACATTCATTGGAAATTCGCTGAGTATGCAGGTTTGCTGCGACGGGGGTGTTTGTAATTGATCCAGAATAAAATATCAATGTTAAAAAACAACAACAAAAACAATAACATTGGGGTTAGGTTAAAAAAAGTTTTCATAACAGCTGTTCAAAAACAACCAGTCAATTGTAAAAACGAGTTCGCACGCAGCACGCTGACGTGAGGGAATTGAATTTCCACATAAAAACTTTTAAAACTCAAAACCAGTGTAAAAACATACATTTGTCCAATTTTTATTGAAATCTGAAAACTTTGATTTTTTGGCTGTTCTGATATTCCTGGTTTCATTTACTTGCAAAGCTGGGAATACAATTTTGCGCATTATAAGGTTAGTAGAAGGTCCAGACAGGCTTGAAAGTAGGCGTGAGGTTGCTGGGGATGATAAAAGTACTCTAACAAAGGAATAACAGGCTTTTCTAGTGTAAAAACCCCATAAGACAACGTACTGTGTTTAGTCGATACATTTTCTTTAATAACTCGGTAAATATTTATGCTAGAATGACGAGAGAAGACTTAAAACTTTCGCCTTTCTAATTCCCATCTATTTACATGCGTTGATTCTACATCTGGGGATTTAATGACCCTTTTTGGGCCCAAAAACTCGAAATTTGAAAGATTAATCCCCAAAAAAGGGTTTAGAATTTTCCGATTGTTTTGCCCAACGAACTTGTCCAACTGATTAAAGAAAGGAACGTCCCTACCAAATTTCAAGTAAATCGGGCAAAAAATGCGACCGCGAGTGCATACACACACACACAGACACACACACACATATATATATAATTCAAATTAAAGTTCACAAATTAGGGCTACTTTTATTATAAAAATGGAATAAAAACAATAACCAGAGTACCCTCTTTTTTCTTTTTTTTAACATTTTTTATTTTAAAAAAATGTTTAAAAAAAGAGGGTACTCTGGTTATTGTTTTTATTCCATTTATATATATAATTTTGAACGACCCCCCAAAACGTGTTCAGGGGGTCACGTTAGGAACTTCTATGGTGGTCCTGGGCTTAAGTTTCACCGTGCGGGTCATGCTAATAGTTCACTTTCCAAAGGAAATTCACTAATAACACTCACTTGGTATAGAACCATCGTGATATTTTTGCGAAAATAGTGATTATAACCAATTATAGCTTAAATATATTCATGATTAAGTTATGTATACATTGCTACAACCATTAAATTAATATTGAATATAAAGCAGTAATACAAAAAAAAAATGAGCAAATAATCAAAGCAAATATGCTCGGCTTGGAGAGGAACCATAGTCATTTTTGAACGAACCGACTGACTTTTCGAGCCAATCTCCGTCCCCCAGGTAAAGTACCTGGCGCAAGACATTGGCGTAGACATACGAGCTGGTCTCGTTCCTTACTTGTAATTTTATTAACCTGTGAATTGGAGTATAAAATTGGTGTTTTTAAATGGATTAATGGCGTATTTTAATTAAAATATTGTTTTTTTTAAGTTTAGAGAGTCGCATTGGCACGACATAAGTAAAAATTAGCATAATCAGTGTTGACCATGTGCAAGTCTCAAAGAACTAACCGATCCCGTCAAATTCCAAGCAAGCCTTCCACCGTTTGTATTACCTTGGCCCTCCCACCAACTTTGCCACAGACCGGTTAACTCACTGAAAGTTGCACAACTGCTCAGTTTTGGTCGTGTGCGGGAATCGAACCCACGAACATTGTATGGAAGGTGTTTCCACGACGTAGCCAACTCAGCTAACACGACCAAAGGCCTGGCGGCGATATTAAGGTTTTTCAGTCAGTCTACGGATAAAACCGTAGACGCCCGCGGTAATTAGTTACATATTTTGCTACTAGAGTGCATCACCAATCAATTCCCGTTATAGGCTACTACAAATAAAATAAAATTACTACCTCAATGGTACAAGTGTAATTAACTTTCCAACCATAAAAAAGTACTGTGATCGCGAGTGAAACCACGACGGGCTTACTAGTTAAATATGATTAGGTTAGGCAGCAGATGCATTAGGAAACCGCAATATAGAAGAACTCTCGTCAACATCAAGCAAATTGATGCCACACATATTTAGACATGAGACAAATTTTACCATTTGCTTGCTCCAGGTTTAAATTTAAACTGTTTTGAGTACGTAGAGTTGTCAACCGTTACACCTATATGATTTATAAATTTGATGACATGTAATCAGTCACACTGATGTAGGCCTCCTCCGCCAATAAACTCTCCAGAGGTTGAATTCTCTCTGGCATGTCTCTTTAAGTTTTTGCGAATGGATTCTGTGATTTGTAAAGATAACTTTTACGTTATCAAAATGTTTGTCCAAATGAGTTGTCTTTGCCGTTAACGTTGCTAATCTTCTTTTGACATTCCAAACATCAACATTTCTCATTCTTATTTCTTAAACCAATTCCATTAGTTTGACGATCTTATCTTAGAAAATATATTCCTGTCGTCTTATCGGTCTAGATTATTATTGAATAAAAGGTTTTTCGTTATCTTTGTAGCATTTCAGCCGCTGCATTGTAGATGTTCCGGGTTGAGGCGTGATATTTTGCAAGATAAGAACGCCAAATTAATGGAATTAGCGGAATAAATGAGAATGACAAATGTCGATATTGGGAATGCCAAAAGATTAGCAGCGTTGACGACAAGGACAAATTATTTGGACTAAACTTGGATAATGTAAAAGTTAAAGTTTTACAAATCACAGAATACATTAACGGGATTTAATAAAGAGGCATACTATAGAGAATCAAACCTCTGGAATGTTTATTGGCGAAGTATATCAATTTGACTGATAACATGAAATCAAATTTATATTTTTTTACAAACATATGTAGAATGAATGACAACTCTACGTTCACAAAACCGTTTGAATTTAAACCTGGAGCAAGCAAATGGTGAGAATCGTCCCATGTATATAACGTGTGGCAACAAATTGCCTGATATTTATTCTATTGCGGTTTCTTAATGCATCTACTCTCTTACCTAAATGATGTTTAATGTTGCAGATCGCCAAAACTCTTCTAGCAAAGGCTCGGGAGCCAATTATTTGATCAGACACCTCGTCAAGATGGATCGTAGATAGAACATAATTAATTTTTGATATGAGCATAGAAACAATTTTTCTATGATATGAGTAACGTATTTGAAACTATCAGTTGGCTTAAAATTATGCTTACCAGTGCCGAACAAAAACACAATCTTTTAGAAGTTGACCGGGTTCTATTCATTCATGTCTTGAGGGGAAATTGAAAGCGATTGTAGACATTTTTATATTTTAAATAATATGTGTAACGCAAAATAACTTACTGATTTATTCGTTTAAAATGAAAGAAATAGTCAGACAAGACAGAAAATTAAATATTAAAAGACATTTTTATTAGCAATATATTTGAGAACAATTCATATTCAAAAAGGTAAACAAAGAACATATGATATAAAACACAATTAATATTAAAATAAAACTCATATGTCAGATAATCTGAATAAGATCAGATTACATCTTCTCCCCTCCCACAGAAAGCACAGCAACCTTTGTTAGAGGACGGCGGAAAGTTCCCTTATTGGTTTGGACATCTACAATCCTCACTTGGCCGTCATGACTTGGATAAGTGGCTGATATTTTCCCAAGTGGTCACGCACATATTTCTTGGATTGTCTTCTTCAACAATAATAATTTTATACTTATGGACCGTTGCTTGGTTACTTGTTAACAATGCATCATGATATATTTTTATTAAAAACTAGCTGGTACCCGGCGCGTTGCTGCCGCAGAAGAGGCATTGAATTTGTTTTATTTCAAATACTCGTTCATTTCCAATATGAGCTCGTTCGCTTCGCTCACTCGCCTCCCGGATGAGCTCGCTCGATACGCTCTCTCGCCCATCGAAAAAATAGTTTGAGTTGCCATTCAAGTAGTTTGTTTTATTTCCATTATGAGACTTGCCATTCAAGTATGTTTTTTTATTTCCATAATGATAAACAGCTGTTTACAATATTTTAAGTTATAGACATCATATGATAAAATCAAAAGAAATCTTTCTTCCATAAGATTAACGTTGAAACTTTGAAGTCCAGTGGGGCACAGCCCTAATATCCTATGACTTCGGTTAGTGGCCTATAACCTTCCCAGGGTTAACCTGTGTTACTATGCAAAATTTCAAAGCAATCGGATGAACGGTATGGCAGCGCATAAAATACGAACGGACAAAAATTGATTTTTATATATTAGAAGAGAGATTAAAACATATCAAATATCAAGGTAATACTAAATGATGTTCTACATGCTTCCACCATAAGGCCAATGTTAATTTTCAAACCTCATCACTCCCCAACGGATTATCTGAGATCGTTGATTTATGGGACATTTTAAAGAGGAAAAAGTACCTACCGATTTTCTTGAGAAAAATAATTTCTATATCTACAAGCGAAACGGGGAGGCGGGTTTTAATTCTGTAAGCAAAATTTTAAAGTCAAAATTGTAGGAGCTTTACAGATTGCAAGATGACGGAAGACGGATTAAATTAGCGGTCTTGATCTCAGGGACTCGGGAACAATAGCAGTATTTCTAAAAAGTTAGAGATCCCTCTGGGCAGAACGGGACACTGGCTAGTTTAAACTATTATTATCGAGGCAATTATCGCAGTTCTAGAAGCTCCTTCAATCCTTTGACTACATTAACACGCACTCCGGCAAGGCTGGTTGCGTACCGCATATTGTAGGCGCTCATCAACGCCCTAGCATTGACTATGGAGGACCCTACATTAAACCGTGGGTCATTTACCTTACAGAATTATTAAATTGAAACTGTCTCAAAATAATAAATATGCATTGAGTTAATACAATTTAGTATGTATATGTAATTTACTATATAACATGCGTAACTTAAAATAAATTGCATTTTTTCTTTCTTCCCTTATACATTAGTAAATGGAGAAAGTATTGTTTTCGTCAACATTTTCGAATTTGAGTTGATAGTGGATATATTCGTTTTGGTGCTCCCTGAATCCAAAAAAATTATTTTTACGTGATGTCTGTGTATCTGTCTGTCTGTCTGTCTGTCTGTCTATCCGTCTGTATGGATGTGTACAGCTAGAGACGACACCAGTGAACCGATTTTGATGAAATTTTGCATGTATGTACTAATCCACAATATCTCCAGGTGTTTTTTCATGTTTTTGAATTTGTTATTTTTAATGGTAATTGACCCCAAAAACCACCAAAAAATATAAAAAGCCAAAATTTCTCAAAAATGGCTCTAACGATTTTAATTAAACTTTAGTCGTTTGTAGAGCTTTCGTTTTTCAACAAAATGACACCACCCGCATTTCTGTCAAAAATTCGGGTTCAGAAATTACAAGACTTAAAACATCAAAAGTTCAATTTTTTATTTTTCATTAAAAAACATATCACCATTAAAAAGAGCTCAAAAAACTAAATAATTTAGTATTTTGAATTACTATTCTACGATTGCTGGTTGCGGAGATAATATAACTTTTCATTTTGCGGTAAACGCAGTACGTTGTCCAATGTTATTGCTATGGGGAATACAAAAATTATTATTTCTCTCTTATTTACTGATCAATTTCTTTCTACTTGATATACTTATCAAGTTAGCATTGACCAACAGAGGAAATTCCAAATATGTTGCCCCTTAATAACCCTGGGGGGAATAGGGGGCATTTCCCCTCTTAAAACCACGTGTGTAGCAATGGTTTCTGTAGTGCCTCCAAAACAGGGATTTGGGTGGATGTTTTTGTAAACAACTTGTTGACAAGATTGTCTGTACATTTGACCGTGCTTTGTTATTCTATATTTAAATTTAAATAATAAGTAATTTATTCATTAAATTTGGGCTAAAAGGGAGAAAGTATGTGTCCAGTTTCCTGATACCGTTTATTATTTGAGTTATAATAGTAAGTGCAAATTATCATTTATATTTGACTTTGTATACCTGTGCAAAGTTTACTATTTTATTTTGGAAGCTACTCCTAGAGACATTCTGCACCGCACAAAGGGGCTTTGTGAGCCAATTGTAAGGCACACGTTCACTTGATCCAAGTGTACAGGTATATTTGTATTATTTAAAGAATTTCTTGATTTTGGTTTGTGGATATTCTGCCTATAAAACTATTGTTTTGTATACGGTATGCTCGATATATCTTAAAAGCTTTCAATCTCTAGATTGAGCCTGTTGGGATTTTGCGAATCACCCACCTTCAGAGTTCTGCCCCAAGAGCTTTCAAAGTTTCAGTACTAATATTTTAAAGTTATTTTATTTGGGCAGTCAGCTGATTGTAAAGTAATATTTTTAAACATCTGTCTCCACGCTTCAACCGTTTATAGAACGGGGCACTGACTAGTCTTCTATTACTTTTAGCGAATTTCCCCTATAGGGAAGAAGCTATTACCATAGGTCTCATGGTAAGACTTAAGCCCGAGACCATGATAACTTTTCATTTTGAGGTCCCCAGATGCCAAAAACACCATTCGTTCAAATTTTTATATATGTGTGTGTGTGTCCGTAAGCACGATAACTCTCGTAAAAAAGGTCCGATCTTAATGAAATGTGGTACAAATGTTTAAAGTACCATTTATTTGAACGAGTTCGAAAACCAGATGAATCGCACCATCCGAAGGGGGGTTTTTGGGGGGTTTTGTACCCTAAAAATGTGTTTTTTGGGGTTTTCACATGTAATTTTAATTTAAATCAAATTTTAATTTATACCATTGGATTCAGCTTAAAAAAAGAAACAATTTGGTATTTTGATCATTGCTCTACGTCAATTGGTTACCGAGATATTGAAAGTGCTAAACACAGTACGTTGTCTAATGTTATTCTTATGGAGAAAAAGAAAAATTGTATATCTTGCTTATTTATGGAACATAAACTGGCGAAATTTGGTATATGGCTTGATCTGGTTATGGTTTATTGTTGTTTGTACAAAAAAATTCGCTTATGGCTCCTGTAGCAGCAAACCTAGGTACTTGGTCCCCATGTTATTCTTATGGAAAATACTTAAAATGTTATATATCGCTTATTTATGAATGTATATGGATGAAACTTGGTATGTGACTTCACTAAGATGACTTCTATTGATATTTGCATAAAAACTCATTATTTTGTGTGCCTTGTTGCAGCAAACCTGCTTACTCATCCCCAATGTTATTCTTATGGAGAATAATTAATATTTTAAATATCGCTTGTTTGTGAATATATTTCTGATGAATCCTGTTAAGTGTTTTAATATGTTATGTTATATATTCATTGGAAATTCGCTGAGTATGCAGGTTTGCTGCGACGGGGGTATTATTAGTAATACTTTGTTCTTCACCATTCTATAAAACTGTACCGGTACCAACAAATCATTCAGACGATTAGATTACTTAACGGAATGATCATTTAAACGGAAGTATGGAATATGTTTGCGTAGATATCACCGTAGTGCTTGGTGGATTAAATTTATAATTTAACTGCTTACATGATTTTATCATATATATTTATAAAATAAGGTGATGTCTGCCTGCCTGTCTGTCGACTTCTATGTTAAATTTAACGTAAACACTACTGAACCAACCGAGCTGAAGATTTGCTTGTAGGTATATAATTTGTCTGGGCTAATTATAGGCCTATTCCTATCTTGGAAATTCCATAGGTCTCCGCCCCAGTGGCCCTTAAAGTTACAATGTTATTCTTATGGACAATAGGTTTAATGGATAAGATAATCACTGAAACAGGTGTAGTTGCAGTAGGAATTTTAATCAGCTCTATACCCTCCGGTATCCATGGCAAAAATATGTTTAACCAATAAAATACTCTCTTCACAAGTTATGTTAGTTTTTATTACTCTTTGACCAGATGATTTGTTTACAAAAATAGATGATTTTTTTACAAAAAATATCCCACAGTGTGGCTTCACTTTTTAACACGAGACGATAGCTCTATAATATTATTTAAATCTCGTTGGCTAGTACTGTTATAAAATAAATGTGGTGTCTGTCTGTCTTTCTGTCTGTCGACTTGTATGTTCCGTTTTAACCAGCGGGCACCTCGCTGGTTTTAACGTAAGACTATTGAACAAATCGAGCTGAAAATGTGCATGTAGGTTGTCATTTATCTGGGATACATATAGGCCTATTTCCATCTTGGCAATCTCTTAGGACACCGCCGCAGTAGCCCTTAAAGTTACAATGTTATTCTTGAAATTTATCACAAATGTGTAGAGTAACCTTTATGACTTTAAGTTCGAAAACCAGATCGATCGAATTTTTGGGAGGGGGTTTTATGGGGGTTTTAAATTTTCCAAAAATCAGTTTTCTGAAATTTTCCCCATAAAATTTTAAAAATACTTAATTTTGGTTATAGCCATTGTATAGAGTTTAAGGAAACAAATAATTTGGTATTGTTAATCTTTAACCAAGGTTAAGTGGTTGTAGAGAAAAGTCAAAAAAAGCGTCCATAAAATTTTCCATGTTAATCTTATGGGAAAAAGGTTTTTGGATTTTCCTCAGACAATTTTACTAAAAACTTCACATTTCTTTTTACGAACCAGTTTAGCTCTAAAAAACAATCATTTTGGTGTTTTAATTATTGTTCTACGTCCAACCGTTGCAGAGATTTTCAAAGTGCTAAACACAGTACTTTGTCCAATGTTATCCTTACGGAGAATAAATAAAATTCGATATCTCGATTATTTATGAATGTATATTGATGAAACTTGGAATGTCGCTTCATATAGTTTTGGTATATTGATATTTGCACAAAAAAGGTTTTTTGTTGATTTTCCCCGTAGCAGCAAACCTGCACACTCGGCCTCCACGTTATTCAAGTTGCATATCTCTCTTAGTTATGAACCTAAATTAATACAACTTGGTATGTAGCTTCACCTGGTTGAGTTATATTGAGAATTGCAAAAATACTAATTTTTATCTTCCTCGTTGCAGAAAACCTGCGTACTCAGCCCTAATGTTATTGTTATGGAGAATAAATAAAATGCTATATATCACTTATTTATGAATGTATTTTTGTGAAACTAGGTAAGTGGCTCTATGTAGTAGATAGACACATACATATACATTGGAAATTCGCTGAGTACGCATGTTTGCTGTGACGGGGTTATTTTAAATCTCGTCCACACGGGGATGTAGCAAAGAGTCATACGTTTTAAAAGTTTATTTTCATTTCAGTCAGTTGACTAACTAAATGAAATATAAATCCATTAGATTAATATTATAACTTTGAGAGCTCATGGGGCAAAGCCCCGAGGTCGAGAGTTTATGGAAACCCTTTGCCTTTTGAGGCACATCTTAGAACTTTCGATTGATACCAAATATGTATATAAAATAATAGTTTTAGGAGTCGAAAATTACCGAACAAAAATCAAGAATTTTTTAATAATATAGATAGTTCAGTTGTTGACCTGACACAGAGAAAACCATTTAAAAAATATTTTAGTATATTTATAAGTATTTCTAATTGAATTGTAATGTTATAGATCCCACTACGGATTGAAACGTCTTTAAAGATTTTCTTGTAGCAATGTGTTCTGCTAATACATTTTAAAACTGTTTTACTGAACAGACATTTACACTTAACCATAGAATATAATTCATAAACAAAGCATTCAGGTTTTCATGACTTTATTTCACAGTATTAACGGCTAATCCGTTACTGTCAAATTCGTCTTGTTTTCCGTGAACGGGAGATTATTCTTATTACATCTTTTCACAACGAGCGAACTCGCTTCACTCCCCCTCCACATTGGCTACTCGTTTATCCCGATCTTCTACTCCACTGGTTTGTTGACGCTTGATGATCAAGACATTTAGAATGTGTTACAAACGACTTTGTAACAAAGATTTAAATCTGTGAGGCTATTTTGTAGAACGTTTTGGGGTAGTAACATACATTTTATATCTGTATATATAACGAGACTTTAAACTGTATACAATTAAAAGTCCAGCTGCTTTTGAATACGTATTTCGATTTAAAATCCATCTAGCAAAGTATATAATTTACTTTCATAATCATTATTTTTAAAACTTTAAATAATATTTTCAGCGCCCAGGCAAGTTTTAATATTGCTTTTACCCCAGAAAATTGTAAATCAAGTCGAAACTAGTATGAACTGTTCCCTATATTCTTATAAACATTCTATATCCTAAGAGAAATTAAAATACCCCCGTCACAGCAAACCTGCGTACTCAGCGAATTTCCAATGCGTAATGTATCTCTTAATATGATGTCTTAATATCACTTAAAGCCGCATACCAAGTTTCATAAAAATATATTCACAAATTAGCGATACATGCAATTTGAATTATTCTCCATAAGAATAACATTGGGGATGAGTACGCAGGTTTGATGCAACAAGAAACAAAAAATATGGGTTTTCATGTAAATATCAATATTACTCAACTAGGCCAAACCACATAGGCCTACCAAGTTTCATCAATATACATTCATAAATAAGCAATATATACCATTTTGATTATTCTCCATAAGAATAACATGGGGGATGAGATGCAAGTTTGCTGCAACAAGGAACACAGAAAATGGGGTTTTATGCAAATATCAATATAACTCAACAAGGTGAAGCCACATATCAATCCCGTTCACGGTGGAAGTATTATTAATTTATGTTCATAATTAAGAGAGGCATTACATTTGACTTATTCTCCATAAGAATAACATGGGGGCTGAATACGCAGGCTTGCTGCTACGGGAATTATCGGTAAAAACTTTTTTTGCAAAAAACAATAGACCACAACCAGATGAAGCCGTAAACCAATTTTCGTTAGTATACGTTCATAAATAAGCAAGATATATATTTGTTCTTATTCTCCATGAGAAAAGCATTGGACAACGTACTGTGTTTAGCACTTTCAATAGCTCCGTAACCAATTGACGTAGATAAATGATCAAAACACCAAATTGTGTGTTTTTTAAAGCTGAATCCAATGGTGAAAACTAAAATTTGACTTTTTTAAATACTACATGTAAAAACTTAAATAAAAAACATTTTTGGGGTACAAACCCCCCTCAAAAAAAAAAAAAAAAAAAAAAAAAAAACACTTCGGATGAAGCGATCTGTCTGGTTTTTAAACTTAAAGTCATAAACATTGCTTTACACGTTTGTACCAATTTTGATCAAAATCGGACCTTTTTTAAGAGAGTTATCGCACCCACGGATATACACACAACACACAACACACAACACACACACACACACACACACACACACACACACACACACACACACACACACACACACACACACACACACACACACACACACACACACACACACACACACACACACACACACACACACACACACACACACACACACATACACAGTTTAGAACGAATGGTATTTTTGGGGTATGCGAACCTCAAAACGAAAAGTTATCATGGTCCCGAGCCTAGTTTACCATGCCGCCTACAGTAATAGCTTTTTTCCTATGGGGAAAATTGGCTAAAAAGGGGTGAACGTAAATTTAAAGATGGCGAATGAACTTTAAGTTTCCTTAAGAAAAGTACTGTGAGTCTAAAACAGAACTAAGCAAATATAAACCTCGTGTTTCTGAATGTGCAACTCACATCGTAACGTATTATTGTGCACACTTCATTGTCACTCCAGTATCGACGTAATTTACATAATATATGTACCTCATAACGTTTCTTCTTGCTCTTAATATGTCTTTTGTTAATTTAGCAATAGCTATTGAATGTACAGTTCAATGTATTTGTATTTTTCCGTAGGTGTTACATTGAAGCTTCGAATGCATGTAAAGAAAAAAGTAAAAACGAGTTCGCACGCAGCACGCTGACGTGAGGGAAGTGAATTTCCAGATAAATAACTTTTAAAACTCAAAATCAGTGTAAAACATACATTTATTCCAATTTTTATTGAAATCTGAAAACATTGATTTTTTGGCTGTTCTGATGCTCCTGGTTTCATTTACCTGCAATGCTTGAAATACAATTTTGCACATTATAAGGTTAGGAGAAGGTCCAGTCAGGCTTTAAAGTAGGCGTGAGGTTGCTGGGGATGATGAAAGTACACCAACAAATGAATAACAGGCTTTTCTAATCTAAAACCCCCATAAGACAACGTACTGTGTTTGGTCAATACATATTTTCTTCTATAACTTGGTAAATAGTTACGCTAGAATGACGGGAGAGGGCTTAAAAGTTTCGCCTTACTAATTCCCATCTTTATACATGGATTAATTATACATCCAGGGT
Source organism: Allygus modestus (assembly GCA_963675035.1). NCBI lineage: Eukaryota > Metazoa > Arthropoda > Insecta > Hemiptera > Cicadellidae > Allygus > Allygus modestus. The sequence goes on from OY776111.1 coordinate 288,433,192, forward strand.
TCTTATAACCCTTTTTGGGCCCAAAAACTCAAAATTTGAAAGATTAATCCCCAAAAAAGGGGTTTAGAGTTTTCCGATTGTTTTGCCCAACGAACTTGTCCAACTGATTACAGAAAGGAATGTCCCTACCAAATTTGAAGCAAATCGGACAATAAATGCGACCGCTAGAGTGCAAACACACATATATATATATATATATATATATATATATATATGTCTATATATATATATATATATATATATATATATATATATATATACATATATATATACAATTTTGAACGACCCCCCAAAACGTGTTCAGGGGGTCACGTTAGGAACTTCTATGGTGGTCCCGGGCTTAAGTTTCACCGTGCGGGTCATGCTAATAATTCACTTTCCATAGGAAATTCACTAATAAGGAGGATTTAGACGAATCAACACGTCTACCTATTTTAATTAAAAAGGTAATTATAAAACTCGATAAAGTAGTCCATTCGAGCTAGCTTCTGAAAGCCTACTTTTGTGTAAATACTAATGTTTTCTTAAGCTAAACCATAGTTAAGTTTAATTCTGTATTCAACATCAACGGTTTAATCATGCTTCGGATATTGTTAAGAAGGAATTCAGTGCCAAGGAATTTTGGCCAGGGAAATCAGTTCATTAAACTGTATTTTGGCAAGAGGTGTATATTAGACCACCGTCTGCTTTTATTGATGACGGAACGAAGTGAAGGAATCTATGTATTAGCAGAGACAATGTCTCGTTGTCCGTCAGTGTGTGGGTGTGTGGGTGTGTGGGTGTGTGTGTGTGGGTGGGTGTGTGGGTAGATGCGTGTGTGGGTGGGTGTGTGTTCGTAATGCAATAACGTGAAAACAGCTGCACGGATCGCTTTCAAATTTTACACAACAGTTTTCCAGTACACTTTACGCTTCCAGTTTTAAAATGGATCACATTCGTTTAACCGATTTTTAATAATTAACTTTTAAAAGTTGTAAAATTTCCATAAGATAAAGCATTGGACAAAAATTGCCTTTAGTAAAGTGCAAGATGCTAATGAAATATTGTTTCGTAATGACAAATAAATACTTACAAATTATCCTCTTTATATGTTTTATGATTAAATAATTAAAGTACTCTCCGTTTAACATGAGTTAATTCAATTTATCAAAGGTTTTTGAAATTTGTTGATTAAACAACTAATGCCAATTGTTACAAATAAAAACGAGTTCGCACGCAGCACGCTGACGTGAGGGAAGTGAATTTCCACATAACAACTTTTAAAACTCAAAATCAGTGTAAAAACATACATGAATTCCAATTTTTATTGAAATCTGAAATCAGTGATTTTTTGGCTGTTTGATGCTCCGGTTTCATTTACCTGCAAAGCTGGGAATACAATTTTGCGCATTATGATGTTAGGAGAAGGTCCAGTCAGCTTGAAAGTAGGCGTGAGTTGCTGGGGATGATAAAAGCATAGAAAAATAAACCAGGTACCTAGTTTATTTTTCTATGATAAAAGTATTCTATTAAAGGAATAACAGGCTTTTCTAGTTTAAAACCCCCATAAGACAACGCCGTACTGGGTTTAGTCGAAACACATTTTCTTTAATAACTCGGTAATTATTTATGCTAGAATGACGAGAGAGGGCTTAATACTTTCGCCTCACTAATTCCCATCTTTTTACATCCATTAATTTTACATTCGGGGCTTTTCTGATCCTTTTTGGGCCCAAAAACTCGAAATTTGAAAGATTAATCCCCAAAAAAAGGGTTTAGAGTTTTCCGATTGTTTTGTCCAACGAACTTGTCCAACTGATTACAGAAAGGAACAACCCTACCAGATTTGAAGTTAATCGGACAAAAAATGCGACCGCTAGAGTGCAAACACACACACACACACACACACACATATATATATATATTTATAAAATTTTGAACGACCCCCCAAAACGTGTTCTGGGGGTCACGTTAGGAACTTCTATGATGGTACCGGGCTTAAGTTTCACCGTGCGGGTCATGCTAATAGTTCATTTTCCAAAGGAAATTTACTAATAACGGTATCCTATAATTCTATCCTATCCTATCCTATACTCTAATATGAGTAAGATTTGATTTCTTGCTTGCTTGCTTGTAACTCTGATCTCAATAACGGCTCCAACGATTGATTTCCTTAAAATGTAGGAAATAACTCATTTCTGGAGCAGAAATAAGTTCTAGACAGGTAAAATCATCATCCCCAGGAAAAATCAAGTAATGAAAAAAACTAAAACGAGTTCGCACGCAGCACGCTGACGTGAGGGAAGTGAATTTGCACATAAAAACTTGTAAAACTGAAAATAAGTGTAAAAACATACATTTGTCCAATTTTTATTGAAATCTGAAAAGATTGATTTTTTGGCTGTTCTGATTCTCCTGGTTTCATTTACTTGCAAAGCTGGGAATACAATTTTGCACATTATAAGGTTAGGAGAAGGTCCAGACAGGCTTGAAAGTAGGCGTGAGGTTGCTGCGGATGATAAAAGTACTCTAACAAAGGAATAATAGGCTTTTCTAGTGTAAAACCCCCATAAGACAACGTACTGTGTTTAGTCGATACACATTTTCTTTAATAACTCGGTAAATATTTATGCTAGAATGACGAGAGAGGGCTTAAAACTTTTGCCTCACTAATTCCCATCTTTTTACATGCATTGGTTTTACATCTGGGGCTTTTCTGACCCTTTTTAAACCCAAAACCTCAAAATTTTAAAGATTAATCCCCAAAAAAAGGGGTTTAGAGTTTTCCGATTGTTTTGCCCAACGAACTTGTCCAACTAATTATAGAAAGGAACGTCCCTACCAAATTTGCAGTAAATCGGACAAAAAATGCGACCGCTAGAGTGCGAACACACACACACACACACACATATATATATATATATATATATATAAAATTTCGAACGACCCCCCAAAACGTGTTCAGGTGGTCACGTTAGGAACTTCTATGGTGGTCCCGGGCTTAAGTTTCACCGTGCGGGTCATGCTAATAGTTCACTTTCCAAAGGAAATTCACTAATGAAAAGTTAAACAAATTAACATTGGGCTTATGGAGTTTAAAATCATAACAAAAGAATTGTAACGGCTGTTCATAATCAACCAGGGAACTGTCAAAGTAATACCCGTGTTGTTAGTGAATTTCCTTTGGAAAGTGAACTATTAGCATGACCCACATGGTGAAACTTAAGCCCGGGACCACCACAGAAGTTCCTAACGTGACCCCCTGAACACGTTTTGGGGGGTCGTTCAAAATTGTATATGTGTGTGTGTGTGTGTGTGTGTGTGTGTGTGTGTGTGTGTGTGTGTGTGTGTGTGTGTGTGTGTTTGTGTGTGTGTTTGCACCCTAGCGGTCGCATTTTTTGTCCGATTTACTTCAAATTTGGTAGGGACGTTCCTTTTTGTCAGTTGGACAAGTTCGTTGGGCAAAACAATCGGAAAACTCTAGCACATTATTTGGAGGATTTTAAATTTGTAAATTTGAGTTTTTGGGCCCAACAAGGGTCAGAAAAGCCCTAAATGTAGTATTAATGGATAGTAGGTTATAGAACGTAAAAATGCGAAAATCTTAAGCCCTCCCTCTTCATTCTAGCCCTAATATTTACCTAGTTATTAAAGAAAATTAAAATTGAGTAAACACAGTACGTTGTCTTATGGGGATTTTACATTGGAAAAGGCTGTTTTTCATATCTTGATGTAGTTTTATCGCTCCTAATAACTCGATAGGCCTACCGATTTTTGATTCTGATGGTACATCCTCCTAAGCTTACAATGCACAACATTGCCATCCCAATACTGCATTTAAATAGAACCAGGTGCATCAGAACAGCCAAAAACCTGAAATTTTCCATTTTGCTAAAAAGGTCACAAATCTTTGTTTAAATCCGTTATTACATTTTTAAAAGTTTTTTTTGGGGAAATTCACTTCCCTAACGTCAGCGTGCTGCGTGTGAACTCGTTTTAGCGAATTTCCCCTATATGGAAGAAGCTATTACCGTAGTCGGCATGGTAAGACCTAGGCCCGGGACCATGATAACTTTTCGTTTTGAGGTCCCCAGACCCCAAAAACACCATTCGTTCAAAACTGTATACATATGTGTGTGTGTGTGTGTGTGTGTGTGTGTGTGTGTGTGTGTGTGTGTGTGTGTGTGTGTGTGTGTGTGTGTGTGTGTGTGTGTGTGGGTGGGTGGGTGTGTGTGTCCGTGAGCACGATAACTCTCGTAAAAAAGATCCAATTTTAATTAAATTTTGTATAAACGTGTAAAGCGGGATTTATGGCTTTAAGTTCGAAAACCAGACAGATCGACCCATCCGAAGGGGTATTTTGGGGGAGTTTTGTACCCCAAAAATGGGTTTTTTGAGTTTTTTACATATCATTTTTGAAAAAGTCAAACTTTAGTTTCTTCCATTGGAATAAGCTTAAAAATACGCACAATTTGGTGTCTCGATCATTGATCTACGTCAAATGGTTACAGAGATATTGGAAGTGCTGAACACAGTACGTTGTCCAATGTTATTCTTAAGGAGAATAAGAAAAATTGTATATCTTGCTTATTTATCAACTTATCCTGATGAAACTTGGTATATTGCTTCATATCGTTGTGGTCTATTGATATTTGCACTAAAAACCATTTTTTTGGCTCATAGTTCCCGTAGCAGCAAACCTGCGTACTCAGCTCCCATGTTATTCTTATGGAGAATAAGTAACTTGTTATCTCCCTTAATTATGAACATAAATTAATAAAATTTGGTATGTGGCTTTACCTTCTTGAGTTATATTGATATTTGTATAATACCCCATTTTTGTTCTCCTTGCTTCAGCAACCCTGCATACTCAGCTGCCATGTTGTTCTTATGGAGAATAATTAAAATGTCATAAATCGTTTATTTATGAATATATATTGATGAAACTTGATATGTGGCTTTATGTTGAATTAAGATACATAAATTTGCATTGGAAATTCGGTGAGTACCCAGGTTTGCTGCTACGGGGGTATTTATTATTGCACCAATCGGATTTAATTAGATTAGTTTTATTAATATTAGTTTTAAGCAAATTGGGATTTTATTATACGCTAGATCATCCGCTAATTATCCTCTGGCTGATTTGTCAGGTACCTTGTGGTAGGTTAACGCCTGCAAGGCAACATTTTTAACTTCTATTGGAAATAGGAATTATTTTTTCATAAGATAATTTGTTTTCGAATATTAAGAAAATAAAAAAATATCAAAAGCTGATAAAGTGTTCTTATTCTTATCAATAATTGAAATATTTTCTGCTAGAAAGCATGTCAATTCTGCGTTATCCAATCAAACTGTCAGATAAACTTGATAACGGTGACACATCGTAGACATAAACACTCCATTGACACAAAGCGCGGTGGAGATAGTACCCTCTTGAATGCAGTCCTTCATCTATTCTTACTGAATAAAGGTGTCTAAAACAATACTAGTTGTTTTGCTTCGTTTACAATATTTTCATATTGTTTAGTTAGTTATATTCTATTATATTTTTTGCTGTGCAACATGATCTTTTTGGAACTATTTTGTAACAACAGGTAATCAGCTTAAACGTGTTTCTATACAATATAAGATTAATAATAAGGAGTTCATCAATAAAAGAAAGTGTTTTTTTTCTTTGCTATAGTTCTGAAATCTTATACCTAGATTTGTTTGTTTTTTTCAAGAAATTAAAAGAAACTTAAAACATTGTAAATATTTGATTGCAAGTATATTACTTAGAAAACTATACAAAATGTAGTAAATTTACATTAAAACAAACCTCACAGTGTTGCCTTAATATATCCCTTGGCTTAGCAAACCTCCATAACCAGCGAATATGAATTGGAATTTCATGAAGAAGAGAGTAGGCACAAAATATTAAAAATACGTATTAACCTCAATGGTTTTATAAATGAGATAGATTCTGATGGAAACTCCAAAAACATATATGAAATCACTTATAGCATTTTATTTTTGTATGTAGGATACGTTCACCAGCACCAAATGAGACATAAAATGGTAATTATTCTCCACACAAAGAGTACGCAGTCTTACTTCAACGATAATATTTTACAAAAATATCAGTAGATCAACATCAGATTATGTAATTTACCAAGTTTTACTGAAATGTATTCTTACATAAGCGAATAAATGTGCATTTAAAAATTAAATCCTCTTATAAATGCGTTAAACAACAAGCTCTGTAAGGTAATTTAAGTACCTTGACCATGGCAATTGCTTAAATATCAGAAAATCTCTAAGATTATAACAGTTTGTTTTTAAGGTTATTGCACCGCTTAACCAAACCACTTTGTAAACAAAATAAAGTGATTTGTATTATGATTAATTTAACTCTTTTAAATGAATCAAACCGAGATTGGTACATACATAAGTCGTACTGAAGGTAATATTTTAAATAATATCAACACCCATAAACCAATCTTCCCAAATCATATTTTCATAGTCCGTAAAATCGTCAAATGAAAGCATCCATTCCAACATCCTACTTTCTGATAGCCTATATCTCATAAGAGTTATCATGGTCTCGGGATTAGGTCGTATACCATGACCTAAATATATAGACTGAACTATTGCGTCTTAAGGCTTCACTATTACTACCTACTATAAGAGCTTTTTCTTATAATATGCGCAAAATTCACCAAATTCTAATGTCTTTCCACCTTATATTTCTATTTCAATAAATGTGGAACCACCGCAACGGTACCAGCGCATCTTATTAAGGTAACCATATCGAATTTAATTTATTAGTGGATATATTCGTGTAGTTTAGGAGCTTTCTGAACCCCGAAAAGTGGTTATCGAGGTTATGTCTGTCAGTCCATCTATCTGTCTGCAGACCTAGAGACCACTCTGATGGGCCGTTTTTCAACAATATTGATTGGTATGTAGGTATCAGTCAATACACTGAATACTGCCTGAAGACATCCAGGCGTTTTTTAGCGAATTTCCCCTATAGGGAAGAAGCTATTACCGAAGTCGGCATGGTAAGACCTAGGCCCGGGACCATGATAACTTTTCGTTTTGAGGTCCCCAGATGCCAAAAACACCATTCGTTCAAAACTGTATATATATATATATGTGTGTATATATATGTATATATATATATATATATATATATATATATATATATATGTATGTGTCCGTGAGCACGATAACTCTCGGAAAAATAATCCGATTATGACGAAATTTGGTATATATGTGTAAAGCAGCATTTTATGACTTAAGTTCGAAAACCAGACAGATCGACCTACCCGAAGGGACATTTTGGGGGGGGGTTTGTACCCAAAAATGGGTTTTTTGTGTTTTACATATAATTTTGGAAAAAGTCAAATTTTATTTTTTTATTGGAATCAGCTTAAAAACGCTCAATTTGGTGTTTTGATCATTTCTCTACGTCAAATGGTTACAGAGATATTGAAAGTGCTAAACACAGTAAGTTGTTCGATGTTATTCTTATGGAGAATAAGACAAATTGTATATATCGCTTGTTTATAAACTTATTCTGATGAAACTTGGTATATTGCTTCATATCGTTGTGGTCTATTGATATTTGCACTATAAAACATTTTTTGACCGATAGTTCCCGTAGGAGCAAACCCGCGTACTCAGCCCCCAAAGTTATTCTTACGGAGAATAAGTAACGTGTTATCTCCCTTAATTATGAACATAAATTAATACAATTTGGTATGTAGCTTTAACTACTTGAGTTATATTGATATTTGTATAAAACCCCATTTGTTGTGTTCCTTGATTCAGAAAACCTGCATACTCAGCCACCATGTTATTCTTACGGAGAATAATTAAAATGTCATAAATCGTTTATTTATGAATATATATTGATGAAACATGATATGTGGCTTTATGTGGTATTAAGATACATATATATATGCATTGGAAATTCGCTGAGTACGCAGGTTTGCTGCAACAGGGGGTATTTTTATATATATTTATTTTTATTTGATATATTTATTTTAAAGGGTAATTATCCTCCCAATACCGCTGACAAACATTAAAAATGAAGTTTTCTCCAAAACAACTCTTAACAATTTATTTAAAACTAGCTGCGTACCCGTCCTTCGTACGGGTTGTATATAAATGGTAGATAAATGGTATTAACTAAAGCAAATAACAATCCACATTATTTTACAATATTAAAATTACATTTTACACGTTTAATGTACAATTAAATCAAAGTTAACGAAATATACTGGCAGATAGTTCGGGTCCTGTTGTTAAATCGAGGAACTCTGTAGGGTAGTAAACGGTGTGAAGTTTGCGTCTCCAAATCGTTACACGTAACAACACTTTGGATTCGCTTTTAGAAATAAAAGAACTCAAGTCTAAAAAATACAAAAATATTGGCGAGGGGGGAGGGGGAACATAAATATAAAATCGGTAGGGGAGGAGCAAAATATAAAATCGGGGGTGGGGGCGAAAATAAAAATCGGGGGGAGGGTAAAAATAAAATTGGGGAGGGGGCAAAAATATAAAATGGAGGGGGACATAAAATAAAAATATAAAATCGAAGAGGGGGCGGAGCAAAATGTAAAATTGGGGGTGGGGAAAAAATAAAAATGGGGGAGTAAAAATATAAGATCGGGGGGGACAAAATAATAAAATCGGGAGGGGGCAAAAATATAAAATATGGGGGACATAAAATAAAAATAAGAAATCGAAGAGGGGGGCAAAAATATAAAATGGAGGGGGACATAAAATAAAAATATAAAATCGAAGAGGGGGCGGAGCAAAATGTAAAGTTGGGGTGGGAGAAAATATAAGATCGAGGGTGGGGCAAAAAAAATAAAATCGGGAGGGGGCAAAAATATAAAATTGGGGGGGGCAAAAATAAAATTGGGGGAGCAAAAATATAAAATCGGGGGGGAGCAAAAATATAAAACCGGGGGTGGGGGCAAAGGTATAAAATTGAGGGGGCCCAACATAAAATAAAGAAATAAAATCGAAGACGGGGGGAGCAAAATATAAAATTGGGGGTGGGGCAAAAATAAAAATGGGGGAGCAAGAATATAAAATCGGGGGGAAACAAATATAAAATCGGGGGGGAGAAAAATATAAAATCGGGGGGGGGGGCAAAAATAAAAATTTGGGGGAGCAAAAATATAAAACTGGGGGGGGCAAAAATATATAATCGGGAGGGGGCAAAAATGTAAAATGGAGGGGGACATAAAATAAAAATATAAAATCGAAGAGGGGGCGGAGCAAAATGTAAAATAGGGGGTGGGGAAAAATAAAAATGGGGGAGTAAAAATATAAGATCGGGGGGGGGCAAAATAATAAAATCGGGAGGGGCCAAAAATATAAAATATGGGGGGACATAAAATAAAAATAAGAAATCGAAGAGGGGGGCAAAAATATAAAATGGTGGGGGACATAAAATAAAAATATAAAATTGAAGATGGGGCGGAGCAAAATGTAAAATGGGGGTGGGGGAAAATATAAGATCGGGGGGGGGGCAAAAAAAATAAAATCGGGAGGGGCAAAAATATAAAATTGGGGGGGCAAAAATAAAATTGGGGGAGCAAAAATATAAAATCGGGGGGGAGCAAAAATATAAAACCGGGGGTGGGGGTGAAGGTATAAAATTGAGGGGGCCCAACATAAAATAAAGATATAAAGTCGAAGACGGGGGGGAGCAAAATATAAAATTGGGGGTGGGGCAAAAATAAAAATGGGGGAGCAAGAATATAAAATCGGGGGGAGAGAAAAATATAAAATCGGGGGGGGCAAAAATAAAAATTTGGGGGAGCAAAAATATAAAACTGGGGGGGGGGGCAAAAATATATAATCGGGAGGGGGCAAAAATGTAAAATGAGGGGGCATAAAATAAAAATATAAAATCTAAGTGGGGGGGCAAAAATATAAAATCGTGGGTGGGGCAAAAATTAAAATGAGGGGGAGCAAAAATACAAAATCGGGGGGGACAAAAAATATAAAATCGGGGGGGCAAAAATATAAAATCGGGTGGGGAGCAAAGTATAAAATCGGGAGAGGGCAAAAATAAAAATCGGGGGGGAGGAGCAAAAATATAAAATGGGGGGCAAAAATATAATTTGGGGTGGGACATAAAATAAAAATATAAAATCGAAGAGGGGGGAGAAAAATATAAAATCGGGGGTGGGGCAAAAAAAAAAATTGGGGGAGCAGAAATATACAATCGGGGGGGGCAAAAATATAAAATCGGGGGGGAGCAAAAATACAAAATCGGGGGTGACAAAAAAATATAAAATGGGGGGGGCAAAAATATAAAATCGGTAGGAGAGCAAAATATAAAATCGGGAGGGGGCAAAAATAAAAATCGGGGGAGGAGCAAAAGTATAAAATGGTTGGGGGCAAAAATGTAATTTGGGGTGGGACATAAAATAAAAATATAAAATCGAAGAGGGGGGGAGCAAAATATAAAATCAAGGGTGGGGCGAAAAAAATCGGGGGGGAGCAAAAATATAAAATCTGGGGGTACAGGAAGTATCGGTAAAATTGTTTTTTGTGCAAATAAGAATAGACTACAACCAGATGAAGCCACATTAATATTTGTTCATTATTATTAATTAATAGCTAGCTGACATACCCTTTCTTTGCACAGGGGTTTTCTCTACCCGTTCTTTAGTCAATGCAATTTGCATTTTAGTTAGCTTGAATCAGCTGTTCTTGCTTCTGCTCCTGCTCTTTAAGCAGTCCACAGCTGTTCGCATTACAGTTTCTGAATGTTTATTCTGAAAAGTAAACATTGAAACTTAGGACTTCACTGGGCGTAGCCCGAAGGCATTTTAAGAAATTGAATAGGCCTATGTGTTGCATGGCTTGAAGATGTGTTAAGTTTCAGCCCAGTCGGTTCAGTAGTTTTTGCGTTCACCCGGAACATCAGACAGACAGACAGACAGAAACCACCTCGTCTTTATAATATTATTGATTTAGTATTCTACAGTGCAATAGGTTTTTACTAAAATGATACAACCATTTTATGCATAAAATCTAGTTCAGAAACTATAGGACTTAAAACGTTCCAAAATTTAAATTTAAGAATTTTCATAGATCTATTAACTTTAAATTAAGTTTACTTATCACCATTAAACAAGTTCAAAGCCCTAAATGAATTATTACTTTGAATTATTATTCTTCGACTAATGGTTGCGAAGAATATTTGAAATTGCATTTAGCGGTAAACGCAGTACGTTGTCCAATGTCATTCTTATGGAGGATAAAAAAATTAATTCTCTCCTATTTACTGATTAATTAAAACTTAGTATGTTTGTTAAGTTAACATTGGGCAATACATAATATTCGGAACATGTTGCCACCTAAACCTGGAGGGAGAGGGGCACTGTGAGTAGCAAATTAAATGGTTCTATAGTGCCTTCAATAAAGGGATTCAGGTCAACATTTTAGAAAAAAGTGATTTCCTAGAAAACTTACTACAAATGCTACCGTACTTTATATTCTATAAGTAATAAATATAAATCATATTTTAGATTGATTAAAAGGGGTTCTTGCTAACAATTTCTATGAATTAGATTCTAATTAAAAATATTAAAATAGGTAATGGATAAATGGGAGAAAGAATGTCAGTTTCCTGATACTGTTCATTTAACACTGTGCAGTAAATTATATTGTAATTTGACCCCACAGTCCGTGAGCGCACAGTAACTTTTTTTGCTAGGGTAGGTTTACTTTTTTCTCGTAGGTGCAATTTTCTCCTAAACCACTTGAACTATTTGTTTGAGTTTTTTACCTTTCACACGTATTATTATTACCATCCGATATCCCACTCTCCTCACTTAATATGGCAAACATAAAAGTAAAATGCAGTAAGAAATTAAAAAAATAAACAGCACAGTGACAGTAACGAGGTAGAATAAATAGTGACAGTCCGTGGTTAAAGACTTGTCTTAAAACAGCTGTTAGTTTAAATTAAACTAATTAATATTTAATGCAGAAGCTCGTTGGATAAAACATATGTGACTAAAACCAATAAAATATTTGTTCTATAAGAATAATGCAAACTTTAAGGGCTGGTGGGGAGGAGCCCTAATGTCTCAGGGAAAGAAAAATTGCGTTTGAAACATATCTAAACTCCTAAAGGGCAATTCCTTTATTTGATACCTAAACTGTTAAAATCGGTCGATGAAATGAAAACGCAATTGATCAAACAAAATTTCTTAGTGAATTAAAAATATTACCAATAAGTTTAACCTATATTCATTATTTATCCATGGTAATAACAGTTAATAATAAGTAAAATAAAAAATAATCTAACATTCTCAAGGTTTTTAAAACTATACACAGACCTTTTGGGTTTTAACATTTGTAACGGTTTAAAAGATGAATGAAGCTATAAACTATAATTTCAAAATATCAAGACCCTGTTAAAAACAGTTTTTGTTGTTAAAGTGTACCTAAAAATATACATTTAAACATCCGCGCCGTGGGAGTTGTGATTATCGATGTTGTAGGTCTACGTCGACTTGTAAGGTTTGGTTGATTTACCTCATGAAAACCCTCCATTAAACCGACTGATTGATACATAACTTTGCGAATAAGTTGAAATATATTTTGTTTTCGTATTAATTGTATATGAAATCACCGTGCGAAGCCCGGCATTACTCCTTCAATTCTTGTGTAGACAATAAGGGTGCTGTTTTTATATTGCAGTCGTGGACATTTGCAGGGAATCGTTAGAAAATGACCCATTCATTCATTGACCCAACCTATTTTTAGTTCGGTTTACTAACTTTTGGGTCTTAGGATCGGATTAATTAAATTCAATATGTCAGCTCACTTTACAACTGTATATGATTAAAGTGGCCTTTGATTGAAATAAAAGTTAAAAGGAGTACAGATTTACCCGTTTAATCTAATTAAATTCTGATTATTCGTTATAATAATCCCTTTTTATACGTAAAATACAACTTTGCGTAATTCCGCTGGCATTATTGTTGATTTGTAGTTTTGACGTGCCTTTAATTTCCTTCCAGTATTGCATCCCTTGTGATAACACAAATCCACAGACACATTGTAGTAGTTGGCATAGTAGTACAAATAATAGCAAATTCTCTAAATAAAATCCACCACAAGTAACAACAAGAACGAACTAACGTAGATGTTGCGAATACGCTCAAAGATCAGCCTGATGAGTCGATTGCTTTAGCATGTTGTACAGTAAGAGCAACGTTCGCGAGGCCGGGCCGCATCTGTAGCCAGTTAACATCAGCCACGTTGCGACTGCGCACAGCTGCGACTACAGTGCGAGTGGCTGGCCCCAGTAATTAAGAAGGACGGTGCTCGGATTAATTTAGCTGATGAGAAGCAATTAGCGACCAAAACTCCACGCTTGCCTATTGGTACTGGAACTGATGTGCGAAAATGTGCACAAGGCCGACCAGTATATTCTCGGGTGCTGATCATCTACATTCTTTAAGACACGTGGTTGGATGCAGGGATATGTTAAGACTGCGATCCTAATAACTGGAGGGGTGAAATGGAATCAAACTAATACCTGTTCATGATTTTAAAATTTATAATATTGTATTTTTAAATATTTATTATGGATTAGCGCTGCTGATAATAATAATAACAATTTTAAAAAAACAAACCACCCGTTTTTGAAGTAGATCTTTAATATTTTTATTATTTTTCTGCCTGACATGTTTCGGCAATTATGTCATTGTCAAAGTCAATATAACCTTACAAAATCTATATCTATAAATACGAAAAACGGATCATCCCCCAGGACAAACCTCTACACATACAAACACGAAATTTGGCTAGTGTACTCTTTCTATCAAATAGGTAACTACTCAGAAAGCATTTCAAGAAATTCCCATAAGGCTCCGCCCCCGGAGAGTCAAATTTCAAATGCAATTTTATTCTTACGGAATACGAGAAACCGATCATCCTCTAGGCCAAACCTCTACAACTACAACCATGAATTCTGACACGTATACTCTTTCCACAAGGTAGATAACCACTAAGAAAGGATTTTAAGAAATATCCATAGAGCTCCGCCCCACGGAGAGTCAAAGTTTCAATCCAGTGTTATTCTTATGAACATTCGATTTGGTTTGAGCTGATGGAATTTCAAACAGCTGATCATGATTCGTAGTAGTTCCAAGTGTTAACCTCAGCATGCACACCCACAGGTTTTATCCCCGGGTGAAACTGGGTACGATGGCAGCTAGTATCAATGTACATATACTAGTATTAATATACATAACCGAATAAGTAGGGAGACGCTTATGGAAAAACAATTTCTAGTGATAACTCCGCCCCTCAAACACATATAGTCACATTCGCATATTTGACTCTATTCGGACCGGATTTAAGTGTTTACGTATAAAAATCGAACAGCTGGCTGAAATATATTGAGAGGAATCTGTTATTTATTAGTTTGTTTACAAACAAACATACTCATTTTGACGTTTTAAAGGTTAGCAGGACCGCACGTGACGGGACCAAGGTGAACTAACGTACAGTCAGCGCTATATTCTCCTCTGAACTTGGGGGAAAAAATAAAATAAAATAAAGTGGGGTGACTAATTATAGAATTATTTATACATTGCTAGTATCGTATAAGTAAGAAAAACATCCGTACAAAATAAATTATACTAATCATTGGGTCCTAAATCGAATTAGTTTGTTTCATATAAATTTATATGTTATATATTAATTATATCTAATTCTTTTGCCCTCTTGTACAAAAGGGTTAGGATCATTTGTGTTATATGATAAACTCAATCAAATAAGAGAGCAAAATAATTAGATATCTTTAATAAAGTATATATAAATTTATATGAAACAAATTAACTCGATTTAGGACCATATGATTAGATTAATTTATTTTGTACACATGTTTTTCTTACTTATACGATATTTTTTGAGGTTATTTTGACTTTGAAAATAGCATAATTGCCGAAACATGTCAGTTAGAAAAATAATTAAATATTAAATATCTACCTCAAAAAAGGATGTTTTTTAATGTTAATATTATTATTTTATTTGTTAATTTGTTGATAGTTTATCATATTTCACAGCAATAGTAGATAGACCTAAATCAAAGAAACAAAATGAATTTGTTTTACTTTTTATCACTTTTTTATAATAATAATGTTTATTTAGTGACAACGGTTAACCATGTATTGGAATTTACAACAAAATAGTTAATTTATGAAATCTTTTAACCAGGTAAGGTAGGCCTGAATCCTATATTTCCTTTCCTGGCGGGCACGGCTCTTTTTGGGAACCATTCCGGCATTTGCCTAAATGAGATGAGAAACCGCACAATCTCTACAAATAATTGCTACCTCACTCGGTTGCAATTTTTAAACATTTATACATTACATTTTTTACATTTTAATATTGGAAATAAGAAGATTACATCAACAATATATTATATTGTTTACGTAATATTATTTTTATAAATAGTTTTGTTTATACAAAACTTCTTCTCACAAAATGTATTTCTAGAATAGCCTTAAATATAGATTAACTGTTTCTTCTTTACAAATGATTTGAATAACACAAATACCCACGAAGACAGTTTTAATTATTTGAAAGATTTTTTAAATTTTCACTCAAAAACACGGTTGTATTGTTTTAGTAAATTTCAGTGATTTGAAAGAGTAACTGAAAACCCATTATTGCAGTTAAATACATTTTCTTCACCAGTGTAGCCTACCAATCTAACAAAATCTCCGGCTCAATTTTTCAACGAAAATCATGAAGCATTGTTGTCTCCAGTATTACTAATAGACCTCCCTGGTCACAGACTATTCGGTTGCTCAACTTGTTTGCAACATCAGTTGGGTTTTTGTTTCCATGTATGCAGAGCGCCTAATTGGATGAGCAATATTTTTAAGGAGACAGTTTTTATTGTTTTGTATACATTTTTGGTACCAATGAAAAGCTCTTACTCTCCTAGATTCACCTTTTAGGCTTTCAAAGTTCCAAAATTAATCTTAATTTTAATATAGATAAACTTTAAAACTCTGGCTCTATGCCCTCTAGATACCTGTGCGTAGAACGGGTCACAGTATCTACAATAATCATACGGTAGGTATCACCCCCCGTCTGCTGTTGGTTGGGCACCAGTGACGTCAAATTTTTAATTTTTGTTTTTTTTACATTCATGATCAACACGGAATTATAATGGACCCGTCAAAGTCAAAACAACAACATCCAGTATATTTTTGACAGATGGGAGCTTTGATGTGTTACAAACAGGTGGTGGGCACCACTGACGTCACTGATCTACTGCGCATCTTGTGTATGATACCTAGAGTAAGAGGCACGTATGTTGGTACACGAGTGTACTATTAATTCCAACCACCTTTTGTGTACTAGTCACATTTCAAACATTGTTGGACCACATGTGCCTCTTGTTTACAATTTGATTACAGTGTCAGAAGGTGTTTGTTTACAAATACATGTTTTGTTTGTGAAATTTTTTTGATTCTTTTGGGGTGAAAACAGAATTATTTATAAACAAAATAACATACAATACACAAGGAAACAAGTCATCCTAACAAATCTAAAACAAACTGATGGCAAAAACAGATAACACGGATAGTTAATTTATAAGGATGCATTTTTTGCAATACAAATTGCTGCAGTTTTAATGCAAGTAATTATCTTTGGAATTTTCGCAATCAACTTTACAGGTGCAACTGTATTAACAGCTGGTCATTGAAAACACGACCAAGAAATAAAACACGTGGCAAATATGTTTTCAAGATTGAATGTTATGCTTAAGTTCGCAAAAAGGTAATAGTTTCTTAATTTCTGCTTGTGCCAACTTAACGTGCCTCTTACTCTACCGTTCTAGGTACGGTGGAACGGGCACCTCGTAATTAATTATTACTAGCAACCCATATGTTTGTATCTTTAATCCCAGCTGTTCTGCTACTTTTGTTTTGATTTGCTATCCAATGTTATTTAAATGGGCCAAAAGCGTATTTTGAGGGCTTCCCAAGGGTTTCTGGTTCCATGCAATGACGTGAGGCACCCAAAAGGCACATCTAGACGTTAAGGGCTTTCAAACGACACGTAAATCATCAACATCAAAATCGACCCAGTAGTTTGGCCATAATCTTCTGCACAAAAATTGCCTTATTATTTTAATATAGTAGCCTGTCGCTGCTGCGCTCGCGATCACAACGTAATATTATACTGACATTCTCGTATAAATATTGTGTTACCGTTCCAAAGCCAACATGGCCTGCTGATTAACTGTGTTAACAGCTCTATCCAGCTGATTGCTTAAAACTTATAGTTATTTCCCAATGTTAAGCTTATGGGAAAAAACTGAACTTCAAGGAGCCCCAGGTCCTCACTCACAAATTATTTCTCTATAAAAATAGTTTGCTGCACAACTTCACGTTAGGCTCTTTCCGATGACACCAAAAATGTGAAAATCGGTTCAGTAGTTTAGGAGGAGTGATAGTCACAAAAAACCTGCTCGCCTATTAAATTAGTACTAGTAAACCCTTTGCTCGAAATTGAGCAATTAAATTCCGATTATAATAAAAAAATAACAACTTTGTTTTATTATTATTTTTTATTTTGTAACTGTAAATAAAATTAGTCTGTATCATATTAAATCCCTGTATACTATATATATTTTTGTGAATATCCTGTCATCATTCAACAGTTAGTTTCCCTTGATCTTTGGTGTTTGCTATAAAGATACATACAAAGCCCATCAAATGACCTAGCATGACTCGCTGCTACATAGAGAATGTCGTGAATTCGGAAGTTATAAATTCCCTCTAATAATGATTCATCTAGATTCGATTCTGAAGTCACCATGGCAAAAGCTGAGTTGTATGATCTAATGTTTACCATGTAGTTTTGACTTTTTTTGCTTAGTTCCTCGATTTTGTGAATTAACTCCTTCAATCAGGGTCTTGATTTAGTTCGCTGGTGTATAGTTTGGTAACACAACCTTTCCTTTGTGGCAACACAATGTAAAATGTCTGTCGTTTCTACCAGTTTCCTCACCCTTAAAATGGCGAGCCCCATAGGACATGCACTGGACATTCATCGGCCCAATTTAAAATGGGAGTACTTCGGCGGGCATCCTTAAACCTCTTTTATATGAATCCGTATTATTTTCGTAGTTTTCACACACTTCTCGCATGAGGTCGCGGCGATGCTCAAGTGTCCTGCGTAAATGTCTATTTCTGATTGGTGGCATGTTCAAAATCAACACTGTTATAGAAATTAAAGTAAAACACAAAAAAATACATGGTTAAAAATTATACGTTTTACTTTTACTACATTTCTAAACATATTTAACCAACAATAATATTTATCTAAGAATCCAGTTCACTTTGTTTGCAAGTATTTTCATTGTTTTCCAAAAATAACAGGTGGTTTTATAATATCCTGACAAATGAAAATTGTGTTACGGTTCCCGTGCTATCATAATAAATAGATAGTAATTAAAATAAATAACAACAAAAGGTTAATTCAAAAGTATGTTTATCGGTTTTAAAAATTGGAAGTGGTTTTACAGTCCTAATACTGAGATCCCGTATAAATATTGTGTTACCGTTCCAAAGCCAACATGGCCTGCTGATTAACTGTGTTTACTCTATCCAGCTGATTGCTTAAAACTCATAGTTATTTCCCAATGTTAAGATATGGGAAAAAATTCAACTTTAAGGGGCCCCAGGGCCTCATTCACAAATTATTTATTTATAAAAAAAGTTTCCTGCACAACTTCACGTTAGGCTCTTTCCAATGACACCAAAAATATGAAAATCTGTTCAGTAGTTTAGAAGGATGATTGACACAAAAAACCTGCTCGCCTATTAAATAAGTATAGATATAAATAGATGATTACAACTATTCCAATGTTTGTTATTTAGGAGCTACAATGGTTTGCAAAATAAGCTGTTGAACTGACTACGGTTGTCATTCAAACACATCAGCTGGGATATATTTTTGGTTATCTTTCTTCTATCTGTATTGTATGTATATATCTAAAAATACGAAAATCTATCATTCCCCAGGCCAAACCTCTACCTCTACAACCGCGAAATTTGGCACGTATACTCTTTCCATAACTTAGGTAACCACTAAGAAAGGATTTTAAGAAATTCCCATAGGGCTCCACCTCACGAAACTTCAAAGTTCGAACCCCATGTTATTCTTATACAAAATTTAGACACACGAAAAACCGATCATCCCCCAGGCCAAACCTCTACCCCTACAACCACAAAATTTGGCACGTGTACTCTTTCCATAACGTTGGTAACCACTAATAAATGATTTTAAGAAATTCCCATAGGGCTCCAAGCCACGGGGCTTCAAAGTTCAAACCCCATGTTATTTTTATGGACAGTTTATAAATACGAAAACCCGACCCATCTGGCTCCTTCCCACGGAGTCAAATTTTCAGTCCTGTGTTATTCTTATGGACAATTTATAAATACGATAAACCGATCATCCCCAGACCAAACCTCTACCCCTACAACCACAACATTTGGCACGTGCACTCTTTCCATAAAGTTGGTAACCACTAAGAAAGGATTTTAAGAAACTCCCATCTGGCTCCTTCCCACGGAGTCAAATTTCCAATCCTGTGTTATTATTATGGACAATTTATAAATACGATAAACCGATCATCCCCCAGGCCAAACCTTTACACTTACAACCACGAAATTTGGCACGTGTACTCTTTCCATAACGTATGTAACCACTAACACTAAGAAATAGTTTTAAGAAATTCCCATAGGACTCCGCCCCACGGGTGGTCAAATTTCCAATCCTGTGTTATTGTTATGGACATTGACTAAGGTTTGAGCTGATGAAAATTCAAACAGTTGATCATTATTCGTAGTGTTTCCACGGGTTCACCACAGAATGCAGCACACACCATAGGTTTCGTTCCCGGGTGAAACCGGGTACGATGGCAGCTAGTAAATTATAAAATACACAATGTCAAACAATTATCGGCAACAAATATCTGTCTATCGGCAGTGTGTTTATAGCATTAAGACATTTGTTTCGTAATATTGAGCTCATCGCTTGACACGATGAACAGAGTACCGGTACTAGGAAATAGGATATAGATTATAGGATAGAATAGGATATACTAGGATATAGATTGAACAATAGGGATAAGAAATGTTTAAAGCCAAAATTTACTCTTGATATGAAGGCATTCGAATACATAATATAATCGTCGTCGATGCACGTTAAATCTTTCCCAACTCAGCTGATATTTTACAACTTATGTCCTGGTGACTAATAAATAAATACTAACTAGACTAAATGAAGTAAACAAAGTGAGAAAGTGTCAAGAATTTTATAGTGAGAATATTTTCTTAATGCGACCAAATGAATTTGCAAAATCCGGTTTTAAACTACGACGGTGTGAACCTAATTTAAGCAGCAGGTACGTTTAAGCACTTAAGTACGTTTCGACAGTAAAGCCAGATTAAAGACAGGGTTAGAGTCGGTTATTCAAAGTGACGTTTATGGCTTTTGGACCAGCTGGAACCGGCGGCGCATGCGCGTGCGAGCACCATCAACAATGCCGAACAGCTGAGCGCCGCGCCGCGCCGCGAATGTGTGGTAGCGCCACAGCACCACCAGTCTGAGTCTGTCAGTGAACTTTGTGCGGGTATGGCGGACGCCCTCTGATGTGTCAGCGACTCTACTTTTGAACTCCGGAGAACCAAAGCAAAAACCATGACTGACCAGTGAGTTCTTGTATCGATACATTTTATCTAAGTGTTTGTTGTTATTATTTTTAAGCTAATTTGCTACGTTTAAATTCGGTTTTAGGTTATTGTCATGTGTTTTGTTTACAATAAATTACAAACTACAAACATGCCAAAAGTATTTTTCAGTTGTGTAATACGGTTGAAATATTACAAATAATGTGATAAATTATTTTTTAAGGTAGAGCTTAAACATTTTTTTACCATACATATTTGCAAGTTATGTAAAAAAAAATGTAGTACCGGTAGATTTTTTTACATTTGTTATAACCTGAAACCTTTGATCGTGTATAGTTTCTTACGTGAGTTTTGGATTGAAAAGACCAAAGAAATATTTGTTTATTTAGGTCTACCGTATAAATTGCTGAAACTTGTCGCGTGCACGTTGGCGCTCTACTGCATCCATAACATCAACGACAACAGCAATTAATACTACATTTTATTATTATATTACTCAATTCAGAAGGTCAATTAATAATTACCTAATGCTGCTGCAGCAATATTTATTTATTTGCAAAGTCACAGACAAGACTTTCTCAGTGATACTGTGATTCAAGTGTTATAAGATTCCCTACAGTGTTGATAACTTGTTTGTTTTTAAATCATCTAATGGATAAGCTAGGTTTGGAATCGTAACAAATTTAACATACAGACCTAGTCTTTTTTTGTAATAAATACCTTCTAAATTTATAGATGGTATTTTTTACAATGGGTTATATTTTGATTTTGCCTCTTCTTTAGTATCGTGGTAATGAGGTCAACATTACAGAAAGAGCTTTTAGTGCTGCGAAGCAAGTAATCACAAACCGAGGAGGGACTCCGGGAGGGCGGGACGCCAGTAAACAGACAAACAGACGCCTTCAAAAATCGATATGTGGGGTTAGAACAGAGTTTGTAAACTGTTTAGGCCGCAACTTTTAAAGAGTCTATTACACAGTATATTCAGTATTTAACAGACTTCGCTTTCACTTATTGCTACTTCGTTCGGAAACGCCTAAGGTAACATTTAACAAGTCAACTAAGGAACGTGTTTATACTAAGTATGAGATTTGTTCTTATAATTTTAAACAAAAGTGGTAATTTGTTGAATTTGTGTCGTTTGTATACCTCCATAAAGTAAAAGTAAGGTAAGCCATTCCTCGCAATTACTACACTGCAGGGGCTACCTCCCCCAGACCCTCTGTTACCGTACCTTGAAAGTGATCTTTAACAATACAGGGAAGTCGTTAGGTTTTTGATTGCCATCGGCTTTAACCTACTGTCAACACTCGCCTATTGGCGGGGAACGTAGGAGTTTTCTCAAAATAAACATATTAAACAAAAAAGCGATTTTTCTACAGAGCGAAACTATTACTCATTACTATTAGCATATACTGGGGAGACTATTATGTGACATATGATGTTTTGTGTAATGTATCGCTTGGGGTCTCAAGTTTGTAATAGGTTTATAACGTTAACATTAAATCCTTTGTCTCATTTAAATCAAATTCATCAGCTTCTTTCATACACGGAGGTCCTGTTAGGTCGATCTCCCATAGTGTGATAACGACTGGATTGCTCGTCATGTTTTCTCGTTTAGCGTGTGTTTGGTCACCGTGCGGTATTGGAGCCTAGGTCCTATATATGAGCCTAAATATCTAGCTTTGGGATCAGTCTGAAATCGTCAGTCCGTCAGGTTGCATTAGGCTGAGCATTTCAAAGTGGTCTAGGCTAATTTAAGTTAATAAAATGTATTTTAATTTAAAAAACCGAGCGAATTTAATGAATAATATACTGTGCAAACCTTCCTTGAATGCTGTACGTTAGAATCATCTACAGGGTCAGAAGGTTAGGGTTCCCTCTTGGAGACACAATCAACTGTCCACAGTTTAGTTTATCATTATAGTTAATATAACTTGAGACCTGTAATTGAGAACGCCTGCTCCCATGATGTAATTAAAACAAAAATAAGTTTCTTCGGTTCTCGGTTCCCTTGATTAGAGAGTGCGCCTAATAACGAAGTTGACGGTCAAAATAAGGGGTCCACAAAATTAAGGTGGCATCAATATAATTCCTAACTATCTGTCAATTCTACTATACAGTTTACATTCTATAAACTCCAGTAACAGAATGTACTAAATCATGACTAACCGTGTGGTAAAGAGACTACTTTATCAACACTGTACCAAGCTGACCGCTTTCGCTTATCAAAAGAAATCTTGAGACTCGTTAGTCTTGTCAGGACTGATAAGGACGTAAACAAGAGTTGGTTAAAGATTGATGAAGACATATCTAATTAAAATCGCCAAAAACAATTATTACTCCGATCTTAATAGTCAGTAAAATTCAGGTTGTTCATATTCCAGTTAAAACTGTTTATTGTTCTTTCCAAATTATATGAACTGACGTTAAATTTAAAAAATTGTAGTTTTATCAAAATAATTTGTTGTATTAATTGTAACAATTTAATATGCAACAATGCTTAGTTTTTTAAACAAGTTTTGTAGAAATATATGTTGCAAATCCAATTCGTTCAGTACCTATGTTTTATGTCCTATGTTCTCATGTTCAAGAGCACTCACCAATTTGTACTGAAACCCAAATAGGTAAAATAATACAGTAGCAGGTTAACGGTAGTTTATTTTTGAATCCCCCATTTTCGACCGGTATGCTACAGCGCGCTGTGACATATGGTCCCGGCTCTTATCTTTAAACTTTATCACAGCAATGACACATCCTCCGAGCTTTTCCCTGTCCACGCCCTCTGTCGGTACTTTCAAGGCCAAACCCATTGCATTGTATACCGCATTACAATCAGACAGGTGATATTGATGCAATCTAGCCTCAAGTCAATATATTCTCTATTCTAACTAGATTCGAATAGCGAATTGGCATTGTAACGGCTGGTTCTCATTAATTACACTGTTGTCTAACAGTGAATTGCAGTATTTAATGGCCTTGAGCACTGTATTTTTTTAAATAGACGAAAGAAATTAAATTTATTGTTAATATTAGACCTTAGCTTCCTGCTGCGATGAGTTGTGAACTCTCAACCGATATTCGCTCTCGAGGTCACTGACCCACAGCCAAACTAGATTCTTCTTAATTTAATAAATGAACCGACATTACTTTCTCAAAGCTCTCTAATACAGGAAATCGTCAGAGGTTTGTTCAGATATATACTTGATTTTACATTTAAATTAATACAATAAAATATATTAACAGAGGTAATCGCCCGCGAAGTCATGGTTATTTTTTGTGGTACTTCGTTAGTATAATTGCAACTATTGTTAAGTCTTCGTGAGTCTTCGTCCAGACAATAAGAACAGGTGGACTATTCGTAGTAAATTTGTTTTACACATGTTTTGTGCTATAAATATTTGCAATAGAGTTCACTCTATGTTTTTAGAGAATATATACCAAGTTGTACAAAAATGGATTTATTTATTTAATTTTAAAGAAATCATTTATACATCAACACCAACAAACCATCGTTGTAGTGAACTTACGCCTTCAAAGTCGAAATGAGTAATATGATTTTGCTCGTCTGTCATTTTGGTGTCGACCACTACAGGAAAATTACCCCCCAGAGAGGGTCTTCGGGCAGATTGTAAATTTTTATTACATTTAAGGTTATCTTAGAATGTTTGTAAAAATACTTTTTAAAATCTCGATATTTACTCCACGGACTAACAGGCCTAATACAAAACTGAAAACCTTAAACCCCATTATAGGCTAATGTTTTAGTAGCCTATGTCTTAGTAGCCTAATTGTTGAATTCAGCTATTATTATAATGTGTTGCCAAAGTTTCGCCTTCCGCATACTATTATAGTAAGTCACTGTCCCGTGGTTGAAACTATAACCCAACTCCTGGTTTGATGAAAGGCGAACAGTCGCAAGCCGTTGTTTTCAGCAACCCGCCTGTTTTGAGTACGAAAAATGAAATGATAATATATGCAAATGCAAATGCAACAGCTAGCTGTCACGTGTACCTGAGATTAAAGAGCCGTGTGTTACAGCGCTCTCTGGGTGGCTCAATATGGATTTGACGCGCCTTCTACAATACACGTGGAAACATTTGTGTTAAATTACTTTATTATTAGTATAAGTTAATTCCTTCTTATTAAGGTTTCATAACTAAACTTCTAAGTAATCTCGATAAATTAAAGATTTGTAAAAATCATTCAACGATAGCTTATTTTATTATAAAGATCAACACGGCAAATATTATAATACCCCCGTCGCAGCAAACCTGCGTACTCAGAGAATTTTCAATGCATATATATATATATATATATATATGTGTGTGTGTGTGTGTCTCACTACTACATAGAGCCGCTTACCAAGTTTCACAAAAATACATTCATAAAGTGATGTATAGCATTTTATTTATTTTCCATAAGAATAACATTAGGGCTGAGTACGCAGGTTTGCTGCAACGAGGAAAATAAAATTGTGTATTTTGACAATTATCAATATAACTCAACCAGGTGAAGCTACATACCAAGTTTTATTAATTTAGGTTCATAACTAAGAGAGATATACAACTTTACTTATTTTCCATATGAATAACGCGGGGGCCGAGTATGCAGGTTTGCTGCTACGGGGAAAATCATCAAAAAACTTTATTTTGCAAATACCACAACTAGTTGAAGCCACATACCAAGTTTCATCAATATACATTCATAAATAATCGAGATATCAAATTTTAATTATCCTCCATAAGGATAACATTGGACAACGTACTGTGTTTAGCACTTTGAATATCTCTGTAACGGTTGGACGTAGAACAAAAATTAAAACACCAAAATTATTGTTTTGTAGAGCTAAACTGATTGGTAAAAATAAATGTGAAGTTTATGGTAAAATTACCTGAGGAAAATCCAGAAAACCTTTTTCCTATAAGATTAACATGGGAAATTTGATGTACGCGTTTTTTTACTTTTCTCTACAATCACTTAATCTAGGTTAATGATTCAAAATATTAAATTATTTGTTTTTTAAGCTCTATAAAATGGCTATAACCAAAGTTAAGTGTTTTTAACATTTTAGGGGAAAAATTTCAAAAAACTGATTTTTGGAAAATTTAAAACCCCCATAAAAACCTCTTCCCATAGTCAGATCGATCTGGTTTTCGAACTAAAGTCATAAATGTTACTCTACACATTTGTGCCAAATTTCATAAAAATCGGGCGTTTGTTCAAAAGTTATCGCGGTAACGGAGACACACACACACACACACACACACACACACACACACACACACACACATACACACACACATATATATATATATATATATATATATATATATATATATATATATATTGAACGAATAGTGTGTTTGGCATCTGGGGACCTCAAAACAAAAAGTTATCATGGTTTCGGGCTAAGTCATACCATGACACCTACGACAAGAGTTTCTTCCCTATAGGGGAAATTCGCTAAAAGCATTTTTTAAATCGTAGGTTGTTCGCCTCGTAGGTAATACAACTCATCTTTATAAAGTTGCGATGTACCAAAAGTAGGCCTAGCCTAGATTGTAGAGAATCGTTTGAGACGTTTTGAAACGTTTCATTTATCATACCTGAGATGCATTAATATTTGTTTGTTATTGTTATTAGTGAATTTCCTTTGGAAAGTGAACTACAGTATTAGCATGACCCGTACGCTGAAACTTAAGCCCAGGACCACCATAGAAGTTCCTAACGTGACCCCCTGAACACGTTTTGGGGGGTCGTTCAAAATGTTATATATATATGTATGTATATATATATATATATATATATATATATATATATATATATATATATATATATATATATATATATATATATATATATATATGTGTGTGTGTGTGTGTGTGTGTGTTTGCACTCTAGCGGTCGCATTTGTTGTCCGATTTACTTCAAATTTTGGTAGGGACGTTCCTTTCTGTAATCAGTTGGACAAGTTCGATGGGCAAAACAATCGGGAAACTCTAAACCCCTTTTTGGGGATTAATTTTTAAAATTTCGAGTTTTTGGGCCCAAAAAGGGTCAGAAAAGCCCCGGATGCAAAATTAATGTATGTAAAAAGATGGGAATTAGTGAGGCGAAAGTTTTAAGCCCTCTATCGTCATTCTAGCATAAATATTTACCGAGTTATTAAAGAAAATGTGTTTCGACTATACACAGTACGTTGCCTTATGGGGGTTTTGCACTAGAAAAACCTGTAATTCCTTTGTTAGAGTACTTTTATTATCCCCAGCAACTCACGCCTACTTTCAAACCTGCCTAGACCTTCTCCTAACATTATAATGCGTAAAATTGTATTCCCAGCTTTGCAGGTAAATGAAACCAGGAGCATCAGAACAGCCAAAAAATCAATGTTTTCAGATTTCAATAAAAATTTGACAAATGTATGTTTTTACACTGATTTTGAGTTTTACAAGTTTTGTATGTGGAAATTCACGTCCCTCACGTCAGCGTGCTGCGTGCGAACTCGTTTTATGTTGAATCGAAACAGTTGTATGACATAATTGTAATTAATTCGTAAGTATCATTTGTTAAATGTTTATTCAAACGTAGACCCACTTACCGTAGAGGTTGGGCTATCCAGAATGACGATGTAATAAGTAGTGTAGACATTTTTCAATACTTTGTTTGATGTATATTTAGTTTACAAATCATTAATAGTAAATTGAAATCAAGGTTCGTAGAGCTTTCAGACCAGGTGTGCTTATTTACATAAGAGTAATGTTCACAGCAAAGATGTCTTACTAGGGCGTCCAGCTGATTCATAAATCAACAACATACCATAAAGTGTTGCCATCCTTAAGGGTATAATAATGGTACAGCTATTTTTAAATTGTCACTGGACATGCAGAAAGAAAATTTAAACCCTTAATCGATTAATCTAATAATACAAATATATCAAAACAAGATATTAGTTTCATAAAACGAGTTCGCACGTAGCACGCTGACGTGAGGGAAGTGAATTTCCACAAAACAACTTTTAAAACTCAAAATCAGTGTAAAAACATACATTTGTCCATTTTTTATGGAAATCTGAAAACATTGATTTGTTGCCTGTTCTGATACTCCTGGTTTCATTTACTTGCAAAGCTGGGAATCCAATTTTGCCCATTATAAGGTTAGGAGAAGGTCCAGACAGGCTTGAAAGTAGGCGTGAGGTTGCTGGGGATGATAAAAGTACTCTAACAAAGGAATAACAGGCTTTTCTAGTGTACAACCCCCATAAGACAACGTACTGTGTTTAGTCGATACACATTTTCTTTAATAACTCGGTAAATATTTATGCTAGAATGACGAGAGCGGGCTTAGAACTTTCGCCTCTCTAGTTCCCATCTTTTTACATGCATTTATTTTACATCTGGGGCTTTTCTGACCCTTTTTGGGCCCAAAAACTCGAAATTTGAAAGATTAATCCCCAAAAAAGGGGTTTAGAGTTTTCAGATTGTTTTGCCCAACGAACTTGTCCAACTGATTACAGAAAGGAACGTCCCTACCAAATTTGAAGTAAATCGGATAAAAATTGCGACCGCTAGAGTGCAAAAACACACACACACACACACACACACACACACACACACACACACATATATATATATATATATATATATATATATATATATATATATATAATATGTTTGCACTCTATATATATATAAAATTTTGATCGACCCCCCAAAACGTGTTCAGGGGGTCACGTTATGAACTTCTATGGTGGTCCCGGGCTTAAGTTTCACCGTGCGGGTCATGCTAATAGTTCACTTTCTAAAGGAAATTCACTAATAACAGCTTATCATAGAATGTAATCAGTTAAACAATGTCAATTATTTTAATTACACTGATGAGGAAAATATGGTACTCGTACGATAAATATCGTGTTTCCAGCAACACTGCAGATTGGATTGGTGATCACGTGACCTTCCAGCTGTTTTTACGAGGTAGAAAACCTTAAATAGATCGACTCAGCACACATGGTCTGAAAGCTCTACGAACCTTGAATTGAAATAAGGTTTAGAATAAGAATAACACATTTTACAACGATTTATTGTAATGTAATACAGTTTAGCAATAAGGTTAATGCTTGACATCCAGTTGAATAATGGCGGCCGGCGGCGCGGCGGCAGACGAAGTTGCAGCCGATCCCAAGCCGAGCATCTGTTTTGCACACGGCACTGCCCTGCCACCTGTATAAGAAGCCCTGCTGCCAACAAGAGAACACACTTCTCCAAGTCGCTGCGGGTCGATCAGACCATTTGCCCTGCGACAGGACAGGGACAGTGACAGTTCAGTCTCCAGACGCTGCGGGCCTATGACCATTTGCTTTGCGACTTAAAAATTACGTAATAGGGAGAATTTTTATAAATATTCTATTTAGAATAATACAGTTTGTTAATTTGTTATACCCACTGTCCAACCAAATAAAAGTCCAGTAAATTATATAAATACGAGTTTTCATTTCATGGTAAGTTATTAAACAAATATTAATTTCCCAAATACACTTGCACACAAGGCATTTGTCCTGCCCCGACTGTCCGTCAGCGCTGCGGCCTAACACAAACACGCACTTTACACGGCATTTGTCTTGCACTCTTTGTGCTGCGGCCGAACCCAAACAATTAATGATACTTACATTACCTACAAGGCATTTGTCTTGCCCCGACTGTCCGTCAGCGCTGCGGCCTAACACAAACACGCACTTTACACGGCATTTGTCTTGCACTATTCGTGCTGCGGCCGAACTCAAACAATTAGTGGCACTTTTCCCCTTTTACCAACAAGGCATTTGTCCTGCCCCGACTGTCCGTCAGCGCTGCGGCCTAACACAAACACGCACTTTACACGGCATTTGTCTTGCACTATTCGTGCTGCGGCCGAACTCAAACAATTAGTGGCACTTTTCCCCTTTTACCAACAAGGCATTTGTCCTGCCCCGTCAGTCAGTCCGTCGGCGTTGCGGCCTTATATTAACACTCATTCACACACGGCATTTGTCTTACATACCCATCGGTACTGCTGCGGCCGAACACTTACAATTAGTGACTCAACGCATTACATTTGGATCTACCTTTGGCAAAGAACCCTCACCCTGAGTACAAAATTACCCTGAGAACAAAATCAAACAAAAAGAACAAATTCCTTTTAAGGAAACATTTGAAACACTGTAAATTATGTTTTAATTTTTTCTCGAATAATAAATAACAGTCACACACACACTTAAATATGTACAGTTGAAAAATAATAAATTTACATTATATTTAGACAGTTCAGGGTAATTTAATGTACCAAACATTTTAGTCAAATCATAGCATTTCGGCGCTGTACTTGTTAAAATTAGATCATTTACGACAAACATTACATCAGAGAGAAGCACTTAAGCTCTTTATCAGTAATTTGTCATCGACTGTAAATTCATGCCATCAGATCAGTTTTGATCAAAGCTAATGAATAGGTCTATGCATCACAAACATTAGATAGCATGTGTTTTAGCGAATTTCCCCTATAGGGAAGAAGCTATTACCGTAGTCGGCATGGTAAGACCTAGGCCCGGGACCATGATAACTTTTCGTTTTGAGGTCCCCAGATGCCAAAAACACCATTGGTTCGAAACTGTATATATATATATGTGTGTGTGTGTGTGTGTCCGTGAGCACGATAACTCTCGTAAAAATAATCCGATTTTGACGAAATTTGGTATAAACGTGTAAAGCAGCATTTATGACTTTAAGTTCGAAAACCAGACAGATCGCCCTATCCAAAGGGTATTTGGGGGGGTTTGTACCCCAAAAATGGTTTTTTGAGCATTTTACATATAATTTTTGAAAAAGTCAAATTTTTTTTATTAGAATCAGCTTAAAAAGACGCACAATTTGGTGTTTTGATCATAGCTCTACGTCAAATGGTTACAGAGATATTGAAAGTGCTAAACACAGTACGTTGTCCAATGTTATTCTTATGGAGAAAAAGAAAAATTTTATATCTCGCTTATTTATCAAGTTTTCCTGATGAAACTTGGTATATTGCTTCATATCGTTGTGGTCTATTGATATTTGCGCTAAAAAACATTTTTTGGCCGATAGTTCCCGTAGCAGCAAACCTGCGTACTAAGCCCCCATGTTATTCTTATGGAGAATAAGTAACGTGTTATCTCCCTTAATTATGAACATAAATTAATAAAATTTGGTATGTGGCTTTACCTCATTGAGTTATATTAATATTTGTATAAAACCCCATTTGTTGGGTTCCTTGCTTCAGCAAACCTGCATACCTAGCCGCCATGTTATTCTTATGGAGAATAATTAAAATGTCATAAATCGTTTATTTATGAATGTATATTGATGAAATTTGGTATGTGGCTTTATGTGGTATTAAGATACATATATATGCATTGGAAATTCGCTGAGTACGCAGGTTTGCTGCTACGGAGGTATTTTATTATCTATTAGGGTGATTGACACAATAGGGGGGTTTTGTGACAACACAATAAAAGTAACACTATCTTTTATAGGTTGCTTGATGAATTAAATCTAAACATAAGTCTGACATTTAATTTATCTGTATTTAAATAGATAGTTTGTAAATGCATGTAATCAAATAGGAAATCCATTTTACTAAGTTTAAAGGCGTTAACATGAAAAAAATCCATCATATATCGTAGTAAGATGTTTTTAATAATTCAATACAAGGAATATATGCAATGATCCGGACCGAATACAGTCAAATACGCAATGTGACTCAATCTTTTTTTGTCAAAGGGGGGCTACGATCTCACTATAACTCGCTTTTCAATAAACGTGCCACTACTCATTCGGTTATATATATTTACATTGCCAAGAATATTTACGGTGTAATTTTGGAATACATTTGATCAAAGGGGAAATCTGCTGTTCCAAATGTGAATTATCGAAAATAATGCCAATCCTTTATCATATCAAAATGTCTGTTATGATTCCTACATTGTCAAAGTTCTGAAAATATTAAAATATTCACTAGGTCTTCGCCCTTTGGTTTTTAAAGTGTCAATTTTAAAAAAGTGCAATGAAAAAAAGGATATTTTGACGTCATTACCACATATATGCTAGTCATCAAAGTTCTTCAGTTCGTCCACAGAATGCAGAACAAAGGGGAACGAAATGTTGTTCGCCCTCCTTGAATCTTCCCCAGAACAAATGTGATTGTCAGTACTAGTTATTATTATTAGTGCAAAGCTTTTTTTTATTTTGAAAGATATAGAGCTTCAGTCTTGATAAGAATTTTAATATAATAGTAAATGTATTCATGGAAACTATAAGGTGCATATACTACTTGTTAGGTCCAATAAAATAAAGTAATATGAAGCAATGGTTAGTAATCTAATAACTCACCTAACTTTGTCCAGATTGTTATGCTATACTTCAGCAAGTTTCTTTGCCGTTCGTCTGCTCCAGCAACTCAAGACTGGTTCGTTGAAGCACTGCAGCTGAATCAGCGCCTTTTGTCCTCGTCGTCATTCTGGGAAATAGAAATTCGATCACTCGCGTTCCATGTTCCACGTTCCAACCGAATATAATCACTCAAAAGTTCACAAACTTCAAGAAAATTCACCCTGAAATCACTGTGCTCCTTTTAAAATTTTTTCTATTTTTAAAATTCACATTGTTCCACGAATCGTTTTTCGGAAATATAATGTAAACATTATTTTGTTACACTAGTGACCTCAGTTCTTTTACATATGTTGTCTTGAGGTCAACCATTTTGTCCATTAACCATTTTGTCTTGAGGTCAAATTAGTGAGAAATAACGTAGTTTCGCCCTTTTAGGATACGCTGTTTGTAATCAGTTAGAAAAGCTTTACGAGACATACTGTATAAATTGTTAAGTGTACAGAAAACCCCAAAACCTTTAATAATTTCTGTATTGTACTCATTTTTTTACTCATTTGCATGAATATCAATAACCGAGGATAACCTTAATAAAAGCTCACAAAACCGACTTAAGTGGGGGTTGAGGTTGAGGAGTGCTACAGCTCTGTCATATCAGTATGTTGCGGCTTGTCGTCGGCTCATTAAATAACGCCTTAACAACGGAAACCGATAATACGGGTGGACTGTAGCCGAGGCTCATTAATTTGGTTCGTTTTTAAATGGAGTCCTTTTTGTAACAATAGACAGTTGTAGTTCCCATTTATACAGTTATTTGCATAAAGGTTTTTGTTTGTTTTAGCGAATTTCCCCTATAGGGAAGAAGCTATTACCGTAGTCGGCATGGTAAGACCTAGGCCCGGGACCATGATAACTTTTCGTTTTGAGGTCCCCAGACCCCAAAAACACCATTCGTTCGAAACTGTATATATATATATATATATATATATATATATATATATATATATATATATGTGTGTCCGTGGGTGCGATAACTCTCGTAAAAAAGGTCCGATTTTGATGAAATTTGGTACAAACGTGTAAAGCAGCATTTATGACTTTAAGTTCGAAAACCAGACAGATCGACCTATCCGAAAGGGTATTTTGGGGGGGTTTTGTACCCCAAAAATGGGTTTTTTGGGTTTTTTACATACAATTTTTGAAAAAGTAAAATTTTATTTTCCCCCATTGGAATCAGCTTAAGATGCACAATTTGATGTTTTAATCATTGCTCTACATCAATTGGTTACTGAGATATTGAAAGTGCTAAACACAGTACGTTGTCCAATGTTATTCTTATGGAGGATAAGAAAAATTGTATATCTCGCTTATTTATCAACTTATCCTGACGAAACTTGGTATATTGCTTCATTTCATTGTGGTATATTGATATTTGCACAAAAACCCATTTTTTGGCCAATAGTCCCCGTAGCAGCAAACCTGCATACTCAGCCCCATGTTATTCTTATGGAGAATAATTAACGTGTTATCTCCTTTAATTATGAACATAAATTAATAGAACTTGGTATGTGGCTTTACCTAGTTGAGTTTTATTGATATTTGTATAAAAGCCCATTTTTAGTGTTCCTTATTTCAGCAAACCTGCATACTCATCCGCCATGTTATTCTTATGGAGAATAATTAAAATGTCATAAATCTTTTATTTATGAATGTATATTGATGAAACTTGGTATGTTGCTTTATGGTGTATTGAGATAAATTAATATGCATTGGAAATTCGCTGAGTATGCAGGTTTGCTGCTACGGGGGTATTTTTAATTGCAACACTTATCGCGTATCAGTGACATGTACCTACTGCCTGTTGCATTTAACAGTTAATAGCCAACTTAGTATGAATCAAACTAAGGTAAGGTTAAGGTAAGGTAAGGTAAGCTAAGGTAAGGTTTTACCGTTGCGTGATTTATCCTTTCCTTTGAGAACTCCATAAATTATATTCCGTGATTTGAAAAAAAATTGTATTGTTTTGGAATGTTCCGAGTTTAACTATGCCTAGTGAGTTGGTTATACTTTTTTCTTAATCTATTATACTAATTCCCTAAGGAATTTCTTGTGTACAGCAAAACTCTTTTATTTATCAACCGATTTTGATGATTGAGGTGTCAAATTAAAGGGATTTCTCTGTAGAAGTCATGGAATAACTTTTGTCTCCCTCAGTTCAATGTGCTTCGCCCATTGGACTTCCATGTTTCCATGTTATTCTTATGAGCAATATGTTTAATAGATCATAAACAGATCTAGTTGCAACAACAATTTTAATCAGCTGTTCATTCCTGAATTCTTTGTGCGAAGCACGGGTAATCAGCTAGTTAGGTCTATTATACTATATAAGTGAATCATACGAATTCTAATAGGCTTCTATTTCACGAAATATTGTAACATATTATGTTGTAGGGTTATATTGCAACATATGTTGTGGGCAAACTGCAAACAAAGCAGACACTAGAATGATTTTGCGATACCCATTGCTTTTCTCATGGCGAAGATTTCAATATAAACCTCAATGGTCCGTTATACCACAGAGAAACTAATCTATAGATTATGGAATCTATTAATGATTCGTTTGTCAGTGGTTATACATATTAGTGTAATAATTTTAAATCAAAATGTATTCAATACCTTAAAAAACCTTTATAAGCATAAGACTTGGTGTGTGTGTTGATGTTACCTCCGGAATAACATACTAAAAGTCCTCGGAAAAAGTTGTGCTACGACCGCCATATTGGAAAATGGCGGCCAATTTTCACTTTTTTGCTTATAACTTTTATTATTGATGATAGAGCGAAACGAATAAAAGTTGTTTGAAATTACAAAATGCACAATTACGGTTATTATCACTTTTGCTCTAAACCTAACGGTTTTCAAGTTATTAATGATTTAAATATATAACTATATGCAGGGTGAGTCAGATCACACTTCCAGCATGTATAAGGGAAGGACGGTTTATTATAAAGACTTCTAACACAATTATCTGTACTAAATCCTATATCAAATCTATTTAAAATATTCTTACAGGGTGCCCAAAAACGAAGGTTGTGAGTTTGAATCTGTAAATGTTCTAATATGAACCTAAGACAATTATACATAATTTTAAAGGTCTCGTAAAAACAAACATTTTGTTGGAAACAGAATCCACTTATCTTTACCCGTTTCAAAATGGCGGCTATTTTTGTACACAGTATTTAAATTTACAGAATACTCTGTATTTTCTAAACCAATAAATGTATCTTGTTTCCGATTAAAATTTCTTACTTGTAATAAACTCAGCTTTACTCTGATGTGATGCATAATGAAAGTTGTTTTAGAACAAAATAAGAATTTAAATAAAATATTTTTTATTATTCTATAAGAATATAATTTTATAATTAAATATGTACAATCTATATATATATTTTTATAATATATAAAATGTTTTGTTATATTTTATATAATTTTTTGGCTTTATAAACACAAATATTTAAATAGTTATTTTGTTCTAAAGCAATTGTCTTGTGTATCATACCAGAGTAACGCTGAGTTTTACGAGTAAGAAATATCAATCTGAAACAACTCACATTTAATGGTTTAGAAAATACAGAGTATTTTGTAAATGTCAATATATTTTACAAAAATAGCCGCCATTTTTAAACGGATTAAGATGTTTCCACCAAAATGTTTGTTTTTACGAGACCTTTAAAATCTATATCTATAAAAGAGGAAGTATGTATATATATATATATATATATATATATATATATATATATATATATATATATATATGTAGCCTATGGAATCCAAAACCGCTCGACAGATTGTGATGAAACTTTCAGGCATTATTAAGCATTATTCAAGGATCGTTTGTGTGAAGTTTGGTGCAAATCTGTCCAAAGGGCTCCGACCCAGAGGGCATACAAGAGTGCAGTGTCAGGTTTTAGAAATTTAGTGTTTACGAAATTAACAGCTGTAATTAAAAAAAAAGTTTCTTTAAACTGTCATTTGTTTAAATGTAAACAACACAATGTAAACAAGGAAATGTAAACACTGGCTGGTTTATTATCTTTTGAATTGTGTTACTTGAATTTATATTAACTTTTTTATTTTAACTTTTGGGCGCAGCAACGCGCGCCGGGTAACAGCTAGTGATGTATAATTGTCTTAGGGTTATATTAGAACATTTACAGATTCAAATCCATTACATTCGTTTTTGAGCACCCTGTATATAGATTTTGATAAGAATATTTTAAATAGATTTCCTATATGTGATTTAGTACAGATAATTGTGTTAGAAGTCTTTATAATAAACCGTCCCCCCCTTATACATGCTGGAAGTGTGATCTGACTCACCCTGCATATATATTTATATATTTAAATCATTAATAACTCGAAAATCGTTAGGTTTAGAGAAAAAGTGATAATAGCCAAAATTGTGCATTTTGTAATTTTAAACAACTTTTATGTGAAACGTTTCGCTCTATCATCAACAATAAAAGAGTTATAAGCAAAAGATTTAAAATTGGCCGTCTTTTACCAAGATGGCGGCCGTAGCACAAGGTTTTTTTTGAGGACTTTTAGTATGTTATTTTGGAGGTAAAATTCAACACACACACCAAGTCTTATGCTTATATCGGGGTTTTAAGGTAATTTGTCTAAAATGACTGGACTATAAGTTTTAGGAAAAACTAGTACTTTTCCAAGTCATCACGATTAAAGAACTATATGCAAGTACTAGCCAGTGTTCCGATCATCTATAATATTTAATTTTAATTTATTAAATGCTAAATCTTAATTGAAAAATCTAGTAGGAGTGACGATCAAAATAAGGCAATGGTGGAAAATGGACTTGCATGAAAACACAAATGATTCACCTCCAGAAAAATTCATAATTCCAGATAATACCACTTTATATATATAGCCAAATCCAGCAATATGTGTTTCTTTCCAAGTAGCAATGACAATACTATATATTAATACCCGAGCAGGTTGCTTTGGAAGAGTTCTAAGGTACTACCGGACCGATGTATATGTTTAATGTGTCAATTTAAAGAGACCGAGGTTTAAATTTTACGAATGTTCTTATAATTTGCATTGGTCTTTATGGCTTTGCCCCACAGTCCTTAAAATTTTCAAAATAATATGATGGAAGAATATGAATCAATGTATGTAATTATTGTATATTTTCCAACTGTTAGAAATGCACAGCACAGCAGCAACAACATATGATACTGACATTATGAAACGCAGTGTGCACAATCCGTTATGAGAGGTGATGCAAATTCAGCAGCATGAGAAGAACATATGATCGAGTTCGAGCAACAGGTCCAACTAGTTGTTATAATACTGTAATACTGTAATACTGTAACGTTTAACAGTAGGCCCCTCTAAATTAAACGAATAGTCAACGCGTTCTATGAAACCGTGTGAAGCCTGAACTTACAATTTATTTAACGATTCAAAAAGTAAAATATTTTATGAAAATATATCTTTACTTTCAGGTTGGATAAGTTAGCTATTATCTTCTTCTCGTGAATTGTAATGCTTTTCCACAATGAAATATATTTCAAGCCTAACAATTAGTAAACGTTCAAATCATCTCTCTCAGTTCATGATCCAATCTGTAAACCAATGTATCGCTCTAATTCTCTCAGTTGAGAAATTGGGAAATCTTGGAAATAACGGAGTTATCGCCGATCGCTATAATTTAAAGCACGAGGTCGGATTACTTCCCCTGCTGCACATCCCGGCCTTGACACAGTCCGTGGAGGCGCGGCCCCCCGTCACCATCGGCGAGAGGGGATTCCGAGAAGTGACCGCCACGGCCGTCGCGGCGCGGCCACTCGCAATGTCCTTTGGGTATACGATCTGACAACAGCAGAACATAAACGTTGCGCTGGTCGCACAGTAATGATAGTGCAGCAGTTTGTTCAGGGTCACGATTACTAGAACCAGAGGGAGTTCGCACATTCTCGTATGCTAATCAATTAATGAACACTTATGGCTAAATGTTCTATTGAGTGTGAAATATCGTACGGGTTGACGGTGTATTGGACGCTATAGAATTTTGTTTCATGTTATAAATTATTTCTTTCTCTTAATATCTATTATAATTTTTACTTAAAGTTATCTTTTAGGCATATTCAGTTCATTGTAACAGTATTTTATTGATTTAACAAATTACGTTGGAGATCACTAACGTTCTTATACGTTTCTGATTATGTAGTTGTTTTTGTATGTCCATCACGTTGAGTTTTAAATTATCATTACAATTAATTTTGTAAAATGGTAAGCTGCTTTTGGTGACACAAAGGAAGTTTTGTTGTCCTAATGACCTTTAGCCGCTGTATCGGTGTTAACGCTTCAGCCATTGTTCCCAAAAAGTCGACAAAACTTCTAAACTTGCTATGTTCAATAAGTATATAACTCCGATTTTCTACTGTATGTTTCTTTTTCAGTTACTTACCAATAAGTAAGTTCTAAAATATTAAAAATATATGAAGGGATATGATCATATAAATTCTGCGTTAGCAAGGTGTTTCCGTAACAATATACGTTCCAAAAGAAATATTAATTTTCAATACTTTGATTTCCAGTAAAGAATAATTTTGACATTGCCGTGTTTCACATCGGTGTGTGGTCTATATCACGACTGAACAATGGGATATGTCTGGAGTTTTAGAGTTCGGATCACTTTTAAATCTGATCAAAAAGGTTCATATTAAAATATTTGCGTGCAAACCAGAACTATGTACCCAGCTCCTTTCTACCCGTCGCTCACAAAGACATTGCTTTAGGTTTTACAGGACGAACAAAATTATGGTTGCTTCTGTAACGGGGTTGCACTTTAGTCATACTTCTCAGAAGCTGGAATATAAACTTGCACTCACCCGTAAGAATATGATTTCATTTCATCATCATTATCATCATCATCATCATTGTTGCGGATTAGGAAACCCCAGCATAGCTGCTAGTCACATCTTCCGCAAGCGGGAATATTGCGCAGGTTACCGGGAAGATAGGATATAGCAGGAAAGGAAAGGGTGGGATGGGACGGC
The DNA here is from genome assembly GCA_963675035.1 of Allygus modestus. NCBI lineage: Eukaryota > Metazoa > Arthropoda > Insecta > Hemiptera > Cicadellidae > Allygus > Allygus modestus. The sequence goes on from OY776111.1 coordinate 288,472,405, forward strand.
AGCCAAATCGACCCTTCAGAGGGCCAACTCCCGTGCCCCTGTGACAGCTGGGATGAGGCTCTCAAACAGGGGACCCACATTCTGCCCTCCAACTGGTCAATTCAACTGACAGGGTATCCATGTACAACAGCCAGGGACCATTCATTCTTAAGTTGGCAGGTGGGGACCAAACCTGGAGATTCTGTCCCTAACCGCTGCAAATAGAGGGACCAAAGGTGAAAGGGAAATTTGTCATAATGAACAGCCAAAAGACTTACCATATGTAATGACAACTTCATTTGTTGTACCCAATGTCAGCCTCAAAACTGGTATAGACCAGTTTTAAGGTAGTCCTGGGATATGATTTCATTTCATAGATAGCCCATCAACAGTTATGTAAAGAATCTCTTCAGCACCTGCCACCCGGCTGTTTGCGCGTCTCCTCTGTACAAACAGACTCGTCAAGAGGGACTTTCTACCTATCAGTCGTCTGTCACGAGTCGCGCGGCTCTGCTTAGAATTATTCAAATACAACTTGAATCAACACAGGCAACAGCGAATAACCTACCATACTAGTTTCAGAAAATAAGAACTACAGGGAAAACAATGATTCTCTTCACAGCCAAATCATCTCCTCAAATTTGCAGTCCTTTCAGTTGATCATACATCCCTTAAATACTTAAAATGTAGCAGGGGTTGTTATAGTGTGCTCTATAACTAGGTGTCATAAATACATCACCTCAAGAAATCCGGTCTGTTCGGACAGTCGGTTGGAAAATGAATTATCTTCCTCAAGAAAATCTTTAAGTGATAGTAGTGTTTACCTTAAAACAAACCTTAATTTGAATGATAAATTTTAACAGCATCAAGATGATTTAATTTTTAACTGGAGTACAACACCCATAAGATGATTAATCAGGACTAATTAGTGCGGAATAATTACGAAGGTTAAAAAATATGACGTTAGACATAAAATGATTCTTTTACTTAACTCATGCACTATTAAAAAATAACCAGTGTCTACAAACAAATGTAAATTTTGATGAGGTTTTTATTCTTGTATATGAGAGCCATTTCAATTAAGCTTTTGGATTTTCTAACATAAGCTGCCATGAAACAGAAACATTCCATTTATTACGTTGATTTACTTCCACGATTTAGGTAGTTTCTTTGTCTTATTTCATCTGAATAATTTATCAATCAGATTTCGCTTTTAAAAACTAACTTAGCTTTGGAAGAGTTGAGCTTTATCATCTGGCTTGAAAAATTAAAATTAATCCCACTTTTACTTTCCTGTAAACGTTATAAAAGAGTATTTTCTTGATCTCATCTACTATCGAAGACGATTACCGCGGTTGGGGAGTTCTCAATTTTTTATCAAACCATGGATTTTTTTTTCTGTTTGAACACTATCGAATTTGTATGTTTTCACTCCTCATATGTATACGAATTGCTTTTCTTAAGTGAAAAAATGGAAAGTAAGGAACATTTTAAATCTCAAATTGGCCTGGTGCAGACACGAGTGTGACAGCCCGGAGTCACGGAGCCACTGACAAACTTATCGCCGACTCGCTGATTGGCACGAGTCCGCCGCTAATTTATCGCCTCCTCTCCTCTCCTCCCGTCACGTCCCATCGTGCGCATGCACTCAATCATCACTTTTGATAGTTTTTGTCTTTGCAGAAGAGCAAAAGATGCCATAAACAATCCACCAGAGATGCGATGCAGTAGGTGTTACTTAAGAAACTCATTTCAAGCATATTTTTAACTCGGCCAAGGATAACTCGGCTACAATTGTCATATATATGCCTAAAACAGGAAATTTTGGTTGTTCTTGAAATCTTAAAATATGATAACGGCGATGGTTCGGTATCCATTGCTATTGAGGTCCATTACAATTAACTACTAGTTAACTACTAATGGTATAATTAATTATTTCAGTAATATTGTTAAACCTTTCAAGATATTAATTATATTAGAAATATAAATTTATTACTCGACCAACTAAAATTAGAAAAGTTTCAGGACGATCAAAGGACTGATTTCCTGCAGGTTGTTAAATATATTGTTCCATTCCATTCTCAATTCTCAATTCCATTTTTGACCCTATTTTTCCAAGTAATTAAAAAGTTATTTCAATTAAAGTAGATGAAATTTAAGCGCTTAATCGCCACAAAACCTAAACCAAAACAGATTAAAAGATAGTGCTACATCATCACAAAACATGTAACAGAACAGTCTAGATTGATAGTTACGCAACGATCAGACAGCTGCACGATACTGTTCCGAATGAATTATTGCCTATTACCGTATTGGATTATTTTTTTGGATCTCTTAGAACCGTGTGGTGTGTATGAGAGTGAGAGTGCCGTGTGTGCGTGTGTGTATGCGCGTGTGGGTGAGGCCAGGTGGCAGATGGATCACTTGCGCAAAATTGTAGAGGTTAGTATCGCGACGACGGCGACGACGCTGCGGAGGGGTCAGGGTCCCCGCGTGTCACACGCCCACGCTGCTTGCAGGCAGCTCTACCACTACCAGGACGTCACGCTACTGTAGACGTACCGCGACGCTGCGGAGGGGTCAGGGTCCCCGCGTGTCACACGCCCACGCTGCTCGCAGGCAGCTCTACCACTACCAGGACGTCACGATACTGTAGACGTACCGCGACGCTGCGGAGGGGTCAGGGTCCCCGCGTGTCACACGCCCACGCTGCTCGCAGGCAGCTCTACCACTACCAGGACGTCACGATACTGTAGACGTACCGCGACGCTGCGGAGGGGTCAGGGTCCCCGCGTGTCACACGCCCACGCTGCTCGCAGGCAGCTCTACCACTACCAGGACGTCACGATACTGTAGACGTACCGCGACGCTGCGGAGGGGTCAGGGTCCCCGCGTGTCACACGCCCACGCTGCTCGCAGGCAGCTCTACCACTACCAGGACGTCACGATACTGTAGACGTACCGCGACGCTGCGGAGGGGTCAGGGTCCCCGCGTGTCACACGCCCACGCTGCTCGCAGGCAGCTCTACCACTACCAGGACGTCACGATACTGTAGACGTACCGCGACGCTGCGGAGGGGTCAGGGTCCCCGCGTGTCACACGCCCACGCTGCTCGCAGGCAGCTCTACCACTACCAGGACGTCACGATACTGTAGACGTACCGCGACGCTGCGGAGGGGTCAGGGTCCCCGCGTGTCACACGCCCACGCTGCTTGCAGGCAGCTCTACCACTACCAGGACGTCACGCTACTGTAGACGTACCGCGACGCTGCGGAGGGGTCAGGGTCCCCGCGTGTCACACGCCCACGCTGCTCGCAGGCAGCTCTACCACTACCAGGACGTCACGATACTGTAGACGTACCGCGACGCTGCGGAGGGGTCAGGGTCCCCGCGTGTCACACGCCCACGCTGCTCGCAGGCAGCTCTACCACTACCAGGACGTCACGATACTGTAGACGTACCGCGACGCTGCGGAGGGGTCAGGGTCCCCGCGTGTCACACGCCCACGCTGCTCGCAGGCAGCTCTACCACTACCAGGACGTCACGATACTTTAGACGTACCTGCTAAATCTAAATCTGTTTCTTCAGCACTAAAACGACACGCTATGAATTTTATGCTACTTAAATAGAATGGCTGAAATTAGTTTTTAAAATGATTTATTAAAAAAACATTGTTGCGTTTAAGAAGAATCGAATAATAAAGCTTGCTGTTTTGACGGGAGTGAGTAATTCTGGTAACTCGCAGTCACTGTTTTGAAATTATAGTCAACAAAATTAAAGCTGTGTACTGGTAATTGAAACGAAAATTCAGTTATTTGCCGTAGGACGGGTTTTTTATGTGGACGAGCAACTTAAAAATTACTTAAATTAGAAGAAAGAATTTGCCAATATTTAATTAAAAGGGGACATCTCTTTTAATTTGGAATACTATATTTTTTAACATAAATGTTCTTATTCATTTGCTGTGTATTTAAATTTCTGACAATAGCTAGGTTTCTTTAAAAAATCCTTCCTTTAATCGAAAAACCCCTGTACTAAATAAATAAATGGAGCCGGTTATCCTGTCGGTCATATTGGTTTACCGCCTATAAGAATCATGTTAAATTCATACCCCCAATTTTTCGTTTATCTCTTGAGATACAATTTTTATTTCAGTTTCAATTGAAATATATTTTTATCTCAAGTGATTATCCTGGAAGATATTTTGAAAATGATTTGTAATATTTAAAAAGATAGTCGAACTAAACAAAACATTAAGAGATAAAATTGGGGGTATGAACTTAACATTATTCTTATGGGCGATAAAACCAATATGGCCGACAGGGTAGCCGGCTCTTAAAGACGATTTTTAACTATACGAGAAAGTGAACAATTTTCAACATTTCTCATAACATCAAGATAAATTTACTATACGTAACGTATGTATTTTCACGCACCATTTGACTGGTAAAACAATGTAGGGTTATCGGAAAGCCAATTCCACCAGTGATTACGCGCTCCTAGATGGCTTCTCTCGCCAAATATAACAGTTTAAGCGGGCTTCTTTAAGTCAATCGTCAAGATTTACTATCCTATGACATAATGTCCGTAAACAGATTAAAAATGGAACAGTCATCTATTTTGGGAGAATGAGTATAGCTTATTAAATGTTTGCTAAACAGGAAGCTGACTTAGCGAACTGAGTTGCGAAACGAGTCCTCATTAATATGACCTCCGGGCTCCGAGTTGTTGTATCACTCGCTCGTTAGACGGCAGACAGACTTGAGTAATGGCTGTAAAAATACTAAATCGTTCAATAATTTGTAAATTATTACAAGCGTGATCAGTTTTAAGTGCTGGTTAAGACACAGGTTCTGCTGGACCGGCGTAAGTTGCTGTGAAGCTCAGAACCAACTGAATAATATGTTACGCCATTGAAAATGTTACACGCTACTGTACACAAACAATTCCAAACAATTCTTATCGTTTTCGAACTTGGATTCTCGTCCTAAATTACACTCCAAGGGTGATACATCGTGAGTGATACGTCGTAGGTGTTAAAATAATGCGTCTGGATCTTACATTTTTTTCTATTTAATTTGAAGGATTGGCAATAAGGGTGAATTCCTTCGCGCCGGAAAGAGGAGGGTAAATTTTGCCAGCTGATTGCAGGCACTGACATTTTGACTTTCGTTTTCTGCTCGACGTTTCTTCACTAGAGATGCGAAGAGAAACCTCGTCGCCATTTTGGGTTCATAGCTAGCATATGTGTTAATAACATTGTACATTGACCACAGAGAATTAGGTTTCAGTATTTGCAATACAAATAAATGCTAACTTTTTGTATTATTTTAATAAATTCTCTTTCATTCAGTATACTAATTTATGCTTACAAAAATCTATTTATTTATTTGGTTTGATAAATACTGTATTTTACAGTGAGTTCAGCTCTTTCATGGAAGAACTGTCAAATAAAAGTTATTCTAATAACTTAAACGTGAACTTGATATAGAAATACTTACAATTGTTGAACAACTTATTAATTAACAAACTGTGTGTAATAAATTTTACAATAATCATGATCTATAAAGATTCAGGTGAGTCTGGGCTATATATATTATAATTACCTAAACTTCTATTAACTTTTAGGCTAGGAATCTTTAACTTATCTAAATGTTTAAAATGGAAGCGTTACACATTCAATAAATATTTGACTCATGATACGACTTTCTACCAACTGTATTTCTCCTAAACTCCGTTTATAAGTCAATCTGACGTTATTTTTCTGATAGTGTAATTTACCTTGCTATTGGTTTTATATCCCTCCCAAGGCCACCAAGTTGGACAGCAACTCTCGTCAGCACGTAGCAGCTCAATCCCAAGGTCAAAAAACTCACAATACACTGACGGTGGAAATACTCGGTGTATTGCGAGCGCCGAGGCCATAAATCTTGTAAGGGTCTGATCTATGAAGTAGAAGTGACGAGGGTAACACCAGCCCCAATGGTACAGTTGGTGATAACGTAATTCGTCCAATTATGCTATTTTGTGCGGGCATTCAAAATAAAAAAATACTGTTTAATAAGCGACGCCTATATTGCCAGTCTAAATTGTAAAGTTATATTTTCGTCATAGCTGCAAGTTGTCTTTAAATTTAAAAGACACTTAAGATAACACAAAACTAAGGTAATTTTAGCCAGTTACGTTTTCGTTGGCCTGACTTGAGGTGCCAACATTACCAACGGTATAGAATGCGGGGTTTCCCAGTCAACAATAGCAAAGACGGTCCCCCTCCCCCTACCCATACAGCCTCCTGTAACTAAAAATCTTGTCAGTACTCTAAACCGAGATGGAACGGGCAGAAACACATTTGATTAATCCGGTTCGTTAAGCGCTGACTGTCACAACATAGTCAGGTAATCCACTCGGCGCTCGCCCCACGTAACCATAATACTCGTTTCACACCTTCCAAAAGTATTGTGTTTTCTGACTCATTGCTTTGTTTGATACATCCATTGATGATACACGGTCTATAACCAATAAAACATTTATCAACAGTCATACTCATACTTTCAACACCAAATATCTGCCAACTTTAAAACGCATTATTTGACACTAAACCCATAAACATTTATACAATTGCTTTGAACATAAGCATCCTAAAAGTAATTTAGAGGACTCTTCTTCACCAACTCTCTTCTTTTTAGCGAATTTCCCCTATAGGGAAGAAGCTATAACCGTAGTCGGCATGGTAAGACCTAGGCCCGGGACCATGATAAATTTTCGTTTTGAGATCCCCAAAAACACCATTCGTTTGAAACTGTATATATATACAGTTTAATATATATGTGTTCTTTTAATATATATATGTGTGTCCGTAATCACGATAACTCTCGTAAAAATGATCCGATTTTGATGAAATTTGGTATAAACGTGTAAAGCAACATTTATGACTTTAAGTTCGAAAACCAGCCAGATCGCTCTATCGGAAGGGGTATTTTGGGGGGGTTTTGTACCCCAAAAATGGGTTTTTCGAATTTTTTACATATAATTTTGGAAATAGTCAAATTTTAGTTTTTCCCATTGTATTCAGCTTAAAAAAACACACAATTTGGTATTTTGATCATTTCTCTACGCCAATTGGTTACCGAGATATTGAAAGTGCTAAACACAGTACGTTGTCTAATGTTATTCTTATGGAGGAAAATAAAAATTTTATATCTCGCTTATTTATGAACGTATACTGACGAAACTTGGTATACGGATTCATCTGGTTGTAAACCATTGATATTTGCTCAAAAAAACTATTTTTTACCAAAGGCTCCCGTAGCAGCAAACCTGCGTACTCAGCCCCATGTTATTCTTATGGAGAATAAGTAACGTGTTATCTCCCTTCATTATGAAAATAAATTAATGAAATTTGGTATGTGGCTTTACCTACATGAGTTATATTGATATTTGTATAAAACCCCATTTTTTGTGAAGCAAACCTGCATACTCAGCCGCCATGTTATTCTTATGGAGAATAATTAAAATGTCATAAATCGTTTATTTATGAATGTATATTGATGAAACTTGATATGTGAGTTTATGTGGTATTAAGATACATAATGCATATGCATTGGAAATTCGCTGAGTACGCAGGTTTGCTGCTACGGGGGTATTATACTTATGGAACATTCGAATTCACTTCTGAGTACATACTTTCGCGGTATTTGTCACTTGGTTTGCGCTTGCGAGGCGCAGTCACGACTCCCCCCCCGCGTGTCTAATACAATAAGCTTACCAATATACATTTCTTCACAAAAACATATTATTTTGTTTGCCATTGTTTCCAATGCTGTCGTGTTTAATCGACTACACTGTACGAAGCTGACTAGATGGCCGGTTAGTAAACAAGGGTTGAGGAGAAAGTTACCCCTCCACTGTCCATATACAATGTGTCTTTACACAGCAAACCTGTGAACTGTTTATGGTGTTTAAATATCAGTCGAGATACAATTTTGCAATACAAACAAATCAGATCACTTTGTCCTATGGGATAAATAAAGAAGGTGGTGGGGGATTTACCCTGTTACTAGCTGGCCAAAAAATCAACTCCATACTAGTACCCAACCGTTGGATGGGAGTAGGGGTGAGAGGTATTCCCCATCTCGATTTCTCTCACTATCTCACCCTGAACGCCAAGTGTCCTAGGTACATTTAAATAAGGTGTGCTATTGAGCATCGTAACGTGATGTCATCTGATGGCGAGTTGCCCTAAAGCGCGTCACCAAGGTATTCTGATTATCCTATGTGAAGGAGGGGGGGGGGGCATGGGGTAGTCAGAATACTTCGGTAAAGCGTTTTTTTTTTTAACTAGTTAACTAGTATGTAACCAATGGGAAATTTTAGCTGCCTTTCTGCAAACCAGCTGATCAATTAAACACCATGACGTCACCTGGTGGCTGCGCAGAACGTGCTCAAATCCGTACTTCTGAAAAGTACACCTTACTTAAATGCACCTAGAAGTGTACCACCAAAAGCTATGTCCCGTTATTGAAAAATCCGAGTTTAATAATTCAAAAGGACCATTTAAGGTCCTAATGACAGAGCGGACCGATGCCCTGGAGTGATCAATGCAAATTGCAACCCCCCCCCCTTCCAAATTCTCCCACCACTTGACACGCCACCGAAGACCGCATGGTACGTCGTCTGTGTGGACTAACTGTATCTCTACTGCCCTGCCTCACTGTATTTAGCATAACCTGTTGTACCTGTACCGGGAAAGCGCTGCAAGATATTGTCGAGAATTATGAGCCATTCCCCGGCTTAAAAGCAGCTTTTACTCTAAACATTTTCATTCATTACGTCAAATAGCTTTCCCTTGCACCCGTTACCTCACGTTAAACGATGTTGCAATGGTTGCAGCTTCTACCTAGATCTCTTAGTTGATTGCTTTGAAACGTGACTGCTGTTCATGCTCTCTTGAGCTGAGACGTTTTCCTGAGAGCGTCAGGTGGATTTCGATCACGATCAGTCACACCACATGTATTGAATTTACATGTTCACACCATAGGGTGTTGAAAATACTTGCATATCAAGTGTGCCTTTTGAGCTATTAAATCAATTGGTACCCCAGTTTGTAAACATACTGTACTGGGACCAGTACCCGTAAAACAGCTGTATCAAATTTTGTTTTGGTGAACCACAACTATATTCTGTAAATAGTATATACTGTATACGCTATTCATTTGATTGTTTTAAAAATTCATTTAACGTTATGTTGGTACTATACTATTTTCTGAGGTAACTTAATTGTTTGGTGTACTATAGATGTTTATTAAATATTACCTGTTATTTCTCCAAGTACAGCTATACTATCTGTAACCGTACTACGTGATTCAGTGTACTACTTTCAACTTTTCAGGCGAATGGGCGTAGCAAATTCACCCACCATAAGTGGGAAGGCAAAGAGTGAAATGAGGTAGCTCGCCATGAGAGAACAGCAATCCCATATTAAAGCAATTTTTTCGCTATGTTAAGGGCCGAACTAAAAATAAATAAAAAACTGTTGGCTATTGAATGCTTCGAGTCACGTTTCTGACACCGTGCCAAGCACGCAAGCTCCTGATCACACATCGCGTATTTCCGTTGGTGTTTAGCTCACGTTTAACACCTATAGTTTTCTCACGTTTACTATGGGTCATTCAGTAAAAAAAACTTTAAACAATTAAACCTGCAAATTATTTACTTGGCAACGTCAGTCTAAGCGTACAGAAATTGAAGAAAGATGTGGTTAATCAGAGCCAAATGCATGTGGTAATCAACTTGAAATAAAAATTCCCAGTATTGAGATATGTGTCGTTGATTACGTTTCTCGGCAAGCTATTATCATTCTTCCATTGCGCTTGTCGGGATAACTAAACGTAATACTATTAAACCAGGCATCAATGTTTTTTATGACGTTCGTAACTGATTGTTGTTCGACTTTTTTATCGGTTAGATAACTTATTACGGCGAATTTATTGACAAGAATTGCATTATTTAGTGAATGACGCTGTTTGGATCCGTCTTGGTTCATGTATGCATCTTGGTTGGTATTAGCAAGTAACAACGTTATTAATTATAGTACTTAGACCGGGCGCCTTTCGTCTCTTCAAGAATAATCTTTTCAACGTAATAATAACATGGCAACCATTGAAGTCCACTGGGGCGGAGTCCTCAGGTTAGAAAAGACTATCCATATTAACAACGTGGTATGGTCCAGAGCAGGTTTGAGGAGCCGTTTTTGAGCCATTTGGAAAACGTATTTTCTCCATAAGTGGCAAATTTTTGGAGTGGTAACATGACAACTTTTAGGACCATGCAGTGGAGCCATGAAATATGGGGTTATGGAAAAAACTATTTCAAATATTATGGATCAATGAGAATGGCTTGAATCGCACAAAATATGGAACGAATAACGTGACAACTTTGATCGGGGGTGGAGCCCTAACGTTGGGACGTATCCAACGTCGAGGCATTTTTCAAGAGCTGCGGCTTTGTAAAAACATCGAAAGAACCATTACACGTCAAAATTGGATGACGGGATTTAAGTGATAGAAGAAACCTGTGAGGTGGAGCCCTAAGTTCAGTAAAAAAAGTTCTTATCGGAAGTATTTTACCCAACAACATGGAATGGTCCAGGAACAGGGTTTACCGTTGTTGAGCTACTTAGAACAAAAATGGTTCCCCATAAGTATAATATGACAGCTTTTGATGCCAGTAGGGCGAAGCCCTCAGGTCTGGGGAAAAACTAAAATGTATATAAAATGGTTTGGTCTCCTACAACGTGGTATGGTCCAGCACCAGCTTTTAGCGGTATTAGGTTTTTTCCTAATAACCTGGGGTATTCTTTTCTTCATAAGAATAACAAGGCAACTTTTAGCCAGTGGGGCGGAGCCCTAAGTTTGGGGTTACCAAAAAAAACATATCCAAATGTTATGGATCAGTGACAATTAGCTAAAACCCGAAAATAACAGAGATAATAACAGTTCAACTTTGCGGGGGGGGGGGGGGGGAGCGCGTATCCAACGTTGGGACATCATTAAAGAGATGCGGCTTTGTAAAACAAATTTAAAGAACCACCACACGTCAAAATTTGACGTCGGGAAGCGAAAATAAGAAGTTAGAGGGGCGGAGCCCTGAGGTTAGGAAAAAGGAATCCGGAGTCTTTAAGTCTCTCAAAAACCTGGTATGGTTTGGGAGCAGATTTGAGGAACCTTTTTCGCAATCACCTGGAGTACTCTTTTCTCCATAAGATTAATATGGCAAGTTTTTTAGCCAGTGGGGTGGAGCCCTAAGATCGGGGTTATAAAAAACATATCCAAATGTTATGGACCAATCACTAAAATCACTAAATACAGGAAAGAATAACATGGGCATTTTGCCAGGGGGGCGTAGCCCTCAGGTTGGTTGGTTACCCCAAAGGTCATCTCATGGCGGCATTGTGAAACAAATCCAAAGAACCATCAAACGACCAAATTGGACGTCGGGAATTATAGCAAAAACCAGTGGGGTGGAGCCTTGAGGGGGGACAAAATTACCTGGAGACTTTGAGATCCCCAAAAACTTGGTATGGTCCGAGAGCAGATTTGAGGAGCCATTTAGAAAAAACCTTTTCTCCATAAGAATAACATGGCGGCTTTTGATGCCACTGGGCCGGGGGGGAAACAAATAAAAAACTTATCTCAATTTGTTTATTCCTCTACAATTGTTTGGTCAGCCGTTTCGAAATCCCCTTGGACACACACACGCACACGCAAACTATTTTTTAGTATGTAAACTGTATGACATTTAAGACATTTAGTAAGTTTGACTTGTTTGTTTATTCTCCCCTCCTCTGAAAATACTAACTGGGAACTTATGAAAAGTCGTACAAAAACTGAATTTTAAAACTTATTTCCTCTTTAGACAAACAGATATCTCAAATATTATTATGCAATTTACTGAAATATTTTATTGTAGCATGTTAAACATAATGACCTAAAGTAGTTGGAGAGCTGTCAACGATTACTACGGATAGCCGCTTTGTGGTGGATCTATAAAGTCTATAAAGAAATAGTTTGTTACCTGCGAAGAAAACTCATCAAAGTTTGTAGATTGATTTTTAATTGCGATATTTGATTGGTGGGATGAGGAGGGGTCGTTGACCTTTCAGTTTCGCCATTCCGCAGCTGTCCGTCAGAGTTTGTACAGCAAAACAAACACCGATCCACATCACTATATAAGTGAGGTGTTTTTATACCCTCTAGATATTTTGGGAGCTGAGGTTTAAAAATTATAACTTCTCGCAGGCATTTAGACAATTTTAAGGTTTCTAAAATGTCTCCTTACCTTGAGGCTTGAGAGGATTTTCTCATATTTTATACGACTAGGCAAAATTTACAACTCCTCCGTTTCGTAATAAATTCAGAGGTTGAGGAATAAGAAAAATATAATGACTGTCGCAATTGTCACACTCTCACAAATGATTTAAATTGGCAATGTCTTTGTCGTGAAGGGCTCGGACCATCTTCAATGTTTGTTTATGTTATCTTTGGATAATAACTTTTAGCTAAGGCCAGTAAGATGCGAGAGCCTCACTATTGATCGAGATGATCAACGAGGGATCCCAGTGCAGGTGCGTCTTGAAAACGCATCGTCGCATCTTGGAAGCCGGCCAGAATGAGTGTTGTCACTGTTTAAAATAATTAAATGTAACTTTATCGGTTTAGATAACTTTGTCCGGTTTCAAGCAACATGTCACCTGGTAAAAAAACATGTCACCTCGTAAAAAAAAGTTGTAGGAGTTTACAAGTTTTTACGGGGGGGGGGGGGGTTACCGAGGCGTGTTTTAATCGGTTAACTGACAGAGTCGCGCACGTGTCGTCTCAAAATCCCCAAATCTAAAAAAATCCAACTGGTCAAAGAGTCTCAAATTCCCCAACGCCCGTACGCGCACTTCAAGAGTGTCCCCGGGCCGCGACCAGATTCAGGTATATAGAGCACCTTAAATTGTAATTTATTTCAATAAATTAAACACTTTAATAATATGCAAATTAAGACAAAATTTGAGGAAAGTGTGTAAAGTGCGAATAAGTCCAAGTAAAAATACCCCCGTCGCAGCAAACCTGCATACTCAGCGAATTTCCAATGAATATATAACATAACACATTAAAACACTTAACAGGATTCATAAGAAATGTATTCACAAACAAGCGATATTTAAAATATTAATTATTCTCCATAAGAATAACATTGGGCATGAGTACGCAGGTTTGCTGCAACAAGGCACACAAAATAATGGGTTTTTATGCAAATATCAATATAACTCATCTTAGTGAAGTCACATACCAAGTTTCATCCATATACATTCATAAATAAGCGATATATAACATTTTAAGTATTTTCCATAAGAATAACATGGGGACCAAGTACCTAGGTTTGCTGCTACAGGAACCATAGGTGAAAAATTGTTTTTTTGTTCAAACAACAATAAACCACAACCAGATCAAGCCATATACCAAATTTCGCCAGTTTATGTTCATAAATAAGCGAGATATACAATTTTTCCTTTTCTCCATAAGAATAACATTAGACAACGTACTGTGTATAGATAGCACTTTCAATATCTCGGTAACCAATTGACGTAGAGCAATGATCAAAATACCAAATTGTTTGTTTTTTAAGCTGAATTCAATGGTATAAATTAAAATTTGATTTATATTAAAACTACATGTGAAAACCCCAAAAAACACATTTTTGGGGTACAAAACCCCCCAAAAACCCCCCTTAGGATGGTGCGATTCATCTGGTTTTCGAACTCGTTCAAATAAATGGTTCTTTACACATTTGTACCAAATTTCATTAAGATCGGACCTTTTTTACGAGAGTTATCGTGCTTACGGACACATATATATATATATAAAATATATATATAAATATAAATATATATATATATATATATAAATATATATATATATAAATATATATATATATATATATATACATATATAAAAATTTGAACGAATGGTGTTTTTTGCATCTGGGGACATCAAAATGAAAAGTTATCATGGTCTCGGGCTTAAGTCTTACCATGAGACCTACGGTAATAGCTTATTCCCTATAGGGGAAATTCGCTAAAACATGTAAATAAGTATAATAATGATTCATTACCTTCATCTACAATTCGCTTCCTGAATCCAAACCAAAATGAATCATCTTATTCCGATTTACTCACTGACTCATAAACCCGAGGGCCGATCAGTACTGTGACCATTTCCGTTAATTAACATTGGTATTTTCTCGCGTGGATATGAATAAGAATAAGAATATTTTATAAGATACAAATCTCATTAGTACCGTAATTCAGTAAAAAAATCATCTTTTAGGGGGATATACTGTTTTTTACAACTATATGTGTGGTCTCATTTTCTTGGAATTAAATGAAGATTGAAGAAATATAACTTATTTGAGGTTATTATTACATTTATAAATATCAGAGCTAAAAGCTGAATCATGAAGCACGGGTCGTACCTGAACCTGTACCTTACGGGTCGTAGGCGTTGGGCTCGTGAGGGCGAGTGCGAGTTAAAAGACATCCATGTCTAGCTCACCTAGCTCTCGGGGATTTTGAGACGGAACCGTCGCGCAGACCATAAAACTGCCATTCTCTCGGATTAGGAACTTGCCGAGGAGGGAATTGGCAGCGCCTCATTCCAAGAGCTGTCATGTCCGCCTTCAGTTTGACGAGGGCTTGACAAGGGGGAAAAACAAAAACTGTAATAAATCTTTGTTGAGTGTTAAAACAACTTACTTTGGTACTTAGCGTATTGAGCCTCGCCTTCCCTGTACTGTAAGAGGCTATTAGATGTATTGGAAGTTGCAGATCGTTTTACTACGTCGCGTGTCTTAGTCGTTACTCAAGAATGTCCTTCAGCTAGGGCCCTCGAGTCGCCTATAATGTAGATTATAATATGATATAGTATATACAATATGATTACAGTTTTACCCTTGAACTCTTATCAAGATTAAAACCACAGCCACTGAAATCAAACATCGAGTATTTTAAAAGTCCCTATGTTATTTTTTATCTCGTTTTACCACTTCATGTAAATATTCGGAAGAGGTACCAGTACACGTTTTACTGAGTAATATTCATACACCTTAAAAGTGGTGGTTAGATGTGTCCTCAGCTTGACATAGTGGAGCTATTTTTAACATCGCCTCTATTCAAGCGATTCTCAGTACAAATGCACTGTTTCACAGAATAACTTGTTTAAATGATTTTTACATATACAAATATACATGATACTGGTACAAATTAAAATAATTTAGAATTACTTTTTCACTATTCAGTTTACGTTTTTTGAGTATTTAAGTTTTCAGATAGTTTTTCAGATATCTTCACAGTGTTCGGAATAACTAATAATATAGTTTTTAATTATTTATTTTAGCCCAAAACAAGAAAATATTATCTTTATAGGGGGCACTTGGCAAGTTTACTCCCAGAAAATGTTGATGTATTTTGTCTATTTAATTTTTAAATCAATTTATATTTTAAGGGATTTTATTGATAAAACGGGGCCTTGAAATTGAAATAAAAATATTATTTAAGAGTATTTTTTACTTTATGTTCGTTACAACCTGGTGTTTTCAAACACATAACCTATAGTAAAACCTTACATTTTTTCAAATTTAATGCTTTTTCTATTGGTGTTAAGTGGATTTGGGTAGAATAACGGGTTACAATTTTATACCTCAATTAATTAGGCCAAGTCAATTAAGCTATTACAAAAGCAACATTCCCATTTTCAGCCAAACGGTTGAGAATCGAGCATGGGTCTATAGGAAAATGTTTGTTCCTTTTAGTGAGTAGAACTCACTCGCGAAGTTAATGTAGCGAGTAGAAACTCACCCTTACCTGGTTAAAAAATATCCCCATAAAATAAATATCTTGGTGTAAATTCCAATACATTGTTAACCATTGTCACGGAATAAATATTTTCATTATAGAAAAAAATGATCGTACGGTCGACCATGTAGACTTCACTTGATTTACACTAGACGATTAATGTAATCTCGTTGGAATACGTGGTAAGGTAATTTTTTAATTGAATTTTAAATTTTTTAACAGGTAATTCTTTGATTTTTTTGGTAACTTATTCTATAGTTTTGGACCAAAGGTCAGTATATATATTTAGTATATATATATATATATATATATATATATATATATATATATATATATATATATATATATATATATATTACTGACCTTTGACATATTCCAAAACTATAGAATAAGTTACCAAAAAAATCAAAGAATTACATATATATAATCATTATAAGTGATCTTTTTTATCTGTTATAAAATAATTATCTTATCTTCTACACATCTTCTATCAACAAAATATTTTATATCCATCTAACTTTATTACTATAATCTTGTAAGAGCATTTTTAAAGATAAATTGTGGACGTTTGGAAAATTGCAGATTTATGGCTCAAATTATTGGTACTTTAGGGACTTGAGAAATAGTAGTTTTTTCATATTGCAATTCTTTAAGAAATAATGTTAAATCGTCTCTATAAGAAAAGTATGGGGCGCTGCAAAATTTCTGCTTTGTTGTCCCCCGTGCCCCCCCCCCCTCACGACGCGGTGCCTATGGTCATGGTCACATGTCAAAGTCAAATCGTTATCTTCCCTTTTTAGGCCCTAAGAAGGTTTATGCGAGTTCTTTTTATGCGTATTGCACGCCTTTAGGCCCATAAAACTCACACTCGTCAAAATAACTCGAGGTAGCGCAAATCAGATACAATGAAGGCAGCAAAGGCCAAAAATAGTCTAACGTGACATAATTATGTGACCAGTATCAATATAATATCCACAGTTCCACTATAACGGCATTGGACAAGGCCGACACGAATTTAGACGGTTATTGGCAAGCAACAGAAGGTGGACCCTGCCAGAACTGTTCTGACGTTGTCCTTCGTCTATGCATTGTCACTGCCACCCCGTCCATTATGTCCCGCTACAAATTGATATAATTATATATCATTTTTTTATTGCAACTATCCACTATTTGTCAGCCTGTATAGTATTACAAATTTAGCTGTTCTTATGTACCTGCCTCATATTAGCTCTGCGTTGTTCTGAGTTGGAACACTTGGTGGGTCAGTAAGGAGTAAGTAGGTAGCCATCCTTACCAGGTTGACCGATATCCCTTTTTTACCAGTTTGAAATATAAGGTTACAACTATAAGGCGTTACCATTTTCAAATGTTACCAGTTTTAAGGCCTCCTTTGGGAGTCAGTGGAAGGCCCTCATTAAAATAAAAAATATATGCTAAGGCTATTTTTAAACTTTTATTTGTTCTTTGTCCTTTGGGAATAACTTTGTAATACAGCTACACAATACACGTGCCTGAATGTTAAAGTGCTTGAATAAAGTATTGCAGGAAGCGCGAACGTCATGTGTAAACCTGGATCTTGACGTAATTGTTAATTGATAGGATGATACGAGGGAGCTCTCGGCCTCGGTGACCTCCGCGCGGCCTCCTCACACTTCCACGGAAGACACCGTCACCGTCACGTCCGAGGTCTCGGAGGAAGTGTGTCGTCGAAGGTCTGTCGGTGCTGCCGATACACAAATTAAAGTAGTGATAAACGATAAACGGAACGTTAAAGTTACACCTACTTATGTTATTGTGAGGGGGGTTCCGGGAGTTGTATTATTGAGGATTCATTCTTACGACTTATTCTTGAATAAAATATTGTTTGCAACTACATTTGATAGTACTGTGGCTGAGGAAACTCACAAGGGCGCGAAGGGAGGAGAGGGACGTGATATCCACAGCTGTCGTGAACTGCACTTCCGTGGTGCTGAGCCCACGCCCCCACAGAAGCGTGCCCCCGTGTGCACGGAGCTTGTTTAATGAAAACAGCAAGCATTTCGTGGTTTGAGCATGCACACTTTATTTATGAATTATTTAAAACAAATATAATTTCAACTGAACCATGCAGTATTATAGGTTTCATACTAAATTAAAAATATGTAAACAAAACTGGTTTTTAGAGATTTTTTTAAACCAAGGACAAACAAATTGCTACTCGTTCTTTTAATGTTGCTTCTCTTTTCCATCACTTCGGCCGGTTGCCAGACTGCATGTATTGCTGCATGTAATCGAGCACGATTTGATCAAAAGCGCCCTCTAACCTCCATTCAACAGGGCCTTATGTTCATACCAATACTTTTCCATCACTTCGGCCGGTTGCCAGACTGCATGTATTGCTGCATATAATCGAGCACGATTTGATCAAAAGCGCCCTCTAACCTCCATTCAACAGGGCCTTATGTTGATACCAATACTTTTCCTTTTGATTTGCTTGGCTGCTGACACATTTTCTTTTACCAGCTTTGTGACGGCCGGTCTTGGATTATCGATATTTAGCTTTCTTTAAACCATAATCAACCGTAAACGAATTCCTCGCTTATCGTTGAGAGGTTACAGAGGTTAGATTGTTGAAAATGAGCAGGTTGTTGATTTTGAGCAGTTTTAAGTACTTTAAGCGAAAGTTTAAATGCAAAACAAGGTAATGATCTAGCGGAAGGCTGTCGACCACGCGCCGCGCTGAGTTCAGTTGTAAAGATGCCAAGTGGCATCGGGGTTAAGGTTAGGCCAACATTCTCTTCATAACACATTTTTGACGCTAACCTTTGTTTTGGTGTGATGAACTGAATTTATTTTTAATTGAACAAATAAATTATGTTTAAAATACTATCGACAAGCAACAAAAAATGTAAAGTATGCGAGTTTGGCATAGCAGTGATTGAGTTTGAAAGCGAATGTGTGATTTATGCAACAGTCAACTAACGCTATGTATTTAATGGATAGTTGTTGCAGTAAAAAGTGTCATTGATGAATTAAAACTTGGTGTAAATAGTTGTAAAATGAGTACTATATAATGTTTTAAAATAATTTAACTTTTTATGTTGCTGTGTAACAAGGTTATAGTTGTCGGGAAACACAAATGTATTATTGGCGCACGTAAGTATACGATAAGTATACAGATATTTTTCTTGAAAATTAACTACGTCCATATCAGTGATAGTTACAACTTTTTCTTTTTTTTTACGTAGGAGGAACGCTTAATGCGCGAACCCAAAGGAACAGTGTGGGACTCCCTCTTACGAGGTATACCCACTAAACCTCCTAAGGATCCGCGGGGAAAAACCAGGCCGGAACCCTTATCGGACAACTTCAGCAGTGGCCCGCGTGTCTTGCGCCCAGACGGGTCACGTCACCGTTTCGGGAAACTTAGAGGTCACCTAAGCATCCCTCGTCTCGCTTTTCCCGAAGAACGGATTGCACGAAGAGCGCAACCGCTCTCCAGAAGTCTTCATTTCGAAGCATCGCCCCCACCACGACGTCCGGGGACAGATCGCCAACAGCAGAGACGAGCCTCCTCCTGTCTTCAGCGAAACGACTGCACCGGAAGAAAGTATGATGAGCATCATCCACCTCCTCCAGGCAGTAACTACACTGAGGTGACCTCACCTTCCCCATGCGGAAAAGATATTCCCTGAAGTACCCGTGGCCCGTCAGGAATTGACACAAGAAAAAGTCAATTTCCCCAAATGCACGGCTCAACCACGGGCTTATGTCTCTGATGAGACGAAACGTCCATCGCCCTTCCAGTCAACAGTTCCACCGCTCTTGCCAAACTCGCAAAGTTTCGAGTCTGGCTTCCACAGCAGCTTGGTCTCTTCCGAGATCAGGGGCACGGCGAAAGATGTTCTGCCTCTCAGCGGCGAGCAGATCAAGGGGAAACACTCCAGCCACAACCATTGCAGCCAGTCCAGACACAGTGCGATACGCACAGGCAACCCTAAGAGCCGTCCTGCGCTGAACGGAGAGAATTCTCTTGCTGTGTTTTTTGACTCTCATGGCACCCGCCCACACTTCTGCGCCGTACAGGAGAGTGGCGTTGACGGTGGACATGAGAAGTCGCCTCTTGCTGGACCTCGGGCCTCCGACGTTCCCCATCATTCTGCTGAGCGACAGAACAACCCTCGTCGCCTTGTTCCAAACCGACGAGGGTTGTTCTGTCGCTCAGCAGATTGATGGGGAACGTCGGAGGCCCGAGGTCCAGCAAGAGGCGACTTCTCATGTCCACCGTCAACGCCACTCTCCTGTACGGCGCAGAAGTGTGGGCGGGTGCCATGAGAGTCAAAAAACACAGCAAGAGAATTCTCTCCGTTCAGCGCAGGACGGCTCTTAGGGTTGCCTGTGCGTATCGCACTGTGTCTGGACTGGCTTCAATGGTTGTGGCTGGAGTGTTTCCCCTTGATCTGCTCGCCGCTGAGAGGCAGAACATCTTTCGCCGTGCCCCTGATCTCGGAAGAGACCAAGCTGCTGTGGAAGCCAGACTCGAAACTCTGCGAGTTTGGCAAGAGCGGTGGAACGGTGGACTGGAAGGGCGATGGACGTTTCGTCTCATCAGAGACATAAGCCCGTGGTTGAGCCGTGCATTTGGGGAAATTGACTTTTTCTTGTGTCAATTCCTGACAGGCCACGGGTACTTCAGGGAATATCTTTTCCGCATGGGGAAGGTGAGGTCACCTCAGTGTAGTTACTGCCTGGAGGACAACTACTGAACATACCAATTAAGTTGACCGTTTAATATAATATACTACCTTGGGCCACGGGAGAGGACTTACCCTATACATCCCTAAATACCAGCCTTGTATATATTTTGATATTCATTAGTCACAGTTTGGGCAGTCATATGGCTAATGGCACGAATATAACTTACATTAAGAAGATTATTTTAAAATTTAGCGTGAAGACCCGGTTCTTGTGTTCCTCATCAGGTTCAGTTAAGTGTTGTATAGGTAGATGTTCCGATGCACCTTTTAACGAAACGGAAGAACCATAAAATCGGCTTTGTGGAAACGCGTATTTAAAATAAATTGACAGTTTTGTCTGTTTCATAGATAGGCCTCTGCCCTTTAACCGTCTATTAACACGGACCTTTTAACCATCAGTTTCTTTTCACATAACGTTTTACCAAAAGATGTATTTTACAACTAGGAAGAGCATTGTTTTGTTTGAAGTACTGACACAATTTGATATGGTTTATTAAATATAATTTCAAATTACATTATACAACTTACTAAATTATGCTTTTGGATGAAATTGGGCTTTGACTCTTGATTTGGTTAAGTTATATGACTTTTAAATAAAAGTAAGGAAGGGGTGATGTATGTTAGCAAGGACGGAGTTATAGGCGTCGTGGCGCCGCCCCCGATCCCGGCCCTTGTTGTTATCGACTCCCGTCACCATCGCTACACGACTTGGCTTCTCGCTTCCTGTGGCCCCTGGCCCGACCCGGCCCGACCATCGATTGACACGGGGCCCAGGACGGGTACAGCTCGATTGGTAACGCGGTCAGTGTTCATCCATGCGAAAGGGTTGAAATTAGACTTAAGTTCAGTATTGTTCAGAACTACCCCAAAACCGTCCGAGACGATTGGTACTGTATCGCGGCTCTATGACAAGCCGAGGGAACCTACAATGTAAAGCATTTATTTCAAAACACGAATTGCGAATTTTTTTATTTTAATATGTGTTAAAAAATATAACTATCAATCAATATAAACTGATCGGAATAAGATAACAAATATTTGAAGCAAGTGCTAACAACTTGTTTAACTGACTATTTAATTAAAGTTTATTAGAAATTTCTAACCACGTGTTTTACGTTTTCACTAGGTTATGAATCAGAATGTTTGTTCATAAACTCGGTCGCCGCACGGCCGCTCTGTCAGTCACTTTTTTCGATAATAGCACTATAAAAAGGAACAAAACATTAAATTATTAAGTGATTATTTAAAGAGCCAATGGACAAAAGTACTACACACTTGTTTAAAGCATCGTGTAACTATAACAATATGGTGGTCCCTGCGAATGAAATGTCCACAATACTCTTCACCCAATAGAGTGGGGTGAACGGTGAACCGACGACGGCAGACGTAGCAAGCCTTTGCCAAACGAGTTGTCGTTACTTCTGAAACTGACTGTAGCGCCTTACGCTTGACTGCACTTCGACTTGACCGTTTTACTAATCAAGTTACGCCCCCCAGGACATGCGGGCGTCGCGTCGGTGTCACTCGTTATCCATCTACCGCATTCGATGAGGAGTGGCTTCTCCCTATGGCGCTCACTTGCCTCCTTTACTTAATTTTCAGTACCAGTTGTCCTGTTGCTCGAATCCGAGCACATCGAAAGGTTACTTCAGTTGTGAACAAACATAACAAAACGTCTGATATTAAAACAGATGATAATGACGTACTTTCAAACAATTCGTAGTTTAGACTTCCGCCGTTTGATAACGCCACTGTTCCAAAAGTTCAGCCCTATACTGTATTTAAATTATGCTCTTTCTTAAAGTTCTGAGACGTATTGGCAAATCTACGTAAAACTAAAACTACCTTTAATTTGACACCTCAAACGTTAAAATCCGTCCAGCCGTTATCGAGTTATGACTGTGAAGAAAAAACCCCTAGCGTATTAATATATATATATATATATATATATATATATATATATATATATATATATATATATATATATATATATATATATATATATATATGATGCTGTATATCTGTGAAGGTAATAAACCATGGCAATATCACTATGGTTATACCGGGTGCCCATAAAATATTCATCGGGTTTTAATTACATATATATCACTTGATTTTTCTCCCACGATACTGTGACTCACATGTGGTTAAAGAGAATCTTTCTAAGTTTTATAATCATATGTTCATTGTTCATTGTTACCACTTTTTGTTTACTTTCATTAGTTGTTTTTAAAATGCCTACAGTTGAAGAAAAAACCTTCTGTGTCTTAAGATATGATAATAGTTTTTCTTTAATAACTGTCCACCGTGAGTTCTTCAGACACTTCGGAAGATCTGCTCCAGCTCAACAGAGCATTTTGAGATGGTATCGGCAGTTTAAAAACACAGGAAGCCTGCTGAAACGTAAGAATCCTGGTCGACCAAGTGTATCTGTCGTTACAATAAATAGGGTCAGGCAGTGCTACGAACGAAGGTCTCAACAGTTGGTAAGAAATGCTAGCCGTGAACTTGGCTTACCTAAGTCGACCGTTTGGAAGGTTTTACGAAAAAAAACTGCGCTTTAAGCCGTATTGACTACAGCTGCTTCAGAAATTACTACAGGGTGATTTCCTAAAACGTAAAGAGCTATGTAACGAACTTCAAAATCACTTAGAAGATGAACATTTTTCTGCTCATCTCGTATTCAGTGATGAAGCTACCTTTCACTTAAGTGAAAAGGTTAACAAGCATAACGTGCGGATTTGGGCGTCTGAGGCTCCGCATGCCTTTATGCAACTTGAGAGGGATTCGCCGAAACTGAATGTCTTTTGTGCGGTGTCAAAGACCAAAGTGTATGGCCCGTTTTTCTTTGCAGAAAAAAACTGTAACTGGTGTTGCATATATGGACATGTTGGAGCAATGGTTGTTTCCCCGACTTGAAGAGGACATGGAAGATTTTGTGTTCCAGCAGGACGGGGCTCCACCTCATTGGCACTGCGATGTCCGAAGTTTTTTAAATGAGAGACTCCCTGTTGGTTGGATTGGCCGCTTTGGTGATGATGACTTAGCTCTCCTAAGGTTGCCACCCCGTTCCCCGGACCTTACTGTATGCGATTTCTTTCTCTGGGGCTATGTGAAGGACAGGGTATACATCCCGCCATTAGCTCAAACCCTGCCAGAGCTCCAAGAAAGGATTCGCATTGCAGTGACAATAATAAGCCAGGATATGCTTACCAACGTTTGGGCAACATAGACTAGAAACATGTTTCGCTGCAAACAGGCAGCATATTGAGCAACTTTAGTGATATCAAACAAAACTTGAGAGCTTTCTCTTGCAACCCAAGCAATTTGTAGTAGCATTCATGTATCTGTAAGTTCAATAAAGTATTTTAAAACCCGATGATTACTTTATGGACACCTGGTATATAGGTTAACAACCTATGGTCTTACAGTAAAAATCACCTCCTTGGCTAAGTAGAACATTTTGGTAACTTCATGCGGGAGGACTCTGACTACACGCCGCGCTCAGGTCGGCTTAGACTGAGTCAGTAATAGAGCATCATGTCATGTGGTAAACAACCTGAGATATTCCTTCGCCTGTTGTAATAATTCCTTCCATATTGTTCATGTTTATGAGACGGTGTGGACACCACGATCTTTAGAGCCTAAAAAGTTTATAAACATGTCCGAAACACATGATGGCCGTTCTAAGATAGACTGAAATAGTTTGAAAGAACTGTAGGGAATATTTGTATCATTATTATTCTCTTCAGGGAATTATCGACACTATGTAATAAATCTATCTATTAATTATTCAATTTGCTAACTGGATTTAATATGATTAACTCAAGTGTTTATCTCACACTTTTTTAACGACTGCATTGTTCTTGTATGATGGCTAAATTGAGAAACATAAATCTCAGGAAAAATAATTAAGTATTCAAGTTATAAGTCTAAACATTGGCAACGTAGCATCATACAAATGGTTATACAAGCTCAATTTCCTGTCGAGTTTTACATTTATGTTCACATAGAGTTTATTATATGACAACGTCCAATCAGATATCAGTGTGCCCGCGAACCTACTGTGAACTGTGGGCTGTGTGTAATGTATGTGAGCTGTATTGACTGGGTGGGTGTGTCGACAGTATCAATACACCCATGTCCTTGCATCCGCCCAACCATCCGGCCGTTGAGATAGGCGAGCAGATCGGCTCTCCCACGACTGATGGCTTTTAAGAAGTTGGAAGTTATTTCACAAAAACATTAATTTATTTTTTGTTTGCCTTGTTTAGTAAATTGTGATATAATCAATCTATATTATTATGATAATTTATAGCTTTTTGTTCGGCAATTTTCAACCTCTAAAAATATTATTTTGTGAACAGGTTTGGTATTAATAAAATACCTTTAGAGAAGCTTTTTGTGGAGTTGAAAACTATCCACTTTCAGGGCTCCACCCAATCTGCATTCAATGTTAATCTTAACAGAGTTATTTTTGTTTGATAGTTATCTGACTAAAATGTTAAGTTTTCAAAACATCTGGCCTCTGTACCCATGAGATCTCCGTGCGGATAATGAGACACCAACTAGCATTGTGTAAACTTTTTGTTTATAGCCTATTTTCAATTAATTAATCTGTCTATTTGTCCTTATGATTGTCAAAAGTAAAACAATGAAATTAAAAAAAAAATACTTTTGATGCATGAATGTTAGCAAAGCGCTCATCTGGTATGAAAAAGTGAAGCCTCACAGGAAGATGTTATTGTAAACAAACCACAGATAACAACGGCAATGCATTTAAGTATGGACATCCCCATTGGTGAACCCCACTGGAATATGTTTTAGTAACAACAAAAAACACAAAGAACAATGGTTTCTAGCAAACATATGGTCGGATATATATGTAGGACATAAAAGTTGAATGTTAAATAACATATTTATTTGTTACCCATAGTGTTACATGTTCATTAAAGATTTAAATTACTTAATCTTAAAACACTTAAAATTTAAAAAATAATGACCAGGAATTTGTTTGTTTTCTGAATGAAAAACAGTTGGACATAAATTGCGGGTTACATAATTTTATAGTCTGTGGCGAGTTTGTTGCCATGGGAATGAAGGGAACAGAGGGGAAATGGAGGTTACCATTTAGGCTTCACTTTTTCTTAGAGATTAACATGTGCTTGCAAACTCTATGTATCAAGCTCATTGGTTAAAGCTATCAGTGGCTCGTGTGTTCTCATGTGGCTCTGCTATAAACAGTCAACTGATCAAACGCCACATCAGCCGAGATTAGTTCCAGTCGAGAATCTAACATCAAACCTCTTGGTTTATTAGCTGTAGAACTTGCTGGTGAGAACTTTACTGCTCTTGCTAACCTGGATCGAGTAACTTGTGATCGTACTGTGATTCTAAACAGTTGGTGTCCAAGCAAAAGCTAAGCTTTTGATTTATCATTACAAGATAATATCAGGCTAAAATGTTAATAGGTTTAAGTCCACAGACCATATACAAAGGAGATTGTGCATCCAAGATATAAAAGTGAAGCAAAATTTAATACTTGGACCACCAAGATGGCAACCAGCAATTTTTCAGAGTCCCAATAGATGCCTAAACAGGGATTTGGGTGGTTTGAAAACAACTTGTTTACAAGATTTTCTGTACATTCGACCGTGCTTTGTATTCTATATTTAGTAAATAAAAAGTCATTTATTCATTAAAGTTGGGCTAAAAGGGATAAAGTATGTGTGACTTTCCTGATACCGTTTATTTTTGATTATTAACTAACTAGCTGCCATCATACCCAGAGTCCCCCAGGAATACAACAGATGAGTGTGCTGCATTCAGTGGTTACCCTGTGAAACTACTACGAATTGTGATCAGGTGATAGAATGTTCATCAGCTCAAACCAAAGTGAATGTCCATAACACCGGATTGGAACTTTGAAGCCCAGTGGGAATTTCTTAAAATCTCTTCTTAGTGAATCTCTTCTTAGTACCTACTATTGAAAGAGTACATATGCCAAATTTTGTGGTTGTAGGTGTAGACGTTTGGCAGGGGGGATGATCGGTTTTTCATATTTATAGATATGGATATACCTACAAATAAATTACTTTATTTACTAAATCAATTATGTAGTAAATCTTTATATAGTTCTTACACGTTAAAGCTTCATTTACCACTAAAATAAATCGAATGTAACTTTTTTACAACCATTAATAACATTATTTTGAACCAGAGATTATACTAATTATGTTTGAAACTGTATAAGAAAGGATGAACAACATTCTGTCTATTGCACTGATGGTACAGCAGTCTATTTTTTTTCTATGGTCTGTGTTCTAAGTCCAGTTGGTTTTTATACAATTTTTGTATAAAATGTGATCAATTTAAGCTATTCTATATTTTAACTAGCAGACCCATTGCGGCTTTGCTCGTGTAAACTATGATTGAAATAGAATTATATATATATTATTTATTGTTTGTGCTGTTAGAGTCCTGTTCTTCACCCGGGATCTTAAAATCCCAGATGTTTTAATAATGTTTATATGGTATAAATAAACAAATCAATATTCATAAAAATAATATTTTAAATCTAGATACCTGTGGAACATAGACCTAAAGAATTTTTGAAATGCGAATAAGCCCACGCAAAACCCTTATACATTAACCACTTTCATTTGATATTTCAACTCAACCGGTTAAGTAATTTTCAAGTTAGACCGGAACATACATGACAACTGTATTTTTGAAACTCATAATAGCGATGGATTTGAATTTATTTTTTGATTTATTTGGACTTTACCTATCGCTTCTAGTGTTTAAAACTACACTACGTTTCAGGAGGTAAGGAAACTCCTCCCGTTATCAAGTGAACCCTACTTTCATCTATATATCAAATTCTTACACCTAACTAACCTATTTTTTTTTGGATTTTTTTAAATCTTTTTATTTTACATTTTAATTTACACTAACACAAAGATAACAAATATATATACAAAAAATTAAATACAATACACTAACACAACATTTATATGTACGAAAAAACGGAAAACTGACAATACATTACCTGTTCTGCATCGTAGCCTCCAAGCTGACGGCAAACACGGGAAACTTAACTCTCACGTCCATCCACAACCAGACCGTGCACTCGACTCTTTTAAACACTAGAAGCGATAGGTAAAGTCCAAATAAATCAAAAAATAAATACATGACAACCTACACCTCCTTCAGCATACCGTAATGGTTGGGGGTGGGAGGGGGAGCCCTAAAACATTTGCGGGATAGGAATAGGTTTATGTTTTACTCAGTTATATTTTTGAATAAATTATATATATTCATATTACATTTCAATGATTATAAGAGTAACAAGGGTACTTTTAAAATCCGTGGAGTGGATCCCTACGGAAAAATTTGTCTAAAAACCCTTGGTTTTTTTCTATTTTAGAACTAAAGAATTAGTGTACCAAATTTCCGCTTGCTGGCTAGATCGGAATATTGGAAATCAGTCGTGAGTAAGTAAGTCAGTTGTAAAAGAGGCGGAGCCCTAAACAATTTGGAAAACAAGGAGCTTTTTTATGGGCACGAATTTACCTGAGTCAGGTAGCCGGAGTAGACTAAACTGCGCCAACTACTTCAAGGAGCCAGAACTAGAGACGTTCCTTAACTACGCGAAGTGGCGGCCCTCTTTGACTGAAGAATTCTTAGAAGTGAGCAGTTAAGAATTGATCAAAGCCCAAGCCATCTATAGAGTGTGCATTCACTACGGATGAGGTGATTCATCTTATGTCCATAAAACTAATAGCTGATTGCATGAAAGAAACACAAATCGTCAGGATGCATGTAAACAGTGCATAAGATACTGGAGATACTGATAGTGCAACTGTAAAGTCGAGATCCATGTTGAGTACTGCACACTGTAAAAAAAACCCTAACAAAATAAAATTTACACTTGAACCATATTGACCCAAACTGTAAAAATTAAACATAAAACATAACGTAAACTATGACAGTTGTGGGTGCTACATTCGGTGTTTAGCCCATGTAACTACGAATCAAAATCAGCTGTTTGAATGTATAGCCAAATGGTTAGCATGCTCGCTGCATAATCTGAGGTTTGCCAGATCAAATCCTAAGAAAATGTTGTGAAGGTTTGAAACTGGATCCAGCTTTCACTGGTCATTGGACTATTAATTATCAATCCTGGCTAAAGAATCAGTTGGTCTTAATCAGTCAGTAACAAGGCTATACAAGGTATCTTACCCATTCTACAACACTCACCATTTATTAGTGAAGTTCCTTTGGAAAAGTGAAATATTAGCATGACCTGCACGGTGAAACTTAAGCTCGGGACCACCATAGAAGTTCCTAACGTGACCACGTTTTGGGGGGTCGCTAACAACTTTATATATATATATATATAATTATAAATAGATTCAAATACCTGAGTACCCTTTTAAAATCATTTTATTGTGCTGACACGTGTTTCGGCTATAATGCTATGTTCACAGTGTCTTAACTCTTTTATGCTTAACCTATAATTTAGAAAAAATACAAATATAACTTAAGTGTAAATAAAATTATATGATTCAATCTAGATATGTCGAGTTTTTAATACAGAGTGTGGGTATTTCATTTTTAATTTTCTTGATTTTTTCAAAAATTGGATTTCTTTGTTCTGCTTGCATAACATTTAGTAAATTATTTTTGTCATCAAAATGGTTCATATATACATAAAGATTTTCTTTTGCGTTCATTTTATTTCTTTTTTTCTCAAATTATAAAATTTCTAAACTTTCTTGTAGGTTACCGTAGCTGTGGTCAGTTGTTAAAATATGCTTTCAAATGTAGACTTTTGTGTGGTACGGTTGTGAGATTTGATGGCTTGGATATGTTCTTATCAAATCTAACAACCGTACCACACAAAATTTGACATTTGCAGAGCATATTTTAACAACTGACCATAGCTACGGTAACCTACAAGAAAGTTTATAAATTCTATAATTTGAGAACAAAGGAAATAAAATGAAAGCAAATGAAGATCTCCCCTATAGGGAAGAAGCTATTACCATAGAAAAATAAACCTGGTTTATTTTTCTATGCTATTACCATAGTCGGCATAGTAAGACCTACCCCTGGGACAATGATAACTTTTTCGTTTTGAGGTCCTTAGACCCCAAAAACACCATTCGTTCGAAACTGTATATTTATATATATATACATATATGTGTCCGTAGGTGCGATAACTCTCCTAAAAAAGGTCCGATTTTGATGAAATTTGGTATAAACATGTAAAGCAACATTTATGACTTTAAGATCGAAAACCAGCCATAACGCTCTATCTAAAGGGAGTAAATTTTGGGGGGGTTTTGTACCCCAAAAATGGGTTTTGTGAACTTTTTACATATAATTTTTGAAATAGTCAAATTTTAGTTAAAATTGGATTCAGCTTAAAAAAACACACAATTTGGTATTTTGATCATTCCTCTCCGTCAACTGGTTACCGAGATATTGAAAGTGCTCAACACAGTACGTTGTCTAATGTTATTCTTATGGATAATAAGAAACAAATTATATCTCGCTTCTTTATGAACGTATACTGATGAAATTTGGTATACGGCTTTATCTGGTTGTGATCTATTGATATTTGCTAAAAAAATTTTTTGCTAAAGGTTCCTGTAGCAGCGAACCTGCGTACTCAGTCCCCATGTTATTCTTATGGGGAAAAATTAAATTGCTATGTCTCCCTTAATTATGAACATAAATTAATAAAACCTTGTACATGACTTCACCTAGTTGAGTTACATTGATATTTGCCTACACACCCATTTTTTTTCGTTCCTTGCTGTAGTAAACCGGCGTACTCATCCCTCATGTTATACTTATGGAGATTAATCAAAATGGGATATATTGCTTACTTATGAATGTATATTGATGAAACTATGTATAGTCAACTTGTTATCCTGACTATACCTCCTCCTAACCTTATAATGTACAACATTGTCATCGTAATAGTGAATTTAAATATAACCAGGAGCATCAGAACAGCCAAAAATAACATTTTTCAATTTTCCAAAAAAGTTTTACCAGAGTTATTTTAAACCCTTTATTAGATTTTTTAAAGGTTTTAATGCGGAAATTCACTTCCCTCATGTCAGTGTGCTGCGTGCGATCTCGTTTATATTCACCTTAAAATTTGCCCTAGTTGCGACGGCGTCAAGTCTTATACAGTGCTTAAGTGCTACTTGTATGTTGCTTCCATAGCTGAACTAAAGGGTTAATTAAAAGTAATTTTCCCATGAAAAATCCATGGCAGTAAGTGTGGAAATAAGCTATTGGTTGGCTGGGTGAGTCTGTGTCACTAGAAACTGATTATAAATATTCTATGTTGCATATATGTGTACTCAGGCTTCTTGCAAGAGAATCTGCAAAACAAAGTGCTAGAAATCTGAGGTGAATGTATGATTACTCAAGAATTTTTTTCAATAGTTTAAGAAGTGTGTATATGTCCTTCCTCTGAATTTGTAAATAATGTTTGTTTTTTACTAAGAAGGCTGATTTTGATATGCTCTCTTGCCTTTTCTAATGCTTTGCTCGTGTTTTGCCTTGGCTTGAAAAGGAAAATTAATTTGTGTTACTATTAAATTTACTAAGAGTATTTCAAGCTCAATTAAACGCTGTGAAATGTGTATTTGCTTCTTCTAATAGTCTTCTACATCAAAATAAGGAGCAATCTTTTACTGCTTATTTTGCTTTATGAACATCACATGAAATTATTTCACAAATAACTTAATAGCCTTTCCCTCAGAAGTAATAACTCACAGATGTCTGAAGATATTCTGTCATCTATTGGAAGTTCTGGGTAATTTCAGGCAGTGCCAAATAATTATGAAGTTACAAGTCAAATAATCTCTGTATTTATTAACTTTATGTTTTTGTATCACACCCTATATTTTAATGTTGCAGGGAACAAACCAAAAATGATGAGAGTGAGAAGTGGTTGCGGGACCCGCGGGACGGGGCTGTCATCGTCTCCCAGGTGTCCCGGTCCGAGCAGCAACACGACTTTCCCCCGAGGGAAGGTAACATTCATCCAAGAACGTTGAGTTCTTTAATTAGAACAGTACTTTTTAAAGTTATCTTATTATCTTACCCCCAAAATAACAAGAGTTGCTTGGCCCATGATGTCAGCTAAATTGGCATTTGAGCATTCAATGCAAGTTTCTTGAAGTGATTATTAGCCAAGAAACATAATCCAAAGAAATATAATTCATATTCAAGTAACGAGGAAGAGAAGTACAGTATTTCAATGGAGCCAGTTGCTCGCTTGGAACACTATGATATTGGCACATGCTTGACCACCTTCATTTAACAGTATTTTTTCTAGTTCTCGTTTTAGTGTTTATTTGTGAGATCAGTTTCAGCTAAATCCTGATAATCAGTAATGGGGGATGATACTGTACAAGTGCCAATTAATTGTCAGCCTTTAAACTGTCTTTAATCTGATATCAATCTGATATAACGTGTACTAAATTATAATAACAAAAAATAGGCATAAGAAAAACTGACATCTAAGAATAGAAATACTTCTCATAAACTTGCTCTGATCTATTTATAGTTTTAATTCTGCAGGTATTGGCAGTTTCGGGTCTGCTGTGGACATAGGGACAAGTTACTTTGACGTAAGCTTCAGGCCATCAGAAGAGGTCACTCACTACACTGTCTGGCCACAGGTAAAGCCCGTCAACTACAATATTCACTAGATTAAATAGACTTTTCCTTATTTACAAAACTATTCATTAGTGGTTATTATTGAATTTTAGCAACTAACTATTCATTATAGTTGTACGTTTCTCTATAAATTTTCCATTTTTGTATCACTTTTGAAAAAAGATAAGAAGTGCATTATTTATTAATTTTATTTTCGAGCGGTGATCAAGAAATTATTACCGAGTAAGTAGTTTTCTCAAGTGTATACTGTTTGTTTAGGTTACTTTCGTTAGGTTAAAACAGAAAGGAAGGAGCAAAAGGTGCTGTCATCAGAAATTGTCCACATTAACATAACGTGGATATAAGGGTTTTAAACACACTATAAAAGTCAATAAATACAATAAAGACTAGGAGTATTTCTCGTGTTCCATCATAGTGTTTATTCTGTATTGAAGTTCATCTGTATATCATTATATAACGTACTGCTTCTAGGGAAGAATAAGAGAAATTAATTCAAATCTGTAAGATATACTAAGTGTCACCAATAATTTTTGCAAAGATCAAATTTGATGGTGCTAATCTCATTAAGACATAATATCTTAATGTCTGATAACAATACTGTTTAAGATCCATTACAGTTGGGCTGTTGCGGTGAATAACTATTCAGAAATAATTATTCAAAATTAAATTTGTTATTAATAATTTGTGGAAAACTTGCTATAAGTTTGACTTGCCTCAACTAGGAACTTGCAGCAAACTGTAAAAAACCTTTTAAATAATTAATTTTTTGGCAAACACAATCTTTTTACAAATTAGTAAGTTCTGTTGGTAAAGCAAGTTTTTTGATTTGCGAATTTTTCTATCTGAGAAGTAACCTTCTTAGAGAACTTTGGCAAGTTATATGCAGCAAACGGAAGACAGGTATTTACTAGTTCTGCCACCACTCGGTGTGTTAGTTGCTCCAATCGAGCTATTAAAACATATCTTATTCACACCATTTGTTGGGTATATATATTGTACAAGTTTTGTAAGAAAGTCGCTTTTTCAGCAGTCCAACTAGTTTATTAATATGGTAACAGCTTTTATAACTGTCAAAGTAAGCGTTTGTGAATATTTTAAATAATCACGTCATGTGCTCCAGAGATAAAATTTGTCCATAGGAAACTTGTCCAGTATCAAAGTCCTCCCAATTCTTAATTAATGACTTGAAGGACTCATAAAGCTACACTTAGGGTATAGTATATATAGTATATATACATTATATAGTATATTTTATTATATAGTATACATTATATAGTATATATACATTTAGAAACTACATTTGATAGTGAAAATAGAGGTTTGTCTCTCATTAGAATCATATAGAAACAGATGTATTGTTACAAATAAACGTTTATTTTCATATTATTAAGGGAATCTTTATGATTCAGGGACTTGATGAGTTTTCAAGTTGCCCAGGACTCCTGATGAGTAGTTCCGCACTTAGTGTACCTTGTCTGAGAGAGGCCCAAGTCGGAAGGCCCCAAATTATAAGTGATGCGTGGACCTCAGTGAGCTTTAAGTTTTGCATGTAACAGTTTAGAAGTGAATGTAGTCGCCCCTTAGAATTTATTTTGTTTGGCTCTTTGGAATGTAACTGTCAGAGTTTACGTCAAGCATGGTGTGATGTTTCAAAACTTTAGTCCTAATAACCAAAATGAAATCACTCCCTCAATTTATTTGTATTTTCCTTTGATTTTTCACCTACAAGTGTTTCAATTTGATCAGTTAAACGGTCTTTAAAACAGAACAGCTTTTGAGGCAGACTCCAAAAATGGCCTTGTGCCTTTTTAAATTGACTAAACTGATCTGTAAAAGTCTGACACTATTTTTAAATTTTACTATTTTCTAGTAGTAAGAGTAAAATAATAACAAATTACATATTATTATCATTATAAGAATTGTTATTATTATTAGGTGGAAGTCGAAAATAAGAACATACCAAAATGCAAACTTGATCCATTGATCACAAAACTTTTCAGATTTCAAACAACTCTGAGAAAACCCAGTACATTGACATGCATTTACCTTGACATTTTGGGTTGCTCATAATACAAATGTTACTTTGATTTCTGTGCATTTTGTGGTTTATTAACTCATCAAACCTCCTGTAACAATTTCTAGGATGAAGTTGTGTACGGGTAGGTATCTTTGTTTAAGCCTTTTTACTTACAAGTAGATGTGTCACAGATACATTTGTTTAACTAGCGGTAAATAAGTAACCTTATTTAATTTTAAAACAACAACAAGTAAATGTAAAATGTCGTTTGGTTGGCTTATGAAGCATTGCAATGCTTTTTACAATTTTATGTTATGGTCTATCAGTATATATTGTAATCTCTTGAAAAATCTTAGAAACTTCAGACATACAGCTTTACATACAGGATACGGTTGCCTACTTAACATAATACAATTTTAAGTAGTTTATCTTTAATATACAATTGATTGAACAACTTAAATTTTATAATTATAATGTGTTACTTGGTACATTAGAAGTTTGATTATCTATGTTTCATGATCCAAGACGACCCATGATACTGATAATAATCTATGTTCATAATTCATTGTCCTTGGTCTATGACCCATGACTCTTTTAAGTGGCTGATGTTCCATGTTCCAAGATCCTGTAATTCATGACTCATTTTCAATATTATCCGAGGCAAATAAATTTAACAAAAGTTTTGCTATTTTGTTACACCATAAAAGCATTTTAATACATGATTGCATTTTGATCCCCTCTATCAAATTTATGTGTCTGTAAGTGTTATAACTGCTCTTTTGTTTTCATAAAACATATTCAATTACCTAGATACTTAATGATTAGAAATAAAATAAAATATTTACTATACGAATGGTCCTTGCATTTGGTTAATAGAGTCCCTTATAAGTAGTTATTTTTCAATAATAGTTGCCAATTTTTTTATTAATTTTGATTCAGTTTACATTCCAAAAATAAACTTAAAGGTCATAAAATAAACTGTGAGTTAAAAACTCCTCATAATTACACTGAAGTTAGATAAAAATCCCTTACAAGACTTTGGATTTAGACTGGATAAAGGTAGAGATTTTTAATTTTCACCATTCATTTTCTTTTGCAAAAGCCTTTCACATGAGGAGTCACTCGAAGGGGCTTTACATTTAAAACCTGTGAGCTGCCCCCAAAATACCCAATTTTGGGTGCGGAGGTAAAATCATGGTAGTAGGGTTGGCAGTGATTGGGCCGTAACATGGGGTCTTATGGGCCTAAAATCTGGCTTCTGATTGGTCTAATTAGGTCACGTGATTCAAGATGGCGGCGCCCATGGTGGCGTTCCCGCCAAATTTGCGCGCCAAAAAAAATTGGCGCCAAACCTAACCTCACTTTTCATCCCTCCAAAGTGTTACCAACTTAGCAGAGCTAATGTACCATACATAGTTATATGTATCATACATAATTATATGTACCATATATAATACTACAGTGTATAATCATATATATACGTACCATAATAGTGTATAATATACCATCACCAGAAAGGTAAGTGGCTATCTAACCTCACTTAGCCAGTGTTGCCACTCTAAACGCTATCTATAAACCTAAATCAGTTACGCAAAATTATTATATGTATTATGTCAAACTATCTAAAATTATTATATGTATATATTACGTCACGCTACGATGTGTTACCAACCTATGGCAATGTATATTTCGCAAGCAAGTACAGCCAAACCATTATATAAAACCATTACATGTATATATACCAGAAAGTACCGCTAACTCAAAATATAAAACTATTACATGTATATATCGCAAGAAAGTGTTGCCAAAAAACCAAAAATCGCTTATATCTCGAAAACGGTAAGTCCTAGGGTCATTCTGACCCCAGAAAACTGCCTACTACGTAGTGTAGGCACTCCAGGGGGGTATCTACCCATATGAAAAATCTTAACCAAAATATTGCGGGTTGCATCTCAAAAAATGAAGGGGCAAATTTTCAAAATTAAATATCTCTAGAACGGCTTGGCCGATTTTCACGAAACTTGGCATGTATGTACCTGTTAACCTCCACTACATCTTACAAAAACCTAAACTCTGTACTGCGGGAAGTATCAAAACAATTGAAGGAGCTATATTTTAAAAATCAATATCCCAAGAACGGCTTGGCCGATTTTAATGAAATTTGGTATGTATGTACCTGTTAACATCCTTTACATCTTACAAAAAAACTTAACCTCTGCACTGCGGGCAAGTATCAAAATAATTGAAGGGGTACTAATAGATACCTTAAATCTCGCAGCATAATCGGGGGGAACGCGGTGGTCTAGTGGTTAGCGCCTTGGACTACGGTTCAGGAGGTCCCGGGTTCGATTCCCTCTTTAGGTTCTTCATCAAAGGTATTGTAAAAGTCGGGTCTTGAACTTCCTTTACCTACTGGAATGTTTATCCGTGCTACATCTACTCTAAACGTGTCACTGCTGGTAATTGATTCAGCGTTGCTTTGAATTATGCCCCCAAAAATCTCCCAAAGGACATTGCAGGGAACATAGCATGATCTAGGCTAAGTAAGGCAAACTCCCACAGGAGGAATTTTTTAAAACTACAAACTAAGCTGTAATAGAACAAAGAAAAATACAACCCAGAATAAATCCGAGAGGAGTGGTGGCGATTATATAGCCAGGCAGTGTCTATGGTACCATCACTCTGTGTCTTGAACATATATGTAGTGCATTTCTAAACAAACATCAGCTTTTAAGTATTGAGCCCAAACCTACAGTGAAAGACAGTGGTGACCTACAGTGGACCACAGCGCCTATACTTACAATGCGCCTATGTTACTTCACTTTAGGGTGTTTACTGTTTCATTGTATAAAATATACCATGCCAGATACTCTCTCAGATCCTAAAGCGTTTAATCTGGTTTTACACTGTGATGCTTGCGGGGTCATCACAACACCATCTTGGAGAGATTGTCGCTGTTAAGGTAAGATATTTATCTATATTATTAGTTAGAGGTTTCTACCTCCCCTGGGGAATCATTTACCTTTGTCGGAGACTTCTAAAAGTGTTAAGCTTCCGCTGGACAGTATCGCTTGGGAGGTAAGACAACATACCTCACCAAATAAACTGAAAGTAAACATAATAAGGAAAGTTTTATAATGCCAAAAACCTGAAGACGGTGGATTTTTAGAGTTAGAATTACTGTGGAGTGACGATTGGTCAATCACCAACTCCCTTTAACACACAAACTCTGCTCATCCTGAACCAATCAAGCTCACTTCATGATGAACACTCCGCTTAGCCTAACTAAACTTTTTCTTAAACAAATCTGTTCTGACAATAAATTACTTGACAACATTGTAAAAATAAATGCCCCCTACCTTATCCAACACAATATTATATTTTAGCACAGAAAAAACTACAATTCAGCACTACAGTCCATAATACCGTTGGGAAGGAAGGAGGTATTGCGAAGAATGCATTACGATAAGTAAATGAGATTATAAAAGACGGATACATTATTCATTAATAAATATTGTTCTTTTTTTCATTGTAACTAAAACTGCTATTATTAGCGTTTCCATATTTTTATATTCTAAAATCCCAGCAATATATTTTGCTTTAAACCACGGATTGTTTACAATCTGTTCTTGTTTGACAGAGATGGCACCCTCAAGCTCTCGAGGCAAACGTGCGGTAACAGTTTAAAGTCCCGCTCGGGTATTCTACCAGCCGACCGATTCAACCACTCATATATTGCAACTGCCAGAGGCCTGTGGCTGGAGGATTGTTGAACAGCTGCACTTGTGTGAGTACATTTTACTTTCTCATCATTTAAATTTCCCGGTTAAAATATTTCAAAGTCCGTTAAATTGTTTGCCAGGGCCGTGGTGTATTTTGACGGCGTAATAACTTGACCAATCGTACCCAAGACCGCTAAAAACTGCCCCGAGGGCCTTGATGTACTTGGCCTGCAACGTTTTAAATTCTTCGGTCAGATACTTCCAAGTCAAACGTTTCCCTGCGGCCAGTGTTTCAGCCTAGATCCATCGAGTCTCCACCGTCTAGGACCCCGGGCACTCCGTGACACGGTACCTCTGTATCACTGCGCAAGTCAGAAAAACACTAACACACAAACTACGCAAGTCAAATCAGAACTACAAGTTACCAAAAGTTAACTCTAAGGAAGGTAGAAAACACTACTCTAACCAAAACCGCATTAAAGATCAAGAATAGAAAGTAATATACATGATAGATTACTGATACCCAGCACATACAAATACAACACTACGCCTGACACAAGGAAGTCAGGGTTTGTTTAATTCCTTTACTGTAAACTACCAAATCAAACAATTGAATACAAACACAACACTAATCTAGCCAAGTCAGACAGTTATACTGTTTAGAAACCTCAATATACTAATTACAGTAACTTAAAGGAGAGAAGAGGCTTGTAAAAACCAGCAGAAAACTACAGGCAAGAAACTGATAACCCCACTCCACGGGTTTATTAACCTGCTTGCCGGGGACCGTGTGGTACTTTGTTCATGTAATTTCTCGGTCAACTATGTCCAAGTCCGCTGAAGTTACCTTTATCGGGGGTTACATTTAAATTGACCGAAACTTCTTAAATCTCTCGGTCATTTACTCCTGCCTCCGCTGAAGCTACATTATAATGTGTTACATTTCACCTTAACGGGGATCTTTTTAAATTTATCGGCTAAACACTTCTAACCCCGGTGAAATAATTTTGAACGCTCACGTTTCCACACCACGGTAAGCCTTTAGGCTAGGCCGTAGGAGCGTCGGCGCGTTCTTTTTGGTTACCCAGAGCTTCCCCTGGAGGCCTAACCTCTGGGGTGAGAGGCCCCAACCATCGCCTCTCACAGTGGTAGCCACTCCATAACAAAATGCTACCTCCTTTTATTTTTTATTTTATTTTATTTTTTACAAGTCCCACCGTGCGGACTGTTCCAAGGAGTAACCTGGGTGTTAGCCAGGCCCTCAATCTACTAAACCCTTCATCACACATTTAGGTTTACGGGGCTTCTCGTCACCCGCGCCAGTGACCTTCATTCAGGTTTACGGGGCTTTTCGTCACCCACGCCAGGGACCTTCATACACACACACACACACACACACACACACACACACACACACACACACACACACACACACACACACACATACAGTGGGATCCTATGCATTGTCCAAGACATGCTCAACTATATTTACAAAATTGTGAGAAGTTAGGATATTGTTATGGGCAGAGTCAAAGTGCATACCATAACTTCTCATAACCTCTTTAGCTTTGTTAAGTACATTAATCCCGTTAGGAACAGGAGACTTGATGAAACAAGGTACGAAACCTTCATTTTTGGCTTTAATGAGAGCTTCGTTAAATTTTCTTTTTTGTATGCGAATACATTTGTACTCACAGACTCCGTACAGCTCCAGAAGAGTTTCTTTAATAAGGACACATAAAACATGTTAAAGTCCATCGTCGTCTGACATCACAGCAACCTTCGGTGCCTGTTCAGTCAGCAACTCATTCAGTGACTGGTTTTCTTCACACATTATATCGTTTGTAGTTTTAAATTCTGAGTTAATTTGAGCTAGCTTTTGGTTGTTTTCTAGAGACCATGTAATTTCAGCCAAGAGTTGAGAGTTTTGATTTTTTAACTGATTATTTTCATGTTTGATTTTATACACTCCATACTTTCTAATGGAAGGCAGGACTTCTTCAAAAACCCAGTATTTAAATGTTTTAGCAACTGGTAGTTTAGAGGAAAAAATCAACTCGTATAAACCCGGTTCTGATATAAAAACTACTTTAGAATCATGATAATTGAGTTGGGACCCATTTTGGGTCCCAACTACTTCCGGTTGAGTTGATTTGTATATTTCACTGATATGTGCTAGAAGAGCTTTTTTAGGGTTAGAGTAGCCCAGGATTTGAGCCACTTCTTTTCCATTGAACCAAGGATTATTTTCTCTGTCAAACAGGACAGCAACGGCCTGGTTATTAAATATATAAGAAGTTAAGTGAGACATTTTATATCAAGTAATGTGCAATAGTACAGATCAGAGCTACGTAAGGACACGTCTTACCTCGGCAGGAGCAGTGGCAAAAGTGACCGAGGCAGAGCGATTCGCGGGAGGGGAAAGTATGACTCATTATGGGTTAGGGGGGTGTTTCGCCCCCCTTGCACTTCCGGTGTTGTTTTACTCAAGTCTTTGGTTTTTAAAGACGAAAGGCAAGGTATCGTGATCATCATTAAATTTCCTCTTGGGTCCTGTAATTTTAAACTTTTTAACTTCGCTTACTGTTACAATATCTCTGTCTTTAGTCCTCTTGATTCTGTTTTCTTCAATTTCTAAAACTTTAGCAGCTTCACTGAGGACCATCTTTTTCAATTGCTCAAAATTTAATGTTTCGGAGGTTTTTAGGTTGAGGGCGAGGCCCTTGATTTTACACACAGATTCTAGTTTTTGCTTTTTGGTTGACCAAACAAGGTATGCGTAAGTTTTAGGCCCCCCAGAAATAAACTCTACGATATAAGAGCCGGGCCCGTACTCGCTTGCCAATTCATCGGTCATTTCCCCGAGGTAATCTCCCGTAGGGACCCTGTATAGCCCTCCCCTGTATAAATAAATACATGAGTCCATGCCATAATACAAGACCTGCCCTCCAAGGGCATCCAAGTGTTCATAAAGTTTAAGTCTTGCATGAATTCAACAGTGGTGTAGGCCGCAATTACAACATTTCCAGTTCTTAGAGCCTCATTGGCGTCATCAACATTCTGCCAATTAACTAATAAAACCTCTCGGTTAATTATTTCAACAAACTTTACTTTTATTCCTGGTTGAGTTAACGATTTGCAAAATTCCTTAGATTCCCTTACAATTGTTGCTTTAGTTTGGTTCTCCCTCTGTCCGAATTTTCCCCAAAATGAATTTAACATTAATTTAGCTACTGACCTGAGTCCTCCATTTTTAGCAATTTTGTCCTTGTCCAGTTGAATACCCTCACGCTCAAAAAAATCAGAAACATACTTTTCTTTATCCTCCTGTGTTTTACACCAAGCGGGATACCCTGAAGCTTCCTGCTTTACTTTCAAGAATTTATTAATAAAATCCGTAAAAAGTCCACCTTTCTCGTATGTGGTGACTTCATACTCCCACTACTCATACATGTCCAAAATCACATAACCTTTCTCTACAGCTTTTCTAATTTCATCCATGGTCCATGTTCCTACCATTGCCCTTTCCTCACTATCATCAAAACATTCCCCTTGGTTTAAAGTCTCCCCGCAAGTTCTGCACAAAACAATTTATTATTCATTTTAGCGGGGAGTACGGGATGATACAAGTTGTAAGGAGGTAGAACCTTACATTTTAACAAGCCCTCTACTTCAAGACCTCTCTCTCTCGGCACTCATTTTCAACGTAAACAGTAGGATGACCCACGGGATACTTACAATATTTATTTACATATGGGTAGAGGGATCAGACATCAACATACTGGATTGTTTCTCCCTCTTCACATTTACAATACGTTCTAGTATTACCCATCCTACCTAGGATTAAGCGGAAGTGTGTTTAGAATGGACAGTTGGATCAGGTGATTTAATTTATTGTCCTTCTTCAAAGCTCTAAACTCACACTCCCACATTACTACAACTTCGTAGCTATTAAAT
Organism: Allygus modestus; assembly: GCA_963675035.1. Lineage (NCBI taxonomy): Eukaryota > Metazoa > Arthropoda > Insecta > Hemiptera > Cicadellidae > Allygus > Allygus modestus. The sequence continues at coordinate 288,514,424 of OY776111.1, forward strand.
TTTGCCATTTTGGACTTGGTTCTCTCGTAACGGAGATGCAAACTGTTTGAAGGATCCTCCGGCAGAGGTTCTTCTCTGCTGTATTGATAACATTTCGGGCAGCCGTGCCAATAACACCCGTGAAACTCATAAATTCGCTCACCGTCAAACCCATCTACTTTCATTCCTTTAATTTTCACTTCTTTACCCCGGCCCGCATGTCGAATCTTTACTCCACGTTTCTCCTCCTCCCATGTTAGCCACTGTAAAGCAACGGCTGACTGATTGTCTGCAAGTCGGTACCCTGATTTTGGTATAAGTCCAATAGTATTTTCTTTTAAGAAGTTACGGCGGAAGGCCACGTTACATGCGCTGGCTATTGTTATAGCCTCAGGAAACGGACCTACGTTACACTCTTGAAGAATCATGGCTCTAAATTTAATACACGCTTGAGCTAGGATTTCTACGTCTAAAATACAGTACTCCAAGATTTATTTTTGAAAATCAAACACGTAGTCTTCAGCGACTCGTTCCTCGTACCAAATCTCAAAGGCCTTGTGTGGTTTCTCAAACATAGACTCGGGGCAATAGTATTTTTTGTCGGGCATAGGACCAATATAATTTTGGTTTGCCAGAGTGTTGAAAATATGCGGGAAGTAGCCCTTCTTTTTCTCGGGAGACAGATCGAAGGCTTTAGGGAGTGCAGAGAGGGCCATGGGGAAATAGCTAATTGAGTCCACAAACCTTACGTTTGCTACTTCAATCAGAATAGCTTTAGTTCCCCGAGGAGTTATTTTTGGGGTAAATTTAGTATCTTCTATGATGTAGAATGAATTGGAAATCAAAACCCTGCCTGTTGTGGGCAATTACACAAACATCTTTAAATTTTTTAGAATTTCCATTACATAGTCCATAAACTGTTTTACCGGTTCTTTTTCAAATACCCTTTGCCGTTCCGAGCAAGTTTCACACTCACCCCCATAAATACATTTAAAACAGTACAGTTGAGAAACGCACAAGTTTACTTTATGAACTTTCTGTTGAGGGCCCGTGGGAAGTGACTCGTCTTGGCGAGTCTCCAAGTCAAAGAAAATAAACAAAAAATCACAGATTTTCGGTGTTCTCCTATCTACCCTCATGAAACACTGATGCGCGGGGTCTTTGAACGCTTCGCAGGGTTTACAGTAAACTTCTCCGCATGCGTGAACTGTCTTACGTTTTTTTTGGATAAATCATTTTGTTACAGTCGCGGCAGAACTTTATAGTTTTACAAACTTACCCTTGATGGGCTACTAAACACCGCTCGTTTTTGAATTCTTTTTGCTTTTTATTATGGTTAGTGTATGTAATTTAATCAAGTTTCTTAGATTATCTGCATAATTATTGCCTTTATAAATAATGCATTTTATGCTTTAATTGTCTGTTGATATGTACTCTTGTCCATGTTGTGTCTCCTCGATAATTTTAGTTGTTCTGGTATTGGTTACAATATTTTGACTTGTGAATGTAAACTGCAGTCACCTGTCTCTGTATTACATATTAGTTTTAATTCAAAACCAGTGACCCAGCGTGTAGCAGAGTCTAACACTTAGAATCCTTATGAAGGTGAACGTTTCGCTTCCCATACCTCCAACCACATGACCCACCATGTAGACCATCTTCAAGTGTATGTTATCAAAGGGGTAAGAGTATAGCTTTCTTGACTATATATTTCTGCTGTGTTTACAAGCCTTTTCTCTCCCTTAAGTTAATAGAGGTTTGTAAACAATTAAATGCATATAAAGCTCCCAAAGTAATCCTGCTATCATAAGCATAAATTGCAAGTATTCCTTTAATCACTACGTCTTAATTTACATACTAAAAAGCAACAAATCTTCAAGTGTTGTCAAAGTGCACTACGATCTCTAAAAACTATATTTAAGTGGACTTGGACACAATTGACCGAGATATTACACCGTCAAAATACACCACGGTCCCCGGTAGACACCTTTCATCGGACTTGGACACAGTTGACCGAGATATCACACCATAGAAATACACCACGGTCCCCAGTAGACAATCTTCATAGGATTTGGACACAATCGACCTAGAGAATACACCGTCAAAATACATTACGGCCCCCGTTAGATACTTTTCATCGGACTTGAACACAATCGGCCAAGAGATTACACCATCAAAATACATATCGGTCCCCGGTAGACAGTTTTAGCGAACTCGGGAATGTTTGGCCGTAAAATTTAAAACATTCCTGGCAAAATGTATATCATTGTCCCTGGTGGACAGTTTTAGAGGACTCGAAAATGTTTGGCCGGAAAATGTAAAATGCTCCTGGCAATGTACATCATAGTCTCAGTTGGACAGTTTTCACTGGCCCTGAATTTTGAAAGGTTTCCGCCGAGTTGTATTCTCCCTGGTTTCACCGGAGTTAAAGATATTTGACACGTACCTTTATAAAAAGGTTTTCCAGCCAACCAGTGCAGAAGTTCAAATGGCAAACGTGGCAATCAAACCACACACATACTATCTGCACGTTAATCGACAAAGAGGCAAGGGAGGAGTCAATAATGATACACGATGTGCATGTGAGGCGTCACCTACACAACATGTATCGGATGACAAACATTAAGCATCCGTAAGGGTGCGTGAAAATTTGAGAATACCACAAAATCTGTGCAAGCCGGCTCCATAACTGATATTAATGTGAGAAGTACAGAGCGTGTGACCCATCCTCATGATAACATCGAGGGGAGGGGACTTGGAAACGTTTGACCGGGGGATTTAAAATATTTAGGCAAAGTTAAATCTTTCCTTAGTGGAAAGTTTTAGCGGACTCGGTGACAGACGTTTGGCAAAGAAATTTAAGAAGTTAGGTCAATTTAAATGTAACCCCCGATAAAAGTAACTTCAGTGGACTCGGAAACGTTCGACCAAGAAATTACACCGTCAAAATACATCACGGTCCCCAGTAAACAGATTTTAGTGGACTCGGAAATGTTTGACCGGGAAATTTAAAATATTTAGGCACAGTTAAATGTTTCCCTGGTGTTTTAACAGATCCGGCGACAAACGTTTGGCAAGGAAATTTAAGAAGTTACTGTCAAGTTAAATTTAACCCTGTTAGACACTTTTCATCGAACTTGAACACAATCGACCAAGAGATTACACCGTCAAAATACATCTCGGTCCCTGGTAGACCCTTTTCACCGGACTTGAACACAATTGACCGAGAGATTACACTGTAAAACCGCAGGACGACCACGTCGTTTCACCGGACTTGGATACAAATGACCAAGGAATAACATTGTAACCAAGGAAACAAAAATAAAACTACCGAGGAGAAAACACCGCATAATTGCTGTCCTTATAAAGAACGGTTAGGTTAGGTTAGGTTAGGTTAGATTTACTCTTGTTCATGTTTTTGATGTGGTCAACTCCTCGTTAAGTTTAGTTTTGGTGTTGATCATTAAAATCTTTTTACTTGTGAATGCAGACTGCAGGTATTTAAGACAGGGTATATATTCTGATTGTTGGTATATCGAAGAAGCTGACACTGGAATAGAGCATGAGAACAGAGTTTTACAAGCAACTAACTACAACAAAAAGTCACATCTGAAATCTAAAGTGTGTAATCTCTGTACCTTTTTAACATTACAAAAATACCCTACTGTCACCTGTCTCTTTCTCAGAACGTTAATTTAATTCAAACACGTTGGACCCGACGTTTAGCTGTGTCTAACACTTAGAATCAGTTCAAAGTGGGTCCAGATTGGACCTACAACTTCCGGTGTAATGTTATCAAAAGGGAGCGTTTCGCTTCCCTTGGAATAGGGGTATGGATTTTTTTGTCTGTGTTTATAAGCCTCTTCTCTCCTTTAAGTTATTGTAATTAGTATATTGAGGTTTCTAAACAATTAAATGCATAGAAAGTTTCCCAAAGTAATCGAAATTGAAAGAATCCTGCTTTTATAAGCATGGTATTACAAGTATTCTTCAACGTCTTAAATTACATACACTAACCATAATAAAAAGCAAAAAGAATTCAAAAACGAGCGGTGTTTAGTAGCCCATCAAGGGTAAGTTTGTAAAACTATAAAGTTCTGCCGCGACTGTAACAAAATGATTTATCCAAAAAAAACGTAAGACAGTTCACGCATGCGGAGAAGTTTACTGTAAACCCTGCGAAGCGTTCAAAGACCCCGCGCATCAGTGTTTCATGAGGGTAGATAGGAGAACACCGAAAATCTGTGATTTTTTGTTTATTTTCTTTGACTTGGAGACTCGCCAAGACGAGTCACTTCCCACGGGCCCTCAACAGAAAGTTCATAAAGTAAACTTGTGCGTTTCTCAACTGTACTGTTTTAAATGTATTTATGGGGGTGAGTGTGAAACTTGCTCGGAACGGCAAAGGGTATTTGAAAAAGAACCGGTAAAACAGTTTATGGACTATGTAATGGAAATTCTAAAAAATTTAAAGATGTTTGTGTAATTGCCCACAACAGGCAGGGTTTTGATTTCCAATTCATTCTACATCATAGAAGATACTAAATTTACCCCAAAAATAACTCCTCGGGGAACTAAAGCTATTCTGATTGAAGTAGCAAACGTAAGGTTTGTGGACTCAATTAGCTATTTCCCCATGGCCCTCTCTGCACTCCCTAAAGCCTTCGATCTGTCTCCCGAGAAAAAGAAGGGCTACTTCCCGCATATTTTCAACACTCTGGCAAACCAAAATTATATTGGTCCTATGCCCGACAAAAAATACTATTGCCCCGAGTCTATGTTTGAGAAACCACACAAGGCCTTTGAGATTTGGTACGAGGAACGAGTCGCTGAAGACTACGTGTTTGATTTTCAAAAATAAATCTTGGAGTACTGTATTTTAGACGTAGAAATCCTAGCTCAAGCGTGTATTAAATTTAGAGCCATGATTCTTCAAGAGTGTAACGTAGGTCCGTTTCCTGAGGCTATAACAATAGCCAGCGCATGTAACGTGGCCTTCCGCCGTAACTTCTTAAAAGAAAATACTATTGGACTTATACCAAAATCAGGGTACCGACTTGCAGACAATCAGTCAGCCGTTGCTTTACAGTGGCTAACATGGGAGGAGGAGAAACGTGGAGTAAAGATTCAACATGCGGGCCGGGGTAAAGAAGTGAAAATTAAAGGAATGAAAGTAGATGGGTTTGACGGTGAGCGAATTTATGAGTTTCACGGGTGTTATTGGCACGGCTGCCCGAAATGTTATCAATACAGCAGAGAAGAACCTCTGCCGGAGGATCCTTCAAACAGTTTGCATCTCCGTTACGAGAGAACCAAGTCCAAAATGGCAAAATTTAATAGCTATGAAGTTGTAGTAATGTGGGAGTGTGAGTTTAGAGCTTTGAAGAAGGACAATAAATTAAATCACCTGATCCAACTGTCCATTCTAAACACACTTCCGCTTAATCCTAGGTAGGATGGGTAATACTAGAACGTATTGTAAATGTGAAGAGGGAGAAACAATCCAGTATGTTGATGTCTGATCCCTCTACCCATATGTAAATAAATATTGTAAGTATCCCGTGGGTCATCCTACTGTTTACGTTGAAAATGAGTGCCGAGAGAGAGAGGTCTTGAAGTAGAGGGCTTGTTAAAATGTAAGGTTCTACCTCCTTACAACTTGTATCATCCCGTACTCCCCGCTAAAATGAATAATAAATTGTTTTGTGCAGAACTTGCGGGGAGACTTTAAACCAAGGGGAATGTTTTGATGATAGTGAGGAAAGGGCAATGGTAGGAACATGGACCATGGATGAAATTAGAAAAGCTGTAGAGAAAGGTTATGTGATTTTGGACATGTATGAGTAGTGGGAGTATGAAGTCGCCACATACGAGAAAGGTGGACTTTTTACGGATTTTATTAATAAATTCTTGAAAGTAAAGCAGGAAGCTTCAGGGTATCCCGCTTGGTGTAAAACACAGGAGGATAAAGAAAAGTATGTTTCTGATTTTTTTGAGCGTGAGGGTATTCAACTGGACAAGGACAAAATTGCTAAAAATGGAGGACTCAGGTCAGTAGCTAAATTAATGTTAAATTCATTTTGGGGAAAATTCGGACAGAGGGAGAACCAAACTAAAGCAACAATTGTAAGGGAATCTAAGGAATTTTGCAAATCGTTAACTCAACCAGGAATAAAAGTAAAGTTTGTTGAAATAATTAACCGAGAGGTTTTATTAGTTAATTGGCAGAATGTTGATGACGCCAATGAGGCTCTAAGAACTGGAAATGTTGTAATTGCGGCCTACACCACTGTTGAATTCATGCAAGACTTAAACTTTATGAACACTTGGATGCCCTTGGAGGGCAGGTCTTGTATTATGGCATGGACTCATGTATTTATTTATACAGGGGAGGGCTATACAGGGTCCCTACGGGAGATTACCTCGGGGAAATGACCGATGAATTGGCAAGCGAGTACGGGCCCGGCTCTTATATCGTAGAGTTTATTTCTGGGGGGCCTAAAACTTACGCATACCTTGTTTGGTCAACCAAAAAGCAAAAACTAGAATCTGTGTGTAAAATCAAGGGCCTCGCCCTCAACCTAAAAACCTCCGAAACATTAAATTTTGAGCAATTGAAAAAGATGGTCCTCAGTGAAGCTGCTAAAGTTTTAGAAATTGAAGAAAACAGAATCAGGAGGACTAAAGACAGAGATATTGTAACAGTAAGCGAAGTTAAAAAGTTTAAAATTACAGGACCCAAGAGGAAATTTAATGATGATCACGATACCTTGCCTTTCGTCTTTAAAAAACAAAGACTTGAGTAAAACAACACCGGAAGTGCAAGGGGGGCGAAACACCCCCCTAACCCATAATGAGTCATACTTTCCCCTCCCGCGAATCGCTCTGCCTCGGTCACTTTTGCCACTGCTCCTGCCGAGGTAAGACGTGTCCTTACGTAGCTCTGATCTGTACTATTGCACATTACTTGATATAAAATGTCTCACTTAACTTCTTATATATTTAATAACCAGGCCGTTGCTGTCCTGTTTGACAGAGAAAATAATCCTTGGTTCAATGGAAAAGAAGTGGCTCAAATCCTGGGCTACTCTAACCCTAAAAAAGCTCTTCTAGCACATATCAGTGAAATATACAAATCAACTCAACCGGAAGTAGTTGGGACCCAAAATGGGTCCCAACTCAATTATCATGATTCTAAAGTAGTTTTTATATCAGAACCGGGTTTATACGAGTTGATTTTTCCTCTAAACTACCAGTTGCTAAAACATTTAAATACTGGGTTTTTGAAGAAGTCCTGCCTTCCATTAGAAAGTATGGAGTGTATAAAATCAAACATGAAAATAATCAGTTAAAAAATCAAAACTCTCAACTCTTGGCTGAAATTACATGGTCTCTAGAAAACAACCAAAAGCTAGCTCAAATTAACTCAGAATTTAAAACTACAAACGATATAATGTGTGAAGAAAACCAGTCACTGAATGAGTTGCTGACTGAACAGGCACCGAAGGTTGCTGTGATGTCAGACGACGATGGACTTTAACATGTTTTATGTGTCCTTATTAAAGAAACTCTTCTGGAGCTGTACGGAGTCTGTGAGTACAAATGTATTCGCATACAAAAAAGAAAATTTAACGAAGCTCTCATTAAAGCCAAAAATGAAGGTTTCGTACCTTGTTTCATCAAGTCTCCTGTTCCTAACGGGATTAATGTACTTAACAAAGCTAAAGAGGTTATGAGAAGTTATGGTATGCACTTTGACTCTGCCCATAACAATATCCTAACTTCTCACAATTTTGTAAATATAGTTGAGCATGTCTTGGACAATGCATAGGATCCCACTGTATGTGTGTGTGTGTGTGTGTGTGTGTGTGTGTGTGTGTGTGTGTGTGTGTGTGTGTGTGTGTGTGTGTATGAAGGTCCCTGGCGTGGGTGACGAAAAGCCCCGTAAACCTGAATGAAGGTCACTGGCGCGGGTGACGAGAAGCCCCGTAAACCTAAATGTGTGATGAAGGGTTTAGTAGATTGAGGGCCTGGCTAACACCCAGGTTACTCCTTGGAACAGTCCGCACGGTGGGACTTGTAAAAAATAAAATAAAATAAAAAATAAAAGGAGGTAGCATTTTGTTATGGAGTGGCTACCACTGTGAGAGGCGATGGTTGGGGCCTCTCACCCCAGAGGTTAGGCCTCCAGGGGAAGCTCTGGGTAACCAAAAAGAACGCGCCGACGCTCCTACGGCCTAGCCTAAAGGCTTACCGTGGTGTGGAAACGTGAGCGTTCAAAATTATTTCACCGGGGTTAGAAGTGTTTAGCCGATAAATTTAAAAAGATCCCCGTTAAGGTGAAATGTAACACATTATAATGTAGCTTCAGCGGAGGCAGGAGTAAATGACCGAGAGATTTAAGAAGTTTCGGTCAATTTAAATGTAACCCCCGATAAAGGTAACTTCAGCGGACTTGGACATAGTTGACCGAGAAATTACATGAACAAAGTACCACACGGTCCCCGGCAAGCAGGTTAATAAACCCGTGGAGTGGGGTTATCAGTTTCTTGCCTGTAGTTTTCTGCTGGTTTTTACAAGCCTCTTCTCTCCTTTAAGTTACTGTAATTAGTATATTGAGGTTTCTAAACAGTATAACTGTCTGACTTGGCTAGATTAGTGTTGTGTTTGTATTCAATTGTTTGATTTGGTAGTTTACAGTAAAGGAATTAAACAAACCCTGACTTCCTTGTGTCAGGCGTAGTGTTGTATTTGTATGTGCTGGGTATCAGTAATCTATCATGTATATTACTTTCTATTCTTGATCTTTAATGCGGTTTTGGTTAGAGTAGTGTTTTCTACCTTCCTTAGAGTTAACTTTTGGTAACTTGTAGTTCTGATTTGACTTGCGTAGTTTGTGTGTTAGTGTTTTTCTGACTTGCGCAGTGATACAGAGGTACCGTGTCACGGAGTGCCCGGGGTCCTAGACGGTGGAGACTCGATGGATCTAGGCTGAAACACTGGCCGCAGGGAAACGTTTGACTTGGAAGTATCTGACCGAAGAATTTAAAACGTTGCAGGCCAAGTACATCAAGGCCCTCGGGGCAGTTTTTAGCGGTCTTGGGTACGATTGGTCAAGTTATTACGCCGTCAAAATACACCACGGCCCTGGCAAACAATTTAACGGACTTTGAAATATTTTAACCGGGAAATTTAAATGATGAGAAAGTAAAATGTACTCACACAAGTGCAGCTGTTCAACAATCCTCCAGCCACAGGCCTCTGGCAGTTGCAATATATGAGTGGTTGAATCGGTCGGCTGGTAGAATACCCGAGCGGGACTTTAAACTGTTACCGCACGTTTGCCTCGAGAGCTTGAGGGTGCCATCTCTGTCAAACAAGAACAGATTGTAAACAATCCGTGGTTTAAAGCAAAATATATTGCTGGGATTTTAGAATATAAAAATATGGAAACGCTAATAATAGCAGTTTTAGTTACAATGAAAAAAAGAACAATATTTATTAATGAATAATGTATCCGTCTTTTATAATCTCATTTACTTATCGTAATGCATTCTTCGCAATACCTCCTTCCTTCCCAACGGTATTATGGACTGTAGTGCTGAATTGTAGTTTTTTCTGTGCTAAAATATAATATTGTGTTGGATAAGGTAGGGGGCATTTATTTTTACAATGTTGTCAAGTAATTTATTGTCAGAACAGATTTGTTTAAGAAAAAGTTTAGTTAGGCTAAGCGGAGTGTTCATCATGAAGTGAGCTTGATTGGTTCAGGATGAGCAGAGTTTGTGTGTTAAAGGGAGTTGGTGATTGACCAATCGTCACTCCACAGTAATTCTAACTCTAAAAATCCACCGTCTTCAGGTTTTTGGCATTATAAAACTTTCCTTATTATGTTTACTTTCAGTTTATTTGGTGAGGTATGTTGTCTTACCTCCCAAGCGATACTGTCCAGCGGAAGCTTAACACTTTTAGAAGTCTCCGACAAAGGTAAATGATTCCCCAGGGGAGGTAGAAACCTCTAACTAATAATATAGATAAATATCTTACCTTAACAGCGACAATCTCTCCAAGATGGTGTTGTGATGACCCCGCAAGCATCACAGTGTAAAACCAGATTAAACGCTTTAGGATCTGAGAGAGTATCTGGCATGGTATATTTTATACAATGAAACAGTAAACACCCTAAAGTGAAGTAACATAGGCGCATTGTAAGTATAGGCGCTGTGGTCCACTGTAGGTCACCACTGTCTTTCACTGTAGGTTTGGGCTCAATACTTAAAAGCTGATGTTTGTTTAGAAATGCACTACATATATGTTCAAGACACAGAGTGATGGTACCATAGACACTGCCTGGCTATATAATCGCCACCACTCCTCTCGGATTTATTCTGGGTTGTATTTTTCTTTGTTCTATTACAGCTTAGTTTGTAGTTTTAAAAAATTCCTCCTGTGGGAGTTTGCCTTACTTAGCCTAGATCATGCTATGTTCCCTGCAATGTCCTTTGGGAGATTTTTGGGGGCATAATTCAAAGCAACGCTGAATCAATTACCAGCAGTGACACGTTTAGAGTAGATGTAGCACGGATAAACATTCCAGTAGGTAAAGGAAGTTCAAGACCCGACTTTTACAATACCTTTGATGAAGAACCTAAAGAGGGAATCGAACCCGGGACCTCCTGAACCGTAGTCCAAGGCGCTAACCACTAGACCACCGCGTTCCCCCCGATTATGCTGCAAGATTTAAGGTATCTATTAGTACCCCTTCAATTATTTTGATACTTGCCCGCAGTGCAGAGGTTAAGTTTTTTTGTAAGATGTAAAGGATGTTAACAGGTACATACATACCAAATTTCATTAAAATCGGCCAAGCCGTTCTTGGGATATTGATTTTTAAAATATAGCTCCTTCAATTGTTTTGATACTTCCCGCAGTACAGAGTTTAGGTTTTTGTAAGATGTAGTGGAGGTTAACAGGTACATACATGCCAAGTTTCGTGAAAATCGGCCAAGCCGTTCTTGAGATATTTAATTTTGAAAATTTGCCCCTTCATTTTTTGAGATGCAACCCGCAATATTTTGGTTAAGATTTTTCATATGGGTAGATACCCCCCTGGAGTGCCTACACTACGTAGTAGGCAGTTTTCTGGGGTCAGAATGACCCTAGGACTTACCGTTTTCGAGATATAAGCGATTTTTGGTTTTTTGGCAACACTTTCTTGCGATATATACATGTAATAGTTTTATATTTTGAGTTAGCGGTACTTTCTGGTATACATACATGTAATGGTTTTATATAATGGTTTGGCTGTACTTGCTTGCGAAATATACATTGCCATAGGTTGGTAACACATCGTAGTGAGACGTAATATATACATATAATAATTTTAGATAGTTTGACATAATACATATAATAATTTTGCGTAACTGATTTAGGTTTATAGATAGCGTTTAGAGTGGCAACACTGGCTAAGTGAGGTTAGATAGCCACTTACCTTTCTGGTGATGGTATATTATACACTATTATGGTACGTATATATATGATTATACACTGTAGTATTATATATGGTACATATAATTATGTATGATACATATAACTATGTATGGTACATTAGCTCTGCTAAGTTGGTAACACTTTGGAGGGATGAAAAGTGAGGTTAGGTTTGGCGCCAATTTTTTTTGGCGCGCAAATTTGGCGGGAACGCCACCATGGGCGCCGCCATCTTGAATCACGTGACCTAATTAGACCAATCAGAAGCCAGATTTTAGGCCCATAAGACCCCATGTTACGGCCCAATCACTGCCAACCCTACTCATGGTACTAAAAAAAATGTTTATTTTTTACTTTTATCAAGGAGTCTACATTTCCTATTATAACTTGTTCAAAAGTTACAAGGGTGTAAGTGTACTTCTCCAGCTATTTAAAAAAATTTTGATTGGCTATCATTTCGGACAGGGTTAAGATACAGACCTCTACTTTTCGCCTTTCTTCTTCTTTTACAGAGACTTTTCAAATGAGGTGTCGAAGGGGGTTTACTTTTGAAAATTTTGAGTTGCCCCCATAAAACCCAATTAGGGGGTTAACATTTTGCATACATTAAAGTTAAAACTTTCCGTTTTTGGTACTTAAGACTTCCTGAAAAAAATGTCATTAAATGGAGCCGTTTAAAAAATAGCTGGGGTGGGTTGGGACTTTTGGGACACACGGTATACATTTTCATTTATGTAATCTGGATTATGCACATGCCATCTTTGCATAAACAGACATTGAAAATTTATGCGGCCAATATTCAACAATTAGCTGGACATAATCAGACACTTGTGATTAGATTGTAAACCCCTATGAATTATTGGTGTTCATAGAAATTCCTCAGTCTTCCATTATGAGCTTTATATTGAGGTTTGTTTATTCGAGGTTCTAAATGGATAATGGCAAAATTGTAGAGGTACAAAACTATACTACACCTTATTAATATTGACACATATGAAGGCAGAATAATAAGTTATTGTAGTTATTTATCTGTGATTTTTTCCATTATTGTGTAATAGCTTCCTAAAGATAGTTTTTAAAAGGTTCAATTAGATTAGGTTACTTAGGTCATGTATATAAAAAATACATAAACTGCTTCAAGAAATTGCAAACTCTTAATGGAAGGTTTATTTATCATATGCTAGTGCGTAACTTATAAACACTATTTTCAACCTACTATTTAAAAGGATAAATAAAAGGTGTTGTTTAATTGAATTTGAGAATACATTTTTGGAATTAAAATTTGACCATCCTGAAAGTAACCCATGTAAATACAATTTATTTTCCATTTAATGAATTGCGAGTCGTGATTTCTTGGCATGTAGTGGTCAAGGCGACGGACTTCAAACCCATGGCAGCAGCCCTGTCATTCATTTGGGTCCCAGTCCCGGCAATTAAATATTACCCGTACAGTAATGGCTCATCCCTTGCTTTGGTATAAATACTTTTGATTCACATGCCTGTAGTGTATGTGGACATGAAAAGTAAGGTAAACAACGCTACCAAACTCTTAAATAATCCATTTAGGTTATATTCCTCCTATAAGAATGAAGCTATTACCATTGATCGTACATTTTGAAGGATATATATAATCAATGCTATTACCATAGATGGCATGGTAAAAACTATTTTTTTTTTAAATACCCAGGTTCAAAAAAGTTATTAGTTTAAATTTGTATATATGCGTTAAAGATTTTTCGAGTACACAGGTTTGCTAAAGCGGTATTTTATTTTGCCATCGCTAGGATATTGCACAAGATACAAAAATCGTACTTCAATGCATATTGCTTTATAACTGACTAATATAAACTAGTGCTGTTAAAGTTGTGACTGTGCAGATCCTCGCGTGCATCTCCGCAGCATCCTACCACTTCCCCGTTGGCGCCGTTGTCGCTTTCTCAGCCATCTTGATCCCTCAACTCACCGCTGACGATTCAGAAATCAAAGTTACCAAATCAGACACATCATGGATAGGTAATTTATTGTTTAAAAATATAATTTGTATATTTTTATTACTAATTTGAACAATTCTTGTGCCCAAACTTCATGCTATGGCATTTAACTTTAGTTGAAATTTGGAGCTCCTAGACAGATCTATCTCCAATCACTCAGTAAGATATTGCAACTATTTATAATTAATGTGCTTTGATTATATATATTTAACCATTGTGTTTAAGTCGCAGGACATTTCCATCATTTGCTAAATAAGTTACAGAGAAAGTTTTTAGTCTTTATGAGACCTGAAAATTCTGATCACGCCAAGTAAATTGCTGTCCAATTAAAGAACTTTTTGATTAGCATATTACGTGTCGTTATTACTTACAGGATGCAATAAAAGACATCCTACAACCCCCATGAAAATGTTTTTATCAGACTTGATCAAAATTGATCAAATTTGAACAGAGTTGATCAAGTTTGAATAACTTTGATCAAGTAGTTGAACAGGCCTGATCAAGTTTGTTCAGGCCCGATCAAACTTGATCAACTGTATTGATCATGCATGACCAAATTTCATCAGGCCTGATCAAATTTGTTCAGGCCCGATCACACTTCATCAACTGCCTTGATCAGGCATTATCCAATTTTATCAGGCCTGATCAAGTTCATTCAGGTCTGGTCGGACTTAATCAAGTGTCTTGGATTAGGTCTGATATCAGTCTAGATCAAATGACTTGACCAGGCCTGACAAACTTTTAGAACATGATTAGGAACGTTATCCTGTCTATTAAATCAACAACAATCAGCGTTAAAACCCATTTCAAAGGGGCATATATAAGTTATAAATACCTACACACCAAATTCCTGTGCTGCATCCACATAGGCTGCATGATTTGTGAGTCATTATATAAGACAATTATATAACTAAGAAAAGATTTTCTTTTTTTCAACATAAGCTACTTTAATATTGGCGGGATTCTGCACTACCTGCTATGAGTACGGCACAATTTCCTGCCAATGAGTACATTGAGTTAGACGGATGTTTTTATATTAACGTGCAGCTGAAAAAATAAAAACTATAGGGAATTATTTTGGCATAATTTGATGAACAATTTCACGTTCATAATTACAGAAAAAATCGAGTGTTATTAACTTAAAATCGTGGTCCCATACAGTTTCTCTTTTAGCGAATTTTCCCTATAGGGAAGAAGCTATTACCGTAGGTCTCATGGTAAGACTTAAGCCCGAGACCATGATAACTTTTCATTTTGAGGTCCCCAGATACCAAAAACACCATTCGTTCAAATTTGTATATATGTATATATATATATATATATATATGTGTGTGTGTGTGTGTCCGTAAGCACGATAACTCTCGTAAAAAAGGTCCGATCTTAATGAAATTTGGTTCAAATGTGTAAAGTACCATTTATTTGAACGAGTTTGAAAACCAGATGAATCGCACCATCCAAAGGGGGGTTTTTTGGGGGTTTTGTACCCCCAAAATGTGTTTTTTGGGGTTTTTACATGTTATTTTAATCAAATTTTAATTTATACCATTGAATTCAACTTAAAAAAACAAACAATTTGGTATTTTTATCATTGCTCTACGTCAATTGGTTACCGAGATATTGAAAGTGCTAAACACAGTATGTTGTCTAATGTTATTCTTATGGAGAAAATGAAAAATTGCATATCTCGCTTATTTATGAACATAAACTGGCGAAATTTGGTATATGGCTTTATCTGGTTGTGGTTTATTGTTGTTTGCACAAAAAACAATTTTTCTCCTATGGTTCCTGTAGCAGCAAACCTAGGTACTTGGTCCCCATGTTATTCTTATGGAAAATACTTAAAATGTTATATATCGCTTATTTAGGAATGTATATGGATAAAACTTGGTATGTGACTTCACTAAGATGAGTTCTATTGATATTTCCTTAAAAACCCATTATTTTGTGTGCCTTGTTGCAGCAAACCTGTGTACTCATCCCCAATGTTATTCTTATAGAGAATAATTAATATTTTAAATATCGCTTGTTTGTGAATACATTTCTTATGAATCCTGTTAAGTGTTTTAATGTGTTATGTTATGTTATGTGTTATTCATTGGAAATTCGCTGAGTATGCAGGTTTGCTGCGACGGGGGTATTTCATAATTATTTCTCTTCTTCATATGTCAAGTAGCACTTGTGATGCAGTGGATAAGAGATCGGTCTTCCACGCTGGATTCCTGGTTAGAATCCCAACCATGACAGGTGGTTTTTCTCATGATTTTTTCAAATTTTTTGTATCATATTTTTAATGCATATTTAATGTGTTTCAATAATAAAATATATTATATTTTGCGTTTTTAATAAAAAAAAAAAATCAAACCTGATTAATTGCCTGAACAAATTTGATCACAATTGTTCAAACATTTCAGGTCTGATCAAGTCCCTAATCAAATTTGATCTGGAAAGGACCCATAATCCATATAAATCTGATCAAGTTTGATCAAGCCTTGTTCAGGTTCTGATATTCTTTGTTATCAAGTCTGACATAGTTTTTTCATGTGGGAACACTTAAGAATATATTTACACTTATACTGATTCACATACAGACGGTAAACATATACAAAAGATGGTACAAGGCTATCGATTTCGACCAGTCACGCCGGTCATCATCAGGCCCATGAGAGAACTGGCAGAACCAAAATGGTGTCCCTGCTTATATCCTATTGGTTATCAGAAGTTTTGGATACAGGTTCCTATATATGCCACCAGAGGCAAAGTTAACTTGTTCATTTATCAATTTATCTCTATCTTTACACTTTTGTTTAAATATATAAACAATTCTTCCCATGCATTCATTTCATTGGTGTTTTGCGTTCTGTAGGCTATGAACTCCATATTTCTTGAATCGATTAGCGAGATTTTGTATCTTAGTTCCTGTGAGGCTGAATGTTGCAAAATTGCTAGATGTTTCTTTTCTTCCATCTAACGTTGTTATTCTACGCAGTTTTTCTTGGTTCTTTATCTTCTTTTGGATTTTCGCTCCAATTTTGTATATTATTGTCCGGTTGAATCCGTTGGCTCGAGCAATCGCCTTTATGGTTGTTGTGAACGTTCAGCTTCACAGGAACTAAGATACAAAAGGTCGCTAATTGATTCAAGAAACATGGAGTTCATATAGCCTACAGAACGCAAAACACCATGAACAAAATACTAAATCCCAAGATAGAAGATTGTAACAAATTCGACATGCCCGGAGTTTACAAAATTAATTGTAACAACTGTGATAACTTTTATATTGGTCACACTGTTAATTTTGTAAAAATATTCAAGAACCATGTATCAGCTTGGAAGAACAGAAAACCGGGGAAAGATCAAACTTAGCGAAACATCTTTTAGGAAATGGCCACACTTTTCATTATTTAAAGAAAAGTGTAAAGATAGAGATAAATTGGTAAATGAACAAGTTAACTTCAACCCTGGTGGCACATTTAGGAACCTGTCTCTGGAACTTCCGATAACCAATAGGCTGTAAGCAGGGATGCCATTTTGGTTCTGCCAGTTCTCTCACTGGCCTGATGATGACCGGTATGACTGGTTGAAATCGATAGCCTTGTACCATCTTTTATATATGTTTACCGTCTGTATGTAAATCAGTATAAGTGTAAATATATTCTTAAGTGTTGTAGGACATCTTTTATTACATCCCAATTAAAGACAAAAAAGTATGTGTTACATCCTTTAGTGAAACTTACGAGCAAATCAACATATTCTTTAAAAATATTCACCTAATCAAATAAAATCATTATCTGTGTAATGTGAATGTTAAAACTGTAAATGCTACTGATGCATAACCGTAATAGGTTTGAACATGTTCTAAATTTTAATGCATGTCGGAATCAATACTAACATAATAATGTGCTACATGTCAGGTTTCATGACAATATCAAACTTAGATTTGTCATGGCAGATTTCTCATTTGGGTAGATGAATTTCAAAATTAGTGTTTTAAATATTGGTCCTATAATTCTAAAACTGTATGCATCATGGTGTAATGTTTATGTTGCAGCCAGTCTAGTGGTGCTTGTGGTGCCAGTGGGTGCCTTGATCACAGGGTACCTCGTGGACAAGATTGGCCGCCTCAACACCATCAAAGTAGGAGCCATCCCGTACATGATTGGCTGGGTGCTGATAGCCACGGCCCAGGACCTCCCCATGCTGCTGGTTGGCAGGTTCCTCACAGGATTTGCCATGGGTAAGATTTCCAACACTTTAAATAATACAAAAATTTTGATACAACAATAATTATTGTTTAAATAGATAAAACCCTATAAAACCCAAGCTAATGTACAGACAGATGATACAAATAGCAGACTAATCTGGTTTTCATAGAATTAAGTTTAATTTTCATTAATAATGCAATGCAGTCAATTATATTATTTGCCGCTAAGTATTAGGTATAATAGTTAACACAACACGCCAAAAGCACAGTTATATAACTCTTTTACATACTAACAACAAAACCAAGGAGCAATGTTGTTAAGCTCTAGTTTTTCAGTATTTGGGTTCACTGAGTTCGCCGTGCGGTGCAGAACACCCATAAGTCATGTATTTCAAATGGCAGTTCGAGAGGTACCTACCAGCTGTCCCGAAAACATTAACTTATCTGACTTTGTAATCGTGTCATATTTAATTAGGTATTATTACACTGTTCATTAGTCAGTGGTGTGTTTTGTTTTATAACATTTTTATCGCGATAAAGACACAACAGATAACACACATTTCACCTAACCTATTATAAAGAACGGAAAGTAATAAATTATACTTTAGCAAGGACAGTTGATGTAACCCACATGCCATTAAACATGATTACTACAAACTTAACAAATTAAATTATTCAAGTTGCATTGGTTTTGCATTTTATTTATTACTAAATGCCTGTTCTCACAGGTGACATTCACTTGATCCATTCTGGGTAGGGATTGAATTTTGGGTCCACACTTTTGCCTTAACATGTGGCTAATTACACTGCACCACTCAAAGATAAAATACTTTGCTCATTAGTAGAGGGGCCATTTATTTTTAAGGAAGTGATAAAAAAAATTCAGTTGTGGAAATACGAAGTCCTCAAGAAATCTGCGAGGTAACTTCAAAAAGTAAGTTTCTCTAGTAAATAATAATACCCCCGTCGCAGCAAACCTACATACTCAGCGAATTTCCAATGAATTATAACATAACACATTAAGCCACTTAACAGGGATTCATAAGAAATATATTCACAAACAAGCGATATTTAAAATATTAATTATTCTCCATAAGAATAACATTGGGGATGAGTACGCAGGTTTGCTGCAACAAGGAACATAAAATAATGGGTTTTCATGCAAATATCAATAGAACTCAGCTATGTGAAGTCACATACCAAGTTTCATCCATATACATTCATAAATAAGCGATATATAACATTTTAATTATTTTCCATAAGAATAACATGGGGACCGAGTACCTAGGTTTGCTGCTACAGGACCCATAGGCAAAAAATTGTTTTATTGTGCAAACAACAATAAACCACAACCAGATCAATCAATCAATCAATCAATCAAAATAACTTTATTCCAAAAATGCACATAATAGTACAGAATGGCGTCAACAATATACAGTAATACAGTACCTATAAACAACTACCCAACTAACCAAAACATAATTTTTACCTCAAAACTAACTTACAAACTCATTCCATTTGATCAATGTTCTAAAGATAAGTAAAAAATTCTTCTGGTCTATTGATAAGAAATGTTTTCAGATGTTTTTTAAATAAATTAAAGCCAGCAATATTTTTAATACCTGAGGGTAATTTGTTAAAAAATTGAACTCCATTATAAGAGGGTATTTTCTTGTACATTGACAAATTATGCCTATTGTAAGCCAGCTGATTACCTTTCCTGTTGAATAGTTATGAAAAGAATTCAATGTTGGCATTGTTCCTAATTTTGATTTAACATGAAGAATTAATTGAAAAATATATAAACTGTGCACAGTCATGATTCCTGTTTCTTTAAAGTGTTCTTTAACAGATTCTTTTGGTTTTAATTTTAACATGATACGAAGTGCTTTTTTCTGTAATATCAATATACTATTCAAATTATTAACTGATGCACTCTCATATAGGCATAACCCATAAGAAATATGCGATTCAATCAGTGCATGGTAAATTACTTTTAAAGTTTTGAAACTGCTAAATTTATACATTTGCCTCAACACATACAGGCCTGAAGATACCTTTTTACAAACAGAATTAACATGGCAATCCCAATTAAATCTATCATCAATATTCAGTCCAAGAAACTTTACTGTTTTAACTTCACTTAATAAAATTTCATTCATGAAAATATTTGTGTTAGCTGAGCTTTGCCTTGAAAGTGAGAAATTAATAGTTTTTGTTTTTTCCGGATTTGGTAACAAATTCATATCATGTAAATGTTGAATGACACTAGAAAGATGAACAAAAGATGAAATTTCCATATCAGCATTTGATTTACCAGATATTTTTATGTTTATATCATCAGCAAAGAGACAAACAGTGTTAGGCTGTTCTATTATTGATGGGAAACCATTCAAATGTATTAAAAACAATAGAGGTCCCAAAATAGATCCTTGAGGGACACCGTAATTTATAATATTCGTTTAAGAATTAAAGGTAATCACTTGGTTAAAACTATTTATGTGCTCAATTGCAACATACTGCTGCCTTCCAACAAGGTATGATTCAAACCAGCGCCAAGCTCTCCCTTGGACACCAATACAATGTAGTTTTTTAAGCATTAAATCATAAGAGACACTATCAAATGCTTTAGTTAAATCTAGGAAAATTCCAACTACTTTTTCTTTTGCATCGATTGATCTAATGACAGACTCACAGAAATCCACCCCTGCATCCGTTATAGATTTACCCGCTCTAAAACCAAATTGTTGTTTATCTAATAAATTATTTTCGTTTAAGAAGTTACACAGTTGTATATGCATTGCCCTCTCAAAAATTTTGGAAAAAGAAGATAATAAAGATATTTGTCTATAATTACATTTTTCTCTTGGGTCACCTTTCTTGAAACAAGGTTTAATTTTAGATATCTTCAGTTTTCCAGGAAATATACCAGATATGAAAGAGGAATTAATGACATGCAGTAATGGTAATAATAAATATATACGTGCCTGCTTAATTATTGGCATTGGTATTTCATCCCAACCTGTTGAAAATTTATTGTCAAATGAAGTTAAAATTTGATCTAATTGTTCATAAGTAAGAGAAGAAAGATTAAATTTTGGAAAAACTTTTTGGGATGTTGATAAAACAGGTTTTGAATTAGGAGAGAATTTTAACTTTGGCACTATGTCATTATCAACCATAGTCGTGTAGTAATCATTAAAAAGTTGGCATACACTCCTTACATCTAAACAATCATTTGCATTAATATATGGTATACTATCAACTCTGCTACCATTAATTTTATCATTCTTTCCAACCTCTCTTTTTATGATGTTCCAAGCGGTTTTACTAACATTTTGTGATTTCTCCAATAATTTGTCATAATAGTTACATTTGGTTTCTACAATTTCCCTTTTTAACTCTTTCTTTTTATAGTTCAAAATGCTCTTAATGGATTTATCTTTTTCTCTCCTAAAAGTCTTACTTAGGTTTAAAACTTCAACTCTTTTATTTATAATCTCGTTAGTGACCCAATTTTCACCAGTTCTTACTCTACTTTTAACCTTAGGAAAACACACATCAAAATCATATAAAGCCATATGCCAAATTTCGTCAGTTTATGTTAATAAATAAGCGAGATATACAATTTTTCTTTTCCTCCATAAGAATAACATTAGACAACGTACTGTGTTTAGCACTTTCAATATCTCAGTAACCAATTGACGTAGAGCAATGATCAAGATACCAAATTGTTTGTTTTTTTATGCTGAATTCAATGGTGAAAATTAAAATTTGATGTTAATAAAAATTACATGTGGAAACCCCAAAAAACCCATTTTTGGGGTACAAAACCCCCCCAAAACCCCCCTTTGGATGGTGCGATATGTCTGGTTTTCGAACTCGTTCAAATAAATGGTACTTTACACGTTTGTACCAAATTTCATTAAGATCGGACCTCTTTTACGAGAGTTATCGTGCTTACGGACACATATATATATATATATAAATATATATATATATATAAATATATATATATAAATATATATATATATATATATACATATATAACAATTTGAACGAATGTTGTTTTTTGCATCTGGGGACCTCAAAATGAAAAGTTATCATGGTCTCGGGCTTAAGTCTTACCATGAGACCTACGGTAATAGCTTCTTTCCTATAGGGGAAATTCGCTAAAAACAACCCTTTTTGGTACAAAAGCAACACAGATTCAACCAGTCCATTCACAAGCTTGGCGCTCAAAGAGTTAAGATGTTTCCATTTATTGGATGATCATCTGCAATTTATTGATCAGTCTCAACTCGTTCCTTACCTTGGAATATTTTGAATTGATTTGATATCAAGGAAGAGTTTGTATTAACAATAATGTACCATATTGTTCCAGCGATGGGTCCTAGTCCTGCAGTGGTGTACATAACAGAAGTAGCCAGGGCTGACCTGAGAGGGGCCCTAATATGCACTGGACCGTCCATGACGTCTTTAGGTATCAAAGAATATAGTTTCTAAATACATTTCAACATTTAAAATGTTATCTAAACTCTCAGTTATAAATGAATTACTGGTACCTAAAGATGTAATAAACTTAGTCATTTATGGTTCATGTTATAACTATCATTTGTTTTATTATTGTTGAAAAATTTCTCAAATATAAAAAGAGTGTTATTTCATTACAATTTACAATTTAAAGTATTCTTTATTTCACATTCTATATTACCATACCTAGTTTCATCTTTGTTTATACCGTACACAAATATAGTGTGCCAGTACTAGGTATATCTGAGAATATTTGGAATAACTTTGTTTGGTCAGCACTCTTTTTATAGGCTGCACCCTGCACCATTTATCAAAACTTTTTCCTGATAGTTTACAACCCAGTTGAGATTAAGAATAACCCCTTACAACAATGACATAAATTTAGTCTTCAAAACCAAAGACAACCCCACCTTATTTCTATTATGAGTTGAGTTTTATTGTCAGAATTTGTATTTTAACCTTAAATTGTCGTATTAAATAATTTCCCGTGTATTACTTTTAGTGACAAAGGTAACGTAAGGGGCCATACACATATTACGTGACACTTACTGTAATTTCAAACCCCCCTCTACAATTTTACTAGAGATGGGAATTATCGTTACTTTTGAGAAACACATTACACCGGTCCATTACAACTTGGTAACAGGTTCCAGTAACGCTCTCAGTGTGCTTGTATAGCTGGTGTTAATGGTACCGCACATTATCGGCGTTTGATCGTTCTGGCCCAGTGGAAATGTAAAGCTTTTCTTGCTAGGTGTTATTGCTCTACCCTGTTACTGGCCGTTCGTTCGTTTCGGCCCAGCTGGGCTGTAAGTTAATTCCAGCATGGGTGTTACCGTTCGCTGGAGGATCGTTCGTTCAAGTTTGGCTGTACTGAAACGTAACTATTCCTGTATTGTTGGTGTTAATGTTACCACGCTACGTAGAGTTCTTGTTTACATGTACTTTCGGCTGGCATCGAATGTTACTTCACATTAAAAAAATACTTGTTATAGCTTAAAGGGCTTCGTTCCTGACTGAACTGTTACAGACAATCGGTTCAGAGTCTGCTGAGCGTGAAGCAGTTGGCGTTACATAAATAACAGTGTATTTTGAGTAATGTGTTATCTTGGTAACAGGTTACAAGTTTACACAAGTTTACAAGTTTACAAGTTTACAAGTTTGTATCCTGTTACGTGAAATAATGCCCATCTCTACATGTAATACACCATAACGCTTGAGCATACCCCCCAATATGTTACGTAACTCAATCGTAATAGACTTTAAACCTTTTAAATACCGTTTTATTAGCAATTTGAGAAATGGATTTAAATAAATCATTAAACTTGTAATGACTTTCTTGTAAAAGCCATTTTTAATAACTTGTTCAAAGCAAAATTGATACAAACAAACAAGACTTACTAATTATATAAACAACAAAATAAAATCTCAGCTAAAACATAACAAATTTAATTAATAACTAATTCAAATACAAAAACTTTATGGTGACTAACTTTAACCTTGATTAGAAATAAATTTGATTATATTTTTATTTTAAAAGATTTATAACATTATCAACAGATAAGGTACTGCACCATATCCTAGGGTTAAAATGTCTGAGTTACGTAACGTTGGTCCAAACCCCCCCTCCCCTACATAATGCTACGCAATACCCCCTTCCCCCGTTAGGTACGTTACGTAATATGTTTATGGCCCCTACCAAACGACTTCTTTCATTTGTTTACATGTCAGAGTCACTTTTATTCCCTAACGTTGAGCTTAATTAACCTCGATATTTAATAATAGAACAAGTTTATTTCTTGGTTGAAGTAAACACCCACCAGTTTCAGAGCTACTGGTATTATTCAAGGAGCACCAGTTTTATTTTCCCACTTGTGTATCACTGGCCATGGGAATCATCTTGGAATTCACCCAATGTTTCTCCAATCTTGTTGAAACGCTTTATATCCATGTTATACTGAATTATCAGTATTTATATTTGACTTATAGTTCATTAACAGTAGATAAGATTCAAGAATTGAATCTTATCTACTGTTAGATCTTTGTTAAATACTTGTTATTTTATTTTTGTGGATATGTGCATTAGGTTTAATCGACTAAGTAACACTTTAGATGGCATTTATGTGCTGACATTGTGCAAAGTATAAATGTAAAAATTAATAATAATCTGAATGCTACAGTAACTTAAATAAATATATATAAGAAACTCCTAGAAATTTCCATAACAATTTCAAATCAAATTACTTTTAACATTAAATTATAATCAGGGGTTATAATATAGGTTTTAGTTGTGTCTTAACATGAAGTATATTTTCTAACAGTAAACCATACTTTGTTTTAAAATGTTATCTATATTGTCTCATGATGAAGTGCCAGTATGCAGTTGCAAAAAAACATGCAAGAGTTTCTGTCGGAAAGTGATCATATAGGAGCGGAACCTTTAAGTTACACAGTGATGCATTATCTTTCCTTGGATGCAGGCTTTACTTCATTAACTAATTGTGGTTTTAAATCGATCCCAGCTTCTATACTGATACACAGAGTGAGTACAGCGTTGCAGTTTGTTGACAGGCATGGTGGTGATCTACGCGCAAGGAGCGTTCCTACACTGGAGGACCATCGCGTGGATGTCCATGGCGTGGTGCCTCATCCCTATCCTGTTCATGACCCTATGGTCCCCCGAGAGTCCTATCTGGCTCATATCCAAGGGCAGAACCCAGGACGCTCTCAAGTCCCTAACTTACCTCTCCAGGAGAGATAAGAAGGTAATTAGTGTGAGATATGCTAAAAGCAATCCCATTTGGTTGTATGTGAATATTTACAACAAAACTATACTACTTAAAATATCTGTGCAACTTTGCCTGAGGGTATTTTAATTTCTTAATGTAAATACTCGTAAATACCTTAATTTAAACATCTAAGATGAACCATAATCGTGTGTTATATTCATTAACAATTAAGAGGGAAATCATAGTTAAGGGAAATGTAGTATTGATTTTGTATTTTTAATCAGATTTACACTTTAAAATTTTTGTTAGGCAAAACCAGAGAGCACACTCATTGTTACTAGCGATCGCCCAATGATCGAAATTCGACCAAATATTATTTGACAAAAACAACTGTAGTGAAACTAGATAAATTAAAAAAATAATAATAATCTAAATGCTACATTAACTTAAATGTGGCTGTTTACGAGAATGACTGTTTGTGAGAATGTTTAATCACACTATCCTGCAGTTAAACAAAATCATTTGAACCAGAGCCATGATGCTTAACATTATGAATAACTGAATAAATTAGTTTAATATTAGGGGTGTGCCAGTATTCGAGCTTTGAGCTTTTTCGAGCTGAATATTACAGTATTCGGCTCGGCTCGAGATCTGCAAAAAAGCACGAAGTTCGAGCCGAATATTTAAATCGCCAACTAGTGAAAAGAGTCGTTTACAAAAGTAAATGTAAAGCAAAAACTTTCAATAATCAATGTTAGAATTCTCGTAATTTGCATAGGTAGAGCTCCATAACAGATATAATCCAGCAATGCTGTGCTTTCGGTCCTTCGTTTTAAAAAAATAACTAAATATAAAAGTACAAATGTTTTAAACTGTCGATCTGATCAACCAATGCAATGGATCTACTTTCTCTATGCTCAAAAATTATATTAAGAGGACATCTACACAATTCTGTTTGCAGTACAATGTTGCCGTTGCCCAATTGAGTTGTGCAATATTTCACGGTTCATAATAATTAATACAACAACCCTACTGCTCCAGAAAAATTACCCCAGCAAAAAAAATCCATGAAAACACATTTTCTATGTTGCAGCGATACAGTTTTTACTGCAACTTACAATATCGTACATTACACAATAATAATTTCCTGGTGTCTGAAATCACGTCTGGCAACACTGTTGATTACAAAATTGTCTGAAGACGTTGAGGGAAGATGGTTATAATTTAATAATGATAATGATTCAGCGTGACCAATGACCAGAGGGACCAGAGGGAGGTTGTAGGTGATGAACGACAAATAATGACGGCGTTTTGGTGTGCAGCCGAAATAGTACTCTCGAAAAATTGTATTGTTAAAAAATCGTCAATTGATGTAGAATCTAAAACTCTTAAGAAATAAAGCGAATAGAAATACAACTGTAATCTGTAGTTATTAAAGTTAACAAATATCGTCGCATCGCTGTTGTAATAATTTACAAATCAAAATCACTAATTGCGAGATTCATAAGATCAAAGGATTTTATCAAAATTCTAAATGGTTACGTCACACATGTTGTAATATCGGTGGTCATATTATTTACAAGGTTATACTTTATTATACTCTATGTTCGCCTAACCAAGAGCAAGACACAATCTCAAATTGGTGCAGTGTTTTGTTTCGCTACAGCTGTGCGATTAAAATCACGTATTATTAACACCACGGGATTTGAATCTGTGAATAAACGTCAGTTGAAATCATTTAATTTTTAAATTGTAGGCTATCAAAGTTGTTAAATCATTGATGGAAGAAGACATTGATGGATAGGCATTGACCCTCTTCCACCAGGAACATCTGCCTCTGAAACCTTCTGTTTCAGAAGCAGATATAATAGGTTAAGTCTGTTAGGTGATAGAGCTTAGATCATAGAACTCTATTAATACACCTGGAATGCTAGCGCAGTGGAGTTTTTGAAGCAAAAAACGGTCCTTCCCCCTCCAGATAATGGGAACTTCATCAACTGAGAGATTTCTGCCGGAAAATATTTTAATGCGCACACTCATTAACACGCTCCTACATCGCACAGGGATCATCCAATTCTAATGAAACTTATATATTTATTATCTGTAAGAACTGAGAATTCTAACGGAGTAAACAACTTTCAGATAAGTCAGTTAACATAATTATAAAAATACAAAATATAACTAGCTAAACAAATTGGAAGATAAAAAAGTTA
The DNA here is from genome assembly GCA_963675035.1 of Allygus modestus. NCBI lineage: Eukaryota > Metazoa > Arthropoda > Insecta > Hemiptera > Cicadellidae > Allygus > Allygus modestus. Next base: position 288,541,557 of record OY776111.1, read on the forward strand.
GTAAGCGTAAACCTTTTTTATTTTTGGGGTAGAAACAAACTTCAAGCGAGAAAAATGTTGGAAATGAGTTGAATAAATACTTTTATTTGAAACATTTGTTTGTACAGTCTTTAGTTTTTTTCACATTTAAAGGGCAAATGCGCGCTTTTGATATTGCCACCGCCGGGCCGCCGTCGCGTTGCTGTCCCGTGCCGGAAACAACCTTTATTCCATGATATCCTATTTTTCTTAATTTTGTAACTATCTTATAATAACAAATAGTTTTCTTCGGAAGGAAGGGCAAGCTCTGTGACTTGGTTTAACAAGTACTATTGTATTGGGTGGAGTATACTTCCTGTTCCATGATTTTTTGTTGAAATTAAGTTTTCCACATTATTTCGAACTCGAATATCAGAATTTGTACTAATTAACCTAAACACACCTCACCTTCATTTTAATTAAAAAATTTTAAATAGATAGTTTTGATGAAGTAAATAAGTAAAGACTATGCAAAAATTAACAAACTTAAGAACATGTGTTAGAAAAAAATCCATCCCCACTAAAATACAACTATATTACGTTCTACACATGATTCAATTTGTAAAGATAATTTATGGGAAACCCGGTATAAGGAATAAGCTTAGCTAATAATTACATCGAACTCACTAAAATGTCTTACTCATTATTTCCCATGGTTTATTTCCACTCTACCTTCAGACCCGGGCCTTAAAGAAAAATGGGTCAAATTTATACAAAAATAAAACACTTTTTCCGTCAGATTCAAGTAGTCTTTGTAGTCAGCACTTTAAACCAGATTAATTTAAATTGGTAGCCTTAGAATACGATTAAAAAACAACACAGTGACTACAGTTTTTATTTTTCGCGGGAGGCATTCCTCATTTTATAAACAGTGAAATAAATTACTTTGGTTTCTTAACATATTTTGTTCAAATCCGATCACCTCCCATTATGATGATCGGCATGTGTTACAACTTGTAAAAACGATTTGCTATTATTTTGAAACTATTATGCCATGATTTAACCTGGATTCAATTCATGGAACAAAATAAAGCATCAGTGAGCCTAAGACAGAAATTAAATAAGTTAATTTTATTTAATAATACTTAAGATGTCTAAGAACAACTTTTTAATCTTTCATTATAATAAAATATCATTTAAAATTGGGTTTCAAATTAATTTTGAATATTAACCTGTTCCCTGTATCATTTTACTTGGTACCAGGAACATGTTGGTACCGTTTATGTTGGTTCCACTTGTGATTCAGTTTATTTAATAAAAAACAGCGGCAATGAAACAAATATCTATTTCCAAAATAAAAACGAGTTCGCACGCAGCACGCTGAGGCGAGGGAAGTGAATTTCCACAAAAAACTTTTAAAACTCAAAATATGTGTAAAAACAAACATGTATTCCAATTTTTATGGAAATCTGAAAACATTGATTTTTTGGCTGTTCTGATGCTCCTGGTTTAATTTACCTGCAAAGCTGGGAATACAATTTTGCGCATTATAATGTTAGGAGAAGGTCCAGGCAGGCTTGAAAGTAGGCGTGAGTTGCTGGGGATGATAAAAGTACTCTAACAAAGGAATAACAGGCTTTTCTAGTATAAAACCCCCATAAGACAACGTACTGTGTTTAGTTGAAACACATTTTCTTTAATAACTCGGTAAATATTTATGCTAGAATTATGAGAGAGGGCTTAAAACTTTCGCCTCACTAATTCCCATCTTTTTAAATGCATTAATTTTACATCCAGGGCTTTTCTGACCCTTTTTGGACCCAAAAACTCGAAATTTGAAAGATTAATCCCCAAAAAAAGGGTTTATAGTTTTCCGATTGTTTTGCCCAACGAACTTGTCCAACTGATTACAGAAAGGAACGTCCCTACCAAATTTGAAGTTAATCGGACAAAAAATGGGACTGCTAGAGTGCATACACATATATATATACATATATATACATACATATATATATATATACATATATATATACATATATATATATATATATATATATATACATATATATATACAATTTTGAACGTCTCCCCAAAACGTGTTCAGGGGGTCACGTTAGGAACTTCTATGGTGGTCCCGGGCTTAAGTTTCACTGTGCGGGTCATGCTAATAGTTCACTTTCTAAAGGAAATTCACTAACAAGAGTAGCTACCATAGACCACTTACTGCCTGTAAAGTAATATGTCATAGTTCAGCTTGTTAATACTGTACAATCAAATTCGTGTTGTATAACAAAGTGTTGCGTCAGTTAGCTGGAATGAGTGCGGCACGAATTGGTTTGAACGCGGGAAGCGTTGTTACCATCTTTACAGAACAAATAAATCAACTTATGAAAAAATGTTTGGGTAAAAAATTGTGGATCAAATAATTATCTACAACTTTTCCACTGGAATTTTCTTTTTAACCCCAAAACAAAAAAAGTTTACGCTTTGTGACTTTTTTGTGTCCCACTTTTAAAACACTAACTAGTTTTCATTACTACGAAAAAATAAATTACCAAACTACAAGAAGTTTATACTGTTAGATTCCGTAGTTCATGCAGATCAATAATATATAAACTTTATTGTAATTACATGAATCTGGCGAGGCGCAAAAGCGTGTAAATGATAGGTCGCACAATGCTGAAATCCACTGAGCGGCCGTGAGTGCCATTGAAGGGGTGGGGGTAAAGACCCATTTCTTGACACAGTCCGAGCGTTCCAGGTGTATTAATAGAGTTCTATGGATTAGATACAATGTAAGCCAGACCTACGATTATTGGATAATTTATTTCTGTGAGTACAATAAGATATAATAATAGTTTACAGTGATTATATTTATAATTTGTTTAGCTGCTGAGTGTCCTGATTTAACTAACTTATATTAAAAGGATAACCTTAAAAGTACTATTTACTATCAGTTGAATAGATAGGCTTACTGTATTTTTGGTAATTCCCTAGAATAGGGCCTAAATTTTTGGTTACATGGAGGGTACATCTTGACATATAGTCTGTTTGTTATGGCTGTTATAAAACGGTAATAACTACATTCGGGCTTATCGGTCTAGTTTAAAATTTGTAATTCTCTTCCTTTATGTTATTGTTTTCCTATATGTTTCTAATTTATATTAAAAGAAATCTGATCATTACTAGCAACAATTGGTCTCAATAAATGTTCCTTTTCAATACTTATTTTGTTATTTTTGCACTGTAGAACTTTATTTAGGCATAGGCCTAAATAAAGTTCTACAGTGCTTTTATAACCCGAGCCGAATTTTGCTATCTATAATTTTATACTTTCAATATTGGTCATCTTTCACTCACTTCTTCTATACTTTGAATAGTCAAAGTATAGAAGAAGTGAGTGAAAGATGACCAATATTGAAAGTATAAAATTATACATAGCAAAATTCGGCTCGGGTTATAAAATCACTACCGGTGTATTGCACACCCCTAGAGAAAATTGCCATAAAAAAAGCTCGGCTCGAGAAACCTCGAAGCTCGAGAACTTAGGAAAAAAGCTCGGCTCGGCTCGAGTCAGAAATCACTATTCGTACACCCCTATTTAATATCTAATGGGTCCTGTTGCATGCTCTCTTTCTCTCACCCTTCCCCCCTCCCACTCCCACAACCCAAATTTAGTTTTTAATGTGGATTTAAAACGGATAACAGAAGGGCATTACCATTCCAGACAATCAGTAATCTTTTTATTTAAATTGTGCCTGAAAAATCTGTTTTTGCTGTTTTGTTAGCATTCATTCAATTAGCATTCCTACAATTCAATATCCTGTCCTGTCCTGTCCAGTTCGCTGTCCTATCCTAATGTCATTGAATTTGTTTTATATCAAATACTCGTTCATTTTCAAGATGAGCTCGTTCGCTTCGCTCACTCGCCTCCCGGATATTCGCTTCTCTCACTCGCCTCCTGGATGAGCTCGTTCACTACGCTCACTCGCCTACTTTCATATATGGTTCTAAACTTCGACATTGAAAAAAGAGTTTGAGTTGTCATTCAAGCAGATTTGTTATTTCCATAATGAACATATGTTTATGCCTTTCAAGAATGTTTAGATATAATCCTTATTAACAGCTGTTTGGTGTAACTAAATCAAATGAACTTTGATCAAATCATTGGGAACTTCAAAAGCCAGTGGAACAGACCCCTTAGGTCGGATTAAAAATTTTCTTTTAAAAAACCTTGTCCTGACATTAACGAACACAAAAAAATTATTCAATTTGGTGCACTCATTCTAAAGTTATGGCATTGACCAAGGGATATAGGGATTCATTTTGATGTACTAAGATTAACAAAATGTCAATTAGTAGTATCGCTGCCCTGCCAAGCACAGATGTGGTTACTGACATTTTTTGGAGTACTGACTTTGTTATATTTTTATAGAATATGTGTGAATTTCTAATCAGATTAACACATGTCAAACAATTTTAATAAATTTATTTTACTAAACAAACAATTTTTAAAATTAAAAATTAAATTAAATTGTTAAATTGTTAAAAACTCGTTACCTACACTTTTCTTTCCAATTACTAAGCTTAAGTGTTGTTACTTCTAATTAATTGTTAAGGTATTTTTATTGTTTTTATTTATTTTTTTACAGCAGTAACCATGGACTAGCTTCAGCAAATCTCTCTGATATCACAAACTAGCAAAAGACAATTGCAACAGTTAGGTCAGTTTTGTTTGAGGTGTTTAGATACCACACATTTTAGCAGAGGGAAAAGTATAGATAAAGAAATAATAATTTAGAAATTTACTAAAGAAACAATATCACTGGGCATATTAACTGCTTGAATAAAATAATAAGCTATCAGATATCCTAAAATAAACTAGAACAAATGTTTACAACAAAAATAGTTTTTTATTTAATATGCTATATTTTGTCAAGTTAAAAACCTTGACTACAGCGAAGTTATAAACCTTTTACTGAGATTTTCCCAAGTTTGAGGAAAATGCAGTAACCACATCTGTGCTTAGCAGAACAGATCTCCAGTAAAAAAGTTTGTGAAATAGTTACATGTTAATTGTTTCTTACCAACGCTATCTCTACCTTGCATTTACACCAACTTTTGTTAATAACTAATGGTCTGTAAAATTCCTCTTTAACATATATTAATTACATAATACAATATAGGCATCTTGTTTATTTATTTCTTATTTGGGTACGGTATAATAAATACAGTTTGATATTAGGTTAGCTAACCCAAATGAAAAAACTGTCGGATTTGATAAAAAAAATCAGAACCTGAACAAAGCTTGATCAAACTTGATCAGATTTATATGGATAATGAGACCTTTCCAGATCAAATTTGATCAAGGACTTGATCAGACCTGACATGTTTGAACAAGTCATCAGCTTATGCCAAAATATTCAATATAGTTTTTATTTTTTCAGCTGTACGTTTATATAAAAATCATCCGTCTAAGTCAATGTCCTCATTGGCAGGAAATTGTGCCGTACTCCTAGCAGGTATTTCAGGATCCCGCCAATAAATATAAGAATCATCCGTCTAAGTCAATGTCCTCATTGGCAGGAAATTGTGCCGTACTCCTAGCAGGTATTTCAGGATCTCGCCAATATTAAAGTAGCTTATGTTGAACAAAAGACAGTATTGTCATAGTTATATAATTGTCTTATATAATGACTTGATAACATTTGGTAATGCCTGATCAAGGCAGTTGATCAAGTTTGATCGGGCCTGAACAAACTTGATCAGGCCTGATAAAATTTGGTCATGCCTGATCAAGTTTGATCGGGCCTGAACAAACTCGATTAGGCCTGATGAAATTTTGTCATGCCTGATCAAGACAGTTGATCTCAAGTTTGATCTGGCCTGTACAAACTTGATCAGGCTTGTTCAAATACTTGATCAAAGTTATTCAAACTTGATCAACTCTGTTAAAATTTGATCAATTTTGATCAATTCTGATAAAAACGTTTTCATGGGGGAAGAATCTCTAGTTTTGAGTATACTTCTTTGGAATTGTGTTCATTATAGTATAATGTTATTGTTAAAGGCTGGAGTAGCAGAACAGCAACTAGCTGAACTTCTAAAAGAGCACAATGCCAAAAAAGGCCAGTCCGGACAAAAGGGCTCTTCAATAGGGAAGTTTCTTCGAGCTTTGTTGAGGCCAAATGGGTACAAACCTCTGCTGCTCTTGGTTTCCATCTTCACTTTCCAACAGTTTTCCGGCATTTACATCACCATTTTCTACGCTGTCAACTTTTTTAAGGTGGGTAATGTAAGAATATAAAATTGTAATAAATGATGGGTTATATGAATTTGCATTAAAAGTGTAAACTAAACCTGAAAAGAATAAGACTTACATTCAATTTAGCACGTAAAATTATTAGTATGAATTGGGATAGCCAAATGGTAGCATCATTTCCCAATTCATACTATTTGAAATGAGGAAATAACAAGTATATGAGTTTACCATATACAATGCTCAAAAAGATGTTTATATAGATATATATTTTACATTTTTTTATTATTCCATTGACACTTTATTTGGCAATAGTAATAAAAGAGTTTGGAACCTGAGTTAAATCTCTGTGGTCCATAAATTTCTATACTGAATTAAATATATTCTTTCATATTATTAAAATGCAATTTTTATTGTCTCTTTAATACAATAAGTCCAGCAAGGGAGGCAGAAGGTGTTTTCATGAAATTCCCATTTAAAAGTCTTAGTACTTGAAAAAAAGGTTCACAAGAAAGGACAACTTATTTTATTGTGGGAGGGGAGAGGAGGGTCATTCCATTTGCCTCCTGTTAAATCAAAAGCTGGATCTGCTTCTGCTGAAAACTTGGACCCTCATATTAAAGAATAGAGTTAAGGTGGCCTATGAGTTATTAGTGAATTTCCTATGGAAAGTGAACTATTAGCATGACCCGCACGGCGAAACTTAAGCCCGGGACCACCATAGAAGTTCCTAACATGACCCCCTGAACACGTTTTGGGGGGTCGTTCAAAATTTTATATATATATATATATATGTATATATATATAATATATATATTAATATATTTATGTTAATATATTTTTTTTGTATATATATATATATATGTGTGTGTGTGTGTATGCACTCTAGCGGTCGCATTTTTTGTCCGATTTACTTCAAATTTGGTAGGGACGTTCCTTTCTATAATCAGTTAGACAAGTTCGTTGGGCAAAACAATTGGAAAACTCTAAACCCCTTTTTTGGGAATTAATCTTTCAAATTTTGAGTTTTTGGGCCCAAAAAGGGTTAGAAAAGCCCCCGATGTAAAATTAATGTATGTAATAAGATGTATATTAGTGATGCGAATGTTTTAAGCCCTCTCTCGTCATTGCACCATTATTTACAGAGTTATTAAGGAAAATGTGTATCGACTAAACACAGTACGTTGTCTTATAGGGGTTTTACATTATAAAAACCTGTTATTCATTTTTTGGCTTACTATTATCGTCCCCAGCCACCTCACGCCTACTTTCAAGCCTGACTGGACCCTCTCCTAATCTTGTAATGCGCAAAATTGTATTCCCAGCATTGCAGGTAAATGAAACCAGGAGCATCAGAACAGCCAAAAAATCAATGTTTTCAGATTTCAATAAAAATTGGAATAACTGTTTGTATTTACACTGATTTTGAGTTTTAAAAGTTTTTTATGTGGAAATTCACTTCCCTCACGTCAGCGTGCTGCGTGCGAACTCGTTGTAATTCTAACGTTCGTAGATTTTTATGCCATCTCTGAGTAGAATAATCACATATTGCAATTAATGCCAGAGCAACAAAGATTTAAATAAAAATAATTTGTAATGTTGGTAATAGCAATCGTATTAGATAAATTAACTTCTTTCAACCTCAGTTTCAACCTAACCTCATTTCCTTATCTTATGGACTTAATTACACCATGCAAGTTCAGTATATACCCAATTTTACGCTGTTCAGTCTATTTTGAATATTTTGCTAGTCTTATGATTAAGGAACAATGGTATTGGTTCAAGTGGTTATACATGCTCCTCAAACCTATAGATATTTACATTCTCTCTCTCTCTCTCTCTCTCTCTCTCTCTCTCTCTCTGATTTTATGAAGAGGCTACCAGGTAAATAATTATGTTTTAACCCTTAGATTTAAAGTATAACATTGCACCGTATACTTTCAGAGAAGTACATGTTGACGATATTTTGTTGTAGTCGGTTCAAACTGTAAAGTTCCTTTGCAACGATATATTATTGTGCGTCGACTTTCGATTCTATTACTTTAAATGAATATATCGTTTGATTCAGTTTTGTTATTGAAGTACTGTATTGATTACTACATCCAACAACTCATGTAATCGAGCAACAATATTTATCATTGCAAAGCATTTTTAGGACAGAAAATAAAATTTTTGTTATTTTTGTTCTTTCACACTACACTCCAATTGCAGGCATTCCTGGCACTTTTGGGATATACCCTTGCAAAAACTCTGGCGCTTTTGGGTATGACCATAAAACACAAAACAAGACGACAGGATCTGCTGTTTTAAGCTAAGATATATGGTATGGCAACACAATATAAACTAATAAGACTTTATATGATCTAGGTAACAAAAAAAATGTTTGCTTGAGTTCTAGTAACTGGTTCTACTCCTTTACAATAATTCCAATAAACTATGTCAATGCAAATATATATGAAAATATATTTTCTGCATTTACAATGTAATACAGGCACAGTACATTAAAACACAATATATAAATGCATAAATGTCTTTAAGGAAATTTTGGAACCATAACGATACTTATTCCTTTATCAGATGAGATTTTTTCCATAGGATGTGGGGGCAGATATTGACCCATATGTGAGTACAGTTGCCATCGGAGTAGTGCGAATGGTTATCGGTCTTCTCACCTCATTTCTGCTGCGTAGCTTTGGCCGTCGACCCCTCTACATGGTCAGTGGCACGGGCATGGCTGTGTTTATGTTCATCTGCGGCTACGTCTCTAGGGAAATATCTGAAGGTAGGTAATTTCATACAATATTTAACATTCCTCCTGTACAATATGATATGTATAGTAATTATATGGCTGAAAACTTACTTTTTAATACTTTGACTGCCAAGCTTGAGAATTGGGTGGTTGAATCTGTGTTGTTCTGATAATTTTTTTATGTAATTTGAATGCCTGAATATGATAAGTTATTAAAAACATGCTTCAGAGGACACTCACAATAATGATGGGTAAACAATAGCAAAACACCTGATTAGATGAGCAACTCACAAAGAAGTCACCCATCTTGTCAGGTTGCACCTGTACTGTCCATTGTTAAGATCCACCCTCCCCTTTTGCTTTACCACAGAAAAGTGAACTGTTCATGAGTTGCACATGAAACCACCGACTGATAATGGATTCGAATCCTTGATCCATCACAGCTACCTCAGGACGGGAGGATAGTTCCGTTCAGCTATTAATATCAGACTAGCGTTACATCAGACTGGGTGGTATTACAGCCTACACGTTCAAGATACTCAGTTTCTACCAGGTTTCACAATATGTTAGGTGCACACCACAAGACAGTGCTGATAAATGCATGATTGCTACAGTAAATAGCAATGTTTATAGGTGGGAGATTAAAAAGCTGATATTGTACAGTGTACTTTATTTAGGTATTAAATAGCACTAAGCAGTATCAACTCATCGGTAAATTTCTCCTTTATTACATTGTAAAATGTAACAGCAGTCAACACTTTTATTGATTATGTATGACTACGTTGGATATAACTGTATTTGTATTCACGAGTAGGACCCTGCTGAAGGAACGAATTTGGGGGGGAGAGCCTACTTTCTTCCCCTCCAACTGCAACTTTATTAATTTGGCTGATCAAAAACCGCAGGAGCAAAAGGTGCACGTGCACATTATGTTAATTTTGGAATGTGTTTTATTTCAATTGCTACCCTATTACCCTATTACCCTATTTGCTACCCTATTCCTCTCCAACATTTGTCCGCTATATCACAATTGGAATAAATTTTAAAACTTTCATCCATAATTTGAACATTTTTATACACACTTGAAAAAAGTCCATTTTGTTGTGATTTCGCTCAAAACACAACATATAATTGGACGTTTAGTTAAACATATGTTTTATTAGTATCAGCTGCAAATTGGCTTCCGATATCAGAAACCAAAATGAAACGTCTTAATCCAAGCAGACCCAGTCGTTGGTCTGCTCACTGAGGAATCGGGCAGACAGAGAGGACGCAGTGAAACTATTAGGCTTCTGGTTAGATGCGAGACTAAGTTGGAACCAGCATATTGCTCAGGTATGTGCCAAGCTTTCTAGAGTTTTATACCTGTTTAGGAAACTCAAGACCAAAATTCCTCGCCACCACTTGGTTTCCGTCTACCACACACTTTTTCACAGCCATCTAATGTACGGTCTGGTGCTGTGGGGTCACTCTCCTGTAGCTCATGATGTGCTGCTCCTCCAAAAGAAGGCACTAAGAACTATAACGTCTTCTGGGCACCTGGACCACTGCAGGCCCCATCTTTAAGGAACTGGGAGTACTCACAGTTTTCAGTCAATTTTTTCCACACTCGCAGAGCATACTCAAGCACAGCCTTGAAACATTCATCAGAAGAGATGATGTGCACTCCCACGGGACTCGACGAGCGCAAGACATCGATATACCGTGTTGCCGCCTTAGCAGCACACTCAGAAGTTATCCACGGTATGCCATTAAGATCTTCAACTCATTACCAGTGGAAGTGCGTGAGTTGAACTTGCCTGCTTTCAAAACATTGATTCGTGGGAAACTAATAAGTAGGCCCTTGTATTCTCTGGCTGAACTTTACAAGGAGCCACAACCATCAGCCCAAGCAAAACTCTCACGTCCTGCCATGCCACATAAGTTTCAGTACAAAAGTATTAAATGTATGTTTTATGTTTTATGTTTTATGTATAATTTGACGTAATCTATCCGACCTAGGTCGGTCGACAATGGAGAAATCAAGTATTCAAGTAAGTAAGTATTTCCTCCTTGACTCAGATATCTCGAACAACCAGCCGCCACTGGGGACACCTCCTTTATTAACATTTTAGTAGTTTCTCGTTTTGATTGTAGGGATCGGAATTGGAGTCAGAATTGGCTTTCACTGTGGACACTGAGTACGCAGGTTTGCTGCTACAGGAATAATCAACAAAAATCAATTTTTTGTGCAAATATCAATATACCAGTACTACGTGAAGCCACATACCAAGTTTCATCAACATACATTAATGAGATATAATATTTTATTTATTCTCCATAAGGATAACATTGGACAACGTACTGTGTTTAGCACTTTGAATATCTCTGCAACGGTTGGGCGTAGAATCACAATTTAAACACCAAAATGATTGTTTTGTGGAACTGAACAGATTGGCAAAAACAAATGTGAAGTTTACATTAAAATAAACTGAGGAAAAGCCCAAAACCTTTTTCCCATAAGATTAACATGGGAGATTTTATAAGTAGGTTTTTTGGATTTTCTCCGCAACCACTTAACCTAGGTTAATAATTCAAAATACTATATTATTTTTTTTTTAAGCTCTATAACATGGTCAAAACCAAAATTAAGTTTTAAAAAAATGTTTGGGTGAAAAATGCAAAAAACCGATTTTTGGAAAATTTAAAACCCCCAATTAAAACCCCAACGGAGCCCCAATTTAACCCCCAATTTAAAACCCCCCTTCCCACAGTCTGATTTTTCTGGTTTTCGAACTTAAAGTCATGAATGTCATTTTACACATTTGAGCCAAATTTCATCAAAATCGGACGTTTTTTACTCAAGTTATCGTGTTAACGGACACATACATAGATATATATATATATATATACATACTAGCTGATGTACCCGTCCTTCGTACGGGTTGTACATAGATGTCAGATTAACTAAAAATATTAACAACCCACATAATTTTACAATATTAAAATTGCATTTTACACTTTTAAAGTAGAATTAAATTAAAGTTAATGAAATATACTATGGCAGATAGTTTGGGTGCTGCTGCCAAGTCGAGGAACTCTGTCGGGTAGTGAACGGTGTGGTTTTTGCTACTCCAAATCGGTGCACGTAACACTTTGGATTCGATTTTAGAAATAAAAGAACTCAAGTACAACAAAATATTAACCCTGTTTAATTTAACATTTTAAATACTTTGATACATTAATATTTACATTCCAATAAGTTAATAGTAAAGTAACGAAACATTAAACTTTAAAAACATTGACAAACCACTTTTAAAATCACCATTCTTGCCAGGTCCTGTTTTCAATATAATTGTAAATAAACAATTTAAACTTGGAAAAATCATATGTTTTAAAAACATATGCCTACTTGATTTTATTTAAATAAATGTAAATCAATATATACGAACTGTTCTAACAGTGGTCATGGTTAAATGAACGGTATTAAATATTGTATATGTTCGTTCCTCCCTTTGGAATAGACCTACATTTGTGTTGATCTCCGTTGCTTGTTCATTGGTGGACGTGAGGATGGCACAACCACAGAGCCAGGCACTTTCCAGATTAAACTGTTTATGAACCTCGGTGTAACAAACTGTTAATCAATAAATCCTGTGATTCATCGATAGTGCCGAGTGAAGGATAGATGTTTCTGAGACCTTAATTTGTTTTTCAATGTCCCAATCTCAACTTTTAAAAGGGCATAAGAACAAGGGGATCAATCCCTTAATCTTCTCAAAAATACATTTTCATATTTACTGTTAAGTTCAGACGCTCAGTGGTCGGCTACATAAAATATATTTTTAGAGAGGCGTAGACTCGTCCACTCATGTCTCACTTACGACAAAGGGTCTGTGTGAAATCTCCAAAGAACAACACCGTGACTCCCCATGATGCTGTTTCTTATTTCCTTTGAGGCATCAAATTTCAGCTCTACTGGTTGAGTAGTTGGTGTGTTATGACTAACGCGCTTATATTAAAGGCCATTGTGCCTGAGTCCTTGAGTATATTTGTGTCTGGAGTAGGTAAATGTCTGCACTGAGCTATCAGCTACATTCCTACCGAATTTCAGATCCATCAGTCCAAGAGTATGTGCAAGATTGTTAAAATATTGTATTTTGAAATTCCGGGGGGCGAAGCCCATAAACATTTTCATAACAGGAATAGGCTGCGTTTTTTTCTGATGAATTAGTTATGTTCCTACCGAAATGTAACTTACAAAGGTCCAGAAAGTACTAATACTCATACAATTTCCATACAAGTAAATTAGCGAAGAACCCTATAGGACTTTTTTAAACGTATTCTTATTGTGGATCTGCAGCATAAGGGGAACCACCATCCAAAATTTTATCTTCAATAGACATTGTCGTTTCTTAGATAAAGTGATCACTATGTCAGTGAGTGCATGAGTCTGACGAATATAGATTTAGATCATATATCCACTACAACATACCAATTACCAATCTTCACGTGTTTCTTCTTCTTCTTATTTATTACCAATCTTCACTCAACGTTTTAAAAAGAACTAAAAAACCTATTTATAGAATAACTATGCCATCATCTGGTTCAATATAAATAAATGCTTTGTCCATAAGAATAGCATAGAATCTTTAAAACCCTATGGGGCAGTGTCCTAAGGTAATTGAAAACAATCCAATTAGCCTAAAAATTTCTAATGCACATATAGAACATAGAAAAAAGTTGCATAAAAATCGGTGCACCCGTTTTCCTGTGAAAAGCGAACAAAACATGACCAAAACCGCACAAAATCACGTTTTTGAGCAGCCGCCATTATTTTTTAAAAAGGCGTATGCCAGTATATAGTGCCCTAAAACCTTCTCACGCATATATAGAACAAAGAAACAAAGTTTCATTAATGTCACTGCACCCGTTTTCCAGTGAAAAGCGAACAAAACCCGTCCTTGAGCGTTACCGGCAGACAGACAGACATAAATTAAGATAAGATTTGTTTTGGTTTCCCTAGGGTGTAAAACGTGAAAATATGCAAAAATTTCATAATTCCAAGCAATGTACAGACAAAACTCTAATTTTATTTATGTAGATTAATTATACGGTATATTGAAATAAATATATATATACTTGATGTACACGTTCTTCGCACAGGGGTTTTCCTTACCCGTTCTATAGTCAATGCAAATTTCATTTTAGTTAGCTTGAAACAGCTGTTGTTCTTGCTTCTGCTCTATAAGCTGTCAAATTAAGTGCCCTCTGCTGTTCGCATTACAGTTTCTGAATGTTTACTTTCTTATGAAATGTAAACATTGAAACTTAGAACGTTCACGGGGCGCAGCCCGAGGGGATTTTAAGGAAGTGAATAGGCCTATGTGTTGCATGGGTTCAAGATCTAGCTTTGTGTAAAGTTTCAGCCCAGTCAGTTAAGTAGTTTTTGCGTTCACCCGGAACATCAGACAGACAGAAACCACCTCTTCTTTATAATATTATAGATATATAAATTTTAACGAATAGTGTTTTTGGCATCTGGGGACCTTAAAACAAAAAGTTATCATGGTCTCGGGCTTAAGTGTTACCATGAGACCTACGGTAATAGCTTCTTCCCTATAGGGGAAATTCGCTAAAAAAATTCAAGTTGAAAAATTAATTTATAAAAATCACAAGCTGTTAAAGATTTCTTTACAAGCCACAGGCCTCTTAATATGTATTTTTTTAACTGGTACAGACGCTAACATATCGAAGAGAGAAATTTTAACTAACTGTTATTAAAATTGGGAAAAGGTGGACAAAATTTATACAGTAAGTAGTTTCTGGGAAGGGTTACCTTAATTTTTTATACCAATCCCGGATATTTTAATAATGGGTAGGGTTTTTTTTGAGAAGTGATAAGAAGTTTAAACAGTTATTTATAATATATAATGTATCAGATTCAGATTGTCTTAATTGTTTTGTTGTTATCACTACTGATAACAAATTTTAACAACTTCTAAACATTTTTTATAAACTTAGATATATGATTTTTGCAGATTTATTATTAGTTTCTAGGTCCTCCCACATGACATTTTATGTTTTATTTATTTATCTGATAACAATATTTCTTTAAGAAACCTCTTTTGATTTTTATATAAAAGTCCACACACAACAACTTTGCACTAATTTTCAATAATAAGACTGTGTCACACTGGACTGATTCACTCGCCACTGTAGAGTCTATTCTATATGCTAGAGACTCCATCTAATTTAACTTCGCCTTACTTTCTTAAGTATGGAGATTTCAGAGGTTAGGATTAAGCCATATTAAACAAAACTCTAATACTCTTATAAGTTATGCTGGACTTTGTGACACCGGCTTTACAAACTGCCAACTTTTGGGAATGTTTCCTGCAGCTGACCATGATTTTCTTAGAGCCTAATTGGATCACAGGCAATTTATAGATTGTAAAGAACTAAATTGCCTGGCCTTTGAGTGCCAAATTCAAAGCCCCGGAAATTTCTCAATCCCTGAAAATTTCCAGTTCACAGGCTTGAATCCCAGGCTGTCCCAGATGAATGGTAAGCCTATTTAAGGGTAGTTCCAGAGTGATTTAATTCGATAATTTATGTTGCCCTCAGGTCGAATGGAGAAGAATATTATCCCAGTGATCTGTATCCTGATCTACATGAGCCTGGGGGTGACTGGACTGATGAGCATCCCCTGGACCATGACTGCTGAGCTGTACCCTCTGGAGATCCGAGGCATGGCACAGGGACTCACCATCTCCCTGGCACATCTTATCATGTTTGCGGCTCTCAAGGTGTGTGTCACTAGTAACCTAATCTCTGAAGATATTGCAACAAGGCTGGAGAACTGTTATCTAGAAACCCCAAAATGCCAACTATACTTTTTTTTACAATGTTATATCACATCAAAACTGTGTGCAATATAAATCTGTTGCGGAAACAATCTCTATGACTCATTGAAAGTTTCTATACATAAACATTAACTAAACTGATCTGTCTTGGTGCCCAGATGACTTGCCTCATACCAGTGGTGAATATAGATCATATTTTTGGGGGGCCAAGACCAATAATAAGTTATTAGTAAAGTAATGACACTCAATGCTTAGCATTAGTTTTGATGGCAAAATTCAAAGGGTCACTTCAGGACTTTCAGCAACAGCCCTTTTCACACTTGTTTTTTTTTCTGCTAAAAAGCTTGGAATATATAATATTCCAAGTCTTTTCATTATGACTGGCTTAGGCGGGTTACACACTGGTGCCTCAGACATCATGTCTCAAGACATTTGTCTTGTCTGATAAAATTGAATGCGACATGTATGTTTCATGCGTGTCTCGTGTCTCATGTCTCATGTTGCATGCATTGTTGCCTTTGCGGGTGTTGTGCTGTGTTCACTCGAGTGCAATATGTCGTCAGTGGACGACGAATTGTTATTAATTGCACTAATCAGAAGACGTCGACAGCGGCGTAGACTGTATGTACAACGTAAATATTGGATAGCTGGGTGCTGAAGTGCGTTTCAGACGGCTGACTGGTCCGTTCTGCGATGTATGCATGAGTGGACCTGCTTCCCTTGAGACATGTCTTACTAAACACCGACCAACCGGCTTCGTGAGACACGTGTCTGAAGCAAATGTGTCGTGTCGCACAGCTGACTCGAGCAGTGCATAAGTTCCCATTCAATAACACAGGCTGGTTCAGGTGAGACATGCCTCAGAGGAGACAAATATCTTAAGACACGATGTCTGAGACACCAGTGTGTAACCCGCCTTACGCACATCAATAATGCTTGACAATGATACATTTATTGTTCTTTGGTACAAAAGAGATAATATAACTAAAAGGTAAACAAAACAAACAATGGCTGCCGCTGAACTGTACATTACTGCCGGTGGATGCGAGCGCCTTATTTAGCTGCGATCCCCTGTAGTTAAGATATCCGCACATTCACAGATCGCTTCTAGCTGCAACCCCTTGCCGCAAGCAGAGGCCCGAGACCACCCGGCACTGGTGAATGAACACCAAATAAACCGCTACCCCACGGAACCTATAATACAGATCTGTTCATATTAGGTTCCGTGCCGCTACCCACTCACAATTGACGTTGTATCGCTATTTTATTTTATTTTTTTCATTTGGGAGGGGGTCGGGCTTCCCCTTATATACAACCCTTTTCTCTTACACCTTATATTTCCACAGCCGTGTTTCCATTTTCATGTTTTTATTTTTTATTTCTTATTTGCATAATAGTGCTTTTTTTATTAGCAATTAGATTATCAAAACACTTTTCTAAACATTTTCATAAAATATTAGTAAAAAATAAACATTTATTTTTACAAAGTTCAGAGTATTTTTTTAAATTTTCAACTTGGATATCAGTAAATTGGGTCATTGCAAGAACCTTTTAAGTAAACTAAAAATTCCCCCGTCACAGAAAATTTCAAATGCAAGTCACACCCATTTTAATTTCAATATCTAACTACCACATAAAGTCACGATCCAAGTTTTATCAAAATTAATTAATTCATTAATAATTAAGATCCCAAAGTGGGGTTTTAGGAAAAAATCAATGAGCCACAACTAAAAGAAGCCACTTATCAAGTTGCATCAAAATTATATTCATAATAAAGTGAGATATACAATTTAATTTATTCTCCATAAGGATAACATTGGGCAACGTATTATTTCAGCATTTTCAATATTTCTGTGAGGGATTGGCATAGAACACAAATTTAAACACCAACATTTTTTTACAGAGCTGACTAATTCATAAAAACAAAAGTGAGATTTTCAACAAGATTGACTGTTAAAAAGGTTAAACTTTTTTTCCAATAAAAATAACATGGACAGTTGTTGTAATATTTTTTTTATTTCTGCATAACCACTTAACCTAGATTAGTGAAATCCCTTTCTTTTAGTCAGATCTTTTTGGTTCATGCTTCTTTTTCAGAATTCATTAATGTAATTTTACTAAATTTACTTATTTGTGCCAAATTTCATCGAAATCAAAATTATGTACCGTACTGGTAGTACTTATCAATTAGAACAAAAAAATTGAAACATCCCCCGTTTAGCCCTTAGCCGCCATTTTGAATTTTTACAAAAACATTAACATCCCAAGAACAATTTAAGCTACAGAAACTAAACTTTGCACGTAGGTTGAATAAATAAAGAAGCAAATAATAAAAATTATTATTAAACTGTTTTAAATATTTCCAGAATGGCGCAAGTTTTACAATTTTAGAGTCAAATAACAAAAGAACCATTATTTTTTGAAATTTTTACAAGATACCAAAAATTTGTATCAAAAATGTAATGTTACTTTATTTATTGCAATCTGTCAACCCATAAGCGAGAAAATGCACTGTTAAGGTTTGTTTACATGAGCCGGGCACATCAAGCAGCGCCCACTGCACTGGTTGCGCTTATTGTTGTCACACTAATAAACTGTGAGCTCAAATTAGTTAACTAGGAGTACCCTCAAATATTCGCGTAACGGGATGACCGAACTCAGAAATGATAGATGAAAGTTACTGCTGTTAACGTAAGCACTAACCGAAATTTAATCTCAAAATATTAAGTAAATAGTCCTAGGGTATCTGTAGGAAAAAATACTTTTCTTCTGGTTAATTTTAGGTCATAGGATAAATCGTTCTTAATTATATTATACTAGCTGGTACCCGGCGTGTTGCTGCCACAAAAGAGGCATTGAATTTGTTTTATGTCAAATACTCGTTCATTTTCAGTATGAGCTTGTTCGCTTCACTCACTCGCCTCCCGGATGAGCTTGTTCGCTACGCTCACTCGCCTATCAAAAAGAGTTTCAGTTGCTATTCAAATAGTTTTTATATTTCCATTATGAGAGTTGCCATTCAAGTAGGTTTTTTATTTCCATAATGATAAACAGCTGTTTACAATATTTTAAGTTATAGATACCATCTGATAAAATCAAAAGAAATCTTTCTTCCATAAGATTAACGTTGAAACTTTGAAGTCCAGTGGGGCACAGCCCTAATATCCTAGGACTTCGGTTAATGGCCTATAACCTTCCCAGGCCATAGTACCTGCATACTAATATTTTTTGCATAGTACCTGTGTTACTATGCAAAATTTCAAAGCAATCGGATGAACGGTATGACAGCGCATAAAATACGAACGGACAGACAAACAGACTTACAAACATTGATTTTTATATATTAGATTATATTATACTAGAGGTGCAAATTCTTCAACAAAAAATAACACAGTAAGTTGCTTATGCAGTGAGGTACATTGGAAATTAGCTGAATACGCAGATTTGCTATGACGGGGTATTTAAATAGGTGAGCACTTTTTAGCCTACGCTGACGGTCCAATATCGGTTCGATATCGAAACATTTTACCAACTAGTAACCGGTTACTTCTTCGTTTTATCGAAAGAACTTTCGTCTACGATAGTTGTTTTGTCGTGGAAAAGCATAAATGGTGATTCGATTCAAAGTCCAGCAGATATAAGTTAAATCAAAAGTTGTGGATACTATGTTAAATTGGATCTACAAATGGATTTGCGTGAACAAAATAAAACAACTAGGTTGCAATTCACGACAAAATTATAGTAACCTAACGTAACTCCGCAAAGCGCTGTATGGTGGCTGTTCGTTGTGCAACTTAATTACAAATAAATGCATTACTATAAACAAATTAAAGTAGAATTAAACAGGAATTTCAGACCTAAAAAAGTAAACAACGAAAGTAAGATTTAACCCTGAACAAATTAAAGTAAAATTTCAGGTCTCAAAAAATACACATCAAAAGTGAGATTTGAACCCGGGACGGCACGATCGTGGGTCTGATATCGTAACCACAGGGCTGACGTAGCTTGCCGGTTTTCTCTGATAGTTACAATTCATCAAGCAGTGAGCAACGATTATAAATTAATTTGATAAAACAAACAAACAATCGGTTGATGAAATTGTTCGATATCCTAACAAACAATATTAGCGATATTGGACCGTCAGCGTAGGCAAAAAAAAATGCTCACCATGTAAATATCTTAAACTGACAAAAGAACACGGCTGGCAGAAGTAAATAGGAAATAAATGGCTGCTGCAATCTAGAGGATAGACTATTAACTCACTCACATTACTCACATTATAGGAGAACGTTATCATTTTTTGTAAAAACTGGTATTAGTTTTTAAATCTAAAAATTTCAAAAACCGTTGATAAATTGAATTAAATCATGTTAAGGAGAGAGTACTTTATTTATTTAATCATAAAATATATAAATAAGACCATTTTTTAGTTTCTTGTAATTACAAAATAATATTGTATTAGTACTTTGTACTTTACAAGCAGTAATTTGTATCCAATGCTTTACCTTATGGAAATGTTACAATTTTTAATTTTAATTAACAAAAAACGATTTAATGAATGTGTTCCATTTTTGAACTGGAAATTTGAAGTGTACTGGAACACATTTAAGTAAAATCTGAAAACGATCCGTGTGACCGTTTTCATGTTATTGGATTACGAACACACACATACTGACAGACAACGAATCCTTGTCTCTGCTAATACATAGATTCCTTCACTTCGTCCCGTCATCAATTATCATTTTATCATGTTTGGCTTGTTTATCTGTGCATAAGTTAGTAACTAAGGATTTCAGCATATTGCAAAAAATATAAGTATGTGAGTTAAGGATCTAGGCAACTAAATCAAACTCAGAGGTTCTCTTAGTAGTGTGATCATCGAGTTAACGATTCCACTGAAAACCACAACTTCTCCATTATAATAATTACAACATATTAACTTATTTAAAGACAAAAGATGATACCCACAAGAAAGTATTTGTTTTTAATTGTGTCTTAAAACAATTATAACTAACCAAACAATATTATTTTAACATTTGCAGTAATGCTATGATATATATTGTAGCACATCTTTTTTGACAAGGTACTTTACAAAAAGACAATTATGTTATATATCCTAGCAAAAACTCTGTAAATCCCAGTATTTGACTAGAAATACTTAATGCATACTTAATACTTAATGTTAAGTACATGCATATTACCAATAAAATTGTCTCACTTTTTTCAAGATCTACCCATTCCTTGAAAACATATTGGGTGGCACCCATGCAACTCATTGGCTATTCGCTGGGTCTTCTCTGGCATCTGTAGTCTTCATCTTCGTCTTCCTTCCGGAAACCCACAAGAAACTGTTGGCAGATATTCAGGACTACTTCTTAAACAATACCATTTACATATTGAGCAAGGATAAACCAAGAGAGGTAAAACAATCAACAGATGATGGTGTTGAAATGTCCAAACTGAAAGAAAATGTTTAAAGTGTAATTTCAATCCGTGCCTTGACTATGATCTGCCTTTGTAATAAGTATTTTTTATTTAGTAAGATAACTCGTCAATTTAAGAAACTTTTATAGTTTGAGAGGCCCCAGTTAGAGTACTTGTCTGAATCCGTATTTTTACAAGTTGGACAAATTAACATTCACGTTTCGTTTATTGGTAGGTAAATTTTAAATTGATTTAATTATTTAGTTTCCCTATTAGGTAAGATATTAGAATTAAATTCATCATCTGTGTACATAGTTCATGGTCATGTGTAAATAAAACACATTTTATCAAACCATTTAGTTTTTGATAGACAAATTATTGTAAGAGGTAATTGTAATCTTCAAGTATTTTGCTGAACAATATTAAACTGTATAATAATATTTCCTGATGAGTTCAGACCTTAGTGATCAATTATTTTCACCAATGGCAATTGCTTAATACGATTGTGACAGTATTGCGCTCTGACTACTATGTATTTCTTTTACTATTGACTTTCATTCCATTAATACTATTACTACTATTAGAAAACGGGATGAAATAGTATAAAAGCATATAATAACTTATTAAATCATTACAAGGAAATAGAGAACAAAAAAAACCTCAACAGTCTTTCGCCTACAGTTACCATCATAACATAACTCCCTTCATCTTATTTATTTGTGAATTTGTCTTATTTCTATTTCCTATGGAAAAATCCAGTTTGACTATTATATATATATATTTATAGTAGTCAAACTATTATATATATATATATATATATGTAATAGTCAACTAAAAGAAGGTGTAAAACATAGATTAAGTAAAAAATAAAATATTCTTGTTTACATTAAATACAAACTCAAAATGAAAGAGGAGTGTTTTATAACAAATAAAATCAGAAACACAAAATACCTGTTAAGAACTTTTTTTCTTGCTTTTATTTATATATTAAAATTAATATAATTGATAAGAGAAGTTATGATTTACAAAGATTGAGATTTAAACTGCTGGGAGTATATGTAGCCACAGATAATACGGGTAATACGTGTATTATTCTTTATACTTACATTGAAAGTTGTTCTTATACTTATGTCATTTAACGTGATAATGTACAATACTACAATAATAAGTCTTATTATAAGTAGGAAACCTTAGACAGAAACTTGTATTGTATGAGTAATACTATATGCTTCCTAGCGAGCAGAATCAGCTACTTCTGTTTAGTATTTCAAAATTATCCACACACGTTTACAGAATTCATTGATTACAAACCTTTGAATGCTATACTTGAAATTATTATTTGATGAGTAACCTTGTGAAGACCTATTTATAAAAAGATCTTACCGTTTAAAGCTGCTTAAACCTTTTAAAGCTCTTTTAAGCGTTAAAGCTTTTTAGCTTTAATACTAAATCCAATAGTTTAGACATCTTGAACTACTTGTGATGTTAATTATTACTTGAATGTGTTTATTTATTGAAATAAACCAATTCTTATAGAACATGATTTATTATGAACCGTAATTATTTGTAGAACTGAATTATCTTGACGGTTTTTGTATGTAAATATTTGCTCACGTAGGAGAGGAAAAGGCAGACCTCCAACATGTCTTCTAGCCACACAAAATGAAAAGAGGGTTGAGAGGGAAGTGCTACCTATTACACTGTTCATAGACAACCCGTAGTGAGAAAAAAATAGTGAAAACAATCCTGCATCTTAAATTATTACTTTCTTGCACCAATAATTCTCATTAAACATTTGAGATTTGATCAACTATTTTTCAATAACAGTTAAAAAGTATTAGATATGCTAAAATGACCATTACAGAACTATCAAACTAATCGTAATGATGTAGCAGCTGTACTGGAACGGTTGGCCAGTGGCAAGTATGCGAGGGCTGTGATGGGTTAACCTCCTCAGTGCTTCACTCTTGTCACTGTAGCAGCTGTACTGGAACGGTTGGCCAGTGGCAAGTATGCGAGGGCTGTGATGGGTTAACCTCCTCAGTGCTTCACTCTTGTCACTGTAGCAGCTGTACTGGAACGGTTGGCAGTGGCAAGTACGCGAGGGCTGTGATGGGTTAACCTCCTCAGTGCTTCACTCTTGTCACTGTAGCAGCTGTACTGGAACGGTTGGCCAGTGGCAAGTATGCGAGGGCTGTGATGGGTTAACCTCCTCAGTGCTTCACTCTTGTCACTGTAGCAGCTGTACTGGAACGGTTGGCCAGTGGCAAGTATGCGAGGGCTGTGATGGGTTAACCTCCTCAGTGCTTCACTCTTGTCACTGTAGCAGCTGTACTGGAACGGTTGGCCAGTGGCAAGTATGCGAGGGCTGTGATGGGTTAACCTCCTCAGTGCTTCACTCTTGTCAATGTAGCAGCTGTACTGGAACGGTTGGCCAGTGGCAAGTATGCGAGGGCTGTGATGGGTTAACCTCCTCAGTGCTTCACTCTTGTCACTGTAGCAGCTGTACTGGAACGGTTGGCCAGTGGCAAGTACGCGAGGGCTGTGATGGGTTAACCGCCTCAGTGCTTCACTCTTGTCACTGTAGCAGTTGTACTGGAACGGTTGGCCAGTGGCAAGTATGCGAGGGCTGTGATGGGTTAACCTCCTCAGTGCTTCACTCTTGTCACTGTAGCAGCTGTACTGGAACGGTTGGCCAGTGGCAAGTACGCGAGGGCTGTGATGGGTTAACCTCCTCAGTGCTTCACTCTTGTCACTATCTCCATCTCTTTCCCAGAATATGTTAAAAAAGGACTCGTCAAAATAATTCAGTTGTAGCATGTCGAATAATGAAAGAGGAATAAACAAATCAAGTTTATCCCAAGACCTCAACAAATACTTTGTAATATTAATAATTGAAGATGTTTTTAGAACATTCCTACAAAAAGTTTTATCTGAAGTACTTACAAGATTGGTGATACACTATTTGCACTATTTGTATGAATGAATATGGCATATTTTGTATTACAAAAGAACCAGAGATAATGGTCATTGTATGGCCTTAAATACCATTGTATTCTTGATAGGTTTCTATGGTTTATCAGCTGTCGTTTCATATGCTTGTCATTAAAGTTAATCTATAATACAAGCCCTGAAGTAAAACCCCACTAAAGAGAATGTTGGATGAGTTTCAGGTACTACTGGTCAGGCATAAATTGAGGTAAAACTAGGAATTAATCAACCTATGATGTCACAGACTATTGTTCTAAAATATGATTGCCAATTTAAAAATTCTGACTGTGGTTGTGCTTGGATTTTCATCCTAAATTACGTATGGAGGACTATCTATGAGGGTGCATGGTAGCTAGAATACTGTACCTGAATAATATTTTTCATTATTATTATTATTATTATTTTGAATCAACTGCCAAGAAAAGAGTATTCCTACACGCTGCAAAGTGTGAAAGTGTGTCAGTTTTTGTACGTGCAGGCTAACCAGAGACATTAAGACAATTATACTGTTGATTTGGGCTTGGCATGTCCTCTCTAAAAAACATATTTTTCTGATATTTAACTAAATATTTTAAAATTTGTGTTTGTTTGAACAAATAACAGTAACAAATAATATTTTACATTTTTTGTGGATTACTTTTTCCCCGAGTCTAATTGAAAAACACAAAACAAATTAATAACATAACATTGTGTTTCTTAATATTTAGATATTGATTTACTTAATTCAAAATAAAACTCGCTAACAAAATTTTGTCTTTAGAAGACCTTTGATTTAAGACGTAGTTCATAACTGTCTGACCATAAATAAATGAGATATTGTGTTTTCGGTTTAACATTGGTTCTTATGGATTATAAATCCAAAATTTCTGCTGTCTCCAACATTCTCTTAATTTGTATTCATTCTGCTGGGACACATCAGCTTTAACTTGCAGTTTACCCATGAATGTTTGTATCAGTGTGTAATCTTAATTAATTTTAGAGCTATGATTGACATTGAATTACAAAAGTTGGAGATATCAGCAAGGAACATTGAAAGTGAGATTGTAAACTGTCTGTGAAATGTTAATTTTGTAAAATTAAGTTACAATTATAAATACAAATTTCTTAAAACAATTTGGTGCTAAACTGCCCATAGATTTGCATTAGTCTTAAGAATGTAGTTTGTTGTTAATAAAAGATTTTAATTGTTTATTTGGTGTGTTATCTACAATTGTTTACCTTTACATATTTTTAATCAGCAAAAGACTAAATTATTACATGTCAGTATATACATCCTAGGATATTGTCACCTTAATACTTTTTACAGCATTTGGTCTGATCTGATGAAATCTAGGAAGTTTTGAGTTAGTGACATATATACTTGATGAAATACATTTTGCTATCATTTAGTAGCCAAAATACTCATTTAACTCTTTGAGTTATCAAATACTTATAATATTGTCTCTTGCATCTGTCACTCAAAAATTACTCACTCAAAAGTAGTTGCTCTATAGGCTAGTCTAGTATCATTGACTATAGATACTTCAGTATTTATAGTCAATGCTAGTACTATACATGTATGAGTACTTGGGTCATCTGAAAAAATATATATTTTGTTATTTTGTTATATTGCAAAAAAACTGCAATAAGAAAAAAGTAGATACATGTTTTCAATTCTTTCTCATTGGTTGATAACTTCTGATCACACTGATCTAATCAGCTGGAAAGATAAAACAAACAATCTTTTTAGACTTTCTCGTAATATGGAAAAAACGTTACCACCATCCAGATAACACCTCTCAGGCGGTAGTGCAATTTTAATTAAAAATAATATCAAACACTTTGAAATACTCCTTATAAATTAGATCATATTCAAGCCTCTAGTTTTGTAATTGAAGACTGGTCAACAGGTCCCTTAACAGTGTCTGCTGTGTAGCCCCTCCTCGCCACAATATTTCACATGAACAGGTCAATGATTTTTTAATACTCTTGGTTGTTGATTTGTAGCAGGAGGTGACTGTAATGCAAAACACACCGTGTGGGGCCTCTTTTCTATAATCTCAGAGGTCTTAATCTTCATAAAACCATTTGCAACAATAATCTTCAACATTTATCAACTAGGGAACCAAGTTATTGGCCTACCGACCCACAAAAGGTACCTGACTTACTTGATTTCTTCGTAACTAAAGGTTTTGCTCAAACATATACTCGGATTGAGTCTTGTCTGGATTTGTCCTCAGATCATTCATCCACAATTTTCACCTTAAGGTCATCAGCTATTACTATAGATCGTCCACTGCGATTGAGTTAAAAACTCACTGACTAGGATTTCTTCTAGAAACTCGTTATAATGAAAATTTGTCATTAAACAGTTATTTCAAAACTCAGGAAGAAATTGAAAAAGCTATTGAATTATTCAATAATACAATCAAAAAGTGTTAGTCAAGCGACTCTGAATCCAAATACCCTCTTAGCAGCCAACCTGCGTACTCAGCGAATTTCCAATGCATATATATGTTCTCAATACCACATAAAGCCACATACCAAGTTTTATCAATAAACATACATAAATAAACGATTTATGACTTTTTAATTGTTCTCTATAAGAATAACATGGCGGCTGAGTATGCAGGGTTGCTGAATCAAAGAACACAAAAAATAGGGTTTTATACAAATATCAATATAACTCAAGGAGGTAAAGCCACCTACCAAAGTGTATTAATGTATGTTCATAATTGAGGGAGATAACACATTACTTATTCTCTATAAGAATACATGGGAGCTGAGTACGCAGGTTTGCTGCTACGGGAACTATCGGCCAAACAAATTTGTTGCGTGCAAATATCAATAGGCCACAAGGATATGAAGTAATATACCAAGTTTCATCAGGATGAGTTGATAAATAAGCGGGATATACGATTTTTCTTATTCTCCATAAGAATAACATCGGACAACGTACTGTGTTTAGCACTTTTAATATCTCTGTAACAATTTAACGTAGAGCAATGATCAAAACACCAAATTGTGCGTCTTTTTAAGCTGATTCCACTGAAAAAACTAAAATTTGACTTTTTCAAAAATTATATGTAAAAAACTCAAAAACCCCATTTTTGGGTACAAAACCCCCCCGAAATACCCCTCCGGATAGGTCGATCTGTCTGGTTTTCGAACTTGAAGTTATAAATGCTTTGACAGCGTTCGCTTCCTCCACTCGTGGTTTGAGTGTACACACCATGGACCGTGTCTTATTTTCATTGATCTTTAGTCGGTTATAAATAAACTAACCTTTAGACTGTTCAAGCAGGGTTTCAGCTTCCGTTTGCAGTGTTGTGATGTAATTTTCTCTCGTGATGAGGCTGGTATCATTTTTTAAAGTAGTGTACGTCCATTATGTGTTTGTATGTACGTATGTGTTTATTTATGTAGCCATAGGTCATTGATCATATTGCAATCAAGAATGAAACAAGCACCGAGCCCTGCGGGACCTGAAGAGAGGATTTGGTTGGTTATCAAAATGGTTACCATGGGAATGGTGGGGTCAGAGAATTAAATAGGAGTCGACCATGTAGGCTCCACTTGTTTACACCAGATGAGAGTTCTTGATGCATTAACCTCGTTGGTGCTAACTAATGTGCCTCTTACTCTACTGTTTCAGATGTCTGTTTTTGGCAGTTGACAAAGGGTTTTACAGACTAGTTGTCCTGTTGCTCGAATCCAAACAAGTTTGTACCCAACGAAAGGTTACTTCAGTTGTAAACAAACATAACAAAACATCTGATATTAAAACGGATGATAACAAAGTACTTTCAATCAACAAGTAGTTTAGACTTCCGCCGTCAGATAGCGCCACTGTTCCGAAAATTCAGCCCTTTACTGTATTTAAGTGATGCCCTTTCTTAAAATTCTGAGACGCATTGGAAAATCTATATAAAAATTCCTTTAATTTGACACCTCAAATGTTAAAATCCGTCTAGCCGTTTTTGAGTTATGACTGTGAAGAAAAACCTCTTAGCGTATTAATATATAGGATTACCAATAAGGTTATTTATTGTAATAATGCATTATTCAATTTTTATGAACTCAAACTAAATATACTATTTAAAATACCCCCGTTGCATCAAACCTGCGTACTCAGTGAATTTCCAATGCATATGTATGAGTATCACTACTACCTAGAGCCACTTGCCAAGTTTCACAAATATATAGCATTTTATTTATTCTCCATAAGAATAACATTATAATTGAGTATGCAGGTTTGCTGCAACAAGTAAGATAAGAAATATGTTTTGTAATTATCAATATAACTCAACCAGGTGAAGCTACATACAAAGTTTTATTAATTTAGGTTCATAACTAAGGTAGATATAAAACTTTACTTATCCTCGATATGAATAACATGGGGGCCGAGTATGCAGATTTGCTGCTACCGGGAAAAATCAACAAAAGCCTTCTTTTTTTGTGCTAATATCAATATACCACAACTAGTTGAAGCCACATACCAAGTTTCATCAATATACATACATAAATAATCGAAATATAATATTTTATTTATTCTCCATAAGGATAACATTGGACAACGTACTGTGTTTAGCACTTTGAATATCACTGCAACGGTTGGACGTAGAACAACAATTAAAACGCCAAAATGATTGTTTTGTAGAGCTAAACTGATTGGTAGAAAGAAATGTGGAGTTTTTAGTGAAATTATCTGAGGAAAATCTAAAAACAGTATTCTCATAAGATTAACATGGGAAATTTTATAGAAACATGTTTTGACTTTTATCCACAACCACTATACCTAGCTTAATGATTCAAAATACTATTTTTTTAACTCTATAAAATGGCTATAACCAAAATCTAGTGTTTTTAAAATTTTAGGACAACAAGTTAAAAAAACTGATTTTTGGAAAACTTTAAACCCCCATAAAACCCCCTTTCCATAGTCCGATCGATCTGGTTTTCGAACTTAAAGTCATAAATGTTACTCTCCACATTTGTGCCAAATTTCATCAAAATCGGGCGCTTCTTCCAAAAGTTATCGCGGTAACGGACACACATATATATATATATATATATACATATATATATATATGTATTTATATATACATATATATACATTTGAATGAATAGTGTTTTTGGCATCTGGGGACCTCAAAACAAAAAGTTATCATGGTCTCGGGCTTAAGTCTTACCATGCCACCTACGGTAATAGCTTCTTCCCTATAGGGGAAATTCGCTAAAACGAATACCATTTTAATCTTACTTTGAGTGTTTCAAGCTTTGAAAAAGTTTTTTCCCAATCATAATAGTCGAGTCATTTTAGACAAATTACCTTAAAAAACCCTTATAAGCATAAGACTTGGTGGATGTGTTGAATTTTTACCTCCAGAATAACATACTAAAAGTCCTTGAAAAAAAACTTGTGCTACGGCCGCCATCTTGGAAAATGGCGGCTAATTTTCACTTTTTTGCTTATAACTCTTTTATTATTGATGATAGAGCGAAACGTTTCAAATAAAATTTGTTTGAAATTATAAAATGCACAATTTTGTTTATTATCATTTCTGCTCTAAACCTAACGGTTTTCGAGTTATTAATGATTTAAATATATAAATATATGCAGGGTGAGTCAGATCACACTTCCAGCATGTATAAGGGGGGAACGGTTTATTATAAATACTTCTAACACAATTATCTGTACTAAATCGCATGTAGGAAATCTATTTAAAATATGCTTATCAAAATCTATATACAGGGTGCTCAAAAACGAAGGTCATGAGTTTGAGTCTGTAAATGTTCTAATATGAACCTATGGTGTTCTATTATACACCATTTTAAAGGTCCCGTAAAAACAAACATTTTGATGAAAACATTATCCACTAATCTTAATCCGTTTCAAAATGGTGGTTATTTTTGTAAAATATTATTGACATTTACGAAATACTCTGTATTTTATAAACCAATAAATGTGTCTTGTTTCCGATTGAAATTTCTTACCTACTCATAATAAACTCAGCGTTACCATTGATTATACATCCTACGGAAGTATAAAAAACTACATTCCGTAGGATGTATAATCAATGGCGTTACTCTGATTTAATACACAAGACAGTTGCTTTAGAACAAAATAACTATTTAAATATTTGTTTTTATAAGGCCAAAAAATATATAAAGTATAACAACAAATTGTATGTAATATATAAAAAATATAATATATACATTTTATGTATTTAATTATAAAATTATATTCTTATAAGAATAATAAAAAAATATTGTATTTAAATTATTATTTTGTTCTAAAACAACTTTCATTATGTATCACATAAGAGTAAATCTGAGTTTATTACGAGTAAGAAATGTTAATCGCGGAAACAAGACACATTTATTGGTTTAGAAAATATAGAGTATTCTGTAAATTTAAATATTTTGTACAAAAATAACCACCATTTTTAAATGGATAAAGATAAGTGGATTCTGTTTCCACCAAAATTTTTGTTTTTACGAGACCATTAAAATGACATATAATTGTCTTGGGTTCATAATAGAACATTTACAGATTCAAACTCAACGTTATTATTGTCCGAAAATGACAACTGAGGCACAATATATGCCAAAAATCACAATCTATCATAAAAATTGGCAATCGTACCATATTTTCCTAGCGAAAAATATTGCCGGATCCCGTTGTATAGGCCCGAATGACAACCGGAACGTATTTACGAATACAATCGGCGATTCGACCCAGTTATATAGCCAAAGAACGCCTATTCTTTCGCGTCGGATGGGTCAGAAACAGGAATTTAGTTGCATTTAATGGCCCGAAATGACGATCGGCAACGTTTCTTATTGGCTGAAAATAACAACCAAAACTTGTTTTATTGGCTGGAAACGACAACCAAGCCGCATGAACGATAACAGCCGAAAAAGGGATTTAAACTAAATTAAGGAATTTTCGTCGAAATTCCCGTATAATTATCCAATTTTCCTGGAATTTTCGGTCTATGGACACTCTGTAGTAGTATTACAGGCATATGATCTGACTGACGACGGCATCAATCAGACGAGATGACGCTGCCGGGCAGACGTAGCGCTGGTGCGGGGGTGCGCGCGCAACTCCAACCTTTTGCCTTGGGGGGGAAATTTCACCCATTCCCCTCCCTGGATCCGCGCCTGAGATGAAAACCACCGAAACTAGTGCTGTGGCCGCTGTAAAAAGCACGGTACCGGGCCCGCTCTGTGTTGAATAAATTGTAAACCTTTGTTGGCAATTACCTTTCCGATCGGCAAAATAATTGCGCATACGTAATCAGGGTCAAATTCCGCACAGTATGAATACCCACATGACAGAATTATAAGAAAAATAATATTTTTCGATTTTCCGGGGTTTTAACGACTATTCCGCGGAAAAACGTGTAATCGGGAAAGTAATTGCACGTACGTATTCAAGGTGAATTTACGCACAATTTTGAATACCCACATGAGAGTATTATAAGAACAACGTTTTTTTCGATTTTCCGACGTTTTTCCGCGGAGAAATAAATGTGATCGGGAAAATAACTGCACGATCGTGTTCAAGGTGAAATTCCGCACATTTTGAATACCCACATGACAGTATTACAATTACAAAGTTATTTTCCGATTTTCTAAAGTTTTGAAGACTTTTACGTGGATAAAAAGTGTGATTTGGAAAATAATCGCATGTACGTGTTCAGGGTGAAATTCTGCACATTTTGAATACCCACTTGACAGTATTTCCAGAAAACAATTAATTTCCGATTTTCCGGGGTTTTAACGACTTTTCCGCGGAAAAAACTATCATTTCCATAATCAGCGTCAAATTTCCAAAATTTTGGACAAAAATTTAAATATTCGTGTTTTATTTTCGTGGTTTTACTAATTTTTCATTCGGTGCACAGTGGGGTTTCCGAAAGTTGTTTCCGAAAATTCCGAAAATTGGGTTTCCCAAGGTTTCCCGGCACTAATTTAATTTTTGACAGACTGTTCAAAGTGTTCTTTTGAAAATCCTGATAATAATTTCTGCTACTATTTGCTAATCTGTATTCTAAATTCCTTAAAGCAATAACATGCTAAAACCAAGAAACCATACACTTAATGACTCAGAAACTTTTTTAATTACAGGAACGGCAAATGCCATTTTTACTAGACGGTAGCTATTCGATTTAATGCAAGAATAAAAAGAATTACGTACTGAAGCTCACAATAAGCATATAAGACAATATCAGGAAATCTATGCTCGAAAGTTCTCTAGACTTAACTGCGACAGAGATGTGCTTAACAGGTTTCTTATAAGTTCGGATCTTGTCATAACCGGAAACAGTCCTCTGCTTAAAAAAAACTACTCCGTTTACGAAAGTAACCATAGCTTCTTCCTGTTCAACCTCGTTTTCAGAGTCCAAGTAAAATCACCATCAGTAAACTTCAGATGAAGATTTTCACGGGCGATGAACTTTAGACTAAAAAAATTATAAATAAGAAACCAGGTAGTAAGTATAAGTTGTTTTTTAACTTATACAGAGTGTCCCGTAACTCTCCTGGACAAAGGTATATAGCGTTGTTCCTTGGGTTAATATAAACACATTTAGCCATATGAACATGGGTCTCCCGTACTTAGTGTTCCGTTTGTCAGTCCGTAAGTGTTTTTCACTTTAAAGTTCATATTTTTAAAACCATATAACCGAATTCAACAAAACTTAAGTCAACTGTTTACGGAGATAGGATCTATCAACACGAACGTTATGAAGGAATTATCTGTAATAATTTCAATATGGCGGCCATTTTAAATGTTATATCGCAAATGACTCGAAAATAAGTCATTTTACAAAATATTAACCAGTATTTCTTCTTTTAGGGCAATTTGAGAAAAGTCTAACGATACCTAACTAATTGCAATCGAGTAATAAATAACCGAGCTGATGCAATTTACATGGACCGGACATTAACCGGACAAAGCTCGTCTTTGGTTTCTCCACAATTGAACATCTAGGCCTAATAAATAACAAGAATTGCAACAGCTCAGTTGTTTATTACTCGGTTTAAAAAAATTCAAAACCATTAGATTTGTCGTAAAATATCTTAAACTAAGTTATTCTGGTAACAGTTTTATCAACACACTGTGCGGTGTTAAGCTAGTCAAAATATGGTGTCAGGTTGTATTGAGTCATAATTACTGCAACATCCTGAACGCAACATTTTTAGGCATAGTTTACCAATAATTTTAGACACGTAATTGATTTAATTACACTATTAGAGTGTTACTCATGTATATTGTTGACATACACAACGTATCAAGTGATGAGCGAAAACAACAGATGCAAAGACAGAATGTCAACGGACATCTCTGCTAGTGATTCTCAAAGGCCGCGGCGACTCAATTCGGCCTGGAGTGCTGTGGGGAGGGAGGGGGGAAAGTCGGCGGGTGCCGTGTTTTCACGAGAAACAGCGCGCGCATCTTACCCACTCGGCAGTCGCTGAGACACTGACTGTAGAGATGGGCGTTATTTAACATAACAGGATGAATAACAGTGTTGCGGCCGTGGCAACGTTATCGCGGCAACACGTTGCGGAGAACTCCCTGTTATTCTAATAACGTTTCTACACCCGTTGCAGAAAAGCCGCACGTACAACGGGACAACGTACAATGCCGTTTCCGTAACGTTACCAGAGCAACGATAACTTCGGCAACGAACTGAATAATTATTACTGTTATAAGTTTCAAAACGGGCTTTAAATTGCAATTTTTGTTCCATAATTCTCAGTGGCTGCTACTGAGAATTCCTCGATATTGTAATCAAGTTTTGGTTTGAAGTGTTATGGATCTTTACTATAATTAAAAAATATGCTACAAATTATTTACACTAATAACCAGTTAGTTGTTATTCATTCTTTAGCAATAGTTAAATTGATTTATGGGTAATTAATTAGAGATGGTTCTAAGCGGACGGTGTCGAAATAGTTTTTAAATAATTAATTTAAGTATTGTATCAGGTAAAAGGTAACACCAACACCATGGAGTGAATCATGCTGCAATAACCTAGCACAGTAATGTAACGTTTAAATAACGTCCTGTCTGTATAACGCCCTACTTACAATTTTGTACAACCGACAACGACAACTGAACGCCGCAACGCCGGCCGACGGACAACGGTTTTTTAGCGGCAACGAGTTGGCAATCGTTATTCAAATAACAGGTTTCCGCAACACGTTCTCGACAACTGAACGCCGCAACGCCGGCCGACGGACAACGGTTTTTTTAGCGGCAACGAGTTGGCAATCGTTATTCAAATAACAGGTTGCCGCAACACGTTATTGGATAGCTGCGTTATCGTTACAACCGTTGCCGGAAAACAACGATAATTCCCATCTCTAACTGACTGGCCTGGAGGGAGCGATCGGAGAGCAGGGAGAGCGAGGGGTGAAAGAGGGGAAGAGCGGACTGGTTGCGCTCTGGCGGGATCTCAGTCAAACTCGGGGCCAGCGCAGCAATGCCGAGGCACGCCCGGCCCGTAAGCTAGGTTTATCTATTCCGTAGGATGTATAATCAATGGCGTTACTCTGATTTAATACACAAGACAGTTGCTTTAGAACAAAATAACTATTTAAATATTTGTTTTTATAAGGCCAAAAAATATATAAAGTATAACAACAAATTGTATGTAATATATAAAAAATATAATATATACATTTTATGTATTTAATTATAAAATTATATTCTTATAAGAATAATAAAAAAATATTGTATTTAAATTATTATTTTGTTCTAAAACAACTTTCATTATGTATCACATAAGAGTAAATCTGAGTTTATTACGAGTAAGAAATGTTAATCGCGGAAACAAGACACATTTATTGGTTTAGAAAATATAGAGTATTCTGTAAATTTAAATATTTTGTACAAAAATAACCACCATTTTTAAATGGATAAAGATAAGTGGATTCTGTTTCCACCAAAATTTTTGTTTTTACGAGACCATTAAAATGACATATAATTGTCTTGGGTTCATAATAGAACATTTACAGATTCAAACTCATGACCTTCGTTTTTGAGCACCCTGTATATAGATTTTGATAAGAATATTTTAAATATATTTCCTATATTTTATTTATTACAGATAATTGTGTTAGAAGTCTTTATAATAAATCGTTCCCTCCTTATACATGCTGGATGTGTGACCCACCCTGGGTCTGACTCACCCTACATATATTTATATATTTAAATCATTAATAACTTGAATGTCGTTAGGTTTAGAGCAAAAGTGATAATTACCAAAATTGTGCATTTTGTAATTTCAAACAACTTTTATTTGTAACGTTTTGCTCTATCATCAATAATAAAAGAGTTTTAAGCAAAAAAGTGAAAATTGGCCGCCATTTTCCAAGATGGCGGCCGTAGCACAAGGTTTTTTTTCAAGGACTTTTAGTATGTTACTCTGGAGGTAAAATTCAACACATCCACTAAGTCTTATGCTTATAAGGGTTTTTAAGGTATTGAGTACATTTTGACTTAAAATGATTACACTATAACACGAATAATGATCACGAGAGTTACCAAGAATACATAGACTACTTTACTCTACTGTTGAAACAAAGACACTGGCTAAATTTCAACGACTCAAGTACCACTAAACTAGCTTTTAAATTCCGTGCTCTTAAGCGATACAAATATGGATATGTTTTCAAGATAATTTTACTGATGCTGAACAAATTAATTTCAATAACAAACTCAATCGAGATTTTGTATTAAAGATTGTATCTGTAAAATTTAAAGTAGATCCATGGAGGCTTTTTCGAGTTATCGAGTGCAAAGACACTCCAGTTCGAATCACTTTCATCATCAGTACACACGCACACTCACTCACATTGCACACATATTGAAGTCAGTTATGAGGACTCAACCACTTCGTGATCTCACCCAATTAAGAGTAAAGTAATTACGTAATTCCTCAGAGCACTCCAGTCTTCTCTTTAGAGGTGAAGATGGTAATGGACGTTTCAGAGGGTGACTGCGAATGGCTGACAAAAACACATCAAATCCTACTTAAAAACTGTAGCTGACAAACGACTTTCTGTACCAATTCCGATCCACAATTGCAAGTTAAAAAGCAGTTTGAAATTTAAACCAATAAATTTTATATGAATTAATTAAATATCAGCTATACACATTTTACGTGATTTTTTTTAATTTTGCTGTATCTACTGAAGAACGTTAGTAGATTGCATATAAATTTATTGTAAATTTTATTATTAATACACTACATATTAATACATTATGAGAACGTTGTTTATTGTTAATTTGTTAAAAAATAACAAATGATTGCGGGGCAATAACCATTAACATGCAGTGAATATACATACAAAAATTAAAACAAATCCATTCTATTAATAATGGAAGGTGGTGTTGTCTGTCAACATGGATGCCCCATTTTAACCAATGAAAAAACTCCTGAAGCTAAAAGCAGTAGCTAATTTATATGGGCTGCGTATATACGCATAGGGATTCCGATTAAAAGTACGTTATCATCTGTTTACTACTGATGTAACCTTTCCTTGTGTACAAACTTGCTCGAATCCGAGCAACAGGACAACTAGTTTTATTTATTCTCCATAAGGGCTGAGTAACTTTAGGGCTGAGTACGCAGGTTTGCTGCAAAAAGAAAGTGAAGAAATACGTTTTAGTGCTATTATCAGTATAACTCAACCAGGAGAAGCTACATACTAAGTTTTATTAATTTATGTTCATAATTAAGGGAGATATAAAACTTTACTTATTCTCCATAAGAATAACATTAGGGCTGAGTTTGCAGGTTTGCTGCTACGGGGATAGTCAACAAAAAATTAATTTTTTGTTCAAATATCAATATACCAGTACTAGATGAAGCCACGTACCAAGTTTCATCAATATACATTCATAAATAATCGAGATATCAACTTTTATTTATTCTCCATATGGATAACATTGGACAAAGTACTGTGATTAGCACTTTGAATATCTCTGCAACTGTTGGACTAAGAATCACAATTTAAACACCAAAATGATTTTTTTGTGGAGCTGAACTGATTGGTAAAAGAAAATGTGAAGTTTACATTAAAATAAACTGAGGAAAAGACTAAAACCTTTTTCCCATAAGATTAACATGGGAGATTTTATGAGTAGGTTTTTGTATTTTTTCTGCAACCACATAACCTAGGTTAATAATTCAAAATCCCATATTATTTGTTTTTTTTTAGCTCTATAACATGGTCAAAACCAAAATTAAGTTTTTTTAAAATTTTTGAGTGAAAAAAAAACTGATTTTTGGAATATTTAAAACCCCCATAAACCCCTTTTTTCATGGTCCATTTTAGCAAATTTCCCCTATAGGGAAGAAGCTATTACCGTAGTCGGCATGGTAAGACCTAGGTCCGGGACCATGATAACTTTTCGTTTTGAGGTCCCCAGACCCCAAAAACACCATTCGTTTGAAACTGTATGTATACAAGGTGACTCATGGGAACCGGACGTTTTTTTAAATAAGAAGTACACAGTAGTTATAATGAATAAAATGGTTTTAATACTGTACATAGTGAGGTAATCATTTGCCATTTGTTACCAAACAGTCATTTTTTGAAAATGACGTCACGCATATGGTTGCCATGTACTTCTCTACAAATGTTCATTCTGGTCAGAAAATCAGCTGAAACTCTGGTCAGGAGGTCTTGTCCAATGCCATTGATCTCTTCTGTGATTGCCAACTTCAATTCTTCTAGAGTGCGTGGTTTGTGAGCATAGACA
Organism: Allygus modestus; assembly: GCA_963675035.1. Lineage (NCBI taxonomy): Eukaryota > Metazoa > Arthropoda > Insecta > Hemiptera > Cicadellidae > Allygus > Allygus modestus. The sequence goes on from OY776111.1 coordinate 288,579,551, forward strand.
CGCTCCTTTAGAAACCCCCAAAGGAAGTAATCACAGCTGGACAAGTCAGGTGACCTTGCCGGCCACGGTATGTCACCAAAGCGAGAAATCACCTTATTAGGAAACATTTGCCTCAAGACTCTCATTGATTGGTCTGCGGTGTGGGCTGTAGCACCGTCCTGTTGAAAATAAACCCTTTCCCGGTTTATTCTACGTCTGCGAAGTTCTGGACGGAGAAATGTGTTTAACATGGGAACATAGCGTTGGGAGTTCACTGTCCCTGTTACACTATTTTCCTCGAAAAAGTACGGCCCAATAACACCCGAATGACATACCGCACACCAAACCGTAACCTTGGGAGAGTGGAGAGGTTTTTCGTGAATATTGCGGGGATTCTGACTGGCCCAGTAACGAAAGTTTTGTTTGTTTACCGAGCCATTGAGGTGGAAGTGGGCTTCGTCACTCATTAACAATATCACGTTCGGCTCGTGGTTAAACAATCTTTGCATTCGCGATGCAAAGTTCATTCGTTTATTATAGTCAGTCACTTTAAAATCCTGGACTACCTGTATTTTATAAGGATGAAACTTAAGATCTTTCTTAAGAACTCTCCTTACTGATTCGCGGGTCATGTTCAACTCTTGAGCATGTTTTCGTGCAGACCTGCTTGAACTCCTTATCAATGCTGCTCTCACTCTGGCGATGTGTTCGGGTGTTCTTGCAGTTCTAACAGGGCCTGGTGGTTTCTTTCTTGTTATATTCCCTGTTGTTCGGAACCCTGAAACCCATCTTAACAGCGTATTTCGGCTTGGAACAGTTCCATGGCGTTCAATATTAAAATGTCGTCGAAATTCCCGCTGGGTTTTGACGACGGATTCACCATTTTTGACAAAAGACTCGTATGCGAAAACGCGATGGCCTAAGGCCCACTGATCCATTGCAACAAAAATGGCAAGCCTTACTGAATGTAATGACATAACCTCAATCTTCCTACCACGTGCAACAACAATGCAACAGCTGTTTAAAAAACGTCCGGTTCCCGTGAGTCACCTTGTATATACATGTGTCTGTGAGCACGATAACTCTCATAAAAATGATCCGATTTTGAAGAAATTTGGTATAAGCGTGTAAAGCAACATTTATGACTTTAAGTTCGATAACCATCCAGATCGCTCTCTCTAAATGGGTATTTTTGGGGGATTTTGTACCAAAAAAATGGGTTTTTTGAGTTTTTTACATACAATTTTGGAAATAGTCAAATTTTAGTTTTACCATTGGATTTAGCTTTAAAAAACACACAATTTGGTATTTTCATCATTCCTCTACGTCAATTGGTTCCCGAAATATTGAAAGTGCTAAACACAGTACGTTGTCTAATGTTATTCTTAAAAGAACAATTTTATATCTCGCCTATTTATGAACGTATACTGACGAAACTTGGTATACGGCTTCATCTGGTTGTGGTCTGTTGATATTCGCTCAAAATAAAAATTTTTTGCCAAAGGCTCCCGTAGCAGCAAACCTGTATACTCAGCCCCATGTTATTCTTATGGATAAAGACTAAATGCTATGTTTCCCTTAATTATAAACATAAATGAATAAAAACTGGTATATGACCTCACCTAGTTGATATTAATATAAAAACCCATCTTTTTTGTACCTTGATGCAGCAAACCTGCGTACTCAGCTCCAATGTTATTCTTATGGAGAATAATTAAAATTGTATATATTGCTTATTTGGGAATATATTTTTATGAAACTTGGTAAGTGGCTTTATGAAGTATTAAGACAATTATATCTCCATTGGAAATTCGCCGAGTATGCAGGTTTGCTGCGACGGGGGTATTTTATTCAAGTATATATACTATCAAAAATAAGTTATCATGGTCATGGTCTTGCCATGAGACCTACGGTAATAGCTTCTTCCCTGTAGTGGAAATTCGCTAAAAGCCGCTCTTTCACTGCTACTCTTTCTGGGTAGTCTTTGTTTTTAACTTGGAGCATGAAACGCCTTATGTGAGTGATAGGTACTTTCAAATATATCTATAGTAGTTCGTCGTTATAATGCGGTACATTCCTAGCCAAATGAGCTTTAGAGAACGTACTTCAGCGAACGATAGTTGTTACGGCATCCTCGTACTTCCCGTGCAAGGTCCTGCGGGCCGCAAGCTCTGTATTTCTGTGAACTCGCCACTCACGATCCTAGATCCTCTAACTCATACCATTTATAACTGTCGTGAAGGGCTTTGTGAAGTGGACTTGGTTTGGAAAGTACGAGGAACCAGATAATCACTTTGGTTCGTTGAAATGCGCTACCCCTGAGTTCAAAAGAACGGACTTTTATGAATGTATGAATGTTGGTTTGGATTACTTGACGCAAGCAAATGCAATATTCTGATATTTTTAAATGTTTCTGGAATTATTCATACAAATTTAGACGATTTTTAAAATGATTTACTCTACATAATTATACGACACTAATCACCATCTACATTTAATGAATTGTCCTTTTTAATATTTTAATTAGTGTGAGAACCAGCAAAGAACGATTGAAAATTTGAAACCAGTTCTGTCTAGTTATACCTAGACTATTCTTTATTTTTGTTCACACACCACACATAACATGAATATTTTAATATGCAATAATTTGGGACTTTGTTACAATACCACCTTTAAATTTTGCACGGCGGGTTTCCCATTAGATAACATGTATTACGAAATTATCTAATGAAATATAGATTATTAAAGCCCAATTTTGAAGCCAATAAATCTATTTTTCATTACTAGGCCTTTATCTTAATACATAAAATCCAAATACCACTGACTCACTCACTCATCACGAAATCTCAAAAACCACAGAACGAATTGCAGTGAAATTTGTAACATACCATCCACTTGGGTCTTAGGCGCTCACTAAGAAAGGGTATTAACAAATTCCCATAGGGCTTCGCCCCACGGGGAGTCAAAGTTCCAATCCTTTGTTATTCTTATGGACATTCACTTTAAGTTTGTGCTGACGAAAATACGAACAGCTGATCTTGATTCGTAGTAGTTCCATGGGATAAGCACAGAATGCAGCACACACAACTGTCATAGTTTTTATAAATTATTATTTGCGGGGCTAAGCATGCGGGAACAGCTAGTCTTCTTAATATATAAAATCCAAATACCACTAACTGATTTACTGATTCACTCACTCACTCAACACGAAATCTCAAAAACCACAGAATGGATTGCAATGAAATTTTGAGCATACCTTCCTCTTGGGTCTTCGGTGCTCACTAAGAAAGGGTTTTAAGAAATTTCCATAGGGCTCCGCCCCACGGGGAGTCAAAGTTCCAATCCTGTATTATTCTTAGGGACATTCACTTTAAGTTTGATCTGGTCAAAATACAAACAGCTGATCTTGATTCGTAGTAGTTCCACGGGATAACCACAGAATGCAGCACACACAACTGTCATAGTTTTTAGCAAATTTCCCATATAGGGAAGAAGCTATTACCGTAGGTCTCATGGAAAGACTTAAGCCCGAGATCATGATAAATTTTCGTTTTGAGGTCCCCAGATGTCAAAAACACCATTCGTTCAAATTTGTATATATGTGTATATATATTATATATGTGTGTGTGTGTGTGTGTGTGTGTGTGTGTGTGTGTGTGTGTGTGTGTGTGTGTGTGTGTGTGTGTGTGTGTGTGTGTTTGTGTGTGTGTGTGTGTGTGTGTCCATAAGCACGATAACTCTCGTAAAAAAGTCCGATCTTAATGAAATTTGGCACAAATGTGTAAAGTACCATTTATTTGAACGAGTTCGAAAACCAGACGAAACGCACCATCCAAAGGGGGGTTTTTGGGGGTTCTGAACCCAAAAATGGGTTTTTGGGGTTTTCAGATTTAAATATTTAATTTAATTTTAATATTTAAATAAAATTTTAATTTTCACCATTGTATTTAGCTTAAAAAAAATCGTACTTTGACCATTGCTCTACGTCAATTGGTTACTGAGATATTGAAAGTGCTTAACACAGTACGTTGTCTAATGTTATTCTTATGGAGAAAAGGAAAAATTTTATATCACGCTTATTTATGAACATAAACTGATGAAACTTGGTATATGGCTTCATATGGTTGTGGTTTATTGTTGTTTGCACACAAAAATGTTCGCCTATGGTTCCCGTAGCAGCAAACCTAGGTACTCAGTCCCCATGTTATTCTTATGGAAAATAATTAAAATGTTATATATCGCTTATTTATGAATGTGTATGGATGAAACTTGGTATGTGACTTCACTTAGATGAGTTCTATTGATATTTGCATAAAAATTCATCATTTTGTGTTCCTTGTTGCAGCAAACCTGCGTACTCATCCCCAATGTTATTCTTATGGAGAATAATTAATATTTTAATTATCACTTGTTTTTGAATATATATCTTATGAATCCTGTTAAGTGGCTTAATGTGTTATGTTATATATTTATTGGAAATTCGCTGAGTATGCAGGTTTGCTGCGACGGGGGTATTATAAATTACTAGCTGTTACCCGGCAGACGTCATGGCTTTGACTATTACCAACTAAAACCAATATCACCAAGATCACCTGTTTTAGTAAACATTTCATTAGCTTTTATGTAGACAACAATATCTTTCCATAAGATTGTTATGGTGACCCTTTTGGGCCTCTTGGGAGGAACCCAATTGAGTTAGGACGAAATGGGTGGCTTAAAAACCTTGAAATTTTACATATATATACCAAGTTTCATGGCAATGGTCCAACGGTGTCCGAGTCCATAAACTTCAAATATATACAAACAAACCCCAACATTTTTTTTTAGCGAATTTCTATAGAGAAGAACCTATTACCGTAGGTGGCATGGTAAGACCTAGGCCAGGGACCATGATAAATTTTCTTTTGTGACCCCCAGATGCCAAAAACACCATTCGTTCAAATTCATATATATATATTAATTATATTCATATAATACCCCCGTCGCAGCAAACCTGCGTACTCAGCGAATTTCCAATGCATATATATGTGACTCACTACTACATAGAGCTATTTACCAAGTTTCACAAAAATACATCCATAAATAAGTGATATATAGCATTTTATTTATTCTCCATAAGAATAACATTAGGGTTGAGGACGCAGGTTTGCTACAACGAGGAAGATAAGTAATGTGTTTTTTTGTTGCAATTATCAATACAACTGAACCAGGTGAAGCTACATACCAAGTTCTCTTAATGTAGGTTCATAATTAAGGGAGATATACAACTTTACTTATTCTCCATATGAATAACATGGGGGCCGAGTATGCTGGTTTGCTGCTACGGGGACTATCAACAAAAAACTTGTTTTTTGTGCTAATATCAATATACCACAACTAGTTGAAGCCATATACCAAGTTTCATCAATATACATTCATAAATAATCGAGATATAGAATTTTATTTATTCTCCAAAAGGATTTCATTGGACAGCGTACTTTGTTTAGCACTTTGAATATCTCTGCAACGGTTGGACGTAGAAGAACGATTAAAACACCAAAATGTTTGTTTCGTTCAGCTAAACACATTAATAAACAGAAATGTGAAGTTTTTAGTAATGCTATCTGAGAAAAATCTAAAAACCTTTTTCCCATAAGATTAACATGGGACACGTTTTTTTGGATTTTCTCCGCAACCACTTAACCTAGGTTAATGATTCAAAATATTAAATTATTTGTTTTTTAAGATCTATAAAATGGCTATAACCAAAATTAAGTGTTTTTAACATTTTGGGGTCAAATTTGCAAAAAACCGATTTTTGGAAAATTGTAAACCCCCATAAAACCCCCTTTCCATAGTGAGATCGATCTCGTTTTCGAACTTAAAGTCATAAATGCTACTCTCCACATTTGTGCCAAATGTCATCAAAATCGGGTGTTTCTTTCAAAAGTTATCGCGGTAACGGACACACACACACACACATATATATATATACCATCATAATATATATATAAATTTGAACGAATAGTGTTTTTGGCATCTGGGGACCACAAAACGAAAAGTTATCGTGGTCTCGGGCTTAAGTCTTACCATGCCACCTACGGTAATAGCTTCTTCCCTATAGGGGAAATTCGCTAACTTTAATGGGGTGTGTCCGTAGGCACGATAACTTTCGTAAAAATGCTTCGATCTTGATGGAATTTGGTATAAACGTGAAAGGCAGGCCCTTTCGTCCATATTCATGAGTTCGAAAACCAGTCAGGTCGCACTATTTTAAGGCGGGTTTTGTACCCCAAAAATGGGGTTTTTGAACTTTTCATATATCATTCCTTTAAATTTGAGTTTGCACCATTGAACTTAGCTTAAAATAAAAAAATTTGGTATTTTGATCATCACTCTACGTCAATTGGTTACCGAGATATTGAAAGTGCTAAACACAGTACGTTGTCCAATGATAATCTTATGGATAATAAGTCAAATTTTACATCTCGCTTATTAATGAACATATACTAATCAAAATTGATATGTGGCTTTATATGGTTGGAGTTTACTGATATTTGCATACAAAACCCATTTTTTGTGGTCCCCATGGCAGCAAACCTGAGCACTCAGCAGCTATAATGTTGTTCTTATGGAGAATAAGAAACATGCGATATCTTGCTTGTTTATGAACATAAATTGGTAAAACTTGGTAAGTTGCTTTATCTGGTGGCGATCCATTGGTTTTAATATAAAAACGAGATTTTTGAGGTCCTTGATGCAGCAAACCTGCATACTCAGTTCTAATGTTTTTCTTGGAGAATAAATCAAATGTCATGTCTCGCTTAAATTTATGAACATGCTTTGATGAAAGTTGGTAAGTGGCTTCATGTGAAGCACCATTTGAAATTCGCTGAGTATGCAGGTTTGCTGCAACGGGGGTATTATAAATATAGATTATTTGCGGGGCGAAGCCTGTGGGAACAGCTAGTAAACAATATTGCTTTAGTTTTAAGCTCATAATTTTTGACGGGCTAGTAACAGCTAGTTTAGGATATGGTTTATATTACCATCATAATAGTCATGTATTTAATTAAACCTTTGATTTTACAAATAACCGTTGAATCAGTTCATCTGAAATTCAAAGTTTGGCGACTACCTCGTCCAACAAAGCTGACCAGTTGAGGATAAGTTCTTAGTAAAAAATGTTAATACATATTTGGTGAACAAATACAAACCTGTAAATTAAAATAGGACTCGTGTACCACTCCAGACCTGTAGTATTTTTTTAAAGCTGAAATGGTAAGCAGGATCAGTTCTTCGTGTGAAATGTGTATCAAGGCAGTCTGGTTTCAATATCAAGTTATAGAGCTTGATTCAATATGTTTAAGAGCTGACCTTTCGCTGCCTCATGGGAAATTGGCGGTATGATACTGTTTACATTTGATCCGATTTCGCTAAATTTGAAACACAAATGTAAAATAAAATAACTGTTATATATCATAAAATAACAGTATTTTTTAGAATAAGTATGACACAACTTAGAGTGTTAACTTACAAATGTTTCAAAAGAATCATTTGTAAACTTTGCGTAATTTTGCTCCAGCTATTTTGCTTCAGTGCATTTCTTGTGAACTACCTAGGGAAGCAATTCATATTATAAAACGAGTACCTAGATAGAGCACCTTACGATGCTCCAAGAAACATCTTTTCAACATGATAATGGCATTGCAGCTTTGAAAGCCATTGGGGCGAAGCCATGAGGTACGACGAAAAAAGCATCCAAAATCTTTTGATTCCCTAAAACGTGGCACGGCCCTGGAGCAGTTTAAGGAACCGTTTTCAAAATGACCTGAACACACACAAGCACTTTATTCGTATATATTCCAAGCATCCAGATGAACTTATAAAACTCAACTGCCATTATAAATTTGCAGGCCTACTTGGAGCAGAAAAAAACCTGCTTTTCAAGTGCAACATATTTTTCAAATCCAAAAAAGGCGACTTCAGAAAGAATGTTTTTTTTTGTTGATATCGATTGTTCTTTGTTAAATTATGGTTTAAAGGGCGCCAAATGCAATTAATGGTTTTGATTATTGTCCTGCAATGTTCTTGAATTTTTTTATTTTAATTTTTAAGTGATAGGAAGGAAAATGCATTTCGAACACAAGTGGCCAGGCTGTGTGGCACTTCCTAAGTAGCATACCCACTAACACTCCTGTTACACTCCCACTGCTTTCAACCTTGGATGTTTATTACAAGGGCCGACCAAAAAAAATGTTCTTAAAAATACAAAAGTCTGGAATTTAAAGCTTTCACAATAACTATATGACAATAATATGTTACCAAATAATAGTCAATTACTTGTTCATCAACGAATTCAAAACCCACTTTACTAAAAAATGCAGTAACGATATTGTGCTATTGAGCAAACTTCTAATTCCTAGTCACAACCGACAACAAACCGAGGACAGTGTTATTGAAATGACGACTAAACATTGTGCGAGATATGGTCCTTACTCAAGCGGAAGGTGAAAGTAAAGTACCACGCGACGACGGCGGTATCGATTGTGGTCCGACCTCGTCCTTGTTTCAGCCCTACAGTCGTCGCCACACGTGTGTGCTCGGGTCCGCAGTGTGTTTCACACCTGGCGCAGCTGCACAGGTAGGTGAGGACAACTGCACAACACGGTCTCAGTCGCGAGTCGCGGGCTGCGTCCTACACTGCTACAGTCCATAGTGTGCCGCCGTGCTGGCTGGAGGTGCCGCGATCTGCTGTGATATGATATGGCTATCTACAGACAGACGCTGTGTTAGTTGAGTTTACTTGTGTGCGTTGTTAACACAGTTGTGTAGAGCAGTTGTGAATATTTTCATGGGACAGAAGGTGAGTTGTGTAGGCTATAGGGTATTAGTTTTTGATAACCCCTAAAACAAATTTATTAAGTTATTGTGTTATTTTTAGAGCTGCGCTTTGAGTGTTAGTTACTGATAAGGGATATCAGGCGTGCTGATTGGTACTGTTACTGTAACACTATCAAAGAATAATTTTATGACGATTTAGTTGATAAATTGTTACACTTTGCAAATTAAAATCATAACCATTCGTGTTGGTAAATTAATTTAAAAAGAAGACTTTTTTGTAATAAAACTCGGAAGTTAACCGGGTACAGTTTAAAAAATGCAAATTGTAAGACGTTGTTTTATGAATCCTTTTTTACCCAAAATTCAGCAAAATGCGTTGATTTAGGATAAATAAACTTGTGCTTTAACCTAGTGTTGTACATACTCTTATTGATTTTTGAACTGTAAAGGATAATATATTGTAATCACTGCCTTTTTCACTGATAGGATCAATCACAAATGAGTTTCAAAGAAATTAAATAAAGTTTTAACCCCAGTTTATTTTGCATGGAAAGCACCGAGGAAAATCTAGTGTCAAGAAAACCGTAATAGAAATACTGATATTGCACCAGCGTTAAATACCGATATAATTTCTATAACTTCAACGGTACAATTCCGCATCGACAGTTTGTTTACATTTTACACTAGGAGATGACCCCGTGATCGTCCAGGGAACTCTCTTTAAATTAAACTTGCTCTTCGCTAGCATTGTTTTTCAAGGAGGTCGTCGTGGAGAGCAAAATACGAGCATAAGTGACTTGGGGTTCGCCGCAGGTTATCGCGGTTAATGCAAATATTGATTTTATTTAATTCATTGTTTTTAAGTATAATGACTTCATTTCTAAATTTTCCCCAGAAGTTTAATAATTCCTGACATTTTAAGTTTCTTCCTGTTGCTATAAAATACAACTTTCACTTTGATTATTGGTACCGTCTTAGTAATAAACGGCTAATTATACACTAACAATAAGTTATAAGGTGTTTTGTTATGTTCTATATTTAAAACGCTAATTTTGGAATACCATCATTAACGATTTGCCAAATTCCCACAATTTTGGCTTAACAATTTCGCTTATAAAATTATATATAATGATATGTAGGCCTAATCGAATGTGAAATCCGCCGTGTTAAAATTGAATTGTGACAAAAACTTACATGTGTCAACATTTAGAAAATATTTATAATTTAGGGGTTCGCCCCTTTGATCTTAAGTTTAAATTTTTATCTGTTACAGACGATGTTTTTTTAGGCAGTTTTTTTTAATCATGTAATCCGGTGTAACTGGGATTGTCTGGCCTGTTACGAATTGTTTCCACAAGTTCGCTCCTCTCTCCTCCTTCCTCTTCACGGCGCGGCGCCGGCGCACAGTGGGGCGAAACCTAACAAAATCGCCCTAAATTATCCAGCATTGTAATATTGTCATATAAGGATTTAATGGGCTAATATTATTTCAGTTGGTTAATTATAGGTAAAAAAATCTAAATTGGACTAAATAAAGATTTTATGTACACTAATAGCCACTAAATATTTAAAAATATGCCTAATCAGTTTAGTTACTGGCTAAAATATATAGAATGATGAAATGTCTTACCAACCCGGTGAAAAAAATAAATAAAAAAAAACTACTGTGTACACACGTCATAATTCTTTCCGGTCTTCAGGCTATAAATATTGTTAAAATACAAAATGTTATAATGCTATGCAGTTAAAATATATGGAATGATGAAATGTCTTACCAGCTCGGTGAAAAAATCAAAAAACTACTGTGTACCACGTCATAATTCTTTCCGGTTTTCAGGCTAGAAATATTGTTAAAATACAAAATGTTATAATGCTATGCCGTTGCTGGAAATGTTCACATAAATGTTAGCTATGTATTGATATTATTGATCCCCTTTAACTTATAACTATGTATAGCATTATGTAAACAGCATTTATTTTTCATACCAAAATAAACTCTTTTTTGCTGATTTGAAAGGGAAAGTTTGCATATTTAAAATCATAGCCAAAAAGCTGTATTTCAAGATACGTCAATGCAAGAATAGCTTAAATACGTTGCAAATCCATTTATTCACTAACAAATATTAGAAATTACGAAACTGAGGTATAAAGTAAACATTTCATGTTAATTTTATTTATATATGAACCCTTAAAAATTTATTATTATGTTTTTTAAATTTAAAGATGTCTTAAATTTACACTACCCTTAACCGTCATAAATTGTTTTTCACATTTGGACAGTTTGAATGAAAGTGATATTTAAGTAAAAAGGAAATATAATATACAATTAAATAAATAATTATATTTACTAATGAGGTTTTAAACTATCTTTCAAAAAGTAAAGAAATAAATAATATTACTCAGAGTTATATTCACTATTTTATCTCCAATTTTGAAAACTAACCTTTTTATAGTGAGTATAATGTTATTGAGATTCAAAACAAAGCAATTAAACAGTAATGACATCAATCCTTGTTTTATAGAGTCGCATTGCTGTGTTAACAGTGAACTATAGTATGTTCTATACTTTTTTCATAGTATACAAAATCATCATTGTTAACATTTAAAGTACAGTTTAATCATAAAAGTTTATTTTCGTCTAATTAAAATGAAAATGCGAAAAATAATATTCTAATCCAAATAGTATATATACATATACATACAAAAACTGTATTAATAATTTAGAAATATTTAAATCTTCCTAAAAAACAAAGAAGGTTGTGGGTAAAAAAAATTGTTTTGATATGTGAAATATAATTTCTTTAACTTGGTGTTATTTACTTTACTTTGTGACACAATTCACAAATAAATTACACATTCCATAACAATTTGTTTTTACTTTAGATGGGGTAAAAACGGGCAAAACTTTAAAACATTCTCAAAAAGTGCGTTAAATTTTGGTTTCAATGATATAACAATCTTTGCCTGACCTTGCCCGACTGTTGAAACTCTGCAAGTATAAAAAAATGCCCATTTTTAAATTTTACGCATTAGTACCTTTTTTAAGTCTGAGCAGAATGCTAGCTGAGTCATAGAATTAAATCCTAATATACAAAAATGTAGTAAAATACATAAAGTACAATGATCCGGATCCATTTTTAACACTACCTTAGCATGTTACAGAGGCAAACTCTAAATATTTACTCATAAATAACTTTGCAGCAGATAGGCAACCACTCGTCATAATAAATTTGCTCACAATCATAGTTTCTGTAGGTCATAACATCTACCAGCGCATTTTGTTCTATGGCTATTGTAGTAGGCAGCATATAAAAGGCTTTATGTTATCTGCAAATTCCTTTTTTCATTTGTTGTACATGAATTACCATTCTTTCCCCACTGTGCGGCGCTGCGGCACATCCGCTTCACTTTAACCTTACTCTTCAAAACATCAAACCAATGATCAAACTTTATAGCCTTACTCTTAACGGCTGCAAATCCGCTACAATTTATACTCTCTTGACGACTCAGCAACACCTTTCTCTTCAAATCGGCAAACGCGCTACACTTTATAGCTTTCTTCTTAACGGCGACAAACTTTATCATTCTTCTTCAATGTGGCGAACCCACTACACTTTTGCCTTCCTCTTCAAAACGACAAAACCGCTACACTTTATCATCCATCTTCACTGTGGCGGACCCACTACACTTGTGCCTTCCTCTTCAAAACGACAAACCCGCTACACTTTGTCATTTCTCTTCACTGTGGCGAACAAGCTACACTTTTGCCTTCCTTTTCCAAACGACAAACACGCTACAAATTATCATCCATCTTCACTGCGGCGAATACACTACAATTTGGCATTCCTCTTCAAAACGACAAACCCGCTACACTTTATCATCCATCTTCACTGTGGCGGACCCACTACACTTTTGCCTTCCTCTTCAAAACGACAAACCCGCTACACTTTATCATTCCTCTTCACTGTGGCAAACCCACTACAATTTTGCCTTCCTCTTCAAAACGACAAACCCGCTACACTTCGTCATTCCTCATCACGGTGGTGGACCCACTACACTTTTGCTTTCCTCTTCAAAACGACAAAACCGCTACACTTTATCATCCATCTTCACTGTGGTGGACCCACTACACTTTTGCCTTCCTCTTCAAAACAACAAACCCGCTACACTTTATCATTCCTCATGACGTTGGCGGACCCACTACACTTTTGCTTTCCTCTCCAAATCGACAAAACCACTACACTTTATCATCCATCTTCACTGTGGCGGACCCACTACACTTTTGCCTTCCTCTTCAAAACGACAAACCCGCTCCACTTTATCATCCATCTTCACTATGGCGGACACACTACACTTTTGCTTTCCTCTTCAAAACGACAAAACCGCTACACTTTATCATCCATATTCACTGTGGCGGACCCACTACACTTTTGCCTTCCTCTTCAAAACGACAATCCCGCTACACTTTATCATCCATATTCACTGTGGTGGACCCACTACACTTTTGCCTTCATCTTCAAAACGACAAAAACCCTACACTTTATCATCCATCTTCACTGTGGCGGACCCACTACACTTTTGCCTTCCTCTTCAAAACGACAAACCCGCTACACTTTATCATCCATCTTCACTGTGGTGGACCCACTACACTTTTGCCTTCCTCTTCAAAACGACAAAACCGCTACACTTTATCATCCATCTTCACTGTGGCGGACCCACTACACTTTTGCCTTCCTCTTCAAAACGACAAACCCGCTACACTTTATCATTCCTCTTCACTGTGGCAAACCCACTACACTTTTGCCTTCCTCTTCAAAACTACAAACCCGCTACACTTTATCATTCCTCTTCACTGTGGCAAACCCACTACACTTTTGCCTTCCTCTTCAAAACAACAAACCCGCTACACATTGTCACTCCTCATCACGGTGGCGGACCCACTACACTTTTGCTTTCCTCTTCAAAACGACAAAGCCGCTACACTTTATCATCCATCTTCACTGTGGCGGACCCACTACACTTTTGCCTTCCTCTTCAAAACGACAAACCCGCTACACTTTATCACTCCTCATCACGGTGGCGGACCCACTACACTTTTGCTTTCCTCTTCAAAACGACAACACCGCTACATTTTATCATCCATCTTCACTGTGGCGGACCCACTACACTTTTGCCTTCCTCTTCAAAACGACAAACCCGCTACACTTTATCATCCATCTTCACTGTGGCGGACCCACTACACTTCTGCCTTCCTCTTCAAAACGACAAAACCGCTACACTTTATCATCCATCTTCACTGTGGCGGACCCACTACACTTTTGCCTTCCTCTTCAAAACGACAAACCCGCTACACTTTATCATTCCTCATCATGGTGGCGGACCCACTACACTTTTGCTTTCCTCTTCAAAACGACAAAACCGCTACACTTTATCATCCATCTTCACTGTGGCAAACCCACTACAATTTGGCCTTCCTCTTCAAAACGACAAACCCGCTACACTTTATCATCCATCTTCACTGTGGCAAACCCACTACAATTTGGCCTTCCTCTTCAAAACGACAAACCCGCTACACTTTATCATCCATCTTCACTGTGGTGGACCCACTACACTTTTGCCTTCCTCTTCAAAACGACAAAACCGCTACACTTTATCATCCATCTTCACTGTGGCGGACCCACTACACTTTTGCCTTCCTCTTCAAAACGACAAACCCGCTACACTTTATCATTCCTCATCATGGTGGCGGACCCACTACACTTTTGCTTTCCTCTTCAAAACGACAAAACCGCTACACTTTATCATCCATCTTCACTGTGGCGGACCCACTACACTTTTGCCTTCCTCTTCAAAACGATAAAACCCACTACACTTTATCATTCCTCTTCACTGTGGCAAACCCACTACAATTTGGCCTTCCTCATCAAAACGAAAACCCTGCTACACTTTATCATTCCTCTTCTCCTTGGCGAACCCGATACAGTTTTGTGTTCCTCTACAAAACGACAAAACCGCTACACTTTATCATCCATCTTCACTGTAGCGAACCCGCTACAATTTTCCTTCTTCTTCAAAACGACAAACCCGCTACACTTTATCATCCATCTTCACTGTGGTGGACCCACTACACTTTTGCTTTCCTCTTCAAAACGACAAAACCGCTACACTTTATCATTCATCTTCACTGTGGTGGACCCACTACACTTTTGCCTTCCTCTTCAAAACGACAAAACCGCTACACTTTATCATCCATCTTCACTGTGGCGGACCCACTACACTTTTGCCTTCCTCTTCAAAACGACAAACCCGCTACACTTTATCATTCCTCATCATGGTGGCGCACCCACTACACTTTTGCTTTCCTCTTCAAAACGACAAAACCGCTACACTTTATCATCCATCTTCACTGTGGCGGACCCACTACACTTTTGCCTTCATCTTCAAAACGACAAACCCACTACACTTTATCATTCCTCTTCACTGTGGCAAACCCACTACAAGTTGGCCTTCCTCTTCAAAACGAAAACCCTGCTACACTTTATCATTCCTCTTCTCTGTGGCGAACCCGATACAGTTTTGTGTTCCTCTACAAAACGACAAAACCGCTACACTTTATCATCCATCTTCACTGTGGCAAACCCACTACAATTTGGCCTTCCTCTTCAAAACGACAAACCCGCTACACTTTATCATCCATCTTCACTGTGGTGGACCCACTACACTTTTGCCTTCCTCTTCAAAACGACAAACCCACTACACTTTATCATTCCTCTTCACTGTGGCAAACCCACTACAATTTGGCCTTCCTCTTCAAAACGAAAACCCTGCTACACTTTATCATTCCTCTTCTCTGTGGCGAACCCGATACAGTTTTGTGTTCCTCTACAAAACGACAAAACCGCTACATTTTATCATCCATCTTCACTGTGGCAAACCCACTACAATTTGGCCTTCCTCTTCAAAACGACAAAACCGCTACACTTTATCATCCATCTTCACTGTGGCAAACCCACTACAATTTGGTCTTCCTCTTCAAAACGACAAACCCGCTACACTTTATCATCCATCTTCACTGTGGCAAACCCACTACAATTTGGCCTTCCTCTTCAAAACGACAAACCCGCTACACTTTATCATCCATCTTCACTGTGGTGGACCCACTACACTTTTGCCTTCCTCTTCAAAACGACAAAACCGCTACACTTTATCATCCATCTTCACTGTGGCGGACCCACTACACTTTTGCCTTCCTCTTCAAAACGACAAACCCGCTACACTTTATCATTCCTCATCATGGTGGCGGACCCACTACACTTTTGCTTTCCTCTTCAAAACGACAAAACCGCTACACTTTATCATCCATCTTCACTGTGGCGGACCCACTACACTTTTGCCTTCCTCTTCAAAACGACAAACCCACTACACTTTATCATTCCTCTTCACTGTGGCAAACCCACTACAATTTGGCCTTCCTCTTCAAAACGAAAACCCTGCTACACTTTATCATTCCTCTTCTCCTTGGCGAACCCGATACAGTTTTGTGTTCCTCTACAAAACGACAAAACCGCTACACTTTATCATCCATCTTCACTGTAGCGAACCCGCTACAATTTTCGTTCTTCTTCAAAACGACAAACCCGCTACACTTTATCATCCATCTTCACTGTGGTGGACCCACTACACTTTTGCCTTCCTCTTCAAAACGACAAAACCGCTACACTTTATCATCCATCTTCACTGTGGCGGACCCACTACACTTTTGCCTTCCTCTTCAAAACGACAAACCCACTACACTTTATCATTCCTCTTCACTGTGGCAAACTCACTACAATTTGGCCTTCCTCTTCAAAACGACAAAACCGCTACACTTTATCATCCATCTTCACTGTGGCAAACCCACTACAATTTGGCCTTCCTCTTCAAAACGACAAACCCGCTACACTTTATCATCCATCTTCACTGTGGCAAACCCACTACAATTTGGCCTTCCTCTTCAAAACGACAAACCCGCTACACTTTATCATCCATCTTCACTGTGGTGGACCCACTACACTTTTGCCTTCCTCTTCAAAACGACAAAACCGCTACACTTTATCATCCATCTTCACTGTGGCGGACCCACTACACTTTTGCCTTCCTCTTCAAAACGACAAACCCGCTACACTTTATCATTCCTCATCATGGTGGCGGACCCACTACACTTTTGCTTTCCTCTTCAAAACGACAAAACCGCTACACTTTATCATCCATCTTCACTGTGGCGGACCCACTACACTTTTGCCTTCATCTTCAAAACGACAAACCCACTACACTTTATCATTCCTCTTCACTGTGGCAAACCCACTACAAGTTGGCCTTCCTCTTCAAAACGAAAACCCTGCTACACTTTATCATTCCTCTTCTCTGTGGCGAACCCGATACAGTTTTGTGTTCCTCTACAAAACGACAAAACCGCTACACTTTATCATCCATCTTCACTGTGGCAAACCCACTACAATTTGGCCTTCCTCTTCAAAACGACAAACCCGCTACACTTTATCATCCATCTTCACTGTGGTGGACCCACTACACTTTTGCCTTCCTCTTCAAAACGACAAACCCACTACACTTTATCATTCCTCTTCACTGTGGCAAACCCACTACAATTTGGCCTTCCTCTTCAAAACGAAAACCCTGCTACACTTTATCATTCCTCTTCTCTGTGGCGAACCCGATACAGTTTTGTGTTCCTCTACAAAACGACAAAACCGCTACATTTTATCATCCATCTTCACTGTGGCAAACCCACTACAATTTGGCCTTCCTCTTCAAAACGACAAAACCGCTACACTTTATCATCCATCTTCACTGTGGCAAACCCACTACAATTTGGCCTTCCTCTTCAAAACGACAAACCCGCTACACTTTATCATCCATCTTAACTGTGGCAAACCCACTACAATTTGCCCTTCCTCTTCAAAACGACAAACCCGCTACACTTTATCATCCATCTTCACTGTGGTGGACCCACTACACTTTTGCCTTCCTCTTCAAAACGACAAAACCGCTACACTTTATCATCCATCTTCACTGTGGCGGACCCACTACACTTTTGCCTTCCTCTTCAAAACGACAAACCCGCTACACTTTATCATTCCTCATCATGGTGGCGGACCCACTACACTTTTGCTTTCCTCTTCAAAACGACAAAACCGCTACACTTTATCATCCATCTTCACTGTGGCGGACCCACTACACTTTTGCCTTCCTCTTCAAAACGACAAACCCACTACACTTTATCATTCCTCTTCACTGTGGCAAACCCACTACAATTTGGCCTTCCTCTTCAAAACGAAAACCCTGCTACACTTTATCATTCCTCTTCTCCTTGGCGAACCCGATACAGTTTTGTGTTCCTCTACAAAACGACAAAACCGCTACACTTTATCATCCATCTTCACTGTAGCGAACCCGCTACAATTTTCCTTCTTCTTCAAAACGACAAACCCGCTACACTTTATCATCCATCTTCACTGTGGTGGACCCACTACACTTTTGCCTTCCTCTTCAAAACGACAAAACTGCTACACTTTATCATCCATCTTCACTGTGGTGGACCCACTACACTTTTGCCTTCCTCTTCAAAACGAAAAACCCACTACACTTTATCATTCCTCTTCACTGTGGCAAACCCACTACAATTTGGCCTTCCTCTTCAAAACGACAAAACCGCTACACTTTATCATCCATCTTCACTGTGGCAAACCCACTACAATTTGGCCTTCCTCTTCAAAACGACAAACCCGCTACACTTTATCATCCATCTTCACTGTGGTGGACCCACTACACTTTTGCCTTCCTCTTCAAAACGACAAAACCGCTACACTTTATCATCCATCTTCACTGTGGCGGACCCACTACACTTTTGCCTTCCTCTTCAAAACGACAAACCCGCTACACTTTATCATTCCTCATCATGGTGGCGGACCCACTACACTTTTGCTTTCCTCTTCAAAACGACAAAACCGCTACACTTTATCATCCATCTTCACTGTGGCGGACCCACTACACTTTTGCCTTCCTCTTCAAAACGACAAACCCACTACACTTTATCATTCCTCTTCACTGTGGCAAACCCACTACAATTTGGCCTTCCTCTTCAAAACGAAAACCCTGCTACACTTTATCATTCCTCTTCTCCTTGGCGAACCCGATACAGTTTTGTGTTCCTCTACAAAACGACAAAACCGCTACACTTTATCATCCATCTTCACTGTAGCGAACCCGCTACAATTTTCCTTCTTCTTCAAAATGACAAACCCGCTACACTTTATCATCCATCTTCACTGTGGTGGACCCACTACACTTTTGCTTTCCTCTTCAAAACGACAAAACCGCTACACTTTATCATCCATCTTCACTGTGGCGGACCCACTACACTTTTGCCTTCCTCTTCAAAACGACAAACCCGCTACACTTTATCATTCCTCATCATGGTGGCGCACCCACTACACTTTTGCTTTCCTCTTCAAAACGACAAAACCGCTACACTTTATCATCCATCTTCACTGTGGCGGACCCACTACACTTTTGCCTTCATCTTCAAAACGACAAACCCACTACACTTTATCATTCCTCTTCACTGTGGCAAACCCACTACAAGTTGGCCTTCCTCTTCAAAACGAAAACCCTGCTACACTTTATCATTCCTCTTCTCTATGGCGAACCCGATACAGTTTTGTGTTCCTCTACAAAACGACAAAACCGCTACACTTTATCATCCATCTTCACTGTGGCAAACCCACTACAATTTGGCCTTCCTCTTCAAAACGACAAACCCGCTACAC
Organism: Allygus modestus; assembly: GCA_963675035.1. NCBI lineage: Eukaryota > Metazoa > Arthropoda > Insecta > Hemiptera > Cicadellidae > Allygus > Allygus modestus. Next base: position 288,599,179 of record OY776111.1, read on the forward strand.
TTTATCATCCATCTTCACTGTGGTGGACCCACTACACTTTTGCCTTCCTCTTCAAAACGACAAACCCACTACACTTTATCATTCCTCTTCACTGTGGCAAACCCACTACAATTTGGCCTTCCTCTTCAAAACGAAAACCCTGCTACACTTTATCATTCCTCTTCTCTGTGGCGAACCCGATACAGTTTTGTGTTCCTCTACAAAACGACAAAACCGCTACATTTTATCATCCATCTTCACTGTGGCAAACCCACTACAATTTGGCCTTCCTCTTCAAAACGACAAAACCGCTACACTTTATCATCCATCTTCACTGTGGCAAACCCACTACAATTTGGCCTTCCTCTTCAAAACGACAAACCCGCTACACTTTATCATCCATCTTCACTGTGGCAAACCCACTACAATTTGGCCTTCCTCTTCAAAACGACAAACCCGCTACACTTTATCATCCATCTTCACTGTGGTGGACCCACTACACTTTTGCCTTCCTCTTCAAAACGACAAAACCGCTACACTTTATCATCCATCTTCACTGTGGCGGACCCACTACACTTTTGCCTTCCTCTTCAAAACGACAAACCCGCTACACTTTATCATTCCTCATCATGGTGGCGGACCCACTACACTTTTGCTTTCCTCTTCAAAACGACAAAACCGCTACACTTTATCATCCATCTTCACTGTGGCGGACCCACTACACTTTTGCCTTCCTCTTCAAAACGACAAACCCACTAAACTTTATCATTCCTCTTCACTGTGGCAAACCCACTACAATTTGGCCTTCCTCTTCAAAACGAAAACCCTGCTACACTTTATCATTCCTCTTCTCCTTGGCGAACCCGATACAGTTTTGTGTTCCTCTACAAAACGACAAAACCGCTACACTTTATCATCCATCTTCACTGTAGCGAACCCGCTACAATTTTCCTTCTTCTTCAAAACGACAAACCCGCTACACTTTATCATCCATCTTCACTGTGGTGGACCCACTACACTTTTGCCTTCCTCTTCAAAACGACAAAACCGCTACACTTTATCATCCATCTTCACTGTGGCGGACCCACTACACTTTTGCCTTCCTCTTCAAAACGACAAACCCACTACACTTTATCATTCCTCTTCACTGTGGCAAACCCACTACAATTTGGCCTTCCTCTTCAAAACGAAAACCCTGCTACACTTTATCATTCCTCTTCTCAGTGGCGAACCCGATACAGTTTTGTGTTCCTCTACAAAACGACAAAACCGCTACACTTTATCATCCATCTTCACTGTAGTGAACCCGCTACAATTTTCCTTCTTCTTCAAAACGACAAACCCGCTACACTTTATCATCCATCTTCACTGTGGTGGACCCACTACACTTTTGCCTTCCTCTTCAAAACGACAAAACCGCTACACTTTATCATCCATCTTCACTGTGGCGGACCCACTACACTTTTGCCTTCCTCTTCAAAACGACAAACCCGCTACACTTTATCATTCCTCATCATGGTGGCGGACCCACTACACTTTTGCTTTCCTCTTCAAAACGACAAAACCGCTACACTTTATCGTCCATCTTCACTGTGGCGGACCCACTACACTTTTGCCTTCCTCTTCAAAACGACAAACCCACTACACTTTATCATTCCTCTTCACTGTGGCAAACCCACTACAATTTGGCCTTCCTCTTCAAAACGAAAACCCTGCTACACTTTATCATTCCTCTTCTCTGTGGCGAACCCGATACAGTTTTGTGTTCCCCTACAAAACGACAAAACCGCTACACTTTATCATCCATCTTCACTATAGCGAACCCGCTACAATTTTCCTTCTTCTTCAAAACGACAAACCCGCTACTCTTTATCATTTATCTTCACTACGGCGAACCCGTTAATCTTTCGTTTTAATTTGCGTTACGGGCGGATCCGCTTATTTTAGTTTATATTTATGACGAGTTCGTTTCAAGCGAATTTCCTTTGCTCAGTAGTCTTCTGTTTTTAGGTTCAAAATCACTACGCTCGACACTAGAAATAAAATATGGAAAGTTATTGAACAATGATTATTGCAAATGCGAGATATAATGTTGCATTTTCTTCACAATAATAGCTGGATAGCTACTGGATAACTCGGCAAACCACCACTTCAATTTTCTCCGCATCCAATTGACGTAAATTCAAAATATAACATTTTGTTTTATCCTCTTTATGATGGCGACTGAGGAATTAAGCTATGTTATTTAAATATTAAACTAACTCATTCTCTATCCTAATATCTTCAGTTCATCAGTTCGTCATCTTCAGAACTTCAGTTTATGAAGCGAGCACGCTAACCACTGTGCTACCAACCAATTTAAACACAATTAAATAAATAACAATTTAAAGATCCTCCATGCTGAATGTCATGCTTCTGACGCACGGTGTACAATCATTTTGTTTATCTACCTAACTACCTGTCATTTAACCTTGAACATGTTTAAGTGGATGTTTTACATTTATCGTGAAAAATCACCTCATCGGGTCACGAGTGTTGAGGTTTTGCTATGTTGCATTTCAAACGAAAATACATTTCTGGTGGGGAGCGGCCCTTTGAAGAGCTATTCCAACATTTGCCTCAGAGAGATCAGAAACCGTACAAATTCAACTCAAGATAGCTTTTTTCGAGATTTGTTGAAAACAAAGGTTTGTTAAAATGTTCACTTGAAAGACGTTTGATATTTGCCCATTTGAATTGACATTTTAATACATAACAGGTATTTTGTATTCATATTTTCTACTAAGAATGTCTTTAAGATAAAGTTATGTAATGTAACTAAAGTTTTAAAAATTAACAACTCGCCCAAGTAGCATAGAAATAATTTGTAATATTTTCAAAATAATTTCAAATGGTTTTGGAATGAGTTTATGTTTAAAACAAGTTTAAATTATTTTAATATAATTGTAACATGGGTTTACAATTATTTAAAAATAATTTTGAAAAAAAAATATTAAAGTAATTTTGTAGATCAGTTTTAATATTATTAAAAACAAATGTTACAAAACTCGTTCAAAATAGTAAAAATAATAATTTTAAATAATTTTAAAATTTTATTAATATAATTTTAAATTATAAAATGTTATGCTTTTTTACATTATATAAAATCATTTAAAATCACTGATCCATCGATGAAAAATTATGAAGAAATCAAAAGTGATAGTAAATTTAACAAAAGTTTCAAAATAATTATTTTAAATAATTTTGAAACAACTTTAACTTTAAACTTAACTTAACTTAACTTTAACTTTAAATTAGTTTCAAAATAACTGTACAATATTAATATAAATTGTTTATATATTGTTTTAAAATTATATTAAATGACTTTTTACTAACTCAGTTAAAAATCCTAACCAAATCTTTAAAAATAATTTTAAAAATAAATTATAATAGTTAAAATTTGTTTAAATAAATAACTTTTAAGAATAAGCAATGTTTATAATTATTAATATTGTTTTTTTTTTCACTGACTGAAAGTTTATGAGAAACATGTAGTGCTTAGCAAAGAATTTCTGTATTAGTTTCAAAATGGTTTATCATTGGCCAAAATTAGTTGATGTAGTAATTTGTTTGCAGCCTCAAAAAACTTATATAAATGTACACTTCATTTCCCGAGAATTTGTGTAAACTCGGTTTTGGGTACCATACTGTTCAACATATATATCAGTGGAATATTACAAGTTTTGTTCTAAAACCTTACAAATTACAGTGTTTACCAGCAACAACAAAAGCAAACAAGGAATGCTATAGTTCCACCAAGTCCCAGTGTGGTGTAGTCAATTGGTTATTTTATGTTGCTAGCCCAACCATTATTTATCAAGGGCGAAGTGGTCGAGAGGGTTAAGACGTGTCTTTAATGATCAACAGATTGTGGGTTCTACCCCCGTTTTAATGTTTTTGAAACGTAAAATATATTTCATAATTTTGTTCAATGCTTTTCAAGCGCATTACATTAGTCAAATTGTTAGAATAAGTGTGTAAACAGCATTTTTTCAATAAATATTGTTTTTGTAATTTGTAAAATTATTTTGAAACAATTTAAAACTGATTTATAAGTTATTTCAAAATTATTCTAAAATAAATTTTAGAATAATTTGAAAATATTATAAAATGGATCAGATAGGAAATTTGTTTGTAAAAATATCATTTTATAATAATTTTAAAACCATAAAAAAATCATGTTCAAATTATTTTAAAATTGATTTTGCCGTTACTAATGCTACTTGGATCAACGAATTTCAATTAAAGGTTGAATTGATCTCTTGTAATAAGTGTTATTGTATACAATGTTTTCTGCTAAGGAAAAAATTGTAATTATAGTAGGCCTATATGAATATCAAAAAGCATCTGCATGGCTGATATTCTGGAGACTGACAAAGTAATTGAAGGCAACAATATTTAACTTAATTATAGGTTTATTCAGTTGGGGTTCTTTATTATTAACCCCCTCCCTTTTTGGCCAGGGAAATTCACGTAATTATTTATAAAATGTTATTAATTATAGACAGTTGAATATATTTTGTACCTCATATCTCATCCAGAAATGACCTGAAACTGTTGTTGGAATACTGACTTAATGTATTTACAGAATTTTGTTCCCTTAAACCATAGAATAAAGAGTAGCACAATTTATTCTACGCTTAAATACTGTATATCCAATATTTATATTAACCTGTACAGCCGTTTGCTGACCAATATAAGACTATACATGAACTCTATAAAAACCACTAATAAATATTGTTTATATGATCAGAATATTATTCAGTTTTCCTCAAATTAAATTGTTCTTTAGGACAATAACAGTTAATGGTACGTATTTATTTTAAAATAAATCTATCCTATTGAAAGAATGTATTGGTTTTTTTACTATTGCATACATGTTTTCTATCAATCAAAATCTCTCCCTCTCTAATGCCTTTTGGTAGTCTGAAAACACCCACCTTCACTAGCCTTTGGTATGGACTTTCAAAGTTATAATGTTAATTGTATAGAGTTATTTTATTTAGTTAGACAGCTGACTATAATGTAACTTTTTTCAAAACATGCGCCTGCAACATTCACGTGAGGAAACCTAAAAAGTTCTAGGATAGTTAAAAGTTAAGAAACAATTTTAAAAATTGTTTAAAAAATGTGCTTTTAAGTGAAAGTGGCATTTTTCTTATGGAGGAGTAAATCCACCAGGTCCGCTTTCTAACGTCCCAATGCTATAAATAATGAAAAAATAATCTAAGAAAAAGATTTGTTTCTATAATAAAGTAAGTACACGTTAATTAATAAAAACAAGACAATACTACTTAAATAAAGCATGGACAATAAAACTGTTACATAGCTTTAACATATATATTGTTACCAGATCAGACCCAAATACCTTGGAATGGATTACAAAGATTAGATTAAAATTAATACAACTTAATTCGCAAAAGAGTTCAGGTTTGTTCCTTATTGTCTTTCGCGTAGTGAAGTGTAATAAAATGTGAGAGTAATAAGATAAGAGAAATATAGATCTTCTAACAGTCTGCAACCCCTCCAAGGATATTAAAGTAAAACATAGCGATGTGGCCAAATATATGATTGAAAGTCGTCCCAGGGAAGATCAATCAAGGTTATATAAATAATCTACCCAAATTCACCCGATTGCCATACAAGTGACGTAATTTCAAGGTTGACGTGAGCTAGAATATTCACCGCCAGCGAGAGGATTTGTCGAACAGAGTGTTGCACGAGTGAAACCTCAGGCCGTCCATAAGCCCAGTGTTAAAATTAAAAATTGTCTTATGGGCGGACTCGTTTTTTACTCGTGCAACTAACTATACTGCAGTATTGTAGTTGCACTGAAATCCTAGTTGTAAACTATTAGTAGTTGTATCCTAGTATTGTTATACTATTACTATCATCACTACTATTATAAAAATGAGGTGGAGTCTGTCTGTCTATCTGTCTATTGTTCCATCACGCCAAAACCACTGGACCAATTCTACTGACGATTTTCAAAAATATAGTCTATTTCCCCTGGAGTGTTATATCGGTCCCGGTCATAGGCCTATTAGTAGGGGGCATTAGATGGGCGTGAACCAGCAGCAACAGCAGTTATCCACTGTGGATCAACCCCCCCCCCCCCGTCACGTGACCTGGCGGAAACCTAACATAGGCTGGCGAGCACAGGCGAAGTGAGGATGCGAGGATGCCCCCCCCCCGTCACGTGACCTGGCGGAAACCTAACATAGGCTGGCGAGCACAGGCGAAGTGAGGATGCGAGGATGCCCCCCCCCCCCGTCACGTGACCTGGCGGAAACCTAACATAGGCTGGCGAGCACAGGCGTGTGAGGAGGAATGAGGACCTCCCCCCCCCCTCCCCCCCCCGGTCGTCTGCAGCACTTTTCGTGATGAGGAAAAAACTTCCGAAAATGAATAACTAGCCTATTTACCCACCGATTCCCACGGGACTTTTTCCAGAGTGTAGACCTATCCTAGAGGAAGCGAATGACGTAAGAACCCCATAGATCCGCCATTAAACAAGGCCGCTATTAATTTTTAAACGCGTTTTCCTTATGGGATCTCAGCTGTTTACCGTCCGATTTTGATGAAATTTCACCACATGTCAGGCGGCAGCCTAAGTAAACCATCCCTTAAAGAAAATTGAAAATCCACCGTTAAACGGGCTCGCTATTAATTTTTAAACGTGTTTTCCTTATGGGATCTCAGCTGTTTACCGTCCGATTTTGATGAAACTTAACCACATATCAGGCGGCGGTCTAAGTAAACCATCGCTTAAAGAAAATTGAAAATCCACCGTTAAACGGGCTCGCTATTAATTTTTAAACGTGTTTTCCTTATGGGATCTCAGCTGTTTACCAACCGATTTTGACGAAACCTCACCACATGTCGAGCCATGACCTAAGTAAACTATTGCTTAAAGAAAATTGAAAATCCACCGTTAAACGGGCTTGCTATTAATTTTTAAACGTGTTTTCCTTATGGGATCTCAGCTGTTTACCGACCGATTTTGACGAAACCTCACCACGTGTTGGACCATGGCCTAAGTAAACCATCGCTGAAAGAAAATTGAAAATACACCGTTAAACGGGCCCGCTAGTAATTTTCGAACGCGTTTTCCTTATAGGATCTCGGCTGTTCGCTGACCGAATTTGATGTGACTTCGTTACACGTTGTATGCCGGCTTGACTAAACCAAAACTGCGAGCGGTTCCGCGGCGTCACGTGTCGAGGTGCGTGCTAGGGCCTACGTGACTGTCCCAGCCTGTTTACTCCTCCTCCACTCCACTATCCCTCCACTCCTCCTCCACTCCGCTACCCCTTCACTCCGCTACCCCTGTTGTGGACCGTGGTGACATCATCTCCATGCCTACGTGACCGTCCGGGCCTGTTTACTCATTAGCGGTTCCGAGAACTGTTTACTCATTAGCGGTTCCGAGAACTGTTTACTGCTCTCACCGTCTACTGTACGGTACGTAGCAATGTTACTTCAGTGATTGTCATCGCTTCCTTCATTCAGTTTGTGTTTGGAGCCCAGTGTGTGTAGACGTTCTACTTCAGTGCTGTGCTAGTCTTTACTACACCATATTCCGAGATCTGTTAAACGTAAGTATATGTAGTCTTATAAGTTGTAGTGTGGACCACCTCAGGCTGTTTACTCATTAGCGATAATTACCGCGATTTTGAGAATTGTTCACCGCCTTCTACTGTACGGTACGTAGCTATGTTTCTTAAGTGATTGTCATCGCTTCCTTCATTCAGTTTGCGTTTGGAGCTCAGTGTGTGTAGACGTTCTACTTCAGTGTTGAAGTTGTAGTGTGGAAGACTATTACATTCCCCTTTATAGTAAGATTCTCATTTAAGGTATGATCGTTCAGCAACTTTCAAGTCATAATGTGCAAAGAGAGGTCTGGCTTGTTAATAGAAGTTGAATAATTTTCATTATGTTTTAGGGAAAACTATTCGTTATTGCTATAGAACAATTTACACGTCATTCCAAATTTCTTGGAGGAAACCAGTGTACTAACATAAAACGAGGAAACCTGTGTACTAATGTTAGACGTGTCATGGTTTCTAAATCATGTCTATCACGCATCAATGTAAAGCTTTCATTCTCTAACTTACTATCTTTTCTTTCGTTTTATATAAACTAATTTTAATAAAGGAGGAAACCCGTGCACTAACATTAAATTTGTCATGGCCTTGACTCTTGTCTTCCAAGCATAAAGTATGTGTTATGTTACCAATGAAGTGTTCTCGTTGCGACTAATTTGTAAATGCAAGAGACTTATCATATCCGTTGTTGCAGATGAACAACCAACACCTGTGCGAGGTCTGCGACCGAGCCTTCAGCCTGCTCGGAAACCTGAGGCGACACGTGGAGTCCGCCCACAACGCCAGACGTCACGACTGCCACGTCTGCGGTAGGCGCTTCACAAGAGGTGACAGCCTCCGCCGCCACGTCGCTACGGTTCACGGACCACACGCCGCGGCAGAGCCCCAACCGCAACGAGTGGACCATCCCTGCCGACTGTGCCCGACCATCTTCGCCAGCCTGGAGGACGTGCGCCGCCACATGCAAGCGGCTCACTCCGCGATGCCAGCAGCAGCTCCTTCCTCCTCCTCGAGTCCCGATCGCCACGTGGAGTGCGAGCGATGCGGTAGACGCTTCGACCGCGACCTGGAACTGAGACGACACGTCCGGACCGTCCATCCTCCCACGTTCCGTTGTGCCTACTGCGACCGCGGGTTTACCCGTCGCTTCAACCGCGACCAGCACGAGTCTCACAACTGCCCTGTTGTGAGGAACCTGGTTCAAGAACCATCCAAGTTCCGCTGCGCGTACTGCGACAAGGGGTTTACTCGCCGCTTCAACCGTGACCATCACCAGTCTCACAACTGCCCTGTTGTGAGGGACCTGACCCAAGACCGACTGTCTAGGTTGTCCTCTCCTCCTCTTCCTCACAACAACCAGTCGCTGCGCCAAGGAGCCAGCGCCGAGCCCCGATCGCACCAGATGCCTAGCGCCGAGCCACGACCAGGACCGAGCACCGAGCCACAGCCAGGGCCCAGCACCGAGCCCCAGCCCCGCCCAGGACCTAGCGCCGAGCCTCAGACCATCGATGACGAGATGGAGGGTGGCGGCCGCCCCATGTTCCAGCTCGTGCATCGGGCCTTCCGGAGTCGCCTCCTCACCTACCGCCTGGCCCGGCCGTTAGACGCCTTGCTGACCGTTGAGGATGCGCTGACCCTGTTGTTTGACGAGGTTCTGGACCTGATGGAGAACGTCATGACCCAACATCCGAGCATCAAGGCGAACATGGTCCTGGAATGTGAGTTCTCCAACATTCACGGGGCCACCTGCCTGCGCTCCTTCAACACAAAGAACGTCCCACTGACCGAGGCCTCCGACTTGGAGGCTTTCCTCTCCGCGACGTTCGAGACAATCGTGAAGAAGAAGGAGCAGTGTGAACTGGTAGGTAGCGGCTGGACCTACCTGCGTATACGCGACTTAGAGATCCGCGTGAACCAGTATACGCCGCTCGGAGGCAGAGCCTTTATGCAGCTGCCAAAGGCTATCGCAGATATACACGCTGTTGTCAATGTGCAAAACGCTGATGACATGTGTTTCATGTACGCCATCCTGGCCAAGTTCGTTGCACAACACGCAGAGAGACCTGCAGCGTATACACCGGATGTCATCGCCCGCTACGACTGGACCGGCCTGCGTTTCCCCGTGACGCTCAAGGACATCAAGATCTTTGAGGGCAAGAACAACATCAGTGTAAACGTCTACGGGATCGAGCGAGCGATGGTGGGGAGACGCCCCGATGGGACGCCAGAGTTCAAGGACCGCGTGTTCTCGCTGAAGATATGCAAGCGGGAGCGCGAAGACCACAGAGACCTGCTGTACATGACCATCGATGGGGACAGCCACTACGCATACATCAAGGACCTGGGTCGACTGGTCCGGCCCCAGCTCACCAAACGTGAAAATAGGATTTACATCTGTAAGCGGTGCTTCGCTTACTTCGACAATCAACACAACAAGCTAGGGTTGACGGGCGCTCAGCGTCTGGAGGAGCACAGGCGTTACTGCTACGCCAAGGCTCCCCTTCGCCTGGACTTGCCGAAGAAGCAGCAGATCCGCTTCACCCATCCAGAGTACACTAGGCGGGAGAGGTTCTGCATCTACGCGGACTTTGAGTGTGCTCTGCAGCCTGTCGCTGTTGACCCGGTGTAAGCGCCGCCACCCGGCACGACGCCCCTGCAAATGCACGTCCCGTACGCCTTCGCCTACCAGATCGTGGATTCGCTCGGCCTGGAGGAGTTTGAACCGCGTGTATACTTCGGAGCTGACGCGTCCAAGGTCTTTATGGAACGGCTCAAGATGGACGTGCTGAGCCTGTGGGAGTTCCTGTTCAGCACAAGAGCTCTGCACCCTTCTCTGACCCGGCAGGAAATGGACGAGTATCTCGCAGCGACCCGCTGCTACCTCTGCGGCAAGGAGTTCACTGAGCTGGACGTCAAGGTGCGGGACCACAACCACGCTCCGCCTTACGAGTTCCGAGGAGCGGCGCACCGCTCGTGCAATCTGCGGTACAGGGAGCAGCGGGTCATCAACTGCTACTTCCATAACCTGTCCAACTACGATGCCCACTTCGTAGTGCGGGAGCTGGCCATCGACCCCGGCGATGTGGACGTGCTGGCGCACACCGAAGAGCGTTACATCGCCTTCACCAAGCGGTTTCATTTTGGCCAGCCCGGGGACAACCCACGACAGAGCAGTTTCGCGGTGCGGTTCCTCGACACCTACAGGTTCTTGTCCATGAGCCTGGCCAGCCTGACAGCGGGACTGCCCACCGACAAGATGCGCGAGACCAGGAAGCGGTTCCCCGACGACCGGCTGTTCGACCTGGTGCGCAGGAAGGGCGTGTTCCCCTACGACTTTGTCACATCGTACGAAACGCTGTACAGGACCAGGGAGCTGCCGCCCAAGGAGGCGTTTAGGAACACCATGACCCTGGAGGACGTCAAGGACGAGGACTACCAACACGCCCTCAACGTGTGGCGAGCCTTCGAGTGTCGCCACCTCAAGGACTACGCCGACACGTACCTGCGCTGCGACATCACGCTCCTCACCGACGTCTTCGAGCAGTTCCGTGACACCTCTTTGGCCGAGTACGGACTGGACCCCGCCCACTACTACACCCTGCCATCCTACGCTTGGGACGTCATGTTGAAGACCTGCGACGTGGAGCTGGACACGATGCAGGATTTTGACATGTACCTGTTCGTGGAGCAGGGGATCCGAGGAGGGATCTCTCAGGCCGTCACCCGCTACGCCAAGGCCAACCACGACAGGTGTCCGTACTACCGCCCAGACGAACCGACACGCCACCTACTGTACCTGGACGCCAACAACCTCTACGGCTGGGCCATGTCCCAGTGCCTGCCCACCGGGAACTTCCAGTGGCTCAGCCGTGAGGAGATCGACTCCTTAGACATTGGTGCGCTGGATGCTGAAGCGGAACGGGGTTACGTCCTCGAAGTGGACCTCCGCTACCCCGCCCACCTCCACGACCTGCACAAGGACCTCCCTTACTGCTGCGAGACCAAGCGTCCGCCGACAGGGAAATACCCCAAGCTGATGACCACCCTGGATGACAAGATGCATTACGTCTGCCATTACAGGGTCTTGCAGCAGGCGTTGAACAACGGACTGGAGCTTGCAGCTGTCCACAGGGCGATCTCGTTTCGCCAGTCTCGGTGGCTAGAGCCCTACATCCTCATGAATACCGAGCTGCGGAAGAAGGCCAGGACCAAGTTCGAGCAAGACTTTTTCAAGTTAATGAACAACGCGGTCTTTGGCAAAACCATTGAGAACGTCCGCAAGCGCCTGAACGTCAAGCTGGTCTGCACTCCGGAGAAGTTCTCCAAGTACGTGGCCAAGTCCAATTTCCTGGACCGCACGTATTACACGGAGGACGTAGCTCTCGTGCACCTCGCCAGGGTAAACATCGTCCTGGAAAAGCCCATCTACGTCGGCATGTCTGTCCTGGAGCTGAGCAAGTGGCTCATGTACGAGTTTCTGCGGAAGATGAAGGACCGCTACGGTGACCGCTTAAACGTAGACTACATGGACACTGACAGCTTCGTGTTCGACATCCTATCCCAGGACATCTACAGGGAGATGATGGAGCACTTGGACGACTTCGATACTAGCGCCTACCCAAGGTCTCACCCCTGCTACAGCCCCACCAACGCCAAGGTGATTGGCAAGTTCAAGGACGAGTGTAACGGCAGATCCTTGTTCGAGTACCTCGGCCTGCGCTCAAAACTCTACTTCATGGACGTTGAGGACGAAGACAACGGATCCAAGGCGATCAAGCGAGCCAAGGGAGTCGCCAAGGGGGTTGTTAAAAACGTCCTAACCCCTGACGACTACAGGGAATGTCTGTTTGACGGGGTGTTGAAAACCACCATCAACACCCGTTTCCAGTCGTACCTGCACCGTGTCTTCACCGTACAAGTAGAAAAGCTATCCTTGAGCCCGGCCGATGATAAACGCTACATCTTGGCTGATGGTATCCACACCTTACCTTGGGGGCATAAGGACATCCCACCACTACCCGCAGCAAGAAGTCGAGACAATCTCGAGGAGCAGCAAGGCGGACCTATGGAGGTGGATGAGGAGGAGGACATGGACGAAGAGTTCCCGGTGTAAACAGAACTAGGCTAATTTTTTAAATATAATTAAGTATATTTTGTAAATAGTATTCGTAAGCAAATATAGTCAAACAGTTTAGTTTACAGCATACATCTGTGTTGTTACTACCCCTTGCATTTCCCTGACATTTACTTTCAAAAGACTCTTCTAATGCAAACTGAATTTTGTAAAACTATCATGTTTTCAAAACAAAACTTTCAAAATTGTTAAAAATTCGATATTCTTTCTTAAATACTAAAGAGAAAGACAAGTGAAAACAACAGTTAACGAGAAACAACAACATTTATTGAAACACAATAAGAATATACACACAAACATATTACAATCAAGAACTCAAAAGGTATTTACACAAAAATAGACTTAAGCGAAGATGGAGTAGAAGAGCCTACGGACCAGTGCTTCGTTATGGTGGGAGCGACCGGGTCGAAGAGCTGCACGTAGTCGCTGAGTGGTATATCGAGGACCGCCCGACAGTACAGGTAGGTGAGGCAGTAGTGGTCATAAACAGAAGTACCGTAGCCCTGGAGTCGATACCTGTTGTAGAGACTGCCACCAGGCGCTTCTCAATCTGGGTGGTGTTCATCGCGGGCGGAAGCAGTCCCCGCCGATTGTGTGATACCCTCATTACTACCAGTTGCACGCTTTATCACCACCGGCTTCACTGTATATGTCAAACCAGTGACTCTGGGGACTCCTGAATAACGGTCCACCCAAAGGTTTTCCAATCGCGTTATAATGTTCATAATCATAATATAGATTTCATAGTCTTTATTTTCATCCAAATATAAGTTGCAACCATGTGTATACTGACCTCTATGATGTAACTGGATGTTCAAGAACACATTACCCTGATTGGCGGGATTTTGTACTGTATGTTGATAACCGGAATCTACCCAACTGACAGTCGGTGGTGAATCGTTCGAATCTTTTTCCACAAGCTCCAAGTCTCCAGGTAGTTCCGGGTGATTGACACTTCTACTGTTGTCGTTTATGCAACTGCTATCGGCACATATGCTGACGTTCTGGGAACCTCCCCCTTCGGTTATTTGGTTGGATGATGGTGATGCAAAGTCTTCAGATATCTCCGGAGCATTGCCACTTTCAATGTCGTTTATACAACTGCTATCAATACATGTGTTGACTTTCTGCGGACCTCTTCCTGCTGAGGTTTGTATGAACGATCTCGGTTGTGAGGAACGATTGTTTCTTCGCTTCCTTCTAACACAGAGGTGGTGCTGACGATGATGAAGACGAAGTCCATCTCGCGACGTGAACGACTCCTCACAGTATGGACATTTCCAGGTCGCCAGCTTCGATGGTGTGGCGACTGACCGTTTCAGTGATGGTGCTGGCGGTGGTTGTTCAGGACTTCGTGGAGAAAAGTACATGGTGCTGTAGCCTTCCATCGCTTCCAACTCCTTCAACAACGTCTGGACTGATTCATCCACTTCAATTGCACTAGCCATGTTTGTGTTTACTTTGCAACATCACTAGACAAACTGAATGAAGGAAGCGATGACAATCACTTAAGTAACATAGCTACGTACCGTACAGTAGAAGGCGGTGAACAATTCTCGAAATCGCGGCAATTATCGCTAATGAGTAAACAGCCTGAGGTGGTTCACACTACAACTTATAAGACTACATATACTTACGTGTAACAGATCTCGGAGTATGGTGCGGTAAGGACTAGCACAGCACTGAAGTGGAACGTCTACGCACACTGAGCTTCAAACACAAACTGAATGAAGGAAGCGATGACAATCACTTAAGTAACATAGCTACGTACCGTACAGTAGAAGGCGGTGGACAATTCTCGAAATCGCGGCAATTATCGCTAATGAGTAAACAGCCTGGGGCAGTCACGTAGGCACGGGGTGATGACGTAACCGCGGTCCACGACTTCACTACTTAAGGTAGGCCAATGCGTGCGTAGGTTAGGTTTACAGACGCAGGTTTAAGTTAGGTTTGAGGATGCATGAACGTCGCGACGCAGGTTTAAGTTAGGTTTGGGGATGCATGAACGTCGCGCGACGTTCATGCATCCCCAAACCTAACTTAAACCTGCGTCGCGACGTTCATGCATCCTCAAACCTAACTTAAACCTGCGTCTGTAAACCTAACCTAAACCTGCGTCTGTAAACCTAACGCACGCATTGGCCTACCTTAAGTAGTGAAGTCGTGGACCGCGGTTACGTCATCACCCCGTGCCTACGTGACTGCCCCAGGCTGTTTACTCATTAGCGATAATTGCCGCGATTTCGAGAATTGTCCACCGCCTTCTACTGTACGGTACGTAGCTATGTTACTTAAGTGATTGTCATCGCTTCCTTCATTCAGTTTGTGTTTGAAGCTCAGTGTGCGTAGACGTTCCACTTCAGTGCTGTGCTAGTCCTTACCGCACCATACTCCGAGATCTGTTACACGTAAGTATATGTAGTCTTATAAGTTGTAGTGTGAACCACCTCAGGCTGTTTACTCATTAGCGATAATTGCCGCGATTTCGAGAATTGTTCACCGCCTTCTACTGTACGGTACGTAGCTATGTTACTTAAGTGATTGTCATCGCTTCCTTCATTCAGTTTGTCTAGTGATGTTGCAAAGTAAACACAAACATGGCTAGTGCAATTGAAGTGGATGAATCAGTCCAGACGTTGTTGAAGGAGTTGGAAGCGATGGAAGGCTACAGCACCATGTACTTTTCTCCACGAAGTCCTGAACAACCACCGCCAGCACCATCACTGAAACGGTCAGTCGCCACACCATCGAAGCTGGCGACCTGGAAATGTCCATACTGTGAGGAGTCGTTCACGTCGCGAGATGGACTTCGTCTTCATCATCGTCAGCACCACCTCTGTGTTAGAAGGAAGCGAAGAAACAATCGTTCCTCACAACCGAGATCGTTCATACAAACCTCAGCAGGAAGAGGTCCGCAGAAAGTCAACACATGTATTGATAGCAGTTGTATAAACGACATTGAAAGTGGCAATGCTCCGGAGATATCTGAAGACTTTGCATCACCATCATCCAACCAAATAACCGAAGGGGGAGGTTCCCAGAACGTCAGCATATGTGCCGATAGCAGTTGCATAAACGACAACAGTAGAAGTGTCAATCACCCGGAACTACCTGGAGACTTGGAGCTTGTGGAAAAAGATTCGAACGATTCACCACCGACTGTCAGTTGGGTAGATTCCGGTTATCAACATACAGTACAAAATCCCGCCAATCAGGGTAATGTGTTCTTGAACATCCAGTTACATCATAGAGGTCAGTATACACATGGTTGCAACTTATATTTGGATGAAAATAAAGACTATGAAATCTATATTATGATTATGAACATTATAACGCGATTGGAAAACCTTTGGGTGGACCGTTATTCAGGAGTCCCCAGAGTCACTGGTTTGACATATACAGTGAAGCCGGTGGTGATAAAGCGTGCAACTGGTAGTAATGACGGTATCACACAATCGGCGGGGACTGCTTCCGCCCGCGATGAACACCACCCAGATTGAGAAGCGCCTGGTGGCAGTCTCTACAACAGGTATCGACTCCAGGGCTACGGTACTTCTGTTTATGACCACTACTGCCTCACCTACCTGTACTGTCGGGCGGTCCTCGATATACCACTCAGCGACTACGTGCAGCTCTTCGACCCGGTCGCTCCCACCATAACGAAGCACTGGTCCGTAGGCTCTTCTACTCCATCTTCGCTTAAGTCTATTTTTGTGTAAATACCTTTTGAGTTCTTGATTGTAATATGTTTGTGTGTATATTCTTATTGTGTTTCAATAAATGTTGTTGTTTCTCGTTAACTGTTGTTTTCACTTGTCTTTCTCTTTAGTATTTAAGAAAGAATATCGAATTTTTAACAATTTTGAAAGTTTTGTTTTGAAAACATGATAGTTTTACAAAATTCAGTTTGCATTAGAAGAGTCTTTTGAAAGTAAATGTCAGGGAAATGCAAGGGGTAGTAACAACACAGATGTATGCTGTAAACTAAACTGTTTGACTATATTTGCTTACGAATACTATTTACAAAATATACTTAATTATATTTAAAAAATTAGCCTAGTTCTGTTTACACCGGGAACTCTTCGTCCATGTCCTCCTCCTCATCCACCTCCATAGGTCCGCCTTGCTGCTCCTCGAGATTGTCTCGACTTCTTGCTGCGGGTAGTGGTGGGATGTCCTTATGCCCCCAAGGTAAGGTGTGGATACCATCAGCCAAGATGTAGCGTTTATCATCGGCCGGGCTCAAGGATAGCTTTTCTACTTGTACGGTGAAGACACGGTGCAGGTACGACTGGAAACGGGTGTTGATGGTGGTTTTCAACACCCCGTCAAACAGACATTCCCTGTAGTCGTCAGGGGTTAGGACGTTTTTAACAACCCCCTTGGCGACTCCCTTGGCTCGCTTGATCGCCTTGGATCCGTTGTCTTCGTCCTCAACGTCCATGAAGTAGAGTTTTGAGCGCAGGCCGAGGTACTCGAACAAGGATCTGCCGTTACACTCGTCCTTGAACTTGCCAATCACCTTGGCGTTGGTGGGGCTGTAGCAGGGGTGAGACCTTGGGTAGGCGCTAGTATCGAAGTCGTCCAAGTGCTCCATCATCTCCCTGTAGATGTCCTGGGATAGGATGTCGAACACGAAGCTGTCAGTGTCCATGTAGTCTACGTTTAAGCGGTCACCGTAGCGGTCCTTCATCTTCCGCAGAAACTCGTACATGAGCCACTTGCTCAGCTCCAGGACAGACATGCCGACGTAGATGGGCTTTTCCAGGACGATGTTTACCCTGGCGAGGTGCACGAGAGCTACGTCCTCCGTGTAATACGTGCGGTCCAGGAAATTGGACTTGGCCACGTACTTGGAGAACTTCTCCGGAGTGCAGACCAGCTTGACGTTCAGGCGCTTGCGGACGTTCTCAATGGTTTTGCCAAAGACCGCGTTGTTCATTAACTTGAAAAAGTCTTGCTCGAACTTGGTCCTGGCCTTCTTCCGCAGCTCGGTATTCATGAGGATGTAGGGCTCTAGCCACCGAGACTGGCGAAACGAGATCGCCCTGTGGACAGCTGCAAGCTCCAGTCCGTTGTTCAACGCCTGCTGCAAGACCCTGTAATGGCAGACGTAATGCATCTTGTCATCCAGGGTGGTCATCAGCTTGGGGTATTTCCCTGTCGGCGGACGCTTGGTCTCGCAGCAGTAAGGGAGGTCCTTGTGCAGGTCGTGGAGGTGGGCGGGGTAGCGGAGGTCCACTTCGAGGACGTAACCCCGTTCCGCTTCAGCATCCAGCGCACCAATGTCTAAGGAGTCGATCTCCTCACGGCTGAGCCACTGGAAGTTCCCGGTGGGCAGGCACTGGGACATGGCCCAGCCGTAGAGGTTGTTGGCGTCCAGGTACAGTAGGTGGCGTGTCGGTTCGTCTGGGCGGTAGTACGGACACCTGTCGTGGTTGGCCTTGGCGTAGCGGGTGACGGCCTGAGAGATCCCTCCTCGGATCCCCTGCTCCACGAACAGGTACATGTCAAAATCCTGCATCGTGTCCAGCTCCACGTCGCAGGTCTTCAACATGACGTCCCAAGCGTAGGATGGCAGGGTGTAGTAGTGGGCGGGGTCCAGTCCGTACTCGGCCAAAGAGGTGTCACGGAACTGCTCGAAGACGTCGGTGAGGAGCGTGATGTCGCAGCGCAGGTACGTGTCGGCGTAGTCCTTGAGGTGGCGACACTCGAAGGCTCGCCACACGTTGAGGGCGTGTTGGTAGTCCTCGTCCTTGACGTCCTCCAGGGTCATGGTGTTCCTAAACGCCTCCTTGGGCGGCAGCTCCCTGGTCCTGTACAGCGTTTCGTACGATGTGACAAAGTCGTAGGGGAACACGCCCTTCCTGCGCACCAGGTCGAACAGCCGGTCGTCGGGGAACCGCTTCCTGGTCTCGCGCATCTTGTCGGTGGGCAGTCCCGCTGTCAGGCTGGCCAGGCTCATGGACAAGAACCTGTAGGTGTCGAGGAACCGCACCGCGAAACTGCTCTGTCGTGGGTTGTCCCCGGGCTGGCCAAAATGAAACCGCTTGGTGAAGGCGATGTAACGCTCTTCGGTGTGCGCCAGCACGTCCACATCGCCGGGGTCGATGGCCAGCTCCCGCACTACGAAGTGGGCATCGTAGTTGGACAGGTTATGGAAGTAGCAGTTGATGACCCGCTGCTCCCTGTACCGCAGATTGCACGAGCGGTGCGCCGCTCCTCGGAACTCGTAAGGCGGAGCGTGGTTGTGGTCCCGCACCTTGACGTCCAGCTCAGTGAACTCCTTGCCGCAGAGGTAGCAGCGGGTCGCTGCGAGATACTCGTCCATTTCCTGCCGGGTCAGAGAAGGGTACAGAGCTCTTGTGCTGAACAGGAACTCCCACAGGCTCAGCACGTCCATCTTGAGCCGTTCCATAAAGACCTTGGACGCGTCAGCTCCGAAGTATACACGCGGTTCAAACTCCTCCAGGCCGAGCGAATCCACGATCTGGTAGGCGAAGGCGTACGGGACGTGCATTTGCAGGGGCGTCGTGCCGGGTGGCGGCGCTTCCACCGGGTCAACAGCGACAGGCTGCAGAGCACACTCAAAGTCCGCGTAGATGCAGAACCTCTCCCGCCTAGTGTACTCTGGATGGGTGAAGCGGATCTGCTGCTTCTTCGGCAAGTCCAGGCGAAGGGGAGCCTTGGCGTAGCAGTAACGCCTGTGCTCCTCCAGACGCTGAGCGCCCGTCAACCCTAGCTTGTTGTGTTGATTGTCGAAGTAAGCGAAGCACCGCTTACAGATGTAAATCCTATTTTCACGTTTGGTGAGCTGGGGCCGGACCAGTCGACCCAGGTCCTTGATGTATGCGTAGTGGCTGTCCCCATCGATGGTCATGTACAGCAGGTCTCTGTGGTCTTCGCGCTCCCGCTTGCATATCTTCAGCGGGAACACGCGGTCCTTGAACTCTGGCGTCCCATCGGGGCGTCTCCCCACCATCGCTCGCTCGATCCCGTAGACGTTTACACTGATGTTGTTCTTGCCCTCAAAGATCTTGATGTCCTTGAGCGTCACGGGGAAACGCAGGCCGGTCCAGTCGTAGCGGTCGATGACATCCGGTGTATACGCTGCAGGTCTCTCTGCGTGTTGTGCAACGAACTTGGCCAGGATGGCGTACATGAAACACATGTCATCAGCGTTTTGCACATTGACAACAGCGTGTATATCTGCGATAGCCTTTGGCAGCTGCATAAAGGCTCTGCCTCCGAGCGGCGTATACTGGTTCACGCGGATCTCTAAATCGCGTATACGCAGGTAGGTCCAGCCGCTACCTACCAGTTCACACTGCTCCTTCTTCTTCACGATCGTCTCGAACGTCGCGGAGAGGAAAGCCTCCAAGTCGGAGGCCTCGGTCAGTGGGACGTTCTTTGTGTTGAAGGAGCGCAGGCAGGTGGCCCCGTGAATGTTGGAGAACTCACATTCCAGGACCATGTTCGCCTTGATGCTCGGATGTTGGGTCATGACGTTCTCCATCAGGTCCAGAACCTCGTCAAACAACAGGGTCAGCGCATCCTCAACGGTCAGCAAGGCGTCTAACGGCCGGGCCAGGCGGTAGGTGAGGAGGCGACTCCGGAAGGCCCGATGCACGAGCTGGAACATGGGGCGGCTGCCACCCTCCATCTCGTCATCGATGGTCTGAGGCTCGGCGCTAGGTCCTGGGCGGGGCTGGGGCTCGGTGCTGGGCCCTGGCTGTGGCTCGGTGCTCGGTCCTGGTCGTGGCTCGGCGCTAGGCATCTGGTGCGATCGGGGCTCGGCGCTGGCTCCTTGGCGCAGCGACTGGTTGTTGTGAGGAAGAGGAGGAGAGGACAACCTAGACAGTCGGTCTTGGGTCAGGTCCCTCACAACAGGGCAGTTGTGAGACTGGTGATGGTCACGGTTGAAGCGGCGAGTAAACCCCTTGTCGCAGTACGCGCAGCGGAACTTGGATGGTTCTTGAACCAGGTTCCTCACAACAGGGCAGTTGTGAGACTCGTGCTGGTCGCGGTTGAAGCGACGGGTAAACCCGCGGTCGCAGTAGGCACAACGGAACGTGGGAGGATGGACGGTCCGGACGTGTCGTCTCAGTTCCAGGTCGCGGTCGAAGCGTCTACCGCATCGCTCGCACTCCACGTGGCGATCGGGACTCGAGGAGGAGGAAGGAGCTGCTGCTGGCATCGCGGAGTGAGCCGCTTGCATGTGGCGGCGCACGTCCTCCAGGCTGGCGAAGATGGTCGGGCACAGTCGGCAGGGATGGTCCACTCGTTGCGGTTGGGGCTCTGCCGCGGCGTGTGGTCCGTGAACCGTAGCGACGTGGCGGCGGAGGCTGTCACCTCTTGTGAAGCGCCTACCGCAGACGTGGCAGTCGTGACGTCTGGCGTTGTGGGCGGACTCCACGTGTCGCCTCAGGTTTCCGAGCAGGCTGAAGGCTCGGTCGCAGACCTCGCACAGGTGTTGGTTGTTCATCTGCAACAACGGATATGATAAGTCTCTTGCATTTACAAATTAGTCGCAACGAGAACACTTCATTGGTAACATAACACATACTTTATGCTTGGAAGACAAGAGTCAAGGCCATGACAAATTTAATGTTAGTGCACGGGTTTCCTCCTTTATTAAAATTAGTTTATATAAAACGAAAGAAAAGATAGTAAGTTAGAGAATGAAAGCTTTACATTGATGCGTGATAGACATGATTTAGAAACCATGACACGTCTAACATTAGTACACAGGTTTCCTCGTTTTATGTTAGTACACTGGTTTCCTCCAAGAAATTTGGAATGACGTGTAAATTGTTCTATAGCAATAACGAATAGTTTTCCCTAAAACATAATGAAAATTATTCAACTTCTATTAACAAGCCAGACCTCTCTTTGCACATTATGACTTGAAAGTTGCTGAACGATCATACCTTAAATGAGAATCTTACTATAAAGGGGAATGTAATAGTCTTCCACACTACAACTTCAACACTGAAGTAGAACGTCTACACACACTGAGCTCCAAACGCAAACTGAATGAAGGAAGCGATGACAATCACTTAAGAAACATAGCTACGTACCGTACAGTAGAAGGCGGTGAACAATTCTCAAAATCGCGGTAATTATCGCTAATGAGTAAACAGCCTGAGGTGGTCCACACTACAACTTATAAGACTACATATACTTACGTTTAACAGATCTCGGAATATGGTGTAGTAAAGACTAGCACAGCACTGAAGTATAACGTCTACACACACTGGGCTCCAAACACAAACTGAATGAAGGAAGCGATGACAATCACTGAAGTAACATTGCTACGTACCGTACAGTAGACGGTGAGAGCAGTAAACAGTTCTCGGAACCGCTAATGAGTAAACAGTTCTCGGAACCGCTAATGAGTAAACAGGCCCGGACGGTCACGTAGGCATGGAGATGATGTCACCACGGTCCACAACAGGGGTAGCGGAGTGAAGGGGTAGCGGAGTGGAGGAGGAGTGGAGGGATAGTGGAGTGGAGGAGGAGTAAACAGGCTGGGACAGTCACGTAGGCCCTAGCACGCACCTCGACACGTGACGCCGCGGAACCGCTCGCAGTTTTGGTTTAGTCAAGCCGGCATACAACGTGTAACGAAGTCACATCAAATTCGGTCAGCGAACAGCCGAGATCCTATAAGGAAAACGCGTTCGAAAATTACTAGCGGGCCCGTTTAACGGTGTATTTTCAATTTTCTTTCAGCGATGGTTTACTTAGGCCATGGTCCAACACGTGGTGAGGTTTCGTCAAAATCGGTCGGTAAACAGCTGAGATCCCATAAGGAAAACACGTTTAAAAATTAATAGCAAGCCCGTTTAACGGTGGATTTTCAATTTTCTTTAAGCAATAGTTTACTTAGGTCATGGCTCGACATGTGGTGAGGTTTCGTCAAAATCGGTTGGTAAACAGCTGAGATCCCATAAGGAAAACACGTTTAAAAATTAATAGCGAGCCCGTTTAACGGTGGATTTTCAATTTTCTTTAAGCGATGGTTTACTTAGACCGCCGCCTGATATGTGGTTAAGTTTCATCAAAATCGGACGGTAAACAGCTGAGATCCCATAAGGAAAACACGTTTAAAAATTAATAGCGAGCCCGTTTAACGGTGGATTTTCAATTTTCTTTAAGGGATGGTTTACTTAGGCTGCCGCCTGACATGTGGTGAAATTTCATCAAAATCGGTCGGTAAACAGCTGAGATCCCATAAGGAAAACGCGTTTAAAAATTAATAGCGGCCTTGTTTAATGGCGGATCTATGGGGTTCTTACGTCATTCGCTTCCTCTAGGATAGGTCTACACTCTGGAAAAAGTCCCGTGGGAATCGGTGGGTAAATAGGCTAGTTATTCATTTTCGGAAGTTTTTTCCTCATCACGAAAAGTGCTGCAGACGACCGGGGGGGGGGGGAGGGGGGGGGGAGGTCCTCATTCCTCCTCACACGCCTGTGCTCGCCAGCCTATGTTAGGTTTCCGCCAGGTCACGTGACGGGGGGGGGGGGCATCCTCGCATCCTCACTTCGCCTGTGCTCGCCAGCCTATGTTAGGTTTCCGCCAGGTCACGTGACGGGGGGGGGGCATCCTCGCATCCTCACTTCGCCTGTGCTCGCCAGCCTATGTTAGGTTTCCGCCAGGTCACGTGACGGGGGGAGGGGGGGGGTTGATCCACAGTGGATAACTGCTGTTGCTGCTGGTTCACGCCCATCTAATGCCCCCTACTCCTATTGCTGTTTAGAAAAGTCCTCGAACTCTGCCCCATGGGACTTCAAAGTCCCCATGTTATTCATAAGGAGGAGAATTTATTTTTTTACGGTATCTCACATGTGTTTTTTCTTAATTCAGTTCATACAGCAATAGCTCAATCTAATAGACTTTTTTAATCAAAAAATTCTCAATTGGAATGTAAATAGTTTGAAGAAGCAAAAATAAGTATTTTCTGCCTTTTTGGTTCGGCATAGTCACATTGATTGTGTCAGGGAAACTCACGTAACACTAATGAGGCTTTTAAGGTGAGCGGGTATAATGTTTATAGGGAAGACTGAGTGGCATCTTTTGCCTCAGGGGCGTTGCTATTTTCATCAAAACAACCATTAATCACTGCAGTTTATTTTACCCCATCTTGTATCTTTTGAGGCCACTGCTATGAAATTGCACTTGGATGACGGTAATTTCGTAAATATTATATCTGCTTATAAGTCGCCAAATCAAAGACTTAATTTAAATGATATGGCAAGTATATTCACTGCGCAGAGTCCCCTGCATCACTCATTGGTGGTATGCAAGTATATTCACTGCGCAGAGTCCCCTGCATCACTCATTGGTGATATGGCAAGTATATTCACTGCGCAGAGTCTCCTGCATCACTCATTGGTGATATGGCAAGTATATTCACTGCGCAGAGTCCCCTGCACCACTCATTGGTGATATGCAAGTATATTCACTGCGCAGAGTCCCCTGCATCACTCATTGGTGATATGGCAAGTATATTCACTGCGCAGAGTCCCCTGCATCACTCATTGGTGATATGGCAAGTATATTCACTGCGCAGAGTCCCCTGCATCACTCATTGGTGATATGGCAAGTATATTCACTGCGCAGAGACCCCTGCATCACTCATTGGTGATATGGCAAGTATATTCACTGCGCAGAGTCCCCTGCATCACTCATTGGTGATATGGCAAGTATATTCACTGCGCAGAGTCCCCTGCATCACTCATTGGTGATATGGCAAGTATATTCACTGCGCAGAGTCCCCTGCATCACTCATTGGTGATATGGCAAGTATATTCACTGCGCAGAGTCCCCTGCATCACTCATTGGTCATATGGCAAGTTTATTCACTGCGCAGAGTCCCCTGCATCACTCATTGGTGATATGGCAAGTATATTCACTGCACAGAGTCCCCTGCATCACTCATTGGTCATATGGCAAGTATATTCACTGCGCAGAGTCCCCTGCATCACTCATTGGTGATATGGCAATTATATTCACTGCGCAGAGTCCCCTGCATCACTCATTGGTCATATGGCAAGTATATTCACTGCGCAGAGTCCCCTGCATCACTCATTGGTCATATAAACTGTAGTAAACACCAATCTCTTCCAATTTATTACGGATGAATTTATGAATGTGTCTGCTCCTAATGAACCCACTTTTTATCCATTCCAGTTAAACTGTGAACCTGACATTCTAGATATTTTTTCAACATTATACATCCCCCATTCTACGTAATGTTGTTCATTAAATTATTAGGTTTTTTGCCGTAGGTTCCCCCCCCTTTCTCTAGCGTGCCGGTCCGAGTGATATTCGGCTGCCCTCTGGTGTCATCGGCCGGCTCTTCCCAATACTACTCTAAATTTAATTCTACTATTTTCATGTGTCCCTTTTCTAGGTTCGAAACAGATTATATGCAATTATCATCTGGCGTTATAAGCAATACAAAGTCGAGTTTTGCTGTGGTTAGTTAACTGTAGTTGTAAATATATAGATCCTATGGACATATTGTTTACATGGAACGAAGTGAGTGAGTCTGTAAAATGTAAAGAGAGTCTAGATTGAAATCACTTTCACAATTCTGTGTTTCCGCGCGATAACTCAAAAAATACTTAACTAAATATAGTCGAACTTGACAAGTATGTTCTTTAGGCGCTCTCAAGTATGTTATTTACGGTGCTGTTATTGAAAATGGAGGTCCTACGTAACACCGTTTCCACAATAAAGCGTTTTAAAAATCCCAACTTAATCCCCATAAGAACAGTATTGGATACGAACCTGTGGCGGTAGGGGCGGGCTAGATAATAATGAAACGTATATCACATTTTCCTTATTTATAAGAGGTAAGTTCATGTACGCACTTATATATAGGTACCCGTTGATATTTCAGAAGTGTTAAGATATGAAATATTACAACAAAAGTCATAATAAAAACCCAATAATTAATAATAATATTATTTACCAACTGATATATTTTCACGTGTCCCTTTTCTAGGTTCAAAACAGATTATTTGCAATTACCATACGTTAACTGGCGTTATAAGCAATACAAAATCGAGTTTTGCTGTGGTTAGTTAACAGTAGTTGTAAATAAATATGTAGATCCTATGGACATATTGTTTACAAGGTTAGTTAACGGTATCAGGAAACTGACACAAACTTTCTTCCTTTTAGGCCCAATTTACTGATACCGTTTATTTTAATTTAAACTTGTAATCATCTTTATTATCTTTAACGTAAGATGTTTACTTGCACATTCTACTTTAAGTAGTTTTTAATTACCGGTACATTTTAAAAGTATTTATATTTATATTTGGTTTTAGTATTTCTTTGCAGTTGCACATTGGTGCGATCCGTGAATAGTTTATCATTGGTAACTAATTGATTAATTTAATTATTAATTTATTATTTGCTGATTAGTAGTCTCTTGATTACTGATGTAAGATCACTTACACACACATTATTTGTGAGTGCATGATGTGTATATATATATATATAATATTTCACAAACATTTGGACGAATAGTAAATGTGGTTATCAGTATATTAAAACGAAAAAGTTGTTATTGATGAGTGAACGAAGTGAGACATCTATGTATTAGCATAGTCAATGATTCGTTGTCCGTCAGAGTGTGTGGTTGTGTGTGTTCGTAATGCAATAACGTGAAAACGGCTACACGGATAGTTTTCAAATTGTACACAACTATTTTCCAGTACATGTTACGGTACCAGCTCAAAAAAGGATCACTTTTGTTTAACCGTTGTTAAATAACTAACATTTAAAAGTTGTACAATTTCCATAAGATAAAGCATTGGACAAAAATTACCGTTAGTCAAATGTGAGATACTAATAAAATATTGTTTCGTAGTGACAAAAAACTAACTTTAAATTATAATATTTATATGTTTTATGATTAAATATGTAAAGTGCAGTCCGGTTAACATGAGTTCATACAATTTTTCAAAGGTTTTTGAAATTTTTAGATTTAAAAAAGATTACTAGTTTTTGTAAGTAAAGACAACGTTCTCTTGTTATGTTAGGAAGTTATTAGTTTTTATGTTAGATTTCAGCCCCCTATTATTTTATATTTACTTTTACCAGCTGTGTAACTTTGTCAGTTTATGATATTTAATAGACTTGCCCCCCGTAGCAAACTTGCGTATAGTCAGCGAATGTACAGATACAAAATATATATACCCAATCAACATACCACGTTATTTTTGGTCAAAACGTTTGCATCTTTGATATAATAAGTAGAGTTTTGAAATTACAATGTTTCAAAATCTACAGTATATCATTAAATAAATAAGCGTGGTATTACAATGTATTGAATGAGCCAAGAGTAACATAGATTGATTTAGAAAGTTCAGAGGCCGTTAGCCTGTGTAAACGTGCGCGTGTAAAACTAAATAAACGGTATCAGGAAACTGACACATACTTTCTCCCTTTTAGCCCATTTTTAATGAATAAATTACTTGTTATTTACTAAACATAAAATACAAAGCACGGTCGAATGTACAGAAAATCTTGTAAACAAGTTGTTTTCAAAAATATCCACCCAAATCCCTGTTTAGAAGGCACTACAGAATCCATCCCTACACACGTGGTTTTAAGAGGGGAAATGCCCCCTATTCCCCGCTCAGAGTTATTAAGGGGCAACATATTTCAAATTTCCTCCGTTGGTCAATGCTAACTTGACAAGCATATCAAGTTTGAACGAAATTGATCAATAAATAAGAGAGAAATAGTAATTTTTGTATTCCCCATAAGAATAACATTGGACAACGTACTGCGTTTACCGTAAAATGAAAATTTAAATTTTCTCCGCAACCATTAATGGAAGAATAGTAATTAAAAATACTAAATTGTTTAGTTTTTATGTTATTTTTAATGGTGAATAGTAATATTTTTTATATTTATTTTTGTTATTAAAAATCCAAAAAACTGAATTTTTATATTTCAAGTCTTGTAATTTCTGAACCCAAATTTTTAAAGAAACGCGGGTGGTGTCATTCTGTTGTAAATCTAAATTTCTACAAACGACCAAAGTTTAATCAAAATCGTTAGAGCCGTTTTTGAGAAATCTGGATTTTTCATGTTTTTTGGCGGTTTTTGGGGGATAATTACTCTTAAAAATCAAAAATTCAAAAAAATTAAAAAAGTCCTGGAGATAGCGTAGCGTACCTACATACCAAATTTCATAAATATCGGACCATTGGTTAGGGCTCTAGCTCTGTACACATCCATACAGATAGACAGTCAGATATCAATACAGACATACACACAGACATCACGTAAAAATCACTTTTTTGGGTTCTGGGAGCACCAAAACGAACATTTCCACTAACAACACAAATTCGAACATTTTGACGAAAACAATATTTCTCCATATACTACGTATGAGGGGGAGAAATTAAAAACGGTAAAATATTTTGTTATGGGATTTTAAGGAGATATTTATGATATCTAGGGGATTTCTTTTTTGATTTATTTGGACTTTACCTATCGCTTCTAGTATTTAAAACTACACTACGTTTCGGGAGGTAAGGAAACTCCTCCCGTTATCAAGTGAACCCTACTTACATCTAAATATCAAACTCTTACACCTAACTAACCTACATTTTTTGGATTTTTTTGGTTATTTTTCTTTTACATTTTAATTTACACTAACACAAAGATAACAAATATATATATACAAAAAATCAAATACAATACACTAACACAACATTTATATATACACCAGTAGTGGGGGTTTGCGGCTTTTGGCTTACTTGATTGACAGCTTCCGGTCACGTGACCGGAAGCGCTGCGTCATGAAATACGTCATCTGAGGCTGAGCCAGTGACGTAGGCGGTTTTGTGACGTAATGAGGGAAAGGTTAAAGTTCAAGGTCACAGGGAGGTTATTTTAAAAAATTACTACCTCGCACGCGTAAAATCCGATTGTGATTCGATAGTTTTCATTCGATAAAAATATCGAATGAAAACAATCGAATGATACGAGTGCGAGGTAGTACTATTTAATTTATTACTTTAATTTTTTACTTTTCTTTTTATTTACAATAAGTTATGTTTACAATAATTTATGTTTACAATAGTTCACCGTTGTTTGTCGTCATCGATGTTGTTGATCCGGAGTCGCGGTCGTCAGACGCAGTTTTCAAGTGCTGCGCTTGTTTGTCCAATCGGCCCATCCCGACTGTGTGTTCCTTGCCTATTTATGTGACCGCAGGGAACACACAGTCGGGACGAGCGATATTGTTATTTTGTGAAGAGCGTCTCGGAGAGCTCGATGTTCACCGGTCGACAGCCGGAGGTGTACTGACTATTCACAAACTAGCGTTGTAATCGTACTAAATGGTGGGGGTAAAAGTGTGGTGGGGCGGAGCAGATGGCGGACGGCAGATGGCAGGCGGCAGATGGTAGGCGGCAGGTGGCAAGTGCGCGGCAGATGGTTGCTACTCCATTCGCCGCCAAAGTAATGCAATCCGTCGCCGTAATTCTTGTATTTTATCTTGTCGGTTCATTTGATATGTTTTACATCTACATATGCAATAGCTGAAACACCTGCACTTACGACAAGCTTTCCCGTCAACTTGATCGCCTGGTATTTTAAAACATTGTAACTCGCAACAATATGTCTTCAAATTGTTATCGAATGATAAATTGTTCATCGGTGGCATCGACATGTTAGCTGCAGCGTGTGTTAGACAAGACTGAGACTAACTTCACGGCTCCCTCTCTTTTATACCTCTTCATAAGTTAACCCTGAATGAAAGTTCAAGGTCATCCGTTTGAATTTTAAAAAAAGCAACACAGCAGTATATAAAATAATATACTGCTGTGTTGCTGTTATCTTTATTTTTTTACTTTTTTATATTTTTTTATATTTTCTTTATTAAACAAACATTTTACAATACAATAAGCTTAAGTCTAACATTGATGACTAGAAATACAAATAGAGACATTATGTACAATGATGCATGATGTGCATAGTGAGTTCCGTCGAGTTGTTGCCGCTTACACCGTGTGATACCAAATACAACGTCCCCGGTTGAATATCTCGCAAGTCTTTATTTGTAGCAGTTGAACAAATCGTTTTGGAAGAAATACTTGAAACTTCGGCTCATCTCCTGGAGTCATAGGTCCTTCGCACAATGATACTAGAATTGCTTCTCCATGTGTGGTTTCCACTTTCTTGATGCTATGAATAATGTAGTTGTTCTTTTAGTTCTGAACATTTTTTAGTTAGCAGAAGGTTGGATTTTGAGTGAGTGTTGAATTGATCAACCAGTGTTTGTAGATATTGTTGTGATGCCATCTTCGTCAGTAGTGGTTGTGGTGTCTTCTGTGATGTTGCCACTTCGGAGTCTCGAATAATACTCGTGCTGGAGCGGTGTTGTTTCCTCGTATTTATAGGCCCCGCTACCCCCACCACATTTCTATTCTCCGCTACCCCCACCACATTCCTTCGTTTGTTTCAAGTAAGCAGCCAAACGATATGCGTTGTACAATGCACAGTTTGTTTGACCGTGTTTAAGATATTTTGCAGCGACACAAATATTACCGAGATTAATGTTAAAGTCCTTACTGATAGTTATATCGAAAACATCACCGTGCGTGTACTTTTGTATCCAGTTATTTTTTTCTAATCCTTTTGTGTATATATGCGAATATTGTTTGCAAAAGTTAAACATAATACTGTGCAGATTACTGTAGCTTATAAATCCTTCATACCAGTGTATGTGATGAAAGTAGTTTGTTATCCATTTGTTCGTACTTCTTGCTTTAGCGTTAAGTTTGTTAAAAGAAAAAGGAGCTTCAAACGTAAATGGGTAGGCTACAAATGTAAGCAAGTCTAAAATTACTAATTCCTTGATAATAAACCTATCATCATTATTTCGAAATGCTTGAAATTCTATTACACAAGGCTTTACACTCACTTCTTCATCCCCTCCGCTCATCATGGCACCTAACGATCAACTAAACTGTTTTCCACACCACGATTGTTGTGATGCCATCTTCGTCAGTGGTGGTGGTGTCTTCTGTGATGTTGCCTCTTCGGAGTCTCGAATAATACTCGTGCTGGAGCGGTGTTGTCTCCTCGTATTTATAGGCCTCGCTACCCCCAGGCAGATTAAACGATCAACTAAACTGTTTTCCACACCACGGTAGGTTAAATACCAGGCCGTACAGTTGCAGGCGCGTTGGTGTATATTTAACGTGGGCACCGTCCCCAATAGGCCTACCCCACGTGTGTTCTTCTTTACTAAGTCAAACTTTAGTCTTTTTTAACTTCTTCTTCTTGTGTTTCGTTTTCTTCTTCTTCTTCTTGTTTCTTCGTTTCTTCTTCCTGTGTTGTTTCTTCAGTAGCTTCTGTAGCGATTTCTACAAGTGGTTCAAAATCCTTTAACTTTCTCCACATGCAAACTTCATGAGGTATTCTATTAAAAATTGATGTATCCACAGGTCCGTACACGATGGTGCTATCAGGTTGTTTTTCCAAAGTATCGACCAAATATTCTTTAATAATAGCGCTTGCAAATACCAACTGTCTCATGTACCTTGTAATAGGTTCTGTTGCGTAGTTTAAAACGTAGAATTCTTCACGTGATGGTAGAATCTTATTTTCATGTTGAGTCAAGTCTCTAATTCGCACTTGTAGTTGTCCGCGATGTTTAACAATATCGATTTCATTGTCACAATCCAAAAGTCGAATATGTGTGTTCCTTCCACACAAACTATTAGTTAAATAACATTCGATTAAATGCACATGTTTCAAAAATGACTACCAAGCATTTTACGAAAATAAAACCTTTTTTGCTCCATGGTGTAGTAGTACTGTAGGGGAATAATCCAATTACTTCATCAATCCAACTGATACACTTTTACTGATGCATGCTGAGATGGGGTAAAATATTCGCAAAAAAACTTCAGTTAAAATGTGAGGATTGATATTTTCTTCAACTTTCTTCTTCCTCTTTGGTACTACCTTTGATGGGTCTGCATTACTTTCCTCCTCTCTATCTCTTTTACCAAACTTTAAAAATGCAGTTATTTCCTTGATGATTTCTGCTTCACTGGTATTATCACGTTCCAATAACGGTGCTACCTCTGCATCACCTTGTACAACAGATGGAGAACTCATTTTGTAGAAGATGTTACCCATGCGACGATAGACGAACAACTGAAGACCTACATTGTTGCTCCGATATTTATAGATTAGCGACAGTGGCGGTGCCGGTGGTGGTACAACGTTTTACAATACTGTCTTTACAATACCAGTCAACGGTGTGTATGTAACAATTTTATCATGCAAAATTAAACAATACGCAGATGTATTTGCAGGTACGTTTTCTTGAAATTCCATTTCTATTTTTATATCAACACTAGACGATTTTACAGATTTATTTTGTTTGGAGCAATCAATTACAACAATCGGAGCTTTCGATTCAAACTGTACGGGGGATAGTAGAGGTGTGTTTGTTTTGCCGTAATATGAATTTTGGAACCTAGCGTACATATCGTATAAAACACTATACCTTTTTTTATCAAAAGAGATTTTAAAGTTGTCGTAGGGAAAGAATTGTGAATTCAGGAACACTTTACAGTTTGTTAATTTACAATGGTCAAATTCACCAGCATTTTCAGTTATTATACTTTTCTTCTTCGTTTGTAATCCAAATATTACATATCTCGCTTTTTCCAAATGAGTAGAAGTTTTTACAGTCCATGTATGCCGTTGTGTTGTAGGTAAAACGGGATATTCATGAAACTCCAACCTTCTGAATGGCATTACAATGTCTCGATCTGATTTTAACTTTCTTAATAATGTAATCCTATGTTCATCATTTAGTCGCACATGTGGTACTCTCCAAACAATCTTGTCTAATGTTAATTTCCAGTCTAAATTGGCATCAGTTGTTCCAGCAGCTGCTTTAATAATATCATTATCGTTTGATGATCTTAATAAAACTAGTTCTTGTTTTACATTTATTATTATTCTTCTGTAGTCTTCAGCAAATCCTAGGAGTAATCTTAAAGGTACGTAGAAATCAAAGTTTCCCGAAGAGTCAGGAGTGATTGTACTTTTGTCTGGTGCAACCCATCCTGCAACAGCTAACAGATTCTTCTCATTTGGTGTTAAAGACGCTAATCCTTTCAATGTACTGGAAATTCCAACCTTTTTTGTTGAATCGACTGTAACTCCTGAAATTTCATATCTAATCTCGTTAAACAAAAATGCCATAGGATTATTTATGAAAAGAACAGTGGTTCCAGCAGTACCATCATTTTTTGTTACTTTTCCTTCAATATATAAATAACTTTCGCATGGAAGAGTAAAAATGTCTTGTTGTTGTATAGGAATCCTAATTTCATCGTTATTGTTTAATTTGGACGAAGCGTAAGGGTTGTGCGTGTGATATTCCTTTTCCCATAAGGTCTCGTCGAATGTTGGACCCTGCGCTATATCCAGTATATCCATTGTTAATGACCTTTAATCCAATTTCTTCTAGAAAATGAATGTTGTCACTTGTTAATCCTTCTACAGCTGATGAGCTACTGACCTATTTGCTGGTTGGCTCTCTCTTTTTAAATGATAACCCCACTGTCTAAGCGGATGATTTTATATGTATTCTTACAGTAATAGCTTCTCCTCTAAAGTCTTAAGTAATAAGGTTTCCGTCTTGATCCACTATGTTCAGCACGATGTCTGAAATGAAACTGGTGTTTAACGGTAGGTACACAAGGTTTTGAGGCTTTTCTACTATCTTGAAACCCGGTGCAACTGATGAGTAGAATGTGTGTAATATATGACGATTCTCTCCATCTCTGTAGGATCCTTGTATAATGTTACATGGTCTATGCTATTAACTTTGATGATCGTCACAGTTTTATTCCCAGAATGAGTTTTATTAGGTTCTAATATTTTTGTTTCCTTAGAAAACCCCAATGAACTACCAATTAAATGTTCTTGACTAAAATCAATATAATACTTAGAAGTAATTTCGGCTTTCATTGTATTGTTATTGCCTTTTATCGTTATATTTTCTTTTCCCAAATGTTTTTGTATAACTTCATTTATATTATCAATTTCATAAGCTCCTGTTGGTAAACTGAATTCTTCCAAAGCTGAATACTTTCCTTTATCATCTTTTGTCTTGTAATAATGTATTTTGTTATTAATTCCTTCACTAACGTTTGGAATAGAGTTATATGTTGTTAAATCGAATAATGCGGCTTCCCATAGTCTTCCTTTTTGCAAACGTAGCGCTGGAAACAGAATACTGCGCAAAGTACATGAGTTACCGGTTAATGACACTGTATACGAAGACATCTTAAAGTTGACTAACACTTATAGCTAAATAGTCTAAACATAAATGACCGCAAATGGATGTATCATCAGGTTGTTTTCTTGTATGATTGTAAAAAACATTTCTGTCGCACGAAAGTATTGTTGAAGTTCTTTCGGTGGTGGAAGGTCTCCAAAACTGTCGAAATAATAAATGGTTTTACCAAGTTTCTTGTAACACGCCCAATGAGTGACTGGTCCTTCACTATTATTCAAATTGACAATACCTGTCTCATTTTTCCACATTTTAACCTGTAATTCATCTTTCATAAATACTCCTCTAAAAAATGGGATTTTCAAACAAGAAGCATATGGAATCAGTTCTTCATTGTTTTTAATTATTAATTGCTTTTTCTTATTTAATACACACGATACGGTCTTAGGTATAATCCTCCTCCCTTTTTTATCATTGACCATATTGTTGGTTTCTTTATAGCTTTACCACTGGTAGATCGACGTTTTCTGCTGATATTACCTCCTTGTTTCTTAGCGGGTTTTTTCCCACGCCTTCTTCTCTTTCCTCTTCCAAACGTAGTTTTTGCTTTCATTGCTGCTGTTACTGCTAAAGACGCTGCTTTTTCACCAATACTCGCGTCACTAGATTTTACTCTTTGCCAAGCTTTCTCAGCAAGTGCTCTATCTGCTATTGATCTATTTTTAGTATCACCAAATTTGGAATACGCTACATCGTGCTGTTTACAAGCCTGATCGAGCTTATTTATTCCAGGATCTCCTCTAGCAAGACGTTTCTCTAATTTGGTTCCAGGACCACAATATTGATATCCTCCAGGTAAATGTAATTCCACAGGTAATAAGTCAATCGCCTTGTTAACTATAGCTCCAACCGGTTTACTCAATAGAGAAAATGTTGTTGATGCTATCCCCTTCCTCTCTGTAATCTCTCTCGATTATGACTGATGCGTTTAACCCTCGACATGACTATTTATAGCAAAACTTACAATCAGCAGGTGCACTCTATAAATGTTTTACAATAAATGTAATATCAGTTTTGGTTTCTTGTATTATATACTGTTTAAAATCCATTTATTATATAGAAATGGATTTATTAATTAAATAAAAGTAGTAAAAATAGAAATAAGGTGTAATTGAAGATGTTCCAGATGTTTCTCCGCTGGTGATGGTATCGTTGTCTTCGGTAAAATGAATAAACTTTAAATAGTTGTCATGTTCCCTTAGAAACCTGCCACTTAATCGTTGGTAATTGAATAACACATCCCAGTCTAGTTTATCTTTAAAATTGGCAATGTAATTCTCAGAGAGATTTTGATATTTACTTATTACTTCCCAACAGTTATTAAAATTTGATGTCATCTCTACGAGGAAGTCTTCTGAAAACTGTTGTCTTTGTAAAATATGGATCCAGTTAACTCTGTGAAAATAAATTCTTAACATAGTCATTGTGAAGAGGTAGTGTATGGAAAGTTGTTCCCAATCCATATATCTATCAAACCGTTGAACACAACCATCTGTCAACACTCCTTGGGGAAATCTTGGCTCTTGAGATATTAAACTCCACGCGGTAATATTGGATTCCATCATCCTCTCTGTATCGTCTCTCGAATATGACTGATTTTTTATCCCTTATCATGGGTATTTTAAATTATTTTTTCTCTTATGTAATCTTCATCGTTTTCTATTGGTTCATTAATCACATTCACTTTATCCCCCTTTCCTAATGTCTTGACTTTAGAAGGCTCAGACGGTTTATCTCGTTGATTAGGTTTCTCTGGATTGTGTATATTTTTCCAGTCTAAATAATTGTGGCTGTCAACATCTGAAGCTGCAGCTCTTCCTGAAGCCCGATGGATATAATGAAATAAAGCTGCACCAAACCTTTCCAAATGTTTTTTTAATATTCCGTAGTCCATTTCTTGTGTACAATATCAAACATTTTCTTATTTACAGCGTCTCCATCCTGTTCACAATCACCTACATTTGATAATTTTAATTTTTTTACATCATAGCTTGTGTCAGTTTCATTCCTTTTGTAAATCGTTAAAAATTTTAGAGTAGCTAAATTTACTGCTTCACCATCATAAACGGGATATTGTATATCGCTTAACCTTTTACCGGAAAACCCCCAATGATCTTCGTGTACAGTTGGGGTTCTTTTTTCATGTACTGTACCGTAACCTCATCAGACGATATAAGCGGATCACCAACATTTTGAATTACTTTTCCTTCAAAATTATAGTTGCCTTCAGGTGTTAACGGAAACCCAGCTCTTTTTTCACTATATCCAGATTTTACTCCAAACTCGGAATACCGTCCAAACTTGTCCACACTCATGATGTAACTGAATCGCTATCGTTTAGGTTCTTATTATATATATATATATATATATATATATATACGTCTACTGAACAATTATTCCTTGTTTTCGCAGTTCATCAACCAAAGCTACCCATTCGTTTTCTAAACCAGTGTGCCCGGCTTCCATAGCTTCATGTAATAACCTCATTCGATCAACTAACTTATTTATATCGTTGTAATATATTATATTAGTTTTATAAAAATTTTTCAATAATCCCCTTCCAGATGTGGTAGGATCAGTTGTTTTTCTCTTTTTATGCAAAACATTTAATTCAGCAGAAGATAAAGCTCTTCTTTTAATTTGAGCTTTATTTGATTTCGAGGGAAAAAGACTAGATATAATACTTGTGTATTTTAATGACCGATATCTATGAATAGGTAGGTCTTTGGAATACTTTTTTCTATGTGCATTTGTATACTCTAATATATTTGTAAACAATTGTAAATCCCTTTTAGTATATTTACCAGGATTATTTTTAAAGATGAGTTCAAACAAACCTTTTGTACCTTTATATTTCTTATCTCCAATAACTATA
Organism: Allygus modestus; assembly: GCA_963675035.1. Lineage (NCBI taxonomy): Eukaryota > Metazoa > Arthropoda > Insecta > Hemiptera > Cicadellidae > Allygus > Allygus modestus. Next base: position 288,636,180 of record OY776111.1, read on the forward strand.
TCATCATTTTCGTTTATATCTAACTTGCTATCTCCAATCATTAATCCTTTATCCTCTATTCTAGCTCCATAGGTATGATAATTTCGATTAGCACGTGTGGCGTGTAACATTTTTAACGTATATGTTCTTCCAAGTGCTCCTTTAAACATAATATCCATGCCTAATTTGCTTAAGTTGGATGGGTTAATAACCTCTTCTTCTGCTCTTGTATCTTCTACACTTGCATCTTCTGTACTTGTATCTTCTGCAATGTCCTTTTCCTTTAAATCCTCTATATCTCCGCTTTATTCATACTGGTCGCTTTCTTCAGATGTTTGTAACTGGCCAAAACTTTCATCATTCTGAAATTCTTCTTCATATTTGGAAATTGGTAGCATTTTGTCTCCTTCGAAGCGAATTGAAGGTTTTTCCATATTTTGTGCTAATCGCTTTAAAGGTTCAGTAACAGGTTTGAATGTTGTTTCTAAAAATTGCTCTCTTTCATTTATACCTGATTTTAAAGCTCGTTTTTTTTGTCTAATAGAATCACTAAGTGATTTTATTTCCTTTAATAGCTTTTCCTGGTTAACCATCTTCACACCTTGACGACTTGTACAATAATACCGCTAATCAGTGTATTAAAACAAATTTATCAAAACCTATTCTATAACGACCATCTTTTATAGCTTGATCTTTCATAATAACCAAAAATCCATACTTTTCCGCCCATGCTTTTCCGCAAAGCTCTTTAAACTTTTCAAATGGCATATCCGCATTCACATGATCGTTATATATATGTTTTAGGTTAGTATCATCTTGTTTGAATACAATTAGAATATTTGCATTATCTCTGATAAGTTGTTTTGGGATTTTGCTATAAGTTTGTCCTATATATATATGCTGTCGATGTTATTATGTCTTCCCATGGCAAAGTAGTTTCTAATAGTATCCTGATTTTCACAAGATACATCGTCAAATATAAATACAGAATACGGTTTCGCTTCGTTTGGTTGCATAATGCTATCACTAGCGTTAAATTTGTAAAAATTAACATCAGACACATCAGATAGGATTTTATCCAGCAATTGATACTTTGGTTGTTGTAGAGACTTTGAAAAAATATATAGGTTATTAAACCTTAATCCCTGCGGATTAGTGATCAAATTAAAGACGACATTGGTCTTTCCACAGTTTGAGGGGCCACTTACTATACATCGAACAGTGTTTGGAAGTAAACTACCGTGTTTACCATTGTTGATTTTAACGTTATCCACAGTTAAATCATCTATGTTATTAATATTGAATCGATCTTTATGGTGAATAATCTCCATCCTGCTCAAAGGTTAACGATGAAATGAGTTGCTTGCATTAAACCAAGTCCTTTATAGGTATCCATGAATTCTCAGTTTTCTTAAACCCCAACCACCGCACTTTAACTGCGTCCTTTTTTCTTTGTAACACTTTTCCAACAAGATATACATCACCTACTGTTGACTTTAACATTTCATGTCCATAAAATGCACCTTGCAACAAATCTCCTTTGTTATCTTTTAAGATATACGTTTCAGGTACAGTCGGTTGCACTTTATACACTGTAAAAACTTCATTAGTCCAATTGGGAAGGTATTTCTTGGTAAACACTCCCTTATATTTACCAATCCGTACTTTATCACTTACATTAAATTTTCTTGGCTGCATTTTTTCTACTTTAGGCTTTGTATTTTTCTTTATGCGTTTTAATACATCTTTTGCATTTCTTCTATTTACTTTGTTAGGTTTCATACCAATAGTTCTATGAAACCTGTTGTTATAATCATTTATTAATTGTGGTAAGACATCATACCATACGTAAGAACCTCTTTTTGAAAATTGTTTATACAGTGCTCCTTTTAAGGTTCTATTGAATCTTTCTACAATAGCTGATTTTTTCTCTGAATTTGTAGAATAATGATTTATTTTATATTTATTCATTAACTGTGCAATGTTTGTATTAAAGTATTCTGTTCCATCATCAGTTTTTAAATGTTTAATTTGGTTTTATCTCTTTTTTCCATGCTATTTCCAAGTTTTTTGTAGCTATTTCCATGGCTTGTGTTACGCTTTTACCAGTCTTGTCCTTTAAAGGCAAAGCGTCTGCAACTTTTGTAAAACAATTAATAATTGTTAGTATATATTTAAATCCTTTGTTTATTCTGCTATACGGTCGCATTTCAATTAAATCCGCTTGATAAAGATCATTTATCCCTTTTATAACAGTATTTCTTCTTGGAAACTTTATTCTTGCAGGTTTGTGTAGTTCATTAATAATCTTCTCCTTCAGGTCTGACATGATGGTTTCACGAAGACAGCTGATATGGTATTAAATATTCTTTTGTATAAATCTGCTTATATATACATATAGTTCAAGGTCATTCAAAACTTGTGTAAAAAAAGGGGAAACACAGCTTAACATTGCTGTGTTTCCCCTTTTTTCCGGAAAGGAAAAGGATAAAGGATCTAGGACGATGAAAAGGTTATTCGTCAATAGGGTTGAGGGAGTAGTGGCCGAATGGTAAAGTGTGGATGTTGTCTGGAAGAATGTGTCGTTTATCGTCATTGGAAGAAAGTGCTTTTTTAACTTCTGTTAGGCTGTATATCTGATGGTTAAAACTTCTGATTGTATTGAATTTAGCTGTAATGACTTTATCTTCAAATAAACATTGCTTGTATAGATCAAAAATAACTTTCTTTTCTAAATATAATTTCTTTACACCTTTAGCTTTCTTAATAAAGCTATTCTTCTCGACTTCTTTTTCATCATATAGTTTCAAGGAATACAGTTTTGACATAAGTGCAACAATCTCTTCAAGTAAAACTCCATTTGCTTCATCTTTAAATTTGCCCAGAACTTTTTTGTTTCTGTCTTGATCGTAGTTAGGATGGGTCTTTGGGTAGTCAGAAAAATCGAATTCGTTTTTGTGAACAAATGTACGAAGATCTTGATACATATCATTTGTTATAATCCAATACACAAAAGCGTCTGTATCCATGTAGCTAATGCCGATGTTATCTCTTCCATAGAAGGCAACCATTTTGTTATAATGAAAATCGTACATGTGTGTTTTTGAGATGTCCAAGATTGACATGCCTATATATAAAGGACGATCCATCTTCACACTCGTCTTCTTCATGGACACTGCTACAAGTCTTTCATTAATAATTATAGATGTTCCAAAGTTTGGCTGCTGTACGAGTTTCTGTAGCTTTTTTGCGTCGGTAACAAGTTTAACATTTTTGTGTCTTCTTTTGTTTTCCAATGTTTTTCCAAATATCGCATTATTCATTAATTTAAAAAAGTCTTTTTGAAATTCTGATGTAGCGGCTGCTCTTCTGGTGGTGTTTGAATCAATGTAAGGTTTTAACCAACATGACTGAGAAAATTCCAAAACTCTATTAATTTTTGTAATACGTAGTCCTAATTCGATGGCTTGTTGGACTACCCAAAAGTGAGCCACGTAGCGCTGTTTATTATTTAGGGTCATCATTAATTTAGGGTGTTTTCCAGTTGGAGAAACTTCTGTTTTAGCGAGGAGTGGGAGGTCGTAATGGAGATCGTGTAAATGTTCCGGGTATTCAAAATCGCAATCTAAAATATATCCAGTGTCGCCATGTTTTGGAATTTGTGAAATATCGCCAATAGAGTCGGGATTAATCCATTTGAAATTATCATATGGAAGTGGGTTTGACATAGCCCATCCGTATAAGTTATTTGCATCGAAATATCCCAAATAGGTTGTTGGTTTAGTTTCGTCGTAATTAGACATTACATACAGGTGTATTTGTAAATGTTTTCAGCAAATTAAAAAATGAAATAAAATTGAAAAAAGGAAAAGTAAAAAAATGCATTTTTTACTTCTTTCAATTTTATTTAATTTTTTAATTTGCTGAAAACATTTACAAATGCATTTTTTTACTTTTTATTTGTTCAATTTTATTTTATTTTTTAATTTGCTGAAAACATTTACAAATACACGTAACCTTATCTGGCTTAAATTAACCTAAGCACTGCTTCAGTTTTATTATTTTTGATTTGCTGAAGTTTTTACAAATAAACCTTACCTTAGCTATATTAAATTAACCTAACGATGAGATACCTTTTTATATTAAAAGAGGGCATGTCTAACTGATTGCGTCAGTTGGCATGAACAGCCGATTATACCATCCTTGGTCTCTTTCTGGTAACTTTCGGGAGTTCCCGGAAATGTTCGTGAAAGTCCGTTATCATTCAGGTAATTTCGGCTTCTTTTTACAACTCTTGTCCTGCAAATTTGGTTAATCTTGTGTTTTTCTTCAGATAGGTTTCTGACTTGACACTGCTTGAACATAAAAATGAGCACTCCTCTGTCAATACTAAGCGCTTCTAAGACTGTTTTTAGTAAAAGATTCGGGCTGTATCGTAAGAAGACAACATTTGTAATTACTTCACCGCCTAGTGGTGTAAGTGATATTGAATGGTTGGAAAAAGGCATAGAGCATATAATCGACTATGCCAAAGAAGATTCGTCAGAAAACGATAAGATTGGTTTCACATTCAGTAGCCCTCATTTTCAAGGCAGTGACGCATACGTGGCCTTCAAGCCTGCTCAGCACGTTTTTGCTAATGATCTGCTCCATGTAGTTGGGGGTCTTATGCATAGCAATAGAGATAAAGGTGCCTCGTGGAGTGATAAAATCACCGTAGATGTAACTCGAGTAAGAACACCTATTATGATTTCCGCTATAGATTCACTTGAACGGAACGTAAATCAGAAAAATTACCCCCTAGGATCCCCAAAATCGACACCTGCGAGCCGATACCGAGGAATTCCGACGATTACGACTTTTTTCAGAATTATTGTAAAAATAAAAGAAGTGTAGTTTGGATTGACAACACTGATGACCTGAGTTTACTAAAGGCGATAGTTGTGGGTAAAGCCAAGCTTAAGAATGACCCTGAATATGAACTTATCCGCAAAAACAGAAAAAACCGACAATCTCTTAAGGCTAAGATTCTCCTGAATAAAGCAAAATTAAGACTACCTATTAAGGTGTTCAGTCTTAGTGAACTCAGGTTACTGCAAGCACACCTGAAGAAATATAATCTTAAAGTATACCAGTACATACCTGGAGGATATGAATTAGCTTGCGATGGTACAAATTCTAGTGCCAAACATGATATAAAACTAATTCGTTGTAATCACATTATAATGTGATTGTAAAATGAGTTTGTCAATTTTGAGGGTAACGCAATCCAAATCCAAACCCAGCCTCGACACATCCCAAACCCCGTCCAACCCAAAAGCAATTCTTTTCACACCCAACCACAATATATTTGACAATTTTCCAGGTAAAATGGCACGGCCATTATTAAAAGTGTTCGTGAGCTTAATCGGGTGTTTCCGCCATTCTTAGACTCTTCAGATGATATTCGGGAGTTCCCGGATGTGCTCTTTTATCTTGGTTATCATTCAGGTATTTTGGCTTTTTCTGCAACTATTGTCCTATTTATCTGGGTAGTCACGTGTTTAATCTCAGTTGGATGTCTGATGTTAAGTTTAATAAGACGGAAAAATGAGTACTCTTCCGTCAATAATAAGCACTGCCGAGCCAGTTTTTAACAAAACATTCGGAATGTGTCGTAGGAAGATACAATTTTTCAATTACTCCCCCACCTAGTGGTGTGAGTGATGTTCAATGGTTGGTAAAAGGTATTGAGCATTTGATCAACTATATCAAAGAAGATTCATCGGCAAACGACATGATTGGATTAATTTTCAGAATCCCTCATTTTCAAGGGAACGACGCTTATGTGGCTTTTAAGCCTGTTCTAAATATGTTTCATAATGAGCTGCTCCAAGTAGTTAGTAGTCTTATGCAAAGGAAAAGAGTTAAAGATGTCTATTGGAATTATATAATAACCGTTGAAGTAACTCAAGTAATAACGCCTAGTAATATCCGCTAGGGATTCATAAAACAATAAAAACAAACAAACAAATCAACACCATGTCTTTTGCGGTTTTTTTCAGGATGACGGTAAGACAGAAGTTTGAGTTCCTCTGCGGGTGATTAGTAATGGGAAGGGGTGCTTGGCATTCGGTTGAGGGCTCCTCCGTGATGGCTTGAAATGGACTTGAGGGGTTTGTAAATAACTATACATAGGATACCGCTGAGGGTGATTAGTAAAGGGGCGGGGGTGCTCGGTATTCGGTTGAGGGCACCTCCGTGACGGCTTGAACGGACTTTCAGTGGTCCTTAAGTAGTTATAAGTAGCATACCTCTACGGGTGTTTAGTAGAGAGTCGGGGGTGCTCGAAATTCGGCTGAGGGTAACCCCGTGATGGCTTGAACGGACTTGTGGAGGTTGTAAATAATAGTACAATTTACCAGCAAGAAGGAAGGTAGCAATTTGCCTTGGTTTGGCTACCACCGTAAGTGGGGTCTGGGCCTCTTACCCCAGAGGTTAGGACTACTGGTGAGGCTCTGGGTAACCAAAAAGAACGCACCGGAACCCTACAGCCTGACCTACACGGTCTACTGTGGTGTGGAAACTTGGGTAAAACCACGTGGGAGGTAGTATTTTGTTATGAAGTGGCTGTCACCCAATCATATGCAGGAGACGTATGGTACTCTTACAGTACAATACCACGTGTAACAAGGGGCGGAAGAGTTCAGAATTTTATCGTGACTTTGGTCTCGTTCGAAGAGTGAGATTATGCCTACTGGGGGAAACCACTACAGTAGAAAATACACCGTGATTCTACGGCCTGAATTACGTAGTTTACTGTGGTATGGAAGCTTAGATCACCTATGTGTAATAAGTATTATGTCATGAAGTGGTTGTTATTACAAATTGTGATTGTGAACGAGCCATCGTAAATCATATGTATTTATAGTTTATTTTTAACGTAGCTTCTGAGCTAGTCTTGACGACATTAAAGATAGTTTGGGACAACGTGACAAATCTCTTTTTTGAGTGTTCAAAAACAGTACCGTACTTGGATGGGAAACTTAGAGCAATTACTAGACATATCACAACATTGGTTGAACACAACAAATTTAAAGTTACTGTTAGCTCATTAGATTATACACTAATTTAAAGTAAGTATACATGTTTACAATTTGCTGCTAAGTAAACCAATGATAATAACAGATGGGTTGATGATGAGCTGATTGAAACTTATTTTAAAAACGTATCTAAGATCTTAAACAGAAATATTTTGATTTTTATTTGGTCTGATACTACTTAGGCTTTTAAGTTGTTACCACTAGAGGACATTAATGATGTTTTAGTAAATTTGAAAATTAATATTTTTAGATTTTATTTCCTTTGTGTAAACAAGACTGACAATCCTGGTCAATTGGTTAGTGGTTCCCATTAGTCCCTTTGTTTCTTGACAGTTTTAATAGACGTACATGATATTTTGATTAAGAAGGGCTTTAATAAAACAGCTCAAAACTAATAGAAAACCTTGGTTTGCCTGAGAGTGTTACTATGATGTTGACCGTTTCCATCAAAGAAATAACTATTAATGTGGTTTTAATAAAATTTTAGATGTTACGTTCATTTTGTATTATTACTGAATTCCAGAGATTAAAATTTCTTTCCTGAAATGACGTTTTAATTCTTAGCTTTATTTCCAAGGTTAACTTCAATATTATCAGTTTTTAAGTGTTTACAGTAACACAATATCAGCTGAAGAAAACAGAATCAGCCTCTTAAAACTTCACCCATCGATAAAGGTATGTGAGTCCCAAGGCAACAATACCACTTGATCGTCTCAACTTTGAAAACAGAATCCGTTTACAGATCTCCAAAAAGTCAAAGGACTCCCATCTGTGTTCTGTAAATCTCGTGATTATTTCTCAGGAAACGTTATATAGTATAATCTACAAAAATAGGTACCAATCTGAGAACCAAGTTAGTCAATAAGCCTTTGAAAATGTTCAAAAGACCTGTATTTTATGTTAAGTATAAAAATAATGTTATATAAATTAGTGCAAAACCCACTGACACTGCTTTGAATCCTGTCACGTCTGTCAATACTACTGTGACGGATATGGGAAAGAGCGTACCAGTAGTATATTGTAGCGTTAGTTTAAGTGTAGTTGGTGAAAAAGGAACTAAACCGAAGATAAGATTTCTTAATGGTTGTCATGGAAGGGTATAACAGGTATATAATGGTTGTATAACAAGTATTTTAATCATTGTCATGTTACGGGCATATTGGGATTGTTGTAAATTTAACTGAGATACAGGTAGTGCGTACAATATATGGTTGTAAAATACTACATTATAGCAGTCGAACATGTCAGTGATTATATGATTAGCCATTTAAGTGGGTTTCTTGTAAAAACACATACAACAGAAGTTATTGTAGCTGACATTCCTTCTAGGCACAACCAACCTTCCTTCAACTAAATTATATATAAGTTAAGAAATTTACAGGCTAGTTGTACAGTATCGTCAAGAGATATTCTTACTTTTGAGAAAACTGGCACACTCAAACTTTATATTAGTGCTGTTTTCATTTTAGCTTTAGGGTAAGCGAAATACAGTAATTCTAATAGATGAATTATGTCCCATAATGGGACAAGACTGAATTGTTCAATATCTGGTTATACTACGGCCTCTAGCTACAACCGTTCCACAGTGTACAAAGCTGCCGTTTGTATTTTGGTACATGAGTGTGTTACATTTGCAAACTGTCGACCTTACAAGATTTTGTATTGAAGTATATTCTGAATTCGCCTTTTACTTGGAGGCTATGTCTTATATTATTCAAGCTGCTTGTAGACCTCGCATAACCGTTGCTAGTATGGACCAAGGTTTTGAATATCTCCATGACACAAACCAATTGTAACAGTGGGGCCTTCACATACTAATGACAACTGAGGGTCCTACATAATCCAATAAAATTTAGGGTCCTACACAAACCAATGACGATGGGGGGTCCTACACAAACCGATGAATATTGAGGGACCTACACAAACCAAAAGCAATTGAGGGACATCCAAAAACCAACGACAATTGACGAACCTACACAAGCCAACTGCAATTTGGGACCTTCACCTACTAATGACAATTTAGGGTCCTAAATAAACCTATGGCAAATGAGGGACCTACGCAAACCAATGCCAACTGTGGGACCTACACAAACCAATAACAATTGAGAGACCTACACATACCAATTACAATTGAGGGACCAACACCAACAACTGACAATTGAGGGACCAACACATACCAATGACTATTGAGGGATCAACACATACCAATGCCTATTGAGGGACCTACACAAATCAATGAAAATTGAGGGACCTAAAAATTCCAATGCCAATTGAGAGACCTACACAAACCTATGTCGATTAATGGCCCTACACATACCAATGACAATTGAGGGACCTAAGCAAATCAATTACAATTGAGGGACCAACTCTAACCAATGACAATTGAGGGATCTACAAAAACCAATGACAATTGAGGGGCCAATACATACCAATGACAATTGAGGGACCTACACATACTAATGACAATGGAGGGACCTACACAAACCAATGGAAATTGAGCGATCTACACAAGCCAATGACAATTGAGGGACCTACACAAATCATTGACAATCGAGGGACTTACACATACCAATGACCATTGAGGGACCTACACAAACCGGTGACACTTGAGGGACCTACACAAACCAATGAAAATTGAGGGCCCTACACAAACTAATGGCAATTGAGGGACCTCCAAACACCAATAACAATTGATGGACCTATACAAACCAATGACAATTGAGAGACCTACACAAAGCAATGACAGCTGAGGGACCGACACAAACCATTGACGATTGGAGACCTACACGTGCCAATGATAATTGAAGGACCTACACAAAACAATTGCAATTGAGGGACCTACACAAACCAATGACAATTTTAGGGACCTACACAAACCAATGACAGTTGCGACACGTATACAAAACAATGGAAATTGAGGGCCCTCCAAACAACAACGACAATTTAGAACCTATGACAGTTGAGGGACCTATACAAACCAATGACCATTGAGGTACCAACACAAACCAATGACAATTGTGGAACCTACACAACCCAATGACAATTGAGTGACCTACACATACCAATAAATATTGAAGGACCAACACAAACCAATGAACATTGAGGGCCCTAGACAAACCAATGACAATTGAGGGACCTACCCAAACCAGTGGCAGTTGAGGGACCTACACTAACCAATGAAAATTGAGAGACCTACACATACAAATGACAATTGAGGGACCTACACAATTCAATGACAATATAGAGACCAACACAAAGCAATGCCAGCTGAGGGACCGACACAAACCATTGACGATTGGAGACCTACACGAGCCAATGATAATTGAGGGACCTACACAAAACAATTGCAATTGAGGGACCTACACATACCAATGACAATTGAGGGACCTCCAAACAACTATGACAATTTAGGGTCCTACATAAACCTATGACAATTGAGGAATTTATACAAACCAATGACTATTGAGGGAGCTCCACACACCAATGAAAATTGTGGAACCTACACAACCCAATGACAATTGAGCAACCTACACATACCGATAAATATTGAGGGACCAACACAAACCAAAAAAATTGAGGGACCTAGACAAACCAATGACAATTGAGGGACCTACACAAACCAGTGGCAGTTGAGGGACCTACACTAACCAATGAAAATTGAGAGACCTACACATTCAAATGACAATTGAGGGACCTAGACAATTTAATGACAATATAGAGACCAACACAAAGCAATGCCAGCTGAGGGACCGACACAAACCATTGACGATTGGAGACCTACACGAGCCAATGATAATTGAGGGACCTACATAATTCTTTGACAATATTGAGACCTACACAAACCAATGACGATTGAGGGACCTACACAAACCCGAGGCAATTGAGGGACCTCCAAACACCGATGACAATTTATGGACCTTCACATACTAATGACAATCGAGGGACCCACACATACCAATGACTGTTCAGGGACCTACAGATACCAATGCCAATTGAGGAACCTACACAAACCAATGACAATTGAGGGATCTACACATACCAGTGGTAATTGAGGGACCTACATAAAACTATGTCAATTGAGAGACTTACACATACTAACGACAGTTGAGGGACCCACACAAACCAATGACAATTGAAGGACCTACACATACCAATGACAATTGAGGGATCTACACAAACCAATGGAAATTGAGGGACCCAAAATTACCAATGACCATTAGGGACCTACACATACACATGACACTCGAGGGACCTAAACATGCCAATGACAATTGAGGGGCCTACACAAACCAATGATATATGAGGGACCTACACAAAGCATTGACAATTGAGAGGTCTACACTAACCAATGACAATTGAGGGACCTACACAAACCTATGACAATTTTAGGGACCTACACAAACCAAGGACAATTGAGGGACCTACACTAACCAATGATAATTGAAGGACCTACACAAACCAAATACAGTTGAGGGACCAAGACAAACCAATGACACTTGAGGGACCTGCAAAAGCCATTGACAATTGAGGGATCTACACAAACCAATGGCAATTGAGGGACCTCCAAACACCAATGACAATTGATGGACTTACTAAAACCAATGACAATTGAGGGACCTACACAAGCCAATGACAATTGATGGACCTACACAAACCAATGTATATTGAGGGACCTCCAAACACCAATGACAATTGAGGGACTTACTAAAACCGATGACAATTGAGTGACTTACACAAACCAATGGCAATTGAGGGACCTACACAACCCAATGACAATTGAGGGACCTACACAAACCAAAGACAATTGAGGGACCTACACAAACCAATGACAGATGAGGGACCTACACAAACTTAGGACAATTGAGGGACCTACACTAACCATATACAATTGATGGATCAAGACAAACCAAAGACAATTGAGGGACCTACACAAACCAATGACAATCGAGGGATGTACACAAACCAATGGCAATTGAGGGCCCTCCAAACACCAATGACTATTGAGGGACCTACTCAAACCGATGACAATTTTTGGGACCTACACAAACCAAAGACAATTGATGGACCTACACAAACCAATGGCTATTACGGGACCTCCAAAAACCAATGATAATTTAGAGACCTAAACAAACCAATGTCAATTGAGGTACCTACACTAACCAAAGACAATTGAGGGACCTAGACAAACCAATGACGGTTGAGAGGCCTACACAAACCAATGACAATTAAGGGACCTCCAAACACTGATGACAGTTGATGGACCTTCACAAACCAATTGCGGGACCTTCACATACTAATGACAATTGAGGAACCCACACATACCAATGACTGTTGAGGGACCTACACATACCAATGATAATCGAGGGATCTCCACACAAAAACACCAATGCTAATTGAGGGACCTACACAAATCTATGTCAATTGAGGGACCTACACATACTAGCGACAGTTGAGGGACCTACACATACCAATGACAATTGAAGAACCTACACATACCATTGACATTTGAGGGACCTACACAAACCAATGGAAATTGAGGGACTTACACATACCAATGACCATTGAGCGACCTACACATACACAAGAAACTTGAGGGACCTACACGTGGCAATGACAATTGAGGAACTTACACAAACCAATGACAATTGAGGGACCTACACAAACCAATTGCAATTGAGGGACCTACACATACCAATGACAATTGAGGGGCCTACACAAACCAATGACATATGAGAGAACTACACTAACCAATGACAATTGAGGGACCTACACAAACCAAAGGCAATTGAGGGACCTACACAAACCAAAGACAATTGAGGGACAACACAAACCAATGAAGATTGAAATACCTACTTAAACCAATGACAATTGTGGGACCTACACTAACCAATGACAATTGAAGGACCTACACAAACCAAAAACAATTGAGGGACCAACTCAAACCAATGACAATTGAGGGACCTACATAAAACAATGACAATTGAGGGACCGACAAAAACCAATGCGTTGTAAATAAATTACATTTGAAAGTATAGCTCCTTCAATTGTTTTGATACTTACTTGCAGTACAGAGTTTATGTTTTTGTAAGATATAGAGGATGATAACAGGTACATACATACCAAGTTTAGTTTAAATCGACCCAGCCGTTCTTAAGATATTACATTTCAAAATATAGTTCCTTCAATTGTTTTAATACTACAAGCAGTACAGAGTTTAGGGTTTTCAAAGATGTAGTGGAGGTTAACAAATACCAGTACACCAAGTTTCGTTCAAATAGGCCCAGCCTTTCTTAAGATATTATATTTCAAAGTATAGCTCCTTCAATTGTTTTAATACCACCTGCAGTACAGAGTTTAGGTTTTTGCAAGATGTAGAGGATGATGACAAATACCAGTACACCAAGTTTCATGTAAATCGGCTGAGCCGTTCTCAAGATATTTAATTTTGAAATTTTGCCCCTTCATTTTTTGAGATGCAACCCGCAACATTATAGTTAAGATTTTTCAAATAAGTGGATACCCCTCTGAAGTGCCTACACCACGTAGTAGGCAGTTTTCTGGGGTCAAAATGACCCTAGGACCTTCCGTTTTCGAGATATTAGCGATTTTTGAGTTTTTTGGCAACACTTTCTTGCGATATATACGTATAACTGTGTATATATATAAAGTGGGTTGGCAGCACTTACTGGCGATATATCTATACGAGGCACGTAGAGTGACGTAACTTGGTTAGGTGTTATATACTAATTTTGCGTAGGTTGGTAGGTCATTCTTTTTCTTACTCTATAACATAGTTTATACATCTTTATATATACACTAAAGGTATTTTGTTCCTAGGGTTGGTAACACTAGATCACGTGGGTGGGTAACGTGGTTAGCTAATTATCTATACTATATATTTTTCTCAGCCATCTGGGTCATCATCTTGAATCACGTGGTCAAAAAAAAAGGTTTCCCGCCACGTGGGCGCCTCCATCTTGGAAAAAGTGCGGGAAAAAACACGTGGTCAAAAGTGAGGTTAGAACACGTGATCAACGGTAAAATGTTTGTTAGAAAGAGCTTATCATGCTAAGGTCAGCTTCTGACCTCGACGCTATCACATCCGCTGACGCAACAATAGAGATAATTAGTTTATACTGGTTGCTTCCTCACGTTTCTGATACATTTAGTTTCAGTGAATTACCTTATTAGTGACTATTAAAACCGGTTACAATCAGTTACAGTGGACTTTGAGACCGGAAGGCGCGATAAGATAAGCAGCAGGAGAAAGTGATAAGCCACTACGATCTCCAGTATTTTATTCCCCATAAGAGCAATGTTGGGACTCATCTCCCGCTAGGACTACTTATAGAGTCCACTGGATCAAGGCTTTTTGTTTGATATTCATTCATTTTCTGAGTTCGCTCATCCAGTTACGGGAATATTTGAGCGTATTCCTAGTTGATAATTATGCAAAATGTATGTACGTTGAATCAGAAATAAATGGTATTAAAAAATTGAATTCATGTTTGTTTACTTCGTGATCGAATATATTTTCATCGAGTTAAAAAAGTTCATCATCAAAACACATGGAAAATATGTTTCTAGAACTAAATTTGAATCTTCCAAGTTCGTAAACAATTTAATATTTGTTTATTTATGATGATACTAACTAACGAATCCCCGTATCACCTACTCAATCCGTCCGTATTTAAACCAGTTCCAAGATTCCATTTCTATGACGTAGGATCATTGACAACAATGCACAATGGGCTTACCGATTAAATGACTTGCAACTACAGTGAGAGCCGACATTGCGCGCTAGCGTCGCGTTGGTATAAACTTCCCACCTTACCATTATTAATTGGCAATTATTTGGCCCTTGCTATTGTGAACTTTGTAACTTATTTAAGATCAAGACTTTTTTTATAATCCTCCATTCTGCATCTATCTATATTAACATGAACAATTTTAATTGACTAAAAGTTTATGATAATTTAATCAGTAAACCCAAATCGATCTGAACAATAAGTAAGCGTAAACACAACAAGCGTGAGAAAATTCTTAATGTACAATGCATTTTTTTAAATCGTCAAGATTATAAACGACCGTCTAAAATCCAATTTAAAATCGTACTGCATTCCCCTTCTGACAAAGATTGGGGGCTAGAAAAATAAATATAGGATACAGGCAACTTTATATGAGTTATTTTATATTTTACCAACGGATTTTAGAAAACGATTTTTTATTGAAAGTCAATATTCCTGTGTTTTTCTGTGTAGTTGATGTTCAATTTTTAAGAATTTTACAATAGTAGGCCTATACAACTTTTTAAGGGGGGGTGGCTACAAATCAAAGGAGCTTGCTAAGTGTCATATCATATAACACGAAGTCTTGAAGCAAACCGATTTGTTCTGGCGTCCACGTAACCATATTATCGATTTTTTCTAAAATAATTATCTAAAAACACATGTTTTAGTGAATTTCCTCTGTAGGGAAGAAGCTACTACCGTAGGTGGCATGGTAAGACTTAAGCCCGAGACCATGATAACTTTTTGTTTTGAGCTCCCCAGATGTCAAAAACACAATTCGTTAAAATTGTACATACCAATAACATACCAGAATTGAACATAGGGCCTACCAAGCTTCGTCAGTTTATGTTCATAAATAACCGAGATATACAATTTATCTTTTTATCCATAAGAATAACATTAGATAACGTGCTGTGTTTAGCACTTTCAATATATCAGCAACCATTGACGTAGAGCAATTATCAAAATACCAAATTGTTTTTCTTATGCTGAATTCAATGGTAAAAATTAAAATTTTATTTAAATAAAAATTACATGTGGAAACCCATAAAACCCATTTTTGGGGTACTAAACCCCACGAAAACCCTCCTTCAGATGGTGCGATTCGTCTGGTTTTCGAACTCGTTCAAATAAATGGTATTTTACACATTTGTTCCCAATTTCATTAAGATCGGACCTTTTTTACGAGAGTTATCGTTACGAGAGGACACACACACACACACACACACACACACACACACACACACACACACACACACACACACACATATATATATATGAAATTGTATATATATATATATTAAATTGTTATTAGATTCACAGATAAGGGCTACTATTATATTCAAAATCAATAAAATAAAAACTGAGTACCGGTACCCTTTTTTATGATTTTTCAATAAAAATCATAAACGAGTTCGCACGCAGCACGCTGACGTGAGGGAAGTGAATTTCCTCATAAAAACTTGTAAAACTGAAAATAAGTGTAAAAACATACATTTGTCCAATTTTTATTGAAATCTGAAAACATTGATTTTTTGGCTGTTCTGATACTCCTGGTTTCATTTACTTGCAAAGCTGGGAATACAATTTTGCGCATTATAAGGTTAGGAGAAGGTCCAGACAGGCTTGAAAGTAGGCGTGATGTTCCTGGGGATGATAAAAGTACTCTAACAAAGGAATAACAGGCTTTTCTAGTGTAAAACCCCCATAAGACAACGTACTGTGTTTAGTCGATACACATTTTCTTTAATAACTCGGTAAATAGTTATGCTAGAATGACGAGAGAGGGCTTAAAACTTTCACCTCTCTATTCCCATCTTTTTGCATGCATTTATTTTATATCTGGGGCTTTTGTGACCCTTTTTGGGTCCATAAACTCAAAATTT
Organism: Allygus modestus; assembly: GCA_963675035.1. NCBI lineage: Eukaryota > Metazoa > Arthropoda > Insecta > Hemiptera > Cicadellidae > Allygus > Allygus modestus. The sequence continues at coordinate 288,652,917 of OY776111.1, forward strand.
GAAAGATTAATCCCCCAAAAAAGGGGTTTACAGTTTTCCGATTGTTTTGCCCAACGAACTTGTCCAACTGATTACAGAAAGGAACGTCTCTACCACATTTGAAGTAAATCGGACAAAAAATGCGACCGCTAGAGTGCAAACACACACACACACACACACACACACACACACACACACACACACACACACACACACACACACACACACGCATATATATATATATATATATAAAATTTTGAACGACCCCCCAAAACGTGTTCAGGGGGTCACGTTAGGAACTTCTATGGTGGTCCCGGGCTTAAGTTTCACCGTACGGGTCATGCTAATAGTTCACTTTCCAAAGGAAATTCACTAAAAAGGGTACTCAGTTTTTATTTGATTGATTTTGAATATAATAGTAGCTCTTATCTGTGAATCTAATACATATATCAAAATTTTATCTGGGGATCTCAAAATGAAAATTTATCATGGTCTCGGGCTTAAGTCTTACCATGAGGACTACGGTAATAGCTTCTTCCCTATAAAGGAAATTCGCTAAAATTGATATCTCGAATATTTATCTAAATCTATAAAATGCAAAGCCCTGGCTGACTGACTCATCACTAATTCTCCACCTTCCCATGTAGGTAGAGAGCTGAAATTTCCTACTCTGATTCTTTGAGCATAACATTGGAAAACTAAATGGTTTTCATCCTGATCTGACCTTAGGGCTCCGCCAGAGATCCCGACGAAGTTTCCATGTATTTCTTATGGATATTCATTTTTGTTTGAGCTAATGAAAGTACAAACAGCTGATCTTGATTCGTAGTAGTTCCACGGGCTAAGTACAGAATGCAGCACACACAACTGTCATGGTCTTTATAAATTATTTTTGGGGCGAAGCCTGCGGGAACAGCTAGTGATATATATTGATGAAACTTGGCATGGGGCTTCACCACAGCTTAACCTAGTACTAGTATATTGATATTTGCACAAAAAATGATTTTTCGTTGATTTCATACTCATCCTAATGTCATTCTTATGAAGAATAAATAAAATGCCTTAAATCACTTATTTATAAATGTAAGTTTATTAAACTTGGTAAGTGGCTTTATGTGTTAGTGAAAAACATATAATTGCGTTGAAAATTCGCTGAGTATGCAGTTTTGCTGCGACGGGGGTATTTTTATAAACTATGTTTTTTCTCCGGTTTTTGTTCAAATTGTTTCAGATATAACGCGTAAGAATTCTCTTGACTAAAATCTGCTTAGGGATAAGTCCTATGACTAATGAAATGTAATTAAAATGTATCTGCTACACTGACTTCGTGTATTTATATACGACTGGCTCTCCCCGCAAGCTTCGCCCTGCAAATAATTTATAAATACCCCCGTCGCAGCAAACCTGCGGACTCAGCGAATTTCCAATGCATAATATATGTCTTAATACCACATAAAGCCGCAAACCAAGTTTCATAAAAATACATTCACATATAAGCGATTTTAATTATTCTCCATAAGAATAACATTGGTAATGAGTATGTAGGTTTGCTGAAACAAGGAACAGAAACAATTGCTTTTTATGCAAATATAAATAGAATTTAACTAGGCGAAGCCACATACTAAGTTTCATCGATATTCAGTCATAAATAAGCGATATATAACATTCTAGTTATTCTCCATAAGAATAACATGGGGGCTGAGAAAGCAGGTTTCCTGCAACAAGGAACAGAAAAATGGGTTTTTATATAATTATCAATATAACTCAACCAAGTGAAGCTACATACCAAGTTTTATTAATTTACGTTCATAATTAAGGGAGTCATTACATTTTACATATTCTCCATAAGAATAACATGGGGGCTGAGTACGCAGGTTTGCTGCTACGGGAATAATCAACAAAAAATCAATTTTTTGTGCAAATATCAATATACCAGTACTACTTGAAGCCACATACCAAGTTTCATCAACATACATTCATAAATAATCGAGATATCAAATTTTATTTATTCTCCATAAGGATAACATTGGACAACGTACTGTGTTTAGCCCTTCGAATATCTCTGCAACGGTTGGGCGTAGAATCACAATTTAAACACCAAAATGATTGTTTTGTGAAACTGAACAGATTGGTAAAAGAAAATGTGAAGTTTACATTAAAATAAACTGAGGAAAAGCAAAAAACCTTTTTCCCATAAGATTAACATGGGAGATTTTATGAGCAAGTTATTTTGGATTTTCTCCGCAACCACTTAACCTAGGTTAATAATTCAAAATACTAAATTATTTGTTTTTTTAAGCTCTATAACATGGTCAAAACCAAAATTAAGTTTTTTAAAAATTTTAGGGTGAAAAATGCAAAAAACTGATTTTTGGAAAATTTAAAACCCCCATAAACCCCCCTTCCCATGGTCCGATTTTTCTGGTTTTCGAACTTAAAGTCATGAATGTCGTTTTACACATTTGAGCCAAATTTCATCAAAATCGGACGTTTTTTACTCAAGTTATCGTGTTAACGGACACATATATATATATATATATATATATATATATATATATATATATACATATATATAAATTTGAACGAATAGTGTTTTTGGCATCTGGGGACCTCAAAACAAAAAGTTATCATGGTCTCGGTCTTAAGTCTTACCATGAGACCTACGGTAATAGCTTCTTCCCTATAGGGGAAATTCGCTAAAAACTATAACAGTTGTGTGTGCTGCATTCTATGGTTAGCCCGTGGAACTACTACGAATCAAGATCAGCTGTTTGTATTTTCATTAGCTCAAACAAAAATGAATGTCCATAAGAAATACATGGGAACTTTGTCGGGATCTCTGGCGGATTCCTAAGGTCAGATCAGGATGAAAACCATTTTGTTTTCCTATTTTATGCCTAAAGAATCAATTTTTCAGCTCTCTACCTACATGGGAAGGTGGAAAATCAGTGAGTGAGTGAGTCAGTCAGTCAGTGAGTCAGTCAGCCAGGGCTTTGCCTTTTATAGATGTAGATGTAAGGAAAAGATAAGAACCTCCAATTTCAGGAAATAACATACTGTATTATTATTTTTAGTCTTCCCTATGAAAATAGGCAATAAATGTTGATGCAGGTACACTTGATAAGTTATCTCTTGATATGCTATCTTACCCTTTGATAACCTTTTCCGTTTTCGAGTTTACTGCAAATGATTTTATACTACTTTTATTAATTTATTTTGATTACTTTACCTATAGTTTTTATCGGGTGTGATAGTATTTATTTGATATTGTTGGTAGAGGAATATGTGTTTGCCGTTTTAATTATTAGTGTGTTAGGGAATAATGTAAAGTAAAATACCCCCGCAGCAGCAAACCTGCGTACTCAGCGAATTTCCAATGCATATATGTTTCTCACTACCACATAAAGCCACTCACCAAGTTTCATAAAAATACACTAATAAACAAGTGATATGTAGCATTTTATTTATTCTCCCTAAGAATAACATTTAAAGCTGAGTACGCTGGTTTGCTGCAACAAGGAACAAACTATATGTGTTTTGATGCAATTATCAGTATAACTTCACCAGTCGAAGCTGCAAACCAAGATTTATTAATTTATGTTCATAATTAAGCAAATCATTACATTGTATTTATTCTCCATAAGAATAACATGGGGGCTGAGTATGCAGGTTTGCTGCTGTGGGGAAAATCGGAAAAAAATTATTATTGTGTGCAAATATTCAATCATAAATAAGCGCTATATATCTTTTTAATTATTCTCTATAAGAATAACATGCAGGTTTGCTGCTGTGGGGAAAATCGGCAAACATTTATTGTTGTGTGCAAATATTCAATCATAAATAAGCGCTATATAACTTTTTAATTATTTTCTCTAAGAATAACATGGGGGCTGAGTAAGCAGGTTTGCTGCAACAAGAAACAAAAAACATGAGTTTTTATGCAAATATCAATATAACTCAATAAGGTGAAGCCACATACTAAATTTTATTAATTTATGTTCATAATTAAGGGAGTCATTACATTGTATTTATTCTCCGTAAGAATAACATGGGGCTGATTACGCAGGTTTGCTGCTACGGCGATAATCAACAAAAAATCAATATTTTGTGCAAATATCAATATACCAGTACTACGTGAATCCACATTTACCAAGTTTCATCAATATACATTCATAAATAATCGAGATATCAAATTTTATTTATTCTCCATAAACACATTGGACAACGTACTGTGTTTACCACTTTGAATATCTCTGCAACGATATTGGGTATAGAATAACAAATTAAACACCAAAATTATTGTTTTGTGGAGCTGAACTGATAAAAGCAAATGTGAAGTTTAAATTAAAATTAACTGAGGAAAAGCCAAAAACCTTTTGCCCATAAGATTAACATGGGAGATTTTATGAGTAAGCTTTTTGTATTTTCTCCGCAACCACTTAACCTAGGTTAATAATTCAAAATACTAATTTTTTTTAAGCTCTATACATGGTCAAAACCAAAATTAAGCTTTTTAAAAATTGTAGGGTGAAAAATGCAAACAACTTATTTTTGGGTAATTTAAAACCCCCATAAACCTTCCCACGGTCCGATTTTTCTGCTTTTCGAACTTAAAGTCATGAATGTCACTTTACACATTTGAGTCAAACTTCATCGAAGTCGGACGTTTCTTACTCAAGTTATCGTATTCACGGACACACACACACACACACACACATATATAAAGAAATGGTATGGTATCATATGTTTTTAGCGAATTTCCCGATATGGAAGAAGCTATTACCGTAGGTCTCATGGTAAGACTTAAGCCCGAGACCATGATAATTTTTTGTTTTGCAGTCCCCAGATGCCAAAAACACTATTCGTTCAAATTTATATACATGTATATATATATATATATATATATATATATATATATATATACATGTATATAAATTTGAACGAATAGTGTTTTTGGCATCTGGGGACCGCAAAACAAAAAATTATCATGGTCTCGGGCTTAAGTCTTACCATGAGACCTACGGTAATAGCTTCTTCCATATCGGGAAATTCGCTAAAAACATATGATACCATACCATTTCTTTATATCTTTATATACAAATATAGCTGTCCCAACAAAGGTTGTCCTGTCCTAATGTCATGGAATTTGTTTTATGTCAAATACTCGTTCATTTTCAAGAAGAGCTCACTCGCATCCCGGATGAGCTCTTTCGGTACGCTCACTCACCTATTTTTATATAGAGCTAACTTCGGCATAGAAAAAAGAGTTTGAGTTGCCATTCAAGTAGATTTTATTTCCATAATGAACATATGATTATGCCTTTCAAGGAGGTTTAGATATAATCCTTGTTAACAGTTGTTTAGTGTGACTAACTGAACTTTGATGAAATCAATGGGAACTTTGAAGGCCAGTGGGACAGAGCCCTTAAGTCAGATTAAAAATGTCTTTTTGTAAGAACCTTGTCCTGACAACGAACACAACAACAAAATAATTATTCAATTTGGTGCCCTCATTCTCAAGTTATGGCGTGATATAGGGAAATAGGGATTCATTTTTATATATTAAGATAAACTTATACCGGTACCATAGTAAAATAACGTTTTGCGTAGCCTATGGCAGTAATATACGATAATATGCTAGTAAAACAACCACATTCGATGTAAATCTATCTATTCTGGTATATTTTTTAAATCTCGTTTTTATCTACGATTTTAAACTCCTAAATCTATTACTTCGTATTCTTCGTTGGTATCAATCAAAAGAACTACTTACCCTCTAGATGTACCCTTTGGGGGTAGGAAAAATATCAACCTGCAGGGCCCCGTTTCATCTGCCTTCAAAGTTCCAGTGTTAATTTTATGGAGCTTTCAAAGCCCGGATGGCAGAGGAATGTGGATGGTAGATGGCGGATGTTTTTCAAACCCACTAAAAAGAAAGCCTAAATAATCCTAAAGCCTAAAGATCTGTTGACCTATACCGAACATGTATGCAAATTCTAGTTTTAGAGTCCAAACCTATAAATTCTTTTAATATTATTGACGATGATGGTCTTATTATTTGCAAAGAAACAGTAAGTAAATAACTTAATTCGTCAGCATAGCGTTTGAAGAGTCTATGGTAAACTTCAAATTTATTACAAGGTCTGAACAGACGAATGAGCGATTAAAATGCTTTGTATTATATTTTTTTTGTTAACTCATGATTTAGTCCGCCTCGTGAGTTTAGATGCAGCTGCAGAGCCTGCGGACTCAATTCGCCAGAGCCCCATTTACGAGATTTATTTTTAGTACTTCCGACTCCCTCTTGTTGACCCCGAATTGAGAACTCCAAAACTTTAGTTACGGATCAAAAAAATGTATAGTGCACGAATCTGGGTTCAGAGTAAAAACAAACATAGGTAATTTAAAATAAAATGACAGCTAAACCATATCAAACACTTACTCAATGAATGTGTTTAACACGTAATTTTAAACTTGCTTAGCACTAGTACTAATACTTGCTTTTATAGTGATTATATAATAAACATTATGGCTCCTTTGTAACAGAACATAAACTTAAAAATCCCAGTCATAATACAACTCTTGTTAAGACATTTATTATACAGTGGAATATCTTTATTCAATAAACTTCCCCAACAGTTAAAAGAAGAAAATGTAAGCTGAAATTTAAAAATAAAGTTTTAAATTAAGCTTATTATAGCTATAGCTATATTACTATATTCTCTTAGCCCACACATCTCTAGATTATCTCTCCTAGGGATATATTTTTATAATTATTCGCTTTCAATGCATTTATCTTATTTCCAGGCCCAGAGATAAAATATGTCCAGACCAACCACGCCACAGCCACCTTCCGTGGTTATCGAATCCAAATTCGGATCAAAACTTGATGTGAACAACGGCGCGAGTAAATTCGGATCAAGACTTGATGTGAACAACTCCGCCAGTAGGCGAACCTCGGCGTTCGGATCAACCCTCGACGTCGGAAACAGCATCAGCAAGTTTGGCTCAGCACTAGACGTCAGCAGCTACCGGGATCTCGGTATCAAGATTGATGCTACTTCAACATCTGCCCTCGTGCCTCAGGTATAAGTATAGTTTAATGTCAATGAGCAATTAGTACTGAAGCGATGAACATAAAACACGCATCTTATCAACAAATGTCGTTAAGTATATTCTAGTGCTTTGAATCTATGTTGGTTGAATGGAGAAGAGTTCTGAAATATCACAACCGATGCATTTTAAGCTTTTGAGGTTATCGTTGTAATTGTTGACTCGATTATTTTACAAAGGTCCCCCACTAGTTTTATATTTAGTTGTCAAATATGAATAGGAATCATTAGTAAAATTCGCGGAACGTCGGAAGACCATGCTGGGTTTGTATATTCAATCTATTGATGATTTAAAGTTGAAATCTATTGCCTAACATTGTCCACTAAAGGAAAACACAGTCACAAAACAATTTCATCACATACAGGCGTTATAGTTATTTCCAAGATCGAGTGGTTTGTATGGTCTACAGTTTCCTAGTCTCTTACTTTCACATTGACAGCCTGTCTTATTTTCTGTTTTATGTATATCTGTGTGTGTTTCTTTCTCCTTTCTGCAGATATTAGAGCAGACATTTTCCTCGAAGTTTTGATTTAAAGATTTTAGTCGGAGTTCTTCTCAAGTAACCTTTATAAACTTCTCAATTTATTTCCTAAATTTTTAAAATAACCTCCCACCCTTCATAACTCATATGCTTGCAGGTGAGTGTAACGTCTCTTGTTCCTTATCTTTCTATCACGATTCCGTAGTAATTATTCAACAACGTATTGCTGAAAAAACAATATTGCTCAATATTTATTATTATTTACAGTTTTCCATCAGATTAGGGTCCATTAAATCAGGGGAGAATCGGTTTATAAAAGCCCCAACAAGTGACCCCTGAGCTCGCAGGGCCCCGGGTGTGTAGGAAAGATAAGGTCAGTTCACTTCACGAGGGAGACGAGTCATTGACCCAGACACTCGCGAGACAATGGGAGAGGCACTCCGCAGTCGGTCGTGCTTGCCAATGATCCGTGACATGGATATATGGCAGTGCCGGATACGCAATCGGACAGACATTCCAATACATTTTAGTTAGTTAATTCTTAGTACATTTTAGTGGTATGAACACATATTTATACCAACCGTGTCAATTTCTATATCTGGTTAAGAAATCGTCCTAAACTCAGACCATCTAATTTCAGTTGTAAATGTGCTTCAACTGTCAGACACAGACCTTGAATTTTCTAGTTCAAAGTATATACATTTCTGCACTCAGAAAAAAGCTACTCCGTTATTATTACTGGCTCAAAGACCTGAAGAGGGAGGTCCAGTCCTCTGCTTCTACCTGCCTCCCCTCAAAGCTCCAGTCCTCTGCTTCTACCTGCCTCCCCAAGGCCAATGTTAATTTTAGTATTTTGTCCATCCTTCACAGATTTTACGAAATTGTTGATGTATAGAGCAAAAATACACATTACACACATAGTCGTCACAACAAATCTATAATATTAAATATTTGCGATTTTTGTTATGGGTTAACGATGGGTTGTGATATCAAATTGCCGCTCACTGAAATCCCTAGGTATGGTATTATCCTTCTCTTTAAAATGAGCCGTAACTCAACTATATCGGATAACCTGTTAAGAAGGGACGGACTTTGAAAGGTAACATTGGCTTTATGGGGAAATCCTATACTCTTATAACAGCAATGTTTGCTTGATTGGTTGGTTGGTTGGTTGGTTTAACAATTATCTCGAAAATGGCTTCGAAGATTTCCTTCAAATTTTGGAAATAACTAAGTTATGGTATACAAATATGTTCTAGACAGGTCTCATCCCCAGTAAAATCAAATAATGTTAAATACCCCCGTCGCAGCAAACCTGCACACTCAGCGAATTTCCAATGGAGTTATAAATTTCTTAATACTATAAAGCCACTGACCACGTTTCATAAAAATATATTCACAAATCAGCGGTATATACAATTTTAACTATTCTCCATAAGAATAACATTGGGGCTGAGTACGCAGGTTTGCTGCAACAAGGAACACAAAAAATGGGTTTTTATGCTAATATCAATATAAATCAACTAGGTGAAATCGTATACCAGTTTTTAATCATTTATTTTCATAATTAAGGGAGACATAGCATTTAATTATTCTCCATAAGAATAACATGGGGGTTGAGTACGCAGGTTTGCTGCTACGGGAGCCTTTTGCAAAAAAAATTGTTTTTTGAGCAAATATCAATAGACCACAACCAGATGAAGCCTTATACCAAGTTTCGTCTGTATACTTCATAAATAAGCAAGGTATAAAATTGTTCATTTCCTTCATAAGAATAACATTAGACAACGTACTGTGTTTAGCACTTTCAATATATCGGTAACCAATTGACGTAGAGGAATGATCAAAATACCAAATTGTGTGTTTTTTAAGCTAAATCCAATGGTGAAAACAAATTTTTGACTTTTTCAAATATTGTATGTAACAAATTCAAAAACCCCATTTTTGGGGTACAAACCTCCCCCAAATACCCCTTCGGATGGAGCGATCTGGCTGGTTTTCGAACTTAAAGTCATAAATGTTGCTTTACAAGTTTATACCAAATTTTATTAAAATCGGATTATTTTTACGAGAGTTATCGTGCTCACGGACACACACACAAACAAACACACACACACACACACACACACACACACACACACACACACACACACACACACACACACACACACACACACACACACACACACACATATATATATATATATATATCCCCGTAGCAGCAAACCTGCATACTCAGCGAATTTCTTCAGTGGAGATATAAATTTCTTAATACTTCATAAAGCCACCTACCAAGTTTCATAACAATATATTCACAAATAAGCGATATACAATTGTAATTATTCTCCATAAGAATAACATTGGGGCTGAGTATGCAGGTTTGCTGCATCAAGGAACACAAAAATGGGTTTTTATGCTGATATCAATATAACTTGATTAGGTGAAGTCATATACCAGTTTTTATTCATTTATGTTTATAATTAAGGGAGACATAACATTTAGTTATTATCCATAAGAATAACATGGGGCTGAGTATGCAGGTTTGCTGCTACGGGAGCCTTTGGCAAAAAATATTATTTTGAGCAAATATCAATAGAACACAACTAGATGAAGCCGTATACCAAGTTTTGTCAGTATACGTTCATAAATAGGCAAGATATAAAATTTTTCATTTCCTCCATAAGAATAACATTAGACAACGTACTGTGCTTAGCACTTTAATATCTCGGGAACCAATTGACGTAGAGGAATGATCAAAACACCAAATTGTGTGTTTTTTTAGTTGAATCAAATGGTAAAAACTAAAATTTGACTATTTCCAAAATTATATGTAAAAAATTCAAAAAAATTTTTAGAGTACAAAACCCCCCCCAAAATACCCCTTCGATTAGAGCGATCTGGCTGGTTTTCGAACTTAAAGTCATAAATGTTGCTTTACACGTTTAGACCAAATTTCATCAAAATCGGTTAATTTTTACGAGAGTTATCGTGCTCACGGACACACATTATAAAGGTACATATACAGTTTCGAACGAATGGTGTTTTTGGGGTCTGGGGACCTCAAAACGAAAAGTTATCATGGTCCTGGGCCTAGGTCTTACCATGCCGACTACAGTAATAGCTTATTCCCTATAGGGGAAAGTCGCTAAAACTAAATTGAAAAGTTAAACAAATTATCATTGGGCTTAGGGATTTAAAAATCAAAACAAAAGTATTGTATCAGCTGTTCATAATCAATCAGAGAACTATGAAAGTAATACTGTTTTTTTTTTGAAAAAGTTTTATTTACAATCTGTTCTTTTACATAAAACAATAAGTAAATATTATGACAAGTATATATATACAAAATGGAGAGAAAACATGACTTAGTAACCAACCAGAATTAGTCCTGACAAATTAAATCAAAACAAAAATACTACTTCAATTCTGTAAAAACCGATTTGGCAGATCTATTATATTGTGCCTTCTGAGTCTGTAAACATGTTGGCTGTTGTCCAGGAGGTTAAGGGATAGATGGTTTGGGTAGTCTTCGAGCTTGGCAAGATATTTTTCACTAAATCTTGTTACTTCATCTACAACAAATGGCATTTTGCAATCGTTATGGATGATGGCATTAGACACATACCATGGGGCTTTCAGGATAACCCTTAACGCCTTGGACTGGAAATTCTGCAAGATGTTTGCATTTGATTCTCAATGTTTGATTTCGAGGCTGTTCCCCATAAAGATATGCCGCATGTCCAAATAGGTTTGAGGACTACCTTGTAGAGTAACAGTTTATTTTCAATTGAAAGTTTTGAGTTAATAAGCCAGGTCATCTGACGGAATTTCAAGTGTTGTTTAGGATTATTAACATGTGGTTTCTTGAGAGCAGAGATTAAAAGATTTGAGTGAAGATTACATATATAGAGTAGTAAAATAAATCACAGGGACAGTGAGCTATAAATAACAACTGGAGTGACCTTAAAAATGTAGAAAATAGGCAAATGAGTTATACAATTTTGAGTATCAGTAGGGGGAAGTGGTGAAATATTACTCTAAGTCATCTAAAAAAACTGACTGGCCTTCCCCCGAGCAACCCCCCCAGCTCGGTCCCCCAGGTACTTAGGTAGAAACGCCAAAAAGTTTCTTGACTGGAGCCCCTCTTATCTGAAAAAACTACAAAACAATCTAACTGGGTTAAAAACTGCCACCACTCAAAGGAAAACTCACTTTGTCTTCAAGGACAAACAATTATGGTTTGTCTGTGTTTTAACTATCACTCAGACGAGTGGTAGAACTACGGCGCGCGGCGCGGCGGGGGGTAAGGAGTGCCAATGGAGTAGCCGCAAGCCGTTACGTTCTCCTCGGTCCAAGTTCCTGTTCCTGGTCTCTACGTTCTGCAATACCTTAATTATTAATATTATTTCTCTGTGGTCGCCCTGCCACGCAGTTATTAAACTTTATATTTACCAACACAAGTCATGACTGAGTGCGTAGCATATCTGTATTGATGCTATAACAAATGAATATAAATTATATAGGCCTACTGTTAGTTATAGCACATGTAATATTGAATTCTATTAATACTCGGAAACTACGGAAGTAAGTAAATTAACCATCTATTGTAATAACTAAGAAAATATGCTCTTGCACGGTTTACATCTTCCTACAAAAGTGTGCGAGTGTGTTAATTGGTGTCGCATTTAGCATCAGCATTAGCAGTTCCGAGACTCCCGAGCGATATATGGCCCGAGATAACCGAGATTTACGGATTCTAATCGGAGGGGGAAGGCCACCAGTTTCTTCACCGTGGATAAAAAGTGGTCACTAGGTGATAATTAGGTTAAATAAGGTCATTACGACATGCGTTCAACTGCCATTTTCAGATAAACGTGGAAGGTCTGCCAATAAATTATTAAGGCCAGGGGCCTAATGTTCAGTTTATGAGTGCAACCGTTTGTAGGATCGAATTTAAGACGATGCCGATGCCATAAAATAATAAAAACAAATTAATACACTATCGACACAGTAAATCTCATATTTTCTGACATGTTTATTATTCTGTGACAAATAAGACTTTCAGGAGGTGTATGGTCAGTACCAGTATTTTCCTTTAAGTTTGCAACCAATACCTGGTTCTGGTTCAGTTTAGGTAAGGGATTGTTCCAAGAGCCCATGCATTAAGTATTTATGGAATGGCTCAGTACTTCAATCGTGGCTTTTTACTATTCTATTCACTATCCTCAAGATATAAGACCTGTATAAATATGAAATGTACTTTTTTCAATGTATTCCCGTTATATTTTCATACAATCAATCCCGTCAGTCACATATTTAAATTATATATTTTTAATTATATAGATACATTTTTAATTCGTGTATTAAATTAGGTTAAACTAACTATAAATATGCTTCGTTTATTTAGTTAAGTATTTAATTAAGAGCTATTAAATACCATAAACATATAGTAAAATCAACAACATATTCCTGTGCTTGGCATATTTTTTGTAGAGAGGTACAACAATTTATCTTATTCATAAAAAAATATATTTATCCATTTGTTTTTAAAAATCTATCCTTATGATCTATTGAAGAAACCAGTCTATAAACAGTATGTTTTAAAACTGGATTAATAAATTATGTAAAACGTTTGAAAATGGTTAGGTGTTTGAGGGCACAGTATCATTGACGATTGGTTAGCCAAGTAATACAAATTTATCACCGTTGAACTATTTACTACGCTAATTTGCCAGACATCCATCTCAGAGAATTAAAAAAATCCTATACAAAAAATTAATAGAGAGCGTCACAGTCACAGCCTGAAAATCAATAGACTCTCTTTTATCACCGAATGACAGCAACTTATTGCTGTAAATATAGTTAAAATGTGGACAAAGCGAGTAATGTTACGCGAGTGTTTCGTATTGATTTATCGATGTAGCTCTACGCGAGTCACAGTGGGATAGGCAGCGATGGGAGGGGGGATCACAAGCGATACAAGATGTAGGCCTCGGCGCATCTCGGAGTCCGACGGAACTATTGTTAAATATTGCAGTCCTAAAATTCGCTTGTGGCTAGATGTGTTAGCAATCGTGTTAATGTTGAGCGACGAATGAGATGTTGTGTACCAGTTCTTTGCCTCTTCCTAGTGTTGACTGTTTTGACTTATCATCGAGATGTATAAGGTACCGTATTTGTATACCTTTGGATGTCCTGTATTTGTGTTACAAATATAATAACAAATTATTACCGGTATGGACATTTGTTACGATTTTTAGAACTTTCACGTGAATATTATAGACATGTTTTTTTTTTTTTTTTTTTATTATTAACATTATCAAGTGGTTTTCATGTGCAAGAGTATTTTGTCAACATATTTTAAACATAATTTCAATTCAAACCTTATGCTTTCGGTTACTTAATTATTTTAATGTGATTAATAATACCACAAGTTTTGCCTATTACTCAATCCATGTAGAACGACCGCCGTTTTATCAGTTGAATACTTCAATATTTAGGTCGAGCTCAAAAGGTAAAATTTAATTACACTTGTCCACTGTCAATCATTAAAAATACCCGTAACACAATTACACACAAGACAATTACGAAATATATGAAAAGATACCTAATTTGGATAAGGAAATGTCACGTTCAGGTATATTGACAATATGAGAACTGGAATTAGCTCATTAATAGCCACTGCATTATAGTGGGCCTGAAAAGCAATCCTGCGAGCAGTTGGTTGTGATACAGATACCAAAAATCGCACCGCGTCTTCAAAACACTTCCAAATCTTTGCGTCTGTTGTTTGGTCATATAAGCTAGACATGTTGACTATAGTCAAAATATATATGCCTGATGTCAGAGTACATACACAAAACAAATTGTTGATGTAGTTATAATGTAGCTTAACTTTATTCGATTTGTTCAAAATACTTTTCAGGAGATATTTAAACAAAATATTACAATATATTAGTTATTTGTCACTTTGTAGCGTTAATTTTGCTTTTGGGCTAGTGTACGTTTCTCGCTATTTGTTATTGATGAATTTGCATTTACTATAGTCTTAATATAGGCTTACGTACATTTACTTTTAAAATTGGACTAAATCAGCTTCAACCTGCATACCAATCAGGTTTCCCTTGTCAAATAAATGAATAAATAAATACACAACATTGTTATATTTAAACTTTTTCCTTTTTTTAATTAAATATACCTATTCTGACATTTGAGATACACACTGGAATATACGGTTTAACGTATGGAGAAGTAGCGCTAGTAGAATCAGTGCAATTTCCCATTCAAAACTTGGGGAGCAAAACAAAAGGGAATTTGCGGTGTCCCTCCTTAAAGGTTAAGTCGAATACATTTTATAACCGTTATAACATTAATATTACTTAAGGCGCTCTCCCACCGAACTCCGAATGTTGGGAGTATTCGCGAGACGTGTGGGAGCTGCACGAACTTTTGAATACGTACGAGACGGAATGTTCAATGAACATTCGGGAGAATGTTCGGCCTAATGTTCACGCCTGTTCGCGAGAAGTGTGGGACCGCCTTTACATAGTCCATTCAAATTATTGTATTGAATGAGTGATCTAATTATAATGGACTAGTAGAATGTACCCGTTCTTCGCACGGGTTAGAAAAGTAAGTTAGCTTGAATCAGCTGTTCTTGATTCTGCTCTTTAAGCTGTCAAATGGAAGTGTCCTCAGCTGTTCGCATTACAGTTTCTGGATGTTTACTTTCTTCTGAAATATAAACGTTGAAACTTAGGACGTTCACAGGGCGATTTTACGGAAGTGAATAAGCCTATGTGTTGCAAGGGTTCAAGATCTACCTTTGAGTAAAAAGCTTCAGCCCAGTCGGTTCAGTAGTTTTTGCGTTTACCCGGAACATCAAACAGTCAGACAGACAGACAGAAACCACCTCTTCTTTATAATATTACTAGTAGAATGTACCCGTTCTTCGCACGGGTCAGAAAGGTAAGTAGCTTGAAACAGCTGTTCTTGCTTCTGCTCTTTAAGCTGTCAAATGGAAGTGTCCTCAGCTGTGTTTTTGAATGTTTACTTTCTTCTGAAATGTAAACATTGAAACTTAGGACGTTCACGGGGCGTAGCCCGAGGGGATTTTAAGGAAGTGAATAGGCCTATGTGTTGCATGGGTTCAAGATCTACCTTTGTGTAAAGTTTCAGCCCAGTCGGTTCAGTAGTTTTTGCGTTTACCGGTACCATCAGACAGACAGACAGACATAAACCACCTCTTCTTTATAATATTATAGATAGATGAGTGCTTGCGAAATTAGGGCATTTCTGATTTTGTTATATATTGCACGGAATATATAACCTGACATATTTCCTATGTTTTGTCAACAAAACGTGTTGCCACCGGCACCGCCATCTTGAAAACAAATAAACAAATTATAATATTTTTGAGAATTTTGTCAAACATATGCTAAGCTATGTATCCAATAAACAAGCGGTCAGTTACGAATTTGTAATGGATAAAATTACCTATATTTTAAGTCCAAACTCGTTATATTTACCGTAATAATTTTGGAGATATAGTTATTGAAAGTGTGGATATTATAGAAAAATGTATGTTTCTCGCTATTTGTTATTGATGAATTTATATTTGCTATATTCTTACTATACGCACATTTACTTTTAGAATTGGACTAAATCAGCTTCAACCTGCATACCGATCAGGTTTCCCTTGTCAAATACATGAATAAATAAATACACAACATTATAATAAAAGAAAATTAAATTGACAGTTGGGCAGTAGCCAATAGCATGGCTGTACGCTGTTACTGTTGCAATTTTGCCATAGAAAAATATCACTCGAATGTTATTCCGATCAGCTGGTGAGGAGTTTTGGCAATGCAGCACGTCTACTATTGGCTGATCTTGGTTGATAGCTCGGCAAACCACGCCCTCAACTGCCAATTTATTTGACCGCTATTACAGATAATAGCATAAACTAGATGCACAATTGTATTGAATATTGCTGTCAATAACAAAATGTAATGATTCGTTTGCAATAAATATAAAGTTTAACAATGAAACGAAGCGGTTAACAGTAACGTTATAAGTTTGTATTACAAAACAAATTTATTAAATGGATAGGATACAAATTATTATGAAATTTATAAATTAATTAAGTAAAAAGCTAATTACATCAATCTATGTCGGAAGTTGCTACTTCATTTATTTTGCTATGCCATTTTCCCTTCTGTGTGTTACACTGTTATGCTGTTCTTTTCCACTCTCCATAACAATGAGTTCAGAGGCGTCCTCACCATCCACGTCTACCATCGACAGTAGGTGTGTGTTATCGCAAGATTAGCCATTACAATTTTTGTAGAAATGTGCGCAACTTAAGCCTGATTTCCTGCGCCCCCATTATTTTAAGCAACCTTTTGTGCACAGGAGATATGTTGACGAACTGAGACTGATTCTGCTCCTTTTTGGTTTTAAGATGAAACTTCGAATTACAAATTTAAAGGTCAGATACAAACACGCTTTTTCAGGTCATTTAATTGGTTGTCCTAAACATTTACACATTTATTACTAGACATGATTGGACATTTTTCTTTGTGTGGCTTCTTCTATCACTTCCCGATGTCCCATTTGGACATGTGATGGTTCTTTGGATTTGTTTTACAAAGCCGTGTGTCTTGAATAGTGTCCCAACGTTGGATACGTCCCCCTACCAACCTTAGGGTTCCGCCCCCTGGCAAAACTGTTGTGTTATATTTTCCAGATTTTGCATGATTTTAGCCAACTGACATTGATCCATAGCATTTGGGTATAGGTTTTTTATAACCCCAACCTTAAGGCTCCGCCCAGGCGTTACAAAGATTACCATGGTTATTCTTATAGAAAAAGAGAATTCCAGATTATTGCGAAAAAAGCTCATCAAATCTGCTCCCGGACCATACCATGTTGTTAGGGGAGGTCTTCAAATAATTGCGACCGCAGGGCTCTGCCCCACTGGCTTCATCTATCACTTCCCGACGTCCAATTTGGACGAGTGATGGTTCTTTGGATTTGTTTTACAAAGCCACATGTCTTGAATGATGTCCTAATGTTGGACACGTCTCCCCCACAAACCTTAGGGCTCCGCCAACCTCACAAAATTGTCGTGTTATTCTTTCCGTTTTTTTGCGTGAGTTTAGCCAATTGTCATTGATCCATAAAATTTGGGTACCGTAGATTTTTATGATCCCGACCCAGTCACTAAAACATTGCCATGGTTATTCTTATGGAAATATGAGTATTACTGGTTATTGCGAAAAAGGCTCCTCAAATCTGCTAACCTACCATACCAGGTTGTTGGGGGACTAAAAGGCTTAGAATATTCTTTTCCCAACCTCAGGGCAACGCCACACTGGCTTCTCTTATCACTCCCCAACATCTAATTTTGATGTGTAATGGTCCTTTGGAATTTGTTAACAAATATTCATGTCTTGAACAATACCCCAACGTTGGAGACGTCCCCCCTTAGGGCTCCGCTCCCTAGCAA
This sequence comes from Allygus modestus, assembly GCA_963675035.1. Lineage (NCBI taxonomy): Eukaryota > Metazoa > Arthropoda > Insecta > Hemiptera > Cicadellidae > Allygus > Allygus modestus. The sequence goes on from OY776111.1 coordinate 288,671,000, forward strand.
AACTGCTGTTATTCTTTCCGATTGTATGCCCGATTTTAGTCAATTGCCATACATCCATAACATTTGGATACGTTTTTTATAACCCCAGCCTTAGGGCTCCGCCCCATTGGCGTACTTATCCATGCTTAGTCATGCTATTTTTATGGAGAACAGAGTACTCCAGGTGATTGCGAAAAAGGCTCCTCAAATCTGTTTCCGGACCATACCAAGTTGTTAGAAGGGTCGGATTTTTCGCCTGACCTCAGGGTTCCCTCCTACTGGCTTCTTCTATCACTTCCCGACCTCCGATTTTGACATGTGACATATGACATATGGTTATTTGGATTTGTTTTAAAAAAAAAAAAAAAATTTCTTGAAGGCAGCCCTAACGTGGTTACGCCCAGCCCAGCAACACTTAGGCTTCGCCTCCTGGCAAAGTTCTCATGATATTTTTTTCAAATTTGTTGCCAATTTTAGCCAGTTGATAATTATTTGTGGACACCTTTTTTATAACGCCGAGGCTCCGCCCACGCCTACAGGCTACAATGATTGCCATGTTTTTCTTGTGGAGAAATAATCTACACTAAGAAATTAGTACTCCAGTTAATTTAAAAAATGCTCCTCAAAACTACTTATATACTATACCACGTTGTAGGGGACCAACAATATTTTTAATACGTTTCGCCCTCTCAGGGCTCCGTTCCACTGATGGCCTCAAAAAGTGGACATGTTATACTTATGGAGAAAGTGCGATATCTAAAATGCTCAAAAACGGCACCTCAAACCTGCACCCTGGACCATACCACATTGTGATATAGTATGGATCCGTTTTTCCAAACTTAGAACTCCACCCCCCAGTGGCCTAAAAAGTTGTTTTGTTATGGTACAAATTTTGTTCTTGGAGCGACGAAAGGCGTTAGATCTAGGTACTTTATATTTATAATGATTACGGAGAAGCTGTATACCGTTACAGTTTTGCAAATGGGCAAAGAAAACTGTTGCCAATTTCCTATCACCTTAACTGTTCATGCATTTTAATCAACTGCATGAAGTAATGCGTTGTTGACATGTTATTTATTGTGACATTCCTCACTAGCAACCTGAGTTATTCATATGTCCTTAGTCAATTCAGAGTAGATTGCAACTGTAGAAGTTGTATGATGATAATGATATACAGTTTTTAAAATCAACTCAGTTCGATCTCATGGGGTTATCAATCCATCGTTAAATTTTCATCACCCTAGTCTCGCGTGCTGTTCGGCTGTAAAGGCAATCTGCTAAGGCATTATTCCTAAAACATAAACGTAATATGCCCTTGAAATTTGTACATTTTTATTCAACTTAGAAACGCATCATCGTGGCACAAAATTATGAACCTTTTTATCCTTAGCAATATTCTCTTTACTGAATAAATATTTCTATTGTATTATATTGTTAACAGAGGAAGAATCGTTTCCGAAAAAAGGTTTAAACTTGAGCTATTCTTTGTTGAAAGTTTTGAAATCATTGTTACTGTGGTAGTCTCCCTCCCAACAGGTGTTTGGTTGTTATCATATGTTTTGTTTTATTTTAAGATAAATTATAATACGTTGTTTATTGTAAATAAATTATGCCTTTCACACAAATTTGTATATCTCACATAAACATTCGGGGTATTTAAAAAAAGAAGATGAATATTCAACTTTTCTTAATGCAACTAATCTCAATATGAAAGTGTTAATGATAACAGAACATTGGATTTCCAAAACAAATGATTATTTATTAAATAGAATTAAACATGTCAAATTAGTTTCAGGATTTTGTAGGGGAGCTTATGAGAAAGAAGGTAGCTGCATTCTTGTACATAACAGCTGGCTTTCCGATGCTTATAAACGAACTGACCTTTAAAGTATTTCTGTAAAAAACATATGTGAAATATCTGTTGTACAGTTTAATCAAAACGAGTTATTCATTGTTTGGATTTATCACACTCCTTATGAAAGTAACACAAAACAGTTATTTAACAACCTCCTAGCTGCAAAATTCAAAAATTCAAATTCTTTTAAAATAAAATTTGCTGTTGGTGGTGATTTTAGTATTAATTTAATGAACATAAATCCTGTTTGTAAAATATTCAAATCAATATTTAAATCTTTTGGTTTACATCCTAACATAATGGAACCAACACGAATAACAGCTAAATCAAAAACATGTACAGAAAACATTTTTACAAATTTTGAAATTCAAAATGCATATACTATTGATCTTGGCTATTTAATAATAGCCAATTTATTAGTACTGAACCAATAAAAGATAGTATCAATTATAATGTTGTAGAACGTAGAAAATATTCAATTTCAAATATAAGCCGCTTCTGCGAAGAACTATCATCAGCAAACTGATCTCAGGTTTACGAAATAAATCATAACCTACCAGATTTACTAACACAACTTATAATATCTTTTCAAACATATATAAATCTATTTTAGACAAGACAATACGGTACTTTGGTATTATACGGATGCCACCCTTATGCAGCACGCTGCGGCAGTTATGTTAGGATGGGTTATCATAAAAATGATTGTAGGACTTTCCTTATTTTGTTACGAATCTAATGATACCTGATGAGTCATACTTCCGGCCGCCAAACACCCTCCAAATAGGCCAAGGTCAGGTCGTTGACCGGAGCGCGCGCATCATCTGTCACCGCCTGTAATCTGGGTCCTGGGTCAGTGTCATGAGTGATTTATTGCCGTGCACTACGTTACATTTGTTTTCATAATGAGTGACGTTCTTTTCGTGTGGGATTTACCTCGAAATGAAGAGGAAACCGTACGCATTTTTATGATAACCCATCCTAACATGACTGCCACAGCGCGATGTATATTTGGCGGCGTACCGGTGGCGATCGGGTCTGGCTGCTAGCGGTGGCGACGCATTCAACACGATCCTAGCAGACATCGCTGCCTTTTGGGAGGCACAACACAAAGACCGCTCATCAGAATTATGCAAAATTTGTACAGTAAGTCAATAAAAGTACGTTTTTTCAAACTATGTAGTTATCCTTTATATCCGGTAAAAATTTAACCTCCAAAAATAGTGGCATCCGTATAATACCAAAGTACCGACAATACCAATACAAAAGGTGCAATTAAAGAAGAAAAATGAGAAGAAATGGGTAACAACAGAAAGCAGAGAAGCATGTAAAAATAAAATGAAATGTTATTTAATTTAAAAAATGATTAACGATCCATTGGATTTAAAAACATATACGATTTATAAATCCAAAGTGAGGAAATTAACGCATTTAAGCAGAAATAGTATGTATCAAAACTTTTTGATGAAATCAACTAATAAAACTAAAGCATTATGGTCATTAGTAAATTCAGAACTTGGGAAAAATACAATAAATAAACAAGTAGACTTTAGTAAAATAGGCTTGAATCCTGCAAATGAACTTAATGAGTATTACTATAATATAACAACATCAGTGAACCTACAACCAGATATGAAAAAAAACATGTGAATATATGATGGAATATAAATCTGTAAATAAACAAACAATCTACTTAATACCAACTAGTAAAAAAGAACTACAAATTATTATTAAATCTTTACCTAACAAATGGTCTCAGGATTGGGGTGAAATTCCAATTAATTTAGTAAAACAAACTGCATAATTTATAATAACACATCTTGTATACATATTTAAACTATGTATAAACAAAGGAATATTTCCAGACTACTTTAAATTATCAATTGTAAAGCCTATACCTAAAAAGTCTGGATTTGATACTAAAGAAAACGTTCATCTTACCAACTTTATCAAAAATATTAGAACAAATTATTTTTTCCAGAATTACAACTTTTCCTACAAATCATTAAATTTTAAATCCTGAACAATTTGGTTTTGTTGAACACAAATCAACTTTAAATGCTATTTCAAGATATGTGAAAACTGTAAATGATTTTATTGAACAAAAATGCCATATTGCGTCCATACAATGTGACTTAACTAAAGCTTTTGATTGCTTGAATCATAAAATATTACTAGAAAAAATGGAATATTATGGAATGCGGGGATTAGCCAAACAGTTTATTGAACCTTATTTCCAAAATAGATTTCAACGAGTTGAATGTAAGTCTGAAAAAAATAACGATGTTTCATCCTGGAAAAAAATTAATGTAGGTATTCCACAAGGATCTGTTCTGGGACCACTTATGTTTATAATTTATGTGGCAGACCTTCCCTCAAATATTAGAAATGCAATTACAACTCAATTTTCAGATGACACATCTGTGGTAGTTGCCAATAAATCAACCCAATCTCTAATATTATCATTAAAATTGATTTTAAATGAGTTGAATTCTTGGTATTGTGCAAATGGTCTATTATTTAATAAATACAAGACGAATATTCTTTACTTCCAGTTTAAAATAATCTAAAGGCAAACTATTAAATATCGAATTAAAAATTTTTAATTCGATATTTAATAGTGGTTTATTTCAGAGACCTCAGACATTTTTTTTAATTAAAAAAAATGTCTGAGGTCTCTGAAATAAACCACTCTCTTAGGTCTCTTAGATAACCACTAAAACTGGAATACTCAAATCAATAAAATCATCAACAAATTAAACTCTGTCTGCTTTAATCTCAGAGTATTAGCAAATTGCTTCAATTTTGAAAACCTAACATTTTTTTATTACTCTTATTTTCAAAGTATATTACTATACTGCCTCCCTGTATGGCACATCTAAGGAGAACCAAAAGAAAATTTGTAAATTACAAAAACGAGCAATAAGAATTATTATGCATGCCAAACACGACGAGCCAAGTCGGAAACTCTTTGAAAAGACAAAAATTATAACAACTTTTGGACTTTATATTATAGAAATTTAAAAATTATATGTAAATGAACGAAGCGAAATAAAGTAATTACAACATAATCATAATTATCACACTAGAAAACAATTCATCGTTCAACATCAAATTCACAGAACCACTACATATGAAAATTCACCCCAATACATGATGGGAAGAGCCATAAATCAAATTAAAAAATTCACAAAATTGAACTAATTGGAAGAACAGAATTAAAAAATTCAAAGAAATTATAATGAACAATCCTTTATTTTCATTGGATGAATTTTTTAAAGAAGAATTTTTTTTAAATAAAATAACATGAAAAAGTAGAAAATATAAGCTGCTGTATTTTTTAGACTTAAGATATTTTTGTAAAAGCCTACACAATTTATAGTTGTATTTTGGAAAATAAATATTATTATTATTATTATTAAAGTTATTTATAGTATTGGATTAAATAATAGTACATGGTGTCAGATTGAACCATGCCTGAACGTCAAAAGAGTTCACATACGGACACAGGAATAGATTCACAACAACCTCTTCCCAGGTATGTTTATGTACCGCCACCGTTTGACAAATTTTGTGGGCAGAGTGACACTGACTGGGCCTCATGGATTCGTAAATTTGAAAGGTAAAGGGTTACTTCCCTTTTGAGCTATGAGCCACAGGACACTCAGGTTAGCGCTTTGTTACTTGCTATGGGAGAGGATGCTGAGTACATCTATGACTCATTTTCACTACATAATGCTACTTATGATGAGGTTGTTAACAAGTTTTATAATCACTTTGCTAAGTCTGCTAACATAATTTTTGAAAGGGTAAGATTTAACAAAATAAATCAACTTGAAAACGAATCTTTTGAAAATTATCTAACCTCCTTGCATAAATTAGTTAGGAATTGTAATTTCGGTTCTTTAAAAGATGAAATGTTACGTGATCGTTTTGTTATCGGAGTTAGGCACGATAAGCTTTCTGAATCAATACAAATGGACCGCAACTTATTGTTAGGTAAAGCGGTTGAAAAAGCTAAATTATGGGAAGCTGTGAAAACTCAACAGGAAACGGTAAGAGGGGTTTCAAATAGTTTTGAAGCTCTTTCAATAAAACATAAATCTCAATTGAAGCCTATAAAACTAGTAAGAGTTTTAAATGTTATCGATGTGGATATGTGGATGTGTGTTATTGATGTGGATGTGAACCCAAATTATCATAAACCAGATAAAAATAAAGTTAATGTAGTTCTGGATATGCCTCCTCCGAAAAATGCTCATGAACTAAGGCGATTTTTGTAATGTATTTTTTGTAATTTTGTAATTTGTTGTAATTTGACCAAGTTTGTCAAGAAATTGTTGATAAATCTCAGCCCTTGCGTGAAATTTTGAAAGAAAAGGTAACATTTTATTGGGGAGTGGACCAACAAAAAGCATTTGATCATATGAAAAACGTCCTTGTAACAGCACCGGTTCTATTGATGTATAATCCTAATGCTGAAACTAGGATTTTGGCCGATTCCAGCTCGTTTGCTCTTGGAGGGGTTCTTGAACAAGCAAGGAGATTCGTTTCATTCAGTCATGTACATTTCACGAGCACTTTCTCCAGCTGAGCAGGCATATTCCCAAATTGAAAAGGAAGCGCTTACAGTCACATGGGCTTGTGAACGACTTTCCTTGTACGTTACTGGTAAAATATTTACAATCTTTACTGACCACAAACCATTGGTGTCTCTGTTAGGAAGTAAACTACTTGAGACTCTTTCTCCACGTATCCTCAGATTTCGACTTCGATTATTTGGTTTTGATTTTGTTTTATGTCACGTATCGGGGAAAAAGTTGTTTGTACCAGACACTCTTTCCAGGATTGAAGGACTAAAGATTGATGAAGTTGATTCTAAAGCTTGTGAAATCTTAGAAGATGATGTTTCCAGCGTTAAGGATAATTTACCAGTCTCAGATATCCTTCACAAGCAAATCGAGGATGCAACAAAATCTGATTCCACGATTAATATGGTGAAACACGCAATCGAAAGTGAATGGGTTTGTAATGGCAAAATTGATCCGAAATTATCTCCATATTATAAATTTCGAGATTCGTTATCGTTTTTAACTCTGCATTGACTTACCGTCAATTAGTATTTTAGGATTTGCGGATGACACGGTCTTAGGTGGCAAGAATAAATAAAGTGCATTATTATTATATAATGCTATTAATAGTTTATTTATTGAAATTGGATTAAATATCAACCCATCAAAAACTAGGATTATAAACATTGAAAAAGGTATATTACAACAAGAAAATTATTTGTTAGAAATTACAGAAATCAATTCGATTGATCCAAAGGACAAAATTAGATATTTAGGGGTGAATTTTGTAAATTAAATCATTTTTGACCCAGAACAAAACATAAGATCTCTAACAGAAAAAATGTAAAAATTAAGTTACTCGCTCTTTTTAAAAACAGAACAAAAATTGTTTGGTTTAATTAATTATATTTGGCCTACTTTAATGTATCTCTTTCAGACTGCACCTTTACAAAAAATTTCCTTAGATTTTTTTAACGATGTTGATGTTGACGTTCTACTCTAAAAGAAATCTTGAAAATGCCAAATGACACACGAAGTTCGTTTTTTTATAATTGTTCAAATTCCAAAGGTATGGGATTATCAAAATCAATATGGGAAGCGGTGATACAGCACATAATTATTTGCCGTACCTTAAATACAACTAAGAATCCTTAATTACCGTCAAAAGTTAAAAAGATTTGATCTTGAAGAAAATGTTTGCCTAAAGAAGCTTGGTTTATATGAAGATGGGCAACCTAAAATGTCAGTTAAATGATTACGTAATAAGTTAAAACAAATCGAATTTGAAAAATGGAATAAACTTCCTTACAAAGGAAAAAGGAGTTATCTTATTCCAAGAATGTCCCAAGATTAATAAGAATTTAATGAAAAGTCATTGGTTGACAGAATCTGAATTCAAATATTACCTTAAAATGATAAATGATGTAGTCTCTGTCAGAAGTTTACATGGAAGGTCCAGGGATGGGAACCAGTGCCGGCATTGTTCCAGCGATGAGAAGTATGTTATTGAAACTTTACCCCACGTCCTTGGACAATGGCCATTTACTAATCTTCTTCGAAACACTCGGCATCACTTAATAAGAAAAATCATTACAGACCAGTTCAGACTTAAAGGCAGTTATGAGGTTTTCAAGGAAGTTACTGCAACAGAGGTTAAAGGCTCCATAAGAAGAAGTGACATTATTGTCATTGACAGGAAGAAGAGCCGAGGATACATCATAGATCCCACTGTGAGATTTGAAACTCATCAATGTCAACCATATGAAGTGAATTTGGAAAAAATCAAGATCTATGAAAACACAATCCCTTATTATAAAGAAAAGTAGAAGATAAAATAATTTGAAGTATTCGGAATTTTAATTGGTGCAAGAGGGACCATACCAGAGTGTTTGTCCACGACAGACATTATAGAGCTATCAGAGATTATAGAGCTCAAAAACTTTTATTAAATTTATAGTTCACCAGAAACCATTATCTTTTAGTAAAATACTTATCATGTATTAATAGGCAAGCACAAACATTTTACTAGTATGCATTACTCAGCTCATGTGTGTCGTAGGAGAAATTTAAAAATACCGCTAGAAAGAAATTGTCGTGTAGATTAGTAGAAATGTCACGTAGATTTGCAGAAATCCCTTATAATTTGCATTAGTCCTCTTTGCTTTGCCCCTCAGGCATTCAAAGTTTCAGGATAAATCGTACGGAAGAAGAGTAATCAACTGAATTGTATATTTGACAGCTGTTAATATAGCAACAAATGTTAAAACATAACAACAAGAACGGATGTTTTAAGTTTAATGTTTTTAGCGAATTTCTCCTATAGAGAATAAGTTATTACTGTAGTCGGCATGGTAAGACCTAGGCCTGGGACCATGATAACTTTTCGTTTTGAGGTCCCAGATGCCAAAAACACCATCCGTTCAAAACTGTATGTCTATATAGTTTCGAGAAGAAAAGTAAATTAGTTAAAAAGAGAGGTTCCAAGTTTCGATAGCTGTATTTTAGTATACCAAACGAATCACAATCGAATATCGAAAGTTCGAATCAGCTGGAGGGGTGACGTCATGGATGTAGGCCTACTCTGCTCCGGGTGAAATTGTGCTCTCCAACTGGTTCAGTATAAATAAATTCTTTGTCCATAACCATAAGATGGTATCTTGAAAATCCCGTGGGGTGTAGCCCTGAGGTGAATTGAAAATGTTGAAATAGCTAATAATCTTCTAACGTACGTATAGAACATAGAAACTAAGTTTCATCTAAATCAGTTCACCCGTTTCCTTGGGAAAAGCGAACAAACACGATCAAAACCGCGCGAAATCACGTTTTTGAGCGGAAGCCATTATTTTTTCAAAAGGCGTATGGCAGTTTAAAGTAGCCTAAAACCTTCTCACGAATGTATAAAACAAAAAAACAAAGATTCATCAAAATCAGTGAACCCGTTTTCCCGAGAATAGCGAACAAAAACACTTTCTTGAGCGTTACCGAAGGACAGACAGACGGACAGAAATTGAGATAAGACTTGTTTTGGCTCCCCTAGGGTGTAAAACGTGAAAATATGCAAAAATTTCATAATTCCAAGCAATGTACAGTCAAAACTTTAATTGTTATATATATATCCTCTCTGTATACTTATGTCATTTATTAGCAATCTTCACTCAACGTTTTAAATAAGAACTACATCTGTTTATAGAATAACTATTCTTAAGTCATCATCTGGTTCAGTGTATTAAATTCTTTGTTCATAAGAATAACATAGGATATTTAAAATCCCGTGGGGCAGATTCCTAAAGTTAATTTTAAAATCCAACTAAGGTAAAACCTTCTAACGCACATATAGAATATAGAAAAAAAGTTTCATCGAAACCAGCACACCCTTCCCTATGAAAAGCGAACAATACGTGACCAAAATCGCCCGAAATCACGTTTTTGAACGGCCGCCATTCTTTTTCTAAAAGGCGTAAGCCAGTTTAAAGTAGCCTAAAACCTTCTCACGCATGTATAGAACAAAGAAACCAAGTTTCATCATTGTAAATGCACCCGTTTTCCCGTGAAAAGCGAACAAAAAACCGTCCTTGAGCGTTACCGATAGACAGACAGAAATTGAGATAAGACTTGTTTAGGCTTCTCTAGGGTGTAAAACGTGAAAATATGCAACAATTTCATAGTTCCAAGCAATGTACAGACAATACTTGAATTTTATTTATATAGATATTGATAAAAACTTGGTACGGTATGTGGCTGTATGTGGTATTAAGATACATATATGCTGCTATGGGGGTATTTCCTGTTGTGTTAGGATTTTTTATTAGGATCAACGCATCACAATATGTATAAGAAGTCATGAGTTCGAGTTTGTGATCATCATCACATAATAGGAAATGTGTATAGCTAGTTTATTCTTTTTCTACAATCATCTTCAATTATTCTGTGAGGTAACTGTATATTAATATAGAAGGAAAACTAAATAGGCCTATTTATAATATTATAATTCAATATTTTTGAATATCGAAGAGAGAGAAAATGAGAAAGAGAGATACAGAAACTAATTTATTTATGCATTGTTGAAAGCCTCCAGAACAGTTAAATTTCAGTAGACTATTCCTACATATGTTTCAGAACTCTTGTTCCATCTTCAGGGACTTGTAAAAAAATCTATAACAAAAATTAAATACCCCCGTATCAGCAAATCTGCGTACTCAACGAATTTCCAATGCAAAATATTTGTCTTAATACCACATAAAGCCGCAAAGGTACTTGTGGTTGGTGGATGTAAACTGATGAAAACATGTTGTACGAATAGAATTTTTTATTACATTTATCATGGCTCGTCCAACATTGGCTGAAAACCCCCAAAACTGATTTTGTAGCTACTAAGTTACCTCGAGGCAAAGTCATAAAAACACTATCGGACTACAGAGGTATATCAACAATTTTCTGGCCTTTTTCGGCAAATGTTCAAATTATTTGCCTACCAGCTGTAGGTAGGCTGGCCGCGGGCCCGCGCGATGTGCTGTGAGCTGTCTCTAGGTCTTCCGACTCCACAAAGCTTAGATTTTATATTTTGACTCACCCGCCGATCAGAATAACTTCCTCTATTTCACAATATTAAAATTGTTTGTCACCGTGAACGAATAATAAAACTTTTATCCAGGCCTACAACAAAATCTGAAATTTTAATTCTTTGTTCCATTATTATACGACTAACAGTGAGTATACTCTCTACTCTCTAAGGCTGCCGGGCCCCCCTGGGCCCTTGCCCCCCTGCCCCCCTCTCGTCGGGCCTGCATTTCAACATGAATTACTTATTGCACTGCTGGCCGGCAATAAACATACCCACTCCAACTCCGACTGATGACGAAGCAAGAGTTCTGGAACCAATATAGGAATAATCTACTGGAATTAAACTGTCGACTGAAGTATGTTTAATAGTAACCTATTGAACAACAGCCTAAATTTCAATATAATTCATTTAGTTACTTATGAAGTTCAGAATCATATTACACTGGTTCAAATGGTTTTGTTTATTTGCTCAGGTGGCAAAACATGTTTGCAAATCCTTACTCTAATACAAGCAATGTCAGTTTGTTCGTTTGCAAAATTTATCTCAAAATCCATCTGCGGAATGATTTTGATTAAATGTTGGGATTAGGGGGTTTTGGACCTCAAAAATTAATTGGTAAAAACCTCAACTCTAGGAAAACTCATATTTAAATATAAAAACTCATTTAAAAATGAAAACTTTAATTTTGGGCTTATGGAGTTTCAAATAAAAGCAAAAGAATCATAACAGCTAAGAATAAACAGCCAGTGTGAACTATCAAAGTTATGGTAAAGTATATCAACAAGTGATTTCTAGAAAACACTGTCTGGAACCATTAAATAAAGATTGCATATCGAGGGGACATATCCAAATTAATGAAATGTGTACACATAAAAATACTACCGAAAGTGAGATTGAGTTAACTGAGATGAGTTACACACATATGGAGTAACTCTAAACTCTAGTAGGCCTAATAGCTAAACAACGTTGATCTAATGTGTTTTTTGACTCGGTTCCCCCGGACTAACCATTACTTGTAGAATTTTTTTTGTTAACTTTGGACCACTGGATGATCGCTAGTCACTATTGACAGCATGAAAAACTAAATAAATTGGGATCTTGAATTATTATTCTATGACAAATGATTTCAGGGAAATCAAAATTTCCCATCAGCAGTAACATGCAGTAATGTTGTTCAATGTTTTACTATATAAGGGGATCAATTAATTAGCATTTTTCTCTTATTTACTAATCAAAGTCATTAAAACTTGAAATATAGGCCTAGGTTAAGCTAAAACCTTATTGTAAACAACTGTCTCTGTAGCAATAGCTACAAAAAAGGATTGAATGAATATTTCTAACAAAATATGTAATGTGCAATCTACTGAGGATAACTGAACTGCTTCCAACCAATGTATTGTGACGGATTCCTAAGTGAGAAGTTGATAGGATCATGACCTTATCAGCAACAACGAGGGTTAAGTTGAATGTGACAACCATGTCAAATAAAAAGCAGAATGAGCACTTGAGAGTCTTCTGACTGGTTGTAACCAAGAAGACCATCCTTCTCATGTTTCTTCAGATTTGTAGTGAACTGAACTTCCTTTTAAAGGAACTATCTAGTAGTACGGTAATATTTAAATCATGAGCACTTGGGAGTCTTCTGACTGGTCAAAACAAAGGAGACCATCCTTCTCATGATTATTCAGATTTTTAGCAAACTTCCTTTTAAAGGAATTATCTAATAGTATGGTCAAATTTAAATCCTGGACTACCATCATGGATGTTACTAACAATATCATGAACGGTGATGTGAAAGTGGGTAACATTTCAAATACAAAACAGAACATAGGCGTCCAAGAGGTCTGGAAGCGCCTGGATATTTTATTTATAGATAACATAACTGGCTGGGTATCTGAGTGGCTATCGTGCTCCTCTCGAAATTTGAGAATTGCCAGAGCGATCCTACATGAGCAAAATCTGAAAATGTGGTTAAGGTTTGATACTGGTCCCAACTGCCTTTTGTCATTGAGTTATTAATAAATTATTCTTTCTGAGCACAGGTCGACTTTAGATAGTAACAAGACCAGGGTTTGGACCTTAATGTCATGCTTAACAGTACTAGTACTGTTCAATCCTAAGGATGTTCTTACTATATTGTACAACACTTTGATATACATATAATTGTCATATTAAATATTACAAATTTTGGACACCCCACCCTCTAAACCCTCTAATTTTGGACCCTGGTAAATCTAACAAAAATATGTATAATATCTCGGTTTATACGTCTATTTTTGTGAATACACAATAATGGTAACTGGTAAAAGCTTGCATTAAAACATTGTTATCAAAATTAAAATGATGTAATTTCTTACAAAATTATCCTTTCAAATTCATGTCACTGTGCAATACTAGCAACTTCAGTTTGTTCTTGAACAAAATAAAGTATCTAGTCTGAAATATTGAGAATATTTCAAAAGTCTTTAATTACATTATCTACTGCTTCAAATTAACATATAATGGATAGTCAGAAATTATACCATTTTGAAGTTTTATTGATTGAGTTGTAATGGAAAACTTGTACAGATGTAACTTCTGATTCCACTGGTTGTGTCTGTTGGAATGTCATTATAGAGAACAAATACAATGCCCCCGTCGCAGTAAACCTACGTACTCAGCGAATCTCCAATGCATAATATATGTCTTAATAACACATAAAGCCGCATACCAAGTTTCATAAAAATATATTCATATATAAGCGATTTTAATTATTCTCCATAAGAATAACATTGGTAATGAGTACGTAGGTTTGCTGAAACAAGGAACACAAACAATTGTTTTTTATGCAAATATAAATAGAATTGAACTAGGCGAAGCCACATACTAAGTTTCATCAATATTCAATCATAAATAAGCGCTATATAACATTTTATTTATTCTCCATAAGAATAACATGGGGATTGAGTAAGCAGGTTTGCAACAAGGAACCAAAAAAATGGGTTTTATGCAATTATCAATGTAACTCAACCGAGTGAAGCTACATACCAAGTTTTATTAATTTATGTTCATAATCAAGGGAGTCTTTACATTTTACTTTTTCTCCATAAGAATAACATGGGGGCTGAGTACGCAGGTTTGCTGCTACGGGAATAATCAACAAAAAATCTATTTTTTTGTGTAAATATCAATATACCAATACGACGTGAAACCACATACCAAGTTTCATCTATATACATTCATAAATAATCGAGATATCAAATTGTATTTATTCTCCTTAAGGATAACATTGGCCAACGTACTGTGTTTAGCACTTTGAATATCTCTGCTACGATTGGGTGTAGATCACAATTTAAACATCAAAATGATTGTTTTGTGGAGCTGAGTTGATTGGTACAAGCAAATGTGAAGTTTACATTAAAATGAACTGAGGAAAAGCCAAAAACCTTTTTCCCATAAGATTAACATGGGCGATTTTATGAGTAGGTTTTTTTGGATTTTCTCCACAACCACTTAACCTAGGTTAGTAATTAAAAATACTATATTATTTGTTTTTAAGCTCTATAATATGGTTCAAACCAAAATTAAGTGTTTTATAAATTTTAGGGTGAAAAATGCAAAAAAATGAATTTTGGACAATTTAAAACCCCATGAACCCCCCCATCCCATAGTCATATTTTTCTGGTTTTCGAACTTAACGTCACAAATGTCACTTTACACATTTGAGCCAAATTTCATCGAAATCGGATGTTTTTTACTCAAGTTATCGCATTCACGGACACATGTATAGATATATATATATATATATATATATACATAGATATGTATATACATATATATAAATTTGAACTAATAGTGTTTTTGTCATCTGGGGACCTCAAAACAAAAAGTTCTCATGGTCTCGGGCTTAAGTCTTACCATGAGACCTACGGTAATAGCTTCTTCCCAATAGGGGAAATTCGCTAAAATTAACTCAACCACATTTATATTTAACCTCGATCAGAGCTTTAATAAGCCAATATTCTTTACTCTAAAAATGTATTCATCATACTAATATCATAAAGCTGAAAGTTTGCGAGTTTGTTTGTTTGTGGCTCGATGATGCTCCAACTACTGAATTGTTTGAGCTGGTATTTTGTAAAAAGATATGTAATATCGTCAAGTAACACATAGACCTATTCACGTTTTAAAATTCTTTAGGGCTTTGCTCCAGTGGCCTCTAAATTGTCCATGATAATCTTATGGGCACTACTATTTACTGGAACAGATGATAACTGAAACAAGTGATCTGCATTTAGATTTTCAACAAGTTATTCAGTTTATTTATTTGTTTATATTTTGGTTTACACTTTAGTTTCACGTTTAACCACGAAGGTACCTGTATCCTAGTTCTAACTAATTCTGATGTATCATTTAATAACTGTGGTTGATCTTTCATTGTTAGTTGATAGAATTTGCTTTTTTAGTCCTTAATTGTTACATTAGACAAATTTGTCCTTTATTCACAGGTATGGTTTTTCAGTTACCTTAATAATTCCATTTTATTACCAGGTATTAATGTGCGTATCCCTGCAAATTTTTACTGGATAGTTTTTAATATTTGCTTTTAATACAAACTCATAGTTCCGAAGTTAAAATTGCAATGTTTCAACATAACATTGATATTAAAACTATTTAACTTACCAGAGCAGGCTACTAAAAAGTAATCGTAACCATTGTTTTTCCAACCGATTGTTTTATTTATCGCTACTTCGGTAATTTATCAGGTAAAGTGAGAGTGAGTGGGCTGTTATCAGCTGAGGTTTTCCTTCTGATTGTTTTATTTATGGCAATGTCGGTAATCTATCAGGTAAAGTGAGAGCGAGTGGGCTGTTACCAGCTGAGGTGGCAAACGCATGAAATCATGAAATCATTATCACCATCCCACCATCTCTGTGTAATGAATTGCTGCTCTGTTATTCTGTCACGACAAAATGCACACATTGTGCCAGTAACCCAAAATGCAGTCTTGGAAATTTTAAAGTATATTCTCTTTGCATAGCAATCATTGTGGGTTGCATTTTTTTTTTACTTTCTCCCCCTATACATCGGCTATGAAAAGTATTGTTTCCATCAAAATGTTCAAATTGGAGTACTGGGTGATGCTCCCTGAATCCAAAAAAGTGGTTTTTGAGGTGATATCTCTCTGTCTGTATACAAACCTTGATATCATACTAATGAACTAATCTATTGGCATTTGCATACAAATCCCATTTTACAGATAACTATTACTAAATATGTGTAGGTCTTTACAACAATTTAGTAATTTTGAACAATTGCAATTCAAAATTTGTAAACTGTGTTGTATAAACAACATTTTTGAGAACATTTATTTGATTCGATGATATTAAATAATCAAAAGGCGTTTGGTACTTATAATGTCTTTAGAGGATTTTGGATGATTACATACATAAAGGAATTTTTAAAGACTTTGTGGTCCCTTAATAGTTTCTAACTAAAGATTTTTCAGAGTTACCGGTACCAGACCACCAATAGTTTTGTTGAATGTTTCATGTTTATAAAATAAAAGGGAGGTTGTACTTTATGAACTTTTGCTTTTTGCCCAGATCCTAGCATGTATATCAGCCGCCTCATTCCACTTCGCTTGTGGAGCAGTTCTTGGATTCTCTGCCATCTTGATCCCTCAACTTCAGCTACCTGACTCTGAGATCAAGGTCACCAAAACTGACATCTCCTGGATAGGTATAACCAATTATTAATTTTTTGTATGAGAGATATGGAAGCTGAAACCTTCATTTATGCATTTAGAAAAGTAGATGAATCTTATTTAACACTTTCACTGCATTTGACATGTTTAAACTTGAAAATCTCAAATATTTCAAGGTTGAGCAATGTTCCGATTCCGGGTCACCCGCAGCAAAAGTGTTAACTATTATAAACTACAGTAATTTTTAAATATATTTGGTTATATTTATGAGTTTTCTAGCCCCCTTGCCGGAGCCCAAAGGCAAGGGTTTTTTGGTGGTTTTTGGACAAGACACTTTGGTTCCTTCTCTTGCATAAATTGTTAGGTTTCATGCAGGTCCAATCGGACCTCAAAATGAGATGTGTTTTGTGTAATGCTAAGGCTCGTCTGGACTACATAAGTTGCTAATGTAAGTTATAGATTGTTGCTTTTAGTGATTCAGCAGCAGCATAGCATCCAAAATCAATCAACCATTTCTCTAAACACCTGTGCGGTTACAGCCAGTATGGTGGCGCTGGTGGTGCCAGTTGGTGCTGTCGTGACCGGCTACCTGGTCGACCGGATTGGCCGAGTACGCACCATCGTGGTGGCCTCCGTGCCCATGACCGTCGGCTGGGTCTGCCTGGCACTGGCCCAGGACCTTCCCGTCATGCTGTTCGGCAGGTCTCTCACTGCTTTTGGCGCAGGTACATCCATCATTACTGACAGTCACATCATCAATCATACGTCACAGTTTGACAAGTCATACAAACAGATGGGTCATAAGCATAGTTAAAACGATACTTCTGAAAGGTACCAGAAGTTTCAAATTTTAAGTTCTATATTATGTTTTTTTTTCTAAAATTATGTGTGGTTGGAATTTTTAATGTAAAGAGAAATATGCCAGTAAACATTTGTACAAGGAATATATAAAGAAACAAACAAATTACTACTCAATTATTTTAAGTTAAAGGTCTGAAAATGATAACTAAACCAAATTTGACTTTGAATTAAAATCAGATATTTAACGGAGAATAAATTTTCTAGCTTGTTTCTCATAGCTTTTATCACATAAGTAGTAAAATATGAATAACAATTGAATGCCCATAAATTATTTGTTTTTAATATTACACTATTACAATATAATTATAACATAACTAATCACTTCTAGTTGTAATTCACCAGTATTAGCAAATTTCCCCTATGGGGAAAAAGGTACTACCGTAGGTCTCATGGTAAGACTTAAGCCCGAGACCATGATAACTTTTTGTTTTGAGGTCCCCAGATGCCAAAAACACTATTCGTTCAAATTTATATATATATATATAAATATATATATGTATAATTTATATATATGTGTGTGTCTGTGAATGCGATAACTTGAGTAAAAAACGTCCGATTTCGATGAAATTTGGCTCAAATGTGTAAAGTAACATTCATGACTTTAAGTTCGAAAACCAGAAGAATCGGACCATGGGAAGTTTATGGGGGTTTTAAATTTTCCAAAAATAAGTTTTTTGCATTTTTCACCCTAAAATTTAAAAAAAAACTTAATTTTGGTTTCGACCATGTTATAGAGCTTAAAAAAAACAAATAATATAGTACTTTTGAATTACTAACCTAAGTAAGTGGTTGTGGAGAAAATCCAAAAAACCTACTTGTAAAATCTCCCATGTTAATCTTGGGAAAAAGGTTTTTGGCTTTTCCTCAGTTCATTTTAATGTAAACTTCACATTCGCTTTTACCAATCAGTTCAGCTCCACAAAACAATCATTTTGGTGTTTAAATTGTGATCTACACCCAATCATAGCAGAGATATTCAAAGTGCTAAACACAGTACGTTGGTCAATGTTATCCTTATGGAGAATAAATACAATTTGATATCTCCATTACTTATGAATGTATATTGGTGAAACTTGGTATGTGGCTTCACATAGTGCTGGTATATTGATATTTGCACACAAAATTGATTTTTGTTATCATCCCCGTAGCAGCAAACCTGCGTACTTAGCCCCCATGTTATTCCTACAGAGAATAAGTAAAATGTAATAACTCCCTTAATTATGATCATAAATTAATAAAACTTGTTATGTGGCTTCACCTTGTTGAGTTACATATTGATATTTGCATATAACCCATTTTTTTGTTCCTTGTTGTAGCAAACCTGCTTACTCAGCCCCCATGTTATTCTTATGGAGAATAATCAAAATGTTACGTAGTGTTCATTTATGATTGAATATTGATGAAACTTGGTATGTGGCTTCGCCTAGATAAATTCTATTTATATTTGCGTAAAAACCAATTGTTTATGTTCAGTAAACCTACTTACTCATCACCAATGTTATTCTTATGGAGAGTAATTAAAATTGTAATATCGCTTATTTGTGAATATATTTTTATGAACTTGGTATACGGCTTTATGTGGTATTAAGACATATATTATGCATTGGAAATTCGCTGAGTACGCAGGTTTGCTACGACGGGGGTATATTATCAAGTGTCATCGCCAAAACAAAACATGAATTTCAACTAATTAACAGGCCAATTAAAATCTAACAGTCATTAGATAATTTAAATATGATGTAGGAGAGGAAATGATTTACAAGGGCTGTTGGTAGATGGTTGCTTATGGCTCTAGACTACCTTCCACTTCTCTTTTAATCATAGATGTTTTTCAGATACTTTTGGACAAAAAAACTTTTTGCTGTACAGTACTCATACCTTCTGATCCTTTTATAGTGCAAACTTTATCAGAAATGTTCTAAGGTTTGGAAAATCTAAGAAAGAACACAATGTGCGCTTTGAAGGAATTTTGTAAAATTTTGGAAGGTTACTTATTTCCGAACAGTCCTTACAGTTCTACACAAGTATTTTGAGATGTTGAGTTAAAAATGTTTCTTATGTGTTTCTAGCCATGGGTACAGCTCCGGCTATAGTGTACATCACAGAAGTGGCTAGGGCAGATCTGAGAGGCTCTCTGATCAGCATCACCATGGCACTCACCTCTCTTGGTATGTCAGTTGTCAGTATACAGTCCTGTAGCATAGTGATAGACACTGTATATTAGTTTTATAATTTACTTTAAATTGTTATTGAATGTTGATCTAAATTCAATCATAGGCCAACATTTAAAATTCAATTGGAATATAATAAATAGTAATTAAAATAACCGATTAGTTTAGTTATTATGAAATAACTTGTCAATCAACTATTTACTACTTTTGTTTATTTAAAAAAACCTCAACTGCCTGTCACCATAGGCTATTAGCCTATGTGGTGAACTAAAGACAACAGGTACCATAACAGCATTAGTCACATGGACAAGCCAGAGGTGACCGCTCATGATCTTACAGGAGCCAGCTGGGACCGGGAACTATTTTCTACTGAATCATTAAATTAGTCTGGAAGGCAATAAACTAAATGTTTCTTATTCGACTGGTTCTAGATGAAAATATTAGTTTCAAGTTTCAATTGAGTCAGGTAAATTAAAGAAAAAAGGTTAAATTAAGGTGAAATAAAGTAAAAACTTTTCTTAGGTCGGCTTAAGTTGTGCTAATTATGTTGTTTATTAAAATGTGTAATAATTACAACTCTTACAATTATGTAATTCGGTTTCTTAATACTAATTTGATTATTAGTGAATTTCCTATGGAAAGTGAACTATTACCATGATCCGCACGGTGAAAGTTAAGCCCGGGACCACCATAGAAGTTCCTAACGTGACCCCCTGAAGACGTTTTGGGAGGTCGTTCAAAATTATATATCTACTTATATAAAGCTGACGGGTTCACTCACTCACTCACTCACTGACATAAACTATGAGGCACTTCCCGTAGTCAAACCCCCCTCGAACCCATGCTTGAATTAAAGCTCTAACGAGAAACTCCCAGAAAAATTACCAAAAGTTAACATTTTTGAGTTTTTGGGCATTTTTGGGGTGGGTAAAATTTTACTTTTTCAATTTTTCCACTTTGAGTGCCTTTTGTACGGAAACGGTAAGAGATGGCAAAAAATGTTAAATACTAAAGTTGTAGAAAATTTAATTTCCAACTAATAATTTTTTTTGTCAGATTTAAGATCCAATCATCTGTTTAGCCGCTATTCATCGGAGAAGAAGTAATTTTGAGTACTTTGGCCCATTTAAATGTGTACAGTTTTGGAAAGCCGTTTAATGAACGTACACTATCTTTGGCTAATACCTAACGTGGCCATACGTCCCGCTTTCGGCGGGACAGTCCCGCTTTCGGCGGGACAGTCCCGCTTTACAGCAAGTTGTCCCGCTGTCCCCACAATCGGTCGTGGGACGCCTAAATGTCCCGCTTTGGCGGTCAGACGTTTAAAATATTATAAAGAATATGAAATTTCGCCTTCCTTAACTAATTTTTAGTTTGTGTAAGAATACTAGTAACGGAAACAAAAAAAAAACGGAATCAACCTAAAAGCCTATTTAGTTATCACTGTGCAATAAGCAAGTCACCGATCGTGTGAGTTCGACTTTATTCGTAAACGCTCGGCACTAGTTCAATTTTTTCCCGCGCGAGAGGCGAAGCGCTGTACTACTGCCTCAAGACGCAGATTGTCAACTGTCACATGTCAAGTTGTTTACTTTATGGCGCCTTAACCTTTATTATTATGCCTTAGCCTTCGATAATGCCAAAACGGAAATGCACATTTAATAGTGAGTTACAAGCGAAATATCCGTTTATTAAACTTAAGTTTGAGACAAATAAAAGTGATGTAGTCTGTGAAAAGTGTCGGACTGAGTTCAGCGTTGCTCATGGAGGAGCTAGTGACATTGATAAACACTTAAAATCAAACAAACATGTTGCTTCTGACCATGCTGCGTGCTCGAGCAAAACTATCTCTTCATTTTTCAAAAGCAACGTCCCGAACAAAAAAGACCTGGACGTCTCAGCGGCTGAGGGCGCCTGGGCCTACCACACCGTGCGTGAGAACCACAGCTTCCGATCCAACGACTGCGCCTCCAAGGTAATAAGTACTTGTTTTGAACCAAAGTTCCACTGTGCTAGGACCAAGACGCAGGCTATAGTTACACAAGTTATTGCGCCAATAGCTCAAGCTGAGCTTAAAAAGGATCTGACTAGCTGCAACTATGTTTGTATAATGACAGACTCATCCAATCATGGTTCACAAAAAAATGTTTCCTGTTGTAGTACGCTATTTTGATAAATTTAGTGGCATTAAAGTAAAGGTTTTAGATTTGCAATCCCTCCCCGGAGAAACGTCAGATATTATTGTCAATTATTTGAAGGATGTGCTGCAAGAACATCAATTAACACAGAAAGTAATTTCATTCAGCGGAGATAACACCAATACAAATTTTGGTGGTGCAGCTAGAAAGGGGAAAGAAAATGTGTACTTTAAACTTAAATGTTTTTTAGGTAGAGATATTGTGGGCATTGGGTGTGCAGCGCATATCGTGCACAACGCCATACTAAGTGCATCAGATTGTTTGCCAGTAGATGTAGAGGTTATTGTCGTTAAAGTGTATTCATTTTTTTATCTGTATACAGTAAGGGTGGAAGCTTTCAAAGAAATATGTGATTCGGTCGATATTGAGTACCACAAAATGTTGGGATACAGCAAGACTCGCTGGCTTGCTTTAATGCCAGCAGTAGAAAGAATTTTGAAGCTTTTTGTGCCACTTAAAGAGTACTTTCTCAACCAACCGAAATGCCCTGAAATCCTGAGGAAGTTTTTTGGAGACCCACATTCAGAAGTATGGCTTTATTTTATTCATAGCCAAGCAGCTATGTTTCAGCAAACTGTTTTAAATGTAGAAGGTGACAAGGTCTCAGCGATCGAGGTAACAGTTCAAGTAAAAAACTTGAAAGAAAGTCTCAAACAGAAGGCTGTGAACAAATTTGTTCCGCACATAGTTCGTAATTTGATAACAAAAAGTTGCTCAGAAGATGAAAAACAAACTATCACCAACACCTTTGTTTCGTTTTACGAGACATCACTGCAGTATTTAGAACAGTGGACGGTCCATTTCCAAAACTTGGAAATATTTCAATGGGTGATGTTGAAGAACACTCCCAAGTGGGAGGACATCGAACCGTCGGTAGACTATTTGATTGAGAATAAGTACTTGCCACCAGATTGTGATACGCAAGTATTCGATGAAATTGGGTGTGTATCAAGATATGTCGAATGCAATGTGGCAAATTGGAACGAAGAAAAAGTTGCAACCGATTCAAGATGGGCTCAAATCTTCACGCACTTGAAAGAAAACTCAATAAACTGCGAATACACAAGTAAAATTGCAGAATATGTTTTGACTCTCCCAGGAAGCAATGCGTCTGTTGAAAGAGTGTTCTCGTCAATGACAAAAGTGTGGACATCTGAAAAAACGCAGCTTTCAGTCATTGTTTTGAAAGCAATTTTACAGACAAAATTTAACTTCGATTTGAGCTGTCAGGACTTTTATGCCATGTTAAGATCCTCTCCAAAAATATTGCAACAAATAGCCTCCAGCGACAAATACAACTAAACTCTGAGATTTCAATAGACTGATTGATCTATACTTGGCTTCCGAGCTAATATTAAATTAAATTAAGTGATTCCTTTGTGTTATTTAAACATACTGTTGTGTGTTTACGTATAATAAGATGTTAGGATTTAGAGATTTTTGATTTTTGTAAGCCTACAGATTAAGCTCGGCATTTATTCATTAATTAAATATTTACTTTTAAATATAATGTTATTATAGGGATAACAATACATTTTTACTGTATAATAAAAAAAACACATTTAAAACTGTTCATTTTATGTTTTATTAGTTATTCCCGCTCATCTAATTAAATGCTTAAACGTCACCGATATCTACCCGCCATTTGTAAATAGCCGCAGCTGTCTTTCACTTTGTTTGCGTATTTTGCTCAGTTCCCACCTTTTACGTGCACTTGGTAAAGTTATCCCGTTTTGACGATATTTCGAAGTAAGTATAAGTTCTGTCCAATGGTAAATTCAAGTTTTTCTTTTTTACTCTTTATTTCTAACACCCTAGTCAAATAGGTTAAAGATAAAAAACCCAATTAAAATTCCAATTTATGTTTTTAAAATTATTATGTCTAGATTGCATAAAAACGCGAGTTTACAGTTATAATTTTTCAAAATTTTCCCGGGGGAGGGCCCCCGGACCCCCCAGACCCCCCGGTATAGGGTGTCCCGCTTTGGAGTCCAAAATATATGGTCACGTTACTAATACCACATGTTTGTATCAGCTGATTTAAAAAAAACCGCCCATGTAGGCGATACTAATTTGCTCACATGAGGTTTATATAAATCAGCTGTTACAAAACAAGGTGAGCACATTATCGCCTACACGGGAGGTCCAATATTGCGGATATCGTTTGTTTCGATATTGGAAAATGTAATCAACCGATTATTTGTTCTATCGAATGATAAATTTGATGGGCCCGCGGTAGCCCAGTGGATATGTTGTCAGGTGATTCAAGATCATGTGGTCACGGGTTTGAATCCTACTTTTGTTGCTTACTTTTTGAGGTCTGCAATTTATTTCTGTTTAATTTGACTTTATTTTGTTTTTACAAATTCATTTATTTGTAATTTGCACAACGAACAGCCACCAAACATCGCTCTGCAGAGTTAGGTTAGGTTAGGTTACTATAATTCTGTCGTGAACTGAAGTCTAATTTGTGGTTTTTTTTTACACGTAAATCCATTTGTAGAACTCCAATTTAACATTGTAACCACAACTTTGTATTTATATCTGATTGATTTTGATTGAGTGAGCACTTTATTTTTTGCTTTTATTCACCTCAAAACAACCATCGTAGTCGAGAGTTCATTCGATAAAACTAACAAGCAGCCCAGCCCGTTGGTCAAATGTTTGATATCGAACCAATATGGGACTGCCTCTGTAGGTGGCCGAATATATATATATATATATATATATATATATATATATATATATATATACTAAGTTATTGAGGTTCCACTGTATATATAATGGAACCTCGATAACTCAAACCTCAAGGGGAACGGGAACAATTCGAGTTATCGAAGATTTCGAAATATCGAGGTTTGACTTATCAAGGTGATTTTCCACAGACTTTGACGAATTGAGGGTCACGGCAATAGATGGATCATGGAAGGGTAGAATCCTTATATCACTTCGTGCTTTTTATCATAAATAATCATACCGGATAATAATTATTATTAAAATTAATACCCCCATCGCAGCAAACCTGCATACTAAGCGAATTTCCAATGGAGATATAAATGTCTTAATACTACATAAAGCCACTTACCAAGTTTCATAAAAATATATTCATAAATAAGCGATATTTACAATTTTAATTATTCTTCATAAGAACAACATTGTGGCTGAGTACACAGGTTTGCTGCAACAAGGAACACAAAAAATGGGTTTTTATGCTAATATCAATATAACACAACTAGGTGAACTAGGCGTATACCAGTTTTTATTCATTTATGTTCATAATTAAGGGAGACAGAGCATATAATTATTCTCCATTAGAATAACATGGGGGCTGAGTACGCAGGTTTGCTGCTACGGGAGCCTTAGGCAAAAAATTTTTTTAGCAAATATCAATAGACCACAACGAGTTGAAGCTGTATACCAAGTTTCGTCAGTATACGTTCATAAATAAGCAAGATATAAAAATTTTCTTTTCCTCCATAAGAATAACATTAGACAACGTACTGTGTTTAGCACTTTCAATATCTCGGTAACCAATTGGCGTAGAGGAATGATCAAAATACCAAATTGTGTGTTTTTTTTAGCTGAATCCAATGGTGAAAATTATAATTTGACTATTTCAAAAATTATAAGTGAACCATTCAAAAAACCCATTTTTGGGGCACAAAACCCCCCCAAAATACCCCTTCGGGTAGAGCGATCTGGCTGGTTTTCGAACTTAAAGTCATAAATGTTGCTTTACATGTTTATACCAAGTTTCATCAAAATCGGATCATTTTTACGAGAGTTATCGTGCTCACAGACACATATATACATATATATATATATATATATATATATATATATATATATATATAGATGTATGAATATATATATATATATATATATACACAGTTTCAAACGAATGGTGTTTTTGGGGTCTGGGGACCTCAAAACGAAAAGTTATCATGGTCCCGGGCCTAGGTCTTACCATGCCGACTACGGTAATAGCTTCTTCCCTATAGGGGAAATTCGCTAAAAAGGATTTGAACAATTTAAATGTATAAAATAAACCTGGAAATATTTTGTAAAGCTTCTTTGGTTAACATAGTAGAGGATGGAATACTTCAAAACACTTCCTTCAGTGAAAATATTGTAGAGTAGAAAAGTAAACAAATAATGAATCATAGTTCGGTATTTTGGTGATGTTTTTCCCGTTCTACCACTTCCTGTCTATTACAAGACGTTTTTTGCTCACTCCTCATCACCTGCCCCAAACAAATCCCTCCCCCTTACGGAAGTCAGTTCTGACCAACTACGCATCAATTACAATTTAGCTGAACATCAACGTACTGTAGGCTGTTAAAATAATTTACAAAACTAAAAGGGAACAAAACCTGAAGACAATTAAAATTGCAGAGCATCGTTGGAATTTGGGTGAACAAAACAATACTTATTTTTGTTTTAAAATTTTCGAAAGAGTGTTCACTGGTGTTCCAAACTGCTTCCCGATGTCACTTTTTTTATTTCCTGTGTCAACAGCCTCAAATAATCTTAAACTTTTCCTCATAGGGTAGAGGTTTTGCCAAACTGCAAACACTTAGTAAAAGCACAATCTGAAAACTACTTCTTTGTTTAAAATCCATTGTTGGTGATGGTGAGTTTATGTCGTTTAAGAGATTATTTTGGACATTTTCCATCACTGATTAGGAGTGAAACTTGTTTTTACTAATCAGTGATGGAAAATGTCCGTAATAATCTCTAAAAACTACGTTTCACGCACTACATCCAGAACCTCTAAAACTGGCACTGACTAACGCACACCTGACACAAATCTAATAAAATCAAAACCATTTTATTTATGAAAAATACATAATTTACAACAATATGGGACTGTTCGTTATTTCTGAAATTAAATCCTCATATAGATGTAACCCGTGCGTTTGTTTGATATGCGCGTTGCTCATCAACATAAATTTGACGGTTGTTTTACCAACACCAGGAGCACCTGGGAAACAGATGTAGTGAGGAGGGAGGGTTGGAATTTCCGGCTGAAAAGTCACTGGAGGTTTGTTGAATGAACAACTTCGACTTATAGAGGTTCTCTAGTCAATACTTCGACTTATAGAGGTATGATGATTCGAGTTGTGGAGGTTCTACAACTAAAACTTCGACTTATAGAGGTGCGGTGAAAGACTAAGAATACTGAAAAAATTTTAGTTATCGAGGTGTTTCCTGCTAACCCTTCGACTTATAGAGGTGAAATAATATAGCATTAGGTAGGCAAGTTCAAGGGGAATAACAAAAATTCGAGTTATCAAGGAATTTGACTTATTGAGGTTCGAGTTATCGAGGTTTTACTGTATGTGTATATATATTTGTGTGTTTGCACTCTAGCAGTCACATTTTTTGTCCGATTTACTTCAAATTTGGTAGGGACGTTCCTTTCTATAATCAGTTGGACAAGATCGTTGGGCAAAACAATCAAAAAACTCCAAACCCCTTTTTTTGAGGATTAATTTTTCAAATTTCGAGTTTTTGGGCCCAAAAAGGCTCAGAAAAGCCCCAGATGTAAAATTAATTCATGAAAAAATTAGAATTAGTGAGGCGAAAGTTTTAAGCCCTCTCTCGTCATTCTAGCATAAATATTTACAGAGTTATTAAAGAAAATGTGTATAGCCTAAACACAGTATGTTGGTCTTATGGGGGTTTTACATTAGAAAAGCTTGATATTCATTTGTAGATGTACTTTTCTCATCCCCAGCAACCTCACGTCTACTTTCAAGCCTGACTGGACCCTCTCCTAACCAATGAGCAGAATTGTATTCCCAGCATTGCAGGTAAATAAAACCAGGAGCATCAGAACAGCCAAAAAATCAATGATTTCAGATTTCAATAAAAATTGAAATAAATGTTTGTTTTTACACTGATTCTGAGTTTTAAAATTTTTTTCTGTGGAAATTTACTTCCTTCACATCAGCCTGCTGCGTACAAACTCGTTTGATTATTGCAAATTAATCTTCTTAATTAATTTACATAGCAAGATAACATTAAAAAACAACTTTTACCTATGTGCATTTTCTCAAAATGTTAAATGTACTTCATAAATAGCTTGAATTTTTATTTAAATTACAATTTCAGAAGGATGATTTGCGATAGTTAAAAATACTAAGAGGTAAATTATAATTTAGTAATACTCTATAAAGCCTGTGATACACTAAAGTTTTTTATTCTCGAAAAGTTTGAGCGAGTGATAAGCGCCAAGAGAGATCTTGCCAATACTGACCGAGAGTGGCGGGGGCTCTCTGGGAGTTGCACCTCGTGGGTTGAGACTTGTGTCGTGGATATAGAACAGCTGTCGTGTAAACAGAGCCAAGAGTGAGCTTGCCGACACTGACCAAGAGTGCAGGGGCTCTCAGGGCGTCGAACCTCGCAATTTTAGATTTGTTGTTGAGAGAGTGCAGGGGCTCTCAGGGCGTCGAACCTCGCAATTTGAGATTTGTTGTTGATATGGAACTACTGTGGTTTAAACAGTGCCAAGAGTGAGCTTGCCGTCACTGACCGAGAGTGGAAGGGGCTCTCTGGGAGTCGCATCTCGCGAGTTGAAACTTGTCGTGGATATAGAACAGCTGTCGTGTAAACAGCGACAAGAGTGAGCTTGCCGACACTGACTGAGAGTGGCAGATGCTCTCTAGGAGTGGCACATACGGAGTTGAGACTTATCATGGATATGAACAGCTTTCATGTAAACAGCTTCAAGAGTGAGCTTGCCGACACTGACCGAGAGTGCAGGGGCTCTGAGGGCGTCGAACCTCGCAATTTGAGATTTGTTGTTGATATGGAACTACTGCCGTGTGAACAGCGGCAAGAGTGAGCTTGCCAACACTGACCGAGAGTAACGGGGGCTCTCTAGGAGTGGCACATTACGAGTTGAGACTTGTCATGGATATAGAACTTCTGTCATGTAAACAGCGACAAATGTGAGCTTGCCGACACTGACCGAGAGTGGCAGAGGCTCTCTAGGAGTGGCACATCAGGAGTTGAGACTTGTCATGGATATAGAACAGCTTTCATGTAAACAGCGACAAGAGTGAGCTTGCCGACACTGACCGAGAGTGGCGGGGGCTCTAGGAGTGGCACATCACGAGTTGAGACTTGTCGTGGATATAGAACAGCTTTCATGTAAACAGCGTCAAGAGTGAGCTTGCCGACACTGGCCGAGATTGGCGGGGGCTCTCTAGGAGTGGCACATCACGAGTTGAGACTTGTTGTCGATATAGAACAGCTTTCATGTAAACAGCGACAAGAGTGAGCTTGCCGACACTGACCGAGAGTGGCGGGGGCTCTAGGAGTGGCACATCACGAGTTGAGACTTGTCGTGGATATAGAACAGCTTTCATGTAAACAGCGTAAAGAGTGAGCTTGCTGACACTGGCCGAGATTGGCGGGGGCTCTCTAGGAGTGGTGCATCACGAGTTGAGACTTGTCGTGGATACAGAACTGCTGTCGTGTAAACAGCGACAAATGTGAGCTTGCCGACACTCACCGAGATTGGCGAGGGCTCTCCAGGAGTGGCACATCAAGAGTTGAGACTTGTCGTGGATATAGAACAGCTGTCGTGTAAATAACGCCAAGAGTGAGCTGGCCGACACTGACCGAGAGTGGCAGGGGCTATCTGGGAGTGGCACATCACGAGTTGAGACTTGTCGTGGATTTAGAACAGCTGTTATGTAAACAGCGACAAGAGTGAGCTTGCCGATACTGACCGAGAGTGGCGGGGGCTCTAGGAGTGGCACATCACGAGTTGAGACTTGTCGTGGATATAGAACAGCTTTCATGTAAACAGCGTAAAGAGTGAGCTTGCCGACACTGGCCGAGATTGGCGGGGGCTCTCTAGGAGTGGTGCATCACGAGTTGAGACTTGTCGTGGATACAGAACTGCTGTCGTGTAAACAGCGACAAATATGAGCTTGCCGACACTGACCGAGATTGGCGAGGGCTCTCCAGGAGTGGCACATCAAGAGTTGAGACTTGTCGTGGATATAGAACAGCTGTCGTGTAAACAACGCCAAGAGTGAGCTGGCCGACACTGACCGAGAGTGGCAGGGGCTATCTGGGAGTGGCACATCACGAGTTGAGACTTGTCGTGGATTTAGAACAGCTGTTATGTAAACAGCGACAAGAGTGAGCTTGCCGACACTGACCGAGAGTGGCAGGGGCTCTCTAGGAGTGGCACATCAGGGGTTGAGACTTGTCGTGGATATAGAACAGGTTTCATGTAAACAGCGTCAAGAGTGAGCTTGCCGACACTGACCGAGAGTGGCAGGGGTTCTCTGGGGGTCGCACCTCAAGAGATGAGACTTGTCATTGATATGGAACCACTGTCGTGTAAACAGCGCCAAGAGTGAGCTTGCCGACACTGACCGAGAGTGGCAGGGGCTCTCTGGGAGTCGCACCTCGCAAGTTGAGACTTATCAGATATAGCACTAATGTCGTGTAAACAGGGCCAAGAGTGAGCTTGCCGACACTGACGGTGGCGGGAGTACAGAGAGTGGCGGGGGCTCTCAGGCAGTCAAACCTCTTTGAGACTCTTTGTTTATATGGATCCAAACAGCACCAAGAGTGAGCTTGCTGACACTGACCGATAGTGGCAGGGGTTCTCTAGGATTGGCACATCACAAGTTGAGACTTGTTGTGGATATAGAACAGCTGTCATGTAAACAGCAACAAATGTGAGCTTGCCGACACTGACCAAGAGTGGAAGGGGCTCTCTGGGAGTCGCACCTCCCGAGTTGAGACTTGTCGTGGATATCAAACAGCTTTCGTGTAAACAGCGTCAAGAGTGAGCTTGCTGACACTGACCGAGAGTGGTGTGGGCTCTCTAGGAGTGGCACATCTCGAGTTGAGAATTGTCGTGGATATAGAACAGCTGTCGAGTAAACAGTGTCAAGAGTGTGCTTCCCGAGTGAGCTTTCCGACACTGACAGTGGCGCAGGCACTGAGAGTGGCGAGGGCACTAAGAGAGCGGGGGCACTGAGAGTGGCGGTGGCACTGAGAGTGGCGGGGGCTCTTAGGGAGTCGAACCTTGCGATATAAGACTTATTGTTGATATGGAACTACTGTCGTGTAAACAACACCAAGAGTGAGCTTTCCAACACTGACGGTGGCAGGGGCACTGAGAGTGGAGGGGGCTCTCAGGGAGTCAGTCAAACCTTACCATTTGAGACTTTTTGTTGATATGGAACAACTGTTGTGTAAACAGCGCCAAGACTGAGCTTGCCGACACTGACCGAGAGTGGCGGGGGCTCTCTGGGAGTCAGACCTCGCGAGTTGAGACTTATCATGGATATGGAACAGCTGTCGCCTCGATAGCACCTTGCTCTCACAAGCAAACCATCGGGCATTTTAGGAACAATTTTATCCCCCTCCTAAAATAATTGTCTTTATGCGGCAGTGATGGGGCATCTGCCATTGCCAGGGTGTCCCAGGACTACCTTAAAACTGGTCTATACCAGTTTTGAGGCTGACATTGGGTACAGTAAATGAAGTTGTCATTACATATGGTAAGTCTTTTGGCTGTCCATTATGATAAACTTCTCTTTCCCCTTTGGTTCCTCCATTAGCAGCGGCTAGGGACAGAATCTCCGGGTTTGGTCACCAACCTGCCAACCTGAGAATGGATGGTCTCTGGCTGTTGTACATGGATACCCTGTCAGTTGAGTTGACCAGTTGGAGGGCAGAATGCGGGTCCTGTTTGAGAGCCTCATCCCAGCTGTCACAGGGGCACAGGAGTTTGCCCTCTGAAGGGTCTATTTGGCTGCCGTCCCATCCCACCCGTTCCTTTCTTGCTACATCTTATCCTTCCGGTAACCTGCGCAATATTCCCGCTTGTGGAAGATGTGCCTAGCAGCTATGCTGGGGTTTCCTAATCTGCAGTGGTGTAGTGGAGCGGGAACGCATGGGAACTGCGTTCCCACACTGGTTTTCCATAGTTTAATATCACAATAATTTGCTTTTCTGACAATTTTAACAAAAACATTTAGTGATCCCACACTGGACAATTTACTACTACACCACTGCTAATCTGCAACAATGATGAATTATGATGAACACACAGGGTCCTGCAGGTGATCTGTTAACTAGATGAGTTTTCCTATAACACTTAATATAACCCTTTATTTGTAGAGATGACCTATATAAGAAACACACGTCTGGGAAGAAATTTTACAACATTTAGAATTTTGACATTTTTTTACTTTTTTATTGTTTTTACTATTTTTAGTATTTTGACTTTAAAAGTGATGGCACAAAATTAAAATCCCCCCTGAAAATTTGTGACAATTTCTTGACTTTGCTAACATTGAGAGAAATTGAGTGGGTTTATTACAAAAATGTACAGAGTAAATAATATAGACAATTATTAATGGATAAAACAAGACCAAGTTTAGTTACATTGCATTTATTAGTGTTTGTGATAAGCTTGCATTTTCTGCCTTGAAGGATGGGTGTGGGAGGGTCGTAGCACACAGTGGAAAACCAGGGACTTTAGCATAGGCGTAATTAGGGGTGGCATGGGGGGTAGTTGCCCCCCCAATAATTTGGAGAACATATTATTATAATATATGAAAAGTCACAATAATCACGATTATGACTATATTTGTCGCTCCAATCAAAATACTAAAATTACGCTAATGGACTTTAGTAAAAATAGACGTCTAAAGATATTCTACCGCCTTCCAAATATTTAGATCTTTGTGATTCGTTTTCAATGTAGGGTAATTTTTTCCCATTCATTGACTGGGATAGTGCAAGTACAAGACTATCGTTGAGAGTGAGCTAGGAGCTCTCAGATACACTTTCACTGTACTACTTTTAAATGCTTCCGTCATCTACTCTGCTTCCGTGAAAGGACTCTCAAGGCAGTTTTTGATAGTACTCGCAAAAACCTACTGAGCAGTAATTTATTGAAGAAAATTCACCAAATTGTAAACACTTCACCGCATTCCAATTTTCTCCACAACAATTAGTGGTAGAATAGTTATTAAACTTTTTTTTCGTTCTTTTTAGCTCTTTCCCAGTTGTTATAAGTAAATTTTATTAAAAAATAATGGTTTCAGGACAAATATAAAAAATAATAATTTTGGATCCTTTTAAGTCCTATAATTTCTGATCTCTGAATTTCCAAGAAATACACGTATAATATTTTTAGGGCCCTGAAGCACTATATGCCACCAAATTTGAATCAATTAAACAGTTATAACCGTTTTTGTAAAATCTTTACTTTTCTATATTATTAGGGTCATTGGGAGATGACCATTAAAAAAAATTACAAAAAAACCTGGTGATCAGGTAGGATTGTACCTACATGCATACCTAATTTAATCAAAATCGGGCCATTGGTGTGATTTTTAAGTGTACACACATCAAAACAGAAAGACAGATAGATAGGCAGGCAGGTAGGCAGGTAGATAGGCATCACTTCAAAAACCTCTTTTTTAGATTCAGTGAGCTTAAAAAAAATTTCCACCAATAACCTAAATACAAATATCTTTATGAAAACAATACTTTCTTCTTATACTATGTGTAAGGGGAGAAATTAAAAAGTAATTCACTGGTCAAACAAATCCTCAGAGAATTAATAATGTAAGATGTACTCTATAATTTTTAGGTATGTCGCCCCCCCAACCTAAGAATTATTGTGTTTTATTTTATTATTCAGGCATACAGTGAAAGTTTGAATAAATCTGAATGAAAATGTAGTTCAAGCCTCCCGAAACCCCGTTTTTAGGTCCTGAAAGTCAAATTTTGCCGCTCCCGTCTACATTGTTACATTAAAATTCAAACTAATGAACCTAAACTTTCGATAAATGGAATTAAATATATACCATTAGACAGGTGACATTTTAAACTTTTATTTTAGTATATAACACATTACTTAGATCCACGTCTTTCACCTAAAAGCGTCTTACAAAAACCTATATATTCCCTAGTACTGTATCGCGAAGGTGATGCAGTTTTGTCATTTGGCAGACTGAAAATTTAGTGTTTTCAACATGGTATTGGAGGTAGATTTTAGACACACACAGCAAAGGTTGCTAACATTGTATTCGGTGATTATTTTTTACTGGATTTCGCCCACCTACCGTAATTTGCTGTCAGCTGTGTTTTGTTTACAGGTTAGGTTTGATTTTTGTGTAAAACTGTGTAATCCGTTGCTAGGCAATAAGCATCCAGTGGCTGTGCTAGAACCAAAAAGTGCCTCGAATTATATGAAATGAAATGAGAGGAAACAAAGATTAAATTCATCTTGAAAACGACATTTTCATTTTTCGAGTCGTTGACCTTGGCTGTCAGCCTCATTCCTCATTGTATCTTCGCGTAGCATAGTTCAGTATTGCAGATTTCAAATACGTTTTGTAAATAGTTTTTTGCATGGGTAACTACTAAAATAAATTGTTTATTCAGGCATCTTACTTGTTCTTAGTCACCTACAGATGACGTAAAAAAAAGTGTAATGCCTAAATGATTTTTTTATTTTTATTTACGGTTGGGCGCAGTAGAACTAAAGTTATTTTTGTTTAGCTTGTTTATAAAGTTATGATTGTTTTTTTGTTGAGTAGAAGGTTATTGATATATTATGTTAACTTTCTTTCGTTCGTTGTATAATTTCATATAGTTAAACAAAAATTATGGGGATGCCATGGACCACCCAGGGGGAGGGGTTGGGGTAACTTGCGGTGACCGCCCCCTCCCCCAAACATGACCTCTGGATCCGCCCCTACTTCAATCTCAGTAGATACCGTATTAATCTAATCAACAGTTGAATTTATGTCAGTCTACTTCAGTTAGCAAGCTGTTGCTGCTTGTTTCTTGTCAGTCGTGGCCTTCAACGCATAATCACTATATATATATCTCCAGTGAACAATTGACGTTCCTTTCATCCTTCGTTCTTCGGCATTCATTATGTTTAAACCGACAACTCAATTCAAATTCAACCTTGGTTATTGTTACATACACTTTTTTTTCCAAATGACCTTCACCTATGACTTTATATCAATATTATAAATTGGAATTGAAAGGTTAAACTGCAAAATAGTTTTACCATAATATGAATATTCTAACTCCTAACCATAATAGTTATGATTATCTTGAGAATATTTTTTTATGATAATGCAGACATTCTGACAAGTTATTGTTGGGATTCAATAACTTGCACAATGAACATGGTTACTGGAAGTAAAAATCACCTGTCACAGCAATCCTGCATAATCAGCGATTGAGGTTTTTATGCAAATATCAATAGACTGCATCAAAAGTTACACATACCGTAAGCCACATACAGTTTATATGAAGCCACTAAAATGAAGAAAACAAAATGAAAAAATTAATGTATGTTCATAAATAACCAAGACATACACTTATAATTGCTTCCTATAACACTAACATTGGAAAACATACTGTGTTTAGCACTTTCAATATCTCAGTAACCAATTTGCATAGGCTAGTAAAGTAATGATTCAAAGTAGTAGTGTGTTTGTTTTAGGTGATTTAAAACAATTATATGTAGCGATAAAAAAAAACAATTTTGAGGTTCTAACCCCCTTCCCTAAAAAAATCCTTCCTTTGGATGTGGTGATCTGACTCATTTTCAAATAATGTAAATCATTATGTAATGTAAAGTTATTGATGTAGCTTTACATATTAGTGCCAAATTTCTTTAAGTCCGTCAGACAATTTTTACGAAAGTTATTGCACCCACTAGTTATTACTAACTAATTAGTTGGTTAACTTAATTAGTTTATTACTTTAGTTATTTTATGAATTTAGTTAGTTAGTTGTTTGAAGATCGTTCAAATTTGTATAATATACAGATTTGAATAAATATAGTGTTTTTGGCATCTGAGGACCTCAAAAGAAGTCTTACCATGCCGACTACGGTACCAGTAAGAGCTTCGTCCCTATAGGTAAAATTTACTTAATTAACCAACACTCTGGATAACTTCAAACAACCTTACAGCCAGGCAATTAAAAAATATAAACTATGTTTTTAAATTGTAAGTAAGCGTACATTTTGACTTGTCCATGAGTGTATAGACTAATTATTATAAATTGGTTAATGTTTTTAAGAGAAACTACAACATTTTCTGTTCTACTAATTATGCAATCACATTAATTTTTTTTTCTTTGTTGATAACATGATCCAGTTTATGTTGTTACACTGACATAGTAAATTTTATTGAAGATAAAGGACACCAATTTTCCAAACTTATATTACTAGACCATTACGATTCATTAAACCTAATGTAAGAGATCGAATTCAATTATTCAACCAATGTTTTAGTGTTACAATAGTAAGCTGAATATGTATTTAATTCGTTCAAGTGGATTTTAGCATAGTAAAACTAAAACGTTTCCGCTAAATAGGAGTGTGTGAGAGGGCGTTTCTCTGATTTTGGCCAGATTGTCCTAAAAATAGTCCTTTTTCAGTCCTATTTCCTATTTTCTTTAATTTTGTACTGCACAGTCTTTCCGATAAAACACATTTTTCAAGATATATGTCAAAAACTAAAAAAAGTGCAGAATATTTAAGGTTTTTTTTTCTTCGTGAAGCCGACCTTTTTCGAAGTGGCAAACATAAAATTTGAATTCAGCACCCAAAAAACATACAGAACTAGTGAGAATAAAACTTTCGGAATTTTTCCTGGATATTATAAATACCATTTGACTGTGCTAAGATAATGTATACCAAAAACAACAAAAAGTCTATTTTAGATACCTTGGGTCACAATCTGAAAGAGCTTTATCTCCAGCACGCTCATGTCAATCTGTGTGTAATTACAGGAATGGTAGTGCTGTATGCCCAGGGAGCCTATTTCTACTGGCGTACTCTAGCCTGGTTGACCATCATGAACAGTTTGATTCCTATAATACTCATGATGCTTTGGTCCCCAGAGAGCCCAGTGTGGTTAGTATCGAAAGGCAGGAACCAAGACGCTCTCAATTCTCTAAAATCATTGCTAAAGAATGAAAAAAAGGTAATTAGTTTATATTTCTTTAAATATTTGTAGTGTTTATACAATCAATTTGTTTGTACATTTTGTACTGGTTAACCTGATTCTTAACCTGTCACGTTTTCACAGCCTGTTCAATTCAAGTGGTAACTCAATTATTTTATTTAAGATTAATATATAGTTATAGATTTTATAATGAAATTACATAAAAGAGTTACTATCTAAATGTAAGCACATTTTGTTATGTAAATTTAATTTTAAAATTAATTATTTATGCAAGTTTTAACCAGAGAGTATTAAAAAATAGCTTTTTTTCTAAATTTTACCTCAAAAATTAACTTATATTCCTTTGTTTATTATTTGTATAGGCCACGCCTTATTCATTCCTACTTATTGTATTTCTGTTTTTGTAGTTTTGAGCTAAATTTCTGTTGATTAATTTAATCTATACAAAAACTGCACTCACTATGTAAACACTGGGTTATTTATGGATACCTGTGAGTTAAGATAAGTAAGAGAGGGGCACAGGGAGTGTTTGGGTCGGGGTCAAAAAATCACTTTCTCGTTAAAATGTTCTGGTTTTGATAAACCAACCCAAAATCTTTGTATGGATATGTATTTGTAATACTTGTCTTTTGTTGGTTATGGTTGTTGAAAACAGTATAGCCTATATATATATTTTTTTTTTCATTTAAATCATTATTCATTTATGGTAAAATAAAGGTTAAAATAGAATAAATAATAACATTAATAATTCAATAAAATGTTATGTTTATAATTAAAGTTTAATATATAAAAAACATTTTTTTCAATACAAAAAATAAAATTAGTTTTTTTACTTTAAAAAAACTACTCGACTCGATACTTGAGTAGTTTGGTTCAATACTCAACTCAACTCGACTCAATTTAAAAAAAACACTACTCGCCCACCCCTAGACTGGGAGCAGCACCTTATTTAGGAGCTGTGGGCCCCTAGGCGCAGCCGGTGGAGTGGGCCCTTACCGCCCAGGTCAGCAAGCTGGTGACCTTTTTATTCTTTGTTTGGGGCTTTTATATGTGGGATTCGTGTGATGCGGTCCCCCTTTGTGGTGCCGTCCCCCTTTGTGCTGGCGCGCACCTATGTAGCCTATGCTTAAATACGGCCCTGACTTGGAGTATTGTAACACAGTTAGGCCAAGTAGTATTTACAAATGTAAATTTAATTAAAATCGACGCAAAACATGAAATGTCGTCTTACTTTTTCCCGTGACGATCGGCAGATTTCTTAGAAACCGAGAGCTGGGAGTAAGTCAATACCCCTTCGTCCTCCTTTTATTCATTGTTAGGCGGATATTTAGAGGGAAAGTAAATATTTGTAGTATAAATAGAAATAGGACTTTTATACCGCTGTTTATTTTAACTTTACTTTTCACTTTGGTGTGCACCATAAGCAATGGGAAAAGTAAAACAATATAAAGTATAATTACACAGAATAAGCTGTCCCTACTTTTGTGTGTGCCAGGATTAAAAGAGGACGTAGTTACACTAATCACCAACAGAAAACACTTCTGTCAACTACTGCTTATGCTGTCAAGGAGGGGATAGTACAAAAGTTGGTGTGTCAGGAAGCAAACATAAGTTTATTATCACTTGCTTTCTGGGGTGAAGATCTTTTAAAAGTTAAGGTAAATAACTAAAATAAGTAGTTGACAGCAGCACACTCTGTCGTTGATCTAATCAAACTACGTCCACTTCAAATTCTGGCTAACACTAAAACAGGGACAGCAGGGCCATATAGATGGGATGTCTCCTTCAGTATATACCGGGGGTCCAAAATGTCCCGGGTCGGTTAAATATTTCTAGAAATATTTAAAATAGAGCTACAAAACTTTGCACAAAGTTACTGGATATAAAAATCTATTTTAACACATATTCAGTGATCCGCTACTTCCTCAGGGGGACGGCCCGCTAGGAGTCAGAAGAAAATCTTAAATGTAAGAATAGGTTGATATGCATATCAAATAAAAGGTCTTTATTAGTAGAGTACAGAGCCGCAAACCCGACCTCAAACGGAGAAATGAGTCAAAAATGACAGCCGTTCAAAGATGGCTTGAGTTTGTAACTTAGGTTAATATAGAAAATAAACTGACAAGCTTTTTGATTTTAACATTACTAACCCAAAACTGTTTACAATTAATACTATTGTAGAATTATAAGTTTCGTTATTTCTGAGAGGGATCGAAAATAAAACAAACAAGGAAAATGAATAAGCCATGATAAACCTAAAAGAGTTAATGGTTATTTGTGACTGATAGTGTGTTCCATGAACTTGATTACATTTACCTAAGTTGCAAACTCAAGCCATCTTTGAACGGCTGTCATTTTTGACTCGTTTCTCCGTTTGAGGTCGGGTTTGCGGCTCTGTACTCTACTAATAAAGACCTTTTATTTGATATGCATATCAACCTATGCTTACATTTAAGATTTTCTTCTGACTCCTAGTGGGCCGTCCCCCTGAGGAAGTAGCGGATCACTGAATATGTGTTAAAATATATTTTTATGTCCAGTAACTTTGTGCAAAGTTTTGAAGCTCTATTTTAAATATTTCGAAAAATATTTAACCGACCCGGGACTTTTTGGACACCCTGTATAGTCAATGGTAAAAGTATATTTCTGAGAAAATATAAATTCTTTGATGACATACTCTTGTATCTTAGCTTTTTCTAAAGTGCTTGTATAGTAAGCTATTTCAGTTGATTGCTAATTGTTAATTATTATTGTTATGAGTGACGTGCACCCGCTCATGGCCATGCAGTCACGATGTTTATTGCATTGAATAAAATTAGCACTTATTTGTGTTGAGGAGGAGTAAACTATTAGATTACATACAATAATTGACGTATTCAATGATATGACAGATAAATAAATTCTTAGAGCAGCGAGATTGGGGGGGGGCACATTTTTCAGTTCCAGCACCCATGCTGACCGGACTCTGCGCATGCATGTTACCTGGCTTGAACAGTAGCAGATTGCTTGCTGCTTCCTGCATTGTGTATATTAGACTTTATAACCAACTGGCTAAAGTTCAGGCTGGCAGGCTGGTTTTTCTGGATAACTAAATAAAATAACTCCTTAAGATTAACATTGGGACTTTGAAAGCCAATGGGGCTGATCCCTGAAGATGAAAGTTTTCAAACCCCAAAACACTAATCTAGGAAGTAAGAGCTTTTGATCCATACCAAACAAATATGCAAATTAATAGTCTTATACGTCTATATTTTCCAAGCAAAAACTTTTGTTAGTACATAATATAGATAATATTTAAAATTATAGGTTGGCTTGGCAGAGGAGAGACTGGCAGAACTTGTTAAAGATCATGAGAGTAAAAAGGAGACAATCAACCACAAAGACTCTTCATTTATTAAGCTTTGCAGAGGTTTGTTAAGACCCAACGGCTTTAAACCTCTTTTACTTCTGACATTTCTGTTCTCTTTTCAACAATTCAGCGGGATTTACGTGACCATATTTTATGCTGTTACATTTTTCAAGGTTAGTAAATATTTTGGAAACTTAATATAAAATGTTTTACAATTATTTTCTTTATAATTTGTTTGATAGTTGACTAATTTTAAAACAATTTTGGAAAACCTTTTTTTATTAAATACTATTTGTTTTGGAAAATAACTATCATGTAGTAGTTACAGTTGAAGCTTTTTTGTGATTATGGCAAAAAGTGAATTAAGAGCACTGAACTCACATGGTTTTCTTTTTCCAGAGTAAATTTCAGTCCCTTTCTATCTAGATATAATATAAAATCAGCACTACATTTTAGATTTACAACTAATTATCTAATTGTACCAGTATTACTGGGTAAAGTGAGTACCAAGCAGGGGTGAAAACTACACACAGAGGTGCCAAGACATTTTATTAAGAAAGACTCGTGATGGTTCAAACGAATGATTTTACATCCGATGGTTTTGCCATTCACCCAATGGTTTCCAGATGGATTGATTCATCCGTTGGTTCGCTATTGGAAGTGGCGGGACCTGCCAAGTGTCGAGCTGCGGTTTGGAGGATTCAACTGTTCAATGCATTGATAGATGAAACACCCTTACGCGGTTTTTAGATATTATGCCTGATTCATCGAATGGTTCCTTATTGGTAAAGGGGGAACTGCCTGTGCTGTGGTGCGGAGGACTCACCTGTTCAATGGATGGATAGATTAAATATCCATACAAGAATGTTTTAGATGTTTTGCAGAATAAATAGTTGTTGTCTGTTTGTTGGCTTCAGATTATTATGTAATCTATTTTTGATTGAACTGTTGCAATTCATCTAACATGCAAGTACCAGTGAGACCGAGCCAAGCTTGGTGATATTTGATTCATTTTAGGTGAATGTCAATATATAATCTTTATTCAATGGTTCTAGTTACTTTGAATTAAATCACATGTTGATACTGGTTAATTTATTCACAGCTATTATGATTCTTTTGCCTTGATTTGAAAATCCATAAGCCCAGTGTTAACATTTCTATTTTCAAATGAGATTTTTAACAAAATCCTAGGGTTGAAGTTTTTATTAATATATTTTTTATGTCCAAAAGCTCCTAATTCCAAAGTTTGAACGAAACCGTTCAGCTGGATTCCGAGATCAATTTTGCAGACAGACATATATTGCTCATATTAGAGTATAGGATTTTAAAAGTCTACTTACTTTGTTAACATTTCTTATTAAGTCACACAACATTTTCCACAATTTTATATAATAAATAAGTAGAACAAAACATTTTTTTAAAATTTGGATGTGTTGAATTACACAGAAAATGGATAATACATATCACTATTTTGATTTATACTCCGTAACATTATCAATATGAGTGGTGGGTGAATTAATTTGAGCAAATTATTCATCCAAAGGATGGAGAAACAGATCTGAACAGATGCGATGGTTCATTTGCAGATGAACAGATGATTCATCCACTTGAAAACTAAAGTTTCCATCACTAAGAAAGACACATTAACAGAATCTTTCACAATCTCCTGCTAAAAAATGCCTGCTAAAATTGATATTAAGGCATTAATAAATATATAGTTTGCAAAATGTATTGTATTGTAAAATGCATTTTCATTGAAACATCAATGATATGATAGTTTGAATAATTATTTGTTTATATTTCAGGACATGGGGGCCTCTCTGGATCCATATATCTGTGCTGTTGGGATAGGAATGGTGCGATTGATTGTGGGCCTTGTCACTTCTGTGCTCATCAAAAAGTTTGGCCGTCGGTCTTTACTTCTAGTTAGTGGAAGTGGTATGGCTCTGTTCTTATTCAGTGCAGGATACTTCACTAGAGAGGTTACTTTAGGTATGTTATATAAATGTTAGGGACAAATTATGGAGTTAACATTTCTCATAAGTTTGAGGTTTTTAAGCCCCCCACACACGGTCAAACATGCTTGCCGAGCATGCTTGATGACGAAAAATAATGCCGAGCCAAGAATGTTCGGCGTTGCCTACAACATACAATCATCCTGTCAACATGCTGTCCAAAACAGCACTCTTGTATATTGCCCTCAGTGATATCAGTGTCAGCATAAGTTTGTGTTTGAATGGAAGCTGACACTGTGATAGATCTTTGGTGTGGCTTCTTTTGTTTGGAATAATAAGGAAATAAAAGTCATGCAGAATACAGTAAAAAATTTGAATTAAAACAGAAAAAAGTTGTGCCACACAGGTTTCTGTTGGCTGAACTCGTAGCTATCGAGCCTGATGACTCAGGATTAGTATAAAGAGTCTTTTTAAGAGGTACTGGGATTCATCAA
The DNA here is from genome assembly GCA_963675035.1 of Allygus modestus. Lineage (NCBI taxonomy): Eukaryota > Metazoa > Arthropoda > Insecta > Hemiptera > Cicadellidae > Allygus > Allygus modestus. The sequence goes on from OY776111.1 coordinate 288,713,673, forward strand.
TAAAAACTCCTAAAGTTTTTTTTTAATCACTCTATCAGTTGAGTACAAAATGTATGTTTGACAGTAAGTATGTTTGATTTGATTACACGTGGGATTATGTATTTTTTATACTGTATATAGATTCACAAAATTATTTTTATTCGACAATTTTTTCTAAACCTACTGAGCTCTTAGTTCAAGGACAGTCAATATGTGCAACCTTGCAAACTCAACACCCACCCCGCATACCATGAAACCTGCCACCCCACACAACACGAAACCTGAACCTGAACTTGATTTAGAAGCATATATAATTTGCTTTTATAGATATATATATTTACTAGATTAGATGGTAATTTGTATTTTTCATTGACAAAAATTAAATATCAGTTTAATTAAAGAATACAAGTTGTACAGAGCTAAGAATTATTTAAAATCATGAAGATTGTACAAAACATCCCATATTATCCTATTGGTTGTTAACACGTTCACTGTGTTACAGCATATTTGTATGTGATTACGGTGGTGCGTTACGAGACCTATGGTTCTCGTTTGGTGTGATTACGGCTGTCCAATTCGAGGCCTTGAGATCTCGTTGCGCATCATAACTTTGAAAGGAATAGAAACAGAGCACTCTGTGGTGTATTTCATGAACTAGCATACTGTTGCCAACCTACAGCCTGCTCAGGATTTGAATATGACACAATAGTACGAGGCACCGACATCTCGTACTGTAAATTTACGAGAAAAACACTCCAAAACACACCACCAATCAATTTAGGTTATTGCAATAACAACAAACAACTTTGCTCAAGCGGCGCTCTGAGCAAAGCTTTGTTGCGAGGTCTGGGGGTCTCGTGTCGTATAAAAGTAATCATTTATTACTTCAGTGCGTTACGAGATCTATAGATCTCGTTTGTTGTCATGGTTACCAATCGATCCAGCAACCAACAAGCTTTATGGACAATATATATCTTATTTCTCTATATTCTCTATGGCAATTTACATAGAATTATCGACACCGTATCCGAGGGAAGAATATCATATTATGCAACCGCACCAAATATATGTTATGGTACGAGACCTCGGGACCTCGTGACGCAGTGAACGTGTTAAAATATCCCTAAAATTAAATGAAAATGAAGTTTCCATACAATATTTTACAAAACTTGAAATAAACTTATTTACAGAACTTTTCAGGAATTATTCTCCCATCCTAACCAGTTCTGATGGCAATCCAAGTCATTTACTCTCTTATCAGTCGTGCACTTCACTGATAATTCTTGCAAGAGATGGTGAATGGATCTGTGGTGTGCCAAAACTATGTAATTGTAGTGTAGTTTCCCTCAGTTGGAAACACTGCGTTTAGTACAGCAAGTGGTCGAACATGCCAGTTGTTCCCATAATCGTACGAACATGTTGGTGCTGGGTTTGAGCTCGCCGCGTCTGATGAGCCGAGCACCGAGTCCAACATGCTCGTGAGTTTGCCAGTATTGGCAAGCTCATGGAACTCATACACGGTCAAACATTCTCACCAAGTCTTGTCCTTCAACATGTTCAGTGAGCATGTTCAACGAGTATGGGGGGGATTAAACTGTAGGGCGTGGACCCAAAGCATAGCCACCTTTAAAGAAGGCCGCGGCGTTCGAACTGGCAATGCCGCCATCTCACAAAGCAGAGGAGTCACTGCCGAGTGCCGGCACAAAGCCCATAGCCGCCAGTTGAATAACGCGTCCTTTTAAATCATTTTAGCTATATTATTATTTTTTTGTTTGTTTAGAGAACAAATAGAATGGGCGTCAGGGATTGTTGATAAAGTATACAATAACTGAAAAATAATATTAAACATAAAAATTTGCAGTAAACTAAAAAAATATGCCTACATGAATCATGTACTTCTGTTAGATTTTAAAGATTTTACTGCTTTGAAAAAACCATGGTCAGAGTAACTTATCTTTTAGATGTCCCTATGAATACTTTTTAAAATTAATATGTTTAATAAATGCCAATAATAAACTGCTTGAAGTAAAAACGAGTTCGCACGCAGCACGCTGACGTGAGGGAAGTGAATTTCCACATAACAACTTTAAAAACTAAAAATCAGTGTAAAAACATACATTTGTCCAATTTTATTGAAATCTGAAAACATTGATTTTTGGCTGTTCTGATACTCCTGGTTTCATTTACTTGCAAAGCCGGGAATACAATTCTGCGCATTATAAGGTTAGTAGAAAGTCCAGACAGGCTTGAAAGTAGACGTGAGGTTGCTGGGGATGATAAAAGTACTCTAACAAAGGAATAACAGGCTTTTTTAGTGTAAAACCCCCATAAGACAATGTACCTACTGTGTTTAGTCTATACACATTTTCTTTAATAACTCGGTAAATATTTATGCTAGAGTGACGAGAGAGGGCTTAAAACTTTCGCCTTTCTAATTCCCATATTTTTACATGCATTGGTTTTACATCTGGGGCTTTTATGACCCTTTTTGGGCCCAAAAACTCGAAATTTGAAAGATTAATCCCTCAAAAAGGGTTTAGAGTTTTCTGATTGTTTTGTCCAACGAACTTGTCCAACTGATTACAGAAAGGAACGTCCCTACCAAATTTGAAGTAAATCGGACAAAAAATGCGACCGCTAGAGTGCAAACACATATATATATATAAAATTTTGAACGACCCCCCAAAACGTGTTCAGGGGGTCACGTTAGGAACTTCTATGGTGGTCCCGGGCTTAAGTTTCACCGTGCGGGTCATGCTAATAGTTCACTTTCCACAGGAAATTCACTAATAAACAGTGACAAATGCAATACGAGGCATACAATTATTTCTTTGGAAGATAGAAGTGCAGACAAAATTGTAATACTTTGTATATATAGTTGTCCATGTATTTATATTTGTTGCTATATTAAGTACGCGCTTTGTCTTTAAATAAACGGTTGTATGTCGTTGTTTTCAATCTTGTTTAATATGTTGTTTTAAAGAATTCTGTACTTTATTAGCACTTAGTAAATGGTACTATAAGCTGCCTTAACTATTGATATTTATAAAACAAAACTAATGATAAAAGGTAATTGTAATTAATACTTAACTAAACTAATAAAAAACATAACTTGCCTTTGCTATGGATTAACAACTTTTAAAAAGCAAATTTTCAGGAAAAAAAATGTATGCAACTCCTTAGTAAACAAATTTTGAACGTATTAAGTAACTTAACTTTAAATTCAATAAGTGGGTAGGTTTGTTGTTACAGGGGCATTTTAAAAAGTGATTAAAATTATTAGATTCCTAGCACATTCTTGAATTAGCAGTGCTATCCATTATAATTCTACTATGCCTACGTATAAAACCCAGTAACATTGACTATAAACATGCTTAACTTTACTCTCAGTTTAAATATGAACCTTGTTGGGCTCACAACAGGGTAAGACACTCGTTAGCAAAACGATAAACATCACTTAAACGATATTTTTTTACTTGAAGAGTAAAATATAATGATTTTAGACAGCGGCGTCTCGTTTTCCCCATGCTAGTATACGGGCGGCGAGGCACGCGGTAACTCCCCTTGCAGCGTTGTCAATTCTACTACGCCGCGGCCTTCTTTAAGGCAGCTATGCTCAAAGCAGAACTCAAGAAACTGATAAGGGGACATTATTAGATCCTGTAGCTTAAATGTCCATGTTTTCTAACAGAAACTGACAAAGTTAAATGTAATGGTTTAGGGAAATGATTAAACTCAAAAACTTAAAATTCAAAAACTGAGGGGGTTGCAACTTTGTGCAGACTAACAAACTATCCAGAGACTTCCCCTCCAACACAGCCATGTAGCGACTATTACAACTGTATTTCTTCTCTGTCCTTTTTTAAAAATACTTGTTCTTATTTGATATATATTAGCCAATCAGAGAATGACCTGATCGGGCAAAATTATGACCAATGTGGCTGGTCAAAATAGATTACCTTGTACCCATCTTTTATGCATATTTACCATCTTTTATTTTAGTACAATATAAGTGTATTTTGTAGTGTTGAGATTGTAGTTTATTGCATCATGTTTAATTGTAACAACACATATCACACTAATCACGAATTTGTCACAAATGGAATTGCAAATTCTGACACTTTAAATTTCCAGTGAAATTTAAAAATCAACTGTAAGTGACCAATCAACATGACAGTCCATTTCTAAGGCAGACATCTGTGCCAGGTCACATGGAGCCGACCATCCTGCCTGTGGTGTGTATCCTGATGTACATGACACTGGGAGTGACTGGCCTGTTGACCATTCCCTGGACCATGACTGCCGAGGTGTTCCCTCTGGAGATCCGAGGCATGGCGCAGGGACTCATCATCTCCATCGCACACATCGTCATGTTCGCGGCTCTCAAGGTAATATCAACTTAATTGCCGGGAATGCTTTAGAACATTATTAAAGATATGAGAGATTAACCATTGTTTTGTTTTGTAAAATAAATTTGAATTTAGAAACTATAACTTAATCAAGGGAAGTAATTTAGTAAACACAAATTATACAGTAGACACCCTCTTAACCGTCCACCGTATTGTCAATAACATCTTAACATTTTATTTAACAAGTCGTGCAGTGAGACAAAATGTATGAGTAAAAATAAAAAGTTTACTTTTAGTCTCATACAAAGAACCAAGTAATGTTTATTTACAACACAGGGTTACAAAAACATGTGTTTCTAAGATGCAGTACACAAGAAACAAGAGCAATGCTGTCAATATAATTTTGAATTTTAACATATTCTAACACCACTCCTTTAAAATTTCAAAATTAAAATCAGACATCACATAATCAACCAGTAAGAACTTGTAACCATAAAATATAATTTTGCAATGAACACAACATAAACCGTCATTATTAGTCTTAATCTTAGTTGTTTGAGGACCAGGCAGGATGTTAGCTAGATTTTCCCTAGATGGGATGGATTCAGCATGGAATAAATTCTCTCTCTGCTGTTCCCTCACAAAATGATATTCAACGACAAAATGTTTACTTCTACTCGTTTCATTCACAGTGTTTGTGTTGGCAATTATAATTGCACCCTGGCTGTCACACTTCACAATGCAGTTCTCTGGTACAAAATTACTTTGACCTAGTTCACTTAGGAATGATTTTATCCACACCAGTTAGGTACATTCATACAGAGCAACATACTCATCGTGAGTTGTTGATGAAGCAACCCGTCTTTGTTTTCTTGAACGCCATACTACAACACCATATCTCTTAACTGCAAGAACCCACTTACATCCAATTACATAGTAGATTTTAGGCATTTTGACTACCACCCAAGTACCTTGTTTTTCCAGATTTTCCACTTCAGATCTCATAGCATCCTTCCACAGTTCACTATGAGGCCCAGTAAGCGCTTCCTCTACACACCTTGGTTCACTTACTAAATCCGAAACATTACTCACCTTATTACACCAATGACAAGGTTTAGATGGCTCTCTTTGTCTAGTTGACTTCCTCACTTGGTCTGTGTCCTCTCGTGGCTCTGGGTCATGGATTGGCCTTGGATGATTTATATCTTCTTCCAGAACTGCGTCCACTTCTTGTGCATTACCCTTTCCTTGATCTGCTCCCTCTCCTTGGTCTGTATCCTCTCCTGGATCTGCATCCTCTCCTGGATCGACGTCCTCTCCTAGTGCAGGTAAGTCCCATAAAAATTCTATTTCCTCCGCTTTCTGTGTACATTCTGTCGAAGCTGGTGTTAATGGTTCCATTATATCCGAATGACTGACTCCATCTCTATGACTCTATACATTATGTCCAAGACTCCTTCAACTGAGTCTCCCCATGTTGTTGGAAAACTTTCTCTCCTCATTTTTCCTTGAATACATGACAAACACTCTAGCTACCTCTTCAGTTTGACTCTGGTTTTCTGTAAGAGGTTGCAACACATACATTTTTTTTATATTTTGCATTCCTCTTGGATGACCGAGTCTGTTGTGCCAGGTTTGAATTGGTACTCTTGAAACTCTTGATACTTTCTTCTTGTGAGATTCATATTCACCCCTTATTTCTTGAATTGAGACTCCACCAACGGTTGTAACGTCCTTGAAACTCTGTGTGCTTCGAATATCTCCCATGAATACTTTGGATATTCCTTTAAATGTCTCTCCTTTTACTCCTTTCTCTTCAATTTGACCTTGGGAAATTAAATTATTTTGCAGGTCAGGTACAAACAATACTTCTTTCAGTTCAACGTCTTTGCCGCCACATTCATCTGACATTTTAAGTGTAACTCTCTCTTTATCTTTGATCTTCAATGGAGTTCCATCTCCTAACTCTTCCTTCATAATGTATATCATCAGGTCATTTCTGTATATCATGTGATTTGAGGCAACGCAATCAAGTAACCAAACTCCACAATTACTCGAGGCTGACAATTGAAGCAGATGTCTTCTTCTAATCTTCAAGTTCGTGCTTATTGGGACATTTCATCGCAAAATGACCCTCCTCGCCACAAGCATAATTCCAGAACCTTTGTTTAGGTTTTCCTGATAACTGCTGTTTCTTCTTGCCAAAACCATCGTTATTTGCCCTATCTTCAAAACGGTTCTTAATCCTTTGTTGCTGTTTATTCTGATTTGTATCGTACGTTTTGAGGACTTGGTGGCTCTTATAATCCACTTTCATTTGCTATTCTTCTTCCTCTCAATGGTATTGCTTAAAAATTGCAAATTCCATATTTGCTGGATTAGCCGTCAGTGTCTTCACGGTGATTTTATATTTTTCTTTAGGCAGTCCAGAGAGGCAAATTGCAGTTAACTGTTTATCAGAAAACCCCATATCGTTCTAACTAGCAATCTGTTCATGTTTAAAATCTTATTGCAATATTCTTGGACACTTAAATCACCTTCTTTTACTAAACTTGCAAGTTCTCTCAACTTCATAGTTGTGCCATAAATTGAATTTTCATTACATATTTTGTCCAATGTTTCCCAAGCTTCTTTCGCTGTCTCGATGTCTGTTATATCATTTATTAGATCATCACTCACACTCCTCACAATCAGGGCCAATGCTGTAAGATTCTCTTTAGCTCGACGTCTTGTTTCTGCTTGTGACAAGTTAGCACCAGCTCCTCATAATCAGTTACTGACTCCCAACACTTGCGCAGCAGGATCTCTGATTTAATTTGTGCTTTCCAAGCATTGTAGTTCTTCCTTGTAAGCTTAGGAATGCCGAAAAACTTCTCCTCAGACGTCTACATCATGACTTAAAATCTTTGTTTAAACTATACTCCTTCAAAAATTATTTCACTTCTTACTACTCATACACTGCGTGCCTACGCCCTGGGCCCACAACCCGTCAATAAAATCTTAAAATTGTATTTAACTAAGTCGTGCAGTGAGAAAAAATGTATGATTAAAAATACCCCCATCGCAGCAAACCTGCATACTCAGCGAATTTACAATGCATGCATATGTTTATCACTACCACATAAAGCCACTTACCAAGTTTCATAAAAATACATAAATAAATAAGTGATCTATAGCATTTTATTTATTCTCCATAAGAATAACATAGGGCTGAGTACACAGGTTTGCTGCAACAAGGAACACAAAATATGTGTTTTTATGCAATTATCAATATAACTCAACCAGGTGAAGCTACATACTAAGTTTTATTATTTATGTTCATAATTGAGAGAGATATAAAACTTCACTTATTCTCCATAAGAATAACATTAGGGCTGAGTATGCAGGTTTGCTGCTCCTGGGATAATAAACAAAAAAATCAATTGTTTGTGCGAATATCATATACCAGTACTACGTGGAGTCACATACCAAGTTTCATCAATCTACATTCATAAATAATCGAGATATCAAATTTTATTTATTCTCCATAAGGATAACATTGGACAACGTACTGTGTGTAGCACTTTGAATATCTCTGCAATGGTTGGACGTAGAATCACAATTTAAACACCAAAATGATTGTTTTGTAGAGCTGAATTCAGTGGTAAAAGCAAATGTGAAGTTTACATTAAAATGAACTGAGGAAAAGCCAAAAACCTTTTTACCATCAGATTAACAAGGGAGATTTTATGAGCAGGTTTTTTGGATTTTCTCCGCAAACACTTAACCTAGGTTAATAATTTAAAATAATAAATTATTTTTTTTTTAAGCTCTATAAAATGCTCAAAACCAAAATTGAGTGTTTTAAAAGTTTTAGGGTGAAAAGTGCAAAAAACTGTTTTTTGGAAAATTTAAAACCCCCGTAAACCCCCCTTTCCCATGGTCCGATTTTTCTGGTTTTCGAACTTAAAGTCATGAATGCCACTTTACACATTTGAGCCAAATTTCATCGTACTCAAGTTATTGTGTTAACGGTCACACACACACACACACACACACACACATATATATATATATATATATATATATATATATACACATGTATATAAATTTGAACGAATAGTGTTTTTGGCATCTGGGGACCGCAAAACAAAAAGTTATCATGGTCTTACCATGTCCGGGCTTAAGTCTTACCATGAGACCTACAGTAATAGCTTCTTCCCTATAGGGGAAATTCGCTAATAAAAAGTAAACTTTTAGTCAAATACAAAGAACCAAGTAATGTTTATTTACAACATATTATGGTTACAGAAACATGTGTTTCTAAGATGCAGTACACAAGAAATAAGAATAATGCTGTCAATATAATTTTGAATTTTAACATATTCTACATGGATTAACCACCCTATTTCCAGGAAACAACTCACGTTTGCCGCCGTAGCCGACGACTCAATACTATACCATGAAAACATTCAGGTCACAGCAAGTCGATCATATGTTTTCTTAGTTAGTCAAGTACTAGATCTTGGTACCAATTTGTGGTACCGGTACCTATTTTTTTTTACTTTCAAACAAGTTGTTCCAGTTTTAGTGCTTTTTACAATACCCAGGCTTTATTCATTTTAACCGTCCTTTTAGTTATCCAGCCCAGGGCTCGGTCCCATGGAGGGCGGTTCAGAGGGCGTCCACTGTACTTGTTTAAAGTTAAAACTCTCTACTCAAGCCTAAAAATGCATGGTGGTTTATGGCTTTAGTGACAATTTTATTCTCTTGATAATCCTGCCTGTCGTAGTTACCACCATCAAAAGCCTGAATTATCGGGACGCATCACCTACCACTGCATAACCCTTTAATGTAGTTGTTTATTTCGTTAATGACTGCCGACTGTGACTGATTGGAGCTGCACGATAACTCTCAGAAAAAAGGCCCAATCTTATTGAAATTTGGTACAAATGTGTGAAGTACCATTTATTTGAACGAGTTCGAAAACCAGATGAATCGCACCATTCGAAGGGAGGTTTTTGGGGGGTTTTGTACCCCAAAAATGTGTTTTTTGGGGTTTTCACATGTAATTTTTATTTAAATCAAATTTTAATTTTCACCATTGAATTCAGCTTAAAAAAACAATTTAGTATTTTGATCATTTCTCTATGTCAACTGGTTACCGAGATATTGAAAGTGCGTTGTTTAATGTCATTCTTATAGAGAAAAAGGAAAATTGTATATCTCGCTTATTTATGAATATAAACTGACAAAATTTGGTAAATGGCTTCATCTGGTTGTGGTTAATTTTTTTGCACAATTTTTTTTCGCCTATGGTTCCCGTAGCAGCAAACCTAGGTACTTGGTCCCCATGTTATTCTTATAGAAGATAATTAAAATATTATATATCGCTTATTTATTAATGTATATGGATGAAACTTGGTATGTGACTTCACTAAGATGAGTTCTATTGATATTTGCATAAAAACCCATTATTTTGTGATCCTTGTTGCAGCAAACCTGCGTACTCATCCCCAATGTTATTCTTATAGAGAATGTGTTATTTTATATATTCATTGGAAATTCGCTGAGTATGCAGGTTTGCTACGACGGAGGTATTTTATTAATAAATCTATTAATAGGTGTACGCTCATACTTCCTGTAACTGAATGAACGAATTTATGATTTTAAAATTATATCCTACAATACATATTTTACTTGCAATATAATGCTTGTAAAAGTGATTTGCAAATGTAAATACATTCATCAGCAATTAAAGTTTTGTATAACATAATCAGAGTATCCCGATGAATCCTATGTTTGACGGGCTAAAATTAGCTAGTAACTCCATTAAAATAAAATAAGAACTTAAATCAACCATGGGGCATAATTGAAAAGGTTCATATAAACCAAAACACTAAAAGGCACATAGAGTGTAAAATATTAGAACTGATACCACATATATTTGTAAAAATTAAAATTAAAAAGGTAAAAAATAATAACACAAAAAGCTATGAGTAAATTGTTATTTGTAATTTTGCAAAGTGCCTAAAAGTCTATGCTCTCCTGATACATATGAGGTCACTACAAGTATTTTAAGAGGAGTAAATAAACATTCCCTAATAAACAAGGCAAACCCCTTAAATTTCTAAGGCCACCTGATACTTCTGAAACGCCAAAAATAACTGTAAGTCCCAAGCGATTGTAAAAGGGTAGTTCAAAATGTATTCTTACGTAAAATTTTTTAAGGAATCTGATGGCTTAACCCTTTGGGTCCCAAAAATTTTACTTTATTTTAATTAAGTAGTCCCATGCACTTTGACTAGCGTCAGCTGAAGTGTCCCAGCCATTTGGTGCCAGCTGTTACTCAAGAATCCCATACCAGTAAAATGTGTTTTGTACATGTTTGAAATAAAAATTAATAACTCCCTTAATGTTGCAGTTAGAAACAAGATTTTTTTTATTTTAAAGGTATCTATACGTACTTTCTTGTCATGTATATTTAAATTGTGTTATACATAAGATATTATTTATTTTTTAATATTTTTACATGTAAACAAATTTATATTACAAAAATATATATATCTTTTTTAAACCAATGAAATATGTTTGATTATTCAAAATAGGTTATATTACACTTTATTGCTTTGTAAAGATAATATTTTGAAAGTTTTAGGTAAAAATTTTCACAAACAAAGTTTCTGTACATGTTTTATTATACTACTGCAAATATAGAAAAAGTCACTCAGCAGATTTTCCTGTACAGGTGAATGATAAGTTTGTTAACGCAGAATAAATATAATATCACTATAGTAAATAAAATACCCCCGTAGCAGCAAACCTGCGTACTCAGCGAATTTCCAATGCATATATATATGTATCTTAATACCACATAAAGCCACATACCAAGTTTCATCAATATACATTCATAAATAAACGATTTATGACATTTTAATTATTCTCCATAAGAATAACATGGCGGCTGAGTATGCAGGTTTGCTGAAGCAAGGAACACAAAAAATGGGGTTTTGATACAAATATCAATATAAATCATGTAGATAAAGCCACATACCAAATTTCATTAATTTATTTTCATAATGAAGGCAGATAACACGTTACTTATTGTCCATAAGAATAACATGGGGCTGAGTACGCAGGTTTGCTGCTACGGGAGCCTTTGGTAAACAAATTTTTTTTGAGCAAATATCAATGGTCCACAACCAGATGAAGCCGTATACCAAGTTTCGTCAGTATACGTTCATAAATAAGCGAGATATAAAATTTTTATTTTTCTCCATAAGAATAACATTAGACAACGTACTGTGTTTAGCACTTTCAATATCTCGGTAACCAATTGACGTAGAGAAATGATCAAAATACCAAATTGTGTGTTTTTTTAAGCTGAATCCAATGGGAAAAAATAAAATTTGACTATTTCCAAAATTAAATGTAAAAAATTCGAAAAACCCATTTTTGGGGTACAAAACCCCCCCAAAATACCCCTTCGGATAGAGCGATCTGGCTAGTTTTCGAACTTAAAGTCATAAATGTTGCTTTACACGTTTATACCAAATTTCATCAAAATCGGATAATTTTTACGAGAGTTATCGTGCTCACGGACACATATATATATATATATATATATATATATATATATATATATATATATATATACAGTTTAAAACGAATGGTGTTTTTGGGGTCTGGGGACCTCAAAACGAAAAGTTATCATGGTCCCGGGCCTAGGTCTTACCATGCCGACTACGGTAATAGCTTCTTCCCTATAGGGGAAATTCGCTAATAAACATTTCTCCACGCAGCATTAATCGACATTTGTTATAAAAATATAAAAATACCCCCCGTCGCAGCAAACCTGCGTACTCAGCGAATTTCCAATGCATTGATATGTTTCTCACTAGTACATAAAGCCACTCACCAATTTTGACAAAAATACATTCATAAATAAGTGATTTATTACATTTTATTTATTCCCCATAAGAATAACATTAGGACTGAGTACGCAGGTTTGCTGCAACGAGGAAGATAAGAAATGAGTTTTTATGCAATTATCAATATAACTGAACCAGGTGAAGCTACTTACCATGTTTTATTAATTTATGTTCATAATTAAGGGAGATATAAAACTTTACTTATTCTCCATAAGAATAACATTAGGGCTGAGTATGCAGGTTAGCTGCTACGGGGACAATCAACAAAACATTTATTTTTTGTGCAATTATCAATATACCAGTACAACATGAAGCCACATACCAAATTTCATCAATATACATTCATAAATAATCAAGATATCAAATTTTATTTATTCTCCATAAGGCTAACATTGGACAACGTACTGTGTTTAGCACTTTGAATATCTCTGCAACGGTTTGACGTAGAATCACAATCTAAACACCAAAATGATTGTTTTGTGGAGCTGATGTGATTGGTAAAAGAAAATGTGAAGTTTAAAGTAAAATTAACTGAGGAAAAGCCAAAAACCTTTTTCCCATAAGATTAACATGGGAGATTTTATGAGCATGTTTTTTGGATTTTTTCCGCAACCACTTAACCTAGGTTAATAATTCAAAATACCATATTATTTGTTTTTTTAAGCTCTATAACATGGTCTAAACCAAAATTAAGTGTTTTAAAAATTTTAGGGTAAAAAATGCAAAAAACTGATTTTTGGAAAATTTAAAACCCCCATAAACCCCCCTTCCCATGGTCCGATTTTTCTGGTTTTCGAACTTAAAGTCATAAATGTCAGTTTACACATTTGAGCCAAATTTCATCGAAATCGGACGTTTTTTACTCAAGTTATCGCATTCACGGACACATATATAGATATATATATATATATATATATAGATATATATATATATATATAGATATATATATACATATATATAAATTTGAACGAATAGTGTTTTGGACATCTGGGGACATCAAAACAAAAAGTTATCATGGTCTCGGGCTTAAGTCTTACCATGAGACCTACGGTAATAGCTTCTTCCCTATAGGGGAAATTCGCTAAAAACACTTATTTATATAAGATTAACTTACCATGACGAATCCATATCTTTGATTTTTAGGTCAAGTTCGTTAACTGGCCTATCCCCTTACACCTTTTCCATATGGTGGCCCATAGAAATCGGCTGAAAATTGTAACTCTGCTACCATAAGTCCGATTGAAAATCCCTATGCTCTCCTGATACATATGAGGTCACTACAAGTATTTTAAGAGAGGAGGCTCCAGTCCCTAATAAACAAGGCAAACCCCTTAAATTTCTAAGGCCTCCTGATACTTCTGAAACGCCAAAAATAACTGTAAGTCACAGGCGATTGTAAAATAAAAACTGTGACAGCACCAACACAAACAGCTTAAAAACTGTTAAATATGAATATAATGACATATTTAAATCATATTCAAAATTAACCCAATTACAAACCCATTATTCTCTCATATAAACCAAAACACTTTATTAAATCACAATATACTCACAATGACACTCCATTCCAAAAGTTGTCAATTGAAGAGTCCCTGGTAAGAACCAAAAAAAGGATTGCGCTAACACAATATTTTCCGGAAAAAAAATATCACAGATGGGAACCAAACCTAATGAACCCCCTTAAGGACTTCACTCTTATTCCCTCTTGCAGCCCCCTTCCCCTTCCTCTATTCATTCCCTCCCTTCCCCCAGGCATTTGAGCAGACGTACTCGGTAAATTGATTGGTCTGGGGTCATCAACTGCTTCATCAGATGTCTCATTATGAGACTCATCAGATGTCTCATTAAGAGGGCCTGTTTGCATTAGTAATTCCCTAAAGGTACCTGTAGGCCTAGACTGATCGTTATCACCATCAGAATTAATCCGGAGCAAATAACATCTCCAGGAAATTCAGGACTACTTTAAACATCATACAATTTATATTCTTAGTAAAAGAAAACCAATTACAACAGAAATTGATGAGGAAGCTGGAGAAGAGATCTTAAAGAAGAAAGATGTATCATGACTAAAACATACACTATCCTATGTTGTATGTTGTGGGGGTGTTTTTTTTGTGTTGTCGCTGTTTTATAATTGGGTATTTCTAGTTTTTTTTTATAAAATAAACAAGGATTCCTATTTGTTGTCATGTGATTTTCCAAGTTAATTTATAAGTAAAACGAGTTCGCACGCAGCACGCTGATGTGAGGGAAGTGAATTTCCAAATAAAAACTTTTAAAACTCAAAATCAGTGTAAAAACATACATTGATCCAATTTTTATTGAAATTTGAAAACATTGATTTTTTGGCTGTTCTGATACTCCTGGTTTCATTTACTTGCAAAGCTGGGAATACAATTTTGCCCAATATAAGGTTAGGAGAAGGTCCAGACAGGCTTGAAAGTAGGTGTGAGCTTGCTGGGGATGATAAAAGTACTCTAACAAAGGAATAACAGGCTTTTCTCGTGTAAAACCCCCATAAGACAACGTACTGTGTTTAGTCAATACACATTTTCTTTAATAACTCGGTAAATATTTATGCTAGAATGACGAGAGAGGGCTTAAAACTTTCGCCTCTCTAATTCCCATCTTTTTACATGCATTTATTTTACATCTGGGGCTTTTATGACCATTTTTGGGCCCAAAAACTCGAAATTCGAAAGATTAATCCCCCAAAAAAGGGGTTTAGAGTTTTCCGATTGTTTTGCCCAACGAACTTGTCCAACTGATTACAGAAAGGAACGTCCCTACCAAATTTGAAGTAAATCGGACAAAAATTGCGACCGCTAGAGTGCAAACACATATATATATATATATGTCTATATATATATATATATTGTCTGTGAGTTTATTAAATTCAACGGAGGACCATGGTTTAAAATAATGAACTGTACTAAAAAATTGCTGACTCAAAGAAAAATAGTTCCAAAATTAGAAAATGCGGAAGGCAATATATGTGTTACCTTTTATTTTTAACTGCTCAAGAATATCAAGATGAAGCCGTGTCCAAGAACTTGTTCTTTTTTTAAACGTTGAGTTTAGTTGAGACGATGACGATGACTACGATGAACCAGGCCTGGTATAACTTGCTAATTTATGATGCGGTGCGGTGAACAATTTATTATAAAAAGCCGGTAGTGGATGCAAAGTAATAACAATCTTGAGGTTTGACTTTAAACACTGTGTAACGTGACATTATTAAATAATTTTGATATTAACTGAAAATTTGGAAGTTGTGGTCGAATTAGAAAAAACTACTGTGACATGATAAAAACTTAGTTGAGTTCACTTCTACAGCTGGGAGAAGACTGGTTCCTTCCAGAAATCGGAAATCCTGTGTATTCTTGGTTGTGACGTAGGTCTTTTGACAAATCAGACGGACGGTCAAAGTCTATTGATATGAATTGTGTCTCTATACAGATGTTCAACTGTTCATTGTATGAAATAAAAACGTTTCTTCCTTATATAGCCTTCTTCGTAGGCTAGGCCTAGTATATAATTTAAATCAAATAAAACCTTATGATTTATTATTATTTTCTTTTTAAGCCTAATTAAAACACATTTTAAGCCCATGTAATTATGACGAAACAAAATTAATCCATCTTCTGACACAGAAAAAATCAAATAAAACTGCACTGTTTTTAGGTCCATAGTTTTGGCCTATTTTAATATGAAATATTAAACATTCCGCCCCCTTTGAACCGACTTGGTTCAACAATTATTTTATGGGTAAATCATGAGACACTTTAGGCCAATATATTTGAAAGGCCTAATTAAAAAAAAACAAATGAAATAAAAATGGAGGCTATTTAACAAAGTCTTTAGTCCATTAATGGAAGCGGGAAGACCTTGATGGCAGGTCTAGTATAAGTTCCATTTGAAGTTTTCACTGTCACTACCCTGACCACATCGTCTTTGCCGGGGGAAGTAGAAATGATTCGCCCAAGGGGCCAACACAATGGAGCGGTCCTTGAATCCTGTAAAACAACTAAATCTCCGATTTTGAGGTTTTCTCTGTTATAAATCCATTTGGTTCGTTGCTGGAGTGTATTGAGGTATTCCTGGCTCCAACGACGCCATAGATTCTGAGTAAAGAGTTGAATCCGCTGCCAACGTTTAAGACGGTTACTCGTAATGTCGGTGACATCTGGTTCAGGAACCGAAACTAATGGTGATCCAACCAAGAAGTGTCCTGGAGTCAGAGCTGACAGGTCTGATGGGTCAGCAGACAATGGGGTCAATGGCCTAGAATTTAAGATGGCTTCAATTTTGGAGGTCAGGGTAAAAAACTCTTCCACTGTAAGTATTTCTTGATTGATCACACGAATAAGATGAAATTTCATACTCTTCACAGCGCTTTCCCATAAACCTCCTTGGTGAGGGGCAGCTGGTGGGTTAAAGTGAAATGCAATAGATTGAAGGTTGCAAAATTCAAAAATTTTCTTCTGGACATCCGCTTCTTTAAAAAGTGACTTGAAATGAGAATCTGCTCCTTTAAAATTAGTACCACAGTCAGAGTAAATCTTGGCTGGTAGGCTGCGGCGAGAAACAAAGCGGTCCAGAGCAGCTAGAAATGATGTGGTAGACAGATCAGTGACAGGTTCAAGATGAATGGCTTTTGTAACAAAGCAAATAAAGACACATATATATATTTTGAAGACCTTCGAGGAACGTAGATTATCAGATTTAGCGCTAAACGGTCCACAGAAATCAAGACCCACAATTGAAAAGGGTCGAGAGCAGTTCACTCTTGATGAAGGCAAGTCACCCATGAGTGGAGGGGAATTTTTTGGCTTACACCTAAAACATTTCACACATTGGAAAACCCGTGTTTTAATAACGCTTCGAGCTGATAATATCCAGTATCTCTGACGAATCAAGGCCTGAAGCAGATGTGGTCCAGCGTGCATATGCTTAGAGTGGTAAAAGTCTATCAGTAAGTTAACGACATGATGTGATTTTGGCAGCAGTACAGGATGCTTGCTGTCGTGACTAAGTCCAGAACATTTTAAACGTCCACCCACTCTTAGGATACCCTGGTCATCGATAAAGGGTGCTAGCCTCTGAATTCGGGTGCTACATTGTTTATTCATTTTCAAAAGTTTCATGTCTTCAGAAAAAGATTCTTTCTGCACCAATTTAATAATGCAGGATTCACTATGTTTTATTTCCAAAATATTAGGCACAGAACTTTTGAGTTTCTCTTCAACATTCTTCATACGACAGTTATTAATAAATCGTTTAATATAGACGAGTATATTCAATAATTTGTTCCATTTGGAAAACTTATATAAAAGATTAAACTCCTCAGAATTTGAAGATGTAAGAACAGTGAGTGGGTCTGATTTTAATTCAGGAATATCTTCGGAGGTACGAGAACCAAGATTCGGGTTAGGCCATTCAGAAGGGGGGTCAACCAGCCATTTTGGTCCTGACCACCAAAGAGGATGATCTTTCAACTCTGATGGAGATATACCTCGAGAGGCACAGTCTGCTGGGTTTTCAGTACCCATTACATGATGCCACGAATGTGATGGCGTCAATTCTTGGATTTCAGCGACTCGATTTGAGACAAAAGTTTTTAAACGATAAGGCTGAGTGCCAATCCAAGCAAGGACTATGGTTGAATCACACCAGTTTCTAATTATTTCCACGGTGTAATCAAGAGAGAAAATTTTCAAACAGTAATTCATAAGTTTTGCCAGGAGGTGACTGCCACATAATTCTAGGCGAGGCAAAGAGACAGTTCTGAGTGGAGCAAGACGAGTCTTTGAGATCAGTTGTCGAATAACAACGTGTCCATCACTATTCACTGTGCGAAGAAAAACTACACCAGCATAACCCCGCAGGGAGGCGTCAGCAAAGCCATGAAGTTGAATAGTACAACCTTTAGTCAAGGATAAATTTCTTGGCACAATAATATCCGAAATGTGAGACAACTCCTTTAAAAAATTAGTCCAAACATCAGCCAGATGAGTAGGCAATAGGTCATCCCAATTCAAGTTTTCGGCCCATAATTGTTGCATAAAAAGTTTAGCTTTCATTGTTACTGGTGCTAAAAAACCTACTGGATCAAAAATTTGAGCAATGACACTTAGTACTTTTTGTTTTGTAGGCTGTGATGTGGTACATGAGTCTAAAACATTGAATTGATATGAAAAATTATCAGTAAGAGCCGACCAGCGGAGGCCTAAGATACTAAAATGAGTTTGTTGTACTGCACTATGAAAAAACATAGGCACTTCATGATGTTCTTTTGGAATGTCATCCAGCAACTTCTGGGAATTAGAGGTCCACTTTCTCAGTTCGAAACCACCCTTCTTAAGGAGATCAATCAACTGATTACGTAATTCTAGAGCCTGAGCATCTGAGTCATGTCCTCCAATGCAGTCATCCATGTATGTCTGATTTAAAAGAATATTTTTGGCAGCAGGATAGATGTCCCCTTCATCTGCAGCGAGCTGATTCAACGTTCTAATTGCTAGGAAAGGTGAGCTGTTCATACCATAAGTAACTGTGGTTAGCTTAAAAACAGAGATTGGGTCTTGACTATTTTCTCTCCAAAGAATTAATTGGTAGTTCTGATCATCAGGATGTACCTTAATCTGTCGGTACATCTGCTTTATGTCACAAGAAAAAACTATTTTATACTTTCTAAAATTAATCAAAATCTCACAAACATCAGTCTGCAGTTTAGGACCAGGCAAAAGTACATCATTTAGTGAGAGCTGATTACTAGTACGAGACGATGCATCAAATACAACACGAAGTTTAGTAGTTGAAGAAGTCTCTTTGACAATACCATGATGTGGTAAGAAGTAGTGCGGTTCAGAAGGGACTGTTCCTGCATCATTGCTAACCATGTGGCCCGATGAATGATAATCATTGATAAATTCAACATACTTATCCTTGAATGGAGGTTGAGAGGAAAATTTCTTTTCTAAACACAGTAATCTAGACTTAGCAGTTTCATAAGAACTACCTAGCTTTTCATGACTAGGCTTAAATGGTAATCTTACCATATATCGTCCTTGGGCATCCCGTGAATGAGTTTTGTCAAAGTGCTTGATGCAAAATAATTCATCCTCTGAAAGTGTAGAGCATTGCGGAGGTTCCTCCTGAAGCCAAAAGCGTTGCAAGGAATTATGCAGATCCATGTCATTGACAGATAAAAGGGTTATCACGTGACTACTTGAGGGTGTGTCACTTCCAATACAAGGTGCTTTACCCATGACAGTAAAACCAAATACAGTGCCAACAACTTTTGGTAAATTTTCACCAAGTGCATGAAGTTCGCCAGTGAAAATATTAGCAAAGAGATCACAACCTATTAATACATCAATAGGCCCACTTACACCAAATGAGGGATCGGCTAAACTGTACTTCTTAGCTTCTGAAATAACATTAGGATGAACTGAAGTTCGAGGCATGGATGAGGTTATTTTTTCCAAAATAATAACCGGATGGTTAGTAGCTACATTCTGACCACTAAGAGATTCAAATGTGACTCGGGTAAGTCCCTTAGGTTTTGCGCTAAGGCCAGAAATACCATCAATAGACATAGGTGATTTTGAACGTGACACGTTCAACACTTGAGCCGCATATTCAGTAATAAACGAACATTGTGATGCCGAGTCTAGAAGTCCTCGGAACACATGTGACATTCCTGAGGGATTCTTCACTTTAACTAATGTAGTGGCTAAAAGCACTGTTGAGTTAGACTGTGACAATTCATCATTTTTGCAAACTAACGAGGCCTTAAACCCAGCATTGTTCTCAACAGGCGAGGATTCCGAGTGCTCAGTAGCACAAGGTGAGTCTTGAGTAGGATTTCTTTCATCAAATATTTTTTTTATTTTATAAAAATGTAACAGAGAATGATGAGGTTTGGAGCAAGTTTTACATGCATGCTTGGATTTACAATTTTTCACTGTATGATTGCCAAAACAATTTATACATCGATTTGCCTCACGTACTATTTTAAATCTGTCATGAGGTGTTTTGTTCTTAAAAGTAGAGCAGGTATACACATTATGAGTTTGATCCTGACAACAAAAGCATTTTGAACTATCGGTACTCATCAAAGCGACAGGATGACGCTGCTGCCCCATTTTGAAATTTCCTGTGCTACGACTTGACTGTAGTAGGCCTACTCCAGAATTAGGTTTGCTTAAAGACTGACTACAGCTAAGACTGGCATCTTCATTATGAACACAAATTTCTTTGAGAAACTTGATAATAGCGCCAACATTAGGAAGATCAGTAGCATCTCCTCGTTTGGATTCAAACTGCTTACATAAATTTGTATCCATCTTACGCAAGATTAACATGCTAAGTAAAGGGTTATCATCCACAATATTGCATTCAAGCGCCTGCAATGCCTGTTCATTTTCATTGAAATCAATTAAAAAAGACCTAAGTAGCTTTACTGACTTATCTGTGATATTTGGCAAATCAATTATTTTATTGAGATGAAAAGAAACAAGTCTACGTGTAGAGTGATATCTTTCACGAAGTGTATTATAGGCTACTTTGTAGTTTCCAGGCGAGATAGGTAAAGACTTAATTAAATGCAGTGCCTCACCTTCCAGAGAACTTAAGAGATATTGATGCTTTTGCACAAGTGACAAGCTTTTATTTGAATGAATGGTTGTATCATAAAGGTTAATGTAAGAAATCCAGTCTTTAATATCACCATCAAAACTCTTTAATTCAAGCTTTGGTAGCCTAACCAAACTGGAACTTGGTTGTGTTTGTTCAGTACTTGGATCATTGAATGATACATTAAATTTACTAGCTTCAATTTGGGTTTGAAGTAATAAAGTCACTTTAGTTTCAATATTAACACAAAGTTCTAAAATATCATCCTGAAACTTCAAGACTGCTGATTCATTGCCATCATATTCAGAGGTGTCACTACTTATGAACTTGTTAAGATTTTTCTCAAATGCTGAGAAAGTTGATTTAGATTCTGTTAAAAACAATTTAAGTTTTGTTGCTTGAGCAGTTGTAACTTCAATTTCTAGTGGATAAGCTTCTACTTGTTCATAAATTTTATTTAACCTACTCACTTGTGCTGAACAAGAATTTTTAAATGTTGAAAACCTCATTCTCGTAATATTTAATACAAAATCTCAATATATTTCTATAAAAATAATAAAATAGTAATTAACACTTACTTATAGTTCCATCACATAGGCCTAGTACGGCAGCAATCCCCAAACTAACCAACCATGTTTGATGTTTGGTGACAAGAGAAGCAGCATAATCGACTTGCAGGTTATGTTTATGTTTGAGTTTGTTATGACAAACATCATCGTCAATCTTCGTGAGCATTCGGTTTCAATCGGGAGTCGGAACAACAGAACAATCGTGGAGTGGACTGAGTGGAGGGAGGAACAAGAACAAAACAGGCTTGGCTCCACAATAAGAAAACAAAATGGCGACAATGGCGTCTCCTTGACGATTGAAACACACCCTTAAGATTTCACTCACTCAAAAGTTCACTTTAATAAAAAGGTAACACATTCCGCAAACAATATCACTTTTGCAACTAAAACTATCGGCCCGGTGGGACCAAATAATGTCTGTGAGTTTATTAAATTCAACGGAGGACCATGGTTTAAAATAATGAACTGTACTAAAAAATTGCTGACTCAAAGAAAAATAGTTCCAAGATTAGAAAATGCGGAAGGCAATATATGTGTTACCTTTTATTTTTAACTGCTCAAGAATATCAAGATGAAGCCGTGTCCAAGAACTTGTTCTTTTTTTAAACGTTGAGTTTAGTTGAGACGATGACGATGACTACGATGAACCAGGCCTGGTATAACTTGCTGATTTATGATGCGGTGCGGTGAACAATTTATTATAAAAAGCCGGTAGTGGATGCAAAGTAATAACAATCTTGAGGTTTGACTTTAAACACTGTGTAACGTGACATTATTAAATAATTTTGATATTAACTGAAAATTTGGAAGTTGTGGTCGAATTAGAAAAAACTACTGTGACATGATAAAAACTTAGTTGAGTTCGGTACTTTGGTATTATACGGATGCCACTATTTTTGGAGGTTAAATTTTTACCGGATCCAAAGGATAACTACATAATTCGAAAAAAGTACTTTTATTGACTTACTGTACAAATTTTACATCATTCCGATGAGCGGTCTTTGTGTTGTGCCTCCCAAAAGACAGCGATGTCCGCTAGGATCGTGTTGAATGCGTCGCCGCCGCTAGCAGCCAGACCCGATCGCCACAGGTACTCCGCCAAATATACAACGCGCTGCGGCAGTTATGTTAGGATGGGTTATCATAAAAATACGTACGGTTTCCTCTTCATTTCGAGGTAAATCCCACACCAAAAGAACGTCACTCATTATGAAAACAAATGTAACGTAATGCACGGCAATAAATCACTCATGACACTGACCCAGATACAGGCGGTGACAGGTGATGCAAGCGCTCCGGTCAACGACCTGACCTTGGCCTATTTGGAGGGGGGTTTGGCGGCCGGAAGTATGACTCATCAGGTATCATTCGATTCGTAACAAAACAAGGAAAGTCCTACAATCATTTTTATGATAACCCATCTTAACATAACTGCCGCAGCGCGCTGCATAAGGGTGGCATCCGTATAATACCAAAGTACCTTGAGTTCACTTCTACAGCTGGGAGAAGACTGGTTCCTTCCAGAAATCGGAAATCCTGTGTATTCTTGGTTGTGACGTAGGTCTTTTGACAAATCAGACGGACGGTCAAAGTCTATTGATATGAATTGTGTCTCTATACAGATGTTCAACTGTTCATTGTATGAAATAAAAACGTTTCTTCCTTATATAGCCTTCTTCGTAGGCTAGGCCTAGTATATAATTTAAATCAAATAAAACCTTATGATTTATTATTATTTTCTTTTTAAGCCTAATTAAAACACATTTTAAGCCCATGTAATTATGACGAAACAAAATTAATCCATCTTCTGACACAGAAAAAATCAAATAAAACTGCACTGTTTTTAGGTCCATAGTTTTGGCCTATTTTAATATGAAATATTAAACATATATATATATATATATATATATATATATATATAAAATTTTGAACGACCCCCCCAAAACGTATTCAGGGGGTCACGTTAGGAACTTCTATGGTGGTCCCGGGCTTAAGTTTCACCGTGCGGGTCATGCTAATAGTTCACTTTCCATAGGAAATTCACTAAAAAGCTTTATTATTAACAACTTTTGTAATCCTTTTTTAATAATTGGGGAAACAAAAGAATTAAACTTAATATTTACAGTTTGGTTTGAAGGCCGGTTACACTTTGCATTTGTGAAGCGGTAGGCAGCCCAAATGACAACCTAGTTTGCAGTTTACTCAAATGGTTTTGGACTGTCTTCTTTTCTCTTCTGGATCATTTTTGCCACTACAAACACAGCAGTTCTTTTCCTTTGTTCCATCCAATTTTTCAAGGCCAAATTTTCTGTTTGGGGAAGGGCCAAGGCCGTCACCGCCTCCTCTAGCATCAACTCCAGGATTCTTTTCAGCGAACCATTGGTAAGCGATTTCCTCAATGATTGAGATCTGGAACTGCAGTCGAGATACTGGTCTGTCTGTGTTAGTTTTATATAAGACATAGGCATTAGTATTATCCTGCCAAAAATGTTGGCAGGTTAACCTACTTAAAATGCTTCATGGACCGACGTTCATCAAAATATGTGTATAATATCTGATCAGTTCTGTTGATGCCTCCCATCCCGTGGTTGTACTCGTAAACTATATAGTGCTTACATTTTATATTTTCTATATTTAGTGCTTTCCTCCCCTCCTTACAGTATATCGGACGTTTCTAGCTCGAGCATTTGATGAAAGCAGTATAAATTGGGTTTTGTTTGTCGATTTTTCACGATAAGCCATAAAAAAATGGACCTTTCCGTACTTAAACTTTTTTCCTGACGGGAAATTTACCTAGCAATTGTTTTGGGATCCCTTTTCTATCTATACGGATTGTCCCTGTCAACCAAGTCTTGTTTTGGTACTAGCTAACTTGTTTTGGTATTAACTTGTTTGGGTTTTAACTTGTTTTGGTATCTCACTAACTTTTTGGAAGTAAAAAAGTTGTCCAGGTAGAGATGATACCCTTTTCAGAAATTGGTTTATATTCAGGAGATTACCCATTTGCAACAGCTTCTTTACAACCGAATAGCCGTGGCCTAACTTATTAATTTCATCTCTATTTACTTCATATTTTGCTCCCCTGTGGCAGTTAAACTTCAAACAATAATTAGTGAGAGCGTCACATAGGACCCACAGCTTGATCCCCCATCTGTGATGTTTTTTTCCTGGAAGATATTGTGTTAGCGCAATCCTTTTTTTGGTTCCTACCAGGGACTCATCAATTGACAACTTTTGGAATGGAGTGTAATTGTGTTGAAAGAGTCGATTGCAATGATCAATTAGAGGCTGGAATCTTGCGCACGGATTATAATTTGGAGAGTTCTGTCGTGGTAAAGTTTTGAAGTCAACACTATGAAAGAATTTGGGGATTGCTTGAAATCTATTCTGCTAAACATTTTTCCCAACCATTCGTTCTTTTGTGATGGAGAGGTATACCAATAGCTTCGAATGGAGGGTTTTTGTAAAATGTCCATGTTCAAAATTACAGCGATGAATGCTTTCATTTCATGTACCGTGACGTAAGTCCAACCTCTCATGTGATTTCTTGCCTCAGGATCAGTTCTAAAAAAGTCCTGGACATATTTGTTAGTTTCAGTGGCAAAAGTGCTGATTAGGTTCATGGTAAAAAAAAGGTGAAAATAATCTATAGGCCTAGAATTCCGAGGAGGGCAATGTTTAGGGCCAGGTAGTTCAGACTACGCAAAATCGTGTCGCTGTTTTTGGTCCTCATCGTCTCCCACCTCCTCCCATTCACTACTTTCTGGGCTTCTTGGGTTTTCTTTCCTTCCTCTACCTCTACCTCTTGCAGCCCCCTTCCCCTTCCTCTATTCATTCCCTCCCTTCCCCCAGGCATTTGAGCAGACGTACTCGGTAGATCGATTGGTCTGGGATCATCAACTGCTTCATCAGATGTCTCATTATGAGGGCCTGTTTGCATTAGTAATTCCCTAAAGGTACTTGTAGGCCTAGACTGGTCGTTATCACCATCAGAATCAGAGCTTGACCCGCTTACATGGTCAGTCAAATCTAGGCACATACGCCTATTTGCCAAAAACTAAAACGATTAGTTTCCTTACTTGAATTTGGTTCATAGTCGGGGTCATCGTCAGTGTCGTCCACGAAGTCGTCGTTTGTTTCAGAAGATTGTATTTCATCAATTAAATCATTACTGTTGTCTTCATCAACAAAATTACAACCACATTCTAACACGTTAGTGATAAGTGTACCTTCACTAGCGGGTGACCAGCCTCTTTTACGGTTTATGTCACTCATTTCCCGAACGATTTTTCACACTGTTTGATAAGAAAATAATCCCACGCACAATAAGTTTCACTGAACAGCTAATAAATCATAAATCAATGTGCATCCACAGTCAGCCCGGGTGAAACTAATAAAATAAATGGCGAAATAGGCAAATAGGCAGTAAAAATCCCGCTCTTTTATGCACGGTAAAATTCAAATTTTACACATTTATTGTATTATAACAACATAGATAAAAATTATTTATGTAATCACCACTAAATGAAAATATTAGTTTACTTATTCTTCTTTTTATTCAGTTATTTATTTACTAAACAATTTATTTTGCAAACACGTGGCATATTGTTACACGTGACAGTACAGTTCATGGCAATCTTCCCGCCGATGCGGCATCGCCACGCAAATTTCGTCGCCACCCAGCTTTTTGTAGTATTATAGTATTATAAAAATTACGAAATTCATGCTTTCGAGCAAATATTTGCTCACACAATGTCTTTAGCTAACGTTTGATGTATTATTTGTGAAAATCTTACGAAAATTAACTGCGTAATAGTAAAAATACTAAAAGCCGATGACATTGGCACTTGGGTTTTTTCGGGAATTTGCGTAGTGCCGATGAGATCGGCAGTTGAGACTTTCACTTCTAAATGCTGTGCCGATCACATCGGCACGCAGATCTTTTCAGATGAAATTGTAGTGGCGATGTGATCGGCTCTTGGGACCCAAAGGGTTAATCAGATTTTCAATCGGACTTACGGTAGCAGAGTTACAATTTTCAGCCGATTTCTCAGGGCCACCATATGAAAAGGGTGTAAGGGGATAGGCCAGTTAACGAACTTGACCTAAAAATCAAAGATATGGATTTGTGTGCCAAATTTGACTGAAATAGACTAAAGCATTCTTGAGTTATTCGACCAAAACACAAAAAATGTTGAGTGAATTTTGTTGAGTATATAGACTCACTTTGTTCATCCAATTATACCTTAAATGTGGATTTCTAATATTCCTCGTTTCTCCATACAGTTCTCTTACATCGCCTTAAACACCAAAGGTTTTTCTTTGAAACCTATGGTAGTATTTTTTCAATTAAATTTAAAAGTGGTTCGATATGCCCCAATTTAAATAGCATTCAGGTTAATGAAATCTAGACCCACATGGTCCAGTTACCCATTTCCAAGGGATAACTGGGCCCATGCAGTATATAAATATTTATATATTTTTTATATTAGTTTGGAACCATTGTATTGAGACATGTCTAAAATGAAAAATTACTTGGTCGAGTTCAAAAAACAGGGCCCAAATACCCCACTTCACATTAACTGGGATTGACAGGTCTAGAAAAATAACTAATCTTGACTGTAATTCAAGGTGTATCCATTCCTGGAAGGCATATTGGGAGGAGCCTTTGCTGTTCTCTGGTTGTTTGGAGGAGTGTCTCTCACAGCTGTCGTCTTCATCTTCATCTTTGTCCCAGAAACTCACAAGAAACATCTCCAGGAAATTCAGGACTACTTTAAACATCATACAATTTATATTCTTAGTAAAAGAAAACCAATTGCAACAGAAATTGATGAGGAAGCTGGAGAAGAGATGTTAAAGAAGAAAGATGTATCATGACTAAAAGCTAAGCCTGTACAGGAACTGTTTAGAAACGTATATGTTACCTTTCCATATCACAAGATTGGAATTTTGTAACTTAACATTTTTATGGTAGGAGTGTAAAATAATATTAAATAACGACTGGGGTCTTGAGCATTTACGAATGAGAAGTACTGTGGAGAATGAGTTACAAAAGTGTAACAAGGATAAGCTTGACAAATTGCATTTTTAAGAAACCGTTTGCAGGTCACACTTTGAGCACACAATTTATATTACTATTAGGCTAATCAAAGTCTTTTCACTTGTCCAGGTATTGTTGTATCAATGTCTTCATTGGTACAACCATACTTAATATATGTATTGAAATAAATTATACTTTAGTTTTTATCATCTTTATTTAAAAGAATTATGTTGCATTATATGTGTTATTGTGTTGTTCTACAAAATACTTTAAACTGAACAACATTTACTGTTATACTTCTTATTCAGTATCACTCTCTAAAGGCCTATTCATACGATGCTAGTGCTAGGTGCTAGTTGACTAGCAGGCAGCAAGCTAGCAATGAGAACAAACAACAGGAGCTAGTTAATTGTTCACATGACGCAAGTTTGCTAGCCGCTAGTGAGCTAGTGGCTAGTAGTTGACTAGCAGGCAGCAAGTTAGCGATGAGAACAAACAACAGGAGCTAGTTAAATGTTCACATTGCGCAAGTTTGCTAGCCGCTAGTGAGCTAGTGGCTAGTAGTTGACTAGCAGGCAGCAAACTAGTGATGAGAACAAACAACAGGAGCTAGTTAATTGTTCACATGACGCAAGTTTGCTAGCCGCTAGTGAGCTAGTGGCTAGTAGTTGACTAGCAGGCAGCAAACTAGTGATGAGAACAAACAACAGGAGCTAGTTAATTGTTCACATGACGCAAGTTTGCTAGCCGCTAGTGAGCTAGTGGCTAGTAGTTGACTAGCAGGCAGCAAACTAGTGATGAGAACAAACAACAGGAGCTAGTTAATTGTTCACATGACGCAAGTTTGCTAGCCGCTAGTGAGCTAGTGGCTAGTAGTTGACTAGCAGGCAGCAAACTAGTGATGAGAACAAACAACAGGAGCTAGTTAATTGTTCACATGACGCAAGTTTGCTAGCCACTAGTGAGCTAGAGGCTAGTAGTTCACTAGCAGGCAGCAAACTAGTGATGAGAACAAACAACAGGAGCTAGTTAATTGTTCACATGACGCAAGTTTGCTAGCCGCTAGTGAGCTAGTGGCTAGTAGATGACTAGCAGGCAGCAAACTAGTGATGAGAACAAACAACAGGAGCTAGTTAATTGTTCACATGACGCAAGTTTGCTAGCCGCTAGTGAGCTAGAGGCTAGTAGTTGACTAGCAGGCAGCAAACTAGTGATGAGAACAAACAACAGGAGCTAGTTAATTGTTCACATGACGCAAGTTTGCTAGCCGCTAGTGAGCTAGTGGCTAGTAGTTGACTAGCAGGCAGCAAACTAGTGATGATAACAAACAACAGGAGCTAGTTAATTGTTCACATGACGCAAGTTTGCTAGCCGCTAGTGAGCTAGTGGCTAGTAGTTGACTAGCAGGCAGCAAACTAGTGATGAGAACAAACAACAGGAGCTAGTTAATTGTTCACATGACGCAAGTTTGCTAGCCGCTAGTGAGATAGTGGCTAGTAGTTGACTAGGAGGCAGCAAACTAGTGATGAGAACAAACAACAGGAGCTAGTTTATTGTTCACATGACGCAAGTTTGCTAGCCGCTAGTGAGCTAGTGGCTAGTAGTTGACTAGCAGCCAGCAAACTAGCGATGAGAACAAACAACAGGAGCTAGTTAATTGTTCACATTGCGCAAGTTTGCTAGCCGCTAGTGAGCTAGTGGCTAGTAGTTGACTAGCAGGCAGCAAACTAGTGATGAGAACAAACAACAGGAGCTAGTTAATTGATCACATGATGCAAGTTTGCTTGCCGCTAGTCAGCTAGTGGCTAGTACTAATATCGTATGATAAAGCCTTTTTTGAAGACATATTTCTGTAGATCAAATCATCAACATTATAGTACAGTAGATTCGAAGATCCGGACTATTGTGGCGGCCAGCCGGTACAGATTTTGAAAAATTCGGATTTGCCGGAGGTGGGCATGAATCATCAATTCCGCCTTTATAGTGAACAATTATGATAATAAGCGTTTACGTTTATGTGCTAACTGTTTATGATGTACAAGAGTGAGCTTCCAGAAGAAACTGATGAGTCATCGATAGGAGAAGACCTGAACAGAGTATCGTACCGGAAACGTAATCAATGACAAACACAAGCAAGGACTCGGACTATCCAAAGTCGGGTTAGAGCGCCTGATGATGCAAACTACATGACATTTGTGTAATGCGGGATAATCAAGTGAAAAATTAAGGTGCTAACTCGTAAAGTTCCGTTTATTTTAGTTTATAGTTGCAAAAACAATTGGTCTGGATAATTGTGATCCGGATTTCTGAGAGTCTACTGTAATTGTAAATTCACCAGAATGTGTTAAATGTAGAAAATTCCATATAGAGAGTTATGTAACAACCATTTTGGTATAGTCACACATCAGAAAGTTCAAGTACTGGAAAATGTTCCGAGATAAGTTTTGTGATGAAAGAAAAACTTAATATCAAAATGGTGTTCTTTGGGAATGTTCTATGGTGAACACATTGGAATTTCACAAAGACAATTGTGCCTATTTCATACGAGCTATGTGTATAAGACAATTTGAGCATGTGTTATGTATGAAAATATAAAAGGTGCTAAGGATATACTATTTAGCATCTTTCATATTTTAAATTGTAATACAAATACTTCTCTCATCCATTAATACTAGGACCAGGTAACATATAAATAATATTTGTAATGCTCTTTTATCCCTGGAATTTTCTTAATATATTATTATGATACTTTAAACTTGCAGTATTTTATGTTTTAAGAATTGTGATAGTAAACTAAACACGTTTAGTTCTAAGACGTACCACTTCATAAGGACTATTGAATTGAAAAATCGAAGTGTATTTATGCCTTATTTGTAATAAATCTTCTAGTTAGCATAGAAAGTTTTTGCAAATGGCTTGAACAAAGAATGATTTGTTGCAATAGTCTTACATTGTTAGCTGCCATGCTTACCTGATCAGTGCACATTGCACATGTCCGGGTCAAGTATACTCGCAGTACTTGCACTGTTGTTTTATCATCCCCAGTGTACCCCAGTATACCTACTTTTGATCCTAATACTCCTAAACTTATAATGCACACTATTGATATCCAAGCATTACATGTAAATAGAACGAGGAGCATCAGAACAACCATAAAATAAAATGTTCAAATTTATATAAAAATCTGAATAGGTGAATTTTTACACACCGTATTTGATTTTTAAAAGTTTTCAATTATTTGTGGTAGCTACCGTGTGTAACAGATGTGAAATATGTATTATTAGTAAAAACGAATTCTATGTCAGTGATTAGTTTTCAATTAATTCATAAGACCACATTAATTTAACATTGCTATATTATTTAGTTTTAAAATATCTCATTCACTGAATATTGCACATCTTTCGAGGATCTTGATGTATTAAGATTGCAGTTGGTCATGTAAATAAGTATCGGACCAATGAAGTAACTGAACTGTGATGAGTGAAGAACAGAGAACTATTCCTATGTGTGCAATTAACACTGCATAGTATTTTTATACATATTTGTGTTTAAAGTACAATATTTATTTTTTTGTTGTTTTTATAAAATAAACAAGGATTCCTATTTGTTGTCATGTGATTTCCCAAGTTAATTTATAAGTAGAAAAAAACTTTATTATTAACAACTTTTGTAATCCTTTTTTAATAATTGGGGAAACAAAAGTCACATGACCTACTGTTAGGTTAACTTACTTAATTTCTGACCATTTGAACTTTGAGAAGAAAAGTCATCTACGACTCAAAGATTTCAGACTTTCTAAAATTTTGGACCTATGAATTTTCGCCATCCCTCACCCTTCATCCTTAGACAGAGCTAGATTTTTTAATGTTACTAGTTTTAAAGGCCTGCTCACAATTTTTTTAAATGGTTATGAATACTTTTCAGACTTGGCTAACATAATGTGTTTAAACTTCCAACCATCCAAAAAATGTATAGACAAATTATTATGGTCTCTTCAGGTTAGCCTTAATTACAGCTGTTTCTCATACTTTTAATTGATCATTTGGATATCGGGAATACTCTCACAGAACTATTATCACAGCAGCACACAATTTGGAAATTGTATCCAGATACATAATCACATGCATAGTTACTTAATAATATACATAGCTGAGGTTTATTTACTAAACTAAAAGAAATAATTCAATAAAAGAAAATCTTGGTTTTACCCTGGAAGGAAGTGCACTGCTGGAGCATACCTGGATTCAAGCTCCCAGAAAAATATCTTTTGAAATTACTGCAATAGAATCACAACTTGAAACCAACAATAATTTTCATACCTTTTAAAATGGATGGTAATCTTACTGGACCCAGGGAGGGGTAGTAGATCCACTTGTTTAGGCTGACCACACATTTACTTAGAAGTAACTGAATAACTGATCTCTATTCAATTTACCTTATGTTTAAATCAGATTGATTGATGTCTGCTTCTTACTATCAATAATACAAAATTATTACCACAGATCGATATCCATAACAGTAAGAACAATACTGCTGAGATTGGGGAATAAAAACAAAAACATTAAATAGTTCACATTTTACTTTAATGAAATAGATGTACAAAAATACAGCTAGAAGTTAGGAATTATTTGTAAAGGCAAAGGACAGTTTAAACAACTAAAATGTGATGAACACAAACATAACACTAGCTTAGAGCTAAAGCTTTTGTTGGTTCACATCCAAAACTTCAAAAGATTTCAAATTAGTACAAATAGTTACAATTAATATAAAATATTAATTTTTCATGTATTTAAAACTAATATAAAAACTATTGCCAAATAATACGTCTAACCAAATAGAAAATAAATGTTTAACTAACCATAATAAACATACAAAACTATACCTCTCTATTAAAACGTTATTAATATATAATAACAACATAATTACAATGGAAAAATATATATAAAATAAACAAATAGAAAACTATTATGACCCCAGAGTAAAAATGAACAAGGGGAAATATAACTCTTGCTAGGTCTAAATAACTTAACATATGAAAAAAACATTCACCGGCAAAAACTAAATTAGATTCCTTGAAAGTTGTTTATTTGGCTCTCATTTGACTAGTAACTAGTAGCTAACTAGTGTTGTGGGAACGTATCAGCTAGTTTGCAGTCGCCACAATGTCAGTTTTCTAGCCACCTGTCAACTAGCAGGTAATATTAGCATTGTGTGAATGGTCCTTTAAAGCCTTAGTAAATAATTTAACAAAAACAAAACAAAAAGCATTGAAAACCCATTTTAAATTTGTTGTCTGAAGCAAAGTAGATTAAATTTATATATTTATAGTTCTATCCAAAGAGTTGAAATTCATCAGTTATTTTCAAATGAACATGCACGAGTGTGGTACAACTCTCAACAAAAGTGGCAAAGATGTTGGCAAAATGCCTCAAAGAGACCTTTAATGCTTACCGTGGATAATTAAAACAGGTCAATAGAATATACCTCTAATTTAACAAGAGAAATTGTGGATGTGATTTAAACTATAAAGGTATTGGCCCAAGAGACACGAGAAAAATAGCTGTTTTTTTTTTTTTAACTGCATATCATCAAGAAAGAATGACAAATTGTTCCTATGAGAAAGATGGGGACTGTAAAACGCTTTGTTTCCAATTGCAAATGTGATTTAGGCTTCACTTTTTTACCCCTTTTTTCAAATTGATTAATTACTATTCTCAGCACGTAAACAGTAAACAGAGCATCCACATATCCAATTCCGAAAGCCCCTATGACATTGTGAGCAAACAGGATGTCGTAGGAAGCTGGGATGGGTCTCATTTTAAAGGTATGGGCATGGCAGTTTGAGGGGAGTTATTCATTTTTCTAAAATGAAAATTAGGTTTTTTTCTACCGAAAGTTTGTTACGAATATAATAATTCCCATTTAAATCGCAATGGAGTTTTAAAAATCTCTGCTTTGTTTACATAAACATTCTCTACTTTGTGTTCTACACATGTTCCTACTGATAATGTTTAATTTTCCTCAGCATGAATAGAGTAAAAAAATTAGATGAGGCAGAGTATTGGAACAGGTTTAGGGGCTATGGTCCCTTCAAGCCATTAGTGTAGTCTAAGCTTAAAAGGTTAAGCTTTAAGCTTAAAAGGTAAGGGTCTATTGCCCTTACAAGCCACTACTAGCATTATTAAACTGTCCTTAAGCACTATGTGATAAATCTGACTCTTGAGGACTTGAACCTTCACAATGGACAACATATCAAAGGGGTACAAATAAATAATAAATCAATAGTATCTTGGATGCACAACAATTATTACAACGTATTGTTAGTTTGAAAATAGTAGGGATGGGAATAGCCAGCACATGAAACACAAGCGTAGGCATTTTGTGATCCGATGTTGGAGGAAAGGACCATTATTCAAGAATTTGGGGCTCCGTCCCCTGATAAAGTATACAGATAGTTCTCATAAAAATTTGAAACTTACTCGTTACAAAAATAATTGTGGGAAACAATTATTACTTTGCACTACACCATGAAATTAGTGTTGTAATGGTAAACAAAGTTATGGATTTAAGAAGTGGTTATTTGAAGACGTTACCTTATACATTAGCATTAGCACAGAGAAAACACAACAAGGGTTTACTTGTCCCATACAAACTCCCATGAGATCCCTTGACTGTGGTTGTGGATATAGAAATAGTAGTGATCAGTGCAATTCCAGTTTGGGATAACATTTTTTTTAAATATGACTCAAATTAAAGTTGTTAAAAGCTCAGTAAAAAATCTAGCAAGTTTTTCCTGCAGATTTGCAATAGATTGTAACAGACTGTGTGAATAATAAATTAGCTGCTTGACATCAGCCACAAATGACGATCAAATTATGCAAGAAACAATATAAAGTTGTAAAATGTCATATTTGAGTCCCATAGGGCCGTGAATAGCGATCAAACCACATCATATTACCTGTAAATCACGATTGGATCTCTTAATGACCACATGATATTGGATTTAAATGATCGGACCACAAAATGTCGGCTGAATGGCAATGAGACCACCATTTCTTGAAAGTTTGGAGGAGTAACCCATCCCCCCCCAAACTAGGCCTATGAACACAAGTTTAAATCTCTGAACAGTATTTCATCCTTTAGGTTATTGGTTAATTGAATATGCACTAACATACCATGCATACTTGAAACTAAATACTTGTTATTTAGTCAATAATTTAATATAAACAAAGTATCTAGTGGCACGGTCGTGTCACGTCGCCAAGTCCACCACACGACCCGTGCTATACTAACACGAAGTAGAATGAGACGATTTTTCACTTCTCAAATTAGCGTATTATAGCCTTAAGTGAATCTGGCAGTGCATTTATATGCTAAACCCCTTCACTAAACACGAAAAATCACAACAGTTGGTTTAAGAAAAGTCTGAGAAGCGAGAAATTAACGTATAAAAGTAGCCTAAATCTTGTAGTTTTGGCACTTTTCACAAATTGTCCACTTCATTTTGTTCATTAAGCCTAAGAACTTTATTTCTCATCAAACTTGAACGAAATTTCGCACAGACTTCTGTTTTTACTCACATATTACACTTTTGATACTAAATTGTAAGTTTGCAAACGCAATATTTTAAAACAAATTATATTAAATTCCACTTTCAAAATTGTTACTGAATTTGATGTCTGCTTTGTTTACATTTACTACGTAAACAAAAATCCAAGTATCGCATGTGTTCCAAAACAAATCTGATCAGCTGGCTTGTAAATTCAAATTAATCATTGAGTGAATTTAACCAAACAAAAGGTATAGAGGTAATGGAAATATTTTAATTCGTTTAAGCTATACATACTATAATACATCGAACATAACATAATATGCAATAAACATAATATCAAATCTAAAAACAAAGTCGGGTTAGTATGTTATTTAGTTATATAAGTTAGTTTCACCAAACAGCTGTTATATAGATTATATCTAAACATACTTAAAAGGCATAAACATATGTTCATTATGGAAATACAAAATCTACTTGAATGGCATTTCAAGTTCTTTTGTCGATGCCGAAGTTAGTTCTGTATCTATATATATATATATATATATATATATATATATATATATATATATATATATATATATATATATATATATATATATATATATTTATTTATTTATATATATAGGCGAGTGAGTGTAGCGAACGAGCTCAACCTGGAGGCGAGTGAGCCAAGCGAATAAGTTCATCTTCAAAATGAACGAGCATATTCTCACTAAATAAAATTACTCAATAAGCACATTTTCAATAATTTAAAAGTCCATTCTAGAGGTTAGCTTTAAAACTGTGTTCTTGCTTCTTTACTGTGTTTTGTCAGTATTAACAGCTGTTATATGTTCAATTTAAATTTATTTTAATTTTGCCATAATTTTAACATTGTAACTTTGAGAGCTTAGGAGGCTAAGACCTGAAGGAGGACGTTTTCTAAAACCACAAAAGTCACATCTAGTCGTTAAGGGGTTTCAAATAACATACAAACGATAATATAATACATAATAGTTTCGCCTAAATAGACTTGTCACCAAAATTGGCATAATTTTTAATAAATAAGTCAGGGTATTGTTATTAATGGTTCAGTGGGTGTTGTAAAAGACTTTACTAAAGATGCTCACGATGCAATCAAAAACATTATTATAACTTTTAAAGACAGAGGTATTGAAATTCAAAGATCGTCCACAAAATTTGAAGTAATTCCTGGAGCATTCGTTTTCCGAAAGCAGTTTCCTATTGGAGTAGCATAATATGCAATTACAATTCACAAAAGTCAGGGATTAACGCTTAACAGTTGTATTGTTGATGCTGGTTATGCAGTATTTTCATGTGGCCAAAGATACGTAGTCTTTATATCGCGTGACTTCACTCTCTGGTCTATTAATTCTAAACTTGACCCTCAAAATGTTAAGGCACAAGCATCAGCTATATCTGAAAATAATAGGTTCAAGGAGTGAGTACCGACCAGAATTAAAACAATTAAAAATTGGAATAAAATCTCAAGAAAAAATCCCTGGTCAAATCTGGCAAATTCATAATACTAAATTAGGAGCCATTCAAGACATTACTAACAATATAGACGAACTGGGAAATCTCGGTTTCAAAGAGGTTTATGGCGTGTCATGCTATGCAAATGTAGTTTTATAATGTATTTTCAACTGCCCACCAATCGTGACGTTAACAAACAATTACGACACCAATGCTCCACTAAAAAATGGTAATATCCTACCGAATGATAATTACCAGATTTTAAATTCTATAGATATTATAAATCAACTGGGACCACAATGTAATACAATTGAACAACAAGACTGTGCGGAATTTTTAAATTGCCTTATTTCGAATCATCAACCCCTGGAATTTCAATTCAGGCACTCAATAAAATTAACCACAAATGTTCAAACTGCAACCACATAACAACCAGCTACGACAGTAAATTTATATTCCATATTTTCATCCTAATCATCTTAAAAGAAAAGCCAATTTCGATTAACTACTCTGCAGTCAATTTATCGCCTGGTTCCCTCTTGCTGACTCTATATGCACAACTTGTGAAAATGATCACTATCAAGCACTCATTGAGTAAGGTTTGCGTGCGTGCGTCCGTGTTTGCTTGCGACACTGATCTCAATAATGGCAGCAACGATTTCCTTAAAATGTTGGAAATAAATAATTTCTGGGATAAAAATAAGTTCTAGACAGGCCTCATCTCCAGGAAAAATCAAATAATGTAAAAATACACCCGTTGCAGCAAACCTGCATACTCAGCGAATTTAAAATGGTACTTCACTAAGTTATGAACCCACTTACCAACTTTCATCAAAGCGTATTCATAAATAAGCGAGATATGACATTGTATTTATCCTCCATAAGAAACAAATTAGGGCTGAGTTTGCTGCATCAAGGACCAAGAAAATCTGTTTTTTTTCAAATACCAATGGATCACCACTAGATGAAGCAACATACCAAGTTTTACCAATTTATATTCATAAACAAGCAATATATCACATGTTTCTTATTCTTCATAAGAATAACATAGCTGCTGAGTACGCAAGTTTGCTGCCATGGGGACAAAAAAATGGATTTTGTATGCAAATATCAGTAAATCCCAACCATATGAAGCCACATACCGAGTTTCATTAATATATGCTCATTAATAAGCGATATATAAAATTTTGCTTATCCGCCATAACATTAACATTGGACACAATATTTCGGTAACCAATTGACGTAGAGAAATAATCAAATTGTATGTTTTTTTAAGCTGGATTCAATAGTAAAAATTAAAATTTGATTAAAATGAAAATTAAATGTGAAAACTCCAAATCCCCCCTTCGGATGGTGCGATTCGTCTGGTTTTCGAACTTATTCAAATAAATGGGACTTTACACATTTGTGCCAAATTTCATTAAGATCATACCTTTTTTACGAGTTATCGTGCTTACGGACACACGAACACACACACACACACACACACACATAAAAATTTTACCGAATGGTGTTTTTGGCATCTGGGGACCTCTAAATGAAAAGTTATCATGGTCTTGGGCTTAACTCTTACTATGCCACCTACGGTAATAGCTTTCTTCCCTATAGGATAAATTCACTAAACAAAAATAGAAATTTAAAAAAATTATCATTGGGCTTATGGAGTTTAAAATCAAAACAAAAGAATTGTAACAGCTGTTTATAATCAATCAATGAACTGTCAAAGTAATACCGGTTTATTTTTCTATGGTAATACTCACGTTGTTTATGATTATTAACATGTATTTTCCTGAGAGCAGTGATTAAAACTGTTGAGTGAAGAGTAGAATATAGAGTATATATAGAGTATTAAAATAAAACAAAGGGACATTGAGCTATAAATAACAACTGGAGGGATCTAAAAATTTAGAAAAGAGGCAAATGAGTTTAAAAAATCAGTTTAATTATCAGTAGGGGATAGTGGTGAAACATTATTCCAAGTTATCTAAACAATCTGACTGGCCTTCCCCGAGCAAAGCTCGGCCCCCAGGTACTAATCAAAAACATCCATCTCAGTTACAAGTAACTTCATAATTTTTTAACTACAACTTTGGCAAACACATGATAACAAAATTTCAAGTCTAATAATACCCAGTCTACAAATTGCAAAAATCAAAATTAATGGAGTTCTGTACAAATTAAAAAATGCGGTGTTCCATTTAGGAAACAGTTCAGCATCAGGACATAGCTTACATTCAAAACAAAAATAAGTGGATAGATGCAGATGATGAGAAAGTGAACGTCAAGAAATGCCCATATGGTGCAAAGAAATTATATTATAATGTTTAAAAAACTGCCAGAAAATTCTAAAAACTATCTAGGTAATATTAAGGTAAATTAGTCTTAATTAATGTTCAATATATTTTAATATTTTATCCTTGATATATATTTTGTTTTATTTCTACTTGAAATCTCATTTATAAAAATTTTTAATAAACAATTATATAAAAAACAAATGATATCATACCCAAAAACACAAAGTGTTGACGGGTTGCCAAGTCCTAAAATTATATGATATCAAAATGTATTCCAAGTCAAAGATAGCACCTTTGATCTGAGATTGTTTATCACCACAAATTACTTAAATATGTTAAAATAACAAAGCTCGAAAGATTGTTGGTTATTTTCTATCTGTTCTTGGCCAGCAGCTTCACTGATGCAAAATCTTTATTTTGAAATTTAAAAATCTAAATAAAGTATAGTTAAATATTATAATTGAATATTATAAAAATTTATTATCTGCTGGCCAAGAACAGATAGAAAATAACCAACAATCTTTCGAGCATTGTTATTTTAACATATTTAAGTAATTTGTGGTGATAAACAATCTCAGATCAAAGGTGCTATCTTTGACTTGGAATACATTTTGATATCATATAATTTTAGGACTTGGCAACCCGTCAACACTTTGTGTTTTTGGGTATGATAACACAGTAATGAGAAATTTCAGCTGAGAAGTTAAAATCGGTACCTTTGTATTTTACCTTAATTAGGACGTTTGAAGTGATGAAGTTTTTTTCACAGCCAGAAGATTAAAAGATTTAAATAAGGATTATTCTTCTGTAGGACATTGTTACACAACATTGTAAAATTATCATGATGTAAGGATCAAAAATCTGATTTATGCTACAAGATATCAAACACCTACATTTACAATTGATCATTTCTTAAATATAAATTTTATTACCATAAATATACATATATTTGTGTAGTAACAAAACGAGGCTAACCAAAGAGACAAACATTTTAATTAATTTTTCCTGTTATTTAACAACAGACATATAACACAGGAGTGCTTGAATGACAGATAGTCTGGATGAGACCTTGGGAGTTACGAGCACTTGTGTGTGAGCAGGTGCTGTAGCCAGCAATGCAACTGCCAGACTGGTGTGACCACAACGACATTGTGTTATTAGTTTTAGATTATGAGTTATAAGCCAAATTTAACACCA
Source organism: Allygus modestus (assembly GCA_963675035.1). Taxonomy (NCBI): domain Eukaryota; kingdom Metazoa; phylum Arthropoda; class Insecta; order Hemiptera; family Cicadellidae; genus Allygus; species Allygus modestus. The sequence goes on from OY776111.1 coordinate 288,753,682, forward strand.
AAACACATTGCACATAGTTGGCAATGCTACTGGGTAGAAGCGTCCAAATCACATTTTAACATAGAAGTCACGTACAGTCAACTCCAGAATATCCGGGGTAATGACCGGTTGGAGGGTCACGTATAACCCAAAACCACGGTTAAAACAAAGAGATTCAATAAATTGAATAATACGAATATAATAAAGGTTTATGAACATTTGTATATTACAATATTGTGTTTTAATGTCATTTAAGGTATATTTATGTTAATTAAATACCATTGAAAATCTTTAAATTGTGATAACATCTACAAACAATCAAGATAATAATAGTTAATACTAGCAATGGTTGATAGCAGTAAATACTATCCAAAACGCCAAATGATATATAACTGGTTAAAAATCTCTAAACACCGAACTCTCTAAACTACACCAAACAGTATGCTCATTATTTCCGAAGTGGGGGAAAAACCCAATGCGGGTGAACAACGGGTGGAAAGGGTGATTCTTTTGAGATGTTTCTATTTTTAGACGTCCGTCTGTCCGTCCGTTCGTCGCTGAGGGTGAACAGAAGCGGGAAGGTTGATTGACTTGAGATGTTTCTATTTTTAGACGTCCGCGTCCGACCGCCTGTGCAGTGTCACGGTCATCGCTCCCCATCACGCGCCCACGGCTCATTAGCGAAATGACACACTCTCAGATTATGTTGTGTTTACTAAATTGTTTGTATTGTATTTATTCTGATAAACAAAGTAAATTAAATATGATTCTGGAGATAATTTAGCAAAATAAATTTGTATTATTGTTCTATTTGTGTTTAGAAGGGGACAAATAAAATAATAAAAATAAACCTTTCGTGACCCCGGTTAAACTGCAACCTGATTAACCCGCTCCTGGATAATCGGAAGTTGACTGTAATATATTTCCCTTTAGTTACTTTTAAGACCCTGTAAAATGTAATAGTCATATAGTGTAATAGGACACTTGGTAAAATGCCTCATTATAGAGCACCCTTTGATATCTGCATAGCCTATTATGACACTCAAATGAGTATATGCGTAACGTGATCCAAGGGTCAGCAGTTACTTCCCATAGTAACAGTAAAAAAGTATGGTTTTAATAGGAGTGTGCGAATACTTGAGAATTCTTGTATTTCGTAAATTTTTGTCAACAGTTTAAGTTCAAATTGGTCGAACAGTGTATTTCTATAGTTAAATAGTATAATAAAGGTTTCACAACGTCAAAACAAAACGCAAAAATGTAATACATATTGTTTCAGTTTAATTTAAAGTAGGCTGATGTGGCCCATCTAAGGTATCGAGCGTGGGCACTGATGTCTCACTTTTATCTTTATTCACAGTCACATTTACAGAAGGGAAAGATTGATTCGGTGCCGTCAATTAAGCATCCTGTTGTACTTTTACTATAATTAAACTATTTATGACTCTGTTCAGAGATATTTGGCCTTTGGAAGCCTCTATCTCACGTAGTTCTTTTGTTTTTCCTTTTGATTTCTGATTTATGTTTATAAGTACCGGTATTCACGCTGGCAAAGAGTTTTTAAATCGTAATCACCAACGAAATTTAAAAAAAAGCTTACTTCACCCAACAAACTATTAAGTAATAGAAATAATACACATCACGCAAACGTGAATAATGAATCAGAATGACGACTAGCCTACATTAAAATTACTCCGCACCGCACATGAAACCAAACAATTAAGAAAGGATACAATGGTAAAGCAGGTGAATATCGTCAGCGCCGTATTAAGAGCAAGGGAGGTTAGACAACCGAGCCCGCCACGACCAATCAAAGCTTGACATTTTGGTAGTGCGTCAATGTTGTCATTGGACGGCGCGTGACTCATGCCTTTCCTGCCACCCTCAGTCCCTCAATACAGCAGTACGTATGGCACGTCGCAGAGACAGAGTGCCATTACTGAAGTACGTTGTACACTCAAAAACCATAGCATAGAGCACGGAACTTCAAATTAAATTCTGAATAATCAGATGTAAATTGCATTACAAAAGTATGCAATTTGAGTATCCATCCTGATTTACTTATATTTATTTGTATACTTTGTGTCCAGTTATATTTAAGTGTGACCTGGACCATGGCCCGGCACGGGCCCCCAGAGCCTTCCGGGCTCTGAATAAATTGTCCGAGAAATCCGGTCTGTCTATGGCCCTGGCTAAATGACAATTTGACCGGAATGTGTCCCCCCCAACGCAGAAAGGTATAATTTATATGTGCTCACACATACTAAACAATATTTCAAGTAGTTTGTATACTGCAAATGCTTTTATATAAAAGGAAAAGAGATATTAACAACCAACTATAAAATGATACTGTATTCAAAATTTATTTGTATTGCGGCTTATATAATTTAAAAATATTAAGTAATTCAATTCTTATTGCTATTTTTCCAGCCTTACAGACTTTAGAAGACTCTTCTGAATACTGCTGATTACAATGGAGCTATGAATATGTTCGCATCCAGTTTGTCCAAATACCTGGGCAAAACATAACATTTAGTTACGAATGATACACAAGTTGGAGCTATACTTTGTCCCACATTCACTGTGCAGTACAGGTCTTATGGAAATAAGGTCATGTTACTATACTTGAACTAAGTACGTTGTCGGTATTGCTATGCAGATGTTGTCAACTGTCCCCCGCGACCCGCTTGAAGACGTTCACGTAAATATTTTCAGGACAGCTAGTAAAACTCAAATTGTCATTTAAAATACATTGCTTATGGACGCTCCATACTGCATGGTGAACCGAGTATAGGAAAGAAAGCTACTGATTTTTCGGAAAATTCAAGGGGGAATATCTATCAAATCTATGTTGGGGCAGGATTGGTTTTTATCTAAGCATTTTTTCAGGCCTGCATTATTTCTATTGAAGAAGAAAATGATGTATTTAATGTTCTAGAACAAGGTAGTCAAGGATATTTCAGTTTCACTTGTACGAAAAGGAAAACATAGACTTCAGGGTAAGATTATTAAAATTGATAAATAAATAAGTTGGAAAAAATAAGAGATTTGAACCTCAAATCACAACAAAGTAAATAAAAGAGATGGGTCAAATTGGAAATCTTTTTATGAGGTGATGTAAAAGGCGCTTTTCATAATTTAGGCTTAAAATTGTAGATATTATAAACTTAGTATATAATTTAGTTTTCGGTTGTCTTACCTTGGGTTGAAATTGTTGACACGAGCTCTGAGAATGTTGGGGCCCACCAGACTGCTCAGTTGGTTGAGACATTGGCTGGCTGCACTGGACGTTAAAGCGTTCTCACACTCCTGGAACACGCATGAGACTAACTCAATGCTGGCTCCTGCCCTCTACATATCGACTTCACTGGTTTTGGAGGATAAAACAGGGAGTAACAACTGATAAGTAACTTCCATAACCTCGTGCACTGAATGAAAATTATGACTCTTTCGAGTAAAGTCAGGGCTGGTGACAGGAGGGAGGGGGGGCAACAAGGGCAAATGCTCAGGGGCCATGGCTGCAAGGAGGCCCAGGACCGAAACAAGGGAAAAATACAATAATAAAAGAATACAAAAAAGAGAAAATTAATTTACAAGTAATATTTTTGCAATTGTGAAAAATAGGGTTAGCTGAAACCCTACATTCTATAAATTATTTTTGAGTCTTTAGAGTATTGATTTTAGCATAAACATTTTCAAGTTTCATTACACCTTCCAACAGCCTCTCACTCACCTCCGCATGGCCCCCTGCCCCCCGCCCCCACAAGCCTGTCCATGGACCGTGGGCCCTTCCCGAACTTTTGCTAAGGTAAGCATTTTGTTAACACATGCTTAATATCGATTTGTAGAAAATTTAATTAGCTACAAAAATATACACCTAATGAGGTTGATTTTTTCCACTGACTTTCCGTTATAAATTAATAAAAAACTCAAAATTGTTTGAGTGTAAGGGGTTTCTTAGTTCATTTATTTCTGGAGTTCCACCGGACAGATTTTTAGAGGAAAAAGGGCTATATATAATACACTCGCTTCGCTCCAACTTCGCTGTTTGGCCACAGTTTAATGTAAATTGGTCCACATTCTACTTAAGACCTAAATTCAACAACAATTCCAAGGCTTTGATTATTGTTACAGGTTTAACCTATCAAATCTGGCCATATGCCTATTGCTGAAGACTACTTAGCATAGAGACGTAGTGTATGTTAAATTTAAAGCCTCCAAGTATTACTAAGTGCTTAGGAAAACTAATATTCTTCCCTGATTTATAATGCAGCCTTTATAAGGCGTCTTTTGAACCATATAAGGAATTTCGACCACCATTAACAACCTGAAATGCTATGACTTTGGGTAACTACAAGCCTTCTGAAACAAATATAGTTTGATTTATAAGGGTTTTTTCTCTTGTCAGAGCGCAACATTAAACGAAAAACGCAAATGAATCTACAAAAGCTCGAAGACTTCGATTTTTTTCGTGAGTTTAAGAGATTTAATCTGGGCGTTTGAGTGTTCCTAAATACTAATTGTAATGTAGGAATACTGTGAGCTAAATATTAGGCCTCTAAGTTCTATATTAGAGCGCAAACCATTAAAAACCACAAATAAATTCTGGAAAATAAATTCTGGAAAATAGTTGAAATTTAAAAAATCTAGCGCTACCTAAGGGTGAAAGAGGTGAGATACGGCAAAAGCTCATAGGACTAAAGTTGTAGTTAGTCTAAATTCCATGGCACATGGTGGTTTTTGTTTTTCGCTAGAACAATCCGTTCGGCCGCTAGAGCTCAAATAAAAAACACTATATTTTGATTTCTTTATTCGCAATTATTTAGTTTTTTAAGATAGTTAAAACTGAAAATAGTAGGATTTAGAAAAAACAGGTGCAAACGGACATATATGCTATATCTCACGATCCTAGCTCAAGTATAAATGGTGTCACATGCATTCTAATTAATAACAATTGTTCCAGAACCGGCATTTCCTTCCTACTTATACTTATAAAATGGTAAAATCTAAAGGTATTAAGAGTTTTTGATTTTCCGACAGGTTTAAGTAACAACAACTGGTCATATTACTGCTGCCATTTACTAAGTGTGATGTAGACATACTGCATGCCCAATGTTAGGCCTCCATCAAGTATATTAACGTGATAGAAAATAAAAAACCACTACAAAATCTCAAAATTTGAAAAAATCTATAGCTATCTAAGGGTGAAGGAGACGAGATACGCCAAAAAGTCATAGGACCAAAGTTGTAGGTCTTGAAAAACCCGTGGCACGTTGTGGTGTCCGTTTTTAGATAGGATCATCCGTTCGGCCGCTGAGCTCAAAAACTATAAATTTAAAATAAGACTTTTTTTAAGGATATTAAATTTTTGTTGAGGGAGTTAAAATTTAAAATTGTTACTTTTGGCAATTTTTCTGAGGCTGTATGCTAAAAGCTACCTGCATGCCAAATTTAAAGTTTCTAAAATCTTTCTAAACTTAAAGAAGTGGGTTAGAATTCGTATGCCTGAGAATGAGTTACACTTTGGGCTGTATATATATATATATATATATACTCGCTTCGCTCGCTGGGGGCTCTGCCCCCAGACCCCTGTGGGGAGCTTCGCCCCCAGGTCGCTGTTTGGCCACAGTTTAATGTAAATTGTTCCAAATTCTATTTAAGACCTAAATTCTACAACTATTCCAAGGCTTTGATTATTTTTAAGGGATTAACCTATAAAATCTGGTCATATACCTGTTTCTGAATACTACTTGGCATGGAGACGTAGTACAGTCAACTCCCGATTATCCGGGAGCGGGTTAATCGGGTTGCGGTTTAACCGGGGTCACGAAAGGTTTATTTTTATTTATCCCCTTCTAAACACAAATAGGGCAATAATAACAATTTATTATGCTCAATTACCTCCAGAATCGTATGTAATTTACTTTATTTATCAGAATAAATACAATACATACAATTTAGTAAATACAATATAATCTGAGAGTCTGTTATCTCGCTAATGAGCCATGGGCGCGTGATGGGGAGCGATGACCTGGACACTGCTCTAGCCATGCTGGGCAGAGCAACAGAGGGACGGACAGACACGGACGGCTAAAAATAGAAACATCTCCAAACAATCACCCTTCCCGCCACTGTTCACCCTCACGGGGTTTTTCCCCCGGTGCGGAAGTAATTAGCATACTGTTCGGTGTAGTTAAGAGAGTTCGGAGTTCGGTATTTAACCTATTAAATATCATTCGATGTTTTGGATAGTATTTACAGCTATCAGCCATTACTAATATTAACTATTATTATCTTGACTGTTTGTAGATTTTATCACAATTTAAAGATTTTCAGAAGTATTTCATTTACATAAATATATCTTAAATTACATTAAAACACAATATTGTTGTATAAAAACGTTAATAAACCTTTATTATATTTGTAATATTCAATTTATTGAATCCCTTTGTTTTAACCGTGGTTTTGGGTTATCCGCGACCCTCCAACCGGTCATTACCCTGGATAATCGGGAGTTGACTGTATGTTAAATGTTAAGCCTCCATGTATTACCTAAGTGCTTGAAACAAATTAATACCCTTAACTGATATATATTGTAGCCTTTATAAGGCGTCTTTTGAACCAGATAAGGAATACGACCACCCTTAATAACCTGAAATGCTATGACTTTGGGTAACTACAAGCCTTTTGCAACAATTATGACACGATTTATAAAGGATTTTACCCTTGACAGAGCGCAACATAAAAAATGTACCTGAAAAACACGATAAAATCTACAAAAGACTTCAATATTTTTTTTGAGTATTTAAGATATTTAATCTGAGCGTGTGAGTGTTGTTTAGTACTAATTGTAATGTAGGAATACTGTGTGATGAATACTAGGCCTCTAAGTTCTATATTAGAGCGACAAACCATTAAAAACCACGAACAAATATTAGAAAAAAGTTTAAATTTTAAAAATCTAGCGCTACCTAAGGGTGAAGGGGGTGAGATAGGGCGAAATGTTATAGGACTAAAGTTGTAGTTCGTCTAAAATCCGTGGCACGTGGTGTCTACGTTTTTTGATAGGACAACCCGTTCGGCCGCTAGAGCTCAAATAAAAAAAGACTACATTTGGATTGTTTATTTAAAATTATTTATTTTTTTGAGATAGTTCAAACTAAAAATAGAAGAATTTGGGAACAAAAGGTGCAACGCACAAGCATGCCATATCTCACGATCCTAGTTAAAGTATAAATGGTGATACGTGCATTCTAATTAATAAGAAATATTCCAGAACCGGCATTTCCTTTACTACTTATTAGTGATGTGTCAAAACCAAAACTTGAATCTCAAAACCACCAAAACTTTGGAAAAGTTTCGGTTTCGAGATTCGATCAAACTGCTGAGATTGTTTGTGTCTTTATTGTTGTTTTTTTAACAGAAATCACGCCCGTGTTTCGATCAATAATGCAAAGGTCAAAAGCCTACTGTCATCGGTCGTCTACCTTCACCTTTTTTGGATTATTGATTTTTTATTTCTGAAAGAACAACTCTAACCAAAATATATAATTAGTTTTAATTAATTTTTCTGGATTTATTTTTCATAACCATACCCAGGCAAGTAAATAGGGTTTCGAGATTTGAGTTTCGAGATTCAAGATTCGATTTTGTAAGTTTCGGTTTCGGTTTCGAGATTCGAAATTTCTGGTTTTGACCATCACTACTACTTATATATAGAAAACGGTAATATCTATAGATTTTAAGATTTTTTGATTTTCCGACAGGTTTAAGTATTAAAAACTGGTCATATTTCTGCTGCTATTTACTAAGTGTAATGTAGACATACTGCGTGCCCAATATTAGGCCTCCATCAAGTAAATTAACGTGATAGGAAATAAAAAACGGCCACAAAATATCGAAAATATGCTGAAATTTGAAAAATCTAGCGCTACCTAAGGATGAAGGAGACGAGATACGACAAAAAGTCATAGGTCCAAAGTTGTAGATCGTCTAAAATCTGTGTGCCGTGGTGGTCTCCGTTTATTGATAGGACCAACCATTCGGCCGCTACAGCCCAAAAAAATGCACTATTTTGGAGATGTTTAAAATTTCTTCCATTTTGAATTTTTTTGAGGAGGTTAAAATAAAAAATTATACTTTTTTGCAATTTTCCTGGGGGTTTCAATGGACAAGCTACATGTAGGCCTAATTCCACCTTTCTAGCTTATCTAGAATTACCTGAGTAAGTCGATAATGCAGTTTGTCATTCATAGAATAATTGGGGTTTTTAATTTTTTTGAGGTGTTTAATTATTAAAACAGGTTAGTTTATCGACTAATTCGTGAAGAGTAATGTGTAACCATTTTGAGTGTCAAATATGAAGCCTTTAAATACTAAATTAAAGTGATAGGAGATTAAAAACCATGAAAATAACCGTCAAAATTGCATGAAATTTGAAAAATCTAGCGCTACCTATGGGTGAAGGGAATGAGATACGACAAAAAGTCATAGGAACAAAGTTATAGATCTTGCAAAATCCGTAGGTCGTGGTGGTGTCCGTTTTTCGATAGGTATCTGTTTGGCCGCTAGAGCTCAAAACCTTTAATTTTAAAATAAGCCTTTTTTGGGAGGTATTAAATATTTTTTTAAGGGGGGTTAAAATAAAGAATTGTCAGTTTTGGCGATTTTCCTGGGAGTTACAAGCTATAAGCTACAAGCACTATTTTGAAGATGTTCGAAATTTCCTCCATTTTGCATTTTTTTGAGGAGGTTAAAATAAAATTGTAACTTTTTGGGATTATCCTGGGGGTTACAAGGTACAAGCTAGATACATGCCAAATTCCAGGTTTCTAGCTCTTCTAGAAGTGGTCTAGAATTCGTATACCTCAGTCAGTCAGTCAGTGAGTTACACATGCGACTGTATATATATTAGACTCGCTTCGCTCGCTGGGGGCTTCGCCCCCAGGTCCCTGTCATAGTACCTATGGCACATGGTTTAAACACGCTAATAATCCGAGGTCCTATGTATACTCAAAATGTAGACTTATTTAGTGCAAATATTTAGGGCTAGCACTACAATATTAGAGTATATAACAATTTAATAACTACTAAATTATCATTTTAAGTTGTCTAAATTTGGTCAATACCTAGATTTCATGAAAATTACGTGCAAATCAAACATAAAACCGGTAAAAATGATTTAAAATTCTATAAAAACTGGTAAATAATTATATTTTTTATAATATGATTTAATGTTCAAGAAATTAAATATGGAGTCCCTCAAGGAACTATTTTTGGTAAAATTCCATATAAGGCCTGATTGGTAAAAAAGTTCAAAGGCTTATTTTAAGCGGTTTAAAACATCAAAACTGGTAATATTTTCAGCCTAATGTGACTTACAGGTATAAATCAAAAGCGTAAATGCTGTTAACCCCGCAATCGAAATAACAAATATCCACTTATTTACGATTGTTTAAAGTTTAAAGATATATTTAGCCGTATTTAACAATCTGAACATTGATATTTGTGGATAAGTGAAAGTGGTGTCATATTAAGTGGCCCAGAACCGACATTATACTACTACTTATACAAAAAAAATAGCCAAATCAGCAGTTATTTAACCCCGTTGTTCGCTTCGCTCATTATTGCAAAGAAAGTATGAATTCTATCGAAGCTAAGAAAAATATAACTTAGATAAGGTTTTATTGAGAAAGTAGCGTTGACAATTATTATTATAAATGTAGTAGTAGGTTTAATGCTAATTCATTTATATGTTGATATTTATTGAAGTCTAAAGGTAAATTTGGATGGACAGTGGAATCAATGTATAATAGGTTTAATACTAAATTAATTTAAGTGTTGATATTTATTTAAGTCTAAAGTTAAATTTGGATGGACAGTGTAATCAATGTAAAAGTAATTATGTAGTATGATTTATGGTTGTTGCATTTTTTGTAAAACATTGCTACAGTATTTGTAGTAGATGTATAGTATATGTATATGTACGTAGTATGTTTTGTATATGAAAGGTGTAGATTTTTCAGAGTGAAAAGCATTTATAATGTTTGAGTTAATGGTGTTTCCCTGTTAGTTAGCCAGTGCATAATGTTGCAGCTTGGCATATCCAGTTCCGCCAACGGGGAGGCCGGGAAACGTAGGAACCATCTATTTACAAACATAAAACTAAAGTAACTAAGCTAATAAAAATATGAAATGGGGAGTTTGTTTGAGGCAGGCCCCCTTGCCTCTGCCGCAAACACAAATCTTACAACTATTAAAAAGAACAAATGCCAAACATGAACACAACGGAGAGTTTTTTATGGCAGTTCTCCTCGCCTCTGCCGTCAAAAAATATTAAAACTAAGAATATTTCGAAAAAATACAAATATATACAACACCAGGGAGTTTTGATATCGCAGATCCCCTAGCCTACTGCGTATGTACAAGAACCAACACCGGGGACTGTTGATGAGGCAGACCCCCTTTCGTACTGCCTTAATTGTCATATCCCGACGGGGAGTTTTGTTAAAGCAGATCCCCTAGCCTACTGATTATGTCCAAATCAGTATTAACGAAGGAGATCGTCATACACAATGTTCTTTGAATATGCGACTCCTTCGTGGACCCTCTCGGGACGGACAAGAACAACGATGTGGTCTGGATGCCTGACTCTACTTAGCAAGACGTACAGCTGTCCATGCGTGAAACAGTCCGTGCAAAGATCAACACCAACTGATTCTATTGTCTGACCTTGGCTCTTGTGCCCGGTCATACAATAGGCCGAAGCGGCGAACCCTCGAAAAACGCGAACGTGAATATGATTCTAGGAATACATATCGGTTGCGTTTGTCCTGGAAGTCTAACTGTAATCAAGCGGTTGCTAATTGCAGTCACAATGACTTTAGTGCCATTTACAAGTCCTTCAGCGATGTTGAGATTCCTCATTTCGAGGCACACAGAACCGATCTTCAGTCGCAGGACATGGTCTGGAACACCTTTGCCAGTAGCTTGGTTCAGTAGCCGAACATCGACATCCAGCCTGTCATCGTTCTCCCTGTCCACAGTGTCGGCGCTCCTCAGCTCGTAAAGGTGACCGTCGAAAGAATTCAAGATATGATCGTTGATTTCTTTGACGTTCACGATTAAAGTTGAGAGAATGGCCCGCCGAGAACACAGATAAGGATCTAGCAGGTCAGTTGCAGGAAAGATGGAATGGATCAAATCAGTCAAAGACGTCACATGTCTAACCCTGTGCAGTGGAATCAGACTTTGACCATCCCGCCCCTCCCCAATAGAAGTCGAATGAGTCGTTCCATTACCTACACTAAGAAGGAATTTGGAATAGATATTGGAACCACTTGTCCGATGAGGTGTCGTCAGAGCAAAGACTTTGAAATATCGCCAAAGATGTGACGCCCGAAGTGAGACACAAGAAACGTCGGCTGGATTTTACCGCCGAATGGCACACAGGAATTCATGAGATCTCGCAGTGATCTGTCAAGAATCTCAAAAATAAATCGATGTGCCATTGGGGCCTCATCAAAAACAATGAGCTGTGCAGCTCTGATGAGCTCTGCTCGCTGGGATCCGTTGGTGATATTCCAGAAGCCAGTACCATCTCCGAGATCGAGTGTTAGCCGAAACATGTTGCTGTGCTGTAGTACCACCCGGCATGTCTCCAGCAGCAATCCCAGAGCTTGCCACAGCAAGAGCCACCTGACGACAACTTCTCATGTACGCAAGGATGAGTGAGGTCTTCCCATAGCCTCCCGGCCCATCTAGAAAAATGATTCTCGATGATCTACAATCACCGCGGCTATGAAGAAGAGCTTGAACGTACTCAAATACGCTTTTTTGATCATCAGAGAGCTTGGTGGCCCACTCCTCCATCAACACTCTCTGTTGATTTTCGCCGTAGATGAGCAGTTCTCTACCCAACTCAGTCGTGTCATCCTGTACATCGGGGAGGCCGTGATCGCCCAAGCAAGATCCCTGTCGACGTAGACTTTGATCAATTTTGATTATAGCAAGTTTGTAGGCCAGTTCTGTATCATGAGGGTTCCGTTCTATGTGATCCTCGCAAAGGGAGTCTCGGAACGTATCCCACAAAATAGCTACGGGAGCACCCATGTTGCAGAGGAGCACAAAGAATGAACGGAGTCTCGGGCCTGTCATAAACTGTGCGGCCTCACGCAGCGCGTAGTGGTACTCTTCTTCGTCTTCTACTAGACCGAGTTTACGTGCGACCTCCTGGAAAGTGCGGCAGTTGGGTCTGCCACGGGACAAAAGATCGTCGTAACCATGGCAAGGAACAAACATAAGAAGAATACGAAGGTAGTACTGCTCGCTTCGGCTGGGAGAAACCCAAAACAGTCTACATACCTTCTCACCACGCTGGTGAGCCGTGATGAAATGCTGTTCGTCCAGATGGTCGTTAAAACTCTGCATTAATGGAACGTTTTGTGTGTACCATGAACTTTTCATAGAAAGTTTGGTACGTCACATTGTCAAATATTGAATCATGAGGTTGGTCGAAATAAACAATAAGCTTGGAGCTTGCTCTGGTGGTTGCGTTTGCCAGGTCGCCGGGACGAAAACAGACTGACTGTTTCCCCTCCAGATGTACGGGAAGACACTCAACGCTGGGCTCTGATTTAGAGATCGGAAAATTTAACAGCCTCCAGCAAGCGTCGCTGGCACCCACCATTCTTTTCGTCACGTAATGATCTACCTCGTCATCTTGCTTACTGAAGGGAGTAACTGTTACGTTCTAGAGAGAACCTCCCTTCATAAGATATTTGAAGAGGTATTTAATTACACGCCGAGTGGAAGCAAGCTCCAAGTTTGTATGTGCCTCATATTTCAAAATCAATGCGGAGTTGTACGGCACGACCCATCCGTCATGGAGAGTGACTGTCTTGCGCCTTGATGTTATAGCCCCATGGTTTGAATAATCACCTCTGTACTGGACGAACCCCCTTTCATCGACATGGGTGGTTTCGCAGGCAGGCTTAAGGAAGAACTTGGTACAGTAACGCTTTGCAGAGTCCCAGCAAGGAAAGTCGGTTCTGTGATCTGTACCACAAGGGCCGTGAACCATGTGTTTCAGAACCAACTTCCTAAGTCGACCTCCGGCCTCTTCTTCCGAGGGAATATACGCACGGATAATAGAGTCAATGTCGGACGCCTGGGCAGGACCGTTTCCGTCGATCTTAAATACAATGTGGGCATGAGGAAGGCCCCTCATTTGCATCTCGATGACGTACACTATGTAGACTGAACGACTGAACATTGCCCCACTCCGCAGATCTCGAAGAAGTTCCAGGAGTTTTATCTGAAAAACTCTGCAAGCTGTACCAGGGTCACTTCGCCCTCCTCCTCGGGGGCAAGCCTTCTTATTTTCCTCCCAAGTTGCACTATACGTAAAAGTAAGAACGAATGTAGGGGATCCCAGGCTAGACACGAGTGCCATTGCGTTCTCTTAATGGACTTTCATATACCTAGGTCCCCCAGTAAAGGAACTTGGGAGGTAAATCTTACCGGGTTGCGCCCCACCGTCGCCTTGGATGGTCTCATCATTGACGATGTCGACCCGGACCTGCCTACCCTGTTGCGCCTCTAGGAGTTCATCCAGTGGCCCTATCCGCATGGCATTTCGAGTTGGCTTTGTTTGTGAAAATTTTATATAACGCAGTTTCTCTTCCTCATACCTCGCAAACATCTCAACCTGCCAGGCTTGAGATAGACGGCCAATGTGAGAGAAGCGAGGATCAGAAAGTAGTAGACATCGCGAATAATTATACTGCGCCAGTTTGTTGCCTCTATTATCAAGACGGCCAACATACCAGCCTAAAGTGCCTTGCGGATAGAGCAACGGATAATGGAACGGTTCTATCAGTGGACTAGAAGGTCCATGGAAGTGGGTCTGTCAGAGCCAGTCTTCCATATCGTTAGTCTTCGGGGTTCATTTACAGCCTCATCTGTACTGAGCACGGCTTGCACCTCCACACCATTTTGCCTATCACCAAGAACAGGGCCGTGGGTAGATCTACTTGTGACTTGAAAATCCAAGTGGGCGTTTACAGACGGTTCATTACTCAGTCGTCGATAGTGATTGACAAAATGATTTTCTTGAGAAAGAAAAAGAGTAATAAGCGTCAGTGATTTCGCCATCAAGTAATCTACCCTCAGCAATGTTCCGACGTTCTTTGCCACCGTCGATGTACAGGCGGGACCGGTTTACAAACTGTTCATCCCCAGTAGAAGTCTTCAACTTTTGACCAGGAGAGTTCAGATTATAAACTTGATGATACATCCTACCTTCAATCTTGAAAAAAGAAAGACCGCTAGGATGCCGGTACCCGCTCGAGTGCACAAAAGGCAAACAGGTCGTTGTAAGCACGAGCTCTTTCGAGGAATTGACGATTAGAGTAAAATGGTTCCTGAAGAGGAGACAGATCGAGAACGTTGAAGGCTCCTTCTCCACAACATCATTTTTTCCTATTCTTCTCTTCCTCGAAGAGCCTGGCAGAACAATAAGGACATCTGTAAATGTCATCACCCCAAAGACTAACTTTCTCTAACTTATGAGCATTAATTTGATCTAGTAAACCCCCCTCCAACATGCCATAGGTCCGTGATTGACTACAAGCCGAGCACGTGAAACAGGCAAATGCCTAAGTTCTGAAAGCTTTGGATTTTTCAATCGAAAAATTTGAACCCTCTGCCCTGAGGCCAGAGGATAACGCTGGCTGTATTGTCAAACAGCCTCCCTGTTTACTTCTGGATGCTGTTGAGTATACCGATCAACAGCAGCCCTGTGAACTTCAGGGTTTTGTTGAGTGTACCGCTCAACAGCAGCCCTGTGAACTTCAGGGTTCTGTTGAGTGTACCGCTCAACAGCAGCCCTGTGAACTTCATGGTGCTGCTCGGTGTATCGGTCAACAGCCGCCCTGTGGACGTCAGGGTGCTGCTGACTGTACCACTTAGAATCCTCCCTGTGCTTCTCAGGATGAGAAACAGCGTACCTCTTTTTTGCCTCTCTCACTTGCTCTTCACGTGTAGTATTGAGGGTCTTAGGTCGCCCACGCTTAATTTTGTTAGGTCTTCCTGGACGTTTCTTTGACTTTGTAGAATCATGAAGCATAATTTGTTTAAAGGGAGACATACTGACTAGAGGTTTCAAGGTATTTAATTCTCCGTCAGACACGAGAGATGGCAAAGGAACGACATCCTGAATGGAATGAGACTGATCAATAAGAAATGCTGAACTGTCTCTCAACTCCATCCAGAGCTGCGTTAATCAATAACAAATTAGCCAGTGAGGAGAAGCTTTCACACATGAAAAGGCAAGCCTTATTTTTTTCAGAGTTAGGATATCTTTGGCGCTCCTCGTTGATGGCGTGTGAATCAAAAAGGTACAGCCGCCCTTGAAAACGCCAAAAGGCGACTGTTACAAGTTGACCAGTTAACAGGAAGCCACCGTGTACAGTGTCTTCTGGCATTATTGTCTCTAAGACCCTAGACAAATTATCAACAGCATCATCAAGATTATTTCTGGTTGCAGGGTAAAGCCCATTGCAAACAAACAAGATTTCCTCAATGATGACTGTTTGGTTGGAAATGATAGAGAAAGGTCCTCAGGGAAGAGAAACCTGTCGCCTACTAAATTGTCATTGCGAGATTTAGAGTACAGACGATCGCCAGTAACAAGTATGTAATCAATGGCAGAAGAAGTGAACCCCCTCCCAACGAACTTCCAAGCCAAGGCAGAAGCAGCATTGGCTACGCATTGCGCGTTGTTGCTATATGGAAGAAACCGCGAATCTCCCTGGTGAAAGGATCCAACAGCAACGCAAGCATTAGCCATTTCAATTTTCAAATAATTAAAAACACAATCACACTCTAATCGGATACCGCCAGGCAATGATCATGGAATTGCGCTAGTAAAGATATTCGATATAAATACTGCAAATTTAAGGTAATTGACGAGAGTCATTCTCTAAAATAAACATTTTCTTCTATACGTTTTTGTTTTTTGTCAGAGATAATCTGCGATATTACAAGATAAATATTTGTGCTCCTGTAAAAAGCCAAAAGCATTTCAAAACTTTAAAAATTAATAATTGTAATTAAACAATAACCAATTACAACGACACCCCATTATGTAAACTGAACGTGTAAGCTGCATACTACATTACCGATATTATCAAAAATAATGCAATATGTATGTCAATAAAGTAGTCTATGTAACTATCACATATTTTAATATTTTTTCACAGATTAATAAATACAAAACGTGAGTTTTTACAATTTTCCCGATGTTTTATAGTTATAAGCTATAAGCTTGCCAAATTTCACGTTCCTAGCTATTCTAGAAATTTGAGAATGTAAAAACCCTTCTTATGCTATATTTTTTTCAGAAGAATTGTAGCATTGCAAAGATGTTTTTTTTTGCAGGATCATAACTTACAAACATGAAACAATGTTTAACCTATTTTTTGAGGAATTGAAACAATTGAAATTGTTAATTTGACTATAGTTTTGTTAAGGTCACAGTATTCCGAAATTAGATGCCAAATTATAAGACTCTAGGTATAGTTTAGGAAAAGAGGTCCTGGAATGGAAATATCGTATGACAATTATTAGGCCATCAGATAATATCTAAGTGCGTAGAATAAATTAATATTCAAAAGAAAATATTTAAGTTTTACACTTATATAACTTGTATTTTTACCCTTATATAACTTGCATTTTTAAATGGCTTAAACTACCTTCAAAAACTATTGCAACGATAAAATATTATGTTTGTAGCAACTAAACAATGTTGATTAATACCTAAAATAATCCACATAGTGGTCTGATTACAAGGCTTTTAGCGTTTTTTTTAAGTAAAAACTTTATGAAACTGATTTTTATACATAAGCCATCAAGATGTGATTTCTGATTTTGTAGGGGGAAACCCCGTTGTTATCGTCTAGAATACGGTGTGTTCACGAGAAGCTTTTATTACAAGAATAATTCAATCACAATTTTATTTTTGATGCGATTAACTAAGATATAAATAGTATGTGGTGAAATACAAGCCTCCATGTATCATTTCATTGTAAAGAAATCATTTACATCCGTACAACAAATAAATATATTTTAAATGTGATGTTTTCTAATTTGTAAATATTTAAATCATCACAACATAAACATAATATACATAGTAGCTATAAAGTATCTGTTGTTTATGTTTCCTAAATTACAATCCTTTTGATCCTTTAAGTGGCCCTAAAATACAATAATACTAAGCAAAAAAAAATAACGTGTCATGTTAGTAGGGGGCATTGGTTCCTTCTGACCCAGCACAGGCGCGTGAGGAGGAATGAGGAATCACCCCCCCCCCCGGATGACCTTGACCTTGACCCCAAGGTCACCCCCCGAGGGCACCCCCAAGGGCACCCCCCCCCCGGATGACCTTGACCTTGACCCCAAGGTCACCCCCGAGGGCACCCCCGAGGGCCCCCCCCCCGTCACGTGACCCATTAACCTAACTTAAACCTGGCACCTGGCGTGAGGATGCGAGGAACCCCCCCCCCCCCGTCACGTGACCCATTAACCTAACTTAAACCTGGCACCTGGCGTGAGGATGCGAGGAAGCCCCCCCCCGCACCACCCCCCCGTCACGTGACCTGGCGGAAACCTAACATAGGCTGGTGAGCACAGGCGTGTGAGGAGGAATGAGGACCCCCCCCCCCGGTCGTCTGCAGCACTTTTCGTGATGAGGAAAAAACTTTTGAAAATTAATAACTAGCCTATTTACCCACCGATTCCCACGGGACTTTTTTCAGAGTGTAGGCCTATCCTAGAGGAAGCGAATGACGTAAGAACCCCATAGATCCGCCATTAAACAAGGTCGCTATTAATTTTTAAACGCGTTTTCCTTATGGGATCTCAGCTGTTTACCGACCGATTTTGATGAAACTTCCCCACATGTCGGGCGACGGCCTAAGTAAACCATCCCTTAAAGAAAATTGAAAATCAACCGTTAAACGGGCCCGCTATTAATTTTTAAACGCGTTTTCCTTATGGGATCTCAGCTGTTTACCGACCGATTTTGATGAAATTTCACCACATGTCAGGCAGCAGCCTAAGTAAACCATCCCTTAAACCTAGCATAGGCTGGTGAGCACAGGCGTGTGAGGAGGAATGAGGACCCCCCCCCCAATGACCTTGACCTTGACGCCAAGGTCACCCCCGAGGGCACCCCCCCCCCGTCACGTGAACCATTAACTTAACTTAAACCTGGCACCTGGCGTGAGGATGCGAGGAAGCCCCCCCCCTCCCCCCCTCCCCCCCCACGTGAACCATTAACCTAACTTAAACCTGGCACCTGGCGTGAGGATGCGAGGAAGCCCCCCCCCGTCGTCTGCAGCACTTTTCGTGATGAGGAAAAAACTTTCGAAAATTAATAACTAGCCTATTTACCCACCGATTCCCACGGGACTTTTTCCAGAGTGTAGGCCTGTCCTAGAGGAAGCGAATGACGTAAGAACCCCATAGATCCGCCATTAAACAAGGCCGCTATTAATTTTTAAACGCGTTTTCCTTATGGAATCTCAGCTGTTTACCGACCGATTTTGATGAAACTTCACCACATGTCGGGCGACGGCCTAAGTAAACCATCCCTTAAAGAAAATTGAAAATCAACCGTTAAACAAGGCCGCTATTAATTTTTAAACGCGTTTTCCTTATGGGATCTCAGCTGTTTACCGACCGATTTTGATGAAATTTCACCACATGTCAGGCGGCAGCATAAGTAAACCATCCCTTAAAGAAAATTGAGAATCCACCGTTAAACGGGCCCGCTATTAATTTTTAAACGCGTTTTCCTCATGGGATCTTGGCTGTTTTCCAGACGCCTTACGATGGTTCAAAACTAGCAAAGGCGCGGTGAGGATGCAAGTCCCCCCCCCCCGGTGAGCGGCTCCGCGGAGTCACGTGTCGAGGCGCGTGCTAGGGCCTACGTGACCGCCCGGGGCTGTTTACTCATCAGCGGTTCCGGGAACTGTTTACCGCTTACTCCTCCCGACTGGAGTGCTATTTATGAGCGCGTCCTCAAGGGTTTCGTCAGTTTGTCTTTGGAGCTCTTACTGTGCGGACGAAGTATTGCTGTCTCTGCGATACACCTACACAACCTGCTGTTCATTGCCTTTGGATTCCCGTAAAAGTCAACGTAAGTCCAATGCTCTAAAATCTTATTAGCTAACATTAATAATTAATCTTTTACATATCCCAATACACTGAGCCTTGTCGTTGTTTCTTTTTCCGATGGAGATGAGTGGAATTGTAATGACCTTGAAACAGTTGTGTTTTATAACGATTAAAATTAATGAATCAAACTTAAAAAGCAAAATAGATTCACTACCACTCTTTTTAAAAAAAAAAATGTTTAAGCGAAATGAAATTAGGTTTTGCTTTTCAATCAGATGGCTGTTCCTCGTATGTGTGAGGTCTGCGGTCGCGTCTTCGCGAACGCTGGAAACCTGACTCGTCACACGGCAGCCGCTCACAGGGACCGCCATTTCGACTGCGACGTCTGCGGGAGACGCTTCGGGCGAAGCGACAACCTGCGACGTCACCTCATAGCAGTTCATCCTCCCACTCCTCACGACCAAGCGCCAGGTACGGGTAAGTTAAATAGGAAACCGCCAGTAGATTTGTTAAGCACGCCTTCTTCTCCGATATCCTCATCCAAAGTTCCTCACCCTTGTATTACTGGACTCAAACTGGCGATCGAGATGAGGAAGAGGTCACCAGTCCTCTATACAGTTCCTCACGATCAAGCGTCAGGTACGGTTTTTATGTTAAACAAGAAAGGAGGCTGCCAGCCTCTGTGTGTTCCTCACCCTTGTATTTACTGGGCCCAAACTGGCGATTGAGATGAGGAAGAGGTCGCCAGTCCTCTGTGCAGTTCCTCACGATCAAGCGCCAGGCACGGTTTTTACGTTAAACAAGAAACCGTCAGTACTAATGACTTGTTTTCGAGAGAGTAAACGGATTTAGCCGAGTAAACAGATTCAAGTAGTAAACAAGGGGCTGCCAGCCTCTGTTCAGTTCCTCACCCTTGTATTACTGGGCTCAAACTGACGATCGAGATGAGGAAGAGGTCGCCAGGCCTCTGTGCAATTCCTCACCCTTGTATTTACTAGGCTCAAACTGGCGAACGAGATGAGGAACGTCAGGCACGGTTTTTACGTTAAACAAGAAACCGTCAGTACTAATGACTTGTTTTCGAGAGAGTAAACGGCTTTAGCCGAGTAAACAGATTCAAGTAGTAAACAAGGGGCTGCCAGCCTCTGTTCAGTTCCTCACCCTTGTATTACTGGGCTCAAACTGGCGATTGAGATGAGGAAGAGGTCGCCAGGCCTCTGTGCAATTCCTCACCCTTGTATTTACTGGGCTCAAACTGGCGAACGAGATGAGGAAGAGGCCGCCAGTTCCTCACCCTCGTGTTTATCGAGGTAACTAATAGGACTTGTTTTCCTGTTCGCAGGCCGTCCGTGCCCGTTGTGCTCCATCGCCCTGGCGAGCCCCGAGGATCTTCGCCACCACATGGAAGCGGTCCACGGTGCGATCCCGTCGGCTTCGACCTCCTCCTCCTCCGCAACGCCACCCGTCAGAGACCCACGGCCCGAGTGCGACGCGTGTGGGCGGCGATTCGCCCGCGAGGACCTGCTCCGGCGTCACGTGCAGCTGGTGCACGTCAACGAGGCCCGTTGCACCGATTGTGGCGCCCTTTTCCGCAGGGCCGCTTATCTCCAGCAGCACGTGGCGAGCGTCCACCGCGGCATGAGGTTCGCATGCGCCTACTGCGACCGAGGCTTCACCCGGCGCTACAACCGGGACCAGCACGAGGCTCACAACTGCCCCGTCGTGAGGAACCTCGTTGTGGACGAGATGCCGCGCCTGCCCGTCCTGTCACCCGAGCCCCGGCCCAGCCGCGAGCCCCAGCCCGGACCCAGCCGCGAGCCCCAGCCCGGACCCAGCCGCGAGCCCCAGCCCGGACCCAGCCGCGAGCCCCAGCCCGGACCCAGCCGCGAGCCCCAGCCCGGACCCAGCCGCGAGCCCCAGCCCGGACCCAGCACGGCACCCGACGGGATGGTGGGTGGTGGCGGCGACGGCGGATTGCCCACGTTCCGCACCGTCCAACGGGGGTTCCGCGGACGGCTCCTGACCTTCGGCCTGTCTCGACCCATGGAGGACTTCTTGACCGTGGAGGACGCACTGGTGCTGCTGTTCGACAGCGTCCTGAACCTGTTGACTGACGTCAGGACCCGACACCCAAACACCAAGGTCAACATGTTCCTGGAGTGCGAATTCGCCAACGTTCACGGGGCCACCTGTCTGCGGGCCTTCAAGACGAAGAACGTCCCTCTCACCGCCGCGTCCAACTTGGAGGACTTCCTGTCGGCGTCCTTCCACAAGCTGGAGGAAGAGAAGGAGCAGTGCCTGCTAGTGGGCAGCGGGTGGAGCTATCTCCGGATACGCGACCTGGAGATCCGCGTCAACCTCTACACCCCGTTGGGAGAACGCGGAGCTCGGTTCGTCCAGCTTCCCAGGACCATCTGCGACACGCACGCCGTTATCAACGTGCAAAACGTCGATGACATGTGCTTTGCGTATGCCGTCCTGGCCAAGTTCGTCACGCGACACCCGGAGAGGCCCACATCATACACACCGGACGTCATGGCACGCTACGACTGGGTCGGCCTACGCTTCCCCGTGGCCGTGAAGGACATCAAAGTCTTTGAGAGGAGGAACCCCATCAGCGTCAACGTGTACGGGATCGAGCGCGCCATGGTGGGGAGACGCCCCGACGGATCGCCAAAGTTCCAGGACCGCGTGTTCCCGCTGAAGATATGCAAGCGGGAGTTGGAGGATCACCGGGACCTGCTGTACGTGACCACCGGCGGAGACAGTCACTACGCCTACATCGCGAACGTCAGCAGGCTGGTGCGACCCCAGCTGACGTCCCACCGCAGCACTATCCACGTGTGTAAGCGATGCTTCGCTTACTTTGACAACCGGCCTGACAAGCTGCAACTGTCTGGTGCTGAGCGTCTGGAGGAGCACATGCGATACTGCACCGCCAAGGCTCCCCTTCGCCTGGACTTGTCGAAGAAGCAGCAGATCCGCTTCACCCACCCTGAGTACACTAGGCGGGAGAGGTTCTGCATCTACGCGGACTTTGAGTGTGCTCTGCAGCCCGTCGCTGTTGACCCGGTGGAAGCGCCGCCCGGCACGAGGCCCCTGCAACTGCACGTCCCATACGCCTTCGCCTACCAGATCGTGGACTCGCTCGGCCTGGAGGAGTTTGAGCCCCGCGTCTACTTCGGGGCTGACGCGTCCAAGGTCTTCATGGAGAGGCTCAAGATGGACGTGCTGGCGCTGTGGGAGTTCCTGTTCAGCATGAGAGCTCTGTACCCTTCTCTGACCCGGCAGGAGATGGACGAGTACCTGGTGGCGACTCACTGCTACCTCTGCGGGAAGGAGTTCACGGACCAGGACGTCAAGGTGCGGGACCACAACCACGCCCCGCCTTACGAGTTCCGAGGAGCCGCTCATCGCTCGTGCAACCTCAGGTACCGGGAGCAGCGACACATCAACTGCTACTTCCACAACCTGTCCAACTACGACGCCCACTTCGTAGTGCGGGAGCTGGCCATCGACCCCGGTGATGTGGACGTGCTGGCGCACACCGAAGAGCGCTACATCGCCTTCACCAAGCGGTTTCACTTTGGTCAGCCCGGGGACAATCAACGACAGAGCAGTTTCGCGGTGCGGTTCCTCGACACCTACAGGTTCTTGTCCATGAGCCTGGCCAACCTGGCGGCGGGACTTCCCACGGACAGGATGCGCGAGACGAGGAAGCGCTTCCCCGACGACCGGCTGTTCGACCTGGTGCGCAGGAAGGGCGTGTTCCCCTACGACTTTGTCACGTCGTACGACACGTTGTACTCCACCAGGGAGCTGCCTCCCAAGGAGGCGTTCAGGAACTCCATGACCCTGGAGGATATCAAGGAGGAGGAGTACGAGCACGCCCTCAACGTGTGGCGAGCCTTTGAGTGTCACAACCTCAAGGACTATGCCGACAAGTACCTGCGGTGCGACATCGCCCTGCTCACCGATGTCTTTGAGCAGTTCCGCGACACCTCTTTGGCTGAGTATGGACTGGACCCTGCCCACTACTACACCCTGCCCTCTTACGCCTGGGACGTCATGCTCAAGACCTGCGGCATGGAGCTGGACACGCTGCAGGACTTCGACATGTACCTGTTCGTGGAGCAGGGGATCCGGGGAGGGATCTCACAGGCCATCACCCGCTACGCCAAGGCCAACCACGACAGATGCCCAGATCACCGCCCGGACGAGCCCACGCGCTTCCTCCTGTACCTGGACGCCAACAACCTCTACGGCTTGGCCATGTCCCAGTGCCTGCCGACCGGAGAGTTCCAGTGGCTCAGCCGTGAGGAAATCCAGGCGTTGGACATTGCAGCGCTGGACGCGGAGGCCGATCGAGGATACATCTTGGAAGTGGACCTCCACTACCCCACGCGCCTACACGACCGGCACAAGGACCTTCCCTACTGCTGCGAGACGAAGCGTCCGCCAACAGGGAAGTTCCCCAAACTGTTGACGACCCTGGACGACAAGACACACTACATCTGTCACTACAGGGTCTTACAGCAGGCGCTGCAAAACGGATTGGGGCTGGTCGCGGTGCATCGGGCGATCTCGTTTCACCAGTCGCGGTGGTTGGAACCGTACATCCTGATGAACACGGAGCTGCGGAAGAAGGCCAAAACGAAGTTTGAACAGGACTTCTTCAAGCTCATGAACAACGCTGTCTTTGGCAAGACCATCGAGAATGTACGGAAGCGCCTCAACGTGAAGCTGGTGTGCACCCCGGAGAAGTTTTCCAAGTACGTCGCCAGATCCAACTTCCTGGACCGAACGTACTACACGGAGGACGTGGCCCTGGTGCATCTGTCCAAGGTCAACATTGTGTTAGACAAGCCCGTCTACGTAGGCATGTCAGTCCTGGAGCTGAGCAAGTGGCTCATGTACGAGTTCCTGCGCAAGTTGAAGGAGCGCTACGGTGACCGCCTCACCGTGGAATACATGGACACGGACAGCTTCGTCTTTGACATCGTGTCCCAGGACGTCTATGCTGAGAAGAAGGAACACCTGGACGACTTTGACACCAGCGGCTATCCGAGGTCTCACCCCTGCTACAGCCCCGTCAACGCCAAGGACATCGGAAAGTTTAAGGACGAGTGCAACGGCCTGTCCTTATACGAGTACCTCGGCCTGCGGTCCAAGCTGTACTTCATGGACATCGAGGACGCGGCGACAGGCGGCAGCAAGGCTCTCAAGCGAGCCAAGGGGGTTGCGAAGGGCGTTGTCAAGAACGTCCTCACCCCCGACGACTACAGAGAGTGTCTGTTTGACGGGGTCCATAAACACACCACCAACGTCCGGTTCCAGTCCCACTTGCACCGGGTCTACACCGTGGAAGTGAACAAGCTGAGCCTCAGTCCAGCTGACGACAAGCGGTGCGTCCTCCCCGACGGCATCAACACTCTGCCATGGGGACACAAGGACGTCCCGCCGCTACCGCCAGCCAGGAGGAGAGGAGAACATCCGCAGCGGATGGAAGTGGACGGCGAGGAGGAGGAGGGACAGCGCCAGGACGAAGACGAGGAAGAAGAGGAATTCCCCGTCTAGTTGTATATTAGTTATAAGAGAAAAAAATTGTAAATAGTATTTGTAAGAAAATATAATAGCTTTATGTACAGCATGAACCCGAGTTGTTTATTTCCACCCTTTGCTCACTCAAAAGTCACAAGCCGTTAGGCTCGGAAAGGCGTTATGGGCCGTTTGGCCCGAGCCGTGCAGCTTAAAAAGCCCCCGCCAACCGGGAGCGGTTGGCGGCGCGTGTCGGGGACGACCCTGAAGGAGTTGCCCAGGAAGGAGTTGCTAAGTGGTTTGCTGATGTCCGAGGGGTCACCCTCGAATTACTCAGCGGTTTGCTGATGTCCGAGGGGTCTCGTGGCGCGCCCTCTTTGGCGGCCTTCACTGCCACTTGGCGGGGGCTCAGCCAGTGACACGCGCCGCTGGTATATAAACCTGAGGTCCAGCCCCGCTGCCTCAGTTTTGATAATTTTTTTTAAAATTTAGTAAGGAGAAAGGAGAAATGAAAACACAAGCTTTATCATTATGAGGCATGTATTGTACAGTAATAAGGTTACATACACATACTACAAAAAACCTTACAAACTAGTTTTAAGCGAATATGGAGTGAAAGAGCCTGCGGACGAGAGCGTCGTTGGCGGCGGGGGCGGCAGGGTCGAAGAGCTGGACGTAGTCGCTGAGTGACGTGCGGAGAACAGCCCGGCAGTACAGGTAAGTGAGGCAGTAGTAACCGCAAACAGAGGTATCGTAGCCCTGGAGTCGATACCTGTTGTAGACGTAGTGGCGGTGATGAGGATTGCGCCTCAGGAACCTTTGAAAGTCGGCCTGGTATGGCGGCCTTCCATAGCTGTCCAGGTACTCGAGTCTGTCCTCTTCCGAGCAGTAAAACGCCACCCAGTGTTCACCGCTCTCGGTGTGTGCCACTGTGTTGGACACGATGGCGGTGAGAGGCTTGACCGGCACGTCCGGTAGTTGGTCAGAGGCGTAGACCGCAACGTTCCTCAGTCCGGGGATCCTCACCAGGCATTCTCTGATCTGGACGGTATTCATCGTGGGCGGAAGCAGCACAGGCAGCTTGAGACGGACGGGTCTGGACTGTCGTTAGCCACGAGCCAGTCCCGCAATACTATGCAGTTATGAAGGGCGCAACGGTTGTGGGAGCTCTTATGGTGGCGACAGCGCAGGGTCCGGTAGGTGGGCGGACCGTTGAGCGACCCGCAGCCCAGATCCTCCATGTCCTGAGCGGTGGTGGCGGCGGGCTCAGTTATGAGGTGGCGTTGTACAAAGTCCCTCTTCTGCGATCCTTTGACGTAGACCAAGGGGCGGTGGATGAGGCAGGAGCGCAGCTTGTCCAGCAGGGCGATGTACGCGATGTCCCCCTGGTCCCACTCCAAGCCGTGGCAGTGGCGAGCGATCCAGACGCTCTCGCGCTGTTTCTCGGGAGTCAGGAGGTCCTTACTGAAGGGTGGGCGGGCGATGTGATGTAGGAGCAGCGTGCCGGTAGTCACGTCCACCACGCAAACCTCTTTCAGTAGAAAGTCATTATCACTGTCTTTAAAACACTGCATATCCATCACCACGCTTCCGTGATGACAGCGCGCTGGTGGCGGCTCGTTATAGATCGGTGGCGGCACGTCCATCCCGTACGGCTGACTGAACTCGACTGAGCGCTGGCGGGAGCGCGCCTAGCGGGATAACCTTGAGTGCGCGCACCGCCATCACCTAACGGTCCGCACGCGGTGACCTTGAGCGCGCGGCAACTCGTTTACCCGCCAAAGTCGACTGTGACGTTGCGATGACGGTCCACCTCCACGACGTTGTCCAACTCGGCGTACACTATGCAGTTGAACGCCTCCGCCAAGGCTTCGGAGAACCCAATCTCTATGCGCAGGTTACCGTTACGCACCAGGTTCCAGTGGCTGGATTGAGAGGCCGCCATATCGGGCGTCAGATCAAACGCCATCAGGCAGTATCCGTAGGGGTATTCGTTGCGACTGACTTCATTACCACAGTCTGAGAAATTGATGCCGGTGCCGGTGTACAGCGTGTGGTAGGCGAGCACGCACAACTCCTGACCGAACGTGTAATCCGGTTGAAGCGGCTTACATGGCACTTGCTCACCATCTATGTACAGGGGGAAGAAGTTCACGTGGCTGTGGGTGAAGTTGAACGGATTCTTCTTGTAGTCCCCGTTGAACGCCTGATTGCTGACCAGGCCAACTATAATGCGTTTCGGCAGTTGACCCAGAAACACACTGTCCAGAGTCTTGCTGCTGATACCGGAGGGTAGTGTGAAGGATTTGACTTCCACGCGCGTAATGGGATATTTGGCTGTGCCCGACTCCAGCGTCCTGCTGTGAGCCAACAGCACGCTCGGGTTGATCTTACAGCGGCGCATAAACAGGTTGACTTCGGCAATGTCCACTTTATAGTCTGTCACGGTTTTGGACATGATGGAGAATGAGTTCTTTGACCTGATCAGGCGAAAGCGCATCTCCACGCCGTTTAACATGAACTTCTCCTGGTTGCACAGGTCGACGTGCAGATGTCCGACCATGTCCGCGTACCGGCTGCCCTTGACAAACTCCCTCCGGTTCTTGAGCCCGGCATTATCCTCCTCAGTATTGTCCATGTACCCCGCATAGCATAGTCCTCGTAGAACAACTCCGCGGTGAGGTGCGATGTCTTAGCATCACCACCATAGGACAACAGGTTCTCCAGGTAGGCGCGATAGGCGTACGTGTTGTTCTGAGGAGACACCAGTTTGTTGTTCAGATACAGGTCCACTTGACTGAACAGCGAGTGCAGCCAGTTGTTAATCGGACCCACCTCTTTTATCGCTTGATCACCCGTTACAGCGCCTCCATTAGCCGTTCTAATGGTAGCCTTCACATGCAGTAGCGTCTGTGACAGATCCGTGTACTCGTCCCCATGACCCGGAACTATGAACTCAACGGGTGAGTCGTCTGTCAGGGAGGAGATGGGCTTGTACTGCACCCATTTACCACTCTCTATACTGGTCTGCGTGGGCGGTAGCGAGAACAGGTCCAACTCGGTCTTGACACACTCGCACGACTTCTGATGTAGAAACGCCATTATCCAAAAATGTCCTTCACGGTACTCTTGCTCTTCTTGCTTCTCCTCTTCTTAGCGACACGTTTTGCGGGCTTCCTCTTGGGCGCAGCGCTCTTCTTCCTCGCTCCGAGGAGTTTCGCTAGAGACTGAGGAGTAACCTGCTGTACACGCCTCCTCTTATAGGCACCACCACCGCTCAGCACGCGATCCAGTTTTTCATCAGCCCTGCGTTTCAGCGACCCGGTAAACTGTCTGAGCCGGGTGTTGGCCGCGACTCGGGGGTCGGCTGTGCCCGCCGCCACGTCGCCCAAGAAACCCACACCGGACCTCAGCGCCTCCTTGCCCAGCGCCGATGCGGCGGATCTGATCAAAGGGACCACTGTACGCATCAGCCCGCCTAGGAAACTGCCGATACCGTGTCCGCGTTGGAAAGCGGCTCCTCTGAATACGGAGGATACGCCATGGCCCGCCTGCTGGTGGCGGTAATACGCCAGATAGGGATCGCTCGGATTCATTGCCGCTGCCTCTCTTTCCTGAAATGAAGCTTCATGCACGTGGTCCCGAAGTGGAATGGCAAGTGTCGCCCTTGGTTGTCCCTTAAATCGATTTCCACGCTCTCGAATGAGGTTTTAATCACCGGCACGTAGTGCGGGTCTATTATATACACTGTCGTGTTGGCACCGTACGTGTAATTCCTGATGTCGATGTTGAGGATCTTCAGTAGTGGCGCCACAGCGTCGCCCACCAGTTGGGGTTCCACCAGGTCGCAATACACGTACATGTGTGATGGCAGACCGGCGAAGAGGTTAGCCGGCCTCACGGACCTGTGACGCTTGACGATATCCGTATCCACCTCGTAGCCAAACTGTAGCGCCAAACTGGGGCTCAGTTTGAGGCTCTGAACGGCTGAAGACGTCGACATCAATTCCACCCTGGAGGACCTCTCGTCATACGAGAAGGTGCACAGGTTACTCTTCATTTGAGGGTGGTTGTTGATTGCGTGCACGAGTTCCTCGGTACTACTGTAATTGCCCGGCTCCACTTTGATTGACAACTTGTCCACCACGGCCAACCCGCCTTTCGAGTCCCTCATTCCCAGCACTAGTTTGATGTAGGTTCCCTCACCGACGGTCAGAAAAGAGAAGGGGTAGTGCGCCTCCGCCAGAGCGACCTCCCACTCGCCGTCTGACAGATCAACGGTCGAGGGTAGATGGGTCGTGTAGTTTGTCACCATGTTGTTGGGATAGTACTTCATTGAACTGTTACTGGGCAACGTCAGGTAAAACTGGTCGTGCCTCGTCATCGCAGCTGTTGCACGTCCGCTGCGGGTACCCACGAGTTGAAGTCCTCTCCGTAACCGGCCCACTTGACTAGGTAGCGCTTACTGGAGCCTCGCCCCTCGGTGTCCAATATTTTATCTATTTGATACAGGCGGTCCGGGGCAATCGTCACCTTTTGCATCTCGTGCTCGTAGAAGCGCCCTTCCAGCGGCGTCCCGTTCAGGTCGCGCAGCACGTACAATGGCAGAGGATGCGACCCGTATACGTGGTCTACCACAAACAGCTCCTTACTCCAGTTGGTCTCGTAACCTTTGGCGAACGTGCCCTTCTCCTTGGCTATGCGCACCGTGTCGCCCGGCTCGAACCTGGGCTTGTGTCGCCGGATCGCTTTTCCATACATGTGACGCCACACCTTGTACACCGTTTGACCATCGCCGCTGTCCGCGTCCACGGGTCGTAGGCCACCACCCAGGCTCCTGTGCGGACTGCGGTTGTAGGCGTCCACAAGCCTGTCCAACACGCCGATGTAGCGATACGTGTTTTTGTAGGTCAGGTAGCGCCACATGCGGGTCTTGAGCGTGCGGTTGACTCGCTCCACCACCGCCGCCTTCACGTCGGGGTTCTGCGTGATGAAGTAGTTGACACCGTGACTCTTGAACACTCGCTTGTCGCGGCCCCGGTGAACTCCGTCCCCTTGTCGGTCTGTAGGCAGCGAGGAGTCGCCTCAGCGAATATTCCCTCGAACGCAGCAGCCACCTCAGGCCCGCTTTTCCTCTTCAGTGATACCGCGAACAGCCGCTTACTGAATACGTCTATCACAGTCAGCAGGTAGTTGACTCCGTCGTTGTACCGGCTCAGGCCGCGCATGTCGTTCAGGTCCGCCTGCCACAGCTCCCGGGGCCCGAACACGACGTAGCGGTTGCGAGGAAACCGCTTGCGCGCTGGCTTGTGCAGCGTGTAGGTGTCCTGGGCGCGCAGCCATTCCACCGCTCTGCGTTTAGGGAGGCGCGCGGCTCTGGCCAGGGCGGCCACCCCACCGAGGGAACCGGGTTGGCTCGGGTCGTAGTACAGCTTCTCCATTACGGTGTGAACGGCTCCCAGTTGTCCAATGACGATTCCCGGTCAGGTTCCTCGGTTATTATCCTTCTCCTGGCCGCTGGAGGTCGCGGTCTCAGACGGTCCAGTATCGGTGTCAACCTCGGTGAGAGGGGTGTCGACGAGGCTGTCGTGTCTCCCCAGGGGCTCGATGCCGAGTCCAGCCCCACGCCTAAGTAACGCAACGCCGTGGGATTGCTCACGTATTCTTTGGGCACGTTCATGTCCTTCAAGGCGGCCATCACTTGATGCCAGCCGGTAGGCAAACGGTCCGCCCTTCGCGCTCTCACTATGCTGTGCGCGATGTCCACTATATTGGAATCGGGGATCTTCACCTTGTTCACATACACCGCCCCACTGGCGTCCCAGGCGATGGGGCTGCCTTGCCGGGTCATGAATCGCAACAAGTTGCGCGCCACCGACCTGTAGATTTTTGAGAACGATTCCACAATGTCCTCCTCCGCCGAGGCGCTAGACTCGCGCTTCATCTGACTCGGACCCCCTGCCGCTTCCTCCTCCCTCTGCTCACCCTCGATGATTGACAGACCTATGGGTTGACGTTTAGCCGCGGAAAAGTGCAGGAACCGCTGTAACACCTGCTGATATTGTTTCCATTTCTCCGTATCGTCCAGCCGCTTGTCGCTCAATATGCGATGCATCTCAGCGTCCAGGCTGGCTGGCTTATTGGCGCTACCTGCTCCTCCTCTTGGCCCCGGCCCTGGTCCCGGTCCTTCTCGCAATCTCTCGATGAGCTCCTGCGGTACAACCACCATTTTCCTAGCGTACTCCATGTCCGATTAGCTTCTGCGCTAGAACGGGCAGAACAGCGTTCAACAGCAGAGGTAGGAGGATCCCTCCGCCCCGTTGGACGAGGTAGTGTCGCTTCTTGGCCCAACCCTCGCCGCGTTTCACTAGCCGTCTGAGCGCCTGTTTGTGTTTGCTCAATTTGCGTTTGAGACAGGGGGAAAGCGGTACGTTTCCGCGTAGCACGTTATACGCGCACTCGCACAATGACTTGATGCGACTCTTGTCGCACGCTTTTAACAGGGCCTTGCGTTCTTTGGGCGTAGCGTGTATTAGGGCCCTCAGCAGCGCCGCGTCCTTCTTCACGCGGTGTGACATGATGACTGACGCTGGCACGCGCTCGGCCTATTTATCACTTCTTCTTGGGCAGGTACACGTAGTTCACCGGGTCGTCTGGGAAAATGGCCGAACGTACGCGCATCTCTTCGGGCGTGGACTGTTTCAAGTCTATGAGCAGGTAGGCGTGCGGATCACGCGTGGCGTCCGCGTAAGCCTCCTCCACGAATTTGGGGTTCTCCGGGTATACTTGACGGGCCAGGTGTTTGATCTGAGCGCGGTCCCTGGGATTCTTGAAGCACACTATGTAGTGAGCGTTCAGCGATATGTCGCGCTGCCCCCTGCCCTGGTGAAACAGGTTTTGCGTGATGAAGAACACGCTCATGTTGCGGTGGTGCGAGCCCTTGGTGAACAGGTCCGCCACGCCGGGGCCGGCCTCGCGCATCATGTCGTCGACGATGACCAGGGCGGGCTCGCTACCGTCGTAGTCGTCCAGGTCTGGCAGGCCGGCTACGTAGCGCACGGCAGAGTCCGCACGGCTCTTACCACCGCCGCCACCACTGCCATAGTGCCAAGTGATGCGGGCGAACCGCGTATCGCACATGCGGTCGGCGTGCTCTATGAAGCGAGCCACGAAGTGCGACTTGCCGCTGCCCGAAGGCCCGGCCACGATGGCGGTGAACGGGTGTTTCCACCTCAAGTCCATGGCGTCTACTGACTGCCATGCACCGCCACCTCGGCTCTTAAAACTAAATTCTTTTCTCGCTTTTTTTTTTATTTGATTTCTTTTTTTAATATTGAAGGAAATAAGGGGAATAAGGAATACCATTTATTTATACAAATTCTAGGAGAGGACTTTTACTGCCAGGAGAGCTGCTCCTCTTCACAAGGCTCATCCTCGGCCTCACGGCAACGTTATACTGCGTGATGGTGCAAGTGGATTGTTCTAGAAGCATCTCGGTTATCAACTGCTTAGTGGAAGTTTCCACGCTCTCTCGTTTACTGGGTAGCGCGCTTGGAGTGTACGTTCCTCTTGGTTTTCCCTGAGATGACGCAATCGGTCTTTCGCCAGGTGGGTAGAGGAATAGCGGTCCTAGTGATCCCGTCGTATCTTGACTCTCCCGTCTCGCTATTTGCCAGCCATAGGTTTTGCAATCTGGATAGCAGGTCCTCTAGACATATGCAGATTTCATCGTTTCGCTCCTCGTCCAAGTACAAGCCGCAACTGAACGTGGGGCGACCTCCTTTGAACACGTTCATCTTTAACAGTACATTACCGCTGTTGGTAGGGTTCTTCACAGTGTACTGATATCCGCCAGCGGACCAGCACAGTGTCGGGGAATCGATAGGCACTTCCTTCCTCTTTACAGTCCACCCATCGAGCTTTTTCTTCTTTGACGCACATCCCTACTGTACTGGCGGTGCGTTGGCGTTCTCATCGTTCATTGCGTTCAGCTCCTCTAGGAAGGAGCGGATCGTTTGGTCCACTTCGGCTGCACTGACTCCGTTTCCGTTCATGGTGACGTCTCGAACAACACTGAGGTCGCGCGCGCGGCTCTGCCTCGGTTTTATACCCAGGTTGCACGCTTCAGCGAACCTTCTAGAAGATTCCAGAAACGTGAGAGGTGGTCTATCGCAGACGGGGGGGGGCTTGCATCCTCACCGCGCCTTTGCTAGTTTTGAACCATCGTGAGGGGTCTGGAAAACAGCCAAGATCCCATGAGGAAAACGCGTTTAAAAATTAATAGCGGGCCTGTTTAACGGTGGATTCTCAATTTTCTTTAAGGGATGGTTTACTTAGGCTGCCGCCTGACATGTGGTGAAATTTCATCAAAATCGGTCGGTAAACAGCTGAGATCCCATAAGGAAAACGCGTTTAAAATTAATAGCGGGCCCGTTTAACGGTTGATTTTCAATTTTCTTTAAGGGATGGTTTACTTAGGCCGTCGCCCGACATGTGGTGAAGTTTCATCAAAATCGGCCGGTAAACAGCTGAGATCCCATAAGGAAAACGCGTTTAAAAATTAATAGCGGCCTTGTTTAATGGCGGATCTATGGGGTTCTTACGTCATTCGCTTTGTCTAGGATAGGCCTACACTCTGGAAAAAGTCCCAAGGGAATCGGTGGGTAAATAGGCTAGTTATTAATTTTCGAAAGTTTTTTCCTCATCACGAAAAGTGCTGCAGACGACCGGCGGGGGGGGGGGGGGTTCCTCATTCCTCCTCACACGCCTGTGCTCACCAGCCTATGTTAGGTTTCCACCAGGTCACGTGACGGGGGGGGGGTTCCTCATTCCTCCTCACACACCTGTTCTCACCAGCCTATGTTAGGTTTCCGCCAGGTCACGTGACGGGGGGGGAGGGGGGGGGTTCCTCATTCCTCCTCACACGCCTGTGCTCACCAGCCTATGTTAGGTTTCCGCCAGGTCACGTGATGGGGGGGGGGTCCTCATTCCTCCTCACACGCCTGTGCTCACCAGCCTATGTTAGGTTTCCGCCAGGTCACGTGACGGGGGGGGGGGCTTCCTCGCATCCTCACGCCAGGTGCCAGGTTTAAGTTAGGTTAATGGGTCACGTGACGGGGGGGGGGCCTCGGGGGTGCCCTCGGGGGTCACCTTGGGGTCAAGGTCAAGGTCATCCGGGGGGGGGGTTCCTCATCCCTCCTCACACGCCTGTGCTCACCAGCCTATGTTAGGTTTCCGCCAGGTCACGTGATGGGGGGGGGGTTCCTCATTCCTCCTCACACGCCTGTGCTCACCAGCCTATGTTAGGTTTCCACCAGGTCACGTGACGGGGGGGGGGGGGTTCCTCATTCCTCCTCACACGCCTGTGCTCACCAGCCTATGTTAGGTTTCCGCCAGGTCACGTGACGGGGGGGGGGGCTTCCTCGCATCCTCACGCCAGGTGCCAGGTTTAAGTTAGGTTAATGGGTCACGTGACGGGGGGGGGCTTCCTAGCATCCTCACGCCAGGTGCCAGGTTTAAGTTAGGTTAATGGGTCACGTGACGGGGTGGGGGTGCCCTCGGGGGTGACCTTGGGGTCAAGGTCAAGGTCATCCGGGGGGGGGGGGGTGATTCCTCATTCCTCCTCACGCGCCTGTGCTGGGTCAGAAGGAACCAATGCCCCCTACTCATGTTTATTTTTTTCAAGCGTTTAAATTCTTATACAGAAGGACTGCTGAATCACATAATACTGCAGACCCCTTCTTCTCGTTTTTCCCTATGCTGTTGACTGTACCGTTTGACAACTTGTATTTTTAAATGGATTAGACTACCGTATCATATTATGTTTGTAGCGAATAAAAGTCATCTGTAACATATTTAACCTAATTCATGTAGGCCCACAAACTATATGAAACAAAAACCAACCAAAAGACCAACAAATCTACTTAATGTGCTAATTATTTGGTTTTAGCGTTTATCTGAGAGTAAATACTTCAAACTCATTAAAGTAATTTGTAAATATTATCTGCGATGATAAAACCTCGTTGTAGATCGTCTAGAATCAGTTTCACAGTGTGGTGTTCATGAGAATCTTTCATTAAGAGAACAATTTAACAAATTAATTTTGAAACCTTAATTTAGATCATCTTTGTGATGTATAAGAAATACATTTGTACGCCTGGCCTATATAAAAAATACATGAAACATTTTAAAAATAAATAAGTTTAATAACAAAAATATCTAAATTCGTAATACAACCAGTACAACATACCAATTGATCTTCATACTGCATTACCGACATCAGTTAACCTCAAAACGGGAACTAAATTATTTATTTCAATTGTTAAGGGAAATGTAATATAAAATTGGAAATGTTGTGAATTTTTCTGGAGGTTTCAAACATTAAGCTATGTGCATGCCAAATTTCAAGACCTTAGCATATTTAGAAGTGGGTTAGAATTCGTATACCTCAGTCAGTCAGTGAGTTACACATGCGGCTGTATATATTTTAGACTCGCTTCGCTCGCTGGGGGCTCCGCCCCCAGACCCCTGTGGGGGGCTTCGCCCCCAGGTCCCTGTCGTAAATTATACCCTTAACTGATGTATATTGTAGCCTTTATAAGGCGTCTTTTGAACCAGATAAGGAATACGACCACCCTTAATAACCTGAAATGCTATGACTTTGGGTAACTACAAGCCTTTTGCAACAATTATGACACGATTTATAAAGGATTTTACCCTTGACAGAGCGCAACATAAAAAATGTACCTGAAAAACACGATAAAATCTACAAAAGACTTCAATATTTTTTTTGAGTATTTAAGATATTTAATCTGAGCGTGTGAGTGTTGTTTAGTACTAATTGTAATGTAGGAATACTGTGTGATGAATACTAGGCCTCTAAGTTCTATATTAGAGCGACAAACCATTAAAAACCACGAACAAATATTAGAAAAAAGTTTAAATTTAAAAAATCTAGCGCTACCTAAGGGTGAAGGGGGTGAGATAGGGCGAAATGTTATAGGACTAAAGTTGTAGTTCGTCTAAAATCCGTGGCACGTGGTGTCTACGTTTTTTGATAGGACAACCCGTTCGGCCGCTAGAGCTCAAATAAAAAAAGACTACATTTAGATTGTTTATTTAAAATTATTTTTTTTTTGAGATAGTTCAAACTAAAAATAGAAGAATTTGGGAACAAAAGGTGCAACGCACAAGCATGCCATATCTCACGATCCTAGTTAAAGTATAAATGGTGATACGTGCATTCTAATTAATAAGAAATATTCCAGAACCGGCATTTCCTTTACTACTTATTAGTGATGTGTCAAAACCAAAGATACTTAATTAAGATTAAGATACTTAATCTGGGCGTGGGAGTATTTCTTAGTACTAATTGTAATGTAGGAATACTGTGTGATAAGTATTAGGCCTATAAGTTCTATATTAGAGTGACAAACCATTAAAAACCACAAACAAATTTGTGAAAAAAGTTTGAATTTAAAAAATCTAGCACTATCTAAGGGTGAAAGGGGTGAGATACGGCAAAATGTCATAGGACTAAAGTTGTAGTTCGTCTGAAATCCGTGGCACATAGTGGTCTTCGTTTTTCGGTAGGACAACCCGTTCGGCCTCTAGAGCTTAAATAAAAACATACTACATTTTGATTTTTGTATTCACAATTATTTATTTTGTTGAGATAGTTCAAACCAAAAATAGTAGGATTTGGGAAGAAAAGGTGCCAGGCACATGCATGCTAAATCTCACGTCTCTAGCTCAAGTATTATTGGTGTCACGTGTATGTCCAATAATATAAATTGGCATAGAACCCCCAATACGCCACTACTTATACAAAGAAAACGGTCAAATCTAATGATATTTAGAGTTTTTTATTTTTCGACAGGTTTAATTAATAAAAACTGGTCATATTTCTGCTGCTATTTTTTAAGTGTGATGTAGACATACTGCTTGCCAAATATTAGGCCTCCATCAAGTATATTAACGTGATAGGAAATAAAAAACGGCCAAAATATTTCGAAAATATGCCAAAATTTGAAAAATCTAGCGCTACCTAAGGGTGAAGGAGACGAGATACGACAAAAAGTCATAGGACCAAAGTTGTAGATCTTGCAAAATCCGTGGCACGTGGTGGTGTCCGTTTTTCTATAGGATAATTAGTTGAACCGCTAGAGCTCAAAAACTGGAATTTTAAAATAAGCCTTTTTTGGGGGAATTTAAATATTTTTTTTAGGGGGGTTAAAATGAAAAATTGTCAAATTTGGCAATTTTCCTGGGGGTTACAAGGTAAAAGCTACCTGCGTGCAAAATTTCAGGTTTCTAGCTCGTCTAGAAGTGGTCTAGAATTCGTATACCTCAGTGAGTCAGTCAGTTACACAAGCGGCTGTATATATATTAGATAGATTAGACTCGCTTCGCTCGCTGGGGGCTCCGCCCCCAGACCCCTGTGAGGGGGCTTCGCCTCCAGGTCGCTGTTTGGCCTCAGGATAAAGTAGTGTAATATCAAGTGGCCCAGAACCAACATTCTACTACTCAGACTAAGAATTCAGACAAATCAGCGGATATTTAAAATTAGAAGGGGTTAACACTTGAAATATTAGGTTTCCTTAGGCTCCGCCCAAAGGTCCATAATTGGCCTCACGTTAAAGTGTAAAAACCACAAAATATAGTTCTTAGCGGTATACTATCTGACACACATTATGTCTACATCATACAAAGTATTTATCTGCAGTCACCAGTCATACACCCAATCTTGATAATGTAAATAGCCAACAAAATTGTAATCTTTTAACTTTGACTAATTTGTACATTTATTCTTTTGTATTTTTTGCACATTGTGATCAACCGAATGAAATAAACCTTCTTAATCATGCAATATTTATTCCAGAAGACTTATAGCATTGCAAAGATGGCCTAATTTTTTTATGGGATCATAACTTATAAACATGAAACAATGTTTAACCAATATTAAGCATTTTGTTTTGAGGGGTTGAAACAATTTGAATTGTTGATTTTACTGTTATTCCGTATCATCGTATTCAGAAATCGGATACCAAAATATGAGACTCCTGGTATAGGTTAAGGATATGTCGTATGACATTTATTACACCACCAGGTAATATCTAAGTGTGTGAAATAATTTAAAATACAAAAGCAAATATTAAATTATTATCCTAATTTGACAAAATTTGTGTTTTTAAAGTTATAAAACCACTGTAAAACATAAAATATTATGTTTGTGGTGACTCAAAGTAATTTTAACAAATATAACCTAATTCATGTAGGGCTTTTCCCACCTGTTTTGAGAACCCATCATCCCAACAAATCTAAAACAATTTAGAGACTTTAATTTTTTGAGGTTTTTAATAAATAAACTGTTAATGTGACTCCCGATGGCCCTAGCATGTAGACGTGTCGTTTTTTAATGAATAGTCCACCCCTTGTATTCTTAAGTGCTTGTGAATAATGTGAATAATCGTAAACAAATTTTTAACTACAGTAATTTAAATACATTTTGTTAATATTCTTAGGGGATAGAACCAGCAGTATCAACCTCAAGATATAACGCAGATTACGTAACTCATAGATTTTTGTAATAGTTGTTAAAGTTAACGATTTACTGTAAGACTTTACAAAAAAACCTTTAACATTTTAACAACTTAAAGGTTTAATGAAAAGGCCACCCCTTATATTACTAAGTGCTTGTGAATAATGAAAAACCTTAACAAATTTTTAACTAGTAATTTAAATATGATTTTTTTAATATCCTCAAAGGAACCCAACCAGTAACAACCGAAGTTATAATGCAGGTTACGTAACTCATAGATTTTTTAATAATTTTTAAAATTTAATGATTTAACTTTAAGGCGTTAACAAAAAAATTGAACATTTTAACAACATTAAGGTTTACACAATTGTGTGATTTGGCAGTTTTTCCGATGATTTCTAGTTAATAGTCAATAGTCAA
This sequence comes from Allygus modestus, assembly GCA_963675035.1. Taxonomy (NCBI): domain Eukaryota; kingdom Metazoa; phylum Arthropoda; class Insecta; order Hemiptera; family Cicadellidae; genus Allygus; species Allygus modestus. The sequence goes on from OY776111.1 coordinate 288,792,338, forward strand.
TAGTCAAATATCTTTATTCATTCAGAAGTACAGTGTACAACATTTGAACAGTGTCAATATATTACAAGTGATACAATATGTTCAAGCCTTTCTAAACATAGATATATATATTTTTTACTCTTAGCTTGGAAGAGTGAGGTGGAAAAATTCATCCAGTGTGTAAATGGCTGCATCTATCAAATACTCCTTCAGTTGTTTTTTAAATTTTGTGTGATTTTTTTTATTCAAAATATGTTGCGGTATCTTTTTCAAAAATTTTCCTCCCGCATACGATGGCCTTTTCTCATAAAATTGTAATCTATGGTGACTACAAACGGCCTCATTCTTTTTCCTTGTATTATATTGATGAATGGGATGAACAGAAACATTATTTGCCAATTTATTTCTTGCTACTAAAATTGAGTCAAAAATATATTGCCCATATACAGTAAGTATTTTTAACTGTTTAAAATATTCTCTAGCCGAATCATTATGTTTTAGTTTAAGGATTATTTTTATAGCTTTCTTCTGCAATTTTAATATCCTATCGAGATTTTCTTTTTTTGTTGCACCATATAGTTACAAACTACATTGTATGGACATTTCACAAACTACATTGTATGGACATTTCACGTTCCTAGCTCATCCAGAAGTTAACAAGGCATAGGCCTGCTTAATTCCACGAACCTAGTTCATCTAGACGTGGTTTAGAATTCGCATACCTGAGTCAGTTACACCATGGGCTCGTACGCAACTGATTGCCAGCTATTCTCGACAACGGCAGATATTCAGAACCCACCCCCGGGGGCCTGCCTAGCCTGAGCACTAGCATATTTCGCCATGCACGTAGTTGCTCAACAACACAAGGTTTCAAGAAGGTTGCAAAATACAATATGTAACATATCAATGGGTGTGGTTAAAACAAGAACATTTCTTACCAGCGAGAACCTAAAATTATGGTTTTCGATGTTTAGTAAGTATTGTGAGGAATGAATAACAGGTTTATTAGTCAATGCACATGAGATTATGGACAAATATTTAATTAAGTTTAAAAATATAATTTGTTTAATAAGAAACAAATTTGTCGTGACTGTGGATTGCCACAAAACGTATACATGCGAAAACCTATTTCAATTTTTGCATACTGCATTACCGATAATATTTTGAAATCAAAATAATGCATGTCGATAACGCAGTCTACGTAACTAATAGATTTTTAAGTACTTTTTTAAAGGTTTAATAATTACAAATTTTGAGTTTTGGGAATTTTTGCAACGGTTTATAGGTACAAGGTACCTGCATGTCAAATTTCTCATCCCTAGCTCATCTAGAAGTGGGTAAGAGTTTATATCTCTGGGTGAGTCAGTTCACATGCGGCTGTATATATATATTAGAATCGCTTCGCTCGCTGGGGGCTCCGCCCCCAGACCCCTGTGGGGGGCTTCGCCCTCAGGTCCCTAAATTGGTCCAAATTCTATTTAAGACCTAAATTCTGAAGTGGTGTCATATCAAGTGGCCCAGAACCCCCATAAGACTACTGCTCATACTAAGAAAACAGACAAATCAGCAGTTATTTAAGTATTAGACCATCCGTTTGGCCGCTAGAACTGTTTAAACAACTCTACATTTAGATTTTTTTTGTCCGTAATTATGAAATTTTTAAGTAGTTTAAACTAAAAAAATAATGCTTGGGATTTTTTTTTGGGTAAAATGTGCAAAGCACATGCATGCCAAATCTCATGTCCCTAGCTCAAGTATAAATGATGTCACGTGCATGTCCATTGATATAAATTGGCCCAGAACCCTCTTATCTTCCTACTTATACTAAGAAAATGGTCATATCTAAAGATATTTAGAGTTTTAGAGTTTTTAGAGTATTCATTTAGAGTAAGTATTTAGAGTTTTCATTTTCCAACAGGTTTAAGTAATAACAACTGCTCATATTACTACTGCTATTTATTAAGTGTGATGTAGATATACTGCGTACCTAATATTAGGCCTCCATCAATTATATTGACGTGATACAAAATTAAAAACCACCACAAAATCTCAAAAATACGCCAAAATTTGAAAAATCTAGCGCTACCTAAGGGTGAAGGAGACAAGATATGACAAAAAAAATCATAGGACCAAAGTTGTAGATCGTCTAAAATCCGTGTGTGGTGGTGGTCTCCATTTCTCGATAGGACCAACTGTGCGGCCGCTACAGCCTAAATAAAATTGCACTATTTTGGACATGTTCAAAATTTCCTCCAATTTGAATTTTTTTGAGGAGGTTAAAATAAAATTATAACTTTTGGGGATTTTCCTTGGGGTTACAAGGTACAAGCTACATACATGCCAAATTTCAGGTTTTAAGCTCTTCTAGAAGTGGTCTAGAATTCGTATACCTCAGTCAGTCGGTCAGTCTGACAGTGAGTGAGTGAGTTACACATGCGGCTGTATATATTATAATTAGACTCTTATGGGTGTTGAGTTTGATTAGTTTACAAAAGTGAAAAGACCTCTTTGAAGGCCAATAAATCATAAAAATAAACATATCTCTTGTTACCATTCTCTTAATTTCTATTTCTGCATTTACTTCTCTTTCATTTTATTCTTGCCTTTTGAAATGCTAAGTACTTTATAGTTTTTCTTTCCGCTTCGTAGTTTGTCTTATTCATACTATTCTACAAACTTTTAGAAGGAATAAAACAAAAGAGAAATAAATAAATGCAAAAATAGAACGTACAACTCAAGAATTAATAAGGCGATAAGGAAAAAATGATACTGTTATCGACCAGTTGTTGATAACGTGCTCCTACGAAAGTGAGGTTAACTCATGGAGGCCTAAAGTTCAACACATGCTTTGTGTTGTAAACGTATGTTTTAAATTTGTGTTCAGTGTCTTAAGTGTCGTGTATGTCAATTTTGTGTATCTACACCATCAACAAAATCCCCTGGATTACCAGGGGGGGTTTTATTACTGAAAATAAACTTGGCCTTTCCTTGATTCCTAGTGTTTTCTTTTGGTCTTCAGATCCAAAATCAATTTTAGAATCAAAATTTGAAAACTAGGATTGCCAAGATAACACAGTAATATATACAAATTTAAGCAATCCAGAGGGGAAGATGAATTGGAGATAATTATTATCGCCCACCACAAGTTAAATGTCTCTACCTTGAGAGATAAGTAATGAGCAGGGCCGTAACCAGGGGGGGCAGGGGGAGACAACTGCCCCAGGACCCCCAGGACCCGGGTCATCAGAGGTGGCACGGGTCGGGCTGGTGTCTAAACAAAGGTCACCAACTCGGAACTTGGATCCGGACGGCAACAAGGGCCCACACCACCAAGTCTGCCCAGGGGCCCGTAAAAGCTGAGTATGGCCCTGGTAATGAGCTTTATTGCAGACCAGGGAGGAAATGACACATAGCATTACGATTACACTCTGGGCAGAGCTCATAACACGTGTTCCAATAGCATCAGCTGTTGCGTTTACAACAATGACAGTTTTCACAACATACAATTAGCATCAGCTATCTTGTTTGTTCATAATTCAACTCCATAATTGAATAATTGAACTAAACTACTATTTTAAATATATTTACGTTTCCTATATTGGGGGTGGGGGTGGCAATAAAATAGTGTATGTGCCTCGAGGGGAACCATGCGTTCAGCCAATTTGGCGTTGGGGCAATGATGATGAATGAAAACCTTGTTAGCCAATGAAAACGTTCTGTGTCGTTAACAGATTAGCTTTGTTTTGTTACTTTTACTTATAGCTAACATACATAACTATGGATATAATGCCTGGTACATTGTATGACATAAAATGTATTATAAAACAACAAATTTAAACTAGGCACTTTACTAGACTAACTGTGATTAAAAAGTGATCAGGTAAAAGAATGTTATAACATGACATAATTACTCATATCGATCGCTGTATGAAATAGGTTATATTTGTTATGCCAATCATCTGTTTACTACTCTTTTAACTTGTTTATTACCTTAATGTTCATTCTACTTTTAACGCACTATCGTTTTAAAATAATAAAATAATCCTTCTCTTGCCAAACTAATTAGAGATATTTTTTCTCCAGTATTTATGTTGGTACTCATAGAACAGAGAGTAAAAATTATCAATGAAAATATAGCAAAGCCTCGTCTGACAGGTGCTTCGGCGAGCTAACAGCTGATTGGCTCTGATCGTTGCGGTGAGCTCACGTTTGATTGGCTCCGCTAAACGGGACCCGGCAAGAAACTACTGTTGCCCCAACACCGAATTGCCTCAATGGCTTGTCAGTCTTTTAGTAAAAATATTTGACATCTACTCTGTAATAATTATTTTAAAATCAATGCAGTAATTTTATTCTCTTTCAAGGTGAATTTCAAGTTCAACAGATTTATAAACAACAGAACAATAATCACATAAAGGAAAAATCAATTCTTCTACAATTTTTGATTTTATTGATAGGATAATAATAAGTGAGGATCATTTTGTGAGTACACAGTATGAAAATGCTATTGCGAGTCAAAATTGTTTGGTCAGTTCAAATCAGTGTAATTGTTGTCCTAAATTTGATACAGTTGTATAGTAAGGAAACATTTTTCTGCCAACATTTATAAGAGGTAAATTGCTAATTTCTAAGTGCAATTTGGTCTTTAGTTTAGTTTAACAAATGATTATTGGTTGAGTTTTGTTTTTCTTCAGTTTGAGTCTAAGTCCATTTTCCTTGGACCATTTTACAATAGAGGCTATATCCAGTTAATATTACCTGCAGCATCTATAACGTTAGTAAATGGAGAATTAAAATAACTGTGTAAGTCATGTATATATAGATTGGTTTTCGTTAAAAACAGAAAATAAAAAGGGTCCTTAAACGGAACCTGGTGGTACCCCTGATTAATTTTCATGGAAAAATAATTTGGTCATATGCGAGAAGTTAAAATAGTAACAACAACTTGACTGACTTACGATACTTCTAAAGATAGGATCCAAGAAGTAATCCAAGTAAGCTTTAAAGGGGCGGACTCCTGCGTGTTTGACTAGCAGAGGTAGTTGCTTGCACACTGTCTCAAGAAACACCACGTGCTGAGAGTAATGCTGATGCTTGCAGGCTTCTGCTACCAAAGGCAACAGCTTCAGCACCTCCTTTGTGGCCTCGGGGATAGCGCTGAGCTCAGTCATCAGGTAGACACACCTACAACATTTGTCCCTACATGATACCACCATTCATTATCCCCCAAAAAACGTTAAACCCAGAAAAAGCAAAACTATTTAAATTCCCCTCTTAGAATTTCATTAATATTTTTTCTTTTGTGTAGTGCTCCACAACCCTAACAAAATTACACCACCCGCATTTTTGGGAAAATTTGGAATAGACATTATAGGGCTCAAAATCCTTAAAATTCATATTTTTAAACTCAGAAAATCAACAAATTAAATTAATTAGTATATTTAATTATTTTTCTCATCAGTTGTTTGCAGAACAAATAAAAATGTTGATTATGAAATATTTTGCGGATAATTTTCCATCACTGAACAGTAAAATCAAAGTTTCACGACATTTCGGGATCGGGAATTCTGTCTTCAGATGAAAAGGATACCAAGAACATAACAAAATTACTGGCACAATCCAGGTAAAGCTGGAAAAATCACAGAAAGCTAAAACAGAGAACTGTAACAGCAGTAAAAACAGAATAAAACTAAAATAAGCACACAGTTTGATTTCACACACAACAGATCAAATGCACAGATGAGACAACACTAGTACACACTTGCCTTCTATGGTAACCACACATTCGAGTTTGGAAGCGAGGGCTCTTTTTTTTATTTGATAACAGCAGACCATAAATAACAAATAACATAACTGAAACTATAATTATGTTCATTATACAATTTAAGGTCATAATGCAAGATTTTAAAATAGGTTACTATATCCAAAAGAACCCCAGATTATTCATAAATTCAGTTTCAATTAATTTATGTTCATAATTAAGGGAGACATAACATTTGACTTAAAATCAATAAGGATAAAATGGGGGCTGATTACACTGGTTTGCTGATACAGGAACCATGGGCAAAAAAAGTTTTTTGTGAAAATATCAATAGAACAAAACCAGGTGAAGCCACATACCAAGTTTCATCAATATACATTCATAAATAATCAAGATTTAACATTGTATTTACTCTCCAAAAGAATAACTTTGGACAACGTATTGTGTTTAGCACTTTGAATACCTCTGCAAAAGTTGACATATAACAACAATTTAAACATCAAAATGATTGTTTTTTTTTTAGCTGAACTTATTGGTAAAATAAAAGTGGCATTTATAATAAAACCAGCTGCTACTGTGCCCGGTTTCACCCGGGAATTAAACCTGTGCTGTGTGCTGCATTATGTGGTTAATCCATGGATCCATGGGTTAAGTTCCATGGATCGTTACGAATCATGATCCCAGCAGTTTAAATATTCATCAACTGAAACTAAAATAAATGTCATAAGAATAACACTAGATTGAAACTTTGACTCCCCGTGAGGGCTCCCTATGGGAACTTCTTAAAATCCTTTCTTAGTGGTTACTTACGTTATAGTAAGAGTACACATGCCAAATTTCGTAGTTGTAGGTGTAGACGTTTGGCCTGGGGGATGATCGGTTTTTCGTACTTATAGATTAACTGTGAACAAGCTTAGATGGAAAGCAAAAGGAAGATCTGTTTAAATAGCTAATTAAACCATAGGGTCTCAAAAGTAATCTAATTTACATTAATACAATTATAAAAAAAAGGTGGTGTCTATTGGTCATCATGTATACATGCAAGATATGGTGAACCAAGAACCTGATATTTGGCATGAAAGTAGTTAATACTTATATGGGGTTCGGATAGGCCTATTTTTGTTTCAAAAAATCTTTAGGGCCCTGCCCCACAGGACTTTGAGTAGGAAAAAGCCTAGTTTTGTTCAAGTTTTAAGTTCCAAAATTACTCTTATGGACATTTCCTTCTATTTTATTAGATGATTATTTCCTTAACAGAAGTTCACTGTTCAAAATAGTTAAAACGGTTAACGATAGAATGCAACTCACACAACTGTTGCACTCCCCGGTTGAAGACGGAAACTGCAGCAGCTCAATAACTTTTAAAGAAAAAATTACCCGTCAGCTTTTTCCCAGGGTTGTGATGGCCGATTAAACTTGTGATTTGAACATCCACCTCCTCTTCCCATTTTTGGAGCCAAAGATCCACAAGAATACATCTGAACAAAAAAAGCTACATCAATATATAAAATGCACAAAAATCAAGCAAAGCCCTGGTAAATATTGAAACCAGGTGTATGTACATTTCCTTCCAAACAGTTCTAATTAGTTATGTCTGCCCTTACGACAATGTTTTGGAATTTAAAAATTCCATCTTTAGGGTGACAAAAAGTCAGTAAATCATTCCAGATTAAATACAGAGATTAATTCTTGATTCTTGAATTTTGATCATTTCAAATTGCTAAAAATGATGACAGAATAATGTATGTAAATTTTTCTGTCCATTAAGAAAAGATTAGATCAACTCAACCCATTTGCATACCTATTTATCTGAGCACTGCAGCACCCAGAATATCCTATTATTCTTGCCCTAATTGTAGCTTTTCACTTAAAAAATTCACTTAATTCAAGGACTGGTACACTAGCATCTAGCGGATTGAGGCAAGTGTAGGAGGCGCAAGGAACTCTGAGTGGTGGAGGACAAATTGGCCTGAACCACGGCAGACCTGCCCGATCAATCCCGCATAGATAGCACCGTAAAAATGGATTTACATATAAAAAATAACCAAATATTAGGCTGCAGTTCATGACAAAATTATATTACACTAACTTAACTCGACAAAGCTCTGTGTGGTGGCTCTTTTGTTGTGCAACTTATTACAAATGAATTTGAATAAACAAAATAAAGTAAAATTTAAAAATTATTTTCAGACCTCAAAAAGTAAACATTGTCAGTAAGATAGAACCCGGGACCGAATGATCTTGAACCTGATGTCGTAGCACAGATGCTACCATAGCATGTCAAACGAAGTACAATTTACAATTAATCAAGCAATTAACACATCTGTGATTTCAAATTTTGCCACAGTCTGCGTTCGCTGTGGTCTGAGCTGGTTGCGGTTCCTACACTTACCTCGATCTCCTAGACGCTTTATTAGCATACAAGGTATGTCCAGAAATTAAGTTCAGTTTGTTATAAAAAAAAACAAATACAGTTACAAAAAAACAATTTGTTGTCCTAAAAATCTACAACTCTTACTCTATTTTTCAACATAAACCCTGTGATTTTCGAGGCATTTTTCATGCTGTGGCACACATTTTTGCCTGTATCTTCAACTATGTGGTAACATATTCTATTAGCTCATCATGATTGTTGAAGTGTTGGCCACGAAGGAAGCATTTCAGATGAAAAATATGTGAAAAAGTCGATAGAAGCGAGGTTGGGGCTGTACACAGGATGGTCATTTCGGAGTTTTTTTTTTGTCACATTTGCAGTGTGTGGTGGGGTGTTGTCATGAAATAAAACAACACTTTTTGACAGCATTCCTCGGCACTTATTCTGTATTGCACTGCGTAGTTTCTTAAGTGCCTCGCAGTAAAAATCTTTATTGATTGTTTGCCCATGCAAAAGAATCAATCAGTAAAATGCCTTGCCTAGCCCAAAACATTGTGCACATGACTTTTTGATGAGGCAAGACTTGCTTCGGTTTAACTATAACTGTTGTTGGGGACAACATGTCCCTCCAATTCCATCAATTGCCGTTTGACCATCCTTCGTACAGCCTTGATCTCGCTTTTAGCGACTTTAATATTTTTTTCCATCTGAAAGGTTTCCTTGGTGGTCCACACTTCAAAAAATGATGATAAGATCAAAGAACATGTTACCATAAGGTTGAAGACACAGGCTGCATACTTCTCTATGAGGAGGGCATTCATAAACTAGTGCCACGGTACGAAATATGCCTCAAAAATCTCGGGGGTTATGTCAAAATTATAAGAGTTGTACAGAAATTCAGTTTTATGTCATTTCCTTTGTGGCCACTCACTACATGTTTTTTTAAACACAATATATGCACTGATTTACAAACTTTGTACTATGCACTTTTTGAAAGTTGTCCCAAACTGATGTTCAAATTAGAGTCCTTTTTGCTATTATAAAACACAGTTATCCTTCATTAAAAACCACAACATTTTTTCAAATAAAAAAATAATGATAATAACATTAAACATTGCAACCAAACTACATGAAAAAACAACACTGTACTGAATCAGACTGCACGGTTTTTGACTCAATGAGCACTGGAAAATAACTAATAATATTTAGTATGATGATGACACTGTCAAAGCAAAAGGTATTTTAATGTAAATGATAAACCTTTTTGGAGGAAGTCAATATAAAAATGTCCTGCCTGTAATATTACCATGGGAAAGGAGCAAGTAGCAAAACAGAAATCTTGTGAGTGCATTTCGGCGAAATATATTGTGATAAGGTGGTGCGGCGGGACATTGCATGGACCATACCATGCCATGCCAGTCACTCAGGTACACACACAATCACCAGAAATCTACAATAGACAAAAACTAATCATTGGAGGTAATGTTCTGTTTACAAAAATAAAAAATAGTAAACTAAATGTTAAGTAATAATTATACTATAACAATTTAAAAGATACTAATTAATAAACATAAATTAATATGGGCTAAACATAAAGAATTGGAAAATTATAGTTTTTACAATCCCATAAATCCCGGGATCGGCAATTGATTATTCCAGGATTTTTGGGTACCACTTGACCGGGATCCCAGAACTGAAAACCCTAACCACAGAGCATAATAAGTAGAATAGTCTAATAAAAATCAAATACATTTACTATCACCACTTGACAACGTTATCATTGTTTAACGTGTTCAGTGCGACACGCAGTAATTCCGGTGGTTTATTAACTATGAAACAAATACAAATATCACGACTAAACATGATTAACGCAGTGAACACTTTAATTATTGATTGATGTGTTATCAATACAAATTTTTATTCGAAATAGTTTTAAAACATCAGTAACAATATTTTTGATAGAAACTATTGTGTTAATTTCTTAAAATGTGTCTATTATAATGTTTCAAATAGGGGTGTGCGAGTATTCAAACATCGAGCTTTTTCTGCAATACTGCAATATTCGGCTGGGCTCGAGATTTGCAAAAAGTTTGAAGTTTGAGCCGAATATTTTAAACGCCGACTAGTGAAAAGAATCGTCTACAAAAGTAAATTAAAAACAAAAACTTTCCAGAATCAATGATAGAATTCTCGTAGTTTGCGTCGGTAGAGCTCTATAGCAAATATAATCCAGCAATATTAAAACTTTCGGTCCTTCGTTTAAAAAATAATCAAATATTAAAGTACTGTAATATTTTTAACTGCCAACCTGATCAACATACGCAACGGATCTACTTTCTCTACGCTTAATCACATCAAATAAACAAATCGCACTATTCTGTTTGCAGTGCAGTGTTACCGTTGCCTAGTTGAGTTGTGCAATATTTCGCGGTTTATAATAATTAATACAAATATCGTACTGCTCCAGAAAAAGTGCCCCAGCAAAAAACTAAAATCCATGAAAACACTTTTTCTAACTGTTGCAGCTGTACAGTCTTTTCTGCAACTTATAACTTCGTACATTACACCATAATTATATTCCCTGGAGTATGAAATTACGTCTGGCAACACTGTTAGCGTGCCCACTTTGAGAACTGCCTTAAGACTTGAGTGAAGATTGTTACAATGTAATAATGATTTAGCGTGACCAATAGCTAGGGTCAAGGTGATGAACGTCAAATAATCATGACGGTGTTTTAGAGTGCAATCGAAATAGTACTCTTCAAAAATTGAATTGTAAAAAAACCTCAGGTAACCGTAGAATATAAAGTACTTTGAGATAAAGCATATAGAAATACAACTGTAATCATAATATAGTTATTAAAGTTAACAATTAGTGTCATATTGCTGTTATAATAATTTACACTTAAAAATAACTAATTGCGAGGTTCACTAAATCAAAGGAATTTATAAAAATTCTGAATAGAATTACGTAACGCATGTTTATAATCCCGGTGGTCATATTATTTAAAAGATTGATTATATTCTTTGTACGCCTAACCAAGAGCAAAACACGATCAAAATGGCACAGTGTTTTGTTACGCTACAGCTGTACGATTAAAATCATACTGTTATTCCGCGAGATTGGTTGAAATTATGAATAAACGTCAGTAGAAAGCATATACTTTTGTAATTGTATGCTATCAAATTGTTAAAGCAGTGGTGGAAGAAGAATGCATTTACGATCCTCTTCCACTTTCTGATTCTGAAACCTTCTGTTTTGGAAGTAGATATAATAGGTTAGGTCTATTAGTATTAGGTAATAGGTTAGATACGACAAGCTAGGCCTGATTATTGGATAACTTATTTCTGTGAGTACCATAGGATATTAAGACTGGTATATATATATATATATATATATATATATATATATATATATATATATATACCAGTCCTTTTATATAAATATAAAAGGATAACCTAAAATGTAATATTTACAAACAGTTAAATGAGAGATAGGCTTACTGGGTTTGGGCAATTCCCTAGGCTAGGGCCTAAGTGTTTGGTTACATGAAGAGTACATATTGACATATAGTGTGTTTATTATGGTTGTTGATAAATACGGTAATAACTGCATTAGTTAACCATGTGGGCTAATCAGTCTAGTTAAAAGTTTGAAGTTCTTTTCCTTTACGTTATTTTGTCCTATGTACCTACTTTATATTGAAAGAAACATTTTTCGTTACTGTAAACAAGTGGTCTCAATATATTTTCCTTTTTAGTACTTATTCTGTTATTTTCCTAATGTAAGCCTTTATTCATTGAACGCCTAACGAATATAGAAGAAGTCAATGAAAGATGACAAATATTGAAAGTTATAAATTATTTTACATTACCAAAACGGATAAAATGTTTGTTATTTTAAACATACTATAAATTAAGAATTCGTATAGGCCTAATCAAAAATGCTCAAAGCTTGAGAACTTTGAAAAATTCAGCCCCGGTTGGCTCAAGTCAGAAAATCACAACCGGTATATTGCACCACCCCTAGAGAAAATCCTCATCAAAAAAGTTCGGCTCAAGAAAGCTTGAAGCTTTAACTTGGAAACAAGCTCGGCTCAGCTCGAAAACAAAAATTGTAAACAAAATTGTTATGGAGTTTGTCAACTGCCTACAGTAACTCTGATACAAAGTTTCATGATTTTATCTTAAACCACTTCAAAGATACAGTAGAAACTCTCAAACTCGACATCCTAGTGACCTTATATATTTATTTAAAAATGCCGCTCGTGACGTACCGTCCGTCAGTGTCGAACCACCCTAATGTGCCAGAGACTTTAGACTGGGTTATTAGGTTTCCCAAGATCATTCACCACATTGTTTTCGCTGCTCAGGGGTGTGCTACTGTTTACGCACCTCAGGTTGCTTCTGGAATTTGTTCACCTCTTTCCTTATCACAAGGCTTTAGACTGGGATTCCCAAGTATGTAAGCTTAGGTCATTCTTACTTTCACTACATAAATGTAAAATATGATATGATAAATCAATAAATTTACAATGTAAGCACAGTAGTATGAAAGTTTTAATGTCACACCCGTTTTTATTACTCAATTTTCCTAAAACTCGACAACTCCCAAACTCGACAACCTTTAACTCCACATTGTGTCGGTTTTGAGAGTTTCTACCATATCAAGGTTTTTGTAAAAAAATACATACAGACCGACAACCACCAATCAGGACGAGATAGGACACATGTCACACTACATTATTTGTTTGATTTGACCTGCTGAATAACATGGTTTATCCCTTTGCAGACCGTAAGCCTATATATAGGCTTTGGGAAAAATCGTGTTGACCGCCAAGAGCCTATATATAGCCAAGCGCCGTGTGGTGGTAGAACGCCAAGAGCCTAAATATAGCCAGACGCCATGCGAGCTTTGAACGCCGAGAGCCTATATATAGGCTTAAGACTATTTTGCATTTTACTCAGGTATTTTCCAATGTATTTTGATGAAACTCATACCATTGTGTTTGTGATGTATTTCGCTGTGATTGTATAACATATTCTTTTGGTTTGTTTAAACTTTTTATATAGTATACACGTTCTGAAAACTCTCGATATTCTTAAGGCAGTGGCGAACACGTGGTGTGCTGCCGGTCTGTTTACTGTTCCCGCCAATCTTCTGCTTGTATACGTTCGGTTGTGTTTACTGGTGTGTAATCTTTATTTGGTGCTACTTATATCTTAAGTAGTGTGTGCAAATAAGTTTGTATTTGTGTAAATAGTGGAAAAGTACATTTTTTATTTCCAGTCCCTTATTCGTGTAACAAGTACAAAATCAGCGTTGCCGTCACCAGTATTTGGCAATCCCTTGTTTCAAGATGTTGATTCTAGAGGAGATTCTGATGGTAGTTTGGACGATTCCATTGATTCCAGTGTGGTCCACGGACCACACCGTGGACGATACGGACGCTGATCCTACTTACCATCCGGATGAACCCTCCACTTCTGTAAGTTTTACAGTTCGGAATCCACTGGCGCCTATGCCCAATGAAGGAAATTTGTCATCATCTGATGACAAGGTAGAGGACAGCCTTAGGCCTCGATTGTCCAATGATGCCCCATTGCACACTAGGATCACACCTTTTAGGCCTAGGCCTTTATTTGAAGATTTTTTGTCTGATGACGAAGCTACTGAAAATCCAACGAGAGGTAGGGGTAGGGCTCCTAGAGGATGCCTATCTAGAGTTCCAGGACAGAACCGTAGACCCAGAGAGCCAGTTGACCTAGAGAGTAGTTGGGATGAGGTAAATGAAAACGAGGACCCTGGCTATCAGCACAACTTCAACTTATGCTGAGTTGAATGGTCCTAAGCACTGTCCTCCTCCAAGATCAAAGCCAATTGAATACCTTAACCAGGGGCGGATCCAGAGGTCATGTTTGGGGGGGGGGGGCTCACCGAAAGTTACCCCTCCCCCTTCACTGTGGATGGTCCTTGGCACCCCTATTATTGTTTTTAACTATATGAAATTATACAACGAATGAAAGTAAGTTAACATAATGTATCAATAACCTTGTACTCAAGAAAAAATCAATCTTAACTTTTTAAACAAGCTAAACAAAAATTACTTTAGTTCTACTGCGCCCGACAATAATTAAAAATTAAATATTTAGGCATTACACTTTTTTCTACGTCATCTGTAGGTGTCTTAAGAACAAACGTGCTATTAAGAACAAAAAATCTACTATTTACCCACACAAAATCTATTTACAAAACGTATTTGAAATCTGCAACACTGAACTATACTACGCGAAGATACAATTAGGATTAAGGCTGACAGCCAAGGTCAACCACTCGAAAAATTATAATGTCGTACCACATTTTTACAAAATAAAATACTTGGCGTATGAGCTTCTGTTTGCATGCAAATTAATCTTTATTTCTTCTTATTTCATTACATATAATTCGAGGCACTTTTTGCTTCTAGCCTAGCCACTGGATATTTATTGCCTAGTAACGGATTACGCGGTTTAAAAAAAAATCAAACCTAACCTATAAACAAAACACCGCTAATAGCAAACGACGGTAAGCGGGCGAAATCAAGTAAAAAATAATCACCAAATACAATTGTAGCAACCTTTGCTGCTAAAATTTATCTCCAAGATCATGTTGAAAACACTGCATTTTCGGTCTGTCGACTGGCAAAACTGCAACAACTTCGCGATACTCGGGAATATCCATGTTTTTGTAAGACGCTTTTAGGTTAAATACATGGATCTAAGTAATGTTTTATATACTAAAATGGATGTTTAAAATGTCACCTGTCTAATTATGTGTATTTTATTTCATTCAAAGAAACGTTTAGGTTCGTTAGTTTGAATTTTAATGTAACCTTGTAGATAGGAGCGGCAAAATTTGACTCTAGGAACCGAAAAACGGGATTTCGTGAGGCTTTTGATGCTTACATTTTCATTCGGATTTATTCAAACTTTCAACGTATGCCTGAATAATAAAATAAAATACAAAAATTCTTAGGTTTGGGGGGGGCGACCACCCCTGCCGCCCCCCCCCTTGGATCCGCACCTGACCTTAACCTTTTTCTAACAATAAAATTGATAACTACTTTTGTGACGGAGACTAACCGATAAGCCAGAAACTATTTATCCAGAACTGTTGTATCCCCACAAAGTAGGCTGAAGGATTGGAAAGCTCTGACATTGTCAAAAATGAAGGCATTTTTCGCCATAGTGGGGCTAAATAAAAAACCCTCAATAGAAAGTTACTGGAGCACATGGGCTTCCCAATCAACCTCCTGGTTCACGAAGCTAATGTCACGGAATCGATTTACAATGATTTTGAAATTTCTTCACATGGTCGATGTTTCCCTTCTACCAAAACATGACGAGCCAGGCTATGATCCTTGTGGGCGCTTCAAACCCTTGATCGATCTTGCTAATAGATTATTTAGACAACATAACACCCCTAAGCAGGCATTATCTATTGACGAGTCTTTGGTGGGCACCAAGTATTGGAATGACTTAGTACATGCCGAAAAAAAAACATCATCACTAGGCCATCAAACTTTGGGTGTTGTGTGATGCCATAACCCATTATTGTGTTGCTTTTTCCGCCTATAACGGTGCCATGTATGAGGGTAATGAACCAAGGGAACACGGTCAAGCCTACAATGTTGTCAAAACATTACTTGAGATGGGCAACTACCTAAGGAAAGGTTATCACTTGTTTCTTGACAACTTTTTCACAAGTATTCCGCTGGCCAGAATACGAGAATCTGACGTGGTTGACAGGAACTTTCCGTATTGACAGGAAAGGCGTACCGAGGCAACTGAAGGGGAAATATGAAGTGAGTAAGAAGGTATATGTCCGAAAGGGTCCAATACTTCAGATGGCTTGGAGGGAAAAGCAGTCTAACAAGACACAATTCATTGTCCCATCAACTGAAGCTGAATCTAAAACGGTTAGATATACCATTAATAGAAATGGAAAAGTAATTATCAAACGAAAACCCGCAATAGTCCATCAGTACAACCGGGAAATGGGTGGGATAGATGGCGCAGACCAGATGATGTACAATTATTTGAACGAGCGCAAGAGCTTGAAGCCGTGGAAAAAAGTGATTTTTAACGTTATTGGCTGAATGATGTTGAACGCATATGTTCTGAATAAACTCAGTAATGAACACCCAAAAAGTTGGTACAAATTTATGATGGATGTAATCGACGCACTGGCTGCTGATGAGTTGATGGGAAGATCCGGAAATGAAGGCGGTGGGGATGCTCCTGGTGGTAAATATGGCCTTGAAAAGCTCCCAGAAGGAAAGCAAAAAGATTGTTCTGCTTGTTTAGGGAAAAATAATCCTGAGGGGAAATGCAACCGTTCAAGCACAATTTGTATGAACTACAAATTAGGCGTGCACCCTCAGTGTTACTATGTACATACTTGCCAGTAGACGTTGAGCTCATTGTTGTAAATAGTGTTTTATATTTTAAAAATCGTCTTAGAAAATATGTTATAGTGCTAAATATTATGTACAATAAGTTGTGTTCAAACTAAGTAGTGTGTTTTGGTAACTAAATTTCATAGCACTTCATGGAAAAATCTTTTTTAGTACTATAAATTTTGTAAATTTTTTATGTTTCATGTATAATAATAGCAATAGCAAAATATATCTTTATTGCCTATTTTTTATTATTTAATGTATGAATGAAATTGTAACAAAAACAAAAATATACCACCAAAACTAATAGAATAGCTTAAGTTTATGTACTTAGGTACAAAACAGCAAAAAGTAGTTTGAACATAAAAAAAACTCAAAAATCAGTAACCAAGAGTTGTTTCCAAGTAAATTATGCTCAGTTTTGTTTGCAATTATATAGGACAAAATAATATTGTAGATAAGCAGCATAAAATTATTTATTTATATACTTTAGGGGCTCAAACTAAAAAAAGTTAAATTTAATTTTTTAATTTTTTATTTTTATTGCGCTTTATTTACCGTACTCATGTTAGAGGAAACTTTTTTTCTTTACTATGCACCAAACTGTTGCCGCTTTCATCGTGAAAATAATGGTGCAAAAACATCGCTCAATGATAAAGAATAACGGAATGACAAGAGTTTTTGTGCAAAGGTAAAAAACGGCCAAAATACGCTCGGTGTTCTAGCGCACTCGCGGCATTATAAGCCTGGCGCGTAGCGGACGCACGGCACTGGAACGGCTGGCGCTGTGGCGCTCGCACCCGTTATTTTCTTGGGGGTCAAAGGGTTAAGTTTGTTCAAATGGTCACAAGCACACTATTACACAGGTATTCCATACAGAACATGGTACACATGGTACACACGGCACGCATGGTATTACATTACATGGTATTTATACAGGTGTTTTCAGTAACTGGTAACTGATAACTGGTAACATGAACAGAAATCATTTTCCCAGGCCTAGATTTTACTATGCCGACTACAGTAATAGCTTCTTCCCTGAAGGGGAAATTCACTAAAATCACCACTTGCACACTCCAAGTAGTTTTCAATGTATATAAAGAAAATTTATTAAAAATAAATTTACACCTTCTTCACAACTGAAGCTGCTAAAACAAAGGATTACAAACTATAAAATTTTGGGTAAAGCTAAAACCGTTTACATTGAATATGAAAAGATTATTTGTTAGTTATACAGTAGAACTCCAATCATCCGAATTAATTGGGGATCGGGCCAATTCGGATATGCAGAAATTCGGATAATCAGGTATACCTCGGGAATTAAGCAAAAAACATCACCATACATAAAAAATCAGAATTTTATCGACAAAGTTATTATAAATGTAGTGAACAGAAAGTGAGCGAACTGTATCAAGAATATACATCATAAAAATTAAATTACAGGAGTTAAATTGAATACAGTATATACAGTTGCTCTTTTCAATACATACTGTACGTATTTCACTGTTCAATGTTGGTTATTTCACTTGAACATCTCGAGCAAAGTGAGTTTATCACTTAGCGAAAGGACAACACGTTTACGTTTTGTACTCATTTCAAACAATAATCTCGGTGAAAGAACAGTAGCGACTGATGATGAGCAGGGCGGGAAGGAGTTATGACTCATTGTTCCCTGCGAAAATATCGTCCGGAAGGTAACAGCGCAGGCTTTTATTTTAGCGCTCACGGCACATTATCGCTACACGCGCTCCCGCTGTTATTTTCTTGATTTTTATATTTCTATTATTTCACTCAAAATCGATTCGGATAATTGGATATTCGGATAATTGGGGTTCGGATAATTGGATTTCCACTGAACTCCAATTTTGTTATACAAATGGTTTCTCAGAATATATACGGTGAATTTCACTGTGGGTGACTATTGTTTACAGTTTTTCTTGTTGTAAATTAAACTTTTTCCATATATCTGCAACAAAGATTGGGATGGTACCTCTTGTCCCTATCAATAATCCATATATTTCGATACTTTTTAGGTGATATTTTTCTTTAAAATAGTTTTTGGTCTCATCGTACATTAATTTTTTTCATGATTGACTTCTACTGCTTGTTCTTTGTTTTTTTCTAAACATATAGTTGGATCAAACATATATCCTTTTAGCGAATTTCCCCTATAGGGAAGAAGCTATTACCGTAGTCGGCATGGTAAGACCTAGGCCCGGGACCATGATAACTTTTCGTTTTGAGGTCCCCAGACCCCAAAAACACCATTTGTTCGAAACTGTATATATATATATATATATATATATATATATATATATATAATATAATATATATATAATATTATATATATATAATATATATATATATATATATATATATATATATATATATATATATATATATATATATATATATATATATATATATATATAATATTATAAAGAAGAGGTGGTTTCTGTCTGTCTGTCTGTCTGATGTTCCTGGTGAACGCAAAAACTACTGAACCGACTGGGCTGAAACTTTACACAAAGGTAGAGCTTGAACCCATGCAACACATAGGCCTATTCACTTCCTTAAAATCCCCTCGGGCTACACCCCGTGAATTAAGTTTCAATGTTTACATTTCAGTAGAAAGTAAACATTCAGAAACTGTAATGCGAACAGCTGAGGACACTTCCATTTGACAGTTTAAAGAGCAGAAGCAAGAACAGTTGTTTCAAGCTAACTTACCTTTCTAACCCGTGCGAAGAACGGGTACATTCAACTAGTATATATATATATATATATATATATATACATATGTGTCCGTGAGCACGATAACTCTCGTAAAAATTATCCGATTTTGATGAAATTTGGTATAAACGTGTAAAGCAACATTTATGACTTTAAGTTCGAAAACCAGCCAGATCGCTCTATCCGAAGGGGTATTTTGGGGGGGTTTTGTACCCCAAATATGGGTTTTTCGAATTTTGTACATATAATTTTGGAAATAATCAAATTTTAGTTTTTCCCATTGCATTCAGCTTAAAACAACACACAATTTGGTATTTTTATAATTTCTCTACATCAACTGGTTACCGAGATATTGAAAGTGCTAAACACAGTACGTTGTCTAATGTTATTCTTATGAAGGAAAAGAAAAATTTTATATCTCGCTTATTTATGAACGTATACTGACAAAACTTGGTATACGGCATCATCTGGTTGTGGACCATTGATATTTGCTCAAAAAAATTTGTTGCCAAAGGCTCCCGTAGCAGCAAACCTGCGTACTCAGCCCCATGTTATTCTTATGGAGAATAAGTAACGTGTTATCTCCCTTAATTATGAAAATAAATTAATGATATTTGGTATGTGGCTTTACCTACATGAGTTATATTGATATTTGTATAAAACCCCATTTGTTGTGTTCCTTGCTTCAGCAAACCTGCATACTTAGCTGCCATGTTATTCTTATGGAGAATAATTAAAATGTCATAAATTGTTTATTTATGAATGTATATTGATGAAACTTGGTATGTGGCTTTATGTGGTATCAAGATAAAAAACATATATGCATTGAAAATTCGCTGAGTACGCAGGTTTGTTGCTACGGGGGTATTTTAAATTTATTGTCCACAACTAAAATATCCGCTCTTTGGATTGATCCACTATCTGACAAACCCACAATTTCTTCAAACACCTCATAGCCTTTGTCCCTAAAACAGTCAGCAATGATTTGTCTAATTAGCAAATTTTCCCTATAGGGAAGAAGCTATTACCGTAGGTCTCATGGTAAGACTTAAGCCCGAGACCATGATAACTTTTTGTTTTGAGGTCCCCAGATGCCAAAAACACTATTCGTTCAAATTATATATATATATATATATATATAATTCTAAATAAATTTAAAATACCTGATATATATATATATATATATATATATATATATATATATATATGTATATGTGCCCGTTAACACGATAACTTGAGTAAAAAACATCCGATTTTGATGAAATTTGGCTCAAATGTGTAAAATGACATTCATGACTTTAAGTTCGAAAATCAGAAAAATCGAACTATGGGAAGGGGGGTTTATGGGGATTTTAAATATTCCAAAAATCAGTTTTTTGCATTTTTCACCCTACAATTTTTAAAAACTTAATTTTGGTTTTGACCATATTACAGAGCTTAAAAAAACAAATAATATAGTATTTTGAATTATTAACCTAGGTTAAGTGGTTGCGGAGAAAATCCAAAAAACCTACTCATAAAATCTCCCATGTTAATCTTATGGGGAAAAGGTTTTTGGCTTTTCCTCAGTTTATTTTAATGTAAACTTCACATTTGCTTATACCAATCTGATCAGTTCCACAAAAAAATCATTTTGGTGTTTAAATTGTGATTCTACGCCCAACCATTGCAGAGATATTCAAAGTGCTAAACACAGTACGTTGTCCAATGTTATCCTTATGGAGAATAAATAAAATTTGATATCTCGATTATTTATGAATGTATGTTGATGGAACTTGGTATGTGGCTTCGCGTAGTTCTGGTATATTGATATTTGCACAAAAAATTGATTTTTTGTTGATTATTCCCATAGCAGCAAACCTGCGTACTCAGTCCCCATGTTATTCTTATGGAGAATAAGTAAAATGAAATGACTCCCTTAATTATGAACATAAATTAATACAACTTGGTATGTAGCTTCACTTGGTTGAGTTATAATGATAATTATATAAAAATGTTATGCAGCGCCATTGATTTTGAATACAGAATAGATATCCCAAGACTAGTTAATTTTTGAAGCCAGGAAAATGAACCAGCTGGTCCACTAATCAGACAACTACATCAGCTGCGTATGAAACAAAAATAACAAACCAATTTTTCATATAAAAAGAATCCCGTTTTATCCCTTTGAATCACATTAAAAAATACCTTTTCATCCCGCTTTTAATCTGAGATCACAGATTGCACTAGATTGCAGAATCAAATATTTTTCTATTTACTTTTACTAGCTGATCTCTCTTAATTGTATGTATGTTTATATTTACCTATTTTTCGTGCTAGAATTAAATTATTTAAACATGTTCTACTCTTTCAAATACCATTTTATCTCTTTAAACATCTATATTATGACCGAATTTAACGGAAGCAATCAATAACATAAAAGAGTAGTTAGAATTTAATCTCTATATACAAATTTTGTCCAGCTAGACTAGTCACGCCAACAACGCGAAATAACCAACAACGCGAAACGAGTAGTGTAAGGGGTGGAGAAGGGGTTACCTTCATACTGGTTTTCTTAGAGTAAGAACCAACGCACATACTACTACTTCGTTCTACTGCTTCTAAGACTCCGTTCTAGCTAGGCGACGAGAATACTGTTGGCGATATGACCGATTTCACTCCTGCCGACGACGAAAACGGCGTCCAAACTATTCAAAACAACAAATTATAACGGTGACGACGCGATGTGTTCTCCATTCTACATGAATATTCATGGTATCGCATCGCACACCCAACTAGGACACGTTCACGCTCATGCCCAAGTGGAATTGAAGTGGTGGAATTGAGTAAGGGGGGGTCAAAGTACTTCAAAGTAAGGGAGTCTGGAATCTGTAGGCTTCAAGGCTCAACCTGTGGCATGTACCCCCTTAACGCCTATTGCCAAGGTCAACAATCTTTTTTATGTATGTGGTATTAGGTTTTAGTATACGTTTAGCAAATCCCGCAAACTGAAACATTCATTGCCAGAGCCTTTTCTTGAGATGGTGTAGCACTAGTTTCATGGTATATTTTTCGGGTTACAGATCGGTCATAAGCTTGGTTCATCTATTCTGGTGTTCAAAATCAATGGTAGTACTAAATAGCACGGTACGACATAGGTACTAGAAATGGCAAATATTTTACTTGTTAAATCCAAAATGGCCAGGCCAGCGACATTGATGTGATTCATTGTGCGTTCTGTGATGTTTATAAAATAATAATTACAGGTGCGGACAAGGCTCAACGATATTTAAAAAAAAATGGGAATGCCCGCTTGTGCCAAGGTGCTCTATTCGTAAGCAAACTAGCAGACGTAATGCCGATTTCCAAAAAAAATCCCACTTTATCCCACAAGCGTGAAATATTCCATATATGGCATAAAAATCCCTTAAGTGGAAACACTGCTGGTAGCGCTCTGGCGGCATCTCACATCAAACTCGAGCAGCGCAGACAATCCCGAGGCACGCTCGGCCCGTAAGCTAGGTTTATCTATTCCGGAGGATGTATAATCAATGGTAGCACTTACTTATGATTGAATATTGATGAAACTTGGTATGTGGCTTCACCTAGTTAAATTCTTTTTATATTTGCCTAAAAACCAGTTGTTTGTGTTCCTTGTTTCAGCAAACCTATGTACTCATTACCCATGTTATTCTTAAGGAGAATAATTAAAGTCGCTTATATGTGAATATATTTTTATGAAACTTGTTATGTGGCTTTATGTGGTTTTAAGACTTATATTATGCATTGGAAATTCGCTGAGTACGCAGGTTTGCTGCGGCGGAGGTATTTTATTGTGACGATCGTTTCTGAGCAATTCTCCAAACGGGCATTTACCAAGAATGTGGCCAAGGACTCAAAGGTATATTGCTCAGTGTTCGTGCAGTGACGACACTGGTTCCCATTCTTGGACCTGCCGTTGTTTGATCTAGTTGGTGCCACGTCCCTAATAATTTTTAACATCTCTCTATACTCTGATGTTGTTAGATCTTTGATTTTATGGAAATTTAAATTGATTTTTGAACATTCTCAAATAAACATACACCTTTTCCTTTAAATGGTAAGGCACACCATTTTGTATACTCTTTATTTCTTGAAGGTGATGTCTGAGAGCTTTTGATGAAAATGAAGACATATGAGGGATGAGGTCTGAGACATCTAACTTGTTAAAGCACATTTATTTTTCTTTGGAAAAGTCTCTAAAAATAGCAATATAAGGGTCTTTAATATTTTCCAGAATCTTACATATCTTTATGTGCTGAATCATTGCCTCCCACTCAGCCTTAAACATCCCTAATCCTTTGTATTTCTTTTGAAAATATCATTGAATTTGGAATATCAGATAGCAGTTCTAATATTTCCTTCAGGGCTGATTTGGTAATGAGATTAATGTCATTCAGGAATTTCTGTTTTAATTTGTTCAGAGGAGCAGTTTGAAATGGATATACTAGACTGGGCCATATACGCTTATTCAGGACATATAACTTTTGTTCATGTTTTAAAAATGGAGATGTAGTAAGTCTTTGAATGTTTTTAACTAATGATTGGATGTTGTTTGAACTATCTAAAACTATTTGATTTTCAAAACTTACTCAAAGATATTTAATTGTGACTGACTCCTTTCCTCAGAGATTCCAATATTTCTCCTTCAATACAGAAATTACCTGGACACAACTCTCCCTTTACAATATTTATTACTTTGGTTTTCTTTATATCAAGGCTTAGACCAATTTCATCAAATTTGGATTTAATACCATCATACAATGCCATAGCAGATTCTTTGTTTCTAGCTACTAATACAGTGTCGTCAGCGAAACCTAGTACACTTATTGCCGGCAAAGAGTCTTCAATTATATAACCATAGGTTTCGCGCATTGTTGTATTCGTCAATTAATTCAGAATATCAATGCTTGAATTGTATAGTGTTGGAGATAAAGGAGCACCCTGCAAGACACCTCTTCTAATTAAAATAGGTTTTGTCTTACCTTCTGAAGTTTCAATCTGGGTTTGATTATTCTTCATAAGTTCTTTGATATTGTTAATTAAAAGAGTTGGTGCCTCCAAACTGTCCAAAACTTTTGACAAATGTTGATGGCCCACGTTATCATAAGCTTTCTCGATATCTAAGAGCATTATGCAGCAATCATCCTTTTTTGCTTTAACACTATGTAAAACAGAGTTTAGGATATTTGAGTTTATGTGAGTTCCTGGTATCATTGTAAATCCTCTTTTAACTTCGTTAAACTGGATATATTTCTTTAACCTAGCATCTAGAATTCGTTCGTAAATTCTTCTGATGAGTGAACAAATAGATATTGGTCTCCAATTTCCTATCTCCGTATTTATTTCACCTTTATCTAAAAGAATGGTCCTTGCTGACTTTAAAATAGGGGGATGGTTTTCATGTTTTGCAAATTATTAAATATTAATGATAAAATTATTGGTACTTTGGCATTTTTTATGCTTCCCATTATGACTCTGTCAGGGCCAGGCGCAGTGTCTACTTTAATTATTTTTATGGCCTGAACAATTTATTTTTCAGAGATAATACTGTTGTATTCTGATGTTCTTCACAGTTGTGATGTTTGGTATGTCGTAAGCTTGTAATATTTTGCCATTCTCATTTGAAAATTTGTTTTCAAAACAAGAGTACAGATCACTTAAACTAATTTTGCAACGATTCCTATCTCCCTCAAGCACTTTCCTGATGGCCCGTTTTCTTTGGTTATAAAATTCATACTGAATCAAGTCATACATGTATTTTTCTTTCCTTTTTCATCGATCAGATTTAGTTTTTCTTTCAGGATTGCTATTTTCTTTATAACTTCTTATTAGCTTAACAGCCTTCTTGGCTTTCCTCAACTCATAATACTTTCTGGCAGGGTGTTTTGGACCAGGCAAATGATCAATGGATTGAGCAAGAAATTCAACAAAGTTGTATAATTGTTTGTGGAATTCATTTTCATCCAATTTCATTTGAAATTTATTCGTCCACTCATTGTATTTATCATCTAAAATACTAATTTTATTAGTATTAGTTGTTTCAAAAGAATCGGTTTTGTCATTTTCATCAACGGTATTCTCCTCTTTTCTCATCATTGCTTGATCTTACTGAGTATTTATTTTCAATATTTGTCCGTAAGATATCTGGATGAACTTTAGAAACATGCAATTTTAACATCTGAAAAATGTTTTCCACAACTCTCACACTTTTCATTCAGAAAAACATTTTTTACATTTACACAGTTGTTCTTATCATTCCTTATTTCTAACTGTTTTTCAGTATTATTCTTGCAGGATTTAGGAATGCTTTTCTTTGTCTTTTCCTCAACTGCTATTCTATCTTTGTTCTTTATATCATCATCAACTTCATTATAAATCTCTTTGAGAAAACTCTTTGCTGTATACATCTTTATGATTAATATCTAGTTGCTGCCTAATACGTTTACACACAAGTTTTACATTATGTAGTGTATATACTCCACATTCTACATTATTCGTCTGACGTCTACATGGCACTTCCACTATTGTATAATTATTTGAATCTGTTAAGCAGTTGCTTAGTTCAGAGAAAAATTGTTTACATGTGTCTGATTTAATGGAGCTAGAGAATCAAAATGATACAAAGCCATACTATTTTTTTTTTTTCTAAAACTACAAGAGACCAATGAAAGCAATCATTATCATTACCTGCTCTTATAGTCTGACAATTTTTCCAGCTATTAATAGTTGTGATCACAAAGTCATAACTTTCTAAGTTTAGACAAGCATTTTTAATTATGTTAACGTCGTTTTCATTTAATATTAAATTAATAACAGCAGCATCCATAAAATAACAATTGTTAGGAAACTGAATGCATTTCTTATCCATTTTCTCATCTCATCATCGTCAAGTTTATGCCAAAGTTTTGATGGCACATCCAAAATATGTTCCAGGTTTTCATCTTTATGACTTGCTTTAACATGAGAGCCAAGTCTTTTAAATTCTTTTTTTGCAAATAGGACAAGTTTGAGGGAAATGTATATTCTTCTGCAAGCCCAGGTCCTGGGTTTTGTTCCACGTCGCCACACATTAATATCAATAATTGGTAGATTAATAACAAATGATTTTGATTATTAATATTACATAATGTTTTCCATTGACGTTTGTTTATCTTAAATTTCACTTTACCTAAATTTACTTTAACTTTAAATTGCCTAATTCCAATATGAAAAACATATACTTTAGTCTTATGCTGTGTATTGAAGAACTACTGTATACCAAATGGTCATTATTCGATTTGACAAAGTTTAACCAAATTTAAAAAACAAGCATAAATTTAAAAAATTTGAAGGTAAAAGAACTGCTCATGTTTTTATAACCTAAAAATATAACTTCTACAATAACTACAGTTTTTGAATATATTTATCTTTTTTAAGTTATTCATTAAAACTTACATAAATGCAGCCATGGTTATAGATTATTTTCACACTGATTTCACAAAATAAATATTTAAAATAAATTAATGTAAATGTTTTTTTCTTTTATAAAATATTTTAGATGTTTACCTAACAAAACAAACTGCTTTAGCTACTGTTATGCAATAAAAACTCTGAATGTACCAAACACACCATGGTAGTCATTGTTCAGTAAGAATGAGTAATAATTCACCTGCTGATCTGTGTGCAATTCCATGTCATTATCCCGTTGGCGTCTGATGACACCAAACTTGGCCTGTGCTTCACATCCCAATGTATCAGTATATGTCTTCACCTCTGCTGGTTGATCCTTGATTCCCTCAATGTATGATTTCATTTTCTGTAGCACAATCTAAACACACGATTTATACAGTGATACGATTATGTCGAATATGGACAAATATTAATTCATTAAACTTCATATATCTTACTCTATAAAATGGAGGGTGATTATTTTTACACTACAGCAGGAGAAGTAGGTAAGTAATGTTTTTCTAAAACATATTACATTTAGTTTAAACTCTTTCAGGGTTTGACATGGAAAGTTATAATGTGCAGTTTATCAGCAGAACGGAATAAGAGCCAGACAGAACGGGGATTCATAAGATGGAAAGATTTTTAATGATTAAACGGACAAGCTCAAAGAAATCATTAAATCAAAGAATTAGAAATTACTCTAAAAGAAATAAGTTTGAAAAGATTATGTTAATTTGCTTTGTAAGTTTTAACCAATTTCAACATCCTGATCAAGAACTACTAAAACTGACCACTACTTTTAGCATTTTTATGATTTGTTGTTACTTTACTCGATTCATTAGTTTATTAGCAGTTTCTCATTCTATCGGCAAGTTAGTTTCCTTGATATACACGAAGAGAAAACATACACCTAGATATCTACTCAATAAAACTCTAACACTGGTAGGCAACGCACAGACTAAACCGGCAGGCGCTAAAACACCTCAAAACCCAGACCTATATATTTTACTCATTTTTCCACCGTAAAGGTTATTGTATTCTGATGGTTTATATATAATTGTTCACCCATAACCCCCGCTGAAACAACAGTCTGTATCCACCACTGTACATCGGTGGGTCTAAGAGCATAATATTTTGCGCACGAGTTCCTTGTGTAACATAGATGAGCACTAAAAAAGGGTTTTCTAATAAGACCTCAGGGCTCCACCCCACGGATCTTCAAAGTTCCATAGTTATTCTTACAGACATTCAAATTATTTGAAGATGATTGCATAAACAGATATTACTTATTCAAAATAGTTAAATTGTTAACCCAAGAATGCAACTAGCACAAAAATTATATCACTGGGTGAAATCAGGATCTCTGTGGATAGTATTTAATACGCAGCCAAAGTGAGAAAAGATACACTGTAAAAATACTGTCTGACCTGCAGTGCGGTCTGACCATAAGCCTTGACAACATCAGCCAAAGCCACAGAAGCCCCTTGCCTCACGGAGGAAATGGGGTCGCCCAGGTTGCGGAAGAACAGAGGGTACAGGGTGTCCATGGCTGTTCTTGACTCATCAGGGAAACACAGCACAAAGTGACCACTTGCCAGACAAGCGGCTGGAACATCAATCCAAACTACTTACACCCAACTGTTAATCTAAGTCACAGTTATATAATATGCATAAACAGAATATCAATATAAAAAATTGTAAGCTATAAACTAGGAGTGTGCGAGTAGTGATTTTTTTAATCGAGTCGAGTAGTGCCAATTATTTTTGAGTTTCGAGTATTTTTGGGCGAGTATTTGCCATCAGTTGGTAGTTTAAAATAGTGTAATGGGATTTGGATACCACCCTAGATTTGATAATCAAAACATGGTTTCTAACTAATACACGAGTAGCAATACAAAGTTTTGGCCAGTATAATCAAACTGGATTACGTATTGACAAACAAAACACGGTTTGAAATTCGTTTCCAGCCGATGAAACAAGGTCCGGTTGTCATTTGGCCAATTTCACCTGGTCCAGACATCGCTTATAATCAATATTAAACGACAAAATCGTTAGTCACGGCCGAAATTACGCGGTCGATCGTCGATCGTCATTTTCGGCCGATTTTACGTGATGCGATCGCCTTTTGCGGCCGTTACCACGCGTTTTGGCGGGTCGCAATCGTTCGCGGTCGTCATTTTCATCCGAATTTACGTGATACGATTGCCTTTTGCGGCCGTTACTACGCGTTTCGGCCGGTCGCAATCGTTCGCGGTCGTCATTTTCACCCGATTTTACGTGACGCGATCGCCTTTTGCGGCCATTACTACGCGTTTTGGCCGGTTGCAATCGATAGCGATCGTCCGGATATCGGCGGGAAATACTCGCTCGAACTTTCGAGTTGTTTTCAAAACTTTGAGTCGAGTTCGAGTATTAAAATACTCGTCCGAAAACTCAAAGTTTCGAGTACTCGCACACCCCTACTATAAACTATAAAGCTAAAATTTTCACAAATGATTTTAGTCTATTTCAGCATAGTAAAAAAAACTCCTTTAAAATATCTTCCAACCCAATTTTTTAGGATCTAATCTTGTTATGTAAAACTATATCTTAATTACCATACACCGGCCGCGGAAGCTAAAAGCATGACAGAGTACAAACATATTCATGGTTCCTTAATACATTTACTTGACTTACCAGGTGTGTTTTTAAAGTGTGAACCGTAATTCCGCCTTTGCAGCGCTGCAGTTGGCATTCCTTCATCCTGTGCTGGGTACTTGCATCTATTAGCAAACCTAGGACGCCACTATGACAAAAATTGATCATGTTCACATTTATTTATGAGCATTAAAAAAGGTGCCCCTGATCGGAAATGAGACGATAGAAATGGAACAGTCAGGACCTCCCACAGCGCCGTCGTCGTGCAGTAAAAATGTTTGGCGAGGAACTGGTGCTGTCCCTCCCCCCCGCCGCCACGAGTACTACACCAGGGAGCCACGCCCTCGTTCCCACTCCATACATAACAACAGCAGTTCTGCCAACTTCCAGCATCCAGCATAAAATTATGGGACCTTCAGAAACAATCGTGGTGTGTACGGAAATTATAGTAACCTAACTTAACCTAACCGCCGCAGCGCGCTGTTTACGTTTTTAGCCTAAACGTTTCCTCCCCAACCCGAAAATGTTTTATTTCATTCAGTACAATCTTTTTTTTTTGTAAAACGTGGAACAAATCTGGTTTATAAATAGACAAATTTGTTTTATAAACAAATGTTAACACAAAGGACTGGCTCTACACCTGCTAAATCCCCGTGCGGAGAACGGGACATCTGCTAGTTTAAATTATTGAGATGAATACAGGTTATTGTTTTTTTGTTTATTATATTTTAAAAGACAGTTGGAATATCGTAGGTACCTCAATAAAATCGTTAAAATTCGGTTCAGAAATAACGGAGGCGTTCTCCTAACAAAAATCGCCTTAGCGTATTAATATACAAGATTCTGGAAATTACAGGATTCGTGGTTTGAAATTGTCGTATTTTGGGAGTATACGACAATTCTGATGTTTATGTCAGTTAGCAGAACTGCTGTTATTATGTACAGAGTGGGAACGAGGGCATGGCTCCCTGGTGTAGTACTCGCAGCTGCGGGGTGAAGGGACAGTGCCAGTTCCCCGCCAAAAATTTTTACTGCACGAGGTCCTGACGGTTCCAATTCTGCGCTCCCTCAGGAATCCTGCAACTGAGAAGTAAGCGATGTGATTTTTTTTAAGTGCTTAAGGTGAAAGCGGCTGAAATTAATCGGAACATTAGCAAAGTGTGTGGCAAAGTGTATGACACCTCTAGTGCCAAGAAATGCTTTGTTGCCTGTCACATTTGCTGAAAAACTCATCAACTTCCTCCTCGTCCCGTTCATAAAAAGTCAACGCACTACCAAAACGCTTGGTTTTGTGCACCTTAGTCAACATTTTTGCAGCATGAGCATAACTTTTGCTAATTTAGTCCTTTGGCCACAGTTGCATAAAGAACACTTCTTGACACTTCAGGAAACTCATCAGATAACGATAAAACTGTAAACCCATGTGTTCTCTCTCATATTTTGATCATCCATACGCACTAAATCTTCAGTAATGAAAGAAAGTCACCCACTTTGTTCCATGTCACAAATATTCGTGCGACCATCTTTAAATGTTCGAACCCATTTGTTTACTACCCCATCACTCTTTTGTTTTTTCCATACACTTCGCTAATCTGGCGATGAGTTTCAGCCATTTTCAAACCTTTAGCGCTTAAAATCAAATCACAATGCATACTTCACAATTGCTGGGGTTCTCAATCAGCGGCGCCATTTTGAATGCTCACCAACAAATGTAAAAACGGTAGACTTTTGTCATAGTGGCATCCCAGGCTTGCGAATAGATGCAGGTACATAGCGCAGGATGCAAGAATTAGGGGTCTGCGGTGCACCGAAAAAACGGTACCGGTACGGTACACAACTAATTACCGTCATCGGTTCGGTACGGAACATAACCCCGGTACGGTACAGTTTACTGCTTCAAACAATAAACAGAGATAAGCTAAACAATGTTTAACAAAATAAGTGGTTTAAATAAGACCGACTCCTATTTATAACTAGTCATTTAAGGAAAACAAGCCCCAAAACTCATAGGAAAAGAGACGTTGACAGGTGTTATTTATAGCTGAACGAGAATGGAGATAAGAAAGGTGGGCAAGGGGAGTGGGGAGTAGCTGGGTAGGGTCGGCAAAAAATATGTCCTTGAAGACAAGAAAGGTTTAGACTAGGAAAGCTGAGGGGTAAGGCGGGAGGGATCTGGTAATTAGCTGTAAATCAATTGTTTGTCAACAATATTCCTAGAGTGAGTGGCTGTAAATCAGTTGTTTGTCAACATCATTCCTAGAGTGAGAAAAGGAATACTACCTTTTAAATCACATTCGTTCTTCATTATGATTTCAAATTAAACTGCTTTTATTTATGTATTATTATTATTATTGTTATTGAAGTATACTAGTTAAATTTTTAAATTATATTAAAAAAGGTTTAAAAAATGGTTGAAAACTAATTCAAAAATAGCCACTAACTTGATAAATTTCAAATGGTAGCATAAATTTGTTATTTTTTACTGTGCTGTGAAATTTGTACATACATATATCTGTTATATGTTAGATTATCTTGTGTGGTTTTGGAAAATTCAACTAAACATTATTATTAACAACAACCTAAATTTATTTTTTGATAAGGTTAATAGCTAATTATTTCAAATATGATATAGCCAAATTAACATTATATAACAGTATTAATTTTATTACTTTATTTATTTATTTTTCAGTTCTACATGGTACTTATGTTTAAATAAATGTACTGTAATATTTGTTATGTACTTCAATTTTGAATTTAGTAATGTAATTAAGTAATTTTAGAGTTATTTTGATTTTAATCTTCAGTATTTATTGGTCTAATTTTCTAATTTATAATTTCTTTTAGTTTCACATCATACATAGTTTTATTTAAGTTGTCTGATTTTACTTTGTATTAATAATACAATAATCTCCCAATGCAACAAGAATGTATTTATAAAACTTTGGTTTTTGTTGTTTGTATGAATTAAACCAATAGTTTTTATTTATATTGAAATCAATATAATTAACACTTTCGCTGCTGCAAACATGTTTAAACATGAAATTTGCATAAGTTTCTATGTTGAGAAAAAAAACCGATCGGGGTCCGCAGCAGCCAACGTGTTAATCAGTTACCAACTTATACAATTGATTGATTTTCAAGTAATTTTTAAATTTATTTCTCAAGATTATTTCAAGAACTTGCATTAATACCTAATAATAATAATGTTAAAATGTAATACTCCAAAGATGCAGGTTTTAAAAATATTTTTATCCGTAGTATAGTTATTTATTTGTTTAATCAAATTAATAATAATAATTGATGAACGAAGTGAATCACTGTATTGATGAAGAAGTTTCAGTGGCCGTGTGTGGGTGTGTGTGTGTGTGTGTGTGTGTGGGTGTGTTATCGAAATACTAAATAACTGTAAAACATTTCTTAATGAAATTTTGAAGGAGTCATTTGGGATACCAAAGGGATGTTTTAACACAGCATTCGTATTTTATTTTGGATTATTAATAATTATTAAAACTAATTTTAATGTTTGATATTCAGTAGTTGAATTGGTTTTCGTAGTAAGCTATTGACTATGGTTGTCTTTAAAATGTCAGCTGGGATTTGTCTGTGTTTCACTTGAGGGATTTTTATCCCCTATATGGGATATTTTGACTGCTTGTGGGATAAAATGGGATTGTGGGATAAAGTGGGATTTTTTTGAAATCGGCATTACGTCTGCTAGTTTGCTTACAAATTACGACCAGAGCACCTTAGCAGTAGCACTTCTAGTGGATTTTCTCGCCGTACTGGCAGTTGCGGGGTTTCCCATTTTTAACCTCGCTGTCCGCACCTATTATGATTTTATAAACGTCACAGAACGAACACTGAATTATGTCAATTTCGCTGGCCGAGCCATGTTGGAATTAACAAGCAAACTATTTGCCATTATTTAGTACCTACTTCGTACTCTTTAGTACTACCATTAAAAATATTAGTACCTCTCACGTAAATAAATTATTTAATTTAGTTAATTCACCGTATCATTTAACCTATGTCGCATTGCTCAAAATCCTTTGAGGTACTAAAATGTAAAATACCTATAGGTAATTAGTAGATCTAAATAAGCTCTATCTAACGGTATAAATATTGTACTAATACATTATTCAATAATCATATAATATTTAACATTAATTGTGCTGCAATGTTTAACAAATCAGTGGGAAAGTGTGGGATATGACGAGGGATACTATAAGGGAGAGTCTGGGATAAAACGGGATTTTTTGTATCAGTGCGTGGCATATTTTTACCGTAGAGTGGAAACACTGCATATTTGTTTATAAATTACTCAAATGTAAACATAACCAAAACTATGGATTTGGTTATGTTTTGTTCCATCAATTTTTTTTATTTCGAAATAGTTTAAAATGTGAGTGTTATGTAAATTAATAGTGTTTTGTCGTGTTTAAAACAATGCTTGTGTCTATTTAGATTTATTATCAGTTTATTTTTTACTGGAAAACTTCGATGTAAAAGATAAGTGTTTGGACTAGTGATGATAAATTAATACAATAGGTTTTGGAATTTTTAAATTACTGGGACAGTATAACTCTTGTAACACGACTGACTGTGATTGATAATCAAGCGTGTTGTAGACCTATAGTAGTTTCTTTACATTGTGAACAAATTACTTGATGGCAGACTTACTAAACTATCATACGTGCAAACTATCTTTATTACATGTAATGTACCAAATAAGCCTCACTGTCACCTAATGACATGGGATTAAAGTTTTGTAATCTACCGGTCAGTAAAATAGTCTGGTTACAGTTTATATTTGTTTGCATTTTCTGTGGTTAATATTGATTTTCATAAACAATCAAGATGTCCAAAACTCCGTAATCCCAACCGTCTACATTGTTCAACTAATTACGATGTAAACAGATGCCCTCCTGAAAAATTGTCATTAATGTAGATGTTGGATTTTGCTTTTAAATCTCTCGTGCTGCGATTTCAGTAGCTTGTGTATTTAAATTCAAACTAACATATATTAATGATGTAAACATTTTTTAATTTAAGGTATGAATTTTATAAGATACTGTTATATAAATAAATCATTGAATACCTTTTTTTAAATTAAATGGGTTTAAAACAAGTATATTTCTGTATGTTTAACCCCCTGATTTTGGAGCTGGAAATTAATAGGTCTAATAATTATTGGCAACTTTTCTCTCAGGTTATATATTTAAAACTCGTCGAAAACCATCCGGTACCAAAAATATATTAGTCATTGGCCGAGTCTTAAAAAAGCGTGAACAGGAGCTAGGACATGTGACCAAATAAACGCAGTCAGTTTAATCTAATTTGCTAGGTACACACAGTGGTTTTAAGAGGTTAATTGCTCCACCTCACCCTCCAGGGTTAGATGGAAACGTATTCCGCATATTCTCTATTCATTGTTGCTAGATTAGGAAACCCCAGCATAGCTGCTATAGGCACGTTTTCCATAAGCGGGAATTTTGCGCAGGTTACCAGAAGGTTAGGATGTAGCAGGAAAGGAAAGGGTGGGATGGGACAGGCAGCCAAATTGGCCTTTCAGAGTACCAACTCCCGTGCCTTGTGACAGCTGTGATCAGGCTCAATGTGGACCCGCTCTGCCCTCCAACTGGCCAACTCAACGGATGGGGTATCCATGTACAACAGCCAGGGACCATACATTCTCAGGTTGGGGACCAACCCCTGAGTTTCCGCCCCGAGCCGCTGCAAGTGGAGGGACCAAAGGTGAAAGGGAAGTTTGTCATAATGGACATCCAAAAAACTTCATATGTAATGACAATTTCATTTGCTGTACCCAATGTCAGCATCCAAACTGGTATAGACCAGTTTTAAGGTTGTCCTGGGACGAATATTCTCTATTGGTCAATGCTAACACACCAAGTTTTAATAAAATTAATAAGTATATAAGAGATATATGTTTTTTATTTCTTATAAGAATAACATCGGACAATATACTTAGTTTACTGCTGAATGGAAATTGAAATATTCTCCACAACCATTAGCCGAATAGCCTACTAACGAAATACTAATTTAACCGTGTGTGGATTGGAGTACTAATTTTTCATCTTTTAGAGCTTTTTATGGCAATGAGATAAAACTGTTGAAACCTGCTAAAAATATTTAAAGTTTATGGTACTAAGAAAGGTAAAAAAACTGAAGTTTGGGATCTCTTAAGCCCTGTAATTTCTGAACCCAAATTTTTCTAAAAAATCAGGTGGTATATTTTATTAGAAACCTAATATAAACCACCAAATAAAAAATCCAAAGATTTCGAAAGCGGCTCCTCAAAACTGCTCCAGACCTATATACTACGTTGTTGGGTACCAAAATATTATGGATACCTCTTTGTTCTTCCCTCAGGGCTCTGCCTTTACTATCACTCCCAACTTTTAATTTTAACGTATGATTCGTTGGATTTATTTTGTTAAAGCAGCATCTCCTGAAAGATGTCCCCACGTTTGATACGCCGCCCTACTCAACCATAGACCTCCACCACACAGGAAAATTTTCTTTGTTATTATTTACACCTTTTTTAGTAATTTTAGAAAATTTTCAATTATACAAAAAGTTTTTGTTATTTTCTTTTAACCCCGACCATAGAGCTCCGCCTCGCTGGCTTTAAAAGTTGCCTTGTTAAATTTATGGAGGAAAGATGATCCTTGGGTAAGCGTTCGGGAGTTCGGGTCAGCGTTCGGGTTGAGTACTACTAGCTGGTCAGACAGACATTATTCTGTCGTAATGTCACTGAATTTGTTTTATGTCAAAGATTCTCGTTCTTTTTCAAGATGAGCTCGTTAGCTACGCTCCCTTGCCTATGTTTATATAGAGCTTGCTTCGGTATTGAAAATGAGTTGCTATTCAAATAGATTTATTATGTCTATAATAAACATATGTTTATATGCTTTTCAAGTATGTTTAGATATCCTTATAACAGCTGTTTGATGAAACTAAATAACTAACATACAATCCCGACTTTGTTTTATGTATTTAGATAATGAAAATCACTTAATAATATCTTGCCATGACAACGTTAATATACACTAGGCAGCAATACGGATTTTAGCAATTTGAAATTTAAGTAACTGCACAACGCCATCTGTAGAGCCTGATATAAGCGTAGGTTATATTATATAAATCAAACAGGAAAGTTGGCCGGGCTGGTAAGGGCCCGCACTTGCATTTAGGGTGTAGACCAGAGCCTGTACAGACCTAAATTCAGCCCTGGCCGTCTGTATGCAGAACTTCAAACATGCTAGAATCCAGAATCATTGTCCCTGTCTCGTGTACATTCTATGTGCCTAAGAGTAAAAATATGTTATAGTCAATCAATACAAATGCTGAATTATTTTGACTCAATCCTATCCTACACTATGATATGAGTAAGGTTTGCATGCTCGCTTGCTTGGTTGATTGCTTGCAACTCTTATCTCAAAAACGGCTCCAACGATTTTCTTAAAAAATAACTAATGTGTCCTTCCAACTACTTGTGTTGTAAAACCTGATATCTGGGTTAAAAATAAGTTCTAGACATGTCCCATCCCCCAAAAAAATCAAATAATGTAAAAAGCCGCTATGGAAAATTGAAAAAATCACATTGGGCTTTTGGAGATTAAAATAAAAGCAAAAGAGTCATAACAGCTGTTCAAAATCTTTCAGCGAACTCTCAAAGTTATACTCATATAGTTTAAGTACTACCTGTGACTGAGCTTTGCTAGGGAAAGGTCAATCTTGTTTATGACTTGGAGTTGTTTTTCACCATGTTGTACTAACGAGCATTTTTGAGGTCACAACAGTTGTTATTATAATGCACCTTTGAGTCATTCTGGATATGACCACTCTACATGTAATCTTCATTCAAAGGATTTATTATCTGATTTTATGGAACCACATGGAACTCATGTTGTTTATGATTATTAACATGTGGTTTCCTGAGAGCAGAGATTAAAAGATTTGAGAGAAGATTAGATATATAGAGTAGTAAAATAAATCAAAGGGATATTGAGCTATAAATAACAACTGGAGTGACCTTAAAAATGTAGAAAAGAAGCAAATGAGTTATACAAATCTGATTATCAGTAGAGGGAAGTGGTGAAATATGCTCCAAGTCATCTAAACAAACTTACTGGCCTTCCCCCGAGCAAAGCTCGGCCCCCAGGTATCATATATACTCTAATATGAGTAAGGTTTGCTTGTATGTTTGTTTGCTTGCGACACTAATCTCAAAAACGGCTCCAACGATTTCCTTCAAATGTTCAAAATAACTAATTTCTGGGATAAAAATAAGTTCTAGACAGGTCTCATCCCCAGGAAAAATAAAATAATGTAAAAAAAATAAAATGAAAAGTTAAAAAAATTAACATTGGGCTTATGGAGTTTTAAATCAACACAAAATAATTTTATCAGCTGTTCATAATCAACCAGGGAACTGTCAAAGTAATACTCATGTTTTTTATGATTATTAACATGTGGTTTCCTGAGAACAGAGATTAAAAGATTTGAGTGAAGATTATATATCTAGAGTAGTAAAATAAATGAAAAGGACATTGAGCTATAAATAGCAACTGGAGGAACCTTAAAAATGTAGAAAAGAGGCAAATGAGTTAGACAAATCTGATTATCAGTAGGGGAAAGTGATGAAATATTACTCCAAGTCATCTAAACTGACTGATTGGCCCTCCCCCGAGCAAAGCTGGGCCCCCCAGGTACTGTTGTGTTAAAACGGATATGAGAAGGGTGTTACCACTCCAGTAGTCAGTAGTATTTTTTATTTACATTAGTCCTAAATTATCTGTTCTTGCCGTTGTGGAGTTAAAACGGATATGGGAATGGTGTTACCATTCCATTAGTAAAATGTTTGGTTTATTAATTATCTGTTCTTGCTGTTGTGGAGTTAAAACGGATAACAGAAGAGTGTTACCAATCCAGTACCTGCCTACGTATCTTTACAAAATTCAGTCTTCGTTCATCCTCTTACGGGAAGAATGAGCGTACACCTAGTTGTATATGACCTTAATTATTACTCAATAATTTGTTTATGATACATTCAAATTAATAACTAAATTAGTATATATGACGGTACATTTTACCGTACCAAATTTGTACCGAGAACCGAGGTACAAAATCTTTTACCGTACCGAACCGTACCGATCTGAAATTTTTGGTACCGCAGACCCCTAGCAAGAATGCCAACCACAGTGCTGCAACGGCAGAGTTAAAAACAGTTCTTACTTTTAAAACATGCTTTGTATTTTAGCTAAAAATAAGTTATTAAAGTTTGCAATTATTACAGATTATATGTTTTATATCGTTTAATCGGTGTAAGACATAAAAGAGATGTTGTTCAAACAGTTTATCTACTGCCTATTCCTCATAAGCTGAACACTTTATACCAGTTGTATTTATTATAATCTAAATTGATTCAATTATGGCTGGTATTGATTCAATTTTTTTATTTTCCAAAAATATATTGCTCCTTTATCATTCCCCAAAATGAGTATTTCTTAATTATAACTCTAATAAATGACAGATTATCAGCCCAACATTTGTTATTAAATTGTCTGAAATATGATGGTGTAGGCAGATGAAATAATCAGCGGAGTCCTCTTGTCATGGTGTATCTCTAAGTAGGTTTAGAACTTCTCCGGGAAGATGTAACCGTGTCTGAAAATTAATTCAGCGGTAGAGGCCTGAAGATCCTTGCGATTAGCGCTGTGAATGTTGAGAAGAACGATAGGAAGGGCCTCAAGCCAAGTTGAATCACGATGACACTCAATGGATGCTTTTAACAGACGATGGAACCTCTCAATGGATGCCTTTAACTGACGATGGAACTTCTCAACTAAACCAATGGCACAGGGGTGGTAACTGCAGCTCCTGATTCGTTCCGTACCAAAGGTTTCTCCGAGAGAGTGAAAAAGAGCTGATTTAAATTGGCACCAGTAGTGATGCGTAAGGGTGAGTCGTAACAAGAGAAACAACACGTTTCTAGACCTTCAGTGACTTCATTCGCAGTGAGGGGATGAACCTAGAACAACGATCAATGGCCGTGAGACAATATCTGTAAGGGCCAGTCAGCGGAAGGAGTCTTATGATGTCAGTGTAA
This sequence comes from Allygus modestus, assembly GCA_963675035.1. NCBI lineage: Eukaryota > Metazoa > Arthropoda > Insecta > Hemiptera > Cicadellidae > Allygus > Allygus modestus. The sequence continues at coordinate 288,831,844 of OY776111.1, forward strand.
ACGTAGTCAAAACATGATGTTGGAAGTGAAAGATACTTCTGAGAGTTAAGTTAAGTTAAAGAGACAATTATTTTTGAAGAATTGTTAATAAGATTATTTTAGGCATCTCACAAGCCTAGCAGTCTTGGACTTTCACATTTTGGACTAAGACATCTTGGACTTTCATTCAAGGTGTAAAGAGTTTGATTCCCAGGGTAACAACATAAGTTTGGGCTGCTGACCACCCGCCCTCAAAAGTGATGAACATATTCCTTCCAGTACTTATGATGGCAATAAATATGATGAATGTGTTTGGAGACACTGAAAGAGCTAAGAAAATGCCTTTGTTGTTTAAACACAAACAAAATTTAAATCACCAACCCAAAAAGAATTCTGACGATTCAATTTACTATACAAAATAAAAATGAGAATCATTACATCGTTTAATTAAATGTTTAAATAAACAAGTTAACATACCATCCCTGACAGGCCAACTATCGTCCTGGAAGCACGCCAGAAGTGTGTCCAGCAGAGTGGAGACATGCGGTCTGACCACAGCAGGATCCAGCTTATTGCCTGTTATTTGTCAATAACACATTTAATTAGAGACTAAAGTAAAACAATTATTTAATTTACTCTTACTTACTAAAGTTTAGCCAACGGAGAAAATTCATCACAAGTTTAATAGGGGTGGGCAAGTAGTGGTTTTAAAAATCTAGTCGATATATTACAAATACATATACATACAAAGATTGTGGGTTAGTTTATCAAAACCAGAACATTTTAACCAGGAAGTGATTACAAATGTTAAACTTCTAGACAGATACGCGAACAGTTAGTTGTGGGGAGCTTGGGCTCAAGCAAATAGGGCAAGCAAAGCTTGGCTAAGCAATTTGTTGCTTACTTTATGAATAGAGAGCAAAATATCACTTGACACCTCTGTCGTTGCCTTTGAGGGGTTTACTAATCAACATTATCAAAACAAGGTCTTGAAATATTGACAGTAAATATACCAAAGGAATTCAAAAGAGATATTACAAATTAAATTGAATATTATTATATAATTGATATTATGTCATAAGTTGAATAGCTGATTAATTATATGCTTTGTAAGACAGAAAACTAACTTGCAAACAGATAAATATACAATTGTACATATACTATTTTTTGTTCTACTGAGAAGATGTAATATCAATAATAGGAAGTAAAACAAGATAACTTCAAGATATATGGTATGTGAAGATAAATAAAATTACCTTTATATACTATGGAATCCAACAATCATCTGTTGAAAATGAAAATGTAAAACCATCAAAAATATTACAATACATTTATTGAAGTGTTCCATATAAAACTAAAATAGAACAAAAATATCTTGTTAGTTTTGCTAACTTAAATTTAAAACAGTTGAGCTATTAAACCTCATAAAAATGTAAACTTAATTCATAGTTAATTGTTTTAGATGAGTTTGTAAAAACCACATAAGATAATCTAACATATATAACAGTTATGCAATATTATAAACAGTTACAAATTTATGTTACCATTTAAAATTATTTAGTAGCTTTTTTTTAATAAAAGTCAAACTAATTTTTAATGAAATTCTGTATATAATTTAATGTTAATTTCAGTTTAAAATAAATTCATAATCGGGAAAGATACTATTTCACACTGTATTCTATTTCACACTCAAAGAAATAATTTTAGACAGGTGACTGATTTAATACCCTCTCGTCCTTACCTTACTTCACAAATATCCATAAATAACTCATCCGTCATTGTCTCTTTTACATTTTCTCAACTCAAATTTTCGAGGACCGGTAGTCTCTAATACTCGCTCGGCCTTCAAGTACTAGAAAATACTCGACAGGTAGGCCTACTCAAAAACTCGAGTACTCGCCCACTCCTAAAGTTGAAATGCCTTTAAAAGATTTGACAATCTACATATTTTAAAAAATCCTGATTTTTGTTCACCCACTTCCTGAAGTTAATACTTAACCGATTTTGATGATTCATTTTTTTTATTTACAAGAGATAATTTCAAGATCTAAATCACTGTTGAGCCAGACTTTTGATTTTGGCTCCAGGACTCTGCCCCAAATTCCAAATTCCCATGTTATTTATATGGAGGAGAGTTTTAATTGGTTTATGTCACAGAGTCTTTTCTTGATTCAATAAACAGCTGTTATAAGGACTATATCCGCAAAATATGGGGGGGGAGCAGCTCGTAGTTTTATAAAACACTACTATTAACCCATTAAATACTTTTCACGGAACGGTTCCGTGATAGCCGTTTTGGCCCAAAATCTCACGGAGTATCTCACGGAGTTTTGGCCTAAAATCTCCATGATAATGTATTTTTCCTATATGTTCCTATATGTTTTTTCCCCAAAATATTTTATTTTTTTTATTTTTTGTTTTATTTTTATTTTTTTATTGTTTTTAGTTTAAGCTTATATCTATGAATGATTTTTATAGGTAAAATATTGCATTGTGATCCATTTTTGGCAAACAGGTAAAAATATAAATTATTCAAGAAAAAAGTGGTTTTGCTTGAACCAAAAAAGCAAATATTTTTATTTTTATAGCAAAAAATAACTGTTAAATAATAACTGTTAAAAAATAACTGCTTGTAACTGTTTATAATATTTCATAACTGTTATATATGTTAGATTATCTTATGTGGTTTTTACAAACTCATCTAAAACAATTAACAATGAATTAAGTTTAAATTTTTTTTTATATAATTATTTTAATTTTTTTTTCTGTTAACATATTAAAAATAAAATGTAACCAGCTTCAAGAAAAACACTATGTTTGCCCAATTAGTAGCTAAAGTAAATTGTTTACAGTTTATTTAATAAAACACTGCAAAATATTGAAATTTAATCTGGGGCCATGCAGTCATTAAAATATCCCCGACGCAGCAAATCTGTATACTCAGCGAATTTCCGATGCACATTTTTGTCTTAATACTACATACAGCCGCTTACCAAGTTTCATAAAAATATATTAACAAATAAGTGATATTTCAATTATTCTATATAAGAATAACAATTGGGATGAGTATGTAAGTTTGCTGACACAATTTTGATGCAAATATCAATACAATTCAACTAGGTGAATTCATACAGGGGCGGATTCAAGGGGGGGGGCGGTTGGGGCGGTCGCCCCCCCAACCTAAGAATTTTTGTTTTATTTTATTATTTAGACATACGATAAAAGTTTGAATAAATCCGAATGAAAATGTAAGCATCAAAAGTTTCCCGAAACCCCGTTTTTCGGTTCCAAGAGTCAAATTTTGCCTCTCGTCTACAAGGTTACATTAAAATTAAAAACTAACGAACCTAAACATTTCTTTAAATGAAATCAAATACACACCATTGGACGGTGAAATTTTAATCTTCCATTTTAGTATATAACACATTACTTAGATCCATGTATTTAACCTAAAAGCGTCTTAAAAAAATATGGATATTCCCGAGTATCGCGAAGTTGTTGCAGTTTTGCAGTTGACAGACCGAAAATGCAGTGTTTTCAACATGGTCTTGGAGATAAATTTTAGCAGCAAAGGTTGCTACAATTGTAATCGGTGATTATGTTTTACTGGATTTCGCCCGCCTACCGCCGTTTGCTATTAGCGGTGTTTTCTTTACAGGTTAGGTTTGATTTTTGTTTAAAACTGCGTAATCCATTGTTAGGCAATATATATCCAGTGGCTAGGCTAGAAGCAAAAAGTGCCTCAATCAATCAATCAATATTTTTCTTTAATCAACAAATGCACATGGTACATAGAATAGAGTCAGTCATATACATAATGAAAAACAGTAGAGACAATAGAGAATAGAGATCCCCCATGTTCCCCACAGTTAAACATACACATCAATAAAAACATTAAATTACTAACCAACATTAAATTGCAATACAATAATCAAAGAAGAGCTATAAATTTGTATTGGCTCTAATTTCCCAAAATTAATCAAAAGAATATAAGGAAAGCTGCAAAATATACTCTTTAAACTGATTTATAAATTTTATTAGAAGTAAAAATTTTCTTAGTAAATTAAACAAAAATGTATTGCCCATAAATTGAGTTTTCTTTTCACAAAATTTTAAATTGTGGTTCTCCACCTCTCTGTGCAATCTTGTATATATTGATGATTTTTAGTGTGTAAAATGGGGTTTGCATTTTTTTAACATACATTATGGTTTCAAATATATATAACCCATAAACTGTTAACATCCCAAGATCTGAAAAATACTGTTTCACTGAATCTAATCGTTTAAGCTTAAAATTAATTCTCAAAGCCTTTTTTTGAAGTAACAAGATTCTGTCTAAATTCCTTTTTGTTGTTGCACCATAAACGCTTATACCATAAGCTAGATGCGAGTGAATTAATGGAAAACAAACTGTTTTAAAAGAATTAATGATGGAAATTTTAGCCAATTGACGCAGAGCGTAAAGTCCAGAAGACATTTTTTTACTAATATAATCTATGTGGTCATCCCAACTTAAATTATCATCAATTATGAGCCCACGAAATTTAGTTTTTCCAACTTGATCTAATCTATTACTATCTAGTAGTATATCAGGACTCATTTTTGACCTAGCTCGTTTAGTGGAAAATTAAATGAAATTAGACTTTTTAGTATTTAGAAAGAGATTCCTTTCATCCAAGAAATCTTTTGCGACTAAAAGATTCGCAAAAGAAGAATTTTCAATTTCTTCCTCTGTTTTGCCTGAAACCGTGACATTCGCTTCATCAGCAAATAAGCACACAGAGGCACTGCCTTGAAACAGTCCAGGCAATCCCACAAGATAACAGAGTAAGAGAAGAAGACCCAGTATTGACCCCTGTGGGACCCCACCATTAGATTTGAATTAAATTTTCTGGTATATCGAAATTTACTAAATGTTTTTATTAGACGTGTTTTGTATTTCAACATATTGTTTTCTTCTATTTAAATAATAATCAAACCAAGAAAGTTATTTTCTCTTAACATTTATACTTTTTAGACATTCTATTAACTTTGTATGTGATACACTGTCAAAGGCTCTTGTAAGGTCCAAAAATATGCCAATTACCATTTCACCTTTATCTACTAAGTTTATGATTGATTCAATAAAATGTAGCCTACACTTGCTATAATAGTTGATTTGCCTAACCTAAATCCATGTTGTTGCTTGTCTAGTAACTGGTATGTTTCTACATAATTTAATAATTGAATATAAACTACTTTTTCAAAAATTTTTGAAAATTCAGGGAGCAGTTATACTGGCCTATAGCATTTAGGATCTGTCGTATTTCTTTTTTTGAAAACTGGAATTACTTGTGAAATGTTAAGTTTATTTGGAAAATACCCAGAAATTAGTGAAGAATTAATAACATGAGTAAGTGGTTTTAAAATTAATTGAAGAGATTGCTTGATACCTTTACTGGAATATCATCGAATCCTTTGGAGAGTTTATTCTCAAAAGCCATTATGATTTTCTCTACTTCCTTTTCACTGATCAGTTGAAACCTAAAGATTGGTGATGTATAAAAGGGTTTTTCATCAGCGGATTTTTTTGTGTTATTGAGCCTTATTATGTGAGGCAGTATCAGACTGTCAACCGCAGTAACGAAATAGTGATTAAAGATATTACTCACTTCAATAGGCTCTGAGCTTGACGTTCCATTTGTGGTTATTTTAATGTTGTTGATGAATTTTGGTTTATTATTTATTTCAGACTTTATAATATTCCTCGAATTATATGTAATGAAATAAGAGGAAACAAAGATTAAATTGCGTGCAAACAGAAGCTCATACGCCAAGTATTTTATTTTGTAAAAATGTGGTATGACATTTTTATTTTTTGAGTTGACCTTGGCTGTCGGCCTCATTTCTAATTGTATCTTCGTGTAGTACAGTTCAGTATTGCAGATTTCAAATAAGTTTTGTAAATAGTTCTTCCTGTGGGTAAATACTAAAATAAATAGTTTATTTAGGCATCTTACTTATTCTTAAACGCCTACATTTAGATGACGTAGAAAAAAGTGTAATGCCTAAATATTTTATTTTCTTTTACGGTCGGGTGCAGTAGAACTAAAGTTAACTTTTGTTTAGCTTATTTATAAAGTTAAGATTGCTTTTTATTGAGTACAAGATTATTGATATGTTAACTTACTTTCACTCGTTGTATAATTTCATATAGTTAAAAACAATAATGGGGTTGCCAGGGACCATCCACAGGGAAGGGGGAGGAGTAACTTTCGGTGACTGCTCCCCCCCAAAAATGACCTCTGGATCCGCCCCTGGCCACATAATCATAAGCGATATATAACATTTTAATCATTCTCCATAAGAATAACACGGGGGCTGAGTAAGCAGGTTTGCAGCAAAAGGAACGCAAAATATGGGTTTTCATTCAAATATCAATATAACTCAACTAGGTGAAGTTACATACCAAGTTTCATCAATCTACATTCATAAATAAGTAGGGGTGTGCGAATAGTGATTTCTGGCTCGAGCCGATTCAAGCCGAGCTTTTTTCAAAGGTCTTGAGCTTTGAGGTTTTTCGAGCTGAGCTTTTTTTGATTGGAATTTTCTCTAGGAGTGTGCAATATACCGATAGTGATTTTCTGACTCTAGCCACACCGGGCAGAATTTTTTCAAAGTTCTCGAGCTTTGAGCATGTTTGATTAGGCCTATATGTATTCTTTATTTATACTATGTTTAAAAGAATAAGGAAACATTTTATCCATTATGGTAATGTAAAATAATTTATAACTTTCAATATTTGTCATCTTTTATTCACTTCTTCTAGATTCATTATTCCTACGTTAAATAAATAAAGGTCTACAGTGGGAAAATAACAAAATAAGTACGGTAGGCTTTTAAACAGGAAGATTTATTGAGACCACTTGTTGATGGTAACGAACAATTTGTCTTTCAATATAAAGTAGGTAGCCTACATAGAGAACAAATAACGTAAAGGAAGAGAACTAAAATTGTTTAACGACTGATGAGCCCACAGGTTAACTATTGCAGATATTACCGTATTTATTAAGAGCCATAATAGTAATAATTGACTATATGTCAATATGTACTCTTCATGTAACCAAAGACTTAGGCCCTAGCCTTGGGAATTGCCAAAACCCAGTAGCCTATCTCTCAATCAACTGTTTGTAAATAGTAAATTTTAGGTTATCCTTTTATAAATATAAGATAGTTAAACCAGTCTTTATATCTTATTGTACTCACAGGAATAAGTTAATAATCGTAGGCCTAGCTTATGTTCTATATAACCTATTACCTAATAGACTTAATCTATTATACTGCTTCTGAAACAGAAGGTTTCATAATTAGAAGACGGAAGAGGATCGTCAATGCATTCTTCTTCCATCACAACTTTAACAATTTGATAGCATACAATTACAAAATGATATGGTTTCTACTTCTACAGACCTTTATTCATAAATTCAAACGATCCCGCGGAGTTAACAATATGATTTTAATCGCACAGCTGTAGCGTAGCGTAATAAAACACTGCGCCATTTTGATCACGTCTTGCTCTTGGTTAGGGCCTTCGGCGTACATAGAATATAATCAACCTTTAAAATAATATGACCACCGGTATTATAAACATGCGTTATGTAACCATTCCGAATTTTTATAAAATCCTTAGATTTTGAGAACCTTGCAATTCGTAAATTTTTTAACTATCCAATTTTTTGAGAGTACTAATTCGTCTGCACATTATAACGTCGCCATGTTCATTAGGCGTTCATCACCCAACTCGTTCATCACGTACACCCTTGTCCCTAGCTGTTGGTCACGTTAAATCATTATTACATCATAATAACCATCTTCACTTAATGTCTTAAGGCAGTTCGCAAAGTGGGTATGCCAACAGTGTTGCCAGACATAATTTTAGACTCCAGAGAATATAATTATTGTGTAATGTACGAAGTTGTAAGTTATAGAAAAGACTGTACCGATGCAACAATTAGACAAAGTGTCTTAATGGATTTTAGTTTTTCCTGTGGTACTTTTTCTGGAGCAGTAAGGTTGTTGCATTAATTATTATTAACCGTGAAATATTGCACAATTCAACTGGGCAACAGCAACACTGCACTGCAAACTGAATAGTGTGATAGGTCCACTTGATGTGATTGAGCATTGAGCGTAGAGAAAGTAGCTCCGTTGCATTGGTTGATCACTGATCAGGTCGGCAGTTTAAAATATTACAGTTCTTTAATGTTTGGTTATTTTTTACAAAGGACCGAAAGCATTAGAACTGCAGAATTATATTTGTTATGGAATGGAGCTCTACCGACGCAAACTACGAGAATTCTAACATTAATTCTGGAAAGTTGTTTTTAAAAGTTGTTTTTAAATTGACTTATTTAGACGACTAATTTCACTGGTCGGCGTTTTAAATATTCAGCTTGAACTTTGAACCTTTTTGCAAATCTCGAGCCGAGCCAAATACTGCAATATTCGGCTCGAAAAAGCTTGAAGTTTGAATACTCGCAAACCCCTATAAATAAGCGAAGTATACAATATTTTAATTATTCTCCATAAGCAAAACATGGGGGATGAGTACGCAGGTTTGCTACAACAAGGAGCACAACAAATGGGTATTTATGCAAGTATCAGTATAACTCAACAAAAATTTTATTAATTTATACCTTAATTAAGGGAGACATAAGATTTGACTTATTCTCCACTAGCTGTGTACCCGTCCTTCGTATGAAATGTATATAAATGGTAGGTTAACTAAAGCAAATAACAATCAACATTATTTTATAATATTAAAATTACAGTAGAACCTCGATAGTTCGACACTTTGTGGACTAAAGGGGTGTCGAACTATCAAAATGTCGAACTATAGAGAGTATATGGAACATTTTAACACAGGGAGTATTATGATCAAAAACACAATAGCGTATCACAAAAGTATCAAAATCGTGCTACTTTTCGAGACTCCAGCAAGCGTCTCGAGCTAACTGACTTGACCTACTTACTCGAAAGGGCGGGGAAGGGGGTGGATAAGATAGGATAGGGGGTAGGAAGGAAGTTATTTATGGAAAAGGCGGTAGCGCACGTTCGCAAAAACAATAAGCGGGCTCCCATCACTGACCGGCAAACCTGTCAAGAACACTATCGGTCGCCGCTACTGTCATGTCATGTCGTCACTGCTTGTGTCCAAGTATACAGACTGTCGAACTATCGAGTGTCGAGCGATCGAGGTTCTACTGTACATTTTACACGTTTACAGGGGTGTGTTAAAAGGGGTTTTGTATCCCAAAAGTTGTTTTTTTGAACTTTTTACATATAATTCTTTTTAAAGCCAAATTTTGGTTTACACCATTAAATTCAGCTTAAAAAACAAACAATTTGGTATTTTGATCATCGCTCTACGTTAACTGGTTACCGAGTTATTGAGAGTGCTAAACACAGTATGTTGTCCAATGTTAATCTTATGGAGAATACGTAAAATTGTATATCTCACTTATTAATGAACATATATTAATGAAACTTGGTTTGTGGCTTTACATGGTTGGGTTTTAATGCTATTTGCATACAAAACTCATTTCTTGTGGTCCCCATGGCAGCAAACCTGCATACTCAGTAGCTATAATGTTATTCTTATGGAGAATAATAAACATGTGATATATTGCTTGTTTATGAACATAAATTGATAAAACTTGGTATGTTGCTTCATCTGGAGGTGATCCATTGGTATTTGCATAAAAATCAGATTTTGTGGTCCTTGATGCAGCAAACCTGCATACTCAGTCCTAATGTTTTTCTTATGGGGAATAAAAACAATTTCATATCTCGCTTATTTATTAATATGCTTTGATCAAAGTTGGGGGTATTTTACAAAGTTATCACACCCATGGACACACGTGGATATGCAAATCCTAAACTCTAAAATGAGTAAAGTTTGCTTGCTTGCTTGCAACTCTGATCTCAAAAATTGCTCCTTCGCAAAACGATATCCTTCAAAAGTTGTAATTAACTAATTTCTGGTTTAAAAATAAGTTCTAGACAAGTCTCATCCCCAGGAAAAATCTAATTGAGTAAAAAAACAAATGTGAAAATGTCAACAACTTAACACTGGGTTTATGGAGTTTCAAATCAAAACAAAAGAAACAGTTCTTTATAATCAATCAGAGAACTGTCAAAGTAATAATAATTATGTATTAATGTGGTTTCCTGAGAAAGGTTTCTAAAACAATTGAATGAAGATTACAGATAGAGTGTTAATATTATAAATGAACCAAGTGTAGTTATTATATAGTTAAAATACTAACTGAAAGGACACTGAGATATAATAACAACTGGAGATAACCTTAAACATGCAGAAAATATGCAAACGAGCTAAGCAAATGTGCTCGTTAGTAGAAGGACATGGTGAAAAATTACTCTGAGTCATATAAGCAAACTGACTGTCCTTCCCCGAGCAAAGCTTGAATCCCAGGTACTATATACAAATTTGAACAAATTTTTTTTGGCATCTGGAAGGCCTCAAAATACTAAAAGCTGTATTATCATTCTTCTCTAATAGTTTCTTCCCTGTAGGGGAAATTCGATAAATTTGGCTTCATAAGGTTGTGGTTTATTGTTTTTCATTTAAACGAATGTTTGCCATCAATGTGGCAGCCAACTTGTTAACTTCTCTATAATATTATTCTTGTGGAGAGAACAACAATTTTACCTCGCTTGGGTTTGAACGTTTATTGATAAAACCTAGTATGCTGCTTCATCTGGTTGCAACTGTTGCAACCCATTAATATTTGCATAATAATATTTGCATTATTATTTTTTGTGATCCGTGTCACAGCAAACCTGCAAACTCCCAACCTAACATAATGTTATTCTTATGGAGAATAGATCAAATGTTATATCTCCTTTATTTATGAATATAGTTGGATGAAACTTAGTAAGTGGCTTCTTGTGGTAGCGAGTTGTATAAAATGCATTGGAAATTGACTGAGTACACAGTACTTCTTTTCAAAACTTGTTTAGGAGTTAAATTTAGGAACTTCTTTGCAGGTGCTGGACTTAACCGTTCACATTGAAATGCTGTAAATATATTGAAAACCAAACTATTTTATAAATTATAATCCTCACAAAAAGTTTATGCAGAAAGTATATGTATCACAACAGAGAAAGCAGTTACGTTCATGATTACCGAGCTCTGCGATACAGGCACATGCAGCTTCCCGTACTGCATGGTTGTCGGATTGAGTAGCAACCGCATAGTACGCCACAGTCTCTGGTAGGTAACGCTGCACCATGTTGCGTCCAGCCCCTCCCATCACCTGGCGCCATGTCTCCTGGGAATATATCCGCACACCCTCAGCAATGTAGTACCTGCGACAAGAAGCCAAAAAGAGAAGAGTACCAAGTGTCAAACTCTCCAGGACTTAGGCTCCAATCTGGGCAACTTCAAATGGATTAGCCTACTAATTTGTTGGGTTTATCAGGTAGACTTTGTTATGAACTCACAATAGCTGACCAGCTGACTTTTGTTTTTATTACAAAATAATAATTGTATTGTAAATATTTGGTTTTTAAACATGGTGTTTTTTCATACTGGGGTTTTAAATAAAGTTTTAAAGCAATTTTCTAGTTTTTTTTATTTATAAAGGTTTTGATAATTTATTTACTAGTTAAGAGGATGATGAGGTAAGCAAGTTTTTCTCTTCTTAACATTTGGCGACCGTGACAGGACTGTTTATTTTTCAAAACCTTTATTTTAAAATGGAAAATTTAAAGAAAGCAAGATCTGTGTTAAGGAGTTATTTTTCTAAAGTCTTAAACAAACTTTCTCCTTTGTTAGAAAATTACAGAATTGATCAATTAGAGGTACAAGTCAATTTTAGAATGTTAGAATTAAAGGCAGAAGAACTTCAAGTTTCAACACAACTGATAAACAGATTTTTGAAATGTTATAAGTATTGAAAACACCAGTGAGGAAGACATACTAACTGAAAGTTCTAAAGCTGATGAATATTTATGTTTGTTTGAAACTGCTAAACTTAAGGTACACAAAATATTACAAAGTAATGATGTAGTTAGTGTTAAGTCTGAAGCATGTACCAGTAACAGTTTAAACAAGAGAAAATTCAAGCTTCCTCAAATAGAGTTACAAAATTTTGATGGTGACTTGATTAATTGGCAACCATTTTAGAGTCATTTTGCAAAATTCACAATGACTCTGATATTGTTCCCGAGGACAAGTTTCAATACTTGTTACAAGCAATTGTGCCTGGGTCACGGGCTTATGACGTGGTTCAGATTTTTCCTCCAACTGGCGCAAACTATGCCAACGTAATTGAAAGTTTGCAGGCTAGGTTTGGCAAAGAGAATCTGCTAGTCAAAGTTTATATTCGGGAAATCTTGAAAATTGTGTTGCAAAATGCTCTGGAGGGTAAGAATGTCATGTCTTTGCAGTGTCTTTATGATAAACTCGAGTCTCATTTGCATGCCTTGGAGACTTTAGGAGTTACCACGGATAAATGTTCCTCTATGTTGTACCCACTTGTAGAATCTTGTATGCCGGAAGATCTTTTGCGTCCTTGGCAAAGGAGCTCTTTTAGGGTGGGGAATGATCCTCAGGAGAGAGTTAGTAATCTGATGAAGTTTATGTTATGTGAAGTTGAGGGGGAACAACGTATCGGTTTGGCTATGTCTGGTTTTGGTATTAATTATCCTAATAAAGAAAAGCAGCCCAGAAAGTCAATTTTCTTACAGTCGACTAGTAAAAAAGATGTTCCAACGGCTTCAAGCCTCGTATCTTATAGTAAGAATCAAAACATTCCTTTTTTGTGTACATTTTGTGATAAAAATCACAAAAGTTGTGACTGTTTTGCGGCTCAAAAGATGTCTCTAGCAGACAAGCAAACAATCTTGAAGGAAAAGAGGTTGTTTTTGTTGTTTACAACCAGGTCATACGATCAATGCAAAAAGCGACATTATGTAATAATGTGTCCTAATATTCATTCTAAGGACAACAAAAGTGAGTCTGTGAATGACAGCCTCAAAGAATTTTCTAAAGGAATGACTATCATATAAAAAGTCAATATCCTAGCCAGTAAGTCTAGCAATGAAACTCCAAAAGTGTTCATGCAAACTTTGGTAGCGAAATTGCGTAATCCTAGGAGTAGTCAGATGGAATCTGTTCATACCCTTTTTCATTCTGGTTCCCAACGCTCATATATTCTTGACAGTTTAGCTATGAAAATGAGTTATGAGTAGTTAGGTGAGGAATCCATCATCCACTTTCTTTTTGGTAACATACAGTCTGCTGGGCAGAAGCACAATCGTTATCGTGTCTTCTTGACCAATCATAACTCTTCTTACAAATGTAATTTTTAAATTTTAAGCCAGCCTACACTATGTGGAAATATTCCACATGCGACACAGAGACCTTGGTTGCAAGAGCTTGCGGATAAGAATGTAATCTTAACTGATGCTCAAAATACGAACAAGCCCATTGGTATTTTAGTAGGAGCAGACATCGCAGGTAAGCTATTTACTGGAAAAATAATTCATCTGAATTCTGGACTCGTTGCCATGGAAACTCTCCCTGGATGGACACTCATGGGAGAAGTTACAGTTGAAAAATCTGGAAGTTGTATTTCATCTGTAGTAACTTCTATGTTTATTCAAGATGCTGACATATCTGAACTCTAAAGGTTGGACACAATAGGTATTAGGGAGCCCAGTGAACAGTTTTCCAAAGAATGAAAGGCAATCGCTGTAAAAGAGCACTTTTTAGAAACCACTATGTTAAATGAAGAAGGACGGTACGAAGTTTGTTTACCCTGGGTTAACGGTCATGCTCCTTTACCAGACAATAGAGATGTGGCAGAGAAAAGGCTGTCTGTAATTGCGAAGAAGTTAGAGAACAACAATTTGTTTACAGACTATGATGCAGTCTTTCAGCAGAGGCTACATGATGGTATAATTGAGGTTGTCCTAAATGATGAACTCGAAAGAAACTGTCATTACCTACCTCATAGACCAGTGATAAAGAAGAGCAGTACTACGACTCGAATTCATCCAGTATTTGATACTTCAGCTAGGAGTAGGTTGTCACCCTCATTGAATGACTGTCTAGAGAACGGGCCTAACCTGATTGAACTGATACCTTCTGTAATGTTGCTGTAGGAAGGTATGGGATTATAACTGATATAGCCAAAGCCTTTTTACAGATATCGATAAACAAAGAAGACAGAGATTTTCTTCAGTTCTTGTGGTATAAAAACAACAGGAGAGAACAGATGATCGTTTACCCGCCATAAAAGGGTTGTTTTTGGAGTAAAATGCAGTCCATTCCTGTTAGAAGCTGTTATTGACCGTCATCTGCAAATATCAATGGAATCACAGAGTTACAATCCAGAAGATGTGAAACGATTGCAGAAAAGTTTTTATTTTGACAACGTTTCGACTAGTGTGGACACTCGTGAGCAGCTTGACGAGTTTATAATACAGTCGCGGGAAGTAATGGCCGCTGGTAATTTTGATCTTAGGGGATGGCAAGCTACGAGCTATGTTGAACAAGGAAATACTAGTTCTGTAACTAATGTCCTAGGAGTTCAATGGGACTATGAAAAGGACCTTTTGTTTGTTAATCTAAGTTCTCTTAAAGATTTTGACCTATCACATATTACCAAAAGAGAAATATTGTCTATTTCACATAAAATATTCGATCTTATTGGGTTTATTTGTCCAGTTATATTACTTCCTAAACTACTTTTACAAACGATGTGGAACTTGAAAATTAATTGGGACACTGAGGTTAGTGAGAATATTCGGCAGAAGTTCACTGATTGGTACAACGAGCTCATTGCTGGATGTAGCATCCATACATTTTGCGATGCAAGCAAAAATGCCTATACAGCAGCAATATTTATGAGGACTGAAACTGAAAGTGGAATTTTAGTACAATTAATTTCTGCCAAATCAAGGATTGCTCCATTGAAGAAAACATCAATCCCATGACTGGAGTTATTAGCTGCAACGGTGGGAGCACGTCTTACAGAAACTGTCATAAAAGCAATGAATTGGAAGAATATACCTATGTATTATTGGACAGACTCAAGTACAGTATTAGCATGGATAAAACAAGAGAGCAACTGGAATGTCTTTATATGGAATCGAGTTACTAAAATACTAAAATTAACCAACATAAACCAGTGGAATCATGTACCAGGTGAACACAATCCTGCAGATCTTCCATCTCTAGAGGGTGGAGCGCAAAATACTTGTTAGAATCTAGATGGTGGGAGGGACCTGAATGGTTGAGGATGCCTAGAGATGGTTGGCCTGTGAATGAAGAAGTGCAGTACAACGTCAGAGAAATTAACATTGAAAGAAGGAAAACCATAAAAGTTCTGACAGATACATGTTTAATAAAAAAAATAAATAGTATTTGACTGGTGTAGAGTATCTTCTAAATCAAGCTCTGAGAGTAAATGTTGCGAACATTTTGGAACTAAATGGTATTCTCGATACTTTTCAGAGTATCCCAAAATAATTCTCTTGGCTGCCTGAATACTCAGATTTTTGCACAACTGCAAACTCAAAGTAGATGATCGCACAGTAGGAGAACTAACAGTTCAAGAACTAGAAATCGCTGAGGTAAAGCTAATCAAGACTCTACAAAGCGAAATTTTCCATGGAGTAAAGGACAAAATCCTCTCCATACTAGATCCGTAATACGGCTGAAGACTAAAGTAAGTGATAAAGAAGACAGTTTTGGTTTTAAATTTCCAATTTTACTATTACCGAAACATCCTATTGTTGAAGCAATAATTATGGATTTGCACAAGAAGAACTGTCATGCTGGGGTACAGATTTTTTAATGAATGTTATTCGAGAAAAATTTTGGATACTTGGTGAAAGAATATCCATAAGATCAGTAATTTCCGAATGTATTGTATGCGAAAGGTATAAAAGTGAAAACTTAGAAACTATCACTGCTGTGCTTCCTCCAGATCGAGTTAGAGAATGCTCCGTTTTCGAGGTTACCGGTATTGATTTTGCAGGTCCTTTATATCTGAAGAATAATGAAAAGGCCCGGATTTGTTTGTTCACTTGATCTAATTACCGAGCAGTACATCTTGAACTTGTGATTCTCTTTCAACGCATTCTTTTATACAAGCATTCAGGCGATTTATGGCAAGGCGCGGAAGGCCAAGTATTGTTTATTCCGACAATGCCACCAACTTTTTAGGAACAAATAATCTTCTTAAACAAACTGATTGCAAAAATATCGAAAGATGTAGTTCAGCCCAAAAAATTATCTGGAAATCTAATCCACCCACAGCAGCTTGGTGGAGTGGTTGGTGGGAAAGATTGATAAGATTATTAAAAGACTTGCTAAGAAGAGTACTTGGTAAAGCCTGCCTAAATTACCAAGAAATGACTACTGTGCTATGTGATTGTGAAACATTAATAAATTCAAGACCACTCACTTATGCCTATGATGGCATTTCAGAACTTGCACCTCTCACTCCAAACCATTTCCTTCAAGAAATAAAAGAATGTGGAGTGCCAGACTTTGATAGAATTGATGAAATCAGCTTAAACAAGTGATTAAAATATGTGCAAAGCTTAAGACAGAACTTACGTCAGCGTTTTAGAAAGGAATACCTTGGACCACAAATCAAATAAAAAATCTCAAAGCAAGTCCCCATCAGTTGGAGATGTGGTAACTTATAGAAAGTGAAAACATGAAGAGACTAAATTTGCCTTTAGGTCTTATTATTGAGACGATACCTGACAAGAGTGGAATTGTAAGAGTTGTCAAACTACGAACTGCCCATGTAACATTAATGAGACCAATGCAGAAACTATACACATTAGAAGTAACTTCAAGTTAAAAGATTAATGAATTTAAAAACGATGAAAAAAGTGATATTACTGAACACAAGCCACGAGAAGATTATAAAACTCGATCTGGTTGTATCATTACAGTGCAAAAGCAGTTCACTTTGCAATGTTAGAATGTTGTGTTGAGTAGCAAGACTACTCAAAGTGGGAGAATGTTATGAACTCACAACAGCTGACCAGCTGACTTTTGTTTTTATTGCAAAATAATAAATATATTGTAAATATTTGGTTTTTAAACATGGTGTTTTTCATATTGAGGTTTCAAATAAAGTTTTAAAGCAATTTTCTAGTTTTAGCGAATTTCCCCTATAGGGAAGAAGCTATCACCGTAGTCAGCATGGTAAGACCTAGGCCCGGGACCATGATAACTTTTCGTTTTGAGGTCCCCAGACCCCAAAAACACCATTCGTTCGAAACTGTATATATATATATATATATATATATGTGTGTGTCTGTGAGCACGATAACTCTCATAAAAATTATCCGATTTTGATGAAATTTGGTATAAACGTGTAAAGTAACATTTATGACTTTAAATTCGAAAACCAGCCAGATCGCTCTATCCAAAGGGGCATTTTGGGGGGGTTTCGTACCCCAAAAATGGGTTTTTCGAATTTTTTAAATATAATTTTGGAAATAGTCAAATTTTAGTTTTTACCATTGGATTCAGCTTAAAAAAAACACACAATTTGGTATTTTGATCATTTCTCTACGTCAATTGGTTACCGAGATATTGAAAGTGCTAAACACAGTACGTTGTCTAATGTTATTCTTATGGAGGAAAATAAAAATTTTATATCTCGCTTATTTATGAACGTATACTGACGAAACTTGGTATACGACTTCATCTGGTTGTGGACCATTGATATTTGCTCAAAAAAAATTGTTTACCAATGGCTCCCGTAGCAGCAAACCTGCGTACTCAGCCCCATGTTATTCTTATGGAGAATAAGTAACGTGTTATCTCCCTTCATTATGAAAATAAATTAATGAAATTTGGTATATGGCTTTACCTACATGAGTTATATTGATATTTGTATAAAACCCCATTTGTTGTGCTCCTTGCTTCAGCAAACCTGCATACTCAGCCGCCATGTTATTCTTATGGAGAATAATTAAAATGTCATAAATCGTTTATTTATGAATCTATATTGATGAAACTTGGTATGTGGCTTTATGTGGTATTAATATACATATATATGCATTGGAAATTCGCTGAGTATGCAGGTTTGCTGCTACGGGGGTATTTATGATTTATAAAGGGTTTGATAATTTATTTACTAGCTAAGAGGATGATGAGGTAAGCAAGTTTTTCTCCTCTTAACAGACTTGATGATAGATGACTTGATGAATTGATGATGGCCAAGTAAATTCCAGACAAACACCTGAACAATGTCAGCATTGACAGCAAAAAACTAACACTTCAAATTGGTGTAGCAGTCAAATTTAAATGTTTGTGTTATGTATGTAGACGCTCGTTTATCTGGCATGTTTGGGACCACGCCCATGCCGGTAAATTGATTTTTCCGGATAATAGAACTTTTTAGTTATTAATGGGAATACAGTAATCTGAGAGTCTGTCATCTCGCTACAGTAATGAGCTGTGGTCGCGTGCGTTGGTTGACCTTGGCACTGCTCCGGAACACCTGCATTTGTGGACGGATAGACAGACAGACAGACAGACAGACAGACAGGCAGACAGACAGCCGGGCGGAAGTTGGCGTCTAAAAATAGAAACCAATCAAAACAACCACCATTTCCCCGATGTTTACCCTCACTCGCTACTGTACTGTATCACATTTTAAAGTTTTCAAAAGAATTTACTGTACAGGTACAACTTACATGACAACGTAAATTGTGGACCGTTGCAGGCGATAATATTGAAGGAATTGTACAGTACTGTATGTAGGAAAACAGAGTGCAAAATCGAGTTTAAACACAGAATATTTATTTAACTACACAACATAAAGTATATGTAGAACTGAAAAGTTATTGCTACAGAAAAATCAATACAAATGCTACAGAAAAAGTACATACAGTACGTACTGTATCTGTTACTTTTTACTTAAAAAAGTCTCTGATGTTACGTTGCTTTCGTGATTCGAATTTCTTTTTCAAAAAATCGTTACGGATTATACACAAGTTTATGAGTTCTGTGGCGCTGTAACTCTTATTGGATTCAGCAAATGATATAAATGTATTTAAAGCATCAGTAGCTTGGTTCCACGAGACTTTAGACACATTTTGCATAGCTTCTTCTTCGTCGGATTCTACATCTATAACCTGAGCTTCTTGTGGGTTCAAAACACTCTGAATAATTTGTTCATCACTCAGTTCTTCGACCACCGGCACATCTTTGTCTATTTCAATCCAGTCTATAATCTCCTCACAGGGTACATCTGTTAAAGGGTTGTTTGGCAGAGCTTCTACCAAACTTAGCACAGTATTTTGACCAGTGCAATTGTCACGTAAATCTTGAGCTGGATCTTCGTTGATTTGCCAAAGCTTGCGCCAGCACCGCTGAAGTGTCACTTCTTTAACTTGACTCCAAGCCAAGGCAGTTGCGAAAATTGCATCTTTTACACTGAACTGTTTTTGAAAGTCTTTTACGTCACAGTCAGAGACCAAAAGACCTTGGACAAAAGAACCTCTATAATGACACTTAAAATTCTGAATCACTCCTTGATCCATTGGTTGAATCAAGGGAGTGACATTTGGTGGTAGGTAAACAGCAATAATATTTCCGGAAATTAACTCGGATGCATGAGGATGAGCGGAACAGTTATCCAATAACAACAGCGCTCTGCTGTCTTCTGGCATTCCCCGTTTCTTAAAATTTGCTTTTACTTCAGAGACAAAATGATGGAAAAACCAATCCTTAAACAAAACACCTGTCATCCATGCATTGCTCTGTGCGTCATAATGAACAGGCAAATTTACTACACCTTTTAATGCTCTAGGTTTTTTTATATTTACCAATTACAACAGGTGTCAGCTGATGGTCACCAGAAGCATTGGCACACAACAAAACAGTCAATCTGTCTTTATTTTTCTTAAATCCTTTTGCAAACTTTTCATCCCCACCAGCAAGAGTAGACGTTGGCAAACAACGCCATAACAAGCCGGTTTCGTCTGCATTGTAAACCCGACAACGGGTTAATTCCCACTGAGAAACTAGGCTTTCAAAGGTGTCCTTATATTCTTCAGCGGCGTTTTCATCGGCTGATTTGCTCTCTCCTGCCACATCCAGCCTTCGGATTCCATGTCTATTTTTAAACTTCTGCAGCCAACCATCGGAAAACACACATTCAGTCTCGATATTCATGTCACGATGAAACTATTATATTAGGTCACTGGTTTCCCCTCTGATCTTTTCGCACTAAACCAAGTGTACAAGGCATTGTCAAGAACTTCAAGTTTAGGTTTCTTCATTGTGTGTCTTGTTTCTAAATTTTTTTCAGTTACAGTTTGAGCAGCAAACTTTTTAAGTTCTTCTTTTTGTTTTTTAATATCATAAATAGTTGATGAACCAATACTAAAATCACGCATTATAAAGCTTTTGATTTCACCTTTTTCAAGACGTTTGATTACTTCTAGTTTTTGTTGGATTGTGAGAACCACACGTTTACGCTTATCAGCTTATTTGGCACTAGAAGAACTTGTACTGGGCTTCGAGAACATGTTGTAGACCAGTCGGTAAAGTACGTTTTAACAGCTAAAATAGGAAACACTAAACTTAATTGAGCACTGACACGATAAACAATAGGCGAACCAAAACACGGTTGAATACAGTAGTGTACTGAGCAAAGGTTATGAACATCACTGAACGTTACTGCTTGAGACGTAAACAAACAACAGGTGACTAAGAAAAAGGCGGGAACAGTCCAGCGCAGTCCCAGTACGAAACGGAAACGACCGAAAATACCTGGAAAAACCCGGGACCCTGGTGCCGGTTAATAGAATGTGCCGGTTCATGGAATGCCGGATAAAAGAGCGTCTACTGTATCATGTAAATAAAATAGCTAGAGATGGGCCGGTTCCGATTCCAGAATCGACGATACCTGCGATACCAGGGGTATCGAGATATCGACGATTCTCGATTCTTCGGGTCTATGTGATTGATACAGATTGATTTAAAGCGGTTAAAAATCATAACGCTAGCGGTATTTGACTTTCAAGTGATGTTATTTAGTTTTATTTAATGGTCTTATTACATTTTTATCCCTTCTTGAGTGACACAGCAAACTATAACTTCCGTTTTCCGATTAGAAGATCTACTTACGCAGTACGACAAGAAGCGATGAAGCGAATGTTTGTAATCGTAATCCTATTCACAATACCAAGGCCAAACAAATACTTTTTCAACAGGGTCAATTGTTTGATTCGGATCATTAATCTTGTTGCAGTTTGTAGCATTTAAAAACAGGCTAGTGAGTGAAACGTTTTCATTTCATATAAAGACATTTAGGCCTTCAGCAGAAATTCCAGTTTTACTTTCGTCGTCTCGAGTCTGTTTATAAATATGAATTTGTTCATCACGGGCATAGATGATGCCGACCATATTTGCAATAAGTTGGTCTGTCCTCAGTGATTTTTGTCTGACGAGCTACTTTCGAAGTATCGGATTATTATTTATTATCTGTTTCTTGTCTTTGCAAATGATCTTTCATCATCAGTAAGTCATTTTAATCTCCTAACATACGCTGATGACACCTCATGCATTATCAAACATGAGACTCATTATGAACTTGCAAAAAGACTCAAAACTGACTTTGATTTAATGAGCTCTTGGTTTAACTGTAATGGTCTTCTTAATAATAACAAAACTTTTGCCATAAATTTTCATTCCAATTATTTGAATACTAAACAATCGGATGATTCCTATCTTCACAATATTATCAATACATCTCAGATTGGCAAATTGATCGGATTACAGCTAGACTCTACATTAAAATGGAACCTTCACACCTCTCAACGGGTAAAAACGTTAAGCAAAGGCCATTCCATTATCCGCACCCTATCCAGTACTGTAGACATAGCAACTCTCAAAATGATATGTTATGCATATATTTTTCCCACCTAACATATGGTGTAATCTTCTGGGGCAACTCACATTCCAGTGATACAGTATTTAAAGTTCAGAAGAGTATAGTACGCACAATGATGCATAAAAACCAGTCCACTTCCAGCAAACCTCTTTTCAAACAACTGAACATCTTGCCACTACCCTGTATTTACATCCTATACACACTTCTGTTTGTAAAAAATAATCAACATTAGTTTGCTTCAATAAGTTCAAATCATAACTACCCAACAAGAAACAGACAACTTTTATATCCACTCCACAAGTCAGCTGCTTTTGAGAGGGCACCATCATACCAGGGTATTCAGCTTTACAATAAGCTGCCTTCTAAAATAAGAAACATTCAAAGTGTTCATGCATTTAAGAAAAAACTTATTAAGTATTTAATTGAAAACATGTTTTACAGTGTCAATGAATTTCTTTCATAGAAAATGTCATAAACAGCTCAGTATTGTATTACTTGTTATGTTATTGTCCACCATGCATAACATTTATGTAATGTAACTGTCATTAGATTTAATTAATTGACTTAGTTCCCTACCATTAAGGTATTACCTTTGTATATGATGTAATTTGTGACTGAATAAATAAAATAAATAAATTGATGCAGTTGTTACTACCATCTAACAACTGCATCTAAAAATCATCTTTTAACTCTTAACAAATCAGTACAATGTATGAATAAATACCAATTTTATTCAGTTTTTTTTCAGTTTTAATTATTTATTAAGTAAAACCATTTTATTTTGATTCAAAAGGTTACGTACTATACGATAATTTCCAGCAATACGGCAAAGTAAATATTTAATAACAAACATTCATCTACGATGAAATGAACCGAAGAGAATCGAATGGTCGATCTCGTTTCAGTTTAATATTTATCGGACATTACGGGTTAATAACGGGAACAAGCTGTGGGTGCCAGGACGACGATAAAACCATCTAGGCAGTGCTAGGGTCATGTCAATGGCAGTTTAGTAATTCCCAACGCTGTCTGTTTGCAGCACCTCGAACTTGAACTTATTGAAATCCGTTCGTATTTTACTTGTGTCATGAGCGCTTCACTCAACGCAAACATAAATCGTCTGCCGGGAAAAATTAACAATCATAAAAAAGTTCCACATTCCTGACATTCCTTATCTGTTGTATTGTTTTATTATTCAATCGATTGTCGACAATAAGCAGCACTCTGTAGGTTTTAGTTGATATATCGGGATTAATATATTGTATTAATTTAGGATATATAAGGTTAAGTTACAATTTCTAAAATATTAGGACGTTGGCAGCTGTTATTGAGTGTGGATGCGATTCTCGTTTGTTACTTTCGCCGATTGTTTAGGTTTTAAAATAAAATACATTTGGCCTAGGCTATGTCGTCTAAAATAAAGAGGGTTCAGATGCTTATTTTTCTGAACAGAAGTTTGATTTACAATCCTAACTTTTAGTTTTAGTTTGAAGACTTCTTGAATAGTGTGTTTTCGTTTTCATAATTTGTTTACCGGTAGGCCTAACATTAATTCTCTTGTAAGACCTAAGTGGAAATATAAACAATTAATGGTTTCATGTTTCCTTATCAAATTTTTTTGTTGGCTAAAAGTGTTGTTTGGTGGGCTATATATCTATTGCCAGGTGGGCTACATATCAAAAATTTATTGTTAAATTTAGGTGCTGTATTTTTTCTTCCTGTGCATAAATCTATTCCCCATAAGAAAATCATTAGAACTGAGTATGCAGGTTTGCTGCATCAAGGACCACAAAATCTGGTTTTTAGAATGTTTAATCTTAACTTTTTGACAACTATAAATTTATCCTGAATACACCTTTTAACACGTTAGCTGCCACGTAGGTCCGATCGGACCCAAACATGGGGTATGTTTCGAGTGACAATTAGGTCCGTTCGGACCTAAGAAGTTGCAAATGCAAAATTTTACTAAACTGGTTCAAATTAGTCACCAGAGCGACCTAGAGGCAAAACATTGAACTTCCAGCATACTAGATATAGGCCCTACTAGACTTCCACGCCTACTGGCCGTTCATTGGTTTGGTCCGTTAATTCAACAAGGGGCTGCAAACTGTCCACTCAAAATATAAGAAAATATTTACAATTTATTAGGTCCGTTAGGACCTTATGAGTAATTTTCAAAATATAAGGAATGGTGTGTAAATACTAAACACTGCATTTATAAGTAATAATGTTATTAATGGTTTTTTAATTATAAAATTATAAAAACAGAGTATATACAATTACTGGCTTAATATACATTATGAGTTATGAATAGTTAAACATACTTGTAATAGGTGAAAGTACAAAAAATGGTAAAAAAGAGAAATACATTACATATTAAAAAAAAATAAATATAAATAATTGCAAATAAAAAAAGATTATACATAGCTAATTGTAAGGAATATTGCCTTATTTATAAAATTGATGAACAAGTCAAGTTCCTCACCTGTTCGTAACAATACTTGTGTAGATCTTCCTAAATTGATTGCAAATAAATTTCAGGATGTCTGGCAGACGAAAAAGTTGGGAAAGTAGGGAATTTGAATATAAATTAATAAAATGTCAGGAAAGGAGGACATCAATATTAAAAATATAGAATAGTCGGGAAAATTAATAAAACTTACTTTTAAACATTGACTAGTCGACCCATGCAGAATTCCGCACTGCGAACCAAATCTTGTCAGCTGATCAGATGTTTTTTGTTTACATTTTTGTTCCTGTCAAAACAAACTATTCCCTATATTTATCTTTCATGTTATTCAAATTTCCGATAAGCGGTACATTTTTAGACCGTGGGTCTATTTTTCATCAATCGCCGGCACGATAAGCTTTAAAATGAGGGGTTGATAAAAGAATAACGAAGATCTCGCAGACTGACAGAAAAACAGGCTAGAGCAATAATATATAAGATTGTATATTATTCATATCTCTTGAACGGAACATCACACAACTTTGATTGACATTTTATTTAATTTGTGATAGTTAGACGACAAAAATTATCCATCATTTGTCTTTTTATGACCATTAGTTTCAGTTTTAGCACTTTGTAGTGGGACGTATCTTATCTCTTGAATAAATTACATCAACCCTGGACCGGATACCAAACAATAGACTAGCCATTAAGATGAGACAAAAAATTATAGGATACCTCATCGACTGACTTTTGAAGTAAACAAACACAGTTAGTAGTCTAATGTAACCGTGAGACCATCAAAATTATTTGGATATTTAAAACTGGATGATACCATGGATTAAACATACGCTGTAGTCTAATACATGACTTGACCACAGCTATGGAGTTATATTTTATTGTAAATCGCTTATGCAACCTCGTTGTTGTGTTATCTAAAGAAAAACTAATTAAATTTACAATAATTGGCGTAAAGTACCTTCGGTCCTTACGGACCTAAGTGCAAAAATACAAAGAAAAAAACCCACTGTAAATCTGCATTTTGGTCCGAACGGACCTAAGACTTTTTAATGATTATTTACAATTAAAATCTTTTGAAATGGTAAATATGGACTTTATTTTAAATGTTTTTGAAAAGATTTTGGGAATTAGTCCATTAGTTCCGTGTGGCAATATGGGAGGAATGTGGTATTTTGGGTTCGGCAGCTAACGTGTTAATTAGATGGTTACAAACAAAAATTTTATAATTAAAGACTAATAACCAACCTGTTAAGACACATCTGAGGCAGTAGTTGAGGATAGAACGTCGATCTCGCTTGAGGAGGCAGAGACAGCAGAAAGTGGCGTGTTGCATCCGAAGCTGCCATCCGCACCTGTGCACAGAAACTAAGCTTGAGGAGGCAGAGACAGCAGAAAGTGGCGTGTTGCATCCGAAGCTGCCATCCGCACCTGTGCACAAAAACTAAGCTTGAGGAGGCAGACAGCAGAAAGTGGCGTGTTGCATCCGAAGCTGCCAGCCGCACCTGTGCACAGAAACTAATCTTGAGGAGGCAGAGACAGCAGGAAGTGGCGTGTTGCATCCGAAGCTGCCATCTGCACCTGTGCACAAAAACTAAGCTTGAGGAGGCAGACAGCAGAAAGTGGCGTGTTGCATCCGAAGCTGCCAGCCACACCTGTGCACAGAAACTAAGCTTGAGGAGGCAGAGACAGCAGAAAGTGGCGTGTTGCATCCGAAGCTGCCATCCCCACCTGTGCACAGAAACTAAGCTTGAGGAGGCAGAGACAGCAGGAAGTGGCGTGTTGCATCCGAAGCTGCCATCCGCACCTGTGCACAGAAACTAAGCTTGAGGAGGCAGAGACAGCAGAAAGTGGCATGTTGCATCCGAAGCTGCCATCCGCACCTGTGCACAGAAACTAAGCTTGAGGAGGCAGAGACAGCAGAAAGTGGCGTGTTGCATCCGAAGCTGCCATCCGCACCTGTGCACAGAAACTAAGCTTGAGGAGGCAGAGACAGCAGAAAGTGGCATGTTGCATCCGAAGCTGCCATCCGCACCTGTGCACAGAAACTAAGCTTGAGGAGGCAGAGACAGCAGAAAGTGGCATGTTGCATCCGAAGCTGCCATCCGCACCTGTGCACAGAAACTAAGCTTGAGGAGGCAGAGACAGCAGAAAGTGGCGTGTTGCATCCGAAGCTGCCATCCGCACCTGTGCACAGAAACTAAGCTTGAGGAGGCAGAGACAGCAGAAAGTGGCGTGTTGTTGTTTAAAAGATAATCTATGATAGCCAAGGGGACTAAGTAATGTTAAATCTGCAACCGTTTATCCAAAGTTTAAATCCTTCAAAAAATTACAACTAGATATATCATCCAAATATTATCCAAAAATAAGCATCCTAATATTTTTATTTAAATCCTAAAATAAAATAATATTTTACAGACCAAATCATCAAGATTTGAACTAATGACATGTAAATATTAGTAATTTTGTGTTTTTGTTTTTATATTGCAGATTTTCACTGCACAAAATAGCCAATAAATCCCCCGTCGCAGCAAACTTGCGTACTCAGCGAATTTCCAATGGAGATATAAATGTATTAATACTACATAAAGCCACTTATTAAGTATCATGAAAATATATTCACAAATAAGCGATATATACAATTTTAATTATTCTCCATAAGAATAACATTGGGTCTGAGTACGCAGGTTTTCTGCATCAACGAACACAAAAAATGGGGTTTTATGCTAATATCAATATAACTCAACTAGGTGAAGTCATATACCAGTTTTTAGCGAATTTCCCCTATAGGGAAGAAGCTATTACCGTAGTCGGCATGGAAGACCTAGGCCCGGGACCATGATAACTTTTCGTTTTGAGGTCCCCAGATTCCAAAAACACCATTCGTTTGAAACTGTATATATATATATATATATATATATATATATATATGTGTGTGTCCGTGAGCATGATAACTCTCGTAAAAATGATCCGATTTTGATGAAATTTGGTATAAACTTGTAAAGCAACATTTATGACTTTAAGTTCGAAAACCAGCCAGATCGCTCCATCCGAAGAGGTATTTTGGGGGGGTTTTGTATCCCAAATATGGGTTTTTTGAATTTTTTACATATAATTTTTGAAAAAGTCAAATTTTAGTTTGCACAATTGGATGTAGCTTAAAAAAACACACAATTTGGTATTTTGATCATTAATCTACATCAATTCATTACCGAGATATTGAAAGTGCTAAACACAGTACGTTTTCTAATGTTATTCTTATGGAGAAAAAGAAAAATGTTATATCTCGCTTATTTATAAATGCACACTGACGAAACTTGGTATATGGCTTCATCTGGTTGTGGTCTATTGATATTTTCGAAAAAAAAAATGTATTTCCAAAGGCTCCCGTAGCAGCAAACCTGCTTACTCAGCCCCATGTTATTCATATGGATAATAATTAAATGCTATGTCTCCTTTAACCCTTTGAGCGCCAACTGCCGATATATCGGCACTCGCGGCATATTCGAAAAACGCCAACTGCCGATATATCGGCAAGCGTCGTTGACGCGAAAAAGGCCACTTGCCGATATATCGGCAGGTAGTGCTTTATCATTTAGAGCTTACGTAATGCAGCTAGTAATAATAAATTATATACCACATTAAAGCCTAAGAATGTCCCTACAAGAATATATATACTTTATATAGTTCAACACAATTTTTAACTTTAATACACAACTGGGAAATAGTGGAATTCAGATGGCTGTGGTGGCGCCTGGCCCCAAGGCCGCGCCCACGCCATGTGTTCGCGCCATTTGTTCGCGCCATTTGTTCGCGCGCAAAATTGTTACTGAATGTTGTTGTTTATGTTGGCAATAACCTGTGTAGTATTGTTTTGCATTATGTTTGCGTACATTTAGTGCAGTTTTTAGTTTCTAGTGTATAAATAATGAGTGAACCGAGCAAAACACGTCGCTGCAATTCTCCTGTTAGTGAGAACACGTTAGTAAGCGGCATACAAACTGAAGGAAACATTAATTTTATTAATTCCGTCAAAGACGAAAGTGATGATGACCTAATTATGAGTTCATCTTCACCATCTAGTTCAGATAGTGAAATTGTGGATGACACTGATGCCGATCCGGACTTTGATCCAGACATTCCCTCGTCATCTGGTGTAAGAAGGGGGCTAAAAGGAAATAGTGTTCTGCCACGGTCGCCTAATAGGCCTATATACGACCCGTCGTCATCTTCTGAAGAAGATACTCCAGCTGCAAATACTGTTGGGCCTCAACAGGGATCAAAAACAGTTTATACTGTTTTTTTCAGTCAAAAACTCAAACTGTAATAAATCTCTATTTATTTGAACTCATTACATACATAGTAAATAACCCACAGTTGTTAAAACTTCCTGAACATGTATACAGCACTAGAAACAAGGACAAAGTCTTAAGAGCCGGCGGAAGTGAACCGGGCCGCTCACTGCTCTGCTCCTCAGTTTAACATGGGACGAGAATAAAAAAGCAATACTACAATACAAAATCGACATAATAATCAAAATTGTTTATTGTACTATTATGAGGTTTTGTCTTACGTACAATTTAATATATAACACGTGTAAAGAAAATTTATTTTGTATTTTTTATTTAAGAAATACAAAATTAACTTTCCCATAAGGATTTTCGTTATTTCACTAAAACTAATTCCATTATAGAAAATATATTTTTAAACTTAGGAGGTTAAAACACGTTTCTATAAAAACTAGAACATATTTTCGTTGAAAGTAAAATAACATATTGTATAAATTTTCATTTAGAATATTTTATCTAGTAATCTTTAAAATAGCTTGCAATTTCAACTGTGTCGATATGTGTTGCGGATCTCACGGGGAGCGGTGGTAGTTTAGTGTTTTCCCGCCGGATAGCACCACCGTCGAATTACTATTGAATACTACGCGCGCCATTAAATACTCCAGTCATCCAGTCCCACCTCCCACCAGTGAATATTAGTTGACTTTCCGTTTGGCAACACTTGGCGCGCGATTATTGGTCTGATTTTATACTGTCACAGATTTTGTAATAGTGCTTATATGCAGTACCTAATACAGTGGTTAGTGCATATTTGTTAGTGGCTAAGCTTAAATTTAGGTGACACTGACAGTCTGCAGTTCATTTACCCAAAAGTCCGCTAGGAAATGTTCAGCAACCTATAAAATGGGTCACTTGAAATTTTATCCTTCGAAGAAGAAGAAAAGAAGACTTCCTGCTGGTTTGCAAGCAGACATCAACAGAAGAAAGTAAGTACATTAAAATTAACTTGATTCTGATGAATCGCAAAATAATAAACTATGAATTATTTTATACATACCAGAATGAGCATTAAGAACTCGAATCTACAATTTTTTTAATTTTTTTATTAAATAAATAAATAATTTTTAATATTAAAATTCGAGAGGGTTCGCCTTATCTTTATGAAAGCCAGACGACTGCAAAAACACCAAAATTACAAGAGGTATTAGACTAAAAATTAATTTGTTTAGCAGTGGAACTTCTCAAATCTTAACCAATTGGGGCTGAATCTCGGTTGGATCTCGAGCTGTCCAGATTAACCTAAAGAATATTGAGTAGACTACTTATTTCATCCTTATTTTTACGGTAAAAAATCCGATGTACACGGGAAAAAACGCCTCAGGGCCAGGGATCAGTGTGGCCTAGCAGCCGAAAGGGCAGTGACCTTGACTGGCGGGTGTATGTGCGGGGTGAGGTCCTTGTTGGCGACCGTGTGCTAAAAATGATTACCGTACCCCTACCATTTCCTCTTCAGAAGATACGATTTATAAGTCTTTACAAACCGTGAACGCAGGCGATTAGGGCCAGGAGAATCGGAGATTTTCTCACCCAATTACAAAACTTAAAGTGATAATTATGTTGGAAAAAATATTAAAACCATTTGACAGTAATTTTATATTTCCAGGAAGAGGAATACTGCTTTCACAGAACAACAAGCTATAGAAACTCTTAGAGCGGAAGAACAATCTGCAAATCCCAGTAAGACGCCTAACAAGAAAGAATTTAAATTAAGTGGAAGAAGAATTGTTAACATAGCAGATTTTATCGATCAGATAAAAATGTTGGACAATCATAGCCCGATAGGTTGTACTTTTTCGAATATGGTTGTAGTGTCTGAAGTTAGACAGGGACTAAAGAATGGGTTCGTTGTTGAATGTACCATGTGTAAATTCAAACAGACCATTTGGTCTGAGAAAATCAATGAGAAAGAAATGGACGTGAACAAAGTTGGTGTTTGTGGTACTATCATAACAGGAGGTGGCCACGCTCAACTCGAGGAATTCCTCAGCACTCTCGACATCCCTGCAATGAGCAACAAGACTTTCAAAACAACCGAAGAACAGTTATCGGAGGGTTGGACAGCGACTGCGGCGGCAGAGATGGAAGCGGCAGCGGCGGAGGAGGCTCAGCTAGCGAGGGAAAACAACGAAGTTGACAAGGACGGCTTACCGCTAATTACAGTTGTCGCTGATGGTGCCTGGTGTAAACGATCATATCGCACCAACTATTCCTCCTTATCTGGAGTGGTGAGTGTGATCCTTATCTTATTCTGTTATTCTCTAAACAATAATAATTACTTTCAAACACTTTTTTAAACACATATACGATTAAAATTTCACTTACAATCAAATTAACACTCACAAACACTGCTAAAAACCTAACAATACTGAAGTATTTGACCAAATGAACATTTATGATTATAAATAATAATCGAACATAATTAATTACAATGCTGAAGGTCAATTATTAATTTTTAAATTCTACTACTGAAGATACCCTAGTCATATTTATCCTCGTTTTGTTCAGAAAAGGAATGAGAATAAGAATAAAATAAAATAACCCCGTCGCAGCAAACCTGCGTACTCAGCGAATTTCCAATGCACTTCTATATAGAGCCACTTACCAAGTTACAAAAAAATACATTCATAAATAAGTGATATAGCATTTTATTTATCTATAAAAATAAAAGTTAATTTTTTAGTAAAATTATTTGAGGAAAATCGAAATACCTTTTTCCCATAAGATTAACATGGGAGATTATACGTACGCGTTTTTTTACTTTTCTCCACAACCACTTGACCTAGGTTAATGATTTAAAATACTAAATTTATTTTTTTTAAGCTCTATAAAATGGCTATAACCAAAATCGAGTGTTTTTAAAATTGTAGGGTAAAAAATTCAAAAAACTGATTTTTGTTAAATTTAAAGCCCCATAAAACCCCCTTCCCATAGTCCGATCGATCTGGTTTTCGAACTTAAAGTTAGCATATGTTAAAGTAGAGCTATCAAACAACAACAACTTGTTCTTTTTAGCCGCTCGTCCTCTGCTCAGTACAGAATGGCAGTGCCGAGTGCCGAGGCCGAGTGCCGCGCGCTCATGGCGCGTCGCGTCGCCCTGTCGCGCCGATCAGTATCGCTACACAATAAATTACATACACACATAAAAAATATTATGCCAAAAAAATATATATTATATTAAAATATACACAATATGCCGCCGACAGCAGCGTTCGTCGTCGGTCGCGTCGCTCTTGCCGCCCAGCTAGGACGGGGCCCTAGGCCTATTCTACACGAGCGTGAATCTGTACACGGGGCCTACGATAATTAAATTAGTTAAACGATAATTAATTAGTTATCGTATGCCCTGGTGAAACCCGTCTAGAACAAGCGGTTCAGACGCTTCAGTAACATGAGCCTTATTATTATTGGTATTCACCTGTCAACTGAAATCTTATGTAAAATATTTTGCTCGTAGAATTTTTTTTTCCTTGTAGTGTTTGCATTTTTACTTTCTACCCCTTGTAAATAGTATATGGAGAAAGTTTTGTGTTGTCAACATTTTCGAATTCGAGTTATTAGTGTAAATATTCCTTTTATTTTTTTAATCAGGGTCCCTGATTAACAAAATATGGGTTTCGGAGTGATGTCTGTTTGACTGTCAGTGTGTGTACAGAGATGGAGATCATACCCGTGTTCCGATTTTGATGAAATTTGGTTTGTAGGTACTAATTCAAGATATCGTCGCGGTTTTCCCGCTCGTGTAGAATGGGCCTTACAGCCAAGTAGCGTGCCTAGGGTTAATTCAAACATAATTATCAATAACCGCAATAATTGGGCATTGATCTTAGGCATTGGTAAATATACACAAACAGGTGTTTGTGTATATTTACCAATGCCTAAGATCAATGCCCAATTTAAATACCGATAACGATTTTGAAATTGATTTTTTAATTATTGAGCTAAGGTACATTAAAATAAGGTTTCAGATTGGTGACAAATTTGCATCCACAAATATACAAATTTTTGGACCAACAATTTACTTACATTTATACATAAATACAAGGAAAATGTTTTGTTTTCAGGCTGCTATTGTTGGATTTCGAACGCGGAAAGTACTCTTTATTGGCGTAAAGAATAAGTACTGTACAACTTGTGCTCGAGCAGAGACAAGAGGAGAGCCAGCAAAAGAGCACACATGCTATAAAAATTGGGGCATGAAGCAAAGCTCGACAAGTATGGAGTCAGCTATAGTATGCGAGGGGTTCAAAAAGAGTGAAGAAATGTATAATGTACGGTATGCAAGACTTATTGCCGATGGGGACAGCAGCGTCTATAAGAAAATTATTGATTCTAGACCTTATAAAAACTTGACTGTTCAGAAGATAGAGTGCAAAAACCATCTTTTGAGGAACATGTGCACTAGACTAAAAACGATTGCAGCCTCCAAGACATGTAAACCTTCCGTTTGGCTTAGGAAGAAAATTGGTGACAACCTGTTACGCTGCAGGATGGCAGTAACTAAAGCCACCGAACACCGTAAAAAGGAAAAGAAGGAAGCAATCAATGAAGAGGAATCAAGTAAACCAATAGACAATCTGAGAAAGGATATATTGAATATCCCTAGTCACGTGTTCGGTGAACACAAAAACTGTGCTGAGAGGGGATATTTTTGCGAGCTGGACGCTACTACTGCCCCGCCAGATGACAATCTAGTGCCAAATCTTGTCACGGTAGGCCTTTACCCATTGATCACTGATGTGTTCAGAGACGTTAGCCGCAACAGCCGCAGCTTACTTGCTGACGTCACGAGCAACTACGTAGAACATTTTAATTCAATTGTTGCGAAATTCATTGGCGGCAAAAGAATACATTTTGCTGCTAGTGGTTCATATCAGACTAGATGTACAGCTGCTGTCATTCCACACAACTCCGGACTGGCACACTACAAGCTGCACAAACAAATGTACGGTGCCAGTCCAGGGGTATTCGCAAAAAGTGTGGCGATGAAGAGGAAGAAGAAGGTGGACAGCCAAAGAGAAAAAAAGGTGCAGGAAAACACTATTTGATAGGGAAAAAATTGCTGATGGAAAAGACTACGGTCTTGAAGCACAACGGCCCGATATTGACAAAACTACGATGGAAAAAGAAAAAAGTGATTTTTTAAAAACCCTACACAAGTCAGAAGCAGAATTTAAAAGAATTGAAAGAGAAACGGTGGAACAAAGCGATTCAAATGAGTGGCTAGAGATTCGCCGAAATCTTTTGACCGCTTCGAATTTCGGGCGTGTTTGCAATATGAGAGCAACTACGGGCTGCGAAACAATCGTTAAACAGCTCCTGTGCACAGTTTTTGATTGTGAGGCCATGGACTATGGTAGAAAAAATGAAGAAGTGGCTCGACATGACCTCAAAAACTAGTTAGGTCAAAAGATAAGTAAATGCGGCCTTTTCATTGACCGAGACAACCCCTATCTCGGTGCGAGTCCTGATGGTCTTCTGAATGAAGATGGCACTGTAGAAATTAAATGTCCATCTTCTGCTAAGGATATGACACCTAATGAGGCTATCAGAAAGCGGAAATGTACCTTTTGGACAGTTAGTAAGGATGGAAGGATTGGTGGTATTAAAAAAACACACAACTTTTATCATCAAGTTCAAGGCCAACTTCAAATAACGAAAAGAAGAGTGTGTGTATTTTGTCTATGGACACCACAGGGGATAAAAACTGAAATAATAGAGCGAGATGAACAGTTTTGGCAAGCAGAAATGTTGCCAAAACTAACAAGATTCTACATGGATTGCATACTACCCAAAATTATCGACCCTCGCCATTCCCGATCTATGCCCATAAGGAATCCTAAATATATAGTAGAGGCTCAGGCAAAATCCAAAAAAAAGAATGCAGAAAAAACTGGGAGTAAACGTGACTTGTAAAACTATGAAAATTGTAAATAAATAAATATGTTGTACATATTTTAAAATGCTGTAATTGTTGTAAATGTTTAAAATTACTATTTCAAAGGAAACATGTTAATGTTTTCTCCACTAGTGACATTTACCTTGTAAACTTTAAAAAAATTTAAATTCTCATTTATTTTGTATTGTTACGATGGTTCTAGTTATTTATGTTTTTAATGCAAATTGTAAATACGTTGTAAATATTGTAAAATGCTGTAGTAATTGTAAATGTTTAACATTACAATTTCAAAAGAAACATCTCAATGTTTTCTCCACTACTGTTATTTAGGCATACATTGTAAACTTTGACCAATTTTTAATTCTCATTTATTCTGCATTGTTACATTTACAATGGTTGTAGTTATTGATGCTTTCATTGAATATGAATACAGTTTATAATAAATTATGTTTGTGCTAAAGAAAAATTTAGTTACTTTTAAATTCCTAAGTTACAATTTCTAATGATAAAATAATTATAGTTAGCATATTATCATAAAGAACTGTAATAATTCGGACGCGATGAAATTTCAAAGATGGTTTGTTTATTTCATTTAAAATCGAGCACGGTTTTTACTTTCCTAAGGTTGAGAAATATTCTTCACTAATTTCATATGTCTGGCGTTGAAGAAAGCAATAACAAAGATAATAATAAACTATGATGTTAAAATAATAACAAACTATGAATTAATTCACTTTAATAGTAAATAACTCACGAGGATAAATGTTTTACAATCTAAGTTTTATCTCGATAATGTTGTGATCGCCTATAAACAGCAACTCAGTGACTGAGCTAGCGCAGTCGCGCAGTGGGCCAGGGGCAAGGGCTGGTGGAGATCGACGAAGCAAGGCAGCGACGGCGCAGCGACCGGGCTGAGAGCTGAGAGTCTTGATGGTTGGGGTGGGTGGGGTAACGGGACTTGAATGAATGCTCACTTTAGTCCCACTGACGGCCACCATGCAGCGCGGGTGGTGCAACGCATAGTTGCCGTTGAAGGCGCTTCGAATCGGTGATATTTTAGCTGCCTCCCACCGGCTCTTAATAGATTATTGCAGGTTGAGTAAATCGCAAAACAATCACGTTGTAATGTCCCTTAGGGTGTAAAACAAATTAGTAGGTTGCATTAGTAAATATAATTCTAAGATTCTAAAAAATAAGTTTTATGACTGGCTCCTTCAAAACCCTTTTTATAATGTAAGTGAATTCCTTGGAAGCAATGTTGACTTTTAAGAGCTACATCCTATGTATTCTATAGGCTCACTGTCTTTATTGTATTGTACTGTTTATGTTAGCCTATTATGTATAGCCTGTATATATGTTAGCCTCATTTTGATTAAGTATTGACTTTGGCTGTTGCTGTAACACTGACATGCTGGTACATGTATTATTGTCCAATGGCAAATAAAGATTTATTTATTTATTTATTTATTTATTTATTTATTTATCAAGAGGTGGACCGAGAGGAAGGAGGGGCGGACGTGTTGCAGGTCGCGGAAATGGGAGGCCTAGAACTCGACCAGTTCCGGAACCTGAAAGTAGCAGTTGGGATGAACTGGCTGAAGAAACAGACATTGTATATGACCATCAATTTAATTTTTGTTAACAACCCGGGCCAAAGCATTGTCCCCCAGTAAATTCAAAGCCGATTGCCTATTTCAACCTCTTCTTTACTGTGTCCTTTATTTCAACTCTCGTGACCGAGACAAACCGATATGCCGAAAAGTTTATTTCCAGTAATGTGCTATCTCCTAAATCGCTTATGCAGGGCTGGGTGAAAGTGACCTCTGATGAAATGAAGGCATTTTTGGCTATAATAATGAACATGGGCATTGTCAGAAAACCGAATATTAGAAGCTACTGGACTAAAACAATGTCTCACTCGACGCAATAGTTTCCAAAGATCATGAGCCGGAACCGGTTTGAACTCCTCTTGAAATGTTTCCACGTAGTTGATACTACTACCCTTCCCAAAAATGGTGAACCCGGCTATGACCCTTACTCCAGATTTCAAACGGTCATAGACCATGCAAATAGGCTGTTCAAGCTATATTATCTCCCCTATCAAAAACTGAGCGTTGATGAGTCCCTTGATGGCACTAAAAAACGCACAGCCCTTACCCAATACCTGCCGAAGAAAAAACACCACCGATGGGGGTAAAACTGTGGGTGTTATGTGACGCCATTACTCACTACTGCGTGTTTTTTTTGTTATAAAGGTGCCAAGATATACAAACGCTGATGAAAGGACCGAAATGGCAAACAAAGGACTTGGTTACTACGTTGTTCAAACCCTTATGAAAATGGGAAATGTTCTAAACAAAGGTTATCATCTTTTTTTAGACAACTTTTTCACAACTATTACCCTGGCCCGAGATCTTTACTCTAAATTGACCTGGCTAACGGGCATGGTATGTTTGGATAGGAAAGGCCTCAGAAAACCATTGCTCGGAAAATATGCTGTTGGAAAAAAGACTTACTTACGTAAAGGTCCTATCCTAACGATGGCTTGGCGCGAAAAACCAACGAACAAATCGCAGTTTATACTTTTATCCTCAAAAAGCTTGGCGAAAACTGTTCAGGGTTTCCTCGTCTAAGGAACAGAAGAGTTCTAGTCAAAAGAAAACCGCAGATAGTTCACGATTACAATATCGGTATGGGCGGGATAGATGGGATAGATGGGACAGACCAGATGCTCTACACATATCTGGACGAGAGGAGGAGTATGAAAACCTGGAAGAAGGCAAAACCCAAAAAAGGCACATCTAGAGAGAAATAGCTTTAATTTGATACCAAATTCGTATAGAAAAATAAATTTCTAGGGGTCGATATGCTGCGAAGAAAAATCGAGAAATTCTTTTAATAATATAGATAAGGTTTTGAAGCAATTTTGTTATATTATGAATTATCTTAAAATTATTTACTAGGCTAATTAACATTTTTATATGATGGTTTACATAATATTATAGGCCTATCTACACTGTTTCTAGCAGGGGGATATGATGTAATTTTCCTACCTAAACTTTATTATAACTCGTAACACAGAAAAATATGTTAAACGAAAAATACCCCCGTCGCAGCAAACTTGAATACTCAGTGAATTTCCAATGCATAATATATGTCTTAATACCACATAAAGCCGCATACTAAGTTGCATAAAAATATATTCACATATAAGCGATATATATATACAATTTTAATTATTCTCGATAAGAATAACATAGGTGATGAGTACGTAGGTTTGCTGAAACAAGGGACACAAACAATGGGTTTTTATACAAATATAAATAGAATTTAGCTAGGCGAAGTCACATACCAAGTTTCATCAATATTCAATCATAAATAAGGGCTATATAACATTTGAATTATTCTCTAGAAGAATAACATGGTGGCTGAGTAAGCAGGTTTGCTGCAACATGGAACAAAAATATGGGTTTTTATGCAAATGTCAATATAGCTCAACAAGGTGAAGCCACATACCAAGTTTTAATAATTTATGTTCATAATTAGGGAGTCATTAAATTTGACTTACTCTCCATAAAAATAACATCGGGGCTGAGTACGCATGTTTGCTGCTAAGGGGATAGTCAACAAAAAATCCATTTTTTGAGCACATATCAATATACCAGTACTACGTGAAGCCACATACCAAGTTTCATCAATATACATTCATAAATAATCGAGATATAAAATTTTATTTATTCTCCAAAAGGGTAACTTTGGACAACGTACTGTGTTTAGCACTTAGAATATCTCTGCAACGGTTGGACTTAGAATCACAATTTAAACACCAAAATGATTGTTTTGTGGAGCAGAATTGATTGGTAAAAGCAAATGTGAAGTTTACATTAAAATTAACTTAGGAAAAGCCATAACCCTTTTTCCCACAAGATTAACATGGGAGATTTTATGAGCAGGTTTTTGGATTTTCTCCGCAACCACTTAACCTAGGTTAATAATTCAAAATACTATTTATTTGTTTTTTTAATTTCTATAACATGGTCCAAACCAAACATGGTCCAAACCAAAATTAAGTGTTTTAAAAATTGTAGGGTAAAAAAAGCAAAAAACTGATTTTTGGAAAATTTAAAACCCCCATAAACCCCCCTTCCCATAGTCCGATTTTTCAGGTTTTCAAACTTAACCCTAGCCGTGGCCATGTTGCGCAATGCGATAGATTCACGTGATGCCTTAAAATGGCCACTATCGCAATACCATAGTACGGGTCGAAATTTTTTTAACGGTAAAAAAAACATTAATATAAGAAGTAAACTCAGAAGTGAACAATATTTATACCATTCGAAAGATCACAGTCTGAACTTTCATTTTATTACATAAATGAACCGTTTACAAGTTGTATAACAATGTCACGACGATTATAATTGCAATGAAATTTTGCCGCTACGCCATTCCTGCAGTCGACGCTCGGAAAATGTAAAAACACGACTACTTTGGAATTACCCTGCTCGGGTAATTTTTGTCTTAGGATGTTGCGGGTGGTACCACTGCATAGCCAAAGAGTTTAGTTTCACTGTGGTATTTATTTTTAGAACGAAATATTGATTGCACAACAGTTACGATTTTATGAACACAGCTGTTTTCTGAATTTTTAACAGATGGCCAACTGACGCAATGCGCTAGTGTGGAAAATACGAATTACATCCAGTGCAAGTTATAAATACTAGTCATATAATATTTCATTTTGAAGAGGAAGAAATTTAGCTTTTGACATTGGCAGCCTTGCGCATCGTCTTTTCCGTCTGCGCTCTGGAAGACGAAGGAAATGCGTCACTCTTCTGACATCTGATGCGTAGAAGTCGGCCATCTAATGATTTTGTCGCCGTCCTATGTGAGTTCGCGCTCGCTTGTTATCCGCGAATTATTGCTAAATCCTGTATTATTTCGGAGTGTTAGTGTTAGTGAAGTGTGTGTGTGTGTGTGTATATAACAGTAATCTTTATGCATTTTATTATGCATAATGCATTTTATTATGCATAAATATTACTGAAGTGTGGAAATAGTGTTTGTAAAAGTTATGTTTTTCTTTAGTAAAATGTCAGGAATATACGAGTGTGATATAAACCGCTTGTTGGAGACAGATCTCAGTTCTCCCGGGTTTGATATCGAACCTTTTAGTGAGGATGAGGAGGCGGTAGATGATGTTTTGTAAGGTAGGATTATTTCATTATTGAGTAGGCCTAATATAAAAAATAATAATTTTGTAATTTTCCCTACATGGTGACCGGACCAACAATCGCACGTTATATCTTATATAATATGCCACTACCCTGTGTATATGTATATTTATATATTTTATTGATTCTAAATACCTGCAGGAATAATATATAGATATAATATGGCATTATTTACATGTATTAGAATATACCGCGATTTACATTATTTCATAAGTTCACCGATTATTTTTATTATTACATAACACGTATAAAAACATATAATTTACTATGAGTGTTATATATATTTTTGTAGGTAATTGAACATTCTACAACATGTTTATATTGTTTTGGGGGGAAAAAATTTCTAAAAAAAGTTATATGCTAAATATTGTAAAAACTTTTTTTCCGAATACCAAAAATTTTCAGAAAGTCTTCTACTCATAAGTGATAACAAGTTTTACCATCAACTTTATGACTTTTGTACATTCCCTACTTCATTAGCTTTACAAATATGTACATATTATTATTAGAATATACATATTTATATTACCTTTTTACAGTACTAACTAACACTGTACAATTTTCAAATTTTGCGGTTTTCCGTATATACTTACATAATACTTACAAATAAAATTTTTTCCCCAACATATTATACATTTCTATGTAGGGAATTGAATGTCCTACTAAATGTATATATAGTATTTGGAGGAATAAATTTCTAAAAAAAGTTATATACTAAATACCGTAGAATTTTGTTTTTTCCGAATACCCTAAAATTTCCAAAATTCATCTAATCATAAGTGATAACAGTTTTTTACCATCAACTTTATGACTTTTTTACATTTCTTATTTCATTAGCTTTACAAATATATACATATTATTATTAGCATATACATATTTATATTATCTTTTTACAGTACTAACTAACACTGTACAATTTTCAAATTTTGCGGTTTTCCGTATATACTTACATAGTACTTACAAATAAAATTCTTCTCCCAACATATTATACATTTCTATGTAGGGCATTGAATGTCCTACTAAATGTATATATAGTATTTGGAGGAATAAATTTCTAAAAAAAGTTATATACTAAATACGTAGAATTTTGTTTTTTCCGAATACCCTAAAATTTCCAAAATTCATCTAATCATAAGTGATAAAAATTTTTTACCATCAACTTTATGACTTTTTTACATTTCTTATTTCATTATCTTTACAAATATATACATATTATTATTAGCATATACATATTTACATTACCTATTTACAGTACTAACTAACACTGTACAATTTTCACATTTTGCGGTTTTCCGTATATACTTACATAATACTTACAAATACAATTTTTCCCCAACATATTATACATTTCTATGTAGGGAATTAAATTGTCTACAAAATGTATATAATGAGTTTTCCATAAAAAATCTGACAAAAAAGTTTTACCGAGGCTGCTTTTGAAATTTCAAAAAAGAATTTCAATATTTTTTTATTTTTTTTACTTTGCTGAAAAAACTACCTCTTAGATCTTTTCTATTTTACTATTTTCAGATACCCCTGTTCTTTCTGAACAAAATTAATATGTGGTTGGCTATGTTTAGTTCTCATTTCAAATTTATACGAATTTTCAAAAAAAGGTCTGCAAAATCGCCAAAATTGGTTGGCCATTCTACAGTTTTTGGCTGGCCACTGCTAGGGTTAAAATCATAAATGTCACTTTACACATTTGAGCCAAATTTCATCAAAATCGGAATTTTTTTACTCAAGTTATCGCATTCACGGACACACACACACACATATATATATATATATATATATATATATATATATTCATATAAATTTGAACAAATTTTTGGCATCTGGGGACCTCAAAACAAAAAGTTATCATGGTCTCGGGCTTAAGTCTTACCATGGACCTACGGTAATAGCTTCTTCCCTATAGGGGAAATGCGCTAAAAAGGAAATTAACATGAAAAATAACAGGGTAAATAAATGAGATGTTGCAAGAAGTTAGTGTGGACATTTGCCAAAAAAACTCACTCCTACAATAACCAATACCCCCCGTCGCAGCAAACCTGCGTACTCAGCAAATTTCCAATGCATTTATATGTTTCTCACTCCTACATAAAGCCACATACCAAGTTTGACAAAAATACATTCATAAATAAGTGATTTATAACATTTTATTTATTCCCCATAAGAATAACATTAGGACTGAGTACGCAGGTTTGCTGCAACGAGGAAGATAAGAAATGAGTTTTTACGCAATTATCAATATAACTGAACCAGGTGAAGCTACTTACCAAGATTTATTAATTTATGTTCATAATTAAGGGAGATATAAAACTTTACTTATTCTCCATAAGAATAACATTAGGGCTGAGTATGCAGGTTAGCTGCTATGGGGACAACCAACGAAACATTTATTGTGCAAATATCAATATACCAGTACACCGTGAAGCCACATACCAAGTTTCATCAATTTACATTCATAAATAATCGAGATATCAAATTTTATTTATTCTCCATAAGGCTAACATTGGACAACGTACTGTGTTTAGCACTTTGAATATCTCTGCAACGGTTGGACGTAGAATCACAATTTAAACACCAAAATGATTGTTTTGTGGAGCTGATTTGATTGGTAAAAGCAAATGTGAAGTTTAAAGTAAAATTAACTGAGGAAAAGCCAAAAACCTTTTTCCCATCAGATTAACATGGGAGATTTTATGAGCATGTTTTTTTTTGATTTTTTCCGCAACCACTTAACCTAGGTTAATAATTCAAAATACCATATTATTTGTTTTTTAAGCTCTATAACATGGTCAAAACCAAAATTAAGTGTTTTACAAATTGTAGGATGAAAAATGCAAAAAACTGATTTTTGGAAAATTTAAAACCCCCATAAACCCCCCTTTCCATCGTCCCATTTTTCTGGTTTTCGAACTGAAGTCAAAAATGCTACTTTACACATTTGAGCCAAATTTTATCAAAATCGGAAGATTTTTACTCAAGTTATCGTATTCACAGACATATATATATACATTATATATATATATATATATATATATATATATATATATATATATATATATATATATATATATACACATTCATCTTCGCCCGGTAAGTCAGTCACCGCGCTGGTATTTTACACGGTGTGGCAGTCATCTGCCCGAAAGCCAGTCAGCCCTCCCGAAAGGCAGTCAGGTACGGCTTGCCGTGCATCCTTTACATACCGAGACGGCTTACTGGTGCTGCTATAGTGTGCCGGTATGTGGAACTACTTATCACATTCGCTCTCAGTCGAGTAGTGAAAACTAGTTTTAACTGACGTATGACTGTCAAATACAAAATACAGTACTTGGATTTAAAATCCCGTCGAACACGCATTCAATTATTTTGTTAATAATTTTACAAAAACTATAAAATACTAAAATCATAACTTTAATTAGCTAGGAGTGGTTTTGTAGTATAGCTTTATAATTGTAACTTACTTATATCTAAAAGCAAGTTATCTCCGCCGTTTTTTTTTATAATTTTTGTACGAAGCAAGATACAAATGTATGAATTTGCTTATCCTTATAATAAAAGGTTTTATAATTTTACTGTACTCTTTAACTAAAATTACCTAATAATGAACAACGAAAAGAGGTCAGTACAAATTATGCACTTATATTATGTTTAAGTTTTTACTCTTTATATCTATTAAAAAGTATTTTGTATTTTTGTATTATT
Source organism: Allygus modestus (assembly GCA_963675035.1). Classification (NCBI taxonomy): domain Eukaryota; kingdom Metazoa; phylum Arthropoda; class Insecta; order Hemiptera; family Cicadellidae; genus Allygus; species Allygus modestus. Next base: position 288,875,430 of record OY776111.1, read on the forward strand.
TATATTTATTCTTCCTCACAAAAGAACAGAAAACCTCAAAACCGACACAAATGAAGAGTGCAGATTTCACTTTGCGTATTTATTTTCCCCTCCATTCGTTCTTAAAATCGCCATCATTTGTATTACACATTTTCCAATTTAAGTTTAATTTAAGGGACAGAAGTGTAGGTATGTTGGGACTTCCCTTTCTGTAGACAACCTTTGCGCAATCAAACATAAAACACACTCTATAAGACCGCTAAAATTGTTAATGACATACAATTCAATGATAATAAACTCTTCGATACTATAAAACATGTGAGGAAAGTATACCACGGATGGCAAGGCCTAACAGAACTCTGTAGTTGAAAGTTCGTCACATATTTAAAATTATTATTAGTCAATCTAGTAGACTGGGGCATAGTGGTTAGTTTACCCTTCTTTTTTATAAAACCAGTTCCGTTCAATTTATAGTACTGACAAATATCAAACTATGTTATAAATTTAAGATTTACTTTACGACAGTTCCTAAACTGAATGTGTTCCGTCAACACAGTGACATCTTCGGGCAATCTAGTGCTGCTTCAATTTAGGAACTATGTGAGGAAAATCTAACATTTTTAGTATTGATGACATTTCAGTAATAGGAAAGAAATTGTTATTAAACTAGGCCTACTATCATTCTATATCTTATATACTATTAAGCTGAGCCGATTCTTGTTAAGAGTACTCCTCCGTTATTTCTGAGCCTATTTTGACGATTGAGGTTTCAACATAGCCTATTTGACCTGATAACTAGTTGTGCAAAAAGGTTTTTATTTTTCGATATTTTCAATCTGAAGGGCACGGGCCGGTTTCAAAGTTCGTTTTTCGCCCTTAAAATAAAAATAAGGAATAATGTATTTGAATTGCAGCCGTTAATACGTTATGGACAGATTATTAGTAATACCAGATGTTAGAAGTAAGGAATTTATCGATAGAAGTCAAATAAGTTTTGTTTCTACATCGCTTTGAGCAGTGAAATGTTGTATGCAGTGGAGATATTTAAATTTAATTTCTGTTGATATTTGTTTATCTTTCTGTCTTGTTAACAGCCATTTTTAACTGAATTTCACAAAAATTACTGTACTGAATTAAATAAAACATTTTACCTATCGTCGTTTGGAGCATGACACGTTTAGGCTTTTTTAAATCATCGTACGTCATTAGGGTTATGCCGCCGTCCCTTGGTCCGTCAGTGCTCAAAACTAGATCTTATGGGTACAGGTTACTTAACCTTTAATTATAGAATGCACAAATTTGACCTAATGAGCTAATTATATTTTACCACAGAACGGAGGAAACACGTCTGCTTCACTATTCTACAACGGTATACTAAACCATATAACGGCACGCAATAACATATATGACGGTACGGAACACATAGCCCATAGAAGATGCAACATGGATTAAGGTGACAAGATCCGTTGAAGCCTAAATTGGGGTATCAATTATAATACCAGATAAACAGTGCCGTGGATGGGACCTACACAAACAAAATTTGGTCCGGGGGCCCTCCAAGAATATTTCAGAAAATTAGATACCAAATTGTGAGTTTTGGTCCAAACATTACACAGTATCGTAAACAACAGGTTTTTCAATCACATTCATAAAATTGTACAACTATTGTTTTAACTATGGTAAGCAAAACTTAATTAATAAATTAAAGTACCATACAAAATGGTATACGAAAGAGGATTGAATAGCTGTCACTAACATTGAAATTACTTTAATCTTATTATGAAACTGAACACAATTAAACACGGTCAGGGCCTGATTACGATGTGTGGCACCATAGGCTTGAGTTGATTTGGCAGCCCCCTCAACTCTTGGGGGTGGGGAGGGGGGTTCTCGAAATGACTCCATGAACGAATGTCTGAACCCTGAACGCGGCCCAAGGTAGCTTCATTTTGTGGATGCGTTAAGCGTTAAGGGCATAACCAGCGTCAGGTAGCTTTGTCTCTTATCAATGTAGAGTTCCATCTCTTTCTAACCAATGAGTGGTTGCCTAAACTCAGGGACACCTCTGGAATCCCCTTAAAGCAAATTGTCTGATCTAAAGGGTCCTAGGTTGACTTATCTCTCGGTTAAATAACGGCCGCATCGTGTAACATCGGCTATGAATGACGATCGCACCGTATAACATCGGCCATAATTGACGATCGAAAAACATAATATAGGCAGTAAAAGAGGACCATGCACCATCAACGTAATAGATATCAGCGTAGTTCGGGGGTGGCAAGGGGGTGGTTGACCCCGATTAATTTGGCGAAAATATTCTTGTAATATATGAAAAGTCCCAATAATCATAATCACGACCATGTTTGCCCTCCAATACAAATACAGAAATTACGTTTATAGTAATAGATGACCGAACCGCGTTATAGTTGCCGTAATTTATGATCGCAACAGGTGCAATCGGTCATAAATGACGATCGCACCGCACTTTATAAAAAAATAATGGCGATCGCACCGCTATTCGCCGAAACAGACGATTGGACCACGTAATATGGCCATAATCGGCGACCATAATCACGGCCGTAAATGACGATCGTACCGCGTAACCATGTTCGTAAAAGACGATCGCACCACAGATTACCAATTTGATTACATAATCCCGCCCCGAAATAATCTCGAGGTCAAATAAATCCCACCCGAAAAACGGAATTATTTTTTGCAGGACATTTCCCGATATTTTTGGAAATGTTCATCCCTCATCACGAGCTTACGAAACAACTAAACTACAGCTGCTCAAAAACAACCATTTCCTAAGGTAACACTCACTTGGTAAAGTATAATTGTTAGATTTTTTGTGAGATTAGTGATTAGAACCAATGTACAGGGCTTAAATATGTACATGGATTAGGTTATGTGTAACTATAACTAATACAAATAAAGATTGAATATAAAGCGGACATATCAAAAAGAAGAAGAAACGAGTAAATAAGAAACAATACTTATTTGTTTCATATAACTATTGCATAATAGTTTAGTTTTTCTTGTACCGGTAACTTCAGCAAAATTCGCTGCTTTTCCTAGAAAAAAAAAATAGTTTTCCTATGTACTGACATTAAGTTCAAACTTTATTTTTACTAACAAATATAAATATTTCTTTAGTTTTAAATACTTTAATTTAAATTTAAATTCCTACTAACATATTTATATAATATATTTGAACATTAGTGATTTTTTTGTATTACAATAATTGATATAAAATGCCTGTTTTTCATAGTAATAAATTTTCCTGTTAACTTGTAAAGTTATCTTTTAAAACACAAAGGACTTATCTAATTGCTTATTTTTTGCATATCCATTAAACAGATCATTTACATGCATATTTCGTTCACTACACCGTATCCTATTGTTATATAAAGTTACAAAAACATCACACATTCTCTGGGGAAATGTATATCATAACCACTTACCTTTAACTTTCATAAATAGTGATATTTTTTATGGTGTTGTGATAGTTACAAATACTTTGACAAATATCATATATTTAATAATGTATTTATATCAGGTTTTTTGCATATTTGGTGATAAAATTTGGATTATTCTTAAGTGAATCCATGTTGACGATAAGTATTGTGTAGCTGTAGTAATACCTTATCATGACAAATTATACACATCGTGTCTCCAAGCTGCTACATTATATAATACTCTATTACTTTAAGGTGTGTATATTGTTACTTAAAGGTAATTTGTTTCAAAGAAACAGATTAAGAAATGAAAATATGAAAATAAAAAAGATAATATTTGTGTTTTTTTATTAATTAGCAATAAGACAAAGGACATTATAATGTAAATTACGACCCTTATACGCTTGCAACTTAAATGATTAAGCACTCTACGTAAAGAAAATGTAATTCTTCCTGTCATACAAAGCAACGTTCTCCGTTAAAAACATTCAATTCGGTGAAGACAATAAATTATGCCCATTTCCACAAAATACTGAGTCTATGAGCTTAATAATCGGAACAGATCCGGTAAGTATTACAAACCTAAATTACGGTGACTAGCGTAAAATGGATGAAATAAATCAGTGCGTGATTTACGACAAATATTGCATTTAAACGTAAACTACAACCTAAATATTTACTTAAATGTGTATTTGCATAGTTAAAAGGCATACCTCAGATATAATTGCATTTCTTTATGTGTCTTTGCACTGTGCAATAATTCAGAAACGGTCCTAATGGGCTGTTTGCTGGGTTTGCATCTGCTTAAATGTTCATAAAATAATCTATCTTACGAAAATATGGCCAACATAATAATAATTATGTAACATAGTAATAATTCTTATATTGGAAAAGTACATGTAAACCACAACAAAAATACTAGCGATCACCAAGAGGTTGAAATTAGACCAAAAATAATTCTACGTAAACCTAAAGTGGTGCACACGAATAATGGTTGTTTGCGTGAATTTTTGTTCCATCCTGCGTGAGCAGTTAATTACAAATGCATTTTAACCATTGCCCTTATGCTGAACTTCTCGAATAACCTATATTTTTCTCTCTCTCCCTCTTCCCTTCATCCGCCACTCCCCCTCACATCCAGGTTTATTTTTGTATGTGGTGTTAAACGGATAAGAGAATGGTGTCACTATTCCAGTAGTCAGTGACATTTTTTATTTACATTAGTCCTGAAACATCTATTTTTGCTGTTGTGCTGTTGTAGCATTTTGTTATTATATAAACTTTCAAATATACAATTCAATTAATTACTGTTCTTCCATAAGATTATCATTGTAACTATGAAAGCCTGTGGGGCGTAGCCCTGAGGGCTGGTGTAAGTTATAAGGTGTTTCTGCAAATCTATACAACAATACCTTTCTAATGAAGGTATGCTCGAATTTCTCCTACAATGTGAGAAAAAAGGGGGACAGTTGTGTGCTTTAATGATAACGTTCAAATTAGATATATCATATGCTAACATCCATATGATTAGCGTTACAAGCTAACCTATACTTTCCATTACTATCAGTGCCTGTTGCAAAAAAACGATCGCCTTGTAACCTTTTCAGGCAAAAAACAAACATAATAAACCTTTTAAATACCCTAGGGGAATCTCCACAAATGTATTTAGTTAAAACACTAATTATTTAATTAATTTCTCGTAATTAAAATACCATAAAAAGGCAAACACCTTTACGTAATAAGATAATCGTAAACTAATCTGTAAGGTACCTGACTTGATATGAATAGCTATGAATGTGAATGTAAAAATCTATATCTATAAATTCGAAAAACCGATCATCCTGCAGGCCAAAGTTCTACAAATACTACCACGAAATTTGGCAGTGTACTCTTTCCATACCGTAGGTAGCCACTAAGAAAGGATTTTAAGAAATCCCCAAAGGGCTCCGCCCCACGGGGAGTCAAAGTTCCAATCCTGTGTTATTCTTATAGACATCCACTTTAGTTTGATCTCTTGAGAATTAAAACAGCTGATCATGTTTCTTAGTAGTTCCACGGGTTAACCACAGAATGCAGCACACACAACTGTTGTATTCCTGGGTGAAACCGGGTACGATAGCAGCTAGTAGAATATAAAATGTTAATTGTTTTATTATAAGTTCTCTTTCAATGACCTATTTCAAAAAACATATATTGCTCAGCCATTATTAATTATTACTATTTCTGATATTATTTTTGTATGAATAAAATTACATTTTGGAGTTCTGTAAAATTATAGAGTGACCTTTCAAGATTTATAAGACTTATAACTTATAAATAAATTTGATGGAACACGTGGGAGCTTCAAAGACTCGCTTAATATAATGCCACACATATTATCAGTGAAATATGCTTTATCGCTTTAACTAAACAACAGATAAGCAAAGATATATTTGAGGGTGTAACTGACTGGCTTCCCAGTGCAGATTTTCAGTGACTGCCATCCCGGGCACTTACGTTCAATATATTGTGACTGGCTTAGCAGTACAAACTTTACGTGACTGGCCTTCCCGGCAAAAACGCCGGTGTCTGGCTTAGCATAGGAAATTTTACATATATAAAGTTTTTATTTTTGTAATATATACGACATATATATAATCGGAAATGGCCAACGACAATATTTGAGCAAATACAAAAATATATATATATCGCATATTTTCCAAGTATATGTGGGGGTGTTACTGACTGCATTCCCCGAGTATAATTTCAGTGACTGGCTCTCCGGGCATAGCCGTGTATATATATATATATATATATATATATATATATATATATACATGTATATAAATTTGAACGAATAGTGTTTTTGGCATCTGGGGACCTCAAAACAAAAAGTTATCATGGTCTCGGGCTTAAGTCTTACCATGAGACCTACGGTAATAGCTTCTTCCCTATAGGGGAAAATCGCTAAAAATAATTTAATAACACAAAAAAAAAATCAAATTTTAGGGGAAGCTACCACTAGGCTGGCTATTTTCAGAGAGAGAGACTGGTGCAGATATGGTTTGATGTGGCAGATGTGGTGTGGTTGATGTGGTTTGGTTATTAATAATTTGCCAAAAAGGTCACTCATTGAATGAGGAAAAACCATGTTAATGATGTTTTGAGATTTTGGATCCGAAATCTGGTGATAAAAATACCTAGAACGTAACAAAATTACACAAACTGTGCATTACAACAAATTTGCATTACATAACATATTATCCCACCCCACCACGTTCAGTGTATCCTGTTATCATCCCTTACCTGACTCCAGTTGTCAGCAAGACCTACAGCCAGGTGTCTACTGAGCTCCTTCCCAAATTGGAAAATTCCATTTGTGTCACACATCATTCCCTGTTCTTTGCCTGTAAAATATATTTAATGTATTTTTTGGTATAAATATAATATACAAATGTAACAAGCACTGGGTTGCCATCTAAGTCATGTAGCATAGCTCTAGATTTGTTTAGGTAAAGGTAGGATTTCCCTATGGACACTAAATTATCCATTATCTAGCTCAATAGTCCAGAATATGATAGAACCATCCACACTCAGTTTTACTCCAGTTGTCCTCATGTGCTCTCTGGCCTTAACCATATGGTAACCCTACAATTCCTGAACATTGTAAAACATTTTTAACTTCTGTAAAGGTCTATAATTTCTATTTCCAAGTAAATAAATCGTTGTTTAAGAAACAAGTTAGTAAAAGCCATTTTGCGTAAGAAACTTCTTGGCACTTACATAACCCTGCTATGTTACATTGAAGGTTATTGTTCCCACCCCTCTCCCACTTCCAATCCATCCCTCTCGTTTAGCAGATGGGTGTGACTTTTCGTACATGTTAAAAAGTGCAAGTTGTTGAACAACCTATTTCTTCAATGATGCATTTTTTCTGGAAATGGAAATAATGAAGTTTTTTAAGCCTCGTTCGAGCAATTTCTGTAATTCAAATCTTTGTATAGTTAAAATTGTTGTACCGGTCGCTTGAGATTCGATTCATCAAAGTTCCACTGTACCCTTATTTATATAAATACATATATACAATCGTTAGCAATCCCCCATAACGTGTTCAAGGGGATAAGTTAAGAACTTTTATAGTGGTCCCAGGATTAAGTCTTACACTGCGATATGCTAATACCTCACTTTTTTATAGGTCATTCGCTGAAAACACTGTTAGGCTATTTAACGACACTTTATCCACTTAAATTTATGAAACAAACCTTCCTCACTGCGCCCACACTTAACCAAGGTAGAACACAAGTAGAATCCTGTCTCTCGCACAAAGCGATTTGTGTGTGTCAGCGTTCTAAAGAGTAATCTGAGCAGTTCTAGATTGACATATTGTTGAAAGTTAGCACCACACCCTTTAATCATTGCTTGGAGACATTTTAAACTTGTTTCCAAGTTCTTCCACCCAGCTGTGTCATGGAAAATTTGAGCAGCATCATCACTGTTTCTCTAAAATAGGAGAATCAAACAGAAATATATTTAGACACAACAAACTGAAAACTGCTTAAACACTAAAAAATAGACTCCTTAAACCAAGGTTTCTTGGACGCTTAGAAGAAATTGAAGGTAGAATAAACATTGTTCTAAAATATTTATTTTAATTTAATTGAAAAAACTTACAAATTCAAATTCAAAAAGTGCTTCCTCTAATTTGAGCTAACTGACGGTTCGTAAGTAATTGAATCTTACATATACAATTCTTCTAAAAATAGTTAATTACAATATCTCTACTTGGAAACTTTAAAAATTCATCAACAGAATAAAATGAGGTAGAAAGTATCCAAGCAAACAATCTTTCTTAAATGAATCAAATGGAATCTCAAGTAGATGAAGAGCCAGGTGTCACTGAGTGTGCATTAAACGAGGCAGAGAATTTGACTTTTGATTTGCGTAATAGGCACCTTAGGGAGTATGAAAACCCATGACGTGGACCGCGGGGTGGTTAACTACTTGGGGCGCAAAATCACCAAATGGGTGCAAAATCGTGAAAAACGTCAATTAGCAAAACATCCACAGCTCCCTTATAGTTAGGACGGATTTAGTTTTGTTTTGCAGGTAATAATATTGTCTACAAAAATTATACAAGACATTGTATCTTTGTTAGTTATGGAGATAAAACGTAAATTTAAAATATCTTTGAACATATGTAAAGATTTTATATTAATATAATGTTAAATCCGCAAAATGTCCTAATAAATCAGTTAAATAATATCAGGATATTAATCCAGTTAAATTGTGTTTCTCCTGTGGTTGTTTTGGGGTGGTTTTGATTTTCTCAATATTTATGTTTTTGGGAGTGCTGAATCCGAATCTGAAATTTGCTAATAAAATGTTGTGACGCAACATGGAAAAAAAATTTAAAAACCCCCGTCGTAGCAAACCTGCGTACTCAGCAAATTTCCAATGCATAATATATGTCTTAATACCACATAAAGCCACATACCAAGTTGCATAAAAATATATTCACATATAAGCAATATATACAATTTTAATTATTCTCTATAAGAATAACATGGGGGCTGAGCAAGCAGGTTTGCTGCAACAAGGAACAAAAAATGGGTTTTTATGCAAATATCAATATAACTCAACAAGGTGAAGCCACATACCAAGTTTTATTAATTTATGTTCATAATTAAGAGACTCATTTCATTTTACTTATTCTCCATAAGAATAACATGGGGGCTTAGTACGCAGGTTTGCTGCTATCAACAAAAAATAAATTTGTTGTGCAAATATCAATATACCAGAACTGTGGGAAGCCACATACCAAGTTTCATCAATATAAATTCATAAATAATCGAGATATCAAATTTTATTTATTCTCCATATGGATAACATTGGACAATGTGCTGTGTTTAGCATTTTGAATATCTTTGCAACGGTTGGGGGTAGGATTACAATTTAAACATCAAAATGATTTTTTTGTGGAGCTGAACTGATTGGTAAAAGCAAATGTGAAGTTTATATTCAAATGAACTGAGGAAAAGCCAAAAACCTTTTTCCTATAAGATTAACATGGGAGATTTTATGAGTAGGTTTTTGGATTTTTCTCCGCAACCACTTAACCTAGGTTAATAATTAAAAATACTATATTATTTGTCTTTTAAGCTCTACAACACGGTGAAAACCAAAATTAAGTTTTAAACAAAATTTAATGCGAAAAATGCAAACAACTGATTTTTGGAAAATTTAAAACCCCCATAAATCTCCCTTCCCATGGTCCGATTTTTCTGGTTTTCGAACTTAAAGTCATGAATGTCACTTTACATGTTTGAGCCAAATTTCAACAAAATCGGACGCGTTTTACTCAAGTTATCGCATTCACGGACACATATATAGATATATAGATATATATATATATATATAAATTTGAACGAATAGTGTTTTTGGCATAGTGTTTTAGCGTCACAGTGGCGGCCGGAGTAATTCATTACACTTCTGTTTAACATGGGAAAGATAGGGGAAAATGAGACATGTGCTCAGTTGAATTATAATGTTTGGCAAGATTATTGGTTAGTGGACTAATACCCTTTTGATTCGTACTATTAAATAACAGTTCTATAATTTAATACCAAGTATGGAATTATTTGTTAGGTTCAAGTTCAATAAACAGAATAGTACGAGGGTTATCCAGAAAGTAAAGAGCGTTTGCTTTCTGCGCCTAGCACAGCTCCCCCATCACCGCCATTGCGTGTGCGGCAGTCCACTCACCTCTCCACCAAAGTCTTGAGCCGAGTCTCGTTGCTGTGCGGTCAAACGTCTTATTTCTACAGCGATTCAAAATGGCGGCGGCAATCGAAAAGCTCGCCAAATCTAAGATAAGCAGTGTCAATCGGTCTCTGAGTAAAAAAATGCCCATACCGAAGAAATTTTTAGAAAAACACCAAAGAAAGTTAATGATGAAAGTGCAAAAAAAAAATCTTAAAATTGATGTAATGTGCTAAGATTTTAGCAGCTATTTTCCTCCAATCTTCCCTCAAGTCTTTCTTTCAAATCGTCTCTTGCGAGCAATGACCTGCCACTCCGATCCTCGTAGTGCATAATGGGTTTTATTTAATTAAACCTGTTGCACCATTTTTTCCCCTGAAAACTCGACTTGAAGACTTGTTTGCACTTTCACCACCAATTCTACATGGTGTTTTTCTAAAAAATTTGATGGTCTAGACATTTTTTAACTCAGAAACCGAATAAAACTGCTTATCCCATATTTGGCGAGATTTTCGATTGCCGCCGCCATTTTGAATCGCTGTAGAAATAAGACGTGTGACCGCACAGCAACGAGACTCGGCTCAGACTTTGGTGGAGAGGTGAGTGGACTGCCGCACACGCAATGGCGGTGATGGGGGAGCTTTGCTAGATGCAGCAAGCAAACGTTCTTTACTTTCTGGATGACCCTCGTAAAATAGAAGGATTAAAGAAAACTCTCATAAGCATACTTTAATTATAAGTCTAAAATATACAAATTTTTACGCAAATAAAATTGTCACTCCTTTTACAGATAATATCTTAGAGTTTTTATCCAGATAAACCAAATTCTTTGGTCAGTTTATGAAGACTTCCTTTAAAACAAAATTTAACCATTTAAAGGGAACATCTTACAAAGAATATTAATTTAAAAATACCCCCGTTGCAGCAAACCTACGTACTCAGCAAATTTCCAATGCATAAATATGTGTTCCACTAACACATAAAGCCACTTACCAATATCCATAACGATACATTCATAAATAAGTGATATAACATTTTATTATTCTCCATAAGAATAACATTAGGTGACTACGCAGGTTTACTGAAACAAGGAAGCTAATTAACATGTTTTTATGCAATTATCAAAATAACTCAACAAGGTGAAGCTTTATACCAAGGGAGATATAAAACATGAACTATTCTTCATAACAAACAATACTAGGGCTGAGTATGCAGCTTTGCAGCTTCGGGGAAAATAAATAATAAAAAAGTTGTTGAGCAAATACTAATAGACCACAACTATAATAAAGTCCAAATCAATAGGCGCTTCAAGGTCAAGCTTGAATAAAGTCATATGGCTTTTTATAAACATATGCGTCAATGATGATTTGTCAAATATTTTATTGTTTATATTTATTGTTATATAAACATTTGTTCAATAGAAGATGTTGTTTTTGTGTTCAGAAGGCTACATATCATTTAATGTTACTTATTGTTATTTTTAATCTGGTTTTTGTTTATATTGTTTCCTTATTATTTCCATCCTTTAAATTATTTCTTTGTCATTTCTTTTTCTCTGAGAATCATGAGTGGGCAAGATATTCAAAAACAATCTAAAGGAACAACCTTCAATGTGTATACATACTTGAAAGAGCTTGTAACTACAAAACTGAACGAGAAGGTAGGTGAAGTCTTAGCTAAAACACAAGAATGAGCTGCTGAGGCCTGTGATGTATACCGATGAACAGTCCAACGGATTTGCAATGAAGCGGAGAAAAGTGCAGTACTTAACAATCAGGAAGGGAATGCTGATCAAGTAGGAAAGCCAATCTTCTGTGGTTCGTCAAAAAAAGTTCCTCACGTGAAGGTGACAGGTTTCGATGATTTCAAAAAGACCTGTTGCGAAGAACTATTCAAGAGTTCTTCGACAGGGGAGAGTATCCTACATGTGCACAAATAAAAGCAGTCCTTGAGGAAAAAAAATGTATTATGGGCAGCACAAGTTCATTGAGAAGAATACTTCATGATATTGGCTTCCGTTACAAAAAATGTAATGATGGTAGACGGTTTTTGATGGAGAGATCGGACATTGTAACTGCTCGGATAAACTTCCTAAGAAAAATGCACAACGAATCATATATTTGGACGAGACATGGATAAACCAGAACCATTCTAGGAAGTCTATTTGGCAAAATTCAGATTCAATGGGTGGACTAAAAGTACCTGTTGGTAAAGGGAATCGTCTGATCGTTCGCCATGCTGGTTCAGCACAACACGGGTTTTTAAAAGATACGAAACTCATATTTCAAAGCAAATCAGGAAACTCCGTTGATTACCACCAAGAGATGAATGGCGATTTATTTAAAGAATGGTTTGTCGACATGTTAAGATGTCTCGAAGAGGGATGTGTGATTGTAATGGATAATGCCAGTTACCATTCCATGTATCTCGAGAAAACCCCGAGTAGTAAATCCAAAAAAGCTGATATTATTAACTGGCTCAGTGAGAAAAATATTCCTCACAACCCACTGCACACTGTCCCTGAGTTGCTGTCTACGGTAAAATAAATCAAGGCAAAGTATCAAGTGTATGAGCTGGATGTTTTAGCCTCGATTATGGGGCAAGAAGTAATTAGGCTGCCTCCATATTGCTGCCAGTACAATCTGATCGAACTGATCTGGGCCAACGCTGAAGGAAAAGTTGCAGAAAGAAAAAATAAAATTTAAAATGAAAGATATCCACTTGTTGCTAAAAGAAGCATTGACCAACATAACAGTAGGAGATTGGTGAAAGTGTGTCAGTCATGCTGAGCGTCTGCAGGAGGAAGACTTCATAAAGGAAGGGGTACGAGCTGAAGAAGTTCAGAGAATTATCATAAACATTGGTGCCGATGATGAAGAAAGTGACGAGAGCTCTGATGCTGATGAAGAAATGTTGTAAATCTGTATAAAGTAGACTTTTTATATTATTTTGCATTAGTTTTCATGTTACCGTTGTAATCATCATGTATATAGGTTTAAATATGTTAATAAATTAAAAATGTATTGATATTTGTTTATCATTTGACTAAATAAATCACATACTTTATAATACTGTAAGCTACCATCTTAACCCATTGGCATAGACATACGATCTGGTCTTGTTCCTTACTTGTAATTTTATTAACCTGTGAATTGGAGTATAAAATTGGTGTTTTTAAATGGATCAATGGCGTATTTTAATTAAAATATTGTTTTCTTTCAGTTTAGAGAGTCTCATTGGCACACACACAGTAGACATAAGTAAAAATTAGCAAAATCAGTGTTGACCATGTGCAAGTCTCAAAGAATTAACCGATCCCGTCAACTTCCAAGCAAGCCTACCACCGTTTGTTTTACTTGGGCCCTCCCACCAACGTTGCCACAGACCGGTTAACTCATTGAGAGTTGCACAACTGGTCAGTTTTGGTCGTGTACGGGAATCGAACCCACAAACATCGTATCACCACCTGGCCAAGGTGTTTCCACGACGTAGCCAACTCAGCTAACACGACCAAAGGCCTGGCGGCGATATTAAGGTTTTTCAGTCAATCCGCACCCATAGCGGATAGAACCGTAGACGCCCGCAGTCATTAGTTACATATTTTGCTACTAGTGTGCAGCACCAATCAATTCCCGTTATAGGCTACTGCAAATAGAATAAAATTACTACCTCAATGGGTTAATAACAGATAGCGATAATTTTTGTAATTTGTCTATTTTGGCATAAACCTTTAATGAAAACATTGTATCCTTAGGTGCAGTACTTAAAAGACTAAAACATAAATTATGTATAATGTGTTATATTATTAGAATTATTTACGAATAAAAAGGTAAAGATTACATATTTTCTAAATTGTTGAGAGAAAAAAATCCTAAGGAGTTCAAGTGATATAAAAATTAAATTCAACTGAATTTTAAATAGGTATTGAAGTAGAGGTTTCAATTTTAGCTTTTAGATGGAGTAAACTTCATTTAGTAAGGTAACAAGGTTGACCTAAAGAGTTAAGTATTGCTTTGCCTAATGTAAACAAACAAAGCAGACTACAGAAATAAAAATCACATGTTTTATGAAATTGCATTTAGTGAGTGACCTTGAAGCGTCTATTTGAACCCTATTATAGGTGAAGCCGTATACCAAGTTTCATCAATATAAATTCATAAATAATCGAGATTTAAGATTTTATTTATTATCCCTAAGAATAGCATTGGACAACGTACTGTGTTAAGCACTATGAATATCTCCGCAACGGTTGGTAGTAGAACAAAATTTGTAATACCAAATTGATTGTTTTTCAGAGCTGAACTTATTGGAAAAAACAAATGTTAAGTTTTCAATAAATTAACTGAGGAAAATCAAAAAACCTTTTTCCCATAAATTAACATGGTAAATTGTATTTAAATGTTTTTATGGATTACCTCCACAACGACTTGACCTAGGTTAATGATTCAAAATACTAAATTATTTGTTTTTTAAGCTCTATAAAATGGTCCAAACCAAAATTTAGTGATTTTAAAATTTGTTTATGAAAAATGCAAAAATATATTTTTGGAAAATTCTAAAACCCCATAAACTCCCCTTCCCATGGTCCGATATTTCTGGTTTTCGAACCTAAGTCATGAATGCCACTTTACATATTTGAGCCAAATTTCATCAAAATCAGACGTTTTCATTTAAGTTACCGCATTCACGGATACATACATATATATATATATATATATATATAACTTTTATTAACATTGTAAAAATGATTGAAACAAAGTAACAAAGTACCCTTTTTTATTTTCATTTAGTTTATTTTGACGACTAGTTTCAACTCTTAAGTCAATTCCAAGTCAAAATATTTATAACCTAATAAAATATAAACAATTAAAATAAAATGTAAAAGCTATCACATGTATAAAATCCTAAATATACAGGACAATAGTAAATCATTTGATTTGTTCTTACATGTACAGTATATAATCTTTGTTGTATATTTTAATATTTTCTTGATAATTTATTCTTCTACATACGTGATAATTCTTTAATTTATATATATATATAAATTTGAACGAATAGTGTTTTTGGCATTTGGGGACCTCGAAACAAAAAGTTATCATGGTCTCGGGCTTAAGTCTTACTATGCCACACCTACGGTAATAACTTCTTCCCAATAGGGGAAAATTCACTAAAATAAAAGGGTTCTATAATATTTTGGTTATTATTTCTTGAACTAAAGATATACAAGTCTAATATGATTAATATTGGCATTAAAGATTCAAGTATATCATCACGATTCAAGTATAACACGATTAAATAGTTTATTTGGGTCAGGTTAATAGTTTACACTTATATTGTCAGGGAGTCTAATATTTTACTATTCTGTTTATTAAACATAAACCTGACAAATATATTAATACTTGGTATTAAAATTTGGAACAGAAATTTAATAGTACGAATCAAAGGGGTATTTGGCCACAAACCAATAATCTTGCCAAACATTATAATTCAACTGAGCACATGTCTCATTTTCCCCTATCTTTCCCATGTTAAATAGAGGTGCCGCGTAATAAATTACCTCCGGCCACCACCATATTCTAGTAGATCCGTCACTCAAAAACTGTCTTCATCTTTTAGGCCACTTTGATCCATCTATTGGTCTTATGCGATCGTAGGTCACCTTAAATCATGCGTCGCTTCTCTCCACCCCTTCTCGGCACGCTCCTGCAGATTTCTTAAATGCAGCCGAATATCCTACCCCTTGCCAACTCAAACATGATGAAGAAAACAACTTAAATCAGTCTGCAATGTATTTAACCTTACACTAGAAGGAATTTACTAACTTACAGCCTTTACTAATAAAATAATGTTTTGGAGTAGAAATTTAGGTTTGTTTAAAGATGGACAAAATACCCCAATTTTCAATTAGCGCTTGAGCTCGAACAGTTCATTGGAGAACAAACCCTGAATCGTGAAATTTGTAGGAAATTGTGTGTACTTTCATTTTGAATGAGAAAGTTATTTACGAAAAGCTAATAGTTTCCGAATTATAAGGAAAAAATGCCAACAAATTATGTTTTCTTTTTTTGAATTTTTATCATGTTGCGTCAACGACATTTTGTTCGCAAATTTCAGATTCAAATTCAGCACCCCAAAAACATAAATATTGGAAAATCAAATCCTCCCTAAAACATTCACAGGAAAACACAATTTAACTGGATTAATATACTGATATTATTTAACTGATATATCAGACAATTTTGCGCATTTAACATTAGAATAATACAAAATCTTTACATATGTTCAAAGATATTTTTAATTTATGTTTTATCGCCATAACGAACGAAGATACAACGTCTTGTGTATTAATCTTTTTTTTGTAGACAATATTATTACCTACAAAACAAAACTAAATTCGTCTCTGTACGGTTACCTTTTTAAAAGGGAGCTGTGGACATTTTGCTAATTGACGTTTTTCATGGGTTTTCGCCCAATTTTAGTGATTTTGCGCCCCCACCCCTAAGCAGTCGACGACATGGGTTTTCATACTCTCTAAGGTCCCTATTACTAAAATCAAGTAAAATTCTCTACCTCTTTCCATGCACACTCAATGGCACCTAGCGCCTGCACTAAAGAGCAGATTGTGGTAATTTGCAATAAAATTTACTTCCTGTAATTATATGGATAAACTGAGTTTTGGAGATTCTTCAATAAGGTATATAAGTGTTTGAATTTTGTGTGGAGTGGGAGTGAATATTATTTCTTGGATTAAAACTATTCAGATTTTTAAAGATAGTTGTAAACAGTCAAAATGTTCAGATCTTCGAAGAGAGGATTGTATGATGAGTTTGTGAGTATTCTAACAACTTTTTTTCTGAATCAAACGGATATTGTGCATTTTAGATGAATTTCCATAAAAAATAAGCCCGTATCTGATTATTGATTGAAAGAATGTATAGAATGAAGTGATGACATATTTTAGTGGAACCACATTTCTCTTCAACAAAAAAGCTACCCGGGAGATTCCTTCTGGTACACGTGAGAGCCCCAATTGAGAGTAGAATCAAGACTTCCCCCAAGTACTTCACTGTTACTGTTTTTTTATTAATACTAGGAGGCAAATTTTGTTAAAAGTAAAAATAACTGATTGTGTTATTTTATTGTTTCAAAAGGAATTATTTTTATGGAACCAATTGGCTGTTTCTTTTACAGTGGATTTGGCTACCTTTTTGAGCCCAAAAGTCCCAACATTTTTAATCAGAGAATCAGGGAAACAGAGAACACAGGCAAATGTCTTTGAGTAGTAGGGAAAGGGGACTTCTGGCTCACTTGATTGATGGCTTCCGGTCACGTGACCGGAAGCGCTGCGTCATGAAAGACGTCATCTGAGGCTGAGCCAGTGACGTAGGCGGTTTTGTGACGAAATGAGTAAAAGTTCAAAGTTCAAGGTCACGGTGAAGTTTTTTTAAAAAAATCTACCTCGCACTCGTAAAACGATTGTGATTCGATAGTTAATCGATAATAAATATCGAATGAAACAATCGAATGAAGCAATCGAATGATACGAGTGCGAGGTAGTACAATTACAAATATTACTTTATTTTATTTACAATAAGTTATGTTTACAATAATTCATGTTTACAATAGTTCCCCGTTGTTGGTTGTCATCGATGTTGTTGATCCGGACGAGTTGCGGCCATCACTTTGCTTTCTGATGAAAGACGGTAGATACTTCGATCCCTGCGCAGAGTCCATGTTGTGTTTTTGACACCTATCTGTTCTGTTAGGTGTTTGCATTTCATTGCTGTCAGGAGGAAAGAATACGTGACGGCAATGAAATAGAAACATCTATCAGACCTTGAGTGAAATGATATTGTTATTTTGTGAAGAGCGTCTCGGAGAGCTCGATGTTCACCGGTCGAGAGCCGGAGGTGTACTGACTATTCGCTAGCTAGCGTTTTTGGTATCAAACAAAATGGTGGGGGTAAAAGTGTAGTAGAACGAAGCAGATGGTGGACAGCAGATGGGCGGCGGCAGGTGGCAGGTGGCAGGTGGCAAGTGTGCGGCAGATGGTAGTCCCCCACTACACCAGTCCCCCACTACACCAGTCTCCCCACCAAGTTTTACATCGCACAATAACTAGTTTACATGTGTTAGTTAGGGTTTAGCTCTTAGACTGTCAAGACCTTACCTCCGTAACTAAAAACCTCAATAATGTTTGCGCTTCAACGCTGTATAAGTATAACAGCTACTATGATCTAAACCGGTGCATGTATTCATATGGTTCTTTTTGCGTAGCAAACAACTGGTTAAAAGTGTTTCAACCTCAATTATTCTTCGACGAAACCGCTCACTGTCCACTAAAAGTGTAGACCTTCTGTCTTCATCGTCAGGGAAGTAGAAAGTAGTGTCAAGGGGACTACTGAAGGTCACCTTCCTCATGTTCCTGTAAAACTGCGACATTTTTCAGACCGTCTAGGTAGATGTTCATACGACAAGAGCTGGAAGAATAAAGATGTAGCGTTATCGTGTATAATAGGCATCTACCCCCACCACAACGTTACCTTGTCCTTCAAACCATCGTTTTTACGCCACGGATGCTATACTGTTGGTTAGATTTAAATTTAAATTGCACCTACTTGTTCGCCTTGTCAAGCTGCGTAATTGAAGTACCCACATGTTAGACCTTGAACCAAAAACAAAGAAGTTATTTAGGTTTGTCCTTGAAAATAGTTGTTTTTTCGCTGTTGCTGCTATACCCTTTGTTGGATTTGAATTCTGTTTGCACCAACTTGTTCGTCTGATCAATCCGCGTAATTTGAGTACCCACTTAATATATTTTAAACCGTAAATAAAGAAGTTATTTAGGCTTGCCCTTGAAAATAGTTGTTTTTCGCTGTTGCTGCTATACCCTTTGTCGGATCTTAATTCTGTTTGCGCCAACTTGTTCGTCTGATCAATCCGCGTAATTTGAGTACCCACTTAATATATTTTAAACCGTAAATAAAGAAGTTATTTAGGCTTGCCCTTGAAAATAGTTGTTTTTCGCTGTTGCTGCTATACCCTTTGTCGGATCTGAATTCTGTTTGCGCCAACTTGTTCGTCTGATCAATCCGCGTAATTTGAGTACCCACATGACATACTTTGCACAAACTGTGTACCCCCCCCCCCCTCCCCCCTCCCCCCCCTTTTTTTGGGTCATGTTCAAGGTCAAGGTCAAGGTCAAGGACCTTGGGACTTAGAAATTTTCACAAAGTGGGCTGCACACAAACATAAGACTAATAGTCTCCTGCCTATGTACAGGCCAAGTCCCTAACTTGAAATGCTTAGGGTGGTCCTGAAAAGGACCGTTTGTGTTTGAAGGAGATGGTGAATAAGGAGCGGTGAGCGGTAGTCAGTGTTTATTTTTCCTTTGTAACCCACTTTACTTGTCCCTTCTGCCGTACTAAAATCAAGTCGCACTTGGTCTCAGGAGGTGGCAGAGTGGACCTTGGAAGGTGGACCTTGACGTAACGGCCGCCGCCAAAGAGGTGTTGGAGTAGGTACTCATCATCGCTGATCTTCCCCACAAGTAGATACTCCACGTTTAATTTCAACTGCGCAAACTTGACGGCGACAGACTCCAGCGGCGTTACCAACTCGGTAAGTTTCACCGTAGCCGTCCTCTTCATTATCTCCTCAACAGTTGGTGGCGGCGATGAAGGTCGAAGCGATGAAGGGCGAGGTGATAGCGATGGTGAAGATGCAGTGGACGTCGAAGGCCGTTGGTCGAAGTAAAGTGGGTGGTTTCGAAAATTCTTCCGTATGCAAGATTTAAAAGAACTAGGTCTTTTGAATCCGCTCCTTTTTTCCGAAGACTTCTTCAAAGTCTCCTTCAAACGTTGCAGTTTCTCGGGTGTAATGGGAGAAGACATAGCGCAGAGGTGTATTCAGTTCGCAAGGCAAAGCTGGAATGAGGTACCAGACGGAGCAAAGCGGGTCGCCAAGTGTAACCGTGACATTTCCATATACGGGTAGAAAGCTAAAAACCGGTCTACATCCGGTTCCCCTTCCCCCGTGACGACACAACCTCCCCCCCCCCTCTTTTTGGGTCATGTTCAAGGTCACCCCCCCCCCCTTTTTGGGTCATGTTCAAGGTCACCCCCCCCCCCCCGTGACGTAACATCCCCCCCGTGACGTAACATCCCCCCTTCCGCTTCGGTGACGTCACTTTGCCTTTATAAGCGGGAGCAGTCCGCAGTCTCGTCGCAGTAGCTTGCCGCCCGCTGTTTGGGTATACGTCCCAGTGGGTTGCACTCTGCTGCAGCGTAGGTCTGTTAAGTGTGCGTTGGGCCCGACGCGCAATTAAGAGATCTGCGCCCTTGCATGTTTAGTTAGTTTGTTAAGCATGTTAGATAACGCTTGTAGTTTGCTGCTAGGTAATGTAGTTAGTCTAATATGTGTTAGTGTTTGGTATCGGTTTGAAGTGTCTTATTTACTAATGAAATATGTACTCCCGGCCCTACAGGTCCCTCAACAACCTTGGTCAAAACTTGGGTTCGCAGCAGCCTGACGCCGGGTGTTTGGGTCTACGTCCCACCGGGTTTCAGTGATACTGTTGACCTTTGCAAAACCGACCTTGGTTGTTCTTGTAAAAGTAACGTTAACTGATTAATTTTGTTTACATAGTTGATGGTAAAGTCTTTATTTTCAAAGTAATGTATCTTGCTTCTCATCCTTTTCCTAACCCCTCTAAGGTATGGCGCGCAAACCGACCTTGTGTCAATACGGCGCGTAAACCGGTTGACATTTCCCATCTTAGCCTGAGAAAACTGTGTAAAATATAAAGTCAGTCTCTTGTTTAAAATCAGTCTCTTGTTTGTTGTCTTTTGTCCCCTTCCCAAATACAGAGCGGGGAATAGAGCAGTATGTTATGCTCTATTCCCCGCTTTGGCTTCATGTTCAGATGACCTTGGGACTTAGAAAATTCACGTACAAAGCGGGGAATAGATCGGTTTGTGGTCCAAGTGAGAATCAATTACTGCTCTATTCCCCGTTTCAATAATATGACCAAACGACCTTGACCCACTTCGGGACTTAGAAAATCCTCGTATTGTAATATCCCCCCCCCCCCCTTTGACGTAACATCCCTCCTTCCGCTTTGGTGACGTCACTTTGCCTTTATAAGCGGGAGCAGTCCGCAGTCTCGTCGCAGTAGCTTGCCGCCCGCTGTTTGGGTATACGTCCCAGTGGGTTGCACTCTGCTGCAGCGTAGGTCTGTTAAGTGTGCGTTGGGCCCGACGCGCAATTAAGAGATCCGCGCCCTTGCATGTTTAGTTAGTTTGTTAAGCATGTTAGATAACGCTTGTAGTTTGCTGCTAGGTAATGTAGTTAGTCTAATATATGTTAATGTTTGGTATCGGTTTGAAGTGTCTTATTTACTAATGAAATATGTACTCCCGGCCCTACAGGTCCCTCAACAACCTTGGTCAAAACTTGGGTTCGCAGCAGCCTGACGCCGGGTGTTTGGGTCTACGTCCCACCGGGTTTCAGTGATACTGTTGACCTTTGCAAAACCGACCTTGGCTGTTCTTGTAAAAGTAACGTTAACTGATTAATTTTTGTTTACATAGTTGCTGGCAAAGTCTTTATTTTCAAAGTAATGTATCTTGCTTCTCATCCTTTTCCTAACCCCTCTAAGGTATGGCGCGCAAACCGACCTTGTGTCAATACGGCGCGTAAACCGGTTGACATTACCCATCTTAGCCTGAGAAAACCTTGTAAAATATAAAGTCAGTCTCTTGTTTAAAATCAGTCTCTTGTTTGTTGTCTTTTGTCCCCTTCCCAAATACAGAGCGGGGAATAGAGCAGTATGTTATGCTCTATTCCCCGCTTTGGCTTCATGTTCAGATGACCTTGGGACTTAGAAAATTTACGTACAAAGCGGGGAATAGATCGGTTTGTGGTCCAAGTGAGAATCACTTACTGCTCTATTTCCCGTTTTAATAATATGATCAAACGACCTTGACCCACTTCGGGACTTAGAAAATCCCCGTATTGTAATATATATTTACTCGTTACAACATTATTACCCCCACCGTATAACACTTGCACTCCCCACCACTATCAGTATGTATAAAAGAGGGTCCCCCAGCACTAGTAAAATCATTCTTCCTCTTGTGCTGTTATACCTCACACCATGGCACACATTAGGAAGCAGACACAACCTCTCAAATTGAAACCTTCTGCTTCGTCTTCGCCCGCCTCTACCACTCCGTCTTCTGCGGTTCCATCCATCCTTCGGACAGCCCTGATGTTAGCTAACATCGTCCCGGAGAACTGTCCATCACTACCTGCTGCGTCAACGACTTACACAAGTCCTTCACCTCTTCCGTCAACTTCTCGTGCTGTTTCTCCAAGTCCTTCACCTCTTCCGTCAACTTCTCGTGCTGTTTCTCCAAGTCCTTTGTCAACGTCTCGTGCTGTTTCTCCAAGTCCTTCTACATCTTCAAGTTGTTCTACATGTTCATCAAAGTCTTCCAAATCGTCTGCTTCTTCATCCTCATCA
Organism: Allygus modestus; assembly: GCA_963675035.1. Lineage (NCBI taxonomy): Eukaryota > Metazoa > Arthropoda > Insecta > Hemiptera > Cicadellidae > Allygus > Allygus modestus. The sequence continues at coordinate 288,898,131 of OY776111.1, forward strand.
ACATCAAGTTCGAGACCAAGCCAACCAGCCACCCAATCATCTTCTCCAACCAGACCTTCAGTAATCTGCACATATACTTCATCTCCTTCAGAGAAATTTAAACAACTTAAATCTGTACAAAGGATGTGCATGCTTCCTGCACAACAATGTAATTATATATTCAAAAAAGGTGCTAAGAAAGGTGAACGCTGTGTTAAACGTTGTATTTTAAATGAAGAAACGTGCAGTCTTCATTTAAAATTAAACCATGGCGCATCTCCTTCTTCACCACGTGCAACAGTGGTGCCAGTTAAAATTCGAATTAACAGGCTTTGTAAAAACAAACGCTACTTCTTTGTTAAAATAAAGGACTTTGCAAAGGTGTTGGTTCAATGTGAAGGTAAACTGTACTATGTAGAGTTACCTAGAGCCATGGACCTCCACGTCAAAAAACCTACCCACAAGGACTATTTAATTCGAAATGATACAGGTATCACTGTGTGGAAATCATTAAAATAATAATATAAATAAAAAGACCAAAAGTTTATTCCAAATTAAATAAAGCATTTTTTCCAAATTAAAAAAAAGTGTGGACAACCTATTTACAATTTGTAGCATATGCTGCAGAGTGTAAATAAGTTGTCCACACTTTTTTTGCAATGTTACAACGACCTTGACCTAGATAACGGACTTGGATAATTTACACTAAGTCAAAGATAAACTTAAAAGGAAAAAGGAGAAATATTATACTAAAGTCATTATTCAACAGTAAAGAGGGGAGGGGGTAAGCGGGTATTTAAGCGAGCGATTCGGAATATAATTATTAGTTGTATCATCATGAGCGTCAACAGCAACACATGGGGAAAGGAAATTAACGAAGAGGAGTTGTACGCAATTGCTGAGGCTGCAGAAATGACTGAAGTTTTTAAGATTAATAAGGTTGCGGAGAATGATGCTCAGTCACATCCGCAACAAACTACATCATCGATGCAGTCTACAACGCAGCAACCAAGACCCTATCATGTTATCCTGGAGGAGTATAATGAGGCAATGAGGTACGCCTTTACAAAGTGGTGTGCACAACCGCGTTCTCCTGAACAATGGGAGGAGCACGATGCAGACTTTCGCCTGGTTGGAGACTTAGAACTTGAGCTTCAAAGAGCAAAGGTTGCTCAATAGTGAGAAGATTTATTGTTTACTTTAGAATACAGAGCGGGGAATAGATCAGTTTGCGGTCCAAGTGAGAACCACTTACTGCTCTATTCCCCGTTTTGGCAATTTGTTCAGATGACCTTGGGACTTAGACAATTTTCGTTAGGTAAAAAACAACATTGAAATATATATATATATATATATATTTCTTACAAAAATATCTCCTCCCTAAAACTTGCACCCCCCCCCCCCTTATATATGTGGGGGTAAACATATATAAGGCGTACTGCTTTAGAGTATAGTTATTCAGCTATGAATAGCCCAGCAGAGTTGATGCAGCCTACAACATCGACGCAGCCTACAACATCGATGCAGCCTACAACAAATAACAAGGAAAAGAATGGTGAGGCAAGAAGAAGGAATGCTAGAGAAAGAGGAAGGATTAAAAAAATAAATCAAACATATAAGTTATTACAATCAAAATTACCGTTTATGGATAAAAAAAGTTCAAGGCATGCCATTTTGATACAGGCGATAAAATACATTAATGCGTTAGAAACGTTGTTAGAAGGTGCATCACTTCAACAAGATCTTCCTGAAGACCTTCTAGCATTCGTAATTGACTAAAGATGTTTTGGAAATACTGAACGGGGGGAAAACAGAACGGGGAATAGATCAGTTTGCGGTCAAAGTGAGAATCGCTTACTGCTCTATTCCCCGTTCTGGTAATAAGTTAAAACGACCTTGACCTACTTACAGGACTTAAACATCCTTGTTTCATAAACATTGTTACATATATTTGATACCATAATACCCATTTCTTATCACTAGTTACCCCCACCACTTAAATCGGGGAATATAAAAAGAGATTTCTCATCAGTGCTTATCTCATTCTGCTACTTGTGTTAGCACTAGAATATATAGCAGCTATGTCACCAAAGGATAATATATTTCCTTCTGCAAAATCAATCGTAGGAATTATAAAACATATTGTGATTGAAAGTGAGGATGAAAATGAAGACGAATTGGAAGATTTTGAATTATTAAGTGATATGGATGCAATGGAAGATTTTGAATTATTAAGTGATATAAACAGTGATGATCTTGAAGCAGGATATATGGAACAAATTGAACCGTTAAGTGACGGGGAATCTGAAACCTATAGAATCTATCAGCATCTTCTCTGTTCTGAAGAAATACATGATGAAACTCCAACCACTAGTAGTAGTAGTTTGGATGGGTTATTTTTAGATAGTGCACGAGGGGTATATCATATTCGTCGACGACTATTTCTTTCCGATGCTTCTGATACAACTGATTCCGATTCATCAAATGAGTCTGATTAAGTGTTGTCTTTTTCTTGTCAACTGACAAACTTTAAATACAGAGCGGGGAATAGATCAGTTTGTAGTCAAAGTGAGAACTACTTACTGCTCTATTCCCCGTTTTGGTAATATCGTTGTATAACCTTGACCCAGTTACAAGACAGAAAATATTTACCAGCTTTCAATTTTTTTTTTTTTTTTTGCTTTTTTTTTTGTTTAGAAAAAGTGGGGGTAACTTATAAATTTAATGGTGGGGGAACGTCTATTTAATGTCGATGCAACAGTGTATATTTATCATATCGGCATGATGAACCCACCAGGAAACTCCGTTTGCTACAGCTTTCCCCTCATCGATATCGATGATGTGATAAAACTTACATCAATAACAAAACGGTTTGAACTCGAAAGGCGACTCATAAAAGTCGACGTAATTCCACAAGATCTTCGTTCTGCAATGTTGACCATCGAATATGTTAAAGATGAATCTACAACTGAAGATCCCTATTGTTTTATGAAATTTTTAGTTGATCGAGATGCAATGTGTACAATCCGACTTCACATCCGAGTTTAAAATCTATCAAATGTTCCTGTTGGAGAAAATTGTCTTAGTTAAATACAGAGCGGGGAATAGATCAGTTTATGGTTTGATATGAAATCATTTACTGCTCTATTCCCCGTTTTGGCAAATATGTTCAATGACCTTGACCTAAATACAGAACTTTGTAGCCTTCAGCTACAATAGTAAATATAAAATGCAAAAAAATAGTAAACTTAACGTAATACGTACCCCCACCACTTTTGCTAGGGTATAAATAGAGGGGCATTTGCAGTGTTGTTCATTATTGCCTTGACCTTTGTGGAGATCGCACCTACATTATGCATCGCTGCGATATTTGCAAGTCTTCATTTAAGGATGAATTTCTTTTAATGATTCATAATGAACTGAAACATAACAACAACCAAGATGAAAAATATGAAGAAGAAGAATTGAAAGAAATAGATCAAATGTTAGCTCAACACCAACATTCCAGACCAACTGTAATTCAATATGCACCATCAACATCGACTTCTACCTCTGCTCTGTCTACACTTCACCTTCCTTCAACATCATCAGCTGCATCGACTTCTACGCCTGCTCTGTCTACATTTCATCGTCCTTCAACATCATCAGCTGCATCGAGTTCTACGCATGCTCTGTCTACACTTCACCGTCCTTCAGCATCAACAGCAGTAAATGTAGAACTACATGCCCGAGCACTTCCGGGTAATGTAGTAACCCACTTTAAAATTGACAATGCAAAATTACAACTCGAAGAATTTTTAAATAACGCAAAAGGATTGGTAAGTAAAACTCTGCAAAATGAATTAAAAAGATTAAATTTTATCAAATTTGGACTATTAATGGATGCTTTATTTACAAACATTCAAAATGAAACTTCACCGAGAGGGTTTTTAACAAAAAACCGTACCATTATGTTTTCGTCAGATATTGATTCAATCGTATCTGAATGTTTTGAAGAGCTCAAGACAAAAATACAAGAACATGAAGGAAGAGGCTCTGGATGGAGTTTGTTAAGCATCACAGGGCTAGACTTAAGAGTACACAAACACGGCTATGGAATTCGAGGAAGTAGCTACATCCCTCTACCAACAAAGATTAGAAATACCTTTTCCTGCGTCAACGTACAAAATCAAGATACTGAATGTTTTAAATATGCCATGTTGGTCAAATATGTAACAGACAATCCGATAAGACCAAGTCACAAATATGAAGAAATACAACATAAGTATAATTTCCAGGGAATGAATTACCCTGTTGCAATTACTGATATATCAAAATTTGAAAAGCAAAATCCTTCAGCTTCTGTCAACATTTTTGGCTTAGATTCGTCAAACAATGCGTACCCCTTGCGCATAACACCTATTGAGCGCAGAGATCATACGGATTTGCTATTGATCACTAAAGGGGACATATCCCACTATGTCTACATAAAAAACTTTGCAGCTCTTCTATCTAAACAAATATCAAAAAAACACGGAGAGAAAACCATTTGTAAAAGATGTTTTTGTCATGTAGGCAAACCATTAAGAAGGGGAGGTTCAGAATGGTTAGTAGAACATCAAAGGTTATGTAATGGAAACTATGAGGTTAGAATTAAATTGCCACATTCCAGCAGAGCGCAGATAAAATTTGACAAAATAATACAACAATACCGTGTACCTGTTGCTGTTTACGCTGATTTCGAGTCTTCTTTACATCCACTTGAACAACAAGAAGAGGACGTTACAAGAAGAAGCAAATACCAACTTCATTCACCAAACAGTTATTGCATACTAATTAAATCCACGTTGACTGAAGACCATCTTCAAAAATATGGACTATCATCTTCTCCAAAGATTTATCGCGGTGAAGAAGCAGCCAAATACTTTGTCGATGATCTGTATGAAATAGCTGCAAAGGTAGAAGAACTGTATGGAACAAAGGTACCCATGTCACCTATGGAAGAAGAAGAGCTTCAACATTATTATTCAACAACAACGTGTTATTTGTGTAATAACACCTTTACACTGGATAACGTTAAAGTTCGTGACCACGATCATCTTACGGGAGCGTATAGAGGTGCAGCCTGTAACGCTTGCAACTTGAACTACAAACTACCATATTTCATCCCCGTAGTTCTGCACAATCTGAGTGGTTATGATTCGCACTTCATAATCCCCGAACTAGGAAGAGATAATGGAGCAATAGACGTTTTGGCTACTACAATGGAAAAATTTATAAGCTTTTCAAAAAAGGTGGGTAAAATTAAATTAAGGTTTGTTGATTCATTTAGATTTATGCCTTCAAGCCTCATGAAATTATCTGAAAATCTAAGAAGAACAGATTTGATAGAAACAAAAAAAATTGTACCCAATAGTAAAATGGATTTGGTTCTTCGAAAAGGAGTCTTCCCCTATGATTACATCGATGGACTGCATAGATTTGATGAAACATCACTACCTCCACCAGAACACTTCAAAAACAAACTTAATGATTCGGAAATATCACTTGAGGACTATCAACACGCACGTCGAGTATGGAACGAGTTAGATATGAAGACCTTAGGAGATTACTCGGACTTTTATGTCAAACTAGATGTAACTCTTCTTTGTGATGTAATGGAAGAATTCCGAAACACTTGTTTTGCTGCCTACGGTTTGGACCCTCTACATTCGTATACTTCACCAGGATTAGCTTGGCAAGCCATGTTAAAAGAAACAAAATGCAAACTCCAACTTTTAACAGACATTGACATGGTTTTAATGGTTGAAGCTGGAGTAAGAGGCGGATTGACCCAAAGTGTTACCAGACATGTCAAAGCCAACAACAAATACCTACCCGATTATGATGAAACCAAACCGTCAACCTATTTAGGATATTTCGATGCAAATAACCTGTACGGTTGGGCAATGTCAAACCCACTTCCTTTTGATAACTTTAAATGGATTAATCCCGACTTTATTGGCGATATTTTACAAATTCCGAAACATGGTGACACTGGATATATTTTGGATTGCGATTTTGAATACCCAGAAAATTTACATGATCTTCATTATGACCTACCACTTCTTGCTAAAACAGAAATTTCACCAATTGGACAACACCTCAAATTAATGATGACATTAAATAATAAACAACGCTACGTGGCTCACTTTTGGGTGGTTCAACAAGCTATCGAATTAGGACTACGTTTAACAAAAATTAATAGAGTTTTGGAATTTTCTCAATCATGCTGGTTGAAACCCTACATTGATTCAAATACCATCAGAAGAGCAGCAGCTACATCAGACTTTCAAAAAGATTTCTTTAAATTAATGAATAATGCGATATTTGGAAAAACATTGGAAAACAAAAGAAGACATAAAAATGTTAAACTTGTTACCGACGCAAAAAAATTACAGAAACTAGTACAGCAGCCAAATTTTGGAACATCGATAATTATTAATGAAAAACTTGTAGCAGTGTCCATGAAGAAGACGAGTGTGAAGATGGATCGTCCTTTGTATATAGGCATGTCAATCTTGGACATCTCAAAAACACACATGTACGATTTTCACTACAACAAAATGGTGGCGTTCTACGGAAGAGAAAATATATCTATTACATATATGGACACTGACGCTTTTATATATCGCATAGTAACATTGGACATGTATAAAGATTTACGTACATTTATTTACAAGAACGACTTTGATTTCTCCGATTATCCAAAAGATCATCCAAACTACGACAATGACAGACACAAAAAAGTACTTGGCAAATTCAAGGATGAGGCTAATGGTGTTCTACTTGAAGAGATTGTTGCACTGATGTCTAAACTATATTCTTTGAAACTCTATAATGAAAAAGAAGAAGAAGAAGAAAAGAAGAATAGCTATATTAAGAAAGCTAAAGGTGTAAAGAGTTTATATTTAAAGAAGAAAGTGCATTTTGAACACTACAAGCAATGCTTATTTGAGGATAACATCATTACAGCTAAATTCAACACCATCAGAAGTTTTAACCATCAGCTGTACAGCGTGACTGAAGTTAAAAAGGCGCTATCCTGTAATGACGACAAAAGACAAACCCTTCCAGACAACATCCACACTTTACCATTCGGTCACTATTCCCTCAACCCTATTGACTAATAACCCTTTCATCGTCCTAGATCCTCTATCCTTTTCCTTTCCGTAAAAAAAGGGGAAACACAGCAATGTTAAGCTGTGTTTCCCCTTTTTTTACACAAGTTTTGAATGACCTTGAACTATATGTATATATATAAGCAGATTTATACAAAAGAATATTTAATACCATATCAGCTGCCTTCGTGAAACCATCATGTCAGACCTGAAGGAGAAGATTATTAATGAACTACACAAACCTGCAAGAATAAAGTTTCCAAGAAGAAATACTGTTATAAAAGGGATAAATGATCTATATCAAGCGGATTTAATTGAAATGCGACCGCATAGCAGGATAAACAAAGGATTTAAATATATACTCACAATTATTAATTGTTTTACAAAAGTTGCAGACGCTTTGCCTCTAAAGGACAAGACTGGTAAAAGCGTAACAGAAGCCATGGAAATAGCCATAAAAAGAGATAAAAACAAAATTAAACATTTACAAACTGATGATGGAACAGAATACTTTAATACAAACTTTGCACAGTTAATGAATAAATATAAAATAAATCATTATTCTACAAATTCAGAGAAAAAAGCTGCTATTGTAGAAAGATTTAATAGAACCTTAAAAGGAGCACTGTATAAACAATTTTCAAAAAGAGGTTCTTACGTATGGTATGATGTTTTACCACAATTAATAAATGATTATAACAACAGGTTTCATAGAACTATTGGTATGAAACCTAACAAAGTAAATAGAAGAAATGCAAAAGATGTATTAAAACGCATAAAGAAAAATACAAAGCCTAAAGTAGAAAAAATGCAGCCAAGAAAATTTAATGTAAGTGATAAAGTACGGATTAGTAAATATAAGGGAGTGTTTACCAAAAAATACCTTCCCAATTGGACGAATGAAGTTTTTACAGTGTATAAAGTGCAACCGACTGTACCTGAAACGTATATCCTAAAAGATAACAAAGGAGATTTGTTGCAAGGTGCATTTTATGGACATGAAATGTTAAAGTCAACAGTAGGTGATGTATATCTTGTTGAAAAAGTGTTACAAAGAAAAAAGGACGCAGTTAAAGTGCGGTGGTTAGGGTTTAACAAAACTGAGGATTCATGGATACCTATAAAGGACTTGGTTTAATACAAGCAACTCATTTCATCGTTAACCTTTGAGCAGGATGGAGATTATTCACCATAAAGATCGATTCAATATTAATAACATAGATGATTTAACTGTGGATAACGTTAAAATCAACAATGGTAAACACGGTAGTTTACTTCCAAACACTGTTCGATGTATAGTAAGTGGCCCCTCAAACTGTGGAAAGACCAATGTTGTCTTTAATTTGATCACTAATCCGCAGGGATTAAGGTTTAGTAACCTATATATTTTTTCAAAGTCTCTACATCAACCAAAGTATCAATTGCTGGATAAAATCCTATCTGATGTGTCTGATGTTAATTTTTACAAATTTAACGCTAGTGATAGCATTATGCAACCAAACGAAGCGAAACCGTATTCTGTATTTATATTTGACGATGTATCTTGTGAAAATCAGGATACTATTAGAAACTACTTTGCCATGGGAAGACATAATAACATCGACAGCATATATATAGGACAAACTTATAGCAAAATCCCAAAACAACTTATCAGAGATAATGCAAATATTCTAATTGTATTCAAACAAGATGATACTAACCTAAAACATATATATAACGATCATGTGAATGCGGATATGCCATTTGAAAAGTTTAAAGAGCTTTGCGGAAAAGCATGGGCGGAAAAGTATGGATTTTTGGTTATTATGAAAGATCAAGCTATAAAAGATGGTCGTTATAGAATAGGTTTTGATAAATTCGTTTTAATACACTGATTAGCGGTATTACTGTACAAGTCGTCAAGGTGTGAAGATGGTTAACCAGGAAAAGCTATTAAAGGAAATAAAATCACTTAGTGATTCTATTAGACAAAAAAACCGAGCTTTAAAATCAGGTATAAATGAAAGAGACCAATTTTTAGAAACAACATTCAAACCTGTTACTGAACCTTTAAAGCGATTAGCACAAAATATGGAAAGACCTTCAATTCGCTTCGAAGGAGACAAAATGCTACCAATTTCCAAATATGAAGAAGAATTTCAGAATGATGAAAGTTCTGACCAGTTACAAACATCTGAAGAAAGCGACGAGTATGAAGAAAGCGGAGATATAGGAGATTTAAGGGAAAAGAACATTGCAGGAGATACAAGTACAGAAGATACAAGTGCGGAAGATACAAGAGCAGAAGAAGAGGATATCAACCCATCCAACTTAAGCAAATTAGGCACAGATATTATGTTTAAAGGAACACTTGGAAGAAAATATACATTAAAAATGTTACATGGCACACATGCTAATCGAAATTATCATACATATGGAGCTAGAATAGAGGATAAAGGATTAATGATTGGAGATAGAAAGTTAGATATAAACGAAAATGATGATATAGTTATTGGTGATAAAAAATATAAAGGTACAACAGGTTTGTTTGAACTCATCTTTAAAAATAATCCTGGTAAATATACTAAAAAGGATTTACAATTGTTTAAAAATATACTAGAGTATACAAATGCACATAGAAAAAAATATTCCAAAGAACTACCTATTCATAGAAACAGGTCAATAAAATACACAAACATTATATCTAGTCTTTTCCCCTCGAAATCAAATAAAGCTCCAATTAAAAGAAGAGCTTTATCTTCTGCTGAATTAAATGTTTTGCATAAAAAAAGAAAAACAACTGATCCTACTACATCTGGAAGGGGATTATTAAAAAATTTGTATAAAACCAATATAATATATTACAACGATATAAATAAGTTAGTTGATCGAATGAGGTTATTACATGAAGCTATGGAAGCCGGGCACACTGGTTTAGAAAACGAATGGGTAGCTTTGGTTGATGAACTGCGAAAACGAGAAATAATTGTTCAGTAAACGTATATATATATATAGTAAGAACCTAAACGATAGCGATTCAGTTACATCATGAGTGTGGACAAGTTTGGACGGTATTCCGAGTTTGGAGTAAAATCTGGATATAGTGAAAAAAGAGCTGGGTTTCCGTTAACACCTGATGGTAATTATAATTTTGAAGGAAAAGTAATTCAAAATGTTGGTGATCCGCTTTTGTCTTCTGATGCGGTTACGGTACAATACATGGATAAAAGAACCCCGATTGTACACGAAGACCATTGGGGATTTTCCGGTAAAAGGTTAAGCAATATAAAACATCCCATTTATGATGGTGAAGCAGTAAATTTAGCGACTTTAAAATTGTTAACGATTTACAAAAAGAATGAAACTGATACAAGCTATGATGTAAAAAAATTAAAATTGTCAAATGTAGGTGATTGTGAGCAGGATGGAGACGCTGTAAATAAGAAAATATTTGATATAGTACACAAGAAATGGACTACAGAATATGAAAAACATATGGAAAGGTTTGGTGCAGCTTTATTTAATTATATCCATCGGGCTTCAGGAAGAGCTGTAGCTTCAGATGTTGACAGCCACAATTATTTAGACTGGAAAAAGATACACAATCCAGAAAAACCTAATCAATTAGATAAACCGTCTGAGCCTTCTAAAGTCAAGACATTAGGAAAGGGGGATAAAGTGAATGTGATTAATGAACCAACAGAAAACGATGAAGATTATATAAGAGAAAAAAGAATTTAAATACCCATGATAAGGGATAAAGCATCAGTTATATTCGAGAGATGATACAGAGAGGATGATGGAATCCAATATTACTGCGTGGAGTTTAATATCTCAAGAGCCGAGATTTCCCCAAGGAGTGCTGACAGATGGTTTTGTTCAACGGTTTGATAGATATATGGATTGGGAACAACTTTCCATACACTACCTCTTCACAATGACTATGTTAAGAATTTATTTTCACAGAGTTAACTGGATTCATATTTTACAAAGACAACAGTTTTCAGAAAACTTCCTTGTAGAGATGACATCAAATTTTAATAACTGTTGGGAAGTAATAAGTAAATATCAAAATCTCTCTGAAAATTACATTGACAATTTTAAAGATAAACTAGACTGGAATGTGTTATTTAATTACCAACGATTAAGTGGCAAGTTTCTAAGGGAACATGACAACTATTTAGATTTTATTCATTTTACCGAAAACAACGATACCATCACCAGCGGAGAAACATTTGAAACATCTTCAATTACACCTTATTTCTATTTTTACTACTTTTATTTATTATGTCTACATTTAATTAATTAATCCATTTCTATATAATAAATGGATTTTAAACAGTATATATAATACAAGAAGCCAAGACTAATATTACATTCATTGTAAAACATTTATAGAGTGCACCTACTGATTGTAAGTTTGGCTATAAATAGTCATGCCGAGGGCTAAACGCATCAGTCATAATCGAGAGAGATTACAGAGAGGAAGGGGAATAGCATCAACAGCATTTTCTCTATTAAGTAAACCGGTTGGAGCTATAGTTAACAAGGCGATTGATTTATTACCTGTGGAATTACATTTACCTGGAGGATATCAATATTGTGGTCCTGGAACCAAATTAGAGAAACGGCTTGCTAGAGGAGATCCTGGAATAAATAAGCTTGATCAGGCTTGTAAACAGCACGATATAGCGTATTCCAAATTTGGTGATACAAAAAATAGATCAATAGCAGATAGAGCACTTTCTGAGAAAGCTTGGCAAAGAGTAAAATCTAGTGACGCGAGTATTGGTGAAAAAGCAGCGTCTTTAGCAGTAACAGCAGCAATGAAAGCAAAAACTACGTTTGGAGGAGGAAAGAGAAGAAGGCGTGGGAAAAGACCCGCTAAGAAACAAGGAGGTAATATCAGAAGAAAACGTCGATCTACTAGTGGTAAAGGTAAAAAGAAACCAACAATATGGTCAATGATAAAAAAGGGAGGAGGACTATACCTAAGACCGTATCGTGTGTATTAAATAAGAAAGAGCAATTAATAATTAAAAACAAAGAATTAACCAATGAAGAACTGATTACATATGCTTCTTGTTTGAAAATCCCATTTTTTAGAGGAGTATTTATGAAAGATGAATTACCGGTTAAAATGTGGAAAAATGAGACTGGTATAGCAAATTTGGATAATAGTGAAGGATTAGGCACTCATTGGGTGTGTTACAAGAAACTTGGTGAAACGATTTATTATTTCGACAGTTTTGGAAACCTTCCACCACCGAAAGAACTTCAACAATACTTTCGTGCGGCAGAAAATGTTTTTTACAATTATACAAGAAAACAACCTGATGATACATCCATTTGCGGTCATTTATGTTTAGACTTTTTAGCTAAAAGTGTTAGTCAACTTTAAGATGTCTTCGTATACAGTGTCATTAACCGGTAACTCATGTACTTTGCGCAGTATTCTGTTTCCAGCGCTACGTTTGCAAAAAGGAAGACTATGGGAAGCCGCATTATTGGATTTAACAACATATAACTCTATTCCAAACGTTAGTGAAGGAATTAATAACAAAATACATTATTACAAGACAAAAGATAATAAAGGAAAATATTCAGCTTTGGAAGAATTCAGTTTACCAACAGGAGCTTATGAAATTGATAATATAAATGAAGTTATACAAAAACATATGGGAAAAGAAAATATAACGATAAAAGGCAATAACAATACAATGAAAGCCGAAATTACTTCTAAGTATTATATTGATTTTGGCCAAGAACGTTCAATTGGTAGTTTATTGGGGTTTTCTAAGGAAACAAAGGTATTAGAACCTAATACAACTCATTCTGGGAATAGAACTGTGACGATCATCAAAGTAAACAGCATAGACATTACATGTAACATTATACAAGGATCCTACAGAGATGGAGAAAATCGGCATATATTACACACATTCTACCCATCAGTCGCACCGGGTTTCAAGATAGTAGAAAAGCCTCAAAACCTTGTGTACCTACCGTTAAACACCAGTTTCATTTCAGACATCGTGCTGAACATAGTGGATCAAGACGGAAACCTTATTGACTTTCGAGGAGAAGCTATTACTGTAAGAATACATATAAAATCATCCGCTTAGATAATGGGGTTATCATTTAAAAAGAGAGAGCCAACCAGCAAAGAGGTCAGTAGCTCATCAGCTGTAGAAGGATTAACAAGTGACAACATTCGTTTTCTAGAAGAAATTGGATTAAAGGTCATTAACAATGGATATACTGGATATAGCGCAGGGCCCAACATTCGACGAGACCTTATGGGAAAAGGAATATCACACGCACAACCCTTACGCTTCGTCCAAATTAAACAATAACGATGAAATTAGGATTCCTATACAACAACAAGACATTTATACTCTTCCATGCGAAAGTTATTTATATATTGAAGGAAAAGTAACAAAAGCTGACGGTACTGTTGGAACCACTGTTCCGTTCATAAATAATCCTATGGCATTTTTGTTTGACGAGATTAGATATGAAATTTCAGGAGTTACAGTCGATTCAACAAAAAAGGTTGGAATTTCCAGTACATTAAAAGGATTAGCGTCTTTAACACCAAATGAGAAGAATCTGTTAGCTGTTGCAGGATGGGTTGCACCAGACAAAAGTATAATTACTCCTGACGCTTCGGGAAACTTTGATTTTTACGTACCTTTAAGATTACTTTTAGGATTTGCTGAAGATTACAGAAGAATAATAATAAATGTAAAACAAGAACTAGTTTTATTAAGGTCATCAAACGATAATGATATTATTAAAGCATCTGCTGGAACAACTGAAGCCAATTTAGACTGGAAACTAACATTAGACAAGATTGTTTGGAGAGTACCACATGTGCGACTAAATGATGAACACAGGATTACATTATTAAGAAAGTTAAAATCAGATCGAGACATTGTAATGCCATTCAGAAGCTGGGAGTTTCATGAATACCCCGTTTTACCTTCAACACAACGGCATACATGGACTGTAAAAACTTCTACTCATTTGGAAAAAGCGAGATATGTAATCTTTGGATTACAAACAAAGAAAAAAAGTATATTAACTGAAAATGCTGGTGAATTTGACCATTGTAAATTAACAAACTGTAAAGTGTTCCTGAATTCACAATTCTTTCCCTACGACAACTTTAATATCTCTTTTGATAAAAAAAGGTACAGTGTTTTATACGATATGTACGCTAGGTTCCAAAATTCATATTACGGCAAAACAAACACACCTCTACTATCTCCCGTACAGTTTGAATCGAAAGCTCCGATTGTTGTAATTGATTGCTCCAAACAAAACGAATCTGTAAAATCGTCTAGTGTTGATATAAAAATAGAAATGGAATTTCAAGAAAACGTACCTGCAAATACATCTGCGTATTGTTTAATTTTGCACGATAAAATTGTTACATACACACCGTTGACTGGTATCGTAAAGACGGTATTGTAAAACGTTGTACCACCACCGGCACCGCCACTGTCGCTAACCTATAAATAGCGGAGCAACAATGCAGGTCTTCAGTTGATCGTCTATCGTCGCATGGGCAACATCTTCTACAAAATGAGTTCTCCATCTGTTGTACAAGGTGATGCAGAGGTAGCACCGTTATTGGAACGTGATAATACTAGTGAAGAAGAAATCATCAAGGAAATAACTGCATTTTTAAAGTTTGGTAAAAGAGATAGAGAGGAGGAAAGTAATGCAGACCCATCAAAGGTAGTACCAAAGAGGAAGAAGAAAGTTGAAGAAAATATTCCTCCTCACATTTTAACTGAAGTTTTTTTGCGAATCTTTTACCCCATCTCAGCATGCATCAGTAAAAGTGTATCAGTTGGATTGATGAAGTCATTGGATTATTCCCCTACAGTAATACTACACCATGGAACAAAAAAGGTTTTATTTTCGCAAAATGCTTGGGAGTCATTTTTGAAACATGTACATTTAATAGAATGTTATTTAACTAACAGTTTGTGTGGAAGGAAAACACATATTCGACTTTTGGATTGTGACAATGAAATCGATATTGTTAAACATCGTGGACAACTACAAGTGCGAATTAGAGACTTGACTCAACATGAAAATAAGATTCTACTGTCACGTGAAGAATTCTACGTTTTAAACTACGCAACAGAACCTATTACAAGGTACATGAGACAGTTGGTATTTGCAAGCGCTATTATTAAAGAATATTTGGTCGATACTTTGGAAAAACAACCTGATAGCACCATCGTGTACGGACCTGTGGATACATCTATTTTTAATAGAATACCTCATGAAGTTTGCATGTGGAGAAAGTTAAAGGATTTTGAACCACTTGTAGAAATCGCTACAGAAGCTACAGAAGAAACAACACAGGAAGAAGAAACGGAGAAACAAGAAGAAGAAGAAAACGAAACACAAGAAGAAGAAGTTAAAAAAGACTAAAGTTTGACTTAGTAAAGAAGAACACACGTGGGGTAGGCCTATTGGGGACGGTGCCCACGTTAAATATACACCAACGCGCCTGCAACTGTACGGCCTGGTATTTAACCTACCGTGGTGTGGAAAACAGTTTAGTTGATCGCTAGGTGCCATGATGAGCGGAGGGGATGAAGAAGTGAGTGTAAAGCCTTGTGTAATAGAATTTCAAGCATTTCGAAATAATGATGATAGGTTTATTATCAAGGAATTAGTAATTTTAGACTTGCTTACATTTGTAGTTTACCCATTCACGTTTGAAGCTCCTTTTTCTTTTAACAACCTTAACGCCAAAGCAAAAAGTACAAACAAATGGATAACAAACTACTTTCATCACATACATTGGTATGAAGGATTTATAAGCTACAGTAATCTGCACAGTATTATGTTTAACTTTTGCAAACAATATTCACATATATACACAAGAGGATTAGAAAAAAGGAACTGGATACAAAAGTACACGCACGGTGATGTTTTCGATATAACCATCGGTAAGGACTTTAACATTAATCTCGGTAATATTTGTGTTGCTGCAAAAGATCCTAAACACGGACAATTAAACTGCGCATTGCACAACGCATATCGTTTGGCTGCTTACTTGGAACAAACGCAGAAATGTGGTGGGGGTAGCAAAGAACCGGAATGTGGTGGGGGTAGCGGGGCCTATAAATACGAGGAGCCAACACCGCTCCGGCACGAGTATTATTCGAGACTCCGAAGAGGCAACATCACAGAAGACATCGCAACCACCACTGACGAAGATGGCATCACAACAGTTTCTACAAACACTGGTTGATCAATTCAACACTCATTCAAAATCCGACCTTCTGCTAACTAAAAAGTGTTCAGAATTAAAAGAACAAAAACACTACATTATTCATAACATCAAGAAAGTGGAAACCACACATGGAGAAGCAATTCTAGTTTCATTGAGCGAAGCACCTTTAACTTCAGGAGATGAGCCGAAGTTTCAAGTATTTCTTCCAAAACGATTTGTTCAACTGCTACAGAATGAAGATTTGCGAGATATTCAACCGGGGACGTTGTATTTGGTATCACACGGTGTAAGCGGCAACAACTCAACGGAACTCACTCTGCACATCATGCATCCTTGTACATAATGTCTCTGTTTGTATTTCTCTGTTTGTATTTTATTGTTTGTATTTCTAGTCATCAATGTTAAACTTAAGTTTATTGTATTGTAAGATGTTTGTTTAATAAAGAAAAGAAAAAATATAAAAAAATAATATAAAAAAAAATAAAGAAAACAGCAACACAGCAGTATATTATTTTATATACTGCTGTGTTGCTTTTTTTTAAAATTCAAATGGATGACCTTGAACTTTCATTCAGGGTTAACTTATGAAGAGGTATAAAAGAGAGGGAGCAGTGAAGTTAGTCTCAGTCTTGTCTAACACACGCTGCAGCTAACATGTCGGTGCCACCTATGAACAATTTATTTTTCGATAACAATTTGAAGACATATTGTTGCGAGTTACAATGTTTTAAAATACCAGGCGATCAAGTTGACGGGAAAGCTTGTCGTAAGTGCAAGTGTTTCAGCTATTGCATATGTAGATGTAAAACGTATCAAATGAACCGACAAGATAAAATACAAGAATTACGCCGAAGGATTGCATTACTGTGGCGGCGAATGTAGTAGCAACGATCTGCCTCGCACCAGCTGCCACCTGCCACCTGCCGCCTGCCATCTGCTGTCCGCCATCTTCTCCGCCCCACCACACTTTTACCCCCACCATTTCGTTTCATATCAGAACGTTAGCTAGCGAATAGTCAGTACACCTCCGGCTCTCGACTGGTGAACATCGAGTGCTCTCCACAAACGTAAAACATTATATTAAAATGTCCATTAAAATTAGGTGTATTCATTATGACTCTATTCATCTTGCGACTTTCCAAGACCTCGAGGTGTTTAGTGAAGAGTTAAGACTTCTTATTGCGTCCGGTTACGATTTATCTTTGGAACTTTACGCATCAAAAAACAACATGGACTCTGCGCAGGGATCGAAGTATCTACCGTCTTTCATCAGAAAGCAAAGTGATGGCCGCAACTCGTCCGGATCAACAACATCGATGACAACCAACAACGGGGAACTATTGTAAACATGAATTATTGTAAACATAACTTATTGTAAATAAAATAAAGTAATATTTGTAATTGTACTACCTCGCACTCGTATCATTCGATTGCTTCATTCGATTGTTTCATTCGATATTTATTATCGATTAACTATCGAATCACAATCGTTTTACGAGTGCGAGGTAGATTTTTTTAAAAAAACTTCACCGTGACCTTGAACTTTGAACTTTTACTCATTTCGTCACAAAACCGCCTACGTCACTGGCTCAGCCTCAGATGACGTCTTTCATGACGCAGCGCTTCCGGTCACGTGACCGGAAGCCATCAATCAAGTGAGCCAGAAGTCCCCTTTCCCTACTACTGGAATTTTAAAGAAAATTACAGTACATTTAACACTTCAAAAGATATTTTTTGTATAAAAAATAAGTTAACTATCTTCCAGCACATGACAAATTGTTTAGCTCATAAGCTTAGCATGATACACTGTTTGCTGGAATACATACTCTTTGGTTGCTTCCTACTAATTTCTCAACAAGTTTTTCAGATTCGCTATGTTCCATGCGAGTAGAATCATCCTCTCCCACTTGTCTTTCTAAATTTGTCACTATCAAATTGATTACAAATTCTTTTTCTTCTTCGTAAACCGATGTTCCAACTTTCTTGCAGAGTGAACTAAAAACTTCACCTAGGAAATAAATATTTAAGTTAATTATAATTACAATGCAAATTACCTATCAAATCTCTAAGTAAAATCCCAAACCAATTAACCAATTTATCTCTCCTACCAAATTACCAAGCAGCATATTTGAATGTAGAGACCAACATTGTGAAATTTAATGCTTTAAATAAACTTTTTATGCATGATGATCTCTCCAATATTAAAACTAATTGATTTCACTACTTTAATTTCAAATCACTGCAAGGAATCTAATTGCTCTTTCAGTAAAGTTTCTCTATAGGAAAGAAGCTATTACCGTGGGATGCATCGTGGAAGGGTAAAAGTTCAGTATAGGGTACCATTGGCAAACATCACATTTTTGGTCGTACCTGATATATTTGTATCTAGAGATATAAGATATAAAACAAATTGTTGTCAGATACTCATCTGAAACTGCTCTATACAGTATTTTGTTCCAATCTTTTACATATGTTTATATGGGAAACAGAATTATTAGCTTTTATTTGTGTTTTTGTCTAATTTTTGTAAAACTAGTCCAATTTTGAATAAATTTAGTACGAACAAGTAAAGTAACATTAATGACTTTCAATTTAAAAACCAGTCAGATCGCCTCATCCAAAGACATATACAGTGTAGAACCTAAATAATTTTGAACCTCAAAAATTCGGAAACCTCTATAATTAGTGTCTGATGTCTGTGTCTTTCAGAAAACCTCTATTATTTGAAAAATAATATACCGATAATTCTAAGTGATTTTAACGCATAATGTAACCTATAAAATTAAAATATGATTCTACATGCGCCTCTAGAATTTGAATTTTGTAGATGTAATTAAAAAACGTTAGTTCTAAAATTCAAACTCATCCTCTACAGTATGAACGGTGATACCATTAGTCTCTGAAATTCAAATTAAGCGCAAAACACAAGCTTTAAAAACATGAACAAATGCGTAAAAAAAGTTTCCTCCAAATCTGAATTCACTGATATTTATTTTCTTTGCCTCTACAATTTGAATTTCATTCAACTTAACTCTACAATTCAAACTCTCAATATTTAAACCTTCCATTAAATCAAAATAAATTGGATGTCCCCAGAATTTAGAATAAGTGAGTATTTTGGTAGAGGTTTTGTACCAACATTTTTTATATTTTTATTAAAAAAACCTGTGCCTCACCTGTTTATTTCTTAGATGTGTGTATTTTTATTTATTTAAACATATAATATTTTCTGTTACTAATCTCTTTACATGAAGCATAGGATTACAAATAAGTTTGTTAATATGTTCATAAAAAAAAAAAAAAATAAGGTATGTATTTGAGAAAATGCATGACTAAAAACCTGGATATGGGTGTGTGGGACAATCAATACACCGTTAAAGAAAGTAAGGACAAGACTGAAATACCCCTGTCGCAGCAAACCTGCAAACTCAGCGAATATCCAATGCATGCATATGTTTCTCACTACCACATAAAGCCACTCACCAAGTTTCATAAAAAATCCATGAATAAGTGATGTATAGTAATTTATTTATTCTCCATAAGAATAACATTAGGGCTGAGTACGCAAGTTTGCTGCAACAAGAAATATAGTCAACAAAAATTCTATTTTTTGTGCAAATATCAATATACCAGTAGTAGATGAAGCCAATACCAAGTTGCATCAATTTGTGTGTTCATAAATAATATAGATATCAATTTTAATTATTCTCCATAAGGATAACATTGGACAACATACTGACTGAGTTTAGCACTTTGTATATCTTGGCAACGGTTAGACGTAGAATCACAATCTAAACACCAAAATCATTGTTTTGTAGAGCTAAACTGATTGGTAAACGCAAATGTGAAGTTTACAGTAAAATTAACTGAGGAAAATCTAAAAACCATTTTCCCTTAAGATTAGCATGGGAGATTTTATGAACATGTTTTTGGATTTTCTTCGTAACCACTTAACCTAGGTTAATGATTCAAAATACTATATGGTTTTTTTTAAGCTCTATAAAATGGTCCAAACAAAAATTGTGTGTTTTAAAAACTGTAGAGTGGAAAATGCAAAAAAGTGAATTTTGGAAAATTTTGAAACCCTATAAACCCTTTTTCCCAAGGTCCGATTTTTCTGGTTTTCTAACTTAGTCATAAATGTCACTTTACACATTTGAGCAAAATTTAATCTAAATCAGACGTTTTTTACTCGAGTTATCGCAGTCACGGGCACATATATAGATATATATATATATATATATAGATATACTAGCTGGCCCGAGAGACATTGTCCTGTCCTAATGTCAAATACTCGTTCATTTTCAATATGAACTCGTTCGCTTCGCTCACTTGCCTATCGAAAAATAAAAATAGTTTCCGTCCTATTCTCAGACCTACCGAGTATACACAAAATTTCATAAGAATCGGTCAAGCAGTTTCGGAGAAGTTTTGTTACAAACACTGTGACACGAGAATTTTATACATTAGATATACAGTAGAACCTCGATAGTTCGACAGCCTGTATACTTCGACACGAACCGTGATGACATGACATGACAGTAGCGGCGACCGATAGTATCCTTGACGGGTTCGCAGGTCAATGATGGGAGCCCACTTATCGTTTCCGCGTTCGCGAACGTGCGCTACTGCCTTTTCTATAAATAACTTCCTTCCTACCCTCTACCCCGTCCTATCCACCCACTTCCCCGCCCTTTCCAGAAAGTAGGTCAAATCAGTTCGGTCGAGAGGTCGAGACGCTGCAGGAGTTAAACACGTTTTTGATACTTTTGTGATCCACGCTATTGTTTTTCTGATCATAATACTCCCTGTGTTAAAATGTTCCATATACTCCCTATAGTTCGACACCCCTTTAGTCCACAAAATGTCGAACTATCGAGGTTCTACTGTATGTGTATATATATATATATATATATATATATATATATATATATATATATATATATATATATATATATATATATATATAATTTGAACGAATAGTGTTTTTGGCATCTGGGGACCTCAAAACAAAAAGTTATCATAGTCTCGGGCTTAAGTCTTACCATGAGACCTACGGTAATAGCTTCTTCCCTAAAAGGGAAAATTCACTAAAAGTATTGTAGTTTAGCTACTTTTTATAGGTAGTGTAGCTGTAGCTAGCTACTTTTAAAAAACTGTAGCTGTAACTGTAGCGAAGCTACTATTTTATAAAAGTAGCTGTAGCTGTAGCTAGCTACTTTAAAAAATTAGCTTCCCCAACACTGGTTTTTATACTAATGACAATATGCTGCAGAACGACCGTCACACACATGTGACTCAAAATAACTACTTTACGTCGTCTCCATTCACTATCCATCGTTCAACAACACTTACTAAGCAGTTTCCAATAACATAAACAAACTGATTATAAAGGATGACGTTTATGCACGAGTAGTAGGTTAAGCACAAGTGTACTTTATAGCTATATGGTTCAGAATAATATAAACCTCAGGTTGGCCAACCCTTAACTGGAGACCCAGGAGACCACGCTCCAAAAATCGAATGCTCAGACTAAGCGACACATATATGAGACAGACATTCCTTTAGCTTGAAGTGCAGTTATAAAGACGGGTTGCACTTCCGCAGGCGCCCGGTGGAACAATTGAATGAAAATAATCTATATGTTGGCATCGATAATTTCAATTTGATCAAGTTATTAACGTTTCGCAATTAACAAGTAAATTTATCATACATTTATTAAATGAAACTAAACAAAAATTCAACTAACATAAATAATATGAAACATTTACAATTTTAATTTCCCTGTTATACGCTTATACCTGTTTATAAAAAATGTAGAAATAGATCTTTCCTTGACTCTCTTTTATAGAGTTAAGGTATTCTTATAAATGATCTACGATGTTAGATTATTTTAAGCCAGTTTTTAATGATTTTTAACTGCCCTCCAAGATGATTGTATGGCTTGGGTGTTAGAGGGTCTTAATGGATCGATTAAATGTTTACTATGATTGACAGTGAAATTGATGTGTATCCTTTAGATGTGATATTAAAAAAATGATTTCTAAAGGTCTGTAACAATGGTTGTTCCAGGTTTAACATGTTTGATATCAAAACGTTAACGTATATCGATATTTTATAAACGGTACCTAGATTATTTTCATTTGATTGTTCCACCGGGTGTCTGCGGAAGTGCAACCTAAAGACGATCAAATACACTAACTGGTAGCCAGAGCCTATTTTATAACAATAAGCACGAGTCACAAATATGTGACGTCAAGCTATGGTTTGGGCCCCATGCGTCATATATGTGTGACGTTATTCTATAGCGAAAAGAACAATGTCACTAATTGTAGTTTTTACTTCTTAGTGTTACCCAGTAGGTTTAAGCCTACCTAGGTTGACCACATAAAAAAAATACATATTAGCAAGACAACAAATTGTAACTTACTTACCTGATTCTAATCGGACCCTAACTTCTATGTCAGTTAAGAGATTCCTTGCCAATTCTCGTATTTGATAGAGAAATGATATCTCCGATTCCAAATCAGTATCGACTTTTAAAATAACTTCTTTAGCTCCTAGTAAGCATCCATGTTTCGTTTCCCATGGAATCGTTTCTGTACTTGATAGCAATTGTAAAATTTTATTTTCTATAGCTATTCTAGTTTCTACACAACCTAAAGACAATAGTTTGTGAAGTTGAGCAACACCAGTGTCCCTTTCAATTTTTCTTGGACTACAAAGAATCGTTAGCACTTCATCAGACATATTAGTATTAGTTCAGAATTCAGAAATAACCGATAGAGAAATAAATTTAGATATTTAAGACTTAACGCAGCACATCACAGAAGTGATAATTAACCTCAAATTGTGCTAAAAGGAAACAAAACAAAAACACAGTAGACAGCAGTGGCCCAGCTACTGACATCGTATGACAAGCAGTGTTGCCACCACGTCAGACTAGTTTTAGCCTAGAATTTGGCTAGCACTACCCTAGATTATCCTAGAATAAAGCTTAATTATCCTAAAATTTCTTAAATGCATAATAACTCTAATATTTGTATTTAATCACTGATTATAAGATTTAAGAGGACAAATAAAGTAAACTTAAACAAAAAATTAATTAGAAAATTAAATATAATCAATTTCCCAATTTAATTTTAAAAGGGAAAAATTGTGCCACTGTACCCTCTTGTGCCATTGTCATAAAAGACATACAGATCGCCCCAATCGAAGGTTTTAGGGAGTTTTGTACCCAAAAATGTTTTTTTATTTATTTTTACATATAATAAAAAATTTAGATTTCCCCATTGTAAGTTGCTTAGATGTAATGCGATATATTGTAAAGATTGTCAACGTCAATTGGCAATCTACATAATTGGTTACTGATATGTTGAAAGTGCTAAACACAGTAAACGTGTCCAATGGCCAATGTTATACTTATATAAGAGAGTATAAAGAATAATTACAACTAATTTTATATATAGGGCCTATCACTTATTTGCAAATATATTTTTATGAACCTTGTGGTACTTTGGTATTATACGGATGCCACCCTTATACAGCGCGCTGCGGCAGTTATGTTAGAATGGGTCATAAAAATGATAGTAGGACTTTCCTTGTTTCACGCATTCAACACGATCCTGTATAATCATTGTGTGGTGAATACAAAATGTATTAAAAAACGGTTTTGCACTCTATGTCGTAGTTTTTTTTTATTTTTATAATCATTATGCTTCATCTTACGGTGTGGCACACGGGAGACATTTCAGGAGCCGTATGACGTCACCGATGAACACAAAAAACAGAAGCCCTATGACATCACACGTACTGTAGCTGGAGTCTGCCACTCATCTGTCAGTTGAAGAGTCGTCCGCTCTGTTATGTTAACAAATTTACGTCTATAAATCGATTTAAAGGAATGTTTGTGTATTTACTTTCATAAATTAACCTGAACAATATTCCAGTAACTGGCCTTACATACGAATTTACATACTAATAATAATTTTGCCCGTCAAATAAATGAGAACAAAAAGTGTTTGTTTCTTTGGGCTTTGAAAACAAATTAATATAGCCCTATCTGTATTTTAAAAATGTAAGCTACTGTACATTTACATAATGTTTCAACCTATTCGGAAATAGTTATTTTTCTTCTACTTACAATTAATTGGAAACATTATAATTCTATTTTACTCAACGTGGTAGATTAGGTTCACTAATTTTATTTATTGTATGTAATTACACAAATTATAGCCTATGTGAATAAAGCAAGTTCCTCTTCAGTTTGGCGTAATGAGTCATTTGGTTATTCTCTTAATAAGCTAATTGTTTTTGCTTGCAGCTATAAATAAGAGATCTCAATTTGGAAAATTTAAATTTTATTACTACTAAGAAGATTCAATAAACTTTCTCCTTAATTGGACTCCAAGTTGTCCTCGATTGGTTGACTTAATGATAAAAGACGAATAAATACTGAAACATATCACGCAATATGTTAATAACTATGGAAAATCTGCCGAGCATAATTTTACTAGGGCTATTAATTAAGTAATTTAAACTGGATATGGTTGCTGGCCAGGTTAGATTACTGCCCATTAGATTGGATAGCGTTGAGGATGAAAGTAACGTGTTTGACTCTGCAAACAGAAAAAGTGGTACAATGTTAATCTGTTAATGCTAAAGGGTTTGATTTCAGGAATGAGTAGCTGTTGTTTTGATTGTAAAATTAGTGAAAAACACTATCAACTGCTTCCCCGCAGAGCGCTGACAATCGAGTGAGGGAATACGTATGACAGCAATAACAATGTGGTTACAAGTACAGATATTGAACATATGATGAGATGATGATGATCTTGGATCTTTTTCTTGAATAACTTTGATGTCGGCAAAAGCTGTTCTGGCGCTAGCGGCGGGCGATGAGGGAACCTCACCGATGACGCGTTTTAGTGACGTCACACGGTTCCTGAAATGTCTCCCGTGTGCCGCACCGCTTCATCTCTTATATGCATTGGAAATTCTCTAAGTGAGTATGCATTTTTGCTGTGACGGGGTTATTTTGTTCCCTGAAAATGTTTATCCTAGTTATGGCATTACACTAGACCAAGGAGTTCTATTGATATTACTGGAGGTAGGTTGAACAAAACTGCGAGCCATTCTTTCCAAATTTTGGTGATGCAAAGAAATACTCGCTGAAGTCTAATGAGTCGACAAAGTGAATCAAACAAATAATGAATCAATCTATAAGTATATATATATATACCCAGACAGCACAAAATGTCCAAATTACATCCCATGGATATCCCAAATCGCCAAAACATATCCACTGAGATAATGGATATCCTTTGGATATCCACAGGATATTCTGTATGTGGATATCCAGGAACAGGATATATATGGATATCCATTAAATATCCAACGTGGATATCCACACACAAGATATCCATGGTTGTCCAGGTGATGTCCAACGTGGATATCCACGTTCGGATGTTTATGGCTATCCAGGGGATATCCATAATCTCCAAATATATAATTTTTGTCATTTTCAAAAAGGTAAAGAACATAATATAATATGCGTCCATTTGATATATGATCCACTACAAAGTGGATCGTATATATGTACATTTACATAAGTAATTTAACATGAAAATCTTGTCTGATGATACAGAAGATCACCTGTATATATATATATATATATATATATATATATATATATATATATATATATATATATATATATATGTGTGTGTGTGTGTGTTTTGGGTCATCAAAAAAAGACTATAGCTTCAGTGCCCGCGGCTTCGCCCATTAAAATCAGCTGACTGAATTTATCTGATTTCATCCCTTTTAATAAAAAGTTTATTACTCCTTTCCTATAGGGTTTATTACCACATAAACCTTTATTCATTCAAGTATATACTGGTTCAGTACCCCCTGCCTCGTATAGGTAACGGCTGGTTGCGGATAGGGGTCCCACTTATATGGTCCCCTGAAATAAAAAAGTTCCGAATGAATGATTTTCATTCATAGATAATTTTGAAAGACATCGCACAAATTTTGTTATGGTGTACAAGTTTTTTAATCTGTGCTGTGTTACACAACCTTTTTTAACCCAGCTCTGTGATGTAAACGACATATATATTTGTAAAAGTCCAAAGCGTTTGGTATTTAGGATGAAATTATTGAAAATAAAGTTGAACAAACATGCGTTATAAAAAAATATATTATATATGTATATGTGCATGACAAGTCATAATATTTTTTTTTCTCGGTTTATGTTTAACATCATTATAAATTTGCTTTAAAAATTACTAATTACTAATTCCAACTACTCTGAGTAATGAACTTATCCTAGTTGCAACAAAAAGTAAACAAAGTTTTATATGTACAGTCAAAACCGATAAAAAACCTACATATATGCTTATTAACAAATATGACGGGGAATAAATTACAATGGAAAATAATCTGAGTACTCTAGGTGTGCTGCGTGAAAATAGTACTTATTTATTTGATTTGTATAACAATGTCATTGGGATAGAAGTATTGTTGTAATAATTATGTATGTATTATATATTCCCTGGACCTGGGTTTAGAAATCGAAGTGACTGCGTACACGTCCAATGTAAGGGCAAATTCACTTCGCTACCGCTTAGGTTAGGTTGGGTTAGGTTACGTTACGTTATGTTACGTTAGGTTAGGATAGGTTAGGTTACGTTAGGTTATGTTAGGAGGTTTTCTGGCTCTCAATTTCTTTTTAAAACCACAGGAAAAGTAACGTACGGTGTATAATTTGGAACGGACGTGAACAGTAGTGGCTCACGTCGGACATGTACGTAGCCACTGCCTTTAGAAATATAAGGCAATCAGTATGGAACGAAAAAACACACAGCTGAGTGGAAGAAGAAGAACTTGGCGGGAGCAGGCTCGTTGTGAGACGCCGCGAACGCAAGATTTACGTAGCCGGCATGGCAACGGATTCAGTTGTATTGAGTTCAGTGTATTTCAGTTGTTTTTCAGTTAAATCTGTTCTCAGTTAAAAAAATTCTTTGATAATGTAAGTACAATATACATTAATGTTATATACACTAATTAGTACCTAATTTTCTATTTGTATGATGTACACACGACATATTAAGATAGAAGTTACTGGACACAAACACAACTAAGTTTACTCTCTTACACGTGCATCGTAACTGTGAGTCTGCATGTATATAGTTTGAATGGTATTTTAATATCTCTTTAAGGTGGCGACGCAACCTGGGCGTATTTTAAGGCGAATATGAATGAATGGTATGTAATATTTATTTCACACAGGCTAGGTTTACCTGTTAGTCGTTACAACTTGACACTGGATAGCACAGTGGTTAAAGTGCTGAAGATCCCCAGATCGATCCTAAGCACAAATCTGGCAATTTTTTTTTTTTTAATAGATTTGAAACTGGACCAAGTTGCCATTTGTCATAAAATCCTTTCTAAGACCAGGTAGAAATTAGGCTGTATAGTAGACCTATCAAAACCAGTAACTTACTTGGAACGTTCATTATCAAACATTTAAAAAATGCAAAACACACACCAACTCCGTTACCTCAGTGATAACCCATGAGCTTTCTTAAGTTAATTTTTTTTAAATTAAGGCTAAGATTGAGTAAAAACTTTGGCTTAATATTTTGTATATTAGGAGTACACAGTTTCATAAGTTGTTCATTCAAATTTTCATTCCTACTAGGCCTATTGATTTCAATGTAGCCTATCGATGATAACATTTATCAGATGAAATCAGTTAACCTAAATTATAACATTATTGGTCTTACAATTTTTTTTGTAATTTTTTTTGTTTTTGTTTTGTCATATGGTAATTTGAACCACCTTTAGTCCGTATAACGTTGTTATGGTTCATGATAGATTATATCCCATAGCCTAATCAATTACTGATTCGATTTTTTTTGTAATAAATATTGAAGGAAAGTTGGAATAAACAGCTTATGAAACTGTGTCCTATATTATAACCAGGCCTTTAACACTTTCTCTGCAGTCGTATCCTGTCGGATAGGGACCCGAGCGCGGGTACAGTATCATAAGCGTCTACAAAAACAATGGAATATAAAATATTGGATAGTGACATACATTATTGATATTACCGTATTCTCACTCGATTGTCATTGCTTTTAATACACGATTATGCATTTTTTAACTTTACAGTGCTTTCTGGTGGTAGGTTAGCTTAAATTAACATAGGTTAAAGTATGATAAATTAACCTAACCTAACTCCGCAGAACGCAACAGCGTTCTGTGACACAGCAACAATAACAATTGTCGCCTAGTTATTGTCTGCGTTATTGTCTGCAACAGCGCTCTGTGAGGCAGCGCTAAAGACGGCAACCAGCGACAATAACAATTGTCGCTGATTATTGTCTTTCTTTTCATTTTTTTTTCAATATTCTCATCTGTAATATAGATGTAAGTTATCATAGTAGGTCTAGTTTGATATTTTATATTTGATTGGTTTACGTTTATATTGTACTGCGCTACTAGGATGCGGCTGTAGCCTTTCGCATATGCAGGGGACATGATTCGTTAATCTATCCATTAAAAGTTGGTCGATGAAATTGATTGTGTGTTGCAGCGTTTAGGTGAGACGCATGACTCTTGTGTTCCTTCATTGCGCTTAGTCAAGGTTACCTGCAATTTTTGTTGCCGTGACCCTTCGAATACTTTCAGGCCACAGCCTAGTTCGGCAATCTTTGTTTCAGCGTAACCACTGTGTGAAAACCTGAAAATTTCAGTTAGACCTATTCATGTTTTGCGTGTAGGGGACCCTCCTGTCTCTCTCGCTGTACCGCTTATTATTTAGGTGTGGCAGTGATTTTAATTTTGTTGCGCCAAAGCAAGTTTAGCATTTGCGTCTTTGCAGGACGCTGCCGCATCCCATAGGATAAATAACTGGCAGCTCAACATTTTTATGTTTGAAATTTCTAAATAAGTTTTAGAGTTATATTACTTTGTTTTTATAGAAAATTGAGTGACTTATACCAACAATATTTTTTTTGGCGTAGGGATGTGGCGACCCCACCGCCCGGTGGCTTGTCCATTGCAGCTAGCCTCTCTGGCTCCCTACTCTTCATCTGTGCCAGAGACTTTCCTATTGATCCATGTTCTTTCTATTTATGTACACACGATCAGATTTCTTCATCTTGCTATCTCCAACCTGCTCTTCACCCCAATTCTTCCCTCCCCCTTCCTCTATCTCTGTTACAGGCCAACCCAAGGTGTGACGTGGACCGTGCTGATGGGTGGATGGCACCAGGCCTTTTGTATGGTGTCAAGAACGGTACCTGCAGGATACCAGGCGCCCTCCTGCAGTATACAGCCTTGCCCGGGCATGCGGGGCTCTGTCCGGGTCGACTTCATGTCCCTAGCTAATCGTGGGAACCACATGGACTGCCAAGGGCAAAATAACCAAGCAGAACCAAACCTCGAGGCAGCTCCAGAAGTTGCCTTGCCCCTAATTCCATCAGGATCTGCCCCATCAGGGCAGGTTCCTCAACCTGAAATGAGTGCATCAGGAACACAGGAGGTTCCGATGCATTCTCATGAGGAGGCTATCAACAATGAGAAGGCTTCCACAGACTTCAACATGGACGATGTGAGCTCAATCACATCAGCCCACTGGAGGGGGAGGATGAGCTTCTCAGAAGTCCAGGAACACCAAAATCTACGGGTATGCTCGATGATGCCATAGAGCAACTGAACAGCCTGCGGGTGAAGAGAACGAACCTCACCACTGCCCAAAGGAGGAAGGCTATTCAGGC
The DNA here is from genome assembly GCA_963675035.1 of Allygus modestus. Lineage (NCBI taxonomy): Eukaryota > Metazoa > Arthropoda > Insecta > Hemiptera > Cicadellidae > Allygus > Allygus modestus. The sequence continues at coordinate 288,928,280 of OY776111.1, forward strand.
AAAACTTCTTGAGAGAGGTGAAGTTTTTGACCCAGCGAAGTTTCGGAGGGGCAAAAAGAAAAAAATCAAAGAGACCAGATATGGGTGAAACTCTAGGCACGAATGTGGGTCCAGAAGTTGAGTCGAGGGCGGCCAAGCGCCCTAGAGGCAATATGGCCACCCCTCCCTCGGCGGAAGGACCTGCTAAAAAGGCCAGGAGTGGAACTCATAGAAATCATGATGACCAAACCTTGAATCCAGGGACTTCTAGCAAAGGAGTCTCTTACAGGGACATTTCCGCAATCAAAATGGCCATTGTCTTGGAGGGCTATCCTGAGGCTAAGCTTTCAGCAGAGCAAGGAGAAGCTATTGAAGACGCCATCATGGATGAGCTTGAACCCCTAGAGGACGGCTCTGCTCCATCGTTTGCAGGCACCTACATGGAAAAAGGTGCCTTAATAACATCCTGCATCAACGAAGCAACTAAGCTTTGGCTGGAGACACTCATCCCCAGACTTAAACCACTTGGGGAGAAGAAACTTATTGTTGGACTAAGGAGAGACATCTTGAGGTCAACGAGGGTATTCTTTAGAGCTCACCCGAAGCTCCTGAAGAAAACTCCAGAAAAGGTCCTTGAGATGCTCGACAAGCTAAACCCCACCCTGAAGGTGAAGGAATGGAAGGTCCTGCCAGCTAAGCCAGACCCAAAAGGTTACGGATTCGTCTGTTTCCTGGATGAGGCCTGCTTCAATGCTGTTAGGTCAGCCAACTCTAGAGCCAATCTAGGACTTTGGCAAGTCTCAATTGTCTCAACGACAGTCAAGGACAATGCCCAGGGTCCTCCAGATCAACCTACACCACAGTAAAGCAGCCTCGGCCGCTTTCTGCCAGTTCTTCCTCAGAGAGGGATTTGACCTGGCACTGATTCAAGAACCATGGCTTCACCAAGGAAGGGTTGCAGGCCTGGGCGATACCAAGGGTAGGTTGATTTACTGTACCTCTCTCAAAAATGTCAGAACATGCATACTTGTGAAGAAAGGTATGGACTGCCTAACCCTCACTGAATTCTGTTCTAGAGATCTCACTGCGGTGTCTATAACCTGGAGTTATAAAGGCAAGGAATAGAGCACAATTGCAGGCTCGGTTTACTTGCCCTACGACTCCGGGGAACTTCCTCCATCGAGAGAACTCGAACTTTTGGTGGAATCATCCTGCGCTGGCGGACGACAACTCCTTTTAGGTTGTGACGCCAACGCTCATCACACAATCGGATGGGGAAGCTCCGACACGAATCCAAGAGGTGAGGCTCTTCTTCAGTTTCTCATATCTAAGAATCTTTATGTCTGTAATGTTGGAAACCATCCGACGTTCGTTACACGAAATCGAAGTGAGGTTATTGACATTACTTTTTGTTCAGAAGCAGTCCTTAGAGTCATTGACAATTGGCACGTAAGCCACGAGGCCTCCTTGTCTGACCACAGGTACATCTGTTTTAACCTGCAAGGTGAGGGTGACTCGCCCTGCTATCGAGATCCCAGGAAAACAGATTGGTCACTCTATAAGTCTGACCTCCTGTCTCAACTGGGATCATTAGGTAGGAGGGTCAGCTGCTTTGCGGACATGGACCAGATTGCTTCTGATCTTCAGAACGCAATCGTAAGCTGCTTCCAGGACAATTGTCCATTGCGGCGGGGAAAGAGTCGCACTAATACTAAGTGGTGGACTGCTGACCTTGAACGTAAAAGGACGGTTGTCAGGAAGCTTCATAACCATTGCAAACAGAGCCGTATCTGGGAGCCATACCATAAGGCACTCACAGAATATAGCCTTGCAATCAAAAAAGCCAAAGAGAACTTTTGGAGACGGTTTACACGGGAGGTAAACAGTTTCAGCGCAGCAGCAAGACTGCAGCGTGTTTTAGCTTCAAGCCCTATTGGCCTCCTGGGATCCCTGAGGTCACCACGGGGACAATATACCACTGGAATTGAAGGAAGTCTCAAACTTCTCCTTGAGACTCACTTTCCGGATTGCATTTTTGAGAGTGACTGTTTATGCATGTCCGGCAACAGCGAAGGGGCTCATGGCCAAGAGCTGATTTCGGAAGCTGGACTTTAGCCAGACGGATTGTCACACTTTCCAAAGTTAAATGGGCCATCAGCAAGTTTGGCCCTTTCATATCTCCTGGGGGGGACGGTATCATACCGGCAATGTTACAGCAAGGACCGGAAGCTCTCTTGGTCCTCCTGTGCGAACTCTTCAGAGCAAGTCTGGCTTATGGGTACATTCCTCAAGCCTGGCGCCTCAGTAGGGTGGTCTTCATTCCCAAGAGAGGAAGAGCAGACTACTCAACTGCAAAATCATTTCGGCCTATCAGTCTCTCATCGTTTCTCTTGAAGACGCTGGAGAGACTGGTAGAAAGACATCTAAGAAAGGGAGTGCTTTCAGGTACTCCTCTCCATCGAAACCAGCATGCCTATCAGTCTGGTAAGTCCTGCGAAACCACCTTGCATCAACTTGTGAGCAGGGTGGAGGACAGCCTTGCTGCTAAGGAAATCGCTCTATGCACCTTCATGGACATTGAAGGTGTCTTTGACAATGTCACTTACACGGCCATGGTCCGGGCAGTGCGTGGGCGTGGTCTTGAGTCTGCTGTATGTAGGTGGATTGAGACCGTGCTCTGCTCCAGGTGGATTAGAGCCGATCTTCAAGGTGAATCGATAGTGATCGCACCCACGAGGGGTTGTCCGCAGGGAGGTGTGCTCTCACCTCTTCTGTGGAACCTGATGGTGGACGGTCTCCTTCGTGAGCTCACTAGCAGAGGCGTCTTTGTCCAGGGCTATGCAGACGACATAGTCCTAATGGTACAGGGAAGGTTCACGAATATTGTTGCTGATGTCATGAATGTCAATCTTCAATATGTCAATGTCTGGTGTCTTGGAGAGGGTCTAAGCATAAACCCCTCAAAGACAGTAGTTGTTCCGTTCGCAAGGAAAAAGAACCTGGAGTCTCTTTCTAGGCTGAGACTTGGACCAACACGGCTTGAAGTGTCAGGTACAGTCAAATACCTAGGGCTGACAATTGATTCTAAGCTGACTTGGAATGATCATTTGAATAATACACTGCATAAGGCGAAATGGGCGCTCATGACGTCCAGGAGATTTGTAGGCTCCACGTGGGGGATCAAGCCTCACATAGCGCTGTGGCTGTACAAGGCAGTAATAAGGCCTCAAGTCACATATGGATCACTAGTCTGGTGGACAAAGGTGAACCAGACTACAGCCATAGCCAAACTCACAAGTTTACAAAGGTTGGGCACACTTCTAGTCACTGGAGCTTTCAGGAGTAGCCCGTCAGCAGCTCTCGAAGTTGCTCTTGGATTACTGCCTTTGGATATCTTCATCAAGGCAGAAGCACGGAAATCAGCCTATCGATTAAAAGTCGCAGGCCAATGGAGGGAAGGCCTGTCTGGAACAGGCCATTGCACCATTACCAAAGCTGTTGCCCTGTGCTTGATATGACATCAGATGTCATGAGTACGGAGATGGTTTTCACTAAACCTTTTTCTGTTGGATTCTGCTCCAGAGAAGAGTGGACATCTGAGGAAGGGCCCTATTACAGGAAGGGCAGCCTTGTCTGGTACACGGACGGCTCACTCATTGAAGGAAAATCTGGCTACGGGGTGTACAGTGAATCACCTAGAACAGAACTCTGTGCAAGTCTGGGACAACACTGTACTATTTTTCAAGCAGAAATTTGTGGCATCATGGGTTGTGCCAATCTAGGCATTGCCAGACGCTATTGCGACAAGCATATAGTAATCTTGTCAGATTGTCAGGCTGCCCTCAAGGCTCTTGACTCCAACGAAATCAAATCAAAATTGGTGTGTGAATGTTACAACACACTCAGCAAACTCGCGACACGCAACTCGGTGCATCTTGGTTGGGTACCTGGCCATGTAGGCATAGGTGGCAATGAGTGTGCAGATAAGCTTGCTAAAAGAGGTTCCGGTATGCCATTCTTTGGTCCAGAGCCAAGCTGTGGCATAAGCAAAACAACTGCTTTTTACACAATAAACAAATGGTCCAGGGACTTACATCGCCAGCAATGGCAAGGTTATACTGGTCAAGCACTTGGCAAAAGGCTGCTAGCAGATACTAGCTCTTACTTCACTAACTGGTTGGTGAGGTTGGGCAGAGGTCGGGTTAAGCAGTTGATTGCTTTGATAACTGGACATGGCCATTTCAGGAAACATCTCCACACTCTCGGACTCAGAAATGAATGTTAGGTGTGTAGGCTCTGCAATCAGTCTGAAGAGACTTCCAAGCACATCATACTGGACTGCGAGAGACTCGGGGCAAGGAGAAGGGCTCTGTTTGGTTGTAAGCAACCAGGTGATGAAAGGGACGCTAGTATTGGTAAAAAACTCCTGGACCTCGTAAAGGGTACGGGCATTGGTTTGTCAAACTAACGTACTAGGGACACACAATAAGCTTCGGTTGACGTGTGAGGATCTTTGAATCAAAACAATATTTTCATTACCTGGGTATACATGACAAATATTTTCAACACCTGCGTCACGGTCAATGACCAGTCGAAGCGAACGTGTTAATGAGCCTATTTAGGCCTACCTAGTTAGGCTGATTAGAGTTTGGAGACTAAGTGTCTAACTTATTTGTAGTAGCATAGTTAATAACCTATTGGCAGGTAAACCAAATTGTGGATGTTAGCGATTGTAGGCCTAGACTTTAGCCTTCTAGGTAAGGTTTTGGTGACCAGATGTTCCATTTTTGGCGGGACAGTTCCTCTTTACCGAGGTTGTAGACAACCATCCAAACCTTTAGTTAGAATGATACACTTTCATAATCCACCAACTTAACAAGATGTAACTTAACGTACCCTAGGTGTAGGTGTACTGTGTGACATGGACCCACAGCGATTGTCATATACACTACATACAAAACTGTAATTTGGGTATTGGCAGTCAAAGGATATGTTTTTTAGGGCCTGCCTAAGTATAGTTCTTCACAGTGCCCAGGCACGTACTTTGTATTTTAGTTATTGTTTTAAAGGGCCTATAGCGATGAATTCCCTTTAAGCTGAGTCTTCTTTTACGCGTAGTGTGTATAAACATTTAAAAAACGATTTCTTTCTCAAAATTTAAATCGGCCATAACAAGTAATATGTCGTTTTATTCCTACCACATCAACATCAATTAGGTGCGTTAAATTTGTTTAATGGTTGGCTAGGCCCTAATTCAGTTATTAAGAAGGATCTGCTTAAATAAATCATGTTATATAGGCTAGTATCCTTATCGGCTATATTACACCACGTTTTCTGATCAAGGAATTTTTGTGGGCTACGTACTTTGAAACTCAGGTTGTGGAGGCTATTTAGGCCCTACCTTAAAATTGTACAGTAGAAACTTAATTTGGTACAAATAATAAATTTTAATATGCTGACATTTTTTTGGTTAAGACCTGATATGTACAAAGACTGGTATTTGTAAATTTTTGTATGTAATAAATGCCAAAATTTCAAGTTATAAAAACAAAACTACTGACAGAAATTTCTCAACGACATTTAAATAGAATAATAAAAATGGATGCAGAGAGTAACTTAATCCCAAGTAAAAATCAACCAACTAATGCACCATCATGTCATGAAAGTGAATTACTCCCTTGCCATGGAGTTAGTTCTATACCCTCACACAGTGGGGTTAAAGATGTTTGTGAATTCCTTTCTAGTGAAACTGACAGTAATAGTAGTGATTGTGAAAGCATTTCTTCTTTCAAGGAAACAACTGAATTAGAAAATGTTAGTGTTAACCACACTTAAGGTGTTAGGTTTGTTATACCTAATGACTCACTTGCACCTGAACAGTTACTGACAGGAGTCGTACCCATAGTACCCATAGTTCATACATTATTTATACAGCTCATTAGTCGTCGATTGAATTAATTAAAACTATGACAAACTATGAGACAAAAATAATAAAACCAGTTCAAGTAGGCCTATCATCATGCGAGCCTGGTGCTTGTAGCAGACCTTTTTCTCTTTAGTGTTATATTTAAACTGTTATATTTACAACTATGTTGGCAGATTCATCTTCTGGCAAGGATTAGGGGAAGGACTTGCAAAGAAATTGTAAAAATATTCTGTGAAAGTTGATGACGGATCACTTGGCCTTGAAATTTAGCCTGATGGGAGGAAAGGGTAAGAAAGTCCTAGCAAACTCTCCATTGGCCGAAGTAATTTTTGGTGAGTTTTGTCATGTATGATTTTCACCTAAGTACAAAAACGTTCAGTGATGTGGACTTATCAAATCTGTATTGCCTTAAATAAACAGTAGCCTATAATATTTATCTATAATAACATACTGCTTTACTTTAAAATGTGACTGGAATTAAAATGATGGTTTAAGCCGCAGGTTTTTCTCTTGAACCTGTACATTGTATAAAAAAGTTTTCAATTGGATATCACTAAAAATATAAGATGCTGATGCCCCATTTAACACGTTTACTGTTGATGACTCTAGTTGGAGTCCCTACTAACCAGCACAGAAGTCGGTCGACTGTGACCAGAGTCACGTTGTAGGCTCCAATATATTGTTTCAATATGAGCTTAGCATTTGTTGTCGGACCGGTTATTATCACTATAAAACCATGTGTTGACTACTCTTAAAGTTTCATGCTGATCCACCAAACTGTTAAATACCACCGTTGCAGCAAGCGAAGCCTGTGTCCTTGACAAATTTGAAATTTCCAATTGAATTTGATGATTTAGTTTACCCCATAAGACTAACATGGTGCAGAGTATGTAGATTTGAAGCTACACTGTTGGTTTTTACAAAAACTCCTAGGTCCTAACTAGTAAACGGTATATAAAGAATTTGATCAAAATTAATTCCTTAATAAGATACATTATTAATTTTATTAATTTCGCATCATAAAATTTAATTTCTTATTCTAATGATTGTTTGTTTAGTAGGCTATCTACTTTGTGCCCTAAGAAAGTGACTATAACATGAGCAATCTGTGTATGAGGACTAGCTTCACTTCAATTGATAATATTTTTCATCCTTACAGTGAATGATCAACCTGAGTCCACCAACTTGCTTTTTACAGTTTTAACATTTTGTGTTTGCCCAATAGATTCTATTATTTATGTCATAATGGTTTTTATTTTCTCAGATTCTGTACGTTAAAATGAAAACAAAAAATGTCACAGACATAGATGTAATTCAGGAGGTTAAGAACTGGTTTTGCCACGCTCCACAGCCAGCGAAGACAAAGACGTAAGTGAATTATACAAATTAAAATATGTAACATTGTTTACTGTTTTTTTGTTTGACACCCTTTTTGTCACTGGTTAATTGCAACTCTATGTGACCAAAAAAGGACAAGAAACTGTCTCCAAATATTTATAAGACACTCGGGGCCTAGGTAATGAACTACGTAATGAAATTCTTTTCCAAATTGATTTATCGTTTCTTAATATGTATATAATATAATGGAGATATTATTACAATCTGATTTAAAAGGTGAAAATGAGTGTGCTGAATAAAATATATCTTATCACAGGCTGTATTTCTGTTTAAGAAGACTTTAAGAACTATGATGCCTAGCCAAACAGGTTTTATGTTTTGTAAAAGTTGAGAATAATTTATTATTACTTGTGATTACAATATATTTTCATTGTAGGATAACAACGGGGAAGAAAAGTGGAAAAAATAATGAGACGGAAGAAACCACTGAAGATAACTGAAGATGAGTTAGCAATAAGAAGTTTGTTTTGAAGTTGGATGTTGACAGTTTCAAGAAATATTTTTTAATTCAACAAATTTTATAAACTGTCATTCATTTAATAAGTTTGTATGGAATCGATTACCAGTACAAAAATACAAAATAGTTCATAATAATTATGTTTTATATAAGTTATCAATGTATTTTTAGATTATTTATTATATAGAATAAGTTAACGTATTTGAGTTGACTTACGCTTAAGTGACATACGCTTTAACGGTACTTAACTTTAAAGCACTATTTCCCTTGCGCGGCTTGTGCCATTTATTATACTTGTAACAACTTTATATTTTACTGTTATTACGAATACAATCCAAATAAAGGAATATTTCATTTGTATGTGTTAGTTTTAATTAGACTATACAAATAATACCTCCCATTATCATCTAACATTAGTTATTTTTTTTAATTGCGGACATTGTCCATCTATGATTAGTAAATATAAATACTTGAAATTTAGGATCTGAAATATAATTTTGTTCTTCGGTAATATAATTAGCTATCAGCAATATTGTTCTGCTAAATCAATTTGAATTTGTTGTTTACCAAGCCAGGCCAGAAATATATATTATGTTGTACATTCCTAGCTGAAATGTGTTAAACATACCATAAAAAAAATTATTATTGTTATATTTTCTTGTGGGTTCTGGTTGTTTAGTAAAACATTTTTATCAATTACTATAGTGGGGAGTGGGGATCCATTATTATTATGCTCTGATAATAACAAACGTAAGCAATAAAAATTTTCAGTTACAATACTAATATGTTTCGGAACTCTATTTCTCTCTAGTTGAAAACCCATTATTTGTTCCAATGCCAATTTCTGAGAATATACCCAGTGTTAATCACTCTGGTGTGCAATAGCTCAACAACAAAAAACATGTTTAATAATTTTTTTATAAAATATATACTTTTTCATGCCTATTTTTTAAACTGGGAATGTAGTCAGTTATGTTGACAATAGTAGATAAAAATATAAGTTGCAGGTCTTTCTTGGATGAAAAATAAAACTATATAACTGTGTATTAACCCTAAGGGATATCTGTGGATATCCCTTAGATGTTCTAAAATCTACAAATGGATATCCAGCATTTGGATATGTTTGTTACATCTGTCAATCCCATGGATATCTATAGAATATCTGTGGATATCCATGGATCTCATTGGATATTACAATATATAATATTAAATATCTTGAGGATATCTTTTGGATATCCCTTGGACTTTTATGGACTGCATATGGATATCTGTTTAATATCCTTTTAAATATCTTGAGGATATCGTTGGGATATCTCTTGGGCATTCTTCGACATCTGATGGATATCTATTAAATAACCACAGGATATCCATGGACATCCTTTAGATATCCAAACATATCTAAACATGTCCTCACTTGGATATCCAGATTTTGGATATGTTTAGGACATCTATCTATCCAATGGATATCCATTAAATATCCATGGATATCCATTGGATATGTTTGGATATCCCGTGGGATATGTTTGGACGTCCTTAAGATATCTAATGGATATTGTGTGCTCTCTGGGTATATACTATATATAATCTAATTCCGTAAGCCCAAATTTGACTATGAAACTGTGAGTAAACGGGAGGTCCTAGAAAGCTGGGAGGGGTCTTATTTTAAGGGTCTGGTCATGAAATGTTGGGCAAAATTTATTTTAATCACCCACACAGCACACGACGTCCCCAGGATATCCCATTTGTGTCCCACACATCCCATTGCTATCCCAGGATAAACAGGACATCCCTAGGATATCCTGATATGTCCCGGGACATTTGTGGACGTCCCAGGGATGTCCACGAAATCCCGGGATAACGTGGATATCTTGGGGACATCCCACCGACATCCTCTATATCCCAGACAAATTTTAGTAATAATTAATTAAAAGTTGTATTTAGAGTTTTAGTATTCAAACCAAATTGAATAACAAGGATAATGATTAGATATCTAAAATAACACATGTATAAAGAAAGAATGAATTTACAGTTTATACATCGATGAAATATGCATAGAATTCTGACAATTTATAAGAAAAGAAAAGAAAAATTGCATATTTTTTACCGGTACACCATTAAATTAACGGCCAATCCGATCTCCCATAATCCCCTTTAGAGAAAAGAGAAAAAATCTGACGCGGTGCCTCGCGTCTGCGCAGAATCGCAGCATCCCAACCAAACTCTATGTCTATAGACGACAGACCACTAGACCAGATATAGGTGCGTTATATAACGGTCAATCCGTATTTGGCTTGGTAAATTATGTTTCAGTTACTTTCTACTTAGGCTACCAAGTTTTAAGTTTTGGAGGTTTGAATTGAGAAAAAATATATCTTCATTCAAGAGTTACTTCAGGTGTTTTGAATATTGTACTGTTTCTTGGTAAGTAACATACTTTGTTAAAACAGATTTACAGGTTAACTATAGTTAATTTTTCTTCATAATGTAATAAAGAGTTATTCCACTAGGATGGTTTGTTTATAGAAAGTACCCGTACCTACTGAATGAGTTTAGTCAGTCTCTCATACTAAGAACTACCATAACCTCAAAACTATCTAGGCCTATAAAGTGTATTGCACGAATGAAAAAACTAGGCTTTCCATACTTCCATAAGGCCAATGTTACAATTAACACTAGTCTTATGGGCAGCCTGGATTTACATTGATTTAATCATAAGAACACTGAAGACTTTTTAGCTTAAAGTTGTTTTCCTTACAAAATATATAATTCTTATCCATATGTGTTGTATTATATTAACTCTGATAGTAGGTAACAGCCTTTTATTTTTATTATTCACCCAAATTTGCAATTAGGCTATACCGCTACTGCGCACAGTTACCTTACCCAATGCGCACAGTGACACACCAGTCGGGGAACTGGGCGCTTTTGCATATTTTGACATTAATTTCTGTACAAATAATGGTTGAATCGATTAAATTGGAATTTCCTCTAAGAAACGAATAAGCTAAACGGGGAGCAGTTATATGTAGGGCCTATTCGTTTGAAGTTTAACTCGAATGAAACAGTTTTACATACCTTTCCATCGTCAGTCCTTTGGTTTACTAGCATATGACTAGTTTCGGGACTGCTGTTCCATTATCAAATCTGTCGTCGATAAATTAAAATATGAACACATAGTCACAATATATACACTAACACAAGCCAATGACAAGTCCAATTGTTAATTTCCTAAGACAAAGTGAAGCACGTAAGGGGCCGCCATTTTCCTGACTATACACAACCTACACAGCACAAGATTGTCCCCAAGACATCCCAAGGACATCACAGTGGGATATGCAGGATATCCCAGGATCATCCCTATCTCATCCCATGATATCCTCAAGATACCCTCAGGATGTCCCCAGGACACAAAAATGTCTTCTTCCCACGATATCCTTCAGGATGACCATGGGATGTCCCTTGGACCTAATCAGGACATGATAACGAAAGCCATAGGACATCCCCAGGATGTCCCACAGGATTATCTGGGGATTTCCCTCGGACCACAAAAGGATAATGTATTTTGAAGCCCTAGGACATCCCCAGGATGTACCACAGGATGTACTGGGGCCATCCCTTGGTCCACAAAGGGATATTGTACTCTGAAGCCCTAGGACATCCCCAGGATGTCCCACAGGATTTACTGGAGACATGCCTTTGACATGTATTGAAAGGTGTCCCATTATTCTATCAGTATGAATCCCATAACCCCACAGATATCCCTGCCTCCCCATGATAATTCTGTGGTCATCCTTAGGAGGCCATAAGGCTCCTAGTAATAGGTAGTGTGTACCCTGAAGCCATAACGCCTCCTAAGGATGACTGCAGAATTATCATGGGGTAGGCAGGGATATCTGTCGGGTTAGGGGATTCAAACTGATATAATAATGGGGCACCTTTCAATATGGTCACACAATCTGATAGGAAGACAGTTCTAAAATAAATTACAGGACAACTTTAAATTATTCTTTTATAAAAATAATACTATAATTGCCCAGATTGCACATAGAAACAAAAGTTTTAACTTCATATTGGTGTTATTTTTTTAAACAGGTTGACTAGTGTATAAACGTTAAATACCTGTAATCTTCCTTGTGATCCTAGGATATCTTTTTAATGGATGACACGTTTTGTCAAAAGAAATTTTGTCATCTTTAGACCCATACAAAACTTTAAACTGTCACATCACAGTTCAAAAGCAAAAACACTTTAAAATCATGTTTTACAACTTTATATTGGTTACCATTGTCATATTTTATGCTAATTTTTATCATTACTATCACATGATTTATTTGTAAAAGTGTCACTAATGTCCTGATTATATTTACTTAATTGGATTGACACTGAAAATATATACACAACTTACAACTTTTTATTAAAATTTACTCCAATCTTTTAAAAAAATAGTTGTTTTAACAAGTTTATAATAAAATGAATATATGCATGTGTAGGCCTAAACATTTCTCAGAACAAAAGTTGAATTAATAAATACAGATTTAAAAAATGTAAGGATGGATTCCAATTTATAATTGTTCGGTGATGTGATACAAACAATTAGGGATTTTTTTTAACAATACAGTAATTAATTCAAACAAAATGGCAGTATAATTGCAGTAAAAATAAGTACATAAAAAAAATTTAAGTCATATAAACCAGGGTGTATAAACACACAGTAAGTAGTGGTCGTTGATTAAATTCCTTCTCTGTTAGTAGAGAAGAACTAATGGTTTAACGCCGTAATCGGCACTTTTTCCCATGTTATTCTTATGGGGATCAGTTTTTGAACACTCTCCCGATCCTACCCTACACAAATTTCCTTTTTGGCCTATACTAGTACCTAACCCTTGCCTATATTAAATACATTTCCCCATCCCCATCCCTCTTCTACATTTTTAAAAATTAATTTTCAAATTCAGGCTAAAAAACTATCTTTGGTGTTTATGGTCCGATTTGTCTTCAATTTGGATATGTTATTGTCCTAGGCAAGTGTTTTAATAAATTCCACTTACATATCCCAAATTCACTATTACGGTCAAATTAAAAAATATTTTTGAAAAATACTGCCAATTGCCAACTTCTTTATTTACTGCCCGATTTATTTAAAATTTATATATGTTATTACTATAGGCTAGTGTTTTAATAAATTCCACTTACATTTCCCAAATTCACTATTACGGTTAAATTAAAAAATATTTTGAAAAATACTGCCAACTGCCAACTTCTTTATTTACTGTCCGATTTGTCTGCAGTTTGGATATGTTATTGTACTAGGCAAGTGTTTTAATAAATTCCACTTCCATTTCCCAAATTCACTATTATGGTCAAATTAAAAAATATTTTTGAAAAATACTGCCAATTGTCTACTTCTTTATTTACTGTCCGATTTGTCTTCAATTTGGATATGTTATTGTCCTAAGCTAATGCATTAATAAATTCCACCTACATTTCCCAAATTCACTATTACGGTCAAATTTAAAAATATTTTTAAAAATACTGCCAATTGTCAACTTCTTTATTTACTGTCTGATTTGTTTAAAATTTGGATATGTTATTGTCCTAGGCAAGTGTTTTAATAAATTAAAACTTACATTTCCCAAATTCGCTATTACAGTCAAATTAAAAAATATTTTTGAAAAATACTACCAATTGCCAACTTCTTTATTTACTGTCTGATTTGTTTAAAATTTGGATATGTTATTGTTGTAGGCTAGTGTATATGAACACACCATCCACATTTCCCAAATTCACTATTACGGTCAAATTAAAAAATCTTTTTTAACCTTTGGCCTTTAATTATATCTCCATTATTTATAGAGCTATTGGGCTGAAATTCAGTATATAGGTACATATAGATGTGGAACATTGTTTGGTAAAGAAAATTTTCAATTTAGGGGACACACCTGCACGCTACAGGCGATAATTTGAAATTCAAAAATGAGCTCCCATGTGGTTGTTTATCATCCAAATTTGATATAACTTGGATTGTACATGTAGAACATCAATCCCCACTTGATAGCCTGTATGGATTTTTAAAAATAATTTTTGTTTCTTTTATAATTATAAATTTTGGTTTTCCAAAAAAACTCACATAACTTTTTTGTTTATTGAGATATAAGGTTCAAATTTGGTTTGGAGGTACTTTATACAATTATCTAAAAAGTAGTTTCTCAGATTTTTGATAAAGGGCTTAGTTTTTATAAAAATGTTGAATTTGTGTTTTTGTCTAAAATCTTCATATTTTGAATTTTGATCGTATTTAAATTTTTAAAATGGTAATTTTTGTTTATAAAAAGCAGAGCACGACATCTCTACAGTCATTTCAACACAAAATGTTGACCTGTGCAGTCTGTTTTATGTATTACTCCAACAGAAGCAATTTATTACGCCATTATTGACTTGTTCAAAAAGTTATTCCTAAAATTTGTAAAAAATGCCATCAAATATTTGATAATAACAATCATTTTAAAGCGCATATGCTAGAAAAACATGATACATGCAAAGTTTGTAAAAAGGTTGTTAACTGTAATAAGAAACACCACTACATAAGCTGTGACAAACGACCTTACAAGTTGTATATTTTTAACGGTGAATCTGTGGAAGTATTACACTCTTCAATCTTGTCCGCTACCTATCAAATGGATTCTTATTAGGAGGGTAAAGTTCATCAAACACTCGGTGGACAATAATGGTGATTTAATCATTGACAAAGAATGTATTGCTGATTTTCGAAGTTTGACGATGTTAACGATTGAGAACAAAGATTTAAAAACTCAAATTAAAGAAGCACTTTTTAAGATCGATACCTCCATGCACAAGTATCAAGCCCAAGGCAGTGGATGGATATATGACCATACTAAATACTGGCAGCTGCATATTTACAAGTATAAACCCCTAACTCCCAAGTCATACATACCCACACCAGAAAATATAAAATCAAAACACGCTGTTTTAAATATTAAAAATAGTGATAATAAATGTTTTTTGTGGAGTATTTTAGCAAACTTAAATCCAAGGAATTGTAAACATGCAAATCGAGTATTTTACTACGAACCCCACGTAGGTCAGTTAAATATGACAAATATAAAATATCCCGTAAAAATATCCGACGTTGATAAATTTGAAAAATAAAATAATATAAGTGTTAATGTATATGGAATTGAAGGACAATTAATATATCCATTGAGAATAACTAAACTAAATAGTAATACTCACGCAAACCTGTTGCTTTTACAACAAGGTCGCAAATCACATTACTGTTTAATTCGTGATTTTGATAAGTTAATGTTTAATTCTACAAAATACAATAGTAAGAAATATTTTTGCAAGTTTTGTGTGCAAAATTTTTACACTAAAGATATATTGGAACGTCACATAACATATTGTAAAAACTTTGATGCCCAAAGAGTACAAATGTCTAAAAAAGATACATTACAATTTACGAATTACAAATATCAACTTAAAGCTCCCTTTGTGATTTATGCAGATTTCGAATGCTTTATAAACTCTGGCAAACACACTCCTTCTGGATTTGCTTATGTTGTAGTGAGAGATTCTAAAATTATTTACGAAGAGTTGTACAGCGGTAAAAATGTAATGGATGTGTTTTTCGAAAAGTTATTTAAAACTTATGACTTTATTAAAAGTCAGATGGGAGTATATGTTCCCCTTGTAATGACTCCAGAGCAAGAGACGTTATTCCAAGACTCTACACGCTGCCACATATGCCGCCAGCCGTTACTGTGTGATAAAGTGCGCGACCATTGTCACTTAACAGGCGAGTTCAGAGGGCCCGCCCATAATTCTTGTAGTTTAAACTATAAAGTAACTAAGAAAATTCCAGTATTCTTCCACAATCTTAAAAACTATGATGGTCATTCATTAATGCAACACTTAGGAAAATTTAATCGCAAATTGAATTGCATAGCCAAAGATATGGAAAAGTATATTTCATTCTCTGTTGATGATTTAGTATTTTTGGATTCCTACAACTTTCTGTCCCTTCCCTTAAGCAAATTAGCTTCCAATTTAAATACATTTGGATTTATAGACAATCCACTACTACAACGTAAGGGCGAATTTCCGTACGAATACATGACAGGACCAGAAAAGTTTTTAGAGCCTCTCCCACCTATAGAGGCATTTTACAGTAGTCTAACTAAAGAATGTATATCTCCTGCACAATATGAACATGCTAAAAACGTATGGAATCATTTTAATATAAAGAATTTAAAAGAATATCACGATTTATACCTTAAAACAGATGTGTTGCTATTGGCTGATGTGTTTGAGACATTTAGGGACTTATGTTTAAAGGATTATAAACTTGACCCTGTCCATATGTACTCACTGCCTGGACTAACATGGGAGGCATGTCTTAGAATGACCGGCATAAAATTACAATTATTTCGTGACATTGACATGCATTTGTTTATAGAACATGCCATTAGAGGCGGTGTAAGTATGATTTCCACGCGCTATGCTAAAGCCAATAATAAGTACATGGGCGAATATTATGACCCAAATCAAGAAAGCACCTATCTTGTATCCTTAGACTGTAACTCGCTATACTCTACAGCAATGTGCGAGTCGTTGCCCATCGATGGCTTTAGATGGACAAATGAGAAAGATTATAAATACAATCAAAATGAAAACTTTGGATTTATTTTGGAAGTTGATTTAAAATACGATAAAAGTTTACACGATTTGCATAATGACTACCCGCTCGCTCCAGAAAAAATGAATGGAAAATTAATACCAAATTTAAATGACAAAACTAAATATATTTTACATTATAAAGCACTAAAAAAATACGAAGAACTGGGTTTGGTAGTTACAAAATACCACAGAATTTTAAAATTTACAGTCGAAATGGCTTGCACCCTATATTAATTTTAATATTGAAAAGCGACAAAAAGCTAAACACAATTTTGAAAAAGACTTTTACAAACTGATAAATAACAGTCTCTTTGGTCGAACAATTATGAACCAACGTAAGTTTCGTAATATACATCTTGTAGACGAGTCTAAGTTAACAAAGTACGTTACAAAGCCAAGGTTTGACTGTAGCAAAATGTTCGATAACAATTTGCATGCTGTACATTTAAATAAATTAATTGTAAAGTTTGATAAACCAATATATTTAGGAATGACCATTTTGGATACCAGTAAAGTAATAATGTATGATTTCCACTATAATTATATGTCAAAATTTAAGAATAAAAAGTTCCTAATGACAGACACAGACAGTCTTATTTATTCTATAGTAACAGAGGACTTTTACAAGGAAATACAATGTGACTTGGACTGTTTCGACACCTCTGCATATAGTAAAGACCATTTCTTATACTCTGATAAGAATAAAAAAGTTACGGGCAAGTTTAAAGACGAATTAAATGGTCAAATTATGTATGAATATTGTGGTTTAAGGCCAAAATTATACTCTTTCATTCCTTTACAATGGTTATACGAAAAAGAAAAGCAAAATGAGTTAGAGGTTAAAAAGGCAAAGGGGGCTGACAATGCTACAGTTAAACATCTCTTAAGACACCAACATTACTTAAACTGATAAAGGACATTTTATAAATAATGCATTTGCATTCTTATTTGACGAAATTAGATATGAAGTTGCTGGTAAAGAAATAGATATTGTAAGAAATCCGAGAATTTCCAGTCTTATGAAAATATTGTGCTCTTTTAATAAAACAACTAAATTGTCAAATGTAGCATTTGATTCTGATGAAAATTTAAAGGAGTTCCATAAAAGCGGCAAGTTTAGTACTTGTGTCCCGTTAGAGCTGTTAATGGGTGTGTTTGAGGATTTTAATAAGGTTTTAGTAAATGTTAAACAAGAATTGGTGTTGAAAAGATCCAAAAACGACTTAAATTGTATATTAACAACATCTAATGCTCCAACTGGGGTCGATCCTATTCCTAAAATTACACTTAAATCGATTCAGTGGGTGATGCCGCATGTGGTGCCATCTGATGGGGAGAAGCTTCAATTACAAAAGATGTTATTGCAAAATAAAAATTTGCAAATTGCATTTAGAAGTTTGGAGCTACACGAACTCCCATCATACCCCGAAACCAAGAGACATACATGGTCAGTTAAGACGTCTTCGAGTTTGGAGAAGCCCAGGTATATTATATTTGGTTTCCAAACTGGTAGGGACAACAGTGCACGAAAAAGAACTGATGAATTTGATCACTGTAAATTGAAAAATCTCAAAGTGTTTTTAAACTCTGAATATTATCCTTATAGTCATTTAAATCTCGACTTTGAAAATGGAGATGCCTCTAAAGTTTATGAGATGTTTGTGAGGTTTAGGGAGAGTTACTACAACACCGTCCCCGATCCTATGTTTAACAGAGCTGACTTTATAAAGAAATATCCTCTAATTGTAATAGATTGTTCTAGGCAGAATGAATCAGTAAAAGAGGGGGTTGTAGATATTAAATTAGAAATTGAAACTGCAGAAAATGTCCCTTCAAACACATCTGCATATTGCCTAATAATACACGATAAAGTGTTTGAGTATAATCCTTTGACAAATGAGATAAATAAAATGTAAATAAAATGAAAACAAATATTCAACAAGAATTGGTAGACTCTGCAAAACAAATAAGAGAAAAATATAGGGCATTAAAACGTGGTAAATTTCTAGAGGCTGAAGAGAGGTTCCAAACATTCCAACTGTTAATAGAGCCTTTGCAAGAATTAAAAATTTAGCCACCAAAATAGAGAGGCCAGTTCTCCCAATGATTTTAGAAAAGACCCCGTCTAGAATACCAAGAATAACACAGATAACACCGCACAAATTAGATTTTGGTCTTTTAGCATCAGACTATTTAGGAAATTACCTTAGTAGAAGTAGTATGACAGACACCACATATGGTATTAGGCGAGAAGGAAATCAATTTTTTATTGGGAGTCAGGAAGTTCAAATTGCCAATGATGATGTTACAGTTGGAGAAAAAAATTATAAAGGGACAAAGGGATTGTGGGAATTGTTAACTTTAAAAGAACCTGTAAACTATAGTCAGGTTGATTTGCAAAATTATAAAGAGATTTTGGAAGCTACAAATGCACATTTAAAGGGTTATAAAACGGGTGCGGCGATGTCAAGTAATAAACACACTAAATATCTTAATATAATTAAACCCCTGTTTAAGACTGTTGGTGAAGGCTTAAGGCAGGTAACTGGTAATAAAATAGACTATGTTTATTGGGACGATCCTAATGAGCTTGTACATAGGTTAAGACTGCTTTGGTTAAGCCGATTGGCGGGAAATTCTGGAGTGGATAATGAGATAGATTCTATCATAGAAGAATTGAGGGAAAGTGGAATTGTTTATTAAATAAAACGATGATAGATAGATTTTATCGCGTATATAACCCGTATAGTAAACCAGAAGCTAGAAGTTTTAAAGAAACTACTTTAAATCTAAAAGATGATGGTTGGAATGCTTTAAATTATAAAATTAGTAGTGTTAAAAGGTGGGGAGTTTACTGATGATGTATCGACTTTGGGGCAGACTTTAACCAGAAAAGGTGATGCTTTTGTACAAGGTAATACTAAATATAAGTTTTTAGAATCCAAGAGTAATAATTGGAACGCTAATAAACGCAAAATTACTAATGTTAAACGAGGTGAAAGCTCAACCGATGTACCCACATTAGAGCAAACTTTAATAAGAAAAGATGGTGTCTTTGTACAAGACAAAAATAATTATGAATTTTTGGAATCGGAGAATGGTATTTGGAATGCCAAAAAGCGAAAAATTAGTAATTTGTTGGCTGGTAAAGAAAGCGATGATGTTGTAAACGTCTCTCAAGTACCAAAAATGGATCTAAACTTTTGGGATTTTAATAATAAAAGGCTAGTTCGTGTTAAACCCGCTGTTGATGAGAACGATTGTGTTACAAAACATCAGACTGTGACTTTAGACGGTCTTAAATTTGATGGTAAAAATAAGCAATTAACAAACATTTTACCTGGAACATTGCCAAATGATGTGGCTGTTGTTAATCAAATATTAACAAAAGGTGAGAAAAGCATAATAAAACAGGGGGATAAAAATTATAATGTATTAACATTAGATAGCGATATGTGGGATGCAGAGGACAAATTAATAAAGAATGTACCTGAAGGCAAAGATAGGAGTGATATTTGTTTAAAATCACATGCATTAAGGTTTAACAATAAAACTAATAAATTTATGCAAGCCAATAATCAAATCGATTTGATGATGTACAATCCTAAATTGTTGGTTGCAGACCCTACATCTTTAAGCGGATTTAAGACTTTAGATGGAGAGGCATATTTGCCAAAAAACTATGTATATCAAAGAATGAGTGATGGTATGTTAATTGGTAGCAATGGAGGTGTTTTTGAAACGACAGAGACTGGCAGATACGTTAACATTAAAAATAAAGAATAAAAAATGGAAAAATTGCTTACGAATTGCATAAGCCCGCGAGAAATAACTTTGTTAGAAGGTCTTTTAAGGTGTTGGGTATAAACGAAACTGTTCAAATAGATTTAATAGATATGCGGAATTATGCTAGAGAGAATTGTGGGAATAAATATATTTTAACTTTAATAGACACATTTTCTAAAAAAGCTTATGCTGCTCCACTAAAGAATAAAACTGGATTAGTAGTCACAGAAGCTATAAAAACTATTCTCCCAAAGGGAGTTAAAAATATTCAATCTGATAACGGAAAAGAATTGTTTAATGAACATTTTACCAAACTAATGAAAATTCTAAATATTAATCACTACCACACTTACTCTATAACTAATGCGGCTATTGTGGAAAGGTTCCAGAGAACTTTAAAGAATTGGTTGTATAGAGAGTTTAGTGCACAAGGGAGTTACAAGTGGTTGGATTTACTTCCAAAGTTAATAAGGATATATAATAATAAAGTACATAGATCCATAGGGATGAAGCCTAACCAAGTAAGTGCTAAGAACTCTAAAGATGTACATGAAAGGTTAGCATCTAAAGTACAAGTTAAAAAGCCAAGATATAAGGTGGGGGATAGTGTAAGGATATCTAAATATAAACATGTATTTAGTAAAGGATATACCCCTAACTGGACGGGAGAGCTTTTTACAATAGCAGAAGTTAAGAAAACAAAGCCTGTGACTTATATTTTGAAAGATGAAAATGGCAATATAATCAAAGGAGGATTTTATACAGAAGAATTGTTAAAGACTAAATATAAAGACATGTATTTGGTAGAGAAGGTAATTAGGAGGAAGGGTGATTTATTATATGTCAAATGGCTCGGTTTCCCAAGTAGCCAGAACTCGTGGATTTCTGCAAAGGATGTATTAAAATGAATTTAGAGCAAATTTTAAAAATATAGGGGAAAAATATATTTAAGGCAAGGGTTAGGTCAAAAAGGAAATTAGGGCGGGTGCAAAAATCAGTCAGTAAATAGTTGGCAGTATTTTTTTTTTAATTCGACCGTAATAGTTAATTTGAGAAATGTAGGATTTATTAATGCATTAGATATCCAAATTGCAGACAAATCCAAATTTAGATTTTGGAATTTTTAAATATAGAGGATGGGGAAAATGTATTTAAGGCAAGGGTACTACAGGCTAACAAGAAAATTTGTGTAAGGCGGGAGCTGGCGTCGGTGCAAAAACGGCTCCCCATAAGAATAGCATGGGAAAAAAGTGCCGATTACGGTGTCTCCCCCTCAATTCTTCTCTACTTCTGTTTTCATCTTCATCATGGCCTCGCTTCCTGTAAATAAAAAAATTTAAGTTAATACTGCATATAGCCTTGGGTAATATTTTATTCAAAAATACCCCGTCGCAGCAAACATGCGTACTAAGCGAATTTCCAATGCATATAAATGTGTCTCACTACTACATAAAGCCACTTACCAAGTTTCACAAAAATAAATTCATATATAAGTGATATATAACATTTTATTTATTCTCCATAAGAATAACATTAAGGCTGAGCAAGCAGATTTGCTGAAACAAGGAAGGTAAGAGATGTGTTTTTTTGTGATAATCAATATAACACAAACAGGTGAAGCTAAATACCAAGTTTTATTAATTTAAGTTCATAACTAAGGGAGATATCAAACTTTACTTACTCTCCATATGAATAATACCCCTGTCGCAACAAACCTGCGTACGCAGCAAATTTCTAATGCATATAGCCCTATATGTTTCTTACTACCACAGAAAGCCACTTACCAAGTTTCATAAAAATACATTTATAAATAAGTGATAAATAGCATTTGAGTTATTCTCTATAAGAATAACATAAAGGCTGAGTACGCAGGTTTGCAGCAATAACAAATATAAGAAATGTGTTTTAAGCAATTATCAATATAACTCAATCAGGTGAAGCTACATACCAAGTTTTAATAATTTATGTTCATAATTACAGGAGATATAAAACTTTACTTATTCTCCATAAAAATAACACGTGGCTGAGTATGCAGGTTTGCTGCTACGGGGATAATCAACGAAAAACAAATTTTTGTGCAAATATCAATATACCAGTATTAGGTGGTTTTTACCTATTTTAAACTCTCTTTCCATAGCCTGATCGATCTGGTTTTCAAACTAAAGTCATAAATATTACTCTCCACATTTAGGCCAAATTTAATCAAAATTAGGCATTTAATTCAAAATTTATCGAGGTAACGGACGCATATATATAAATCTAAACAACTTATATGTTTGGCATACGGAGACCTCAAAACAAAAAGTGATCATGGTCTCGGCATTGAGTCTTACCATGCCACTTACAGTAATAGCTTTTTCCCTATAGTGGAAATTCGCTAAAAAAAGATAGAAATGAACTGGGAAGTAAACAAGACCAAACATTAAAAATGTCTTCTCTAGTAATAAAATGCCCCCGCCACAGCGTGAAAACTCATTTTATTTCTGCTGCTGCCATTTCAGTCGCCTTGTTAATGATTGTATTACAGTTACTGGTAACCACCAATCATTCACACTAAAATGAAATATAATGTTATGAATATTTATGTTGAAAAATGTAAAAGAAAATTGTCAGCAATATTGCAAATTTAATCTCCCCTTAACATTATATTTGGTAAATATGTCATTGAATATTTTGTGTAGCCATGTGTTTATAAGGTACAGTTTAAGTGCTTAAAGAAACATCAAAAAGCATAAGTGGTCTTCAATTTTGGCAAATCAGTTGCAGAGTCTATTCACCCCTAGTTTCCAGTAGACCTGACCCCTTGGCCACCCTCAAATTTGTACCGTAGTGCATGAAGATGATGAGCAAATAATTGTATTAATAATTAATTATGCCGAAAAAAGAAAACGATAAATGCGGTAGCCGGTAGCCTAACGTATTCTAAAAAATAAAATCAAGACAAAAAGGATAACAAATAATACCCCGCACTCAGAAAACCTGCATTATCAGCGAATTTCCAATGCCAATTTATATATCTACCACATAAAGCCACTTGCCAATTTTCATGAAAATACTTTCATAAATATAAGTGATAAATAACATTTTATTTACTCTCCATATTAATGCTGAGTCAAGGAGGATGAGAAATGTCTTGTTATGCAATTATCAGTAAAACTCAACCAGATGAAGCTATATACCAAGTTTTATTAATTTAAGTTCATAATTGAGGGAGATACCTATCAAACTTTACATATTCTTCATTAAAACAACATTAGGGCTAAGTATGCAAGTTTGCGGCTTCGCGGACAGTAAAAAATCTTTTTGTGTAAATATCAATAAACCACAACCAAGCAACATACACAGTTTCATCAATATACAATCAGGTAATAGATATAAAGACTTAACTCTTAACCCATTGGCTTAGGATGACGTACTGGTGCCGTTCCTGACCTGTAATTTTTAAAACCTTTGAAATGGAATAGAAAAATCATGTTTTTAAATGGATTGATGGTGTATTTTAGTTAAAATATTGTTTTCTTTCAGTTTAAATATTGAAATTGGCATACACGCAGAATAGACGTAAGTAAAAAATAGCAAATTCAGTGTTGACCATGTAACACACAAAAAAATCAACCGATCCTGTTAACTTTGAATGTAAAATGGTTATTATATATAGGCCCTTATTATTGATTTTAACTTATGACACCTTATTCAGGCAATTGTGTAAGTAACTAAATTGTGATCATTTTGATAGGTGTTAAGGCTATCATAGACCTTGCATAATTGAATGAAGTAGCCTACGTTACCTAATCATAGTTTTCTAACCTACCTTATTTAATATACAGAATTGTTTTTATAGTTTTACCTGGATTTCTCTTCATATAAGAGTTGATTTATTTGGGGTTTGAGCAAATCCATGAAACCAATATGTTTTACTTTGGCCTCAGCAAACTGATTCTGATCAGCTTCTAAACAGAGACACATGCTAATTTAAATACCTAATTGATTAGCAAACAAACTAGGCCTAAACATTTCCTGAAAGCACATAGTTACGTCATATGACTACTTTTAATGTACCATATCCACTCATCAGGCACTGTAAGTTTCAGTTCATACGGCAATTTAGGTTGAGTTTTTAAAGATTTGATTTATTTACCTAATCGTACGTCATACGCTTTTTATTAATTCAATAGTAACTAAGCTACATGATGAAGCTGATTTCTCTTTCCACTTAGCATCAAGATTATAGTATCTTAAAATAAAGAGTTGATTTACCACACTTCAGTTAACTGAATGATAAAATTCAATATGTTCTTCAATATTCTCTTCAAAATTTGCATAAGTTTTAGGCACTAACAAATAATCATTAAGAAACCATTATGCTTTATGTATCGTACCTAAGGCCCTATTTAGGGGCAAGTGGGGAAACTGGGCACACCTAAGTTAAATCCATTATACCGTACTCAAAGATTTTTATAGTTAAACCAATTTATTCATATTGCCTCTAGGATCGAAGTTTGACTCAAAATAAAACAGGTTTTTATACCCTATCGTCAATCCTCTGGTTTACTAGCAGATGACTAGTTTTGGGACTACTGTCCCATTATTAAATCTGGCGTCGCTAAATTAAAATATGAACACATAACTTTGTCACAATATATACACCAACACAACACAAACGGACGCTACGATTAAAACAAACATTTATTTGGTTTGGCCGACCGAGGACAAGTCCAGACAGCGGGACAAGAACTCGCGGAAGGCTACAATGTGACAAGGTACATTGGTAGGAGGTAAGTTAGTCATGTAGGCCTAGGTACTGGTAGTCACGTCACAGCCTTCCGCGTGTTCTTGTCCCGCTGTCTGGACTTGTCCTTGGTCGGCCAAACTAAATAAATGTTTGTTTTAATCGTAGCGTCCGTTTGTGTTGTGTTGGTGTATATATTGTGACAAAGTTTGAACACATAACATTATTTGGTTTGGCCGACCAAGGACAAGTCCAGACAGCGGGACAAGAACACGCGGAAGGCTGTGACGTGACTACCTCCAATACCTAGGCCTACATGACTAACTTACCTCCTACCAATGTACCTTGTCACATTATAGCCTTCCGCGTGTTCGCATCCCGCTGTTTGGACTTGTCCTTGGCTTGTGTTAGTGTGTTAGTGTATATATAGTGACTATGTGTTCATATTTCAATTTATCGACGACAGATTTGATAATGGAACAGCAGTCCCGAAACTAGTCATCTGCTAGTAAACCAAAGGACTGACGACGGAAAGGTATGTAAAACTGTTTCATTCGAGTTAAACTTCAAACGAATACATATAACTGATTCCCGTTTAGCTTATTCGTTTCTTAGGAGGAAATTCCAATTTAATCGATTCAACCATTATTTGTACAGAAATTAATAAGTCAAAGTATGCAAAAGCGCCCAGTTCCCTGACTGGTGTGTCACTGTGCGCATTGGGTAAGGTAACTGTGCGCAGTACCGGTATAACCTAATTGCAAATTTGGGTGAATAATAAAAATAAAAGGCTGTTACCTACTATCCGAGTTAATATAATACAACACATATGGATAAGAATTATATATTTTGTAAAGAAAACAACTTTAAGCTAAAAAGTCTTCAGTGTTCTTATGATTAAATAAATGTAAATCCAGGCTGCCCATAAGACTAGTGTTAATTGTAACATTGACCTTATGGAAGTATGGAAAGCCTAGTTTTTCATTCGTGCAATACACTTTATAGGCCTAGATAGTTTTGAGGTTATGGTAGTTCTTAGTATGAGAGACTGACTAAACTGATTCAGTAGCTACCGGTACTGTTTATAAACAAACCATCCTAGTGGAATAACTCTTTATTACATTATGAAGAAAAATTAACTATAGTTAACCTGTAAATCTGTTTTAACAAAGTATGTTACTTACCAAGAAACAGTACAGTATTAAAACACCTGAAGTAACTCTTGAATGAAGATATATTTTTCTCAGTTCAAACCTGCAAAACTTAAAACTTGGTAGCCTAAGTAGAAAGTAACTGAAACATAATATACCAAGCCAAATACGGATTGACCGTTATAACGCACGTCTATCTGGTCTGTCGTCTGTAGACATAGAGTTTGGTTGGGTTGCTGCGATTCTGCGCAGGCGCCAGGCACCGCGTCGGATTTTTTTCTCTTAGCTCTAAAGGGGATTATGGGAGATCGGATTGGCCGTTAATTTAATGGCGTACCGGTAAAAAGTATGCAGTTTTTCTTTTATTTTCTTATAAATTGTCAGAATTCTATGCATATTTCATCGATGTATAAACTGTAAATTCATTATTTCTTTATACATGTGTTAGTTTAGATATCTAATCATTATCCTTGTTATTCAATTTGGTTTGAATAATAAAACTCTAAATACAACTTTTAATTAATTATTACTAAAATTGGTCTGGGATATAGAGGATTTCGGTGGGATGTCCCCAAGATATCCACGTCATCCCGGGATTTCGTGGACATCCCTGGGACGTCCACAAATGTCCCGGGACATATCAGGATATCCTAGGGATGTCCTGTTTATCCTGGGATGGCAATGGGATGTGTGGGACACAAATGGGATATCCTGGGGACGTCGTGTGCTGTGTGGGAAGCAATACCATAGCCGCCTTTAAAGGTGGCTATGGCAATACCCTATTGTCTCTTCTATACCTCAATGCAGCGCCAGATTAAAGCATATGCTACATAGGCGAACGCCTAAGGTCAAGATTTGTAAAAGAATATCATAATCTAACTTAAGTGCAATCATAATAATATAACAATTATTTATTAATCAATGAACAAGTAATGTACTAAAATAATACATATATATCCTTTGACAACAACAAATGCAACAAAACATTTATATCAAAGTTACTGTTGACTATATTTATTATGTTCCAGTTTGTGTTCAATTGCTTGATTGTTTACGCTGCCGTTTATCTTATCAACTGTCACACGAAAATCTTAAATACCCGGTATTTTGGGTGAATCCCCGCAACTCAAGTCCAAAGTCCCCGGTTTTTTCTTAATCGCCGCAAAATCCCCACATGGCCATCAAAATGCCCGAAAACCGGGTAATTACCCGATTTCTGGCAACACTGAACCATAGACCTAGACTAACTGCAGTAGTAGTTAGTCTATACTACTACTGAGTAGAAGTCTACTGTATAGTCAATGGTACTGGCAACAAAGATTTTTCTTTTTCTTGTATAATTGGATGGCAGGTTGGCAGTTTTATATTTGTACCTGCCCAATAGACACAGTTTTAATTTTGAAGTTTTCACTTTTTTGTGTGTGCCAGCGGCATTTTTTAACGTTTTGACAGGGAAAACTTTAGTTCGAACATTAGTTCCGAAATATTTTCATTGATGTCAAGTAGTTTATAGAGGGAAGCAGTCCAATAAATAATAATTTAATAACAAATTGAATTCTTTATATGAATTTAGAATCTCAATATTTTACTGTACTCTATGCTACAGGAACACCTGGTGAGCATTGCATACTGGGAATGTCAACGTCACATCCACAACTGTCAACAACAATAATATTTAGTTCGGTCAGCTGATTGTGATTTGCTGATTTTATGTTTTCATGTTAATGTTATTGTTATTGTGTTTTACTGTTCATAGTTATAACTGTAACATCAAATTAACAGTAAATATATAGTCATTGTGGTATAAAATATATCTACATTTAGAATTGATTATTCTGGTAAGATTATTCTGATAGGCTATTGACTAAAACCATATATTTTATCTTCTCAGTAGTCATAATGGTAGAATGAATATTAATATTTTCAAAAACATTTTTGTCCAAGATATTGAGGTGGTTGTACAGAACTTTTATTGCAATTTTTGTATGGATAATGTGAATTAAATCTCAAGTATAAACACTTGGTTATCAATACTCATATATTCCATGCTTATAAGAGGCTTATTGATGAAAATCGCTTGAATCCTATTAGCCTAATCTGCTTTTAGCGAATTTCCCCTATAGGGAAGAAGCTATTACCGTAGGTCTCATGGTAAGACTCAAGCCCGAGACCATGATAACTTTTCGTATTGAGGCCCCCAGATGTCAAAAACACCTTTCCTTTAAATTCATATATATGTATATATATACATAGGTAGGCCATATGGTGTATATGTCTCCGTAGGAACGATAACTTTCATAAAATTGGTCCGATCTTGCTGAACTTTGGTAAAAACGTGTAAGGCAAGATCTATTTTCATGAGTTCAAGAACCAGACAGGTTGCTCTATTTTAAAGGGGGTTTTGGGGGTTTCATACCCTAAATTTTTTTTAACTGTTTACATGTAATTCTTTTTAAACCCAAACTTTTGTTTATGCCATTAAATTTAGCTTAAGAAAACAAACAATTTGGTATTTTGATCGTAGCTCTACGTCAATTGGTTACCAAGATATTAAAAGTGCTAAGCAAAGTACGTTGTCCAATGTTAATCTTATGGAGAATAAGTAAAATTTTACATCTCGCTTATTAATGAATAAATATTAATGAAACTTCGTATGTGGCTTCATCTGGTTGTGGTCTATTCTTATTTGCACAAGAAACAATTTTTACCGATACTTCCTGTTGCAGCAAACCTGCGTACTCATCCCCCATGTTATTCTTATAGAGAATAATTAAAATATGGCATACATCGCTTATTTATGAATGTAGATTGATGAAACTTGGTATATGGCTTCACCTAGTTGAGTGATATTTGAATGAAAACCCATATTTTGTGTTCCTTTTGCAGCAAACCTGCTTACTCAGCCCCCATGTTATTCTTATGGAGAATGTATCCGATGTAATATATAGCTTATTCATGAATGAATATTGATAAAACTTGGTATGGGGCTTTACCTAGTTGAATTGTATTGATATTTGCATCAAAATTGTGTCAGCAAACCTACATACTTATCCCCAATGTTATTCTTATGTAGAATAATTAAAATATCGCTTTTTTTAAATATATTTTTATGAAACTTGGTAAGCGGCTTTATGTAGTATTAAGACGAAAATGTGCTTCGGAAATTTGCTGAGTACGCAGGTTTGCTGCGACGGGGGTATTTATGAGTCTAAAGATCACAGAAAACTAAAACACTACATAAGGCTGACTGGAATAGGAGAAGGGTTGCGCTCCCATGGCACCAGGGTCGCCTTGATGAGTGGCAGGTGGAGTGGGGTATAAGTCAAGGAGTCGATAAAGATGACAGCTGGTGTAACTGATGCACCCCTCTGAGCGACCTAGCATTTAAAGCATGCGGGTACCAAACTTGCCGTATGGCACACAACTGTTATTAACATGGAAGTCAGCTTACTGTAGGATTTTAGTTATCTGTGACACAATGTACTATACATTTATAAAAATATATTAGGGTCTATGCCTCATGAATGCCCTATAGTGATAAATGAGTTAAGTTATCAGTAAGGTACTCGAGGCGAGAAAACCCCTAGAAGTGGCAACACTGATGACAACTAGAGATGGGCATTATTTAACATAACAGGATGAATAACAGTGTTGCGGCCGTGGCAACGTTATCGTGGCAACACGTTGCGGAGAACTCCCTGTTATTCTAATAACGTTTCTACACCCGTTGCAGAAAAGCCGCACGGACAACGGGACAACGTACAATGCCGTTTCCTTAACGTTACCAGAGCAACGATAACTTCGGCAACGAACTGAATAATTATTACTGTTATAAGTTTCAAAACGGGCTTTAAATTAAAATTTTTGTTCGATAATTTTCAGTGGCTGCTACTGAGAATTCCTCGATATTGTAATTTGGTTTGAAGTGTTATGGATCTTTATTATTATTAAAAAATATGCTACAAATTATTTACACTAATAACCAGTTATTTGTTATTCATTCTCTAGCCATAGTTAAATTTATTTATGGGTAATTAATTAGAGATGGTTCTAAGCAGACGGTGTCTAAATAGTTTTTAAATAATTAATTTAAGTATTGTATCAGGTAAAAGGTAACACCAACACCATGGAGTGAATCATGCTGCAATAACCTAGCACAGTAATGTAATGTTTAAATAACGTCCTGTCTGTATAACGCCCTATTAACAATTATTGAACAACCAACAACGACAACGTCGACAACTGAACGCCGCAACGCCGGCCGACGGACAACGGTTTTTTAGCGGCAAAGAGTTGGCAATCGTTATTCAAATAACAGGTTGCCGCAACACGTTATTGGATAGCTGCGTTGTCGTTACAACCGTTGCCGGAAAACAACGATAATTCCCATCTCTAATGACAACTGACAACTACTACCATTCTGTGTTGCCAGACTGGGTTTGCTATTTTACCCGCAAACTACCTATAAAATTCCCGCTTTTACCCGGTCACCCTGCATAGTAATCCCCACAAAATCCCCGCACGAGCTTCAAATACCCGAAAACCGGATAATTTATTGGATATTGACATATGCCACGAGTTAAGCCTGCGAAATCATCAGTTACAGAGCGATAAAATCCCGAACCAACAATAAAATACTTAATAATTAATTAGTTTAACGTGACAGTGGGAGGGGGGAGGTATGAGCAGTGTGACTGAGCGTGAAAATGGGAGGAGGAAGGGTCTAAAAGTGCTAAACATAGCATGGCGTAATTTATGTACGGCCCCTTACTGGAGACGACATTCTTCAACCATATAATGCACTGGATTTCCTTCAAGTTCAAAAGTTGGTACAGTGGTCAGAAAATGACAAACCGAACGACGAGTAAAATAAATCTTACGATCACATTGTAGTTAGCCTATGGTATGATTAAACTATGTTGTTGCAGTTAACTGGCATTTAATTATTCGTTTATAATCATAGATTGATTATTTGTTATCGGGTTGTACGGGTTATTTTCACCGTATAAGTATGTTTGAAAATAAAAACCGGCTGTACTTGAACAAATGTTAACCGGATCAAAATAGTTGTATGGATTCAACGAGTTTAATATATCTAGAGGTCTTGTATGGGTATAAAGGTGAAGCCTTCATGTTGACAGTCATTTTCTTCAGGTACACTAAGGCCGCCTTCCCACTAGCTCTCAGCCAATGCGTTGCAGCCACCCGTTGGCCAATTGACCTATTGAAATTTCATTTAGCCTTATATGGAACCTTTCACACTAGTAGGTCGCAGCTACCCACCTCGGTGGCAATCAAATCGTCTATTTACAAGTTAAACGTTAGTCAGATAATAAATTTTAAACTTTGTTTTGATTGCTTTACATGGGTGCAAAGTTTACAGAGGGGCAAATGGCGGTTGACCACGAAGGCTAACTATTTTACACGAAACGAGACCTCTAGATATATTAACCATTAACCTCGTTGGGTCATCAGAGATGTCCTCCTAACCATAGACTAAATTCCCTAACCTCTCCCTCGTCCAGTAATATGTTCCCATTGTGGAAGAGCCTTTTAATGCTCTATAAATAACGTTCGTAATGTAGAGCGTATGCACACGTGTTAATTTCCTAAGACAAAGTGAAGCACGTAAGGGGCCGCCATTTTCCTGACTATACACAACCCACACAGCACAAGATTGTCCCCAGGACATCCCAAGGACATCACAGTGGGATATGCAGGATATCCCAGGATCATCCCTATCTCATCCCATGATATCCTCAAGATACCCTCAGGATGTCCCCAGGACACAAAATGTCCTCTACCTCCGATATCCTTCAGGATGACCATGGGATGTCCCTTGGACCTAATCAGGACATGATAACGAAAGCCATAGGACATCCCCAGGATGTCCCACAGGATTATCTGGGGATATCCCTCGGACCACAAAAGGATAATGTATTTTGAAGCCCTAGGACATCCCCAGAATGTACCACAGGATGTACTGGGGACATCCCTCGGTCCACAAAGGGATATTGTACTCTGAAGCCTTAGAACATCCCCAGGATGTCCCACAGGATTTACTGGAGACGTGCCTTTGACATGTATTGAAAGGTGTCCCATTATTCTATCAGTATGAATCCCATAACCCCACAGATATCCCTGCCTCCCCATGATAATTCTGTGGTCATCCTTAGGAGGCCATAAGGCTCCTAGTAATAGGTAGTGTGTACCCTGAAGCCATATCGCCTCCTAAGGGTGACTGCAGAATTATCATGGGGTAGGCAGGGATATCTGTGGGGTTAGGGGATTCAAACTGATATAATAATGGGGCACCTTTCAATATGGTCACACAATCTGATAGGAAGACAGTTCTAAAATAAATTACAGGACAACTTTAAATTATTATTCTTTTATAAAAATAATACTATAATTGCCCAGATTGCACATAGAAACAAAAGTTTTAACTTCATATTGGTGTTATATTTTTAAACAGGTTAAATACCTGGAATCTTCCTTGTGATCCTAGGATATCTTTTTAATGGATGACACGTTTTGTCAAAAGAAATTTTGTCATCTTTAGACCCATACAAAACTTTAAATTGTCACATCACAGTTCAAAAGCAAAAACACTTTAAAATCATGTTTTACAACTTTATATTGGTTACCATTGTCATATTTTATGCTAATTTTTATCATTACTATCACACGATTTATTTGTAAAAGTGTCACTAATGTCCTGATTATATGTACTTAATTGGATTGACACTGAAAATATATACACAACTTACAACTTTTTATTAAAATTTACTCCAATCTTTTAAAAAAATAGTTGTTTTAACAAGTTTATAATAAAATGAATATATGCATGTGTAGGCCTAAACATTTCTCAGAACAAAAGTTGAATTAATAAATACAGATTTAAAAAATGTAAGGATGGATTCCAATTTATAATTGTTCGGTGATGTGATACAAACAATTTGGGATTGTTTTAAAATAATACAGTAATTAATTCAAACAAAATGGCAGTATAATTGCAGTAAAAATAAGTACATAAAAAAAATGTAAGTCATATAAACCAGGGTGTATAAACACACAGTAAGTAGTGGTCGTTGATTAAATTCCTTCTCTGTTTTCATCTTCATCATGGCCTCGCTTCCTGTAAATAAAAAAATTTAAGTTAATACTGCATATAGCCTTGGGTAATATTTTATCCAAAAATACCCCCGTCGCAGCAAACATGCGTACTAAGCGAATTTCCAATGCATATAAATGTGTCTCACTACTACATAAAGCCACTTAACAAGTTTCACAAAAATAAATTCATAAATAAGTGATATATAACATTTTATTTATTCTTCATAAGAATAACATTAAGGCTGAGCAAGCAGATTTGCTGAAACAAGGAAGGTAAGAAATGTGTTTTTTTTTGTGATAATCAATATAACACAAACAGGTGAAGCTAAATACCAAGTTTTATTAATTAAAGTTCATAACTAAGGGAGATATCAAACTTTACTTACCCTCCATATGAAATATACCCCTGTCGCAACAAACCTGCATACGCAGCAAATTTCTAATGCATATAGCCCTATATGTTTCTTACTACCACAGAAAGCCACTTACCAAGTTTCATAAAAATACATTTATAAATAAGTGATAAATAGCATTTGAGTTATTCTCTATAAGAATAACATAAAGGCTGAGTACGCAGGTTTGCAGCAATAACAAATATAAGAAATGTGTTTTAAGCAATTATCAATATAACTCAATCAGGCGAAGCTACATACCAAGTTTTAGCGAATTTCCCCTATAGGGAAGAAGCTATTACCGTAGTCGGCATGGTAAGACCTAGGCCCGGGACCATGATAACTTTTCGTTTTGAGGTCCCCAGACCCCAAAAATACCATTCGTTTGAAACTGTATATATATATATATATATATATATATATATATATATATATATATATATATATATATGTGTCCGTGAGCACGATAACTCTCGTAAAAATTATCCGATTTTGATGAAATTTGGTATAAACGTGTAAAGCAACATTTATGACTTTAAGTTCGAAAACCAGCCAGATCGCTCTATCCGAAGGGGTATTTTGGGGGGGTTTTGTACCCCAAAAATGGGTTTTTTGAATTTTTTACATATAATTTTGGAAATAGTCAGATTTTATTTTTTCCCATTGTATTCAGCTTAAAAAAACACACAATTTGGTATTTTGATCATTTCTCTACGTCAATTGGTTACCGAGATATTGAAAGTGCTAAACACAGTACGTTGTCTAATGTTATTCTTATGGAGGAAAATACAAATTTTATATCTCGCTTATTTATGAACATATACTGACGAAACTTGGTATACGGCTTTATCTGGTTGTGGACCATTGATATTTCCTCAAAAAACAATTTGTTGACAAAGGCTCCCAAACCTGCAGCAAACCTGCGTACTCAGCCCCATGTTATCCTTATGGAGAATAAGTAACGTGTTATCTCCCTTAATTATGAAAATAAATTAATGAAATTTGGTAAGTGACTTCACCTAGTTGAGTTATATTGATATAAGCATAAAACCCCATTTTTTTGTGTTCCTTGCTTCAGCAAACCTGCATACTCAGCCGCCATGTTATTCTTATGGAGAATAATTAAAATGTCATAAATTGTTTATTAATGAATGTATATTGATGAAACTTGGTATGTAGCTTTATGTGGCATTAAGATAAATATATATGCATTGGAAATTTGCTAAGTATGCAGGTTTGCTGCTACGGGGGTATATATATATATATATATATATATATATCTATATATAAATATATATATATATATGTGTGTCCGTGAGCACGATAACTCTCATAAAAATTATCCGATTTTGATGAAATTTGGTATAAACATGTAAAGCAACATTTATGACTTTAAGTTCGAAAACTAGCCAGATCGCTCTATCCGAAGGGGTATTTTTGGGGGTTTTTGTACCCCAAAAATGGGTTTTTCAAATGTTGTACATATAATTTTGGAAATAGTCAAATTTTAGATTTTCCCATTGGATTCAGTTTTAAAAAACACACAATTTGGTATTTTGATAATTTCTCTACGTCAATTGGTTACCGAGATATGGAAAGTGCTAAACACAGTACGTTGTCTAATGTTATTCTTATGGAGGAAAATTAAAAATTTATGTCTCGCTTATTTATGAACGTATACTGACGAAACTTGGTATACAGCTTCATCTGGTTGTGGACCATTGATATTTGCTCAAAAAAAAAAGAAATTTTTTACCAAAGGCTCCCGTAGCAGCAAACCTGCGTACTCAGCCCCATGTTATTCTTATGGAGAATAAGTAACATGTTATCTGCCTTCATTATGAAAACAATTTAATGAAATTTGGTATATGGATTTACCTACATGAGTTATATTGATATTTGTATAAAACCCCATTTTAGCGAATTTCCCCTATAGGGAAGAAGCTATTACCGTAGTCGGCATGGTAAGACCTAGGCCCGGGACCATGATAACTTTTCGTTTTGAGGTCCCCAGACCCCAAAAACACCATTCGTTCGAAACTGTACTCAGCCCCCATGTTATTCTTATGGATAATAATTAAATGCTCTGTCTCCCTTAATTATGAACATAAATGAATAAAAACTGATATACGACTTCACCTAGTTGAGTTATATTGATATTAGCATAAAAACCCATTTTTTGTGTTCCTTGTTGCAGCAAACCTGCGTACTCAGCCACAATGTTATTCTTATGGAGAATAATTAAAATTGTATATATTGCTTATTTTTGAATATATTTTTATGAAACTTGGTAAGTGGCTTTATGTAGTATTAATACATTTATATCTCCATTAGAAATTCGCTGAGTATGCAGGTTTGCTGCGACGGGGGTATTAATAATTTATGTTCATAATTACAGGAGATATAAAACTTTACTTATTCTCCATAAAAATAACACATGGCTGAGTATGCAGGTTTGCTGCTACGGGGATAATCAACGAAAAACAAATTTTTGTGCAAATATCAATATACCAGTATTAGGTGGTTTTTACCTATTGTGCCGATTTCAAAAGCACGGCCGTTAAAATTTCAAAACAACAAATCGCGAACCAGCCACGTCGCCGCCAACGAGGTGGGGGTGGCAGGCAGAAGCACGAAGGTTTTTTTAATCCAACGGTCATCGGAGGTCACCAGGTCAGTCGGTAGTTGTCTCTGAGGGACACGGGTTGTGCTGCTTGCGTCTTGATTTATTTAAAGTGAATTTCGGCGTCGGCCGCTGCAATATCCGTTCGTCTGAAAATATTGTGTTTTTTGCGAATTTAGTAAAATTAACATTTATAGGACCGGAATTAGATTCGAAGTAGCGAATAAAATAATCCGTCAGAAATCAGGCCGTGGCCGACAAGGCCGAACGAACACTAAATTCTCTCGACGTTCATATTTCCAATTATTTGCGAAACATTGACAGCAGCCTCCCGCCGACGTTAATTATAAGTTTTTTGCATGAATGAGTACTAGTGGGTCGACCCTTTATGTAAGTAATATAGAATACTTTATCGTAGAGATCAGTCCGCATAGAGTGTATTTATAGCATGTTTAGCCTATAAGTTTGTTATTTATATACATATATTTATTATTTATTTTTGTATGAAATATGCGTCCCTGTTAAGATTAATTTATGTAATTTTATGCCGACCATAAATTGGAAACCACGTTTTGTACTCTTCAGGCTGAGTCCTGAAAATCTGAATGTGTAAGTTTTTTATCAATCGTGTAGAAGTATTTATATTTATTTGGCGACTCATTACAGTTCTCTTATTCAAAATTTACCAGAGCATTTATCAATTTTTATAAAATCACACATTGCCCAAAATTGAGTGTTCCAATCATCAGTCTCTGTCCAGACGAGGAAATAGTCATGTAATATGGTTGTGTAGGTGTAGCGTCGTTAAAATCATAAATATAATAAAATAAATTAAACTCTGATAGTGTTTAGCTCAGCAGCTGACACGTGCCCCCCCCCAACAGATCGTCGACATAGGAGAGTGAGCAGCAGCTCCCTCCATAAATCCCCTTTTTTGCTAAAGATCACACCGCTGGCCAGTTGGTATAATAAAATACAAATCTTTGGACGCTCACAACCCAAATAAAACTTAAACCTTTTAGAAAATTGTGCTGGCAGAGTCTTGTAATGCGATTGTGTGTTCTACATGTGTTGGGCAATCTCATTAACAGTATTTTGTATAAAAAATGCTCTGGTAACTACGCAACATATTTGATTTAATTTCTGAGCAACCAGTAATAAACATAAAGTCTGCCACTTGTATAAAGTCTTGGAAATTGTTGTGTGCACGTTTGAGAACTAACATTGCATTTGCCAATCGTTGAATAAAATACAATATTATTGTCTAGCCAGTGTTGTTTTTTCCCACTGTATTAATTATTTGAGATACTTATCAGGAAAAATCTAGCTTCAGATATTTTACGATTATTTTATTGTTTTTAATACTGAGTCATTTACATCAGTCATTTACACAATAATTTACATTTTTCATAAATGAATAAAGCGTAGAGTCGATGTGACATTCTTTGTGATATTCATGAGTATTATTTTGTACAGTAAAAACACATTCAGTGGTCATTCTTACTTATCAATTAGATGACTTTGCTTCACGAGACCAGTATAAAGTAATTAAATTCACAATTAGGAGACTATATTATAAGTAAGTGTTAACGTAAGGAAGTGACGTGTGAAGAAGACCAGCATCCTTTCCAGGATCCCGAAGGACCTCTGGGCACACCATAGCACTGAGCCTATGCCAACACGTACCATCAAATTTCCACTGCGTACTATTGCATTGAAAACCACCTTGATATTATTTGTCAAGGTGGGGGTGACCATTTTTGTGTCACTGTTTAACATTTAACCATTTAAAGTAAATAGAAGTTTTTTTTCCTTACAAAAATGGTAACAGATCTTTCTGGAAAGGTGGGACTAACAATGCGGACTGATCTACTACCCCTCTTGTGGACTGATCAATAATTATTGTTATTATTTATAGTTCATTAGGCCTAGTTGTTTTGTTATTTATAGTTTGTTGAGAATATATTATTTAAATAGTATAAATATTATATAGATTTACGTCGTTTAAGACTCGACGTTTGAGGTCCCGTTTTGATAAAAAAAAAAACGAAAACAAAAAGTTGTGAGTAAACTCAAAATGAGTCGTCCGCTGTACGGCCCAAATTATCGTACAACGGCTGCAGATAGAAACGCCAGGATGGCTAATCGTGCACGCAGTTCGGTCCAACCACACGTCAGTCAGGCAGGACCAGACAGGCTAAGCGCTGCGTCGAGTTGTCACGGAAACTGGGCGTCGGGGACGCGCGACGACATGTTATCGCGTATCCCCTCTCATGTCACTTTTCATGAGGGGACGGGGGCGCCTCCCGCTCACAGTACCAACGTTGCTGGTAACATCTCAAGCCAATTCTTAAACAGTGACTGTTTAATCGATCTTGACAATGACGTGATAGAAAGAGTCGCGGCGATTGAAAATAGGGATAATATTGGGCCTAGACGGGTGCATGAGGCGACGTTTTGTGAGGGAAATGAGTCCGTGGCGGAAATTTCAAACACAACCGAGTACGCCGATATCGACAATCAAACGTTTCAGTTGAACCGGCCGCTGTCAGGAATGTTTTCTTATCAGTCGGCCAGCCTACCTCACCCACTCCCCATCCATAGACCCTGTCTAACCCACCAAATAAACCCGTCGGATATTTATCGTAGACCATTGCCTCCTTACGAACCGCAACGTACAAACACTTTAAATAAAACCGATCACGTTGTTATAATGGAACTATTGAAGAACATAGAACCGACCGATGCTTCAGATGAATTAAAATTGGTTGATTTTTTGAAAAAAATAATGCCTCTTTTTAACATTTCACCTTCGTGTCAAAGTGAAATAATTAAACTACTCATTCCAAAAGTTCATGGTCAGTTGTTTCAGTTATGGATGGAGTCACTAAAGGCCCAAACAGGATGGGACGTGCTCCATGGGGCCATACTGGATCGTTTTATTCCCCCAATGAGAAGGCGAGAAATAGAGTCAATCGAGCTTGAGCGCCCCCAGCTAGTTAATGAAACATTTTCCGAATATGTAGAGCACCTGTTATCTGTCGCATTTGCGTTGAAAACCAGTCTTAGTGAGCAGGACGTAATTGAAATATCGCTGAGCAAGTGCCGCCCGGAAACGAGAGCTTATTTCAATTTTTCCCGGAAACCTTTTGACATTTATGAACTCAGAAGCTTGGCTAGTACAGTGACTAGTGCAGTGCGCGCCGAGATGCGTTATTTTGGCCCGACTCAAACGACAGTCAACAATGGCGCACGCGCGTACAGCTCGCGACCCAATAACTTCAGAAATGTCAACATTGCGCCTAACCACCCGCACCCATCTGACCTGCGATATCGACCGCAGCAGAAAATCACAAAATGTTTTCGGTGCAACCAGGAAGGTCATATTGCTAGGGCTTGTAAGGTACGTTTAAACTGATTTCCGATTCCGAAGTGGGGATTCGGAGTCGTGCAAATAAAGTTCCAGTCCCCGCCCGTTCCAAAATCCAGGCTATCGATTTACAGGGAAAATTACCCATGGCAAAAATATTTTTCAACGACACGTTTCATTGTTCGTCACTTATAGATTCTGGTAGCAGCCGTTCCTTCATTGGAAAAGATCTTTTTGCAAAGTTAAAAGAATTGAAACTGATCAAAAACGTTGTAAAGGTTAACCACACGGTAGAAGTAGCGAATCAAAACAAAGTCACAGTTAGGCAGGAGGCCACGGTCCACATCAAATTAGAGAATTTCTCGTGGAATTTTCAATTTTGGGTTTTGAATTCCCTACCTTTCCAAATGATTTTAGGCTACGACTTTATGAAGTTTTCCAAAATGACCCTGGATTTAAATGAATTAAAAATTCAATTCAATTTTCCCGGCAAGGAAAGTATTTTTTGTTTACTCGATGAAAATGAAATCCCAAAATGCGAGAAACCGGACTTAGGAGACTCACCTCTTACACCTGAACAGAAGAAACGTTTCGAGGATCTCATTCATAGTTTTGGTGACGTCATCACTGAAAAAATCGGAACCGCCAAAGTGGAGCCGTACAAAATCAAAATTAGTGAAAAAATAACCCCATTTCACCAGCGCCCGTACTTTTTGCCACCGGATAAAATGAGAATCATGCGCGAGACCGTTCAGGACCTACTGAACCAAGGGGTCATAGAGAAAAGCGTATCAGAATATAGTTCGAGTGCATTTTTGCGCCCCAAAAAAGAACCCGGGAAATTTCGACTCGTGGTAAACTACAAAGAATTAAACAAATCAATAGAGATGGATAGTTTCCCCCAACCGGAAGTAGATAAAGTTTTCCAGTTTTTCAAAGACGCAAGGTATTTTACCACACTTGATCTTAACAACAGTTTCTATCAATGCCCCCTACACCCGGAAAGTCGCAAGTACGCTGCGTTCAATGTAGGCTACGCTCTTTATCAGCCGAAAACATGCCCTCAAGGAATAAAAATAGGCAGCCAGGTGTTAGGGCGAATCGTCGACGAGGTATTAGGGGATTTAAAGTTCAAATGCGTAATAAATTTTGTAGATGATCTCTGTGTGTATAGTCCCTGCCCTGAAACCCATTATAATGACCTGAAACAAGTCCTCCTACGCTTAAGACAGACTGGCCTAACTGTCAAACCGAGCAAGGTCACACTCGCTAAACGCGGTATTCGTTTTTTGTCTCACATCGTAAAGGACGGAAAGTTGTATGTTGACGAAAGCAAGTCGGAAGTCATAAAACATTTCCCTAGACCACGAAATCTCAAGGCAGTACAGCGTTTCCTCGGCATGGCGGCATATTATTCCAAATTTATCCCGAATTTTTCTGAGATTAGTAGACCGTTAAACGCGCTTAAGCGGAAAAATGTTCGTTTTAAATGGGGAAAAGAGCAAGAAGACAGCTTTAAAAAAATCCGCGACTGCCTCGCTTCGCCGGTCGTCTTGCACCTGCCTGACTGGAAAGAACAATTTATATTTTCCACGGACGCGAGTGAACAAAGCGTAGGTTGTTGCCTTGAACAGTTCAGGGATGGGAGGACTGTCCCGATAGCTTTCGCTAGCCGATCGTTCGCAGATAATCAATTAAAGTACAGTGTTTATCTCAAGGAATTCGCTGCTGTGCTTTATGGGTTAGAAAAGTTTAAAGAATATCTCACTGACCACCCTTTTGTGTTAAAAACTGATTGCATGGCGATCACTTTTATAATGGGCTCCCAAAAAAACACCGGGATGCTCGCCAGATGGAAATTGAGGTTTTCTCAATTTCCCTGTGCAAAAATCGAGCATTGCAGAGGGACACAAAACATTGTGAGCGACACTCTCAGTAGGATGTTCGACGGGGACGAGAACCAGAGCGAGACAAAAGTTTCAAGTGCCGAGAAAGTCTGTTTTTTACAAAATTTCCCCGAAACATTTGAAACAATGAAATACAAGCAGCGCGAGGACGAGGAATTAGACGAAATTATGACGAAAATTGATAACGGCGACGATGTACCACACTTTTCTTTAAAAAATGGCCTCTTGAAGTACCAGAAAAACAATAAATGCCCGGCCAAAATTGTCGTTCCGCGATCCATGAGAAAAATGTTGATGAAATATTTTCATGACATTTCAATGTCGGCCCACTGGGGAATTAAGAAAACAATAGCACGAATTTCCAAAAATTTCACCTGGGACGGCATTTTCAATGACGTCAAACAATACGTAAGATCGTGTGAATTGTGCCAACTTTCCAAACCAGCACAAACCCGGCAAGTCGGACTAATGAATTCCAAACTCCCAACTCGCTGTTTTGAGAGATTGCACATAGACACCTTTGGCCCTCTCGTAAGATCGACATCTGGTAACGCATACGCACTCGTGTGTGTCGACACTTTTTCGAAATTTAGTTGGGTCATCCCCTTAAGGAAGGCCACATCCAAAACAATAATCACCGCCCTTAAAGATCGCATTTTTTCACAACACGGATTACCGGAAACAATCTGCTCCGATAACGCTTCAATTTTTAAATCACAAGTATTTAAAAGCTTCCTCTTTGGCCTAGGTGTTAACCACCTAACGACCTCGGTTGCCAGGCCCAACTCAAACTAATCCGAGCGTTTGAATCGAAATCTAAAATTCATCCTGAACATTTTTCATTCCGAAAGTCAGAACAAATGGGATGAAAATCTGCCGTATCTATGCATGGGACTAAATTCAGGGGTACACGAGAGCACGGGGGTAACCCTGGCCCATGTTTTCCTAGGTCGCGAGTTAAACCACTCGCTAAAATTGCAGTGGAATTTGGACGACGACCTCCCCGTTGAAACCGCGAATGAAAGAGTCAAAAAGATTATCGGCAATATGAAGGTAGCGCATAAAAAAGCAGGGAAAGGTACAATAAGAATCGAAAACCGTCCCCGTATCACGTTGGAGATTTGGTAGTGTACCGGAGATATGTACCCAGTAACAAGGCCAACAAAGTATCGAACAAATTGTCTCAAACGTGGAAAGGTCCGTTCAAAATTACCAAAGTTCTCAACCCCGTCAACATAAAAATTCAGTTAGTGTCAGACTCAGCAGTGATAAAGGTAGTTCATGTAGCACAAGTAAAGAAATATTATGAGAGAACATAATCTGAGAGCGTTCGGAGAGCCCGTAAAAATAGGTGCATGTTTACATATAAAAAAATAAATAAATAAATAAATACAAAAACATATATACAAAATGCAAAAGGTATATTGTTGTAATTGCGAGGGCTATTGGTGAAATGACTGTGTCCCTGTGTTAGAGAGGAGATGAGTGCCGGTCCTTTTCCCGCCATCAGCGTGCTCGGAGACTCACAGGCAGTCAGGTTGAGCAAGGTGTGGGGGCGAGATGAACCGCGCCGACCCATAGAGACCAGCTGCGCGTACGGGGGATGGACAACGATGGACCTCAAGCAAGCCGTACGACAACAAGTGTCTACCCTTAATCACACATGCTTCATTTTCATATCCA
This sequence comes from Allygus modestus, assembly GCA_963675035.1. Taxonomy (NCBI): domain Eukaryota; kingdom Metazoa; phylum Arthropoda; class Insecta; order Hemiptera; family Cicadellidae; genus Allygus; species Allygus modestus. The sequence continues at coordinate 288,971,491 of OY776111.1, forward strand.
TCAACGACATTTTACGTAACTACCAGATAACCAAAATAAAATCCAATTTGAAATGCACCATAAAAATACTGTTAGCGCACAACAAAACCATTTTAATTTCAACCCTCCCACCCACCCTCAATGTAAATCACCAATTACTTCATTCCATTAGATCTGTGAATATTTTCATTCAGTCAACAAACAATCCACCTTCTATTAAAGTAATAAACTTTCATCGCCTATTTCCCCCCTTTTCCTCAGAAGACCATTCATTATATCAACAATTTTACTACAATGGAAGACCAGATAACGTACACTTATCGCCAGCTGCATTCCGACGTCTGATAAGCCTCCTCGCCGACCACACCGCCGCCAAATCGGGAGATGTCAACATCGCCGCAGACCCCCCCTCGCCCACCCTACACCTGACTCGAACCATCGCACCTGCAACACCTCAACACCGTGGTGACCATCGTCTAACTACATGATGTAGAACTTCTTATGGCAGTTTTCTGGTGCTAAATACATCCTCAGGATGGACTTTATAGTGGATTGGGGCGTGCGCGTTCCACCCGCCAGGTGATTGTCATTGGAGTAGAACACATTGTTAGGCGCCAAGGCGTCATAGACCGGAAACAGTCCTCCCTCCCTAAGAATATTCGGGACCTCAAACACAAATAAAAAAAAACTGTGATTAAGTACTGTAACTTTAAGTAATAAGCCTGCAATGCAACCCAGTGTAATGTTGATAAAATGCATGAACAATCAGAGATTTAGTTTAAGAATAACCTGGATGTAATGTGTCAAGCTTATATATATATATTATGGTGTTAATGAGTGTGTGATGATTGGTGTATCCAAAGAACCCGAGTTCCCGGATTGGTTCGGTGATGTACCTTCGGCGTGTCTTGCTGGCCTTCGGCCTGCCGACCCAATCTTTTTTGGGGGGGTGAATATGTGCCGATTTCAAAAGCACGGCCGTTAAAATTTCAAAACAACAAATCGCGAACCAGCCACGTCGCCGCCAACGAGGTGGGGGTGGCAGGCAGAAGCACGAAGGTTTTTTTAATCCAACGGTCATCGGAGGTCACCAGGTCAGTCGGTAGTTGTCTCTGAGGGACACGGGTTGTGCTGCTTGCGTCTTGATTTATTTAAAGTGAATTTCGGCGTCGGCCGCTGCAATATCCGTTCGTCTGAAAATATTGTGTTTTTTGCGAATTTAGTAAAATTAACATTTATAGGACCGGAATTAGATTCGAAGTAGCGAATAAAATAATCCGTCAGAAATCAGGCCGTGGCCGACAAGGCCGAACGAACACTAAATTCTCTCGACGTTCATATTTCCAATTATTTGCGAAACATTGACAGCAGCCTCCCGCCGACGTTAATTATAAGTTTTTTGCATGAATGAGTACTAGTGGGTCGACCCTTTATGTAAGTAATATAGAATACTTTATCGTAGAGATCAGTCCGCATAGAGTGTATTTATAGCATGTTTAGCCTATAAGTTTGTTATTATATACATATATTTATTATTTATTTTTGTATGAAATATGCGTCCCTGTTAAGATTAATTTATGTAATTTTATGCCGACCATAAATTGGAAACCACGTTTTGTACTCTTCAGGCTGAGTCCTGAAAATCTGAATGTGTAAGTTTTTTATCAATCGTGTAGAAGTATTTATATTTATTTGGCGACTCATTACAGTTCTCTTATTCAAAATTTACCAGAGCATTTATCAATTTTTATAAAATCACACATTGCCCAAAATTGAGTGTTCCAATCATCAGTCTCTGTCCAGACGAGGAAATAGTCATGTAATATGGTTGTGTAGGTGTAGCGTCGTTAAAATCATAAATATAATAAAATAAATTAAACTCTGATAGTGTTTAGCTCAGCAGCTGACACGTGCCCCCCCAACAGATCGTCGACATAGGAGAGTGAGCAGCAGCTCCCTCCATAAATCCCCTTTTTTGCTAAAGATCACACCGCTGGCCAGTTGGTATAATAAAATACAAATCTTTGGACGCTCACAACCCAAATAAAACTTAAACCTTTTAGAAAATTGTGCTGGCAGAGTCTTGTAATGCGATTGTGTGTTCTACATGTGTTGGGCAATCTCATTAACAGTATTTTGTATAAAAAATGCTCTGGTAACTACGCAACATATTTGATTTAATTTCTGAGCAACCAGTAATAAACATAAAGTCTGCCACTTGTATAAAGTCTTGGAAATTGTTGTATGCACGTTTGAGAACTAACATTGCATTTGCCAATCGTTGAATAAAATACAATATTATTGTCTAGCCAGTGTTGTTTTTTCCCACTGTATTAATTATTTGAGATACTTATCAGGAAAAATCTAGCTTCAGATATTTTACGATTATTTTATTGTTTTTAATACTGAGTCATTTACATCAGTCATTTACACAATAATTTACATTTTTCATAAATGAATAAAGCGTAGAGTCGATGTGACATTCTTTGTGATATTCATGAGTATTATTTTGTACAGTAAAAACACATTCAGTGGTCATTCTTACTTATCAATTAGATGACTTTGCTTCACGAGACCAGTATAAAGTAATTAAATTCACAATTAGGAGACTATATTATAAGTAAGTGTTAACGTAAGGAAGTGACGTGTGAAGAAGACCAGCATCCTTTCCAGGATCCCGAAGGACCTCTGGGCACACCATAGCACTGAGCCTATGCCAACACGTACCATCAAATTTCCACTGCGTACTATTGCATTGAAAACCACCTTGATATTATTTGTCAAGGTGGGGGTGACCATTTTTGTGTCACTGTTTAACATTTAACCATTTAAAGTAAATAGAAGTTTTTTTCCTTACAAAAATGGTAACAGATCTTTCTGGAAAGGTGGGACTAACAATGCGGACTGATCTACTACCCCTCTTGTGGACTGATCAATAATTATTGTTATTATTTATAGTTCATTAGGCCTAGTTGTTTTGTTATTTATAGTTTGTTGAGAATATATTATTTAAATAGTATAAATATTATATAGATTTACGTCGTTTAAGACTCGACGTTTGAGGTCCCGTTTTGATAAAAAAAAAAACGAAAACAAAAAGTTGTGAGTAAACTCAAAATGAGTCGTCCGCTGTACGGCCCAAATTATCGTACAACGGCTGCAGATAGAAACGCCAGGATGGCTAATCGTGCACGCAGTTCGGTCCAACCACACGTCAGTCAGGCAGGACCAGACAGGCTAAGCGCTGCGTCGAGTTGTCACGGAAACTGGGCGTCGGGGACGCGCGACGACATGTTATCGCGTATCCCCTCTCATGTCACTTTTCATGAGGGGACGGGGGCGCCTCCCGCTCACAGTACCAACGTTGCTGGTAACATCTCAAGCCAATTCTTAAACAGTGACTGTTTAATCGATCTTGACAATGACGTGATAGAAAGAGTCGCGGCGATTGAAAATAGGGATAATATTGGGCCTAGACGGGTGCATGAGGCGACGTTTTGTGAGGGAAATGAGTCCGTGGCGGAAATTTCAAACACAACCGAGTACGCCGATATCGACAATCAAACGTTTCAGTTGAACCGGCCGCTGTCAGGAATGTTTTCTTATCAGTCGGCCAGCCTACCTCACCCACTCCCCATCCATAGACCCTGTCTAACCCACCAAATAAACCCGTCGGATATTTATCGTAGACCATTGCCTCCTTACGAACCGCAACGTACAAACACTTTAAATAAACCCGATCACGTTGTTATAATGGAACTATTGAAGAACATAGAACCGACCGATGCTTCAGATGAATTAAAATTGGTTGATTTTTTGAAAAAATTAATGCCTCTTTTTAACATTTCACCTTCGTGTCAAAGTGAAATAATTAAACTACTCATTCCAAAAGTTCATGGTCAGTTGTTTCAGTTATGGATGGAGTCACTAAAGGCCCAAACAGGATGGGACGTGCTCCATGGGGCCATACTGGATCGTTTTATTCCCCCAATGAGAAGGCGAGAAATAGAGTCAATCGAGCTTGAGCGCCCCCAGCTAGTTAATGAAACATTTTCCGAATATGTAGAGCACCTGTTATCTGTCGCATTTGCGTTGAAAACCAGTCTTAGTGAGCAGGACGTAATTGAAATATCGCTGAGCAAGTGCCGCCCGGAAACGAGAGCTTATTTCAATTTTTCCCGGAAACCTTTTGACATTTATGAACTCAGAAGCTTGGCTAGTACAGTGACTAGTGCAGTGCGCGCCGAGATGCGTTATTTTGGCCCGACTCAAACGACAGTCAACAATGGCGCACGCGCGTACAGCTCGCGACCCAATAACTTCAGAAATGTCAACATTGCACCTAACCACCCGCACCCATCTGACCTGCGATATCGACCGCAGCAGAAAATCACAAAATGTTTTCGGTGCAACCAGGAAGGTCATATTGCTAGGGCTTGTAAGGTACGTTTAAACTGATTTCCGATTCCGAAGTGGGGATTCGGAGTCGTGCAAATAAAGTTCCAGTCCCCGCCCGTTCCAAAATCCAGGCTATCGATTTACAGGGAAAATTACCCATGGCAAAAATATTTTTCAACGACACGTTTCATTGTTCGTCACTTATAGATTCTGGTAGCAGCCGTTCCTTCATTGGAAAAGATCTTTTTGCAAAGTTAAAAGAATTGAAACTGATCAAAAACGTTGTAAAGGTTAACCACACGGTAGAAGTAGCGAATCAAAACAAAGTCACAGTTAGGCAGGAGGCCACGGTCCACATCAAATTAGAGAATTTCTCGTGGAATTTTCAATTTTGGGTTTTGAATTCCCTACCTTTCCAAATGATTTTAGGCTACGACTTTATGAAGTTTTCCAAAATGACCCTGGATTTAAATGAATTAAAAATTCAATTCAATTTTCCCGGCAAGGAAAGTATTTTTTGTTTACTCGATGAAAATGAAATCCCAAAATGCGAGAAACCGGACTTAGGAGACTCACCTCTTACACCTGAACAGAAGAAACGTTTCGAGGATCTCATTCATAGTTTTGGTGACGTCATCACTGAAAAAATCGGAACCGCCAAAGTGGAGCCGTACAAAATCAAAATTAGTGAAAAAATAACCCCATTTCACCAGCGCCCGTACTTTTTGCCACCGGATAAAATGAGAATCATGCGCGAGACCGTTCAGGACCTACTGAACCAAGGGGTCATAGAGAAAAGCGTATCAGAATATAGTTCGAGTGCATTTTTGCGCCCCAAAAAAGAACCCGGGAAATTTCGACTCGTGGTAAACTACAAAGAATTAAACAAATCAATAGAGATGGATAGTTTCCCCCAACCGGAAGTAGATAAAGTTTTCCAGTTTTTCAAAGACGCAAGGTATTTTACCACACTTGATCTTAACAACAGTTTCTATCAATGCCCCCTACACCCGGAAAGTCGCAAGTACGCTGCGTTCAATGTAGGCTACGCTCTTTATCAGCCGAAAACATGCCCTCAAGGAATAAAAATAGGCAGCCAGGTGTTAGGGCGAATCGTCGACGAGGTATTAGGGGATTTAAAGTTCAAATGCGTAATAAATTTTGTAGATGATCTCTGTGTGTATAGTCCCTGCCCTGAAACCCATTATAATGACCTGAAACAAGTCCTCCTACGCTTAAGACAGACTGGCCTAACTGTCAAACCGAGCAAGGTCACACTCGCTAAACGCGGTATTCGTTTTTTGTCTCACATCGTAAAGGACGGAAAGTTGTATGTTGACGAAAGCAAGTCGGAAGTCATAAAAAATTTCCCTAGACCACGAAATCTCAAGGCAGTACAGCGTTTCCTCGGCATGGCGGCATATTATTCCAAATTTATCCCGAATTTTTCTGAGATTAGTAGACCGTTAAACGCGCTTAAGCGGAAAAATGTTCGTTTTAAATGGGGAAAAGAGCAAGAAGACAGCTTTAAAAAAATCCGCGACTGCCTCGCTTCGCCGGTCGTCTTGCACCTGCCTGACTGGAAAGAACAATTTATATTGTCCACGGACGTGAGTGAACAAAGCGTAGGTTGTTGCCTTGAACAGTTCACCGGGATACTGGTCCCCCGACTGAGTTGTTTCAGCAAAGTAAGCCTTTGCTCATCGCTCAAAGTAACGTATGGTATTCGCCAACAAAGCTTTTGTAGCTTTACTGTAACATTCTCAACGTTTGTGTCAGGAACTCCCCCTACGTCAGGACCGGGTGTCCAATGAACAGCGTTCTTATCACTGGCCGACCTAATGAGAACCAACTCGTGGCGTGCGTTGACAACCATCTTTGTGTAGTCTTCTGCAAAGCCGAGAAGACTAGCCAACCGCACACACAGACAGAAATTCCCATTGCTATCAACAGCATCCTCGTCAAGTGACGAGTTCAATTTTTGAGAGGAACTCACCCACCCGGAGTTGTTCATGTACTTGAGCGTGTCACCATCAAAAGATGCGTATCCCTTTAGTGTGGTAGCGATCCCAGGATTTCGCACACGATCCACTTCGATACCGTTAATTTCATATCGAATCTCATCGAACAGATGAGCGAAAGCGTTGTTTACAAATTTAGTCCTGCTGGGGACAGTATTTCTGTTTTCTTTCAAAAGTTTACCCTCAACATACAGATAGCTCATGGAAGGAACTACGCAAATATCTTGTTGCTGTATAGGAATACGTATCTCATCACTGTTGTTAAGCGTCATGCTGGCATAAGGAAGATGAGAGTGCCACGCAACGTGACTTATGCTAGAGTCGAAGGGAGCACTTAACAAGATCTCCTGAACGTTCATTATTTGAGCACAGTAAAGCCGAGAGAGATTAAAAACCTCTTGTTTTTCGTTGTTAATAGCCTGACAGACTGACGCCTACTGACGGCACTCGTCTTGGTGTTTGTAATTAAATAGGAACACGTAGGTACCAAGCGGGCCACTCTCTTTGGACTGTATACGAAACCCATCAAGGTCGTTGCCTCAAATGTTTTACTTTGGCCTCAGCAAACTGATTCTGATCAGCTCCTAAACAGAGACACATGCTAATTTAAATACCTAATTGATTAGCAAACAAACTAGGCCTAAACATTTCCTGAAAGCACATAGTTACGTCATATGACTACTTTTAATGTACCATATCCACTCATCAGGCACTGTAAGTTTCAGTTCATACGGCAATTTAGGTTGAGTTTTTAAAGATTTGATTTATTTACCTAATCGTACGTCATACGCTTTTTATTAATTCAATAGTAACTAAGCTACATGATGAAGCTGATTTCTCTTTCCACTTAGCATCAAGATTATAGTATCTTAAAATAAAGAGTTGATTTACCACACTTCAGTTAACTGAATGATAAAATTCAATATGTTCTTCAATATTCTCTTCAAAATTTGCATAAGTTTTAGGCACTAACAAATAATCATTAAGAAACCATTATGCTTTATGTATCGTACCTAAGGCCCTATTTAGGGGCAAGTGGGGAAACTGGGCACACCTAAGTTAAATCCATTATACCGTACTCAAAGATTTTTATAGTTAAACCAATTTATTCATATTGCCTCTAGGATCGAAGTTTGACTCAAAATAAAACAGGTTTTTATACCCTATCGTCAATCCTCTGGTTTACTAGCAGATGACTAGTTTTGGGACTACTGTCCCATTATTAAACCTGGCGTCGCTAAATTAAAATATGAACACATAACTTTGTCACAATATATACACCAACACAACACAAACGGACGCTACGATTAAAACAAACATTTATTTGGTTTGGCCGACCGAGGACAAGTCCAGACAGCGGGACAAGAACTCGCGGAAGGCTACAATGTGACAAGGTACATTGGTAGGAGGTAAGTTAGTCATGTAGGCCTAGGTACTGGTAGTCACGTCACAGCCTTCCGCGTGTTCTTGTCCCGCTGTCTGGACTTGTCCTTGGTCGGCCAAACTAAATAAATGTTTGTTTTAATCGTAGCGTCCGTTTGTGTTGTGTTGGTGTATATATTGTGACAAAGTTTGAACACATAACATTATTTGGTTTGGCCGACCAAGGACAAGTCCAGACAGCGGGACAAGAACACGCGGAAGGCTGTGACGTGACTACCTCCAATACCTAGGCCTACATGACTAACTTAACTCCTACCAATGTACCTTGTCACATTATAGCCTTCCGCGTGTTCGCATCCCGCTGTTTGGACTTGTCCTTGGCTTGTGTTAGTGTGTTAGTGTATATATAGTGACTATGTGTTCATATTTCAATTTATCGACGACAGATTTGATAATGGAACAGCAGTCCCGAAACTAGTCATCTGCTAGTAAACCAAAGGACTGACGACGGAAAGGTATGTAAAACTGTTTCATTCGAGTTAAACTTCAAACGAATACATATAACTGATTCCCGTTTAGCTTATTCGTTTCTTAGGAGGAAATTCCAATTTAATCGATTCAACCATTATTTGTACAGAAATTAATAAGTCAAAGTATGCAAAAGCGCCCAGTTCCCCGACTGGTGTGTCACTGTGCGCATTGGGTAAGGTAACTGTGCGCAGTACCGGTATAACCTAATTGCAAATTTGGGTGAATAATAAAAATAAAAGGCTGTTACCTACTATCCGAGTTAATATAATACAACACATATGGATAAGAATTATATATTTTGTAAAGAAAACAACTTTAAGCTAAAAAGTCTTCAGTGTTCTTATGATTAAATAAATGTAAATCCAGGCTGCCCATAAGACTAGTGTTAATTGTAACATTGACCTTATGGAAGTATGGAAAGCCTAGTTTTTCATTCGTGCAATACACTTTATAGGCCTAGATAGTTTTGAGGGTATGGTAGTTCTTAGTATGAGAGACTGACTAAACTGATTCAGTAGCTACCGGTACTGTTTATAAACAAACCATCCTAGTGGAATAACTCTTTATTACATTATGAAGAAAAATTAACTATAGTTAACCTGTAAATCTGTTTTAACAAAGTATGTTACTTACCAAGAAACAGTACAGTATTAAAACACCTGAAGTAACTCTTGAATGAAGATATATTTTTCTCAGTTCAAACCTGCAAAACTTAAAACTTGGTAGCCTAAGTAGAAAGTAACTGAAACATAATATACCAAGCCAAATACGGATTGACCGTTATAACGCACGTCTATCTGGTCTGTCGTCTGTAGACATAGAGTTTGGTTGGGTTGCTGCGATTCTGCGCAGGCGCCAGGCACCGCGTCGGATTTTTTTCTCTTAGCTCTAAAGGGGATTATGGGAGATCGGATTGGCCGTTAATTTAATGGCGTACCGGTAAAAAGTATGCAATTTTTCTTTTATTTTCTTATAAATTGTCAGAATTCTATGCATATTTCATCGATGTATAAACTGTAAATTCATTATTTCTTTATACATGTGTTAGTTTAGATATCTAATCATTATCCTTGTTATTCAATTTGGTTTGAATAATAAAACTCTAAATACAACTTTTAATTAATTATTACTAAAATTGGTCTGGGATATAGAGGATTTCGGTGGGATGTCCCCAAGATATCCACGTCATCCCGGGATTTCGTGGACATCCCTGGGACGTCCACAAATGTCCCGGGACATATCAGGATATCCTAGGGATGTCCTGTTTATCCTGGGATGGCAATGGGATGTGTGGGACACAAATGGGATATCCTGGGGACGTCGTGTGCTGTGTGGGAAGCAATACCATAGCCGCCTTTAAAGGTGGCTATGGCAATACCCTATTGTCTCTTCTATACCTCAATGCAGCGCCAGATTAAAGCATATGCTACATAGGCGAACGCCTAAGGTCAAGATTTGTAAAAGAATATCATAATCTAACTTAAGTGCAATCATAATAATATAACAATTATTTATTAATCAATGAACAAGTAATGTACTAAAATAATACATATATATCCTTTGACAATAACAAATGCAACAAAACATTTATATCAAAGTTACTGTTGACTATATTTATTATGTTCCAGTTTGTGTTCAATTGCTTGATTGTTTACGCTGCCGTTTATCTTATCAACTGTCACACGAAAATCTTAAATACCCGGTATTTTGGGTGAATCCCCGCAACTCAAGTCCAAAGTCCCCGGTTTTTTCTTAATCGCCGCAAAATCCCCACATGGCCATCAAAATGCCCGAAAAACGGGTAATTACCCGATTTCTGGCAACACTGAACCATAGACCTAGACTAACTGCAGTAGTAGTTAGTCTATACTACTACTGAGTAGAAGTCTACTGTATAGTCAATGGTACTGGCAACAAAGATTTTTCTTTTTCTTGTATAATTGGATGGCAGGTTGGCAGTTTTATATTTGTACCTGCCCAATAGACACAGTTTTAATTTTGAAGTTTTCACTTTTTTGTGTGTGCCAGCGGCATTTTTTAACGTTTTGACAGGGAAAACTTTAGTTCGAACATTAGTTCCGAAATATTTTCATTGATGTCAAGTAGTTTATAGAGGGAAGCAGTCCAATAAATAATAATTTAATAACAAATTGAATTCTTTATATGAATTTAGAATCTCAATATTTTACTGTACTCTATGCTACAGGAACACCTGGTGAGCATTGCATACTGGGAATGTCAACGTCACATCCACAACTGTCAACAACAATAATATTTAGTTCGGTCAGCTGATTGTGATTTGCTGATTTTATGTTTTCATGTTAATGTTATTGTTATTGTGTTTTACTGTTCATAGTTATAACTGTAACATCAAATTAACAGTAAATATATAGTCATTGTGGTATAAAATATATCTACATTTAGAATTGATTATTCTGGTAAGATTATTCTGATAGGCTATTGACTAAAACCATATATTTATCTTCTCAGTAGTCATAATGGTAGAATGAATATTAATATTTTCAAAAACATTTTTGTCCAAGATATTGAGGTGGTTGTACAGAACTTTTATTACAATTTTTGTATGGATAATGTGAATTAAATCTCAAGTATAAACACTTGGTTATCAATACTCATATATTCCATGCTTATAAGAGGCTTATTGATGAAAATCGCTTAAATCCTATTAGCCTAATCTGCTTTTAGCGAATTTCCCCTATAGGGAAGAAGCTATTACCGTAGGTCTCATGGTAAGACTCAAGCCCGAGACCATGATAACTTTTCGTATTGAGGCCCCCAGATGTCAAAAACACCTTTCCTTTAAATTCATATATATATGTATATATATACATAGGTAGGCCATATGGTGTATATGTCTCCGTAGGAACGATAACTTTCATAAAATTGGTCCGATCTTGCTGAACTTTGGTAAAAACGTGTAAGGCAAGATCTATTTTCATGAGTTCAAGAACCAGACAGGTTGCTCTATTTTAAAGGGGGTTTTGGGGGTTTCATACCCTAAATTTTTTTTAACTGTTTACATGTAATTCTTTTTAAACCCAAACTTTTGTTTATGCCATTAAATTTAGCTTAAGAAAACAAACAATTTGGTATTTTGATCGTAGCTCTACGTCAATTGGTTACCAAGATATTAAAAGTGCTAAGCAAAGTACGTTGTCCAATGTTAATCTTATGGAGAATAAGTAAAATTTTACATCTCGCTTATTAATGAATAAATATTAATGAAACTTCGTATGTGGCTTCATCTGGTTGTGGTCTATTCTTATTTGCACAAGAAACAATTTTTACCGATACTACCTGTTGCAGCAAACCTGCGTACTCATCCCCCATGTTATTCTTATAGAGAATAATTAAAATATGGCATACATCGCTTATTTATGAATGTAGATTGATGAAACTTGGTATATGGCTTCACCTAGTTGAGTGATATTTGAATGAAAACCCATATTTTGTGTTCCTTTTGCAGCAAACCTGCTTACTCAGCCCCCATGTTATTCTTATGGAGAATGTATCCGATGTTATATATAGCTTATTCATGAATGAATATTGATAAAACTTGGTATGGGGCTTTACCTAGTTGAATTGTATTGATATTTGCATCAAAATTGTGTCAGCAAACCTACATACTTATCCCCAATGTTATTCTTATGTAGAATAATTAAAATATCGCTTTTTTTAAATATATTTTTATGAAACTTGGTAAGCGGCTTTATGTAGTATTAAGACGAAAATGTGCTTCGGAAATTTGCTGAGTACGCAGGTTTGCTGCGACGGGGGTATTTATGAGTCTAAAGATCACAGAAAACTAAAACACTACATAAGGCTGACTGGAATAGGAGAAGGGTTGCGCTCCCATGGCACCAGGGTCGCCTTGATGAGTGGCAGGTGGAGTGGGGTATAAGTCAAGGAGTCGATAAAGATGACAGCTGGTGTAACTGATGCACCCCTCTGAGCGACCTAGCATTTAAAGCATGCGGGTACCAAACTTGCCGTATGGCACACAACTGTTATTAACATGGAAGTCAGCTTACTGTAGGATTTTAGTTATCTGTGACACAATGTACTATACATTTATAAAAATATATTAGGGTCTATGCCTCATGAATGCCCTATAGTGATAAATGAGTTAAGTTATCAGTAAGGTACTCGAGGCGAGAAAACCCCTAGAAGTGGCATCACTGATGACAACTAGAGATGGGCATTATTTAACATAACAGGATGAATAACAGTGTTGCGGCCGTGGCAACGTTATCGTGGCAACACGTTGCGGAGAACTCCCTGTTATTCTAATAACGTTTCTACACCCGTTGCAGAAAAGCCGCACGGACAACGGGACAACGTACAATGCCGTTTCCTTAACGTTACCAGAGCAACGATAACTTCGGCAACGAACTGAATAATTATTACTGTTATAAGTTTCAAAACGGGCTTTAAATTAAAATTTTTGTTCGATAATTTTCAGTGGCTGCTACTGAGAATTCCTCGATATTGTAATTTGGTTTGAAGTGTTATGGATCTTTATTATTATTAAAAAATATGCTACAAATTATTTACACTAATAACCAGTTATTTGTTATTCATTCTCTAGCCATAGTTAAATTTATTTATGGGTAATTAATTAGAGATGGTTCTAAGCAGACGGTGTCTAAATAGTTTTTAAATAATTAATTTAAGTATTGTATCAGGTAAAAGGTAACACCAACACCATGGAGTGAATCATGCTGCAATAACCTAGCACAGTAATGTAATGTTTAAATAACGTCCTGTCTGTATAACGCCCTATTAACAATTATTGAACAACCAACAACGACAACGTCGACAACTGAACGCCGCAACGCCGGCCGACGGACAACGGTTTTTTAGCGGCAACGAGTTGGCAATCGTTATTCAAATAACAGGTTGCCGCAACACGTTATTGGATAGCTGCGTTGTCGTTACAACCGTTGCCGGAAAACAACGATAATTCCCATCTCTAATGACAACTGACAACTACTACCATTCTGTGTTGCCAGACTGGGTTTGCTATTTTACCCGCAAACTACCTATAAAATCCCCGCTTTTACCCGGTCACCCTGCATAGTAATCCCCACAAAATCCCCGCACGAGCTTCAAATACCCGAAAACCGGATAATTTATTGGATATTGCCATATGCCACGAGTTAAGCCTGCGAAATCATCAGTTACAGAGCGATAAAATCCCGAACCAACAATCAAATACTTAATAATTAATTAGTTTAACGTGACAGTGGGAGGGGGGAGGTATGAGCAGTGTGACTGAGCGTGAAAATGGGAGGAGGAAGGGTCTAAAAGTGCTAAACATAGCATGGCGTAATTTATGTACGGCCCCTTACTGGAGACGACATTCTTCAACCATATAATGCACTGGATTTCCTTCAAGTTCAAAAGTTGGTACAGTGGTCAGAAAATGACAAACCGAACGACGAGTAAAATAAATCTTACGATCACATTGTAGTTAGCCTATGGTATGATTAAACTATGTTGTTGCAGTTAACTGGCATTTAATTATTCGTTTATAATCATAGATTGATTATTTGTTATCGGGTTGTACGGGTTATTTTCACCGTATAAGTATGTTTGAAAATAAAAACCGGCTGTACTTGAACAAATGTTAACCGGATCAAAATAGTTGTATGGATTCAACGAGTTTAATATATCTAGAGGTCTTGTATGGGTATAAAGGTGAAGCCTTCATGTTGACAGTCATTTTCTTCAGGTACACTAAGGCCGCCTTCCCACTAGCTCTCAGCCAATGCGTTGCAGCCACCCGTTGGCCAATTGACCTATTGAAATTTCATTTAGCCTTATATGGAACCTTTCACACTAGTAGGTCGCAGCTACCCACCTCGGTGGCAATCAAATCGTCTATTTACAAGTTAAACGTTAGTCAGATAATAAATTTTAAACTTTGTTTTGATTGCTTTACATGGGTGCAAAGTTTACAGAGGGGCAAATGGCGGTTGACCACGAAGGCTAACTATTTTACACGAAACGAGACCTCTAGATATATTAACCATTAACCTCGTTGGGTCATCAGAGATGTCCTCCTAACCATAGACTAAATTCCCTAACCTCTCCCTCGTCCAGTAATATGTTCCCATTGTGGAAGAGCCTTTTAATGCTCTATAAATAACGTTCGTAATGTAGAGCGTATGCACACGTGTTAATTTCCTAAGACAAAGTGAAGCACGTAAGGGGCCGCCATTTTCCTGACTATACACAACCCACACAACACAAGATTGTCCCCAGGACATCCCAAGGACATCACAGTGGGATATGCAGGATATCCCAGGATCATCCCTATCTCATCCCATGATATCCTCAAGATACCCTCAGGATGTCCCCAGGACACAAAATGTCCTCTACCACCGATATCCTTCAGGATGACCATGGGATGTCCCTTGGACCTAATCAGGACATGATAACGAAAGCCATAGGACATCCCCAGGATGTCCCACAGGATTATCTGGGGATATCCCTCGGACCACAAAAGGATAATGTATTTTGAAGCCCTAGGACATCCCCAGAATGTACCACAGGATGTACTGGGGACATCCCTCGGTCCACAAAGGGATATTGTACTCTGAAGCCTTAGAACATCCCCAGGATGTCCCACAGGATTTACTGGAGACATGCCTTTGACATGTATTGAAAAGTGTCCCATTATTCTATCAGTATGAATCCCATAACCCCACAGATATCCCTGCCTCCCCATGATAATTCTGTGGTCATCCTTAGGAGGCCATAAGGCTCCTAGTAATAGGTAGTGTGTACCCTGAAGCCATATCGCCTCCTAAGGGTGACTGCAGAATTATCATGGGGTAGGCAGGGATATCTGTGGGGTTAGGGGATTCAAACTGATATAATAATGGGGCACCTTTCAATATGGTCACACAATCTGATAGGAAGACAGTTCTAAAATAAATTACAGGACAACTTTAAATTATTATTCTTTTATAAAAATAATACTATAATTGCCCAGATTGCACATAGAAACAAAAGTTTTAACTTCATATTGGTGTTATATTTTTAAACAGGTTAAATACCTGGAATCTTCCTTGTGATCCTAGGATATCTTTTTAATGGATGACACGTTTTGTCAAAAGAAATTTTGTCATCTTTAGACCCATACAAAACTTTAAATTGTCACATCACAGTTCAAAAGCAAAAACACTTTAAAATCATGTTTTACAACTTTATATTGTTACCATTGTCATATTTTATGCTAATTTTTTTCATTACTATCACACGATTTATTTGTAAAAGTGTCACTAATGTCCTAATTAGATGTACTTAATTGGATTGACACTGAAAATATATACACAACTTACAACTTTTTATTAAAATTTACTCCAATCTTTTAAAAAAATAGTTGTTTTAACAAGTTTATAATAAAATGAATATATGCATGTGTAGGCCTAAACATTTCTCAGAACAAAAGTTGAATTAATAAATACAGATTTAAAAAATGTAAGGATGGATTCCAATTTATAATTGTTCGGTGATGTGATACAAACAATTTGGGATTGTTTTAAAATAATACAGTAATTAATTCAAACAAAATGGCAGTATAATTGCAGTAAAAATAAGTACATAAAAAAAATGTAAGTCATATAAACCAGGGTGTATAAACACACAGTAAGTAGTGGTCGTTGATTAAATTCCTTCTCTGTTTTCATCTTCATCATGGCCTCGCTTCCTGTAAATAAAAAAATTTAAGTTAATACTGCATATAGCCTTGGGTAATATTGTATCCAAAAATACCCCCGTCGCAGCAAACATGCGTACTAAGCGAATTTCCAATGCATATAAATGTGTCTCACTACTACATAAAGCCACTTAACAAGTTTCACAAAAATAAATTCATAAATAAGTGATATATAACATTTTATTTATTCTTCATAAGAATAACATTAAGGCTGAGCAAGCAGATTTGCTGAAACAAGGAAGGTAAGAAATGTGTTTTTTTTGTGATAATCAATATAACACAAACAGGTGAAGCTAAATACCAAGTTTTATTAATTAAAGTTCATAACTAAGGGAGATATCAAACTTTACTTACCCTCCATATGAAATATACCCCTATCGCAACAAACCTGCGTACGCAGCAAATTTCTAATGCATATAGCCCTATATGTTTCTTACTACCACAGAAAGCCACTTACCAAGTTTCATAAAAATACATTTATAAATAAGTGATAAATAGCATTTGAGTTATTCTCTATAAGAATAACATAAAGGCTGAGTACGCAGGTTTGCAGCAATAACAAATATAAGAAATGTGTTTTAAGCAATTATCAATATAACTCAATCAGGCGAAGCTACATACCAAGTTTTAATAATTTATGTTCATAATTACAGGAGATATAAAACTTTACTTATTCTCCATAAAAATAACACATGGCTGAGTATGCAGGTTTGCTGCTACGGGGATAATCAACGAAAAACAAATTTTTGTGCAAATATCAATATACCAGTATTAGGTGGTTTTTACCTATTTTAAACTCTCTTTCCATAGCCTGATCGATCTGGTTTTCAAACTAAAGTCATAAATATTACTCTCCACATTTAGGCCAAATTTAATCAAAATTAGGCATTTAATTCAAAATTTATCGAGGTAACGGACGCATATATATAAATCTAAACAACTTATATGTTTGGCATACGGAGACCTCAAAACAAAAAGTGATCATGGTCTCGGCATTGAGTCTTACCATGCCACTTACAGTAATAGCTTTTTCCCTATAGTGGAAATTCGCTAAAAAAAGATAGAAATGAACTGGGAAGTAAACAAGACCAAACATTAAAAATGTCTTCTATAGTAATAAAATACCCCCGCCACAGCGTGAAAACTCATTTTATTTCTGCTGCTGCCATTTCAGTCGCCTTGTTAATGATTGTATTACAGTTACTGGTAACCACCAATCATTCACACTAAAATGAAATATAATGTTATGAATATTTATGTTGAAAAATGTAAAAGAAAATTGTCAGCAATATTGCAAATTTAATCTCCCCTTAACATTATATTTGGTAAATATGCCATTGAATATTTTGTGTAGCCATGTGTTTATAAGGTACAGTTTAAGTGCTTAAAGAAACATCAAAAAGCATAAGTGGTCTTCAATTTTGGCAAATCAGTTGCAGAGTCTATTCACCCCTAGTTTCCAGTAGACCTGACCCCTTGGCCACCCTCAAATTTGTACCGTAGTGCATGAAGATGATGAGCAAATAATTGTATTAATAATTATTTATGCCGAAAAAAGAAAACGATAAATGCGGTAGCCAGTAGCCTAACGTATTCTAAAAAATAAAATCAAGACAAAAAGGATAACAAATAATACCCCGCACTCAGAAAACCAGCATTATCAGCGAATTTCCAATGCCAATTTATATATCTACCACATAAAGCCACTTGCCAATTTTCATGAAAATACTTTCATAAATATAAGTGATAAATAACATTTTATTTACTCTCCATATTAATGCTGAGTCAAGGAGGATGAGAAATGTCTTGTTATGCAATTATCAGTAAAACTTAACCAGATGAAGCTATATACCAAGTTTTATTAATTTAAGTTCATAATTGAGGGAGATACCTATCAAACTTTACATATTCTTCATTAAAATAACATTAGGGCTAAGTATGCAAGTTTGCGGCTTCGCGGACAATAACAAATCTTTTTGAGTAAATATCAATAAACCACAACCAAGCAACATACACAGTTTCATCAATATACAATCAGGTAATAGATATAAAGACTTAACTCTTAACCCATTGGCTTAGGATGACATACTGGTGCCGTTCCTGACCTGTAATCTTTAAAACCTTTGAAATGGAATAGAAAAATCATGTTTTTAAATGGATTAATGGTGTATTTTAGTTAAAATATTGTTTTCTTTCAGTTTAAATATAGAAATTGGCATACACGCAGAATAGACGTAAGTAAAAAATAGCAAATTCAGTGTTGACCATGTAACACACAAAAAAATCAACCGATCCTGTTAACTTTGAATGTAAAATGGTTATTATATATAGGCCCTTATTATTGATTTTAACTTATGACACCTTATTCAGGCAATTGTGTAAGTAACTAAATTGTGATCATTTTGATAGTTGTTAAGGCTATCACAGACCTTGCATAATTGAATGAAGTAGCCTACGTTACCTAATCATAGTTTTCTAACCTACCTTATTTAATATACAGAATTGTTTTTATAGTTTTACCTGGATTTCTCTTCATATAAGAGTTGATTTCTTTGGGGTTTGAGCAAATCCATGAAACCAATACGTTTTACTTTGGCCTCAGCAAACTGATTCTGATCAGCTCCTAAACAGAGACACATGCTAATTTAAATACCTAATTGATTAGCAAACAAACTAGGCCTAAACATTTCCTGAAAGCACATAGTTACGTCATATGCCTACTTTTAATGTACCATATCCACTCATCAGGCACTGTAAGTTTCAGTTCATACGGCAATTTAGGTTGAGTTTTTAAAGATTTGATTTATTTACCTAATCGTACGTCATACGCTTTTTATTAATTCAATAGTAACTACACTACATGATAAAGCTGATTTCTCTTTCCACTTAGCATCAAGATTATAGTATCTTAAAATAAAGAGTTGATTTACCACACTTCAGTTAACTGAATGATAAAATTCAATATGTTCTTCAATATTCTCTTCAAAATTTGCATAAGTTTTAGGCACTAACAAATAATCATTAAGAAACCATTATTGCTTTATGTATCGTACCTAAGGCCCTATTTAGGGGCAAGTGGGGAAACTGGGCACACCTAAGTTACATCCATTATACCGTACTCAAAGATTTTTATAGTTAAACCAATTTATTCATATTGCCTCTAGGATCGAAGTTTGACTCAAAATAAAACAGGTTTTTATACCCTATCGTCAATCCTCTGGTTTACTAGCAGATGACTAGTTTTGGGACTACTGTCCCATTATTAAATCTGGCG
This sequence comes from Allygus modestus, assembly GCA_963675035.1. Lineage (NCBI taxonomy): Eukaryota > Metazoa > Arthropoda > Insecta > Hemiptera > Cicadellidae > Allygus > Allygus modestus. The sequence continues at coordinate 288,990,824 of OY776111.1, forward strand.
TAGCTAAATTAAAATATGAACACATAACTTTGTCACAATATATACACCAACACAACACAAACGGACGCTACGAGTAGTGGTGAAATGGCGGTTTAACATCACTTCCGGCGCTTTTTTCCCATGTTATTCTTATGGGGATCAGTTTTTGCACCGACGCCCGATCCTACCCTACACAAATTTTCTTTTTGGCCCCTGCCTTATTTTCCCCCATTTAAAATTTGCATTAATTTTAATACATCCTTTGCAGAAATCCACGAGTTCAAAAATAACTCCACACTAAATAAACAACACATGTAAACAACTTAGAAGTTATTGTGTAGTAGTGGGTAAACAGGAAAGAGGCATCACTTCCGGCGCTTTTTCCCCATGTTATTCTTATGGGGAGCCGTTTTTGCACCGACGCCAGCTCCCGCCTATAGAGCTCCCGCGCCTTAGCCAATACTAATGTCCAACCCTTGCCTATATTAAATATATTGTCCCCATCCCCATCCCTCCTCTATATTTTTAAAAATTAATTTTCAAATTCAGGCTAAAAAACTATCTTTGGTGTTTATGGTCCGATTTGTCTGCAATTTAGATATGTTATTGTCCTAGGCAAGTGTTTTAATAAATTTCACTTACATTTCCCAAATTCACTATAACGGTCAAATTAAAAAATATTTTTTGAAAATACTGTAGTGCCAATTGCCAACTTCTTTATTTACTGTCCGATTTGTCTTCAATTTGGATATGTTATTGTCCTAGGCAAGTGTTTTAATAAATTTCACTTACATTTCCCAAATTCACTATTACAGTCAAATTAAAAATATTTTGGAAAAATACTGCCAATTGCCAACTTCTTTATTTACTGTCCGATTTGTTTAAAATTTAGATATGTTATTGTTATAGGCAAGTGTTTTAATAAATTCCACCTACATATCCCAAATTCACTATTACGGTCAAATTAAAAAATATTTTTGAAAAATACTGCCAATTGACAACTTCTTTATTTACTGTCCGATTTCTTTAAAATTTGGATATGTGATTGTTCTAGGCAAGTGTTTTAATAAATTCCACTTACATTTCCCAAATTCACTATTACGGTCAAATTAAAAAATATTTTTGGAAAATACTGCCAATTGCCAACTTCTTTATTTACTGTCCGATTTGTTTAAAATTTAGATATGTTATTGTTGTAGGCAAGTGTTTTAATAAATTAGACTTACATTTCCCAAATTCACTATTACAGTCAAATTAAAAAATATTTTTGAAAAATACTGCCAATTGCCAACTTCTTTATTTACTGTCCGATTTGTTTAAAATTTAGATATGTTATTGTTGTAGGCAAGTGTTTTAATAAATTAGACTTACATTTCCCAAATTCACTATTACAGTCAAATTAAAAAATATTTTTGAAAAATACTGCCAATTGCCAACTTCTTTATTTACTGTCCGATTTGTTTAAAATTTGGATATGTTATTGTTGTAGGCTAGTGTATATGCACCATCCACATTTTACAAATTCACTATTACGGTCAAATTAAAAAATTTGGAAAAATACTGCCAATTGGCAACTTCTTTATTTATGGTCTGATTTGTTTAAAATTTATATATGTTATTATTCTAGGCTAGTGTATATGTACACACCATCCACATTTGACAAATTAACTATAATGGTCAAATTTAAAAAATATTTTGAAAAATATACTAACAATTTCAAACTTCTTTATTTACTGTCTGATTTATTTTCGGATATGTTATAGCTCTTATATAGGTAACAAGACCACACTACCACACGTTCCACCACCCCGTATAATACATTATTTTGTCTGTTTTGTTTGTTTATTTTGCTGTAATCCCAAAACTGACTTTGCTGTTTATTGTCCGATTTGCCTACACTTTGGATATAGTTGATGTGTTGTTTGTTTTGCCGCAACCTAAAAACTAACATTGGTATTTGTGTTTTTACAAAACTATATTTTGTAAATTACTACCAATAACTCCTTTTTTTACTTTTCGACTTGTTATATCCTCTTATATCTAAATTTACCGTATATTTTTTTTCTCTTTTAGTGCTGTTTTGTCGTAACCAAACTTTGGATATGACTGCAATATATTACTGGCCATTGCATAAGTAAATACCCCATTTCCAAAAGGGGGGTGTATCGATACACCCCTCTTTGCAGTATATGTTCAAAGCATTGCAAGCTTATTATATTCGCCACAAGCTTATTATATACATCCAGCTGTTATATTTGCCCCATTTCCAATATTGTTGTGACCCTCTCAACTACCTCTCATTGTAATAATATAATAAGTAATCCACAAAATATTTATGGTCAGAACTGCCTAAATTTTGGATATGTTGCCAATGCGATAGCAAAAAATAAATTTTTAAAACCCAAAACAACTAAACACAAAACACTAATCTTTCTTTGTGCTTGTTTGGAGTAGTCTTTATTTTATCCAACCTAATTTTAATTTTGTAGTTAAAATCAAACTTCCCACATTCTAGCTCCCTTTCCAGCCAGTGGTTAGAGACATAAAGGTTACGAATATTTTCAAACTGTACAATATATCTTTTTCTACCCCTATGTTGGACTTGTTTAATAGCGCCTATTAATAATTCCGCACCATCTTCCAAATCCTCCAGTCTACTACATTCTTTAAATTTAATATTGCCTTTAATATCTTGCATCTCTATGTCTTCTTGTCCACCATCCCACACATTGTCATGGAAACTTAGGTTTTCTATTTTTGGAAAGGAATTACCATAAAATGTTGTGGTTCCGTTAGTGTTAAAGCTTGCAAGTGGCTCGTTGGTAGGTAGGTAAATAATGTCCAAATCACCCCTATATGGCAACACGCTATAACCTTCCCTATTCTTATTTATCTCTATAAACACAGTTTTACAGACACCTTTAACATAGTATACACCCCTCTGTCCATCCTTTTCTGCCAACACCCCCACAAACTTGTTGTTTACTACAAACGCATACACTATATAATGTCCATAATGCTCTAGATCCTCCCAACGTTGCAGGAAGTAATCTTTTAATGTATCCTCTCTTTCCCTTATTTCTTGTTCTTTAGCCAACTGTGCTTTGTATTCCTCTGCAACAGTATTTTCCACCAATTTACGCTTATTACTGTCGATGTCTTCTAATTCCAATTTCCTCTTTTTGGAACACCTCTCTAAGAAAGGCTTGGAAAGTGGCTCTATTTCTTTAATAGTGTATGGGTACAGGTTATTGGTCCGGCTTCTTAAAACGTAGGGAGTAAGGTTAGGACTTTCCACTAAGCCTAATTCTTCTAAATTGATGTGTTTAGGTATAGTGGAGAAAGGTGTATTTGATTTTGTAAAACATGTGCCCCCAGATTTGATGTAACACTTATGCTTTACACTTATGGCATCAGGAAACTCCTCTATTACCTCTACATAGTTAGTTGGTAAACAGTTAAAGCTAAATGCAGATAGAGCATACTTTATTAACTTTTCCCTTTGTGTACTATCTTTTGGCAGTTTTAGTTGTACTCCAGTTATCTTCTTCGTATTACTATTACCCCAATATGCGTATTGTAATAAATCGTTAAACACTAAACAACAACTGTTTTGTAATTGATTGGCAACTTTCACCCACATCTTATGCAGAGGTACAGCATAGAATGGAGCATTTTGAAAGTACCGTTTGTTGTCTTCTATTAGACTTAAACAATCTCTTAAAGGTTCAAACCCTTTACCAAAACCTCTACAATAGTTATAGATTGTTGCCTCTAACCTTGTTATTCCATTCTCTCTAGCTAGTTTAGACGAGAACGTTTCTTTTAGTCTCGCATCTGGACAGTTTACAAAGTTTATTATATGGTTTCCTATACTTTTAATTACTCCAGGGCTTGTAATCTGGCATATAAATTTATTATATATTTTTACCCTGCTATTTACATTAAACCATGTTAAACAGTCTTTACTAACATTATCTACAATAACATTATATCCATTCTCCCCTTGGTAGCAAAAGTTAAAGTTTTCTATAAGATATTGGCACATTTCCTCTTTATTAAATATTCCAGCCAAATCTAGTGTTATATCGAAATCCATAAGATAGTACATTTCTTTTTCCAGATCTTGCAGTATCTTTGGAAGATCTTCCAACAAATCCTTAATTTTAACATTTGCAAGCTCTATTTTATAGGGAATTGCTATAGGATCATCGCACTTTTGTTTAATTTGGTCAATATCTTTCTTTATTATTTGTAACACACCCTCGCTTTGGACCCCAGAGGACCTCTCCAAGGAGAATGGTAGTTTGGCCACAACACCATGTCGAGCTAAAGAGAACTTTTTAAATATTCCTCGTAAGTAGCTATTAAACGAGCCACATATTTCCTTCTTAACTTTAAATTTATTCCGAACGTCCCCATCACAATCCGTAACATTGGTTATCTTAACTAACATTATGTTATCACAAAACGCATCCGTTATAGATGTTATTTAATTTTGGTTCGCCCTCGCAATAGTTTATATTACCTATGTCTGTAAGAAGGTTATTATTACGCAGATTTTCTAATAAAAACCACATACCAAATCTTTCGTTAGTAGGTTTAATAAATGGCTAACAGAGCACATTTATTTTATACAAAAGTAGCGGAAACATGTAAACAGGACAGATTACACTATAGGCATATAGAGGTTGTAAATATATATTGTATATAAACATAGGCGAGCGGTAAGTGTAACATGTAAGTGGACACCCACATGCAAATATGGAATACCCCCAAATTCGACTAAATAAGTTTATAGTCTCAATATAATTAACACATTAACATTAGTACCCAAATTGTCGAAATTCTATAATTCTATTCTTAGTCCTTGTATTAGGTTTTGTACTATTAAACCCAACACCCCATGCAGTAGAGTAATATATGTATTTAATATGCACATTCTACAAGACCCATACATCTGTTGTATAAGCAGCAGAATAGACATCTCATTGTGTTGTTGTAAAGTAAAACATAAATTGTGCTGGATACAACCGGCCAGATATTAGACAGGAAATGTGTTGGAAGTGTATTGCCAAAGACAAACACCACATAGTGCAGCATGTAATCAATCCATTACTATTTAGACAGCATTGGTACAACATCCGATATATTAGCCAAACCCACAATCAAACTTGGAAAACAAACAGTAAAAGATAAATATTATAGTAACAGAAATAGTAAGAGTATAAGGACATAGTAATATTTAAAGTTTATAAAACAACACAAATGCAGAGACACAACACACTCCAACACATTTGGACACAGGCACAGATACTGGTTTACATCCATTTAACACAACTTTACACGTTCTGTCAACCGACACAAAAATAGTTTGTAAATTGTGTAAGAAATATATGTAATATAAACAAATTTAACACAATCATAACATTGTGGACATTCGCGACGGTTATTTGTGCGAACAGCTGCCTCGGTGCAGAGTACTTGAAGGGGGGTGTATCGATACACCCCCCCTTCAGTAAAAGATAAATATTATAGTAACAGAAATAGTAAGAGTATAAGGACATAGTAATATTTAAAGTTTATAAAACAACACAAATGCAGAGACACAACACACTCCAACACATTTGGACACAGGCACAGATACTGGTTTACATCCATTTAACACAACTTTACACGTTCTGTCAACCGACACAACAATTGTTTGTAAATTGTGTAAGAAATATATGTAATATAAACAAATTTAACACAATCATAACATTGTGGACAATGTTATGATTGTGTTAAATTTGTTTATATTACATATATTTCTTACACAATTTACAAACAATTGTTGTGTCGGTTGACAGAACGTGTAAAGTTGTGTTAAATGGATGTAAACCAGTATCTGTGCCTGTGTCCAAATGTGTTGGAGTGTGTTGTGTCTCTGCATTTGTGTTGTTTTATAAACTTTAAATATTACTATGTCCTTATACTCTTACTATTTCTGTTACTATAATATTTATCTTTTACTGAAGGGGGGGTGTATCGATACACCCCCCTTCAAGTACTCTGCACCGAGGCAGCTGTTCGCACAAATAACCGTCGCGAATGTCCACAATGTTATGATTGTGTTAAATTTGTTTATATTACATATATTTCTTACACAATTTACAAACTATTTTTGTGTCGGTTGACAGAACGTGTAAAGTTGTGTTAAATGGATGTAAACCAGTATCTGTGCCTGTGTCCAAATGTGTTGGAGTGTGTTGTGTCTCTGCATTTGTGTTGTTTTATAAACTTTAAATATTACTATGTCCTTATACTCTTACTATTTCTGTTACTATAATATTTATCTTTTACTGTTTGTTTTCCAAGTTTGATTGTGGGTTTGGCTAATATATCGGATGTTGTACCAATGCTGTCTAAATAGTAATGGATTGATTACATGCTGCACTATGTGGTGTTTGTCTTTGGCAATACACTTCCAACACATTTCCTGTCTAATATCTGGCCGGTTGTATCCAGCACAATTTATGTTTTACTTTACAACAACACAATGAGATGTCTATTCTGCTGCTTATACAACAGATGTATGGGTCTTGTAGAATGTGCATATTAAATACATATATTACTCTACTGCATGGGGTGTTGGGTTTAATAGTACAAAACCTAATACAAGGACTAAGAATAGAATTATAGAATTTCGACAATTTGGGTACTAATGTTAATGTGTTAATTATATTGAGACTATAAACTTATTTAGTCGAATTTGGGGGTATTCCATATTTGCATGTGGGTGTCCACTTACATGTTACACTTACCGCTCGCCTATGTTTATATACAATATATATTTACAACCTCTATATGCCTATAGTGTAATCTGTCCTGTTTACATGTTTCCGCTACTTTTGTATAAAATAAATGTGCTCTGTTAGCCATTTATTAAACCTACTAACGAAAGATTTGGTATGTGGTTTTTATTAGAAAATCTGCGTAATAATAACCTTCTTACAGACATAGGTAATATAAACTATTGCGAGGGCGAACCAAAATTAAATAACATCTATAACGGATGCGTTTTGTGATAACATAATGTTAGTTAAGATAACCAATGTTACGGATTGTGATGGGGACGTTCGGAATAAATTTAAAGTTAAGAAGGAAATATGTGGCTCGTTTAATAGCTACTTACGAGGAATATTTAAAAAGTTCTCTTTAGCTCGACATGGTGTTGTGGCCAAACTACCATTCTCCTTGGAGAGGTCCTCTGGGGTCCAAAGCGAGGGTGTGTTACAAATAATAAAGAAAGATATTGACCAAATTAAACAAAAGTGCGATGATCCTATAGCAATTCCCTATAAAATAGAGCTTGCAAATGTTAAAATTAAGGATTTGTTGGAAGATCTTCCAAAGATACTGCAAGATCTGGAAAAAGAAATGTACTATCTTATGGATTTCGATATAACACTAGATTTGGCTGGAATATTTAATAAAGAGGAAATGTGCCAATATCTTATAGAAAACTTTAACTTTTGCTACCAAGGGGAGAATGGATATAATGTTATTGTAGATAATGTTAGTAAAGACTGTTTAACATGGTTTAATGTAAATAGCAGGGTAAAAATATATAATAAATTTATATGCCAGATTACAAGCCCTGGAGTAATTAAAAGTATAGGAAACCATATAATAAACTTTGTAAACTGTCCAGATGCGAGACTAAAAGAAACGTTCTCGTCTAAACTAGCTAGAGAGAATGGAATAACAAGGTTAGAGGCAACAATCTATAACTATTGTAGAGGTTTTGGTAAAGGGTTTGAACCTTTAAGAGATTGTTTAAGTCTAATAGAAGACAACAAACGGTACTTTCAAAATGCTCCATTCTATGCTGTACCTCTGCATAAGATGTGGGTGAAAGTTGCCAATCAATTACAAAACAGTTGTTGTTTAGTGTTTAACGATTTATTACAATACGCATATTGGGGTAATAGTAATACGAAGAAGATAACTGGAGTACAACTAAAACTGCCAAAAGATAGTACACAAAGGGAAAAGTTAATAAAGTATGCTCTATCTGCATTTAGCTTTAACTGTTTACCAACTAACTATGTAGAGGTAATAGAGGAGTTTCCTGATGCCATAAGTGTAAAGCATAAGTGTTACATCAAATCTGGGGGCACATGTTTTACAAAATCAAATACACCTTTCTCCACTATACCTAAACACATCAATTTAGAAGAATTAGGCTTAGTGGAAAGTCCTAACCTTACTCCCTACGTTTTAAGAAGCCGGACCAATAACCTGTACCCATACACTATTAAAGAAATAGAGCCACTTTCCAAGCCTTTCTTAGAGAGGTGTTCCAAAAAGAGGAAATTGGAATTAGAAGACATCGACAGTAATAAGCGTAAATTGGTGGAAAATACTGTTGCAGAGGAATACAAAGCACAGTTGGCTAAAGAACAAGAAATAAGGGAAAGAGAGGATAAATTAAAAGATTACTTCCTGCAACGTTGGGAGGATCTAGAGCATTATGGACATTATATAGTGTATGCGTTTGTAGTAAACAACAAGTTTGTGGGGGTGTTGGCAGAAAAGGATGGACAGAGGGGTGTATACTATGTTAAAGGTGTCTGTAAAACTGTGTTTATAGAGATAAATAAGAATAGGGAAGGTTATAGCGTGTTGCCATATAGGGGTGATTTGGACATTATTTACCTACCTACCAACGAGCCACTTGCAAGCTTTAACACTAACGGAACCACAACATTTTATGGTAATTCCTTTCCAAAAATAGAAAACCTAAGTTTCCATGACAATGTGTGGGATGGTGGACAAGAAGACATAGAGATGCAAGATATTAAAGGCAATATTAAATTTAAAGAATGTAGTAGACTGGAGGATTTGGAAGATGGTGCGGAATTATTAATAGGCGCTATTAAACAAGTCCAACATAGGGGTAGAAAAAGATATATTGTACAGTTTGAAAATATTCGTAACCTTTATGTCTCTAACCACTGGCTGGAAAGGGAGCTAGAATGTGGGAAGTTTGATTTTAACTACAAAATTAAAATTAGGTTGGATAAAATAAAGACTACTCCAAACAAGCACAAAGAAAGATTAGTGTTTTGTGTTTAGTTGTTTTGGGTTTTAAAAATTTATTTTTTGCTATCGCATTGGCAACATATCCAAAATTTAGGCAGTTCTGACCATAAATATTTTGTGGATTACTTATTATATTATTACAATGAGAGGTAGTTGAGAGGGTCACAACAATATTGGAAATGGGGCAAATATAACAGCTGGATGTATATAATAAGCTTGTGGCGAATATAATAAGCTTGCAATGCTTTGAACATATACTGCAAAGAGGGGTGTATCGATACACCCCCCTTTTGGAAATGGGGTATTTACTTATGCAATGGCCAGTAATATATTGCAGTCATATCCAAAGTTTGGTTACGACAAAACAGCACTAAAAGAGAAAAAAAATATACGGTAAATTTAGATATAAGAGGATATAACAAGTCGAAAAGTAAAAAAAGGAGTTATTGGTAGTAATTTACAAAATATAGTTTTGTAAAAACACAAATACCAATGTTAGTTTTTAGGTTGCGGCAAAACAAACAACACATCAACTATATCCAAAGTGTAGGCAAATCGGACAATAAACAGCAAAGTCAGTTTTGGGATTACAGCAAAATAAACAAACAAAACAGACAAAATAATGTATTATACGGGGTGGTGGAACGTGTGGTAGTGTGGTCTTGTTACCTATATAAGAGCTATAACATATCCGAAAATAAATCAGACAGTAAATAAAGAAGTTTGAAATTGTTAGTATATTTTTCAAAATATTTTTTAAATTTGACCATTATAGTTAATTTGTCAAATGTGGATGGTGTGTACATATACACTAGCCTAGAATAATAACATATATAAATTTTAAACAAATCAGACCATAAATAAAGAAGTTGCCAATTGGCAGTATTTTTCCAAATTTTTTAATTTGACCGTAATAGTGAATTTGTAAAATGTGGATGGTGCATATACACTAGCCTACAACAATAACATATCCAAATTTTAAACAAATCGGACAGTAAATAAAGAAGTTGGCAATTGGCAGTATTTTTCAAAAATATTTTTTAATTTGACTGTAATAGTGAATTTGGGAAATGTAAGTCTAATTTATTAAAACACTTGCCTACAACAATAACATATCTAAATTTTAAACAAATCGGACAGTAAATAAAGAAGTTGGCAATTGGCAGTATTTTCCAAAAATATTTTTTAATTTGACCGTAATAGTGAATTTGGGAAATGTAAGTGGAATTTATTAAAACACTTGCCTAGAACAATCACATATCCAAATTTTAAAGAAATCGGACAGTAAATAAAGAAGTTGGCAATTGGCAGTATTTTCCAAAAATATTTTTTAATTTGACCGTAATAGTGAATTTGGGAAATGTAAGTGGAATTTATTAAAACACTTGCCTAGAACAATCACATATCCAAATTTTAAAGAAATCGGACAGTAAATAAAGAAGTTGTCAATTGGCAGTATTTTTCAAAAATATTTTTTAATTTGACCGTAATAGTGAATTTGGGATATGTAGGTGGAATTTATTAAAACACTTGCCTATAACAATAACATATCCAAATTGAAGACAAATCGGACAGTAAATAAAGAAGTTGGCAATTGGCACTACAGTATTTTCAAAAAATATTTTTTAATTTGACCGTTATAGTGAATTTGGGAAATGTAAGTGAAATTTATTAAAACACTTGCCTAGGACAATAACATATCTAAATTGCAGACAAATCGGACCATAAACACCAAAGATAGTTTTTTAGCCTGAATTTGAAAATTAATTTTTAAAAATATAGAGGAGGGATGGGGATGGGGACAATATATTTAATATAGGCAAGGGTTGGACATTAGTATTGGCTAAGGCGCGGGAGCTCTATAGGCGGGAGCTGGCGTCGGTGCAAAAACGGCTCCCCATAAGAATAACATGGGGAAAAAGCGCCGGAAGTGATGCCTCTTTCCTGTTTACCCACTACTACACAATAACTTCTAAGTTGTTTACATGTGTTGTTTATTTAGTGTGGAGTTATTTTTGAACTCGTGGATTTCTGCAAAGGATGTATTAAAATTAATGCAAATTTTAAATGGGGGAAAATAAGGCAGGGGCCAAAAAGAAAATTTGTGTAGGGTAGGATCGGGCGTCGGTGCAAAAACTGATCCCCATAAGAATAACATGGGAAAAAAGCGCCGGAAGTGATGTTAAACCGCCATTTCACCACTACTGCTACGATTAAAACAAACATTTATTTGGTTTGGCCGACCGAGGACAAGTCCAGACAGCGGGACAAGAACTCGCGGAAGGCTACAATGTGACAAGGTACATTGGTAGGAGGTAAGTTAGTCATGTAGGCCTAGGTACTGGTAGTCACGTCACAGCCTTCCGCGTGTTCTTGTCCCGCTGTCTGGACTTGTCCTTGGTCGGCCAAACCAAATAAATGTTTGTTTTAATCGTAGCGTCCGTTTGTGTTGTGTTGGTGTATATATTGTGACAAAGTTTGAACACATAACATTATCACAATATATACACCAACACAACACAAACGGACGCTACGATTAAAACAAACATTTATTTGGTTTGGCCGACCAAGGACAAGTCCAGACAGCGGGACAAGAACTCGCGGAAGGCTACAATGTGACAAGGTACATTGGTAGGAGGTAAGTTAGTCATGTAGGCCTAGGTATTGGAGGTAGTCACGTCACAGCCTTCCGCGTGTTCTTGTCCCGCTGTCTGGACTTGTCCTTGGTCGGCCAAACCAAATAAATGTTTGTTTTAATCGTAGCGTCCGTTTTTGTTGTGTTGGTGTATATATTGTGACAAAGTTATGTGTTCAAACTTTGTCACAATATATACACCAACACAACACAAACGGACGCTACGATTAAAACAAATATTTATTTGGTTTGGCCGACCAAGGACAAGTCCAGACAGCGGGACAAGAACACGCGGAAGGCTGTGACGTGACTACCTCCAATACCTAGGCCTACATGACTAACTTACCTCCTACCAATGCACCTTGTAGCCTTCCGCGTGTTCGCATCCCGCTGTTTGGACTTGTCCTTGGCTTGTGTTAGTGCGTTAGTGTATATATAGTGACTATGTGTTCATATTTCAATTTATCGACGACAGATTTGATAATGGAACAGCAGTCCCGAAACTAGTCATCTGCTAGTAAACCAAAGGACTGACGACGGAAAGGTATGTAAAACTGTTTCATTCGAGTTAAACTTCAAACGAATACATATAACTGATTCCCGTTTAGCTTATTCGTTTCTTAGGAGGAAATTCCAATTTAATCGATTCAACCATTATTTGTACAGAAATTAATAAGTCAAAGTATGCAAAAGCGCCCAGTTCCCCGACTGGTGTGTCACTGTGCGCATTGGGTAAGGTAACTGTGCGCAGTACCGGTATAACCTAATTGCAAATTTGGGTGAATAATAAAAATAAAAGGCTGTTACCTACTATCTGAGTTAATATAATACAACACATATGGATAAGAATTATATATTTTGTAAAGAAAACAACTTTAAGCTAAAAAGTCTTCAGTGTTCTTATAATTAAATAAATGTAAATCCAGGCTGCCCATAAGACTAGTGTTAATTGTAACATTGACCTTATGGAAGTATGGAAAGCCTAGTTTTTCATTCGTGCAATACACTTTATAGACCTAGATAGTTTTGAGGTTATGGTAGTTCTTAGTATGAGAGACTGACTAAACTGATTCAGTAGCTACCGGTACTGTTTATAAACAAACCATCCTAGTGGAATAACTCTTTATTACATTATGAAGAAAAATTAACTATAGTTAACCTGTAAATCTGTTTTAACAAAGTATGTTACTTACCAAGAAACAGTACAGTATTAAAACACCTGAAGTAACTCTTGAATGAAGATATATTTTTCTCAGTTCAAACCTGCAAAACTTAAAACTTGGTAGCCTAAGTAGAAAGTAACTGAAACATAATTTACCAAGCCAAATACGGATTGACCGTTATAACGCACGTCTATCTGGTCTGTCGTCTGTAGACATAGAGATAGGTTGGGATGCTGCAATTCTGCGCAGGCGCCAGGCGCCGCGTCGGATTTTTTTCTCTTAGCTCTAAAGGGGATTATGGGAGATCGGATTGGCCGTTAATTTAATGGTGTACCGGTAAAAAGTATGCAATTTTTCTTTTCTTTTCTTATAAATTGTCAGAATTCTATGCATATTTCATCGATGTATAAACTGTAAATTCATTCTTTCTTTATACATGTGTTATTTTAGATATCTAATCATTATCCTTGTTATTCAATTTGGTTTGAATAATAAAACTCTAAATACAACTTTTAATTAATTATTACTAAAATTGGTCTGGGATATAGAGGATGTCGGTGGGATGTCCCCAAGATATCCACGTCATCCCGGGATTTCGTGGATATCCCTGGGACGTCCACAAATGTCCCGGGACATATCAGGATATCCTAGGGATGTCCTGTTTATCCTGGGATGGCAATGGGATGTGTGGGACACAAATGGGATATCCTTGGGACGTCGTGTGCTGTGTGAGAAGCAATACCATAGCCGCCTTTAAAGGTGGCTATGGCAATACCCTAATGCCTCTTCTATCCCTCAATGCAGCGCCAGATTAAAGCATATGCTACATAGGCGAACGCCTAAGGTCAAGATTTGTAAAAGAATATCATAATCTAACTTAAGTGCAATCATAATAACATAACAATTATTTATTAATCAATGAACAAGTAATGTACTAAAATAATACATATATATCCTTTGACAACAAACAAATGCAACAAAACATTTATATCAAAGTTACTGTTGACTATATTTATTATGTTCCAGTTTGTGTTCAATTGCTTGATTGTTTACGCTGCCGTTTATCTTATCAACTGTCACACGAAAATCTTAAATACCCGGTATTTTGGGTGAATCCCCGCAACTCAAGTCCAAAGTCCCCGGTTTTTTCTTAATCCCCGCAAAATCCCCGCATGGCCATCAAAATGCCCGAAAACCGGGTAATTACCCGATTTCTGGCAACACTGAACCTTAGACCTAGACTAACTGCAGTAGTAGTTAGTCTATACTACTACTGAGTAGAAGTCTACTGAATAGTCAATGGTACTGGCAACAAAGATTTTTCCTTTTCTTGTATAATTGGATGGCAGGTTGGCAGTTTTATATTTGTACCTGCCCATTAGACACAGTTTTAATTTTGAAGTTTTCACTTTTTTTGTGTGTGCCAGCGGCATTTTTTAACGTTTTGACAGGGAAAACTTTAATTCGAACATTAGTTTCGAAATATTTTCATTGATGTCAAGTAGTTTATAGAGGGAAGCAGTCCAATAAATAATAATTTAATAACATATTTAATTCTTTATATGAATTTAGAATCTCAATATTTTACTGTACTCTATGCTACAGGAACACCTGGTGAGCATTGCATACTGGGAATGTCAACGTCACATCCACAACTGTCAACAACAATAATATTTAGTTCGGTCAGCTGATTGTGATTTGCTGATTTTATGTTTTCATGTTAATGTTATTGTTATTGTGTTTTACTGTTCATAGTTATAATTGTAACATCAAATTAACAGTAAATATATAGTCATTGTGGTATAAAATCTATCTACATATAGAATTGATTATTCTGGTAAGATTATTCTGGTAAGATTATTCTGATAGCCTATTGACTAAAACCATATATTCTATCTTCTCAGTAGTCATAATGGTAGAATGAATATTAATATTTTCAAAAACATTTTTGTCCAAGATATTGAGGTGGTTGTACAGAACTTTTATTGCAATTTTTGTATGGATAATGTGAATTAAATCTCAAGTATAAACACTTGGTTATCAATACTCATATATTCCATGCTTATAAGAGGCTTATTGATGAAAATCGCTTAACACGTTCGCTGCGGTCCACCAATGGCGGGCGTGCGCCGTGTCCGGCAGCGAACCAGATTGGCACAGACGAATTCAATTATTTCGGTCTGACGAATAACAAAACAGCGGTGCGGTATGTGCTGCGTTACCACGAGACTGGACGTAGTTCACTGAAACGCCCACAGGTAGCAGCACTGCCTGGGTACTAGCCATTTCCCTTGTACAGGGAGAATATCCCAGAAATATGGGACAAAAACTGGTTTTTGTCCTGTATGAACGGGAATTTTACGGGGAAATTTACTACCAACCTACACCAAAATAAAGCTCGCATTCTAAGCTACACGCTGGCAACAAATTGTTTACCCCTCGCGCCACACTGGTGCACCTTGAAGCCTGTAAGTTTCCATGGCAACTGTACGGGTATACCCGTAGCGCGCTCCGGCGAAAAGCCGCAACTACGGGTATACCCGTACTGCGCAGCGAACGTGTTAAATCCTATTAGCCTAATCTGCTTTTAGCGAATTTCCCCTATAGGGAAGAAGCTATTACCGTAGGTCTCATGGTAAGACTCAAGCCCGAGACCATGATAACTTTTCGTATTGAGGCCCCCAGATGTCAAAAACACCTTTCGTTTAATTCATATATATGTATATATATATACATAGGTAGGCCATATGGTATATATGTCTCCGTAGGCACGATAACTTTCATAAAAATGGTTCGATCTTGCTGAACTTTGGTAAAAACGTGTAAGGCAAGATCTATTTTCATGAGTTCAAGAACCAGACAGGTTGCTCTATTTTAAAGGGGGTTTTGGGGGTTTCATACCCCAAATTTTTTTTTTAACTGTTTACATGTAATTCTTTTTAAACCCAAACTTTTGTTTATGCCATTAAATTTAGCTTAAGAAAACAAACAATTTGGTATTTTGATCGTAGCTCTACGTCAATTGGTTACTAAGATATTAAAAGTGCTAAACAAAGTACGTTGTCCAATGTTAATCTTATGGAGAATAAGTAAAATTTTACATCTTGCTTATTAATGAATAAATATTAATGAAACTTCGTATGTGGCTTCATCTGGTTGTGGTCTATTCTTATTTGCACAAGAAACAATTTTTACCGATACTTCCTGTTGCAGCAAACCTGCGTACTCAGCCCCCATGTTATTCTTATAGAGAATAAGTCAAATCTATGTCTCCTTTAATTATGACATAAATTAATACGATTTGGTATGTAGTTTCACCTCTTGTTGAGTTATACTGATACTTGCATAAAAACCCATTTGTTGTGCTCCTTGTTGCAGCAAACCTGCATACTCATCCCCCATGTTATTCTTATAGAGAATAATTAAAATATGGCATACATCGCTTATTTATGAATGTAGATTGATGAAACTTGGTATATGGCTTCACCTAGTTGAGTGATATTTGAATGAAAACTCATATTTTGTGTTCCTTTTGTAGCAAACCTGCTTACTCAGCCCCCATGTTATTCTTATGGAGAATGATTCAGATGTTATATATAGCTTATTCATGAATGAATATTGATAAAACTTGGTATGGGGCTTTACCTAGTTGAATTGTATTGATATTTGCATCAAAATTGTGTCAGCAAACCTACATACTTATCCCCAATGTTATTCTTATGTAGAATAATTAAAATATCGCTTTTTTAAATATATTTTTATGAAACTTGGTAAGCGGCTTTATGTAGTATTAAGACGAAAATGTGCATCGGAAATTTGCTGAGTACGCAGGTTTGCTGCGACGGGGGTATTTATGAGTCTAAAGATCACAGAAAACTAAAATACTACATAAGGCTGACTGGAATAGGAGAAGGGTTGCGCTCCCATGGCACCAGGGTCGCCGTGATGAGTGGCAGGTGGAGTGGGGTATAAGTCAAGGAGTCGATAAAGATGACAGCTGGTGTAACTGATGCACCCCTCTGAGCGACCTAGCATTTAAAGCATGCGGGTACCAAACTTGCCGTATGGCACACAACTGTTATTAACATGGAAGTCAGCTTACTGTAGGATTTTAGTTATCTGTGACACAATGTACTATACATTTATAAAAATATATTAGGGTCTATGCCTCATGAATGCCCTATAGTGATAAATGAGTTAAGTTATCAGTTGTATTTCTCTTAAAAATTGTGTTGTATTTATACATTTTTGCTACTGTATGTTCGACAAATCTGATTCTGCCAACCATAATGTCTGCGTAGAAACCTCTAAATTGTAGGCCTATATCTCTCTTTACATAGTGCATACTAAGTTATATAGGCAAAATATAGTAGGTGCTCAAGCAAGTAGTAGCAACAAACATCAGTCAGTGTGGGCCAGCCACTTGGTGTAGAGGGGAGATAATTTGTCATGCATTAATTAGGCATTAGGCATTTCTATCGTCCGTGCTGTGCACTTCACTCCTTGTTCCCGCTGGCCGGTGTTCAAAAGTTGCACAATAACTCTGCGTATATTTATTTATTTGGTGTCAACGGGTAGGGTTACTTCATTATGTCCATGAGTTACATTGTGGTTTATTATTTTAGTGTTTATATTATTACGTAGGTACTGGTAAGTTTATTGCTATATTTATTATGATATTTACTTATCTTATATTGCTTCGAGCGATACCATGATAACCTGTAGATAAAAAACATTACTGTAGTGGGGAGGTAGGAAGGGTCTATATATAACCTATTGTATTTTTTTAGCTACACAATGGACTATAATTTGTTTTAAAACAGTTTTATATGGTGAACTGTTTCATGCAATCCTGTTGGCCAAATCTCTTTGAAATGAGGTCCCGGCAAATATCGAATTTGATGTGCGGTACGACCAGAGCACTAGTGATAGCATGGTATATTTGTGACACCATTTTATTGTGGAAGGAGATCATGAAACTGAGTTTGTGACCTACGTCATGTCTTATGAATAAAAAAAATTGTATACCGGTAAACAAAAATTATCATACCCGGACCTAGGGCTGATTTTTCTCACACTCAATATTTTAAGAGTCTAACTTAATATTTAAATGGTTGCCCACTGTTCCTCAGATGTTCATCAACACAACAAACCTACCTAACACATCCCAGCATCAGGTTTTTGCCATTACAGTAACATTTTAAATGATCAGTAGGGCCAAAGCTCACAAAATTCTTGTTTTTCATTAAATTTATGACTAAGTATGAAAACCAGAACAATCAGACCATGGGAGGGGGGTTTTATGGGAGATAAACATTTTCTAAAAATCAGTTGTTATTTTTAATTTTTTACCCTAAAATTTTAAAAATACTCACTTTTGGTTATGACCATTTTGTAGAGCTTAAAAAGACAAATAATTTAATATTCTGGATCATTAACCTAGAGGTTAAGCGGTTACGAAGGAAATAAAAATAACATATAGGTTGCATAATATTTACCAATATAATCTTATGGGAACAAGGTTTTAAGCTCTTCCTCAATTAATTTTACTGAAAACTTCATGTTTGTATTTACCTTTAGCTTCAGCTTTAAAAATAAATTATCTTTGTTTTTAAATTGTGAATCTACACCCAACCGTCAGGCGCGGATCCACGGGGGGGAATGGGAAAAATTCCCCCCTCCCCAAGGCAAAAGGTTGGAGTTGCGCGCGCACCCCCGCACAAGCGTTACGTCTGCCTGGCAGCGTCATCACGACTTGTCGTCTGATTGATGCGTCGTCAGTCAGACTTGATATGCCTATAATACAGGGTGTCCTCAGACCGGAAATTCCAGGGAAGTCGGATAATTATACTGTAATTTTTATGCTGAGAAAATGCGGGGAATATACGGGAATTTCGAGGAATATACGGGAATTTTGGCGAAAATCTGGGAGTTTAGTTTAAAACGCCTTTTCGGCCGTTCTCGTTCATGAGGCTCGGTTTTCGTTTCTAGCCAATAAATACGGTTTGATTGTCATTTTCAGCCAATAACAAACGTTGCTGATCGTCATTTTCGGGGCATTAAATTAAACTTAATTCTTGTTTTTGACCCATCCGACGCGGAAAAATAGGAGTTCATTGGTGAAAGAAGGGGTTCGAAGCGCCGATTGTATTTGTAAAAATACGTTTTGATAATCCGGTTTTCGCTCGGGCCTATAAAACGATATCCAGCTTTTTTTACGCTGGGAAAATGTGGTCCAATTGTCAATATTGTATGATTAATCACAGTTAGATTGTGATTTTTGGCATATATTGAGGCTCGGTCGTCATTTTCGGTCAATAAAATACGTTGCGGCCGTCGATTTCTGACTTTATAATGTGAGGAACGGTTGTTTTCGGCGAATGGTATGCTGTGAAATTGCCTATTTTATTTGATAAAATATGTTTTAGTCTATAATTTTTTTCTGTAAAACGGAGTCTGGCAGTCTACTTTGGCCAGTAAAATGCGGCGCTAAATTTAATTGTGGTCGATATTTTTTGCCCTACAAATCGCAGTATGGGTTTGCCGTCAATTGCCTTGTTTGGATGCTAAATCGAGGTTATATTGCTACTTCCGTGGTCAATAAAACGTAGCCCAGTCCATTTTACCTATAAATTGAGTCATTTCGGTATTTTTACTACCAAGTCGTGGCAAAAATTTATGTTTTTACCAATAAAACAAGGCCAAATCTCTGATTTTGCTCCATTAAAATGGATGCGGACGTTGTTTTTGGTATATAAAACATGACCCGGCTTTATTTATTACCGAGAAAATGCGGTTCGATTGCCGTTTTTGAGCAATTAGTACATTTCCGGTATAAAATACCGTTTGTATTCAATTTTTGGCTGACAAAAAACTTTGCGGTCGTATATTTTGGCCAGTAATATGCTGTAAAATTGCCAGTAAAATCACTGATTTTGGCTGATATCACACGTCTGGTCGGTAAATTTTCCTAAAAATGCAGTTTTACCGTTTTCAGGCTAAAAATGCGGCCCGATTAACGTTTAAACAGCAAAATGAAAATATATTGCTGTTATGCTGATAATATGTATCTCAGGTGTCTTTTAAAATTGTTTAAACTCGCCGTATCTCGGCCGATAAAATATGTTTCGATCGTTTCGGTAAAATCTTCGCTTTTGACGATAATATACTTTGACACTTCCCTGCTGGCGTGTTGGCCTTTAAATTGTGGTTTGGGTAGAAACTATTGTGGTTGTTATGGCCGATAAACTACGTTCACTTGTTCTCAGGTCTAAACATTACGGCGACCATGAAATGCGGTCAAATTGCCATTTTTAATCCGAAAAACAGGCCAAATTGCTGATTTAGGTCAGTGAGTTCAATGCAGTCGTCTTTTTAGTCTGATAACACACAGGTTGGATAGTAAAACAAGTTATGCTATTTTTTTACGGCCGGTAAAATGATTGATCTGGAATTTTTAACAAATTTCCGAAGGAGGACCTCCGGACCCCCCACCCCTGAGGGGTATTCCGTATGGGCATTTCCCCCCCCCCGATGTGACTCCCTGGATCTGCCCTTGTCAACCGTTGCAGAGATATTCAAAATTATAAACACAGTACGATGTCCAATGTTATCCTTAAGGAGATAAAACAAAATTTAATATCTCGATTATATTTATAAATGTATATTGATGAATCGTGGTATGTGGCTTCACCTAGAACCTCGGTAGAGTGGTATTTTCCCAAAAACCAGAATTTCGTTGATTGTCCCCGTAGCAGCAAACCTGCATACTAACCCCTAATGTTATTCCTAAAGGGAATAAGTAAAAGTTTAATATCCCCCTTCAATATGAACCTACATAAACAAAACTTGCTATGTAGCTTCTCCTGGTTGAGTTATATTGATAATTGCATACAAATATATTTATTTTCTTGCTTGTTGCAGCTAAATTGCGTACTCAGCCTTAATGTCATTCTTATGGAGAATAAATCAAATGCTATGTATCACTTATTTATTTGTGTGTTTTTATAAAACTTTGTAAGTGGCTTCATGGTAAACAGATCCATGACCATTTTACTAGATCTAGTCACCATGTGTATGTAGGCTCAGTAAAACTTTGAAATCGTTTAAGGTATTAAGTATAAAATTGTTTAACAAACTGCCTCCTGCAACAAAGGATTTAAACAAAACAAAAATTTCAAAGTCCATTTATAACTGGCTGATAGAAATCCCTTTGTATACCGGTAGTGTAAGGGAATTTTTGGAGATGTCTCTTGAGGACTTGATGACAGACTGATTAGTATTAGGCTAGGTAGCCTATTAGCTCATTGTAACTATTTTTAAGAAACCTGACTGAATATTGCATCTGTATGTTTAATGACAATAAATGATTCTGATTCTGAAATTATTCTGATTCTGATTCATGTGGTAGTGAGAAACATATATGCATTATAAATTCGTTGAGTATGTAGGTTTGCTGCAAGGGGGGTATTTGAAGAGTGTAACAAAAAAGTTATCAGTTAGGCCCTATAGAAAGTTGGAATTTGTTGTGTTAATAAAGGTTTCTAGCTTCTGGAAATGTTTGAAGATTTTCCCTATAGGAAATAAGTTATTAGGTACCGTAGTCAGCAGGGTAAGACCTAGGCCTGGGACCTTGACTTTTTGTTTTGAGGTCCCCAGATACCAAAACACCATGCTTTCAATCCTTACTATTATATAAAAGTGGGATGGTTTGTGTCTGTCTCCTGTGTGTTTCTCAATCATTCAAAAACTACTGAACCGATTGGCATGAAAACTTACAGGAATTTTCCTTATATGCCAAATAAACACATAGGCCTTTCGTTTTGAAAATCCTATAGGGCTCTGCCCCACAGGACTTCCGAGTTCCCATGTATTCCTTATGGACATTAATTTTTGTTTGAGCTGATGAAAATACAAACAGTTGATCATGATTTGTAGTAGTTCCACGGGTTAACCACAGAACACATAAGCAGCACACATAACTGTCATAGTTTTTATAAATAATTTGCGGTGCGAAGCCTGCGGGAAACAGCTAGTACTGTATATATATATATATACATATATATATATGTATATATATATACACATATATATATGTATATATATATATATATGTATATATATATATATAAGGGCTCAACCTTCGTTAATTTTATAATTTTTGGTTCCTTATTCTTTCTACAGCAATAAAATAGTTTTATTCCGTATCATCTGATCTTAACCAAATGTGTAAATAACAGCTGATCTATTGTTTTTTTTTTCAATCATTTGTTTTTGCTTGATAAAGAGAAGATCTCAAAATAATTGCAACAAAATGGTGTTAGTTTCTTAAATGTATATATACATAGTTCTATAAGAAATTATATAATATTAACATTTCAAGTAACTTTATTTAAATAAGAAACATACCCCAGTTGTGTAAAAATAACTATCATAATGTTTTTGATTTTATAAAGAAACATCTGATAACAAAATATGTTCATTTAATAAATCATCTTCCTCTTTAAATAGGTCATATTTCTCTTCAAATATTAAAACGACTCACAGGTTTAATATGTCTTCCAAATCTTGAGACCCTTCTCTCGTTATTATTATGATTTTAATTTTGTTTCTGATGTATGGAATTGAAGGTGAAGATTCATGTTCCAAACATGGGGATTGAGGTTCTTGAGAATTCATGGGGACCGATTCATGAGTTGGTCGTTGTGAAGGTCCTTGGAGCAGTTCTGGTTGACTCTCATTAGATAAATTAGTCAGTAAATATTCTGTTGGTATAGATCGATCACTGTAATTTGCTCTTGTAAAAGATCTTTTTAATTGAGTTTTATTCCTTCTCAAACTCTTTCTATCACTAGATCGTTTTACCATTGACTATAAATACTTCATTATTTATAGTCAATGGTTTTACCCAGTAACTTCTTGGCTCTTTTGATTTTCCTTCAATAGTTCCTTTTTGCCAATATTTTTTGCCATTTATTGTTCGAAACACCACATTTTCTTCTGCTTCAAAACTCGGCACACTCTTTAATCGTTTATTGTCATGAATATTTTTAGTTATACCTTGCTTTATTTATAGGAATTTGTTCACATTTTCTTGTACTTTTGGCTCCAGTAATTCCTTGCTGTCAGGAAGCTCTGTTCTAATCACTTCCATCAGTTCTAGAACTTTTCAAAGTTCTATTCAGTGTGAAAAATAATCAAAAATCACATAATAGTATCTATTTCCAAACTGCAATATATCACAACCCACTTTTTCGTAAGGCAGCCCAGGAATCTTGTGAGCTAAGAGGGGTTCAGCATTATTTTTGTTACCAAATTTTTCACAAGTCCTACAAGTTAATACTATCTGTTGAAGATTCTTTGACATACTGGGCCAAAAATACAATGTCGAGCCTTTTGTAACAATTTTGATATTCCTGGATGGCCTTTATGAATGGAATGAGAAATTGGTGATCTCAAATCCTTAGGGATAACAATCTACTTCCAAAAAAAAATATTCCTGGCTCTAAAAGCAAAACTATCCTTAATCTTGTAGTAAGGTATTGAAAGTCTAAGTATATAGTAGGGTAATGTATTAATTTTATATATATATATATATATGTATATATATAGGCTATGTTTGTGGTTGTGATAACTTTAATAAAGATGGTCCGAGTTTGATGAAATTTGGTACAAACATGTAAAGCCACATTTATGACTGTAAGTTCAAATACCCCCGTCGCAGCAAACCTGCGTACTTAGCGAATTTCCAATGAATATATATGTCTTAGTTACACATTAAGCCACTTACCAGGATTCATAAGAAATATATTCATAAATAAGCGATATTTAAAATATTAATTATTCTCCATAAGAATAACATTAGGGATGAGTACGCAGGTTTTGCTGCAACATTGAACACAAAATAATGGGTTTTTATGCAAATATCAATAGAACTCAGCTAGGTGAAGTCACATACCAAGTTTCATTCATATACATTCATAAATAAGTGATACATAACATTTTAATTATTCTCCATAAGAATAAAGTGGGGACTGAGTACCAAAGGCACCATAAACTTCTGAATATGGGAACCATAGGCAAAAACATGTTTTGTTGTGCAAACAACAATAAACCATGACCAGATGAAGCCATATACCAAGTTTCGTCAGTTTATGTTAATAAATAAGCGAGATATAATTTTTTTTTCTCCATAAGAATAACATTAGACAACGTACTGTGTTTAGCACTTTCAATATCTCAGAAACCGGTACTTTGGTATTATACGGATGCCACTATTTTTGGAGATTAAATTTTTACCGGATACAAAGGATAACTACATAATTCGAAAAAACGTACTTTTATTGACTTACCGTACAAATTTTACATCATTCTGATGAGCGGTCTTTGTGTTGTGCCTCCCAAAAGACAGCGATGTCCGCTAGGATCGTGTTGAATGCGTCGCCGCCGCTAGCAGCCAGACCCGATCGCCACAGGTACTCCGCCAAATATACAACGCGCTGCGGCAGTTATGTTAGGATGGGTTATCATAAAAATACGTACGGTTTCCTCTTCATTTCGAGGTAAATCCCACACCAAAAGAACGTCACTCATTATGAAAACAAATGTAACGTAATGCACGGCAATAAATCACTCATGACACTGACCCAGATACAGGCGGTGACAGGTGATGCAAGCGCTCCGGTCAACGACCTGACCTTGGCCTATTTGGAGGGGGGTTTGGCGGCCGGAAGTATGACTCATCAGGTATCATTCGATTCGTAACAAAACAAGGAAAGTCCTACAATCATTTTTATGATAACCCATCTTAACATAACTGCCGCAGCGCGCTGCATAAGGGTGGCATCCGTATAATACCAAAGTACCTTGAGTTCACTTCTACAGCTGGGAGAAGACTGGTTCCTTCCAGAAATCGGAAATCCTGTGTATTCTTGGTTGTGACGTAGGTCTTTTGACAAATCAGACGGACGGTCAAAGTCTATTGATATGAATTGTGTCTCTATACAGATGTTCAACTGTTCATAACCCATCCTAACATAACTGCCGCAGCGCGCTGTATAAGGGTGGCATCCGTATAATACCAAAGTACCCAGAAACCAATTGGCGTAGAGCAATGATAAAAATACCAAATTGTTTGTTTTTTTAAGCTTAATTCAATTGTGGAAATTAAAATTTGATTTAAATAAAAATACCTGTGAAAACTCCTAAAAATCCCCTTTTGGATGGTGTGATTCGTCTGGTTTTCGAACACGTTCAAATAAATGGTACTTTACACATTTGTACCAAATTTCATTAAGATCGGATCTTTTTTACGAGAGTTATCATGCTTACGGACACATACATATACATATATATATATACACATCAAAAGATTAAGTTCACAGATTAGGGCTACTGATAAATATAATAAACAACAAGTAAATAAATTTGAGTACCCTGGTAAAATCATTTTAATTACACTTATACGTGTTTCAGCTCTTAGGCCATGTTCACAGTGTTAGTTATAATACCTAACCTTATTTTAAAACTAATCCTTATCAACAAGAGTAAATTCAAATTCAAATTCAGATTTCTTTATTGTTCGAAACATGTAATTACATGGCATAAACATTGTCAAAGGTTCTTAATCTATTTCACAGTGCATATTTATATACATTTTTCAGTCACAGTAAAAATCAAATTAGGCCTAAATATCAACACAATATATTTACATGAAATATCTACAGATAAAATTTATAAAGTACACGCGATTTATATTTCTACAATTGTAAATCATAAGGACACTTCATGATTAAATATCTCTTGAGTTCTGTCCTAGACTTATATGTATCTAAGATTTTTATGTGTTGAGGAAGTGAATTAAAAAATATTGCACCTTTAACATAAGGACTATTTTCTGTTGTTTTGCATTTTCTATTGACTCTATAAAAATCAAATCTTCTCCTTGTATTATGAGCATGGACATAACTATTTTTACAAATATATTTATTATCCAGTTTCAATAACATTATAACTTGAAAAATATACAAAGCATAAACTGTTAAAACATTAAATTCAATAAATATATTTTTACATGATGTTCTAGGATTCACCTTAGCTAGTAATCTTAAGGATTTTTTCTGGAGGATAACAACTCTGTCCATGTGTATTTTGGCTGCAATTCCCCATAACAGTAGGCCATAAGAAAGATAAGGGGACACTAGGCCATAGTAAACTTTCATTAACATATCAGGATGAAGATAGGAGTTAATTATTCGTAATAAAAATAGGCTAGGTGATATTTTTTTACAAACATAGTCTATATGTACTTCCCAAGAAAATTTTGTGTCAATATTAATACCAAGACATTTGCAAGATGCGACAGATTTAACTAAAATCATTGCTATTTACAACAAACTCCTCATTTACACCAATTGGGCTAAAAAACACTAGTTGGGTTTTATCTATATTAAGCAACAAATTATTTTCTTGAAAATAAAGTTTGGACTCATTGATAAACGTGAGAACATTATCTTTCAAAGCGGGATAGTCTTTCGCCCAGCAAAGACCAGATGTATTGTCTACATACATACTAAGGAAAAACTATTGTCCAGTGAAATCTTAAAATCGTTAACATAACATATAAATAGAAATGGCCCTAAAATTGAACATTCGGCACACCAAATTTTACTACCCTAACATTTGATCTCTTTTCTAGTAGGTATCCATCATCATACATAATCTCAGTACATTGCATCCTATTTTTAAGATATGATTCTATTAACAGCAATAAACTTCCATTAACTCCAGTATTTCACAACTTATTTAACAGTATTTGGTGATTAACCCTATCGAAAGCTTTCGATAAATCTAAGAATGTTCCTGATACTTTATTACTATTATTTATACATTCCAGAGCTGTATGAACAAATTCTGCAGCCGCAGATGTAGTGCTACGCCCTTTTCTAAAACCATGTTGAAAGTCTTTCATTAAGTCAAGAGAATTATAGAAACTAGTTAAATGTTTTAAAATAATTTGTTCAATCAATTTACTGAAAACAGATGTAAGAGCAATGGGTCTATAATTCTGAACATCGGTTTTTGTACCCTTCTTATACAGTGGCTTTATCAAAGATAGTTTTAAAGCTTCTGGAAAAATTCCTTCCTTAAATACATTATTAATAAGATGTAATAGGGGAGAAGCTAATTCAAACTTACTTTTTTTCAACAAATATGGTGAAATTTCATCCCAGCCAGAGGTCTTTTTATTATTTAGACTATTTATTATATTCAGAACATCATCGTAATACATCTCAGAAATATCAGATATTATATTATTTTCAAAATTCTCATTACCCATAAGCAAATATTCACAAGCATAATTTTCAACAGAATCAATAAAGTAGTTATTAAACTTATTACATACAACTTTAGGCATACATGTTATTTCATTATTTACATCAATTCAATATTAGGCTTAATACTATGGCTAGAATTATCACCTCTTCTAATTTCATTTACCACAGCCCAGCAAGACTTTGACACACAGTCAGATGATTGGATTTTATTATTAATCTTGTCAGCTTTTAACTTTTTGACTTCTACACGGAACATTTTTTTGTATTCAGTGTATCTGTCTTTATAAAAATCTAACTTATATGTTTGATGCCAATCATACATTTCCTCCATTTTTAGATTGTCTTAGATTGTTTGTTTTCTTGTCTAATGTAACAGGATTTGTTTTTTCTTTCCTTTCCTCGGATTGACCTTTTTTAATGGACAGGCCAGATCAAGATGATACCTTAATAAATCCAGAAATACCTCCCACTTGTCATTTACTCCCTTTGACTGATGGACCAAATTCCAAGACTCATTGTATAAACTATATTTAAGTAAGTTTATACTATTTTCAGAGAATATTCTTTTGAATTGACATTTGACTTCATTTACACTTTTATCTTTATATCCAATTATTAATATCTGACCCAGATGATCAGTGCCAATTAATGACATTTACAAAAGATATATTAACAATATTGGTCTATCAACATGATCTATTGAACTTACATGATTAGGAGTGATTCTTGTTGGAATGTGACCTAATAAGTCTTACATACTGTGTGATAAATAAAATCCTTAAATATTTTAGTTTTTGGTAATTCATCCAAAGTATTTATGTTAACATCTCCAATAATTATTATATTTTTCTCATTACCTCCTAATGATAACTTATTTAAAATACCCTCTAGAGAAGATAAGAACATATCACTGTCACCAGATGGAGATCTATAAGCTCCTACTATAAAGAAGACATTCCCACTGTAAATTATTTTAACAATAACAACTTCAAAATCTAAATCCGTACATATGTTTTTAGCCAATTCAATTTGTTTAACAAAACTACAGTTTGGACTATCCTTATAATAAAGAGCAACTCCACCCCCTTTATGGTCACTTCTACAATAAGATGCTGCTAGCTTATAATTAGTAAATTGAAACGATCCAATATTTTCATGTGATTGCTGATGTTCTGTTATTACAAACACACTGGGGGAAACTGAATTAATATAATATTCAGTCAAATCAATTCAATGTAAAGATTTTCACATGTGACTATAAATCATTTAAAGAATTTTTATCAGTGCAGGTGTTAGGAGCACTTCTAATGTGTATTATTTGGTCGAAAATTGGGCTTTTTGTCTGGACCTGCATCGAGTTTATAATGTTATCTTCATCAATTTGATAATTTTGATATATATAAAACTCTTCTTTGATTTCCATTTTGTACCCTTTATTTTGGATGTCAAGAACTGTCATATTTTCCTCAATATTTTTGTAATTATGATCAGTTGTTAATGTATGCAGACTTTTGACTTGTCCTATTTGTTTGATTTTACGGCCTGGATATGCTCATTCTATCTTTTTTTAGTTTCTGCCTGTGCCTGTCTGACCTATGTATTGCAGTCGCTGCAGTTGATTCTAAAAACTCCTGAACTTTCATAAATATTGAATGTTTCTTTCTTATCACTGGAAAACTTGTTTATGAGTTGAAATGAGTTATTCCTTGTTCTGAATCTTATTTTGTAATTTGATTTCTCAAAAGTCTTTCTGTTCGCTTTATTAAGTGTTGTACTGTAAGGAACACACATATACTCACTTTGGTTCTAAAATATTTTCTTTTTCAGATTTTTCTCTGCTTGATCTTATCATTTTGTCAATCAGTTTTGTGTCATAACCATTTGCGGTGGTAATGGACTTTATAGTTCTTACTTCTTTATTGTAGTTTTCTTCATTCATTGGTATTTTTAATAATCTGTTGATTAATGAATGGAAGGATGCCATATTTTGTTGCCACGGATGATTTGAGTTAGCTGGTATTACAAGCATTGTTTGAAATAGTTTTCTAAATATGTCAAATTTGTGCTTTCTGTTCTCTTTCGTTATTGTAACATCAAGAAAGTTTATTGATGTGCTATTGGTTTCCATAGTGAATTTGATTGATTTTGATATAGAAGTTAAATATTCCAAAAGTTCGTCTGGTGAGTTTCGGTCATTTTTGTATAAACAAAGAATGTCATTAACATACCTGTACCAATATACAATGTTTTTGCTTTGAGGGTTCAAAATGTTCATAATTTTTGATGGTTTTAAATGTTGCATATATAAATTTGCTAAAAGGCTTGATAGTGGCTCGAACCCATGGCTAATC
The DNA here is from genome assembly GCA_963675035.1 of Allygus modestus. Classification (NCBI taxonomy): domain Eukaryota; kingdom Metazoa; phylum Arthropoda; class Insecta; order Hemiptera; family Cicadellidae; genus Allygus; species Allygus modestus. Next base: position 289,020,375 of record OY776111.1, read on the forward strand.
CTTCTTTTTGTTTAAAAAACGTTTGAGTTAAATTTAAAGTAGTTTTGACTTTCTGTTTCTTTTGTGAGCAACGTAAGATCTTTAATCTCAGTTTGTTTTTTTTAGGTTTTGGTTTTCTTTTAAGTAATTTTGCAGAATGTCAACACTTTCATTCACTGGTATGATTTAAAATAAATGGTACAATATGGATATCAAAGAAGAGTTTTATATATATCCAAATTATCAAATTGACAAAGATAACATTTTAAACTCCATGCAAGTCCAGAAAAAAACTAATTTTCGACCAAATAATACACATTAGAAGTGCTCCTAACAACCTGTACTGATAAAAATTCATCATATTATTTATAGTCACATGTGAAAAGCTTCACTCTTGTTGATAAGGATTAGTTTTAAAATAAGGTTAGGTATTATAACTAACACTGTGAACATGGCCTAAGAGCTGAAACACGTGTAAGTGTAGTTAAAATGATTTTACCAGGGTACTCAAGTTTATTTACTTTTTGTTTTTTATATACAAATTTGAACGAATGGTGTTTTTTGCATCTGGGGACCTCAAAACAAAAAGTTATCATGGTCTCGGGCTTAAGTCTTACCATGAGACCTACGGTAATAGCTTCTTCCCTATAGAGGAAATTCGCTAAAACGAGACAGATTGTCTCATCGAAAAGGGTATTTTAGGGCGCAATATACCCTAGAAATAGTTTTTTTTAAATTTTTATTTGTATAATCTGTATAAAAGTAAAATTTTGGTTTGCGCGATTGGATTCAGCATTAAAAAAACAAACAATTTAGTACTTTAAATTAATTATTGCCCTATGCAATCAGTAAGACAATTGGTCGGCCGGTGGATGGCCCAGCCGGCCTCACGGAAATGATTCAGCTGGCCATGGGAGGGTTTCCCACAGCAGAGATCAGCGGGCGTCAACTTGTTTTAGAAAAAATAAATTAGGCTTAAACATATGGTATCTATTCAGTTAATGGGTGATTTCCATTTCTTTGCTTAATTGCTTAAGGGGATCTTGTCTGAAAATCCTAGAACTGATATTTATAGTTATTTTTCTAAGATCCAATATAAATAGTTGAAAATTAGCAAGTAATAAAAAATATTTAAATACTTTATTTGTAGTCTAAGTTTTTTTTTTTTTCATTTTTACATGACGTATTTTAGAAATTGATAAAACTTAAAAAGCTGTTGACCTATATTCATGTGTTTGGTGTCAAGTTGTCAGTGATCTTAATTATTAATACCCCCGTCGCAGCAAACCTGCATACTCAGCGAATTTCCAGTGCATAATATATGGCTTAATACCACATAAAGCCGCATACCATGTTTCATAAAAATATATTCACAAATAAGCGATACATTTAATTTTAATTATTCTCCATAAGAATAACATTGGGGATGAGTACATAGGTTTGCTGAAACAAGGAACATAAACAATTGGTTTCTATTCAAATATCAATATAACTCAACTAGGTGAAGCTACATACCTAGTTTCATCAATATTCATTCTTAAATAAGCGATATATTCCATTTTAGCGAATTTCCCCTATAGGGAAGAAGCTATTACCGTAGGTCTCATGGTAAGACTTAAGCCCGAGACCATGATAACTTTTCATTTTGAGGTCCCCAGATGCCAAAAACACCATTCGTTCAAATTTTTATATATGTATATATATATATATATTTATATATATATATATTTATATATATATATATATTTATATATATATATATATTTATATATATATATGTGTGTCCGTAAGCACGATAACTCTCGTAAAAAAGGTCCGATCTTAATGAAATTTGGTACAAATGTGTAAAGTACCATTTATTTGAACGAGTTCGAAAACCAGATGAATCGCACCATCCGAAGGGGGGTTTTTGGGGGGTTTTGTACCCCAAAAATGTGTTTTTTGGGGTTTTCACATGTAATTTTAATTTAAATCAAATTTTAATTTATACCATTAAATTCAGCTTAAAAAAACAAACAATTTGGTATTTTGATCATTGCTCTACGTCAATTGGTTACCGAGATATTGAAAGTGCTAAACACAGTACGTTGTCTAATGTTATTCTTATGGAGAAAAAGAAAAATTGTATATCTCGCTTATTTATGAACGTAAACTGGCAAAATTTGGTATATGGCTTTATTTGGTTGTGGTCTATTGATATTTGCACAAAAATCCATTTTTTGCCCGATAGTTCCCGTAGCAGCAAACCTGCATACTCAGCCCCATGTTATTCTTATGGAGAATAATTAAGGTGTTATCTCCTTTAATTATGAACATAAATTAATAGAACTTGGTATGTGGCTTTACCTAGTTGAGTTATAATGATATTTGTATAAAAGCCCATTTTTAGTGTTCCTTATTTCAGCAAACCTGCATACTCAGCCGCCATGTTATTCTTATGGAGAATAATTAAAATGTCATAAATCGTTTATTTATGAATGTATATTGATGAAACTTGGTATGTGGCTTTATGTGGTATTAAGATAAATTAATATGCACTGGAAATTCGCTGAGTATGCAGGTTTGCTGCTACGGGGGTATTGATTAATCTCCATAAGAATAATATGGGGGATGAGTACGCAGGTTTGCTACAAGGAACGAAAAAAAATGGGTATTTAGGCAAATATCAATATAACTCAACTAGGTGAAGTCTTATAAGAGGTTTTATTAATTTATGTTCATAATTAAGTGAGACATAGCATTTTTAATTTTTCTCCATAAGAATAACATGGGGGCTGAGTACGCAGGTTTGCTGCTACGGGAACTTTTAGCAACAATTTTTTTTTTGAGCAAATAACAATAGACCACAACCAGATAAAGCCGTATACCAAGTTTCGTCAGTATATGTTCATAAAGAAGCGAGATATAATTTTGTTCTTATTCTCCATAAGAATAACATTAGACAACGTACTGTGTTTAGCACTTTCAATATCTCGGTAACCGATTGACGTAGAGGAATGATCACAATACCAAATTGTGTGTTTTTTAAAGCTGAATCCAATGGTAAAAACTAAAATTTGACTATTTCAAAAATTATATGTAAAAAGCTCTAAAAACCCATTTTTGGGGTACAAAACCCCCCAAAAATACCCCTTAAGGTAGAGCGATATGGCTGGTTTTCAAACTTAAAGTCATAAATGTTGCTTTACACGTTTATACCAAATTTCATCAAAATCGGACCTTTTTTACGAGAGTTATCGCACCCACGGACACATATATATACAGTTTCAAACGAATGGTGTTTTTGGGGTCTGGGGACCTCAAAACGAAAAGTTATCATGGTCCCGGGCCTGGGTCTTACCATGCTGACTACGGTAATAGCTTCTTCCCTATAGGGGAAATTCGCTAAAAGAACTCTGGTATTAATTAAAATTAGTAAAGTATAACCATTAATATGCCGTGTTTCCCAAAAGTCCCTCTCCCCTAATATTTTTTTAACAACTGCATATAACAAGGTTATCTTCCGGAGAAGTCTTGGGGTTCTGGGGGGGGGGGGGTAAGTCAAAAAATTGCAATGGTAACCCCCATTGAGTAATGTCTCATTTTAAAGGGTGTAAACAAAGAAGGAGAATGGCGTAAGTAGGGGTTTCTTGCTCTGTTCTATCAAACACAGCGTTTGATTAAATTTTTTCATTTTAAAACATCATTTTGCATTATTTTTGCATAGTATAATGAAGGGGAAGACAGTTAGTTGGTTTATTATAATATTTCTGTAGTTAAATATGCAAGAAGAAGTCAAGATTGTGTAAGGAGGAAGTATTGGGTATGTTGTATGAGTAGGCTGGAATTGTTATTAAACAATAACTTGTTTTGCTGACCTGCTGAAGGCTCTGGCTTACGTAACTTACTTAAAAAAAACTTATAAAACTTACTTGGGTCCGAGACCTAACAGGCCCTGGACCTGATGCCCCCCCCAGCCCGGACACTACACCCTGATACTCCATCTCACAGACTGACTGACTGACCCCCAAAACTACCCAACTGACCTATTAAGCCAGAGCCTTCAGCAGGTCAGCAAAACAAGCTATTGTTTAATAACAATTCCAGCCTACTCACACAACATACCCCATACTTCCTTCTTACACAATCTTGACTTCCCTCTTGCATATTTAACTACAGAAATACTATAATGAACCAACTAACTCTCTTCCCCTTCATTACAATAGCAATCATTTAAATTTACCAATAACGTTTTTAAATTATGTGATTTTTCAATGGGAACGTTTAAGCAACCAAGCTGTTAATCTTTTAGTGAGTGAACAAGTTTGACCCCATCCCCTAAAATAGGGGTTTTTAGGGCTAAGTCAAAAATGTTAAATAGATGCAACCCTTATTGAGTGATACCTCTTTTTAAAGGTCTTAATAAAAAAAGATGGATGGTGCAAACTAGAGGTCTCTCCGATGATCCTCCCCTAAAACATGGCAGCTTATTAAATATCAAATTTTAAAATGATATTTAATAAGCTGTTGTGATTTAGAGGACCATCGTAGAGACCTCTACTGCTGGATTTTTAAATTGTTTTTCTTTAATTGCAATTGATTTTTTTTTCTTTTCAGGTATAAGACAATGGGGCGTATATTTTTAGACCACATTGGAGGGTCGAGGCTGTTTTCTTGTGCGTCGTGTGACACTATCCTCACCAATCGCAGTGAACTGATCAGCACCAGGTTCACCGGAGCAACAGGCAGAGCTTTCCTGTTCAACAAGGTCGTCAATCTCAATTACAGGTGTGTTACCAAGTTTGAGGATTCAGCTTCTTATAACCAACAAAAGAGCCGCCACTGATAAATCTACTCACATTACTCTAATGCCAATACCCCCAAATGCTTAAATTTTATGCTAATGAAATATTTGTTAACGTCACAATTACATAAAAACACATTTATTTTCTTCCTTGTTTCCTTGTAAACGGTGTGCAATAATTTCTTAAATAACATAAACTCACATCACCAACAATAAATTTAAAACAAATAATCTATTCTCGACACAGACCAAAGCTTATTCATACGTCACAATGGTCCTAGAAAGATGGCCTTTATTGATAGCAAATGTTTGCAATCATTTCTTAAATAACGTAAACTGTGACAACCAAAAAATATATAACTGGATCACAATAGTGATTCAAACCATCATTTAAATACTTATATATTTATATATTTCGGCCTATGTACTTTTATCAAATTTGGTAAGTGGCTTAATGTGGTGGTGAAACACACATACATACCTTGGAAATTCGCTGAGTATGCAGGGTTGCTGCGACGGGGGTATTTATTTATTCTCCTATATATATATATTTATTTATTTATTCTCATATATATATATATATATATATATATATATATATTTATTCTCCTATATATCTATTTAAGAATATCAATAGGGCTGAATACGTAGGTTTGCTGCAACAAAAGGAAGATAAGAAATGTGTTTTTATGTAGTTATAAATATAACTCAACCAGGTGTAGCTACATACCAATTTTTATTCATTTAGGTTTATGATTAAGGAAGATACACGACTTCATTAATTCTCTATAATAATAACATTAGGGCTGAGTATGCAGGTTAGCTGCTACAGTGGAGTCTCACAAACTCGACACAATGTGGACTGAGACCCTGTCGAGTTTGTGGAATGTCGAGTTATCCAGAATTACATTGGGAGGGGAGGAAAACATATTATTTAGCTGTAAATTGTATACTGTATTAGATTTTATTTAAACACATTATAGTATAAATGTATAATGATACTGTATTACAAACTTAAGAAAACTATAAAAATTAGATAAATACTTAAAAGTTTAGAATTAATAACTAATTGCCCTCGTTTCCAAAATATATAGTCTTGTAATACATGTACTGTACAGTAAATGAGGTGTCGAGTTTCCCAGAGTGTCGAGTTATCGGGAGTCGAGTTTGTGAGACTCTACTGTACAAGGACAATCAACAAAAAATTATATTTTTGTTTGTGGAATTATCAATATACCAAGACCAGGTGAAGCAACATACTAAGTTTCATCAATAAATATAATAAATAATTAAGATATCAAATTTTGTTCATCCTCCATAAGGATAACATTGGACAACGTACTGTGTTTAGCACTTTGAATTTCACTGCAACGGTTGGACTTAAAATCCTAATTTAAACATTGAATTGATTGTTTTTTGGAGCTGAAGTTATTGGTAAAAATAAATGTGCAGTTTTCAGTAAAACTAACTGAGGAAAAGCCAGGGGCTGCCCGTCAGATTTTCAGTGCCCGTGCAAAGATTAAACTTGCCGCCCCCCTCCCCATCAACCAAAACCTCCCCCCCATAGCTCTGAGATAAGACTGACGTGCGCGCCTCGCTTCCTCGCTTGTTGTTGCGTTTGCGTTGTTTCTGGTTCCGTGTGACACTGATCACCTGGAATGACAAGCTATGGAACACATTCAGCTCAGAGACTTTAGTATAATTTAAAATCTTGATTTCATATATTATCGTCATGGAAGTACTGAGTTTCGATTACTTTGAAATTATACAACAGTCATATCTGCATTGCTGTTCTGAAAAACCTAAAATTAAAAAAGGGAAACAACAACTAAGCAAATTTAAATAGTTTTAGTAAATTTTAATTTAATTTAGTAAGGCCGAGTCTACACTCTACTCTAAGTGTGACTTGTCGTGCATTTTATGTGTTGCTACGACTACTATATCTTGTCCAGGATGATCTCAAGGAACGGTGCACGGCACGGCGCGTGGCGGTAGGCTACCTGCTACGATCGCACAGCTCCCTTGCACTAGGGTGACCAAATCATAAACTTGAAAAAACGGGATACACCGAAGCAGGTGGTTGGGGGGCGATCCGAGCTAGGGGGGTTCGAGGGGCCTAATCATTGAAACACGCTTTTTTAGCTATTTTGAGACATATAAATCTTTTTCAGTTTACCTTTGCTTTTGTATTTTAATTTTAATTCTGAGGCATATAATAAATTAAAACAATAATTTTTCAGTGGATACTTATTTATTAATACAATACATACTTCAAAACATTATTAAACAAGATAACTGAAATCGTTAGTCAAACTTATATTAAAAATCTCTAAGGATTTAATTTGGGGATATTTTGCTTTCGTTCCAGCCATTTTTAAAATCTCATTCTGTTTATAGCCAATATAAAGTTGTAAGAATTAGAACTGTTAATTTTGAAGTTGTAGTACTTGCAGGATTGCAGAAGAAAGGGTCTACACTCCCATATTGTTCCTTTTGTCCGTCCATTGAATGTCCATGAGCGAAAAGATTCTTTCTTTACTGCCATTATGGGCAGGGACCGCAAACACATACTGGCGTATCATCAAAAATTTAGAGAGTTTTTCTGGTCTGGTATGAGTTATTAAAAAACAAACCCATTTTTTGTGACACTTAGGTGTTTTTTTATCTTCATTAGTCCACTCTTTGATCTTTTCACTTTAAAATCCGCTAACGACACCAGTTGATCAAATAGCAAAGTATCATTTATGTCAATATTGTTTTTGTTGAAGTAACAAATAGTTTCTTCAATTGGAACAAACTGGGAAGTTTTAAATTAGGAAGTTTTAGTGATTTAAAATGTGTTTATTAGTACCCAATGTAAATTCGGGACATTTAGGCGTCCCGGGAGACATTTTTGAAACTCCGGGTACGATCGTGAAAAAACGGGACAATCCCGTTTTTACGGGACATTTGGTCACCTTACCTCACACCTTACCCACTGACGCAGGGGATTACACTATGTTTCAACAAACAATTGTGTTTGTTTAAGAAAAATAATAATGAAAACAAACCTCAAAATTGAGTAGGAAGTGGGAAGTACAAACTGATAACAGTACTCCTGGTCTGAGCGTGAGGAAAATAATGAAAATCGATCAAGATTCTGACGGTTCCGGGAATTTATTAGGCTGTAGTTTGCAATGAAAACAGCAAAGTTTGCTGTTAATATTATTTTTGTTACAAAACTAATTTTTTTGTAAACATCATTTCTGTTTATTGGTTCTAATGTATAACATGTTTTTCAGTTATACAGACTATATCGTCGATTATTTAGTCTTTAAGGTTTTGTTTAGCTATAAAACTTAATTTTATTTTTTCTGGTATATTGAATCTTAACTTCTAAAAGTGTTTGGATCACTTAAGTTTAATATATCAGTTACTCTAAAAACTCAAGTTGGCTGTAAACATGTTTTTTCGTTAATACAATCGAAACTCATTTAAGGTACTGCCAATTTGGAAGAAATACAGGTGATTAATCGATTGACCACAACAAAAGCTCAAATAATCTGTAATGACGAGAAGTATTTTTAATTCTTAACATTTCCCACTCCATCTCCAATACCCCGAATTGACTCAATTAACAAATAAGAACTTGATTGAAATGATACTAAACAAACGGAGGTACTTATGCACTATACCGACCATCACCTTTTAGGATATTTTTCTAGTGGGACAAAACAAACAAACTACAAGGACAAAAGATAGAGACGTTTTATTATTTAGCCTACAACTTACAAGCACTTAAAATGTCTCGTAACATGTTTGAGAATCCCAGAACTACAACAATATCGGCGTTATGTAATCTCATTCCCTTAACACAGTGCGCTGCAGCAGTTAGGTTAGATTAGTTATCATGCATTGTGTGGTTAGTACCTTAAACTTAACCTTAACATAACATAAACTAACCACCACAGCATGCTGTATAAGTAGATTCTCTACATAACAAAATATTTCTTGAAAATATGTATGTGGCTATAGACCAAGTTAGGGAGGAAAGGAGAGGTTTTGTTGCACGACATTTGATAAATTCTGTCGAAAAAAGAGTACTCTGCACAATTACAGTAACCTAACCTATCATAAAAGCCGAGCGTACCATTACAGGTGCTGGTCGGTATAATGCATAAGTACCCAAACGGAACTATTACCTATATTGTTCAAAGTAAGCTAAATGAGTGGACCTTACAAGTACCGATCGAAGGGGAGCTAAAATCTTAGGGGGGCGCATCATATTTCCCCCCTTTTTACACATAATAGCAATATTAAACTCAAATCATTTTAACTTCAAGTAAAGATGAAATCCCGATTCAATACTCTCCAATCCCCAAATCATATATTTCCTCGTCTAGGAAGTAGTTTAAAATCATCGAAGATGGCGGATTAAAATAATTAGTTGCATCATGTCATTTGATCTTTTAACATTGCAATTAATTTGCTTGCATCAAATTGAAAGTTGTATTCACACTCTCAATACCAACCAGAATGCCCTGAAGTTGTCACAAAACGATAAAGATCAAAACAACTTTTCGATTCGGAATAGAGGGGAGCGGAGGTTGTGTTATCCGATTTGTGAATTTAATGTTTTAAGTTTAATGAAGGTGCAACATGGTGAATACACAACATTCTTCCCCCAATAATGCCTTGATAAATTTATACTGTAGTACTAATATACAACAAATTAAAAAAATTAGTCGGGTTTATATATATTTACAAATACTTTATTTTAGCGCTACGGACTACGTCCCTAACCCCGCACCCCACGTCATGAGCGCCGAGTGCCACCCTCCAAAAGCACCGCGCCCCGTGCTGGATCATGGCTCGCAATGCCGTAGAGCTGGTACTGGGAAAAGCTAAATACCTATTTCCCAAAAGATTAACGTGGAAATCTCATGAATACATTTTTTTGGATTTTCTCCGCAACCACTTAACCTAAGTTGATGATTCAAAGTACTGAATTATTTGTTTTTTAAGCTCTATAAAATGGCCATAACCAAAATTGGACGTTTTTAAAATTTTACAGAAGAAAATTCCAAAAAACTGATTTTTGGAAAATTGTAAACCCCTATAAAACCTCTTCCTATGTTCATTCTAGTTTTCAAATTTAAAAAATCATCAAAATCAGGCGCAGTAAACCCCTGTCGCAGCAAACCTGCGAACTCAGCGAATTTCCAATGTCTTAATACCACATAAAGCCGCATACCAAGTTTCATACAAATATATTCACAAATAAGCGATAAATCCAATTTTAATTATTCTTCATTACAATAACATTGGGGATGATTACGCAGGTTTGCTGCAATAAGGAACACAAAATAATGGGTTTTTATATGAATATATCAAAATAACTCATCTAAGTAAAGTCACATACCAAGTTTCATTCATATATATTTATAAATAAGCGATATGTAATATTTTAATTATTCTCCATAAGAATAACATGGGTACCGAGTACCTAGGTTTGCTGCTACGGGAACTATACGTGAAAATTTTGTTTTTTGTGCAAACAACAACAAACTACAACCAGATGAAGCCATATACCAAGTTTCGTCAGTTTATATTTATAAATAAGCGAGATATAAAATGTTTATTTTTCTCCATAAGAATAGCATTAGACAACGTACTGTGTTTAGCACTTGCAATATCTCATTAACCAATTGACATAGAGCAATGATCAAAATACCAAATTGTCTTTTTTTAAGCTGAATTCAATGGTATGAATTAAAATTTGATTTAAATAAAAATTACATGTGAAAACCCTAAAAAAAACATTTTTTGGGTACAAAACCCCCCCCTCCCAAACCCCCCTTTGGATGGTGTGATTTGTCTGGTTTTCGAACTCGTTCAAATAAATGGTTCTTTACACATTTGTACAAATTTCATTAAGTTCGGACCTTTTTTATGAGAGTTATCGTGCTTACGGACACACACACACGCACCTATATATATATACTAGCAGGTGTCCCGTTCTCCGCACGGGGATCTATCAATCATAGAGCCAGAGATGTTTTAAAAGTTGATGTACATACAATCAGCTGAATAAATAAATAAAATATATCTCCATAAGATTAACATTGACACTTTAAGAGCTCTTGAGTCAATGCTCCACGGTTGAGTGTTCATGGAAACCCCAAAAGGCACATCTAAACAAATTTTCAGGGAGATTTTTGAAACTTTAAATAAATGGGACAGTTTGTGAATCGCAATTAAACATTTGTGTTTGTACGAGAGGATGACAATAATAAATAATATTATTGGCAAAGTATTGTTATAGTAGAAAATGTGCAAAATAACATTTCTTTTGAGAGATGGCAAGTGTTCCTGTACTATACTAGGAGTACGCTCTAATGTCGCGTAAGAGGATGAACCGAAGAGTTAAATTACTACCTTATTTTGATAGTTAAATGACACTTATTGAGCAGTTTAATATTGTGAATTGCATAATAAAAAAATATTGACTTTTTGAATTATTCATAAAAATATTATAGTAAAGCAAAAAATACACTAAATGAGGTGTAATAAAAATGTACATGATGTATTAAATAAATATCATAAAATCATGCAATTGTCTGTAAAGGATTTGGAAACAGTAATTTCCAAATCTTACAATACACTTTAGAGGAAGTTGCACTTGCAGCAGTAATTTCAGAAAGCCACATCATATTTTGATATTACAGTAGAATACGGTCATATCTGTATATAGTATTGCCCATTAACATGCATTTTAATAAACATGGCATACTAATAGAGTTGAAATATTTTTTATTGTAATATATTTCAAATCAGGAGTTCAGAGAGTACAACATTTTAAACATCATTTTCATTCTTAAATTAAGGGATTGTACAACCTTCTAAAAGTGTGGTAAAAATCTGCCGACTTTACGAGAGTTGTTTTAGAAGTACCTAACAAGTCTAAAAGCATTGGGTTTATATATACAAGTGAACAAAATATTGTTAGTAAAATGTAAATCCACGAACTTGAGTCATCTTTTGGTCAATGAATATTGATTAATGGTTTACGAATATTTGGAATAAGTTATTTAATACCCATAATCATCTATATAGTGAAACTTTGAGGATATTATAAACATATGAATAAGTATCGTAACTGAAACTATTTATTACTTAGATGTTTTTTTATACATTTACTATTCCTTAAATGAATACAATATCATTACTAATCCTAGCAAAAACCAATTAACAAACAACTAAGCCGAAAAACAAACACACTGCACTGCTATGTAAATGGTCGGGCGCGGCGCGGCAGCAGGCAGCGGCAAAAGACAGTTTTGCCGCGTTCTTATACCTGGATTTCTGAGGAAACGGACCACTTTAGAAAATAAAAGTAGAAATAAATACCTCCGTCGCAGCAAACCTGCGTACTCAGCGAATTTCCAATGCAAATATAAGGGTATCACTACTACCTAGAGCCACTTACCAAGTTTCACAAAAATACATTCATTAACAAGTTATATATAGCATTTTATTGATTTTCCATAAGAATAACATTATAAATGGTACGCAGGTTTGCTGCAAAAAGGAAGATAAGTTAGGGTGTTTTTTTGCAATTATCAATATAACTCAACCAGCTGAAGCTACATACCAAGTTTTATTAATTTAGGTTCATAACTAAGGGAGATATAATACTTATTCTCCATATGAATAACATGGGGGCCGAGTACCGGTACATGGTTTGCTGCTACCGGGAAAAATCAACAAAACTTTTTTTACTATTGTCAATATACCACAACTAGTTGAAGCCACATACCAAGTTTCATCAATTTACATGCATAAATAATTGAAATATAACATTTTATTTATTTTCCCTAAGGTTAACATTGGACAACGTACTGTGTTTAGCACTTTGAATATTACTGCAACGGTTGGACGTAAAACAACAATTAAAACAATTAATGATTGTTTTGTAGAGCTAAACTGATTGGTAGAAAGAAATGTGGAGTTTTTAGTGAAATTATCTGAGAAAAATCTAAAAACCGTATTACCATAAGATTAACATGGGAAATTTTATGGACACATTTTTTGACTTTTCTCCACAACCACTAAACCTAGCTTAATGATTCAAAATACTAAATTGTTTGTTTTTTTAAGCTCTACAAAATGGCTATAACCAAAACCTAATGTTTTCAAAATTTTAGGGTAAAAAGTTCAAAAAACTGATTTTTGGAAAAATTTAAACCCCCATAAAACCCCCTTCCCATGGACCGATCGATCTGGTTTTCGAACTTAAAGTCATAAATGTTACTCTCCACATTTGTGCCAAATTTCATAAAAATCGGGCGCTTCTTTCAAAAGTTATCATGGTAACGGACACACACACACACACACATATATATATATATATATATATATATATATATATATATATACACATATATACATATATATATAAATTTGAACGAATAGTGTTTTTGGCATCTGGGGACCTCAAAACAAAAAGTTATCATGGTCTCGGGATTAAGTCTTACCATGCCACCTACGGTAATAGCTTCTTCCCTATAGGGGAAATTCGCTAAAATGAATTTTTTTTATTCATCTAAAACTTTCCCGCTGACAAAATGTCTCTGACCAAAAAATAAAAAACTTCCCCACAGAACAACTTTTTCATGTCTGGTTTTGGAAAACAAATCTACAAGTGTGTACTAAAATATTTATACACCAATTAATAAAATATCTTTAATTTTGAATTAATACCATCGTTATCCTCAGACCCTATACTATAAGCATGCTAAATTTCAACTGTATACTTCAACTATTACTGTTGATAATGGCCGTGTATTGGTCGCGAAAGTTTACCGTGAATTGAGCTTGCGGATCGTAGATTTCAGGCTGTATGACAAACATGGTGGATCTTGCCACACTTTTATTGCTCGGGGTATAAGCACTTGTCTTCTCTATTCTATTATGTGCTCGCTGGTTTATAGCCATTTACATTAAAACCTTAGGGCTTCGCCCCACTGGACTCGCTTGGAAATCCTATGGTCATGAGGGATCCTCTTGAGCGTAGCAGTGTACCTAATATATCAGAGGCAATCATAAGCCTAATTCTGTTCTGCAAATGTTTTAGGGCTCTGCCTTCTTGACATTCAAAATACCTTTTCCAACCAGCTTACTACTGGACTGAGGGGTAAAATTCAGCAGAAAGATAGCTGAGAGGTTAACGTCAGACATAAACCTACCCCTGATAATATTATACTTTGCCCCGCTGGACACCAATCTACCCATCTTACACCAATGACTGAACTGATGGAGCTGAAATTTGTTAGAAAAATAGATAATACACCAGAATCGAAATACACATCCCCTCAGTCCAAAGATCCTTTGGGCCCCGCCCCACTGGGACTTAAAGCTATGTTTACACCATCTTGCACCTACTCCAACTCTTGTTTACTCTTGTTCTTCGGGACTGATGAAGCCGAAGGTCAGTAGGATGATGGCTAAAACACTCAAAGCAGAATGGACATACTTACTCCAAATTTAAATTTTGTTTAGGGTCCCAATCCACAAGCTTTTATTATCCCCATGTTCTAATTATCGCACACCTAACTACATATCAAAGGAAGCTGAAATTTGAATGAAATTTTGTCCTCCCACATGTAATTTGCACCCGTGCAAAGCCAGGCTTGGTCGCTATTATCCTATAAGGAGAAAACTATGAGTGTTTGAAAGAATTTAAAATAATCATGTTTAAAAAAAAAGAAAGGCAAAAGAGAAATAAAATAACTGCTTTACATATTTATTTCTCAAACAGTAATTTTATTATACCAGAACCATTTTTTTGAGTAAGATAAGAAACTGTTTTAGGCGCCGTGCATATATTATGTCACGCCTCCCCGGAGTGTGGCACATCGTGACAAACCGTGACACGGGGGAGGGGGCTAAGGGCTGCGTGACATGTCACAATTAATGGAGTTAAAGCCTGCGAAATCGTCAGTTACAGTGACGAAATATCGTACGCCACAATCCAATACTTAATAATTAATACCCCCCTCGCAGCAAACCTGCATACTCAGTGAATTTCCAATGAATATATAACATAACACATTAAAACACAACAGGATTCATAAGAAATATATTCACAAACAAGCGATATTTAAAATATTAATCATTCTCCATAACAATAACATTGGGGATGAGTACGCAGGTTTGCTGCAACAAGGCACAAAATAATGGGTTTTTATGCAAATATCAATAGAATTCATCTTAGTGAAGTCACATACCAAGTTTCATCCATATACATTCATAAATAAGCGATATATAACATTTTAATTATTTTCCATAAGAATAACATGGGGACCAAGTACCTAGGTTTGCTGCTACAGGAACTATAGGCGAAAAATTGTTTTTTAGTGCAAACAATAATAAACACAACCAGATCAAGCCATATACCAAATTTTGCCAGTTTATGTTTATAAATAAGCGAGATATACAATTTTTCTTTTTCTCCATAAGAATAACATTAGACAACGTACTGTGTTTAGCACTTTCAATATCTTGGTAACCAATTGACGTAGAGCAATGATCAAAATACCAAATTGTTTGTTTTTTTTTAAGCTGAATTCAATGGTATAAATTAAAATTTGATTTAAATTAAAATTATATATAAAACCCCCCAAAAACACATTTTTGGGGTACAAAACCCCCCTTCAGATGTGCGATTAATCTGGTTTTCGAACTCGTTCAAATAAATGGTACTTTACACATTTGTACCAAATTTCATTGAGATCGGACCTTTTTTACGAGAGTTATCGTGCTTACGGACACATATGTATATATACAGGGTGTCACAAAAATCCGGAGCTGGCTATACATAACCATATTCTACTTTCAAAAATAAATCGAAAATTTTCAGTAAATTTTTTTCGATTTGAACTTCGTTTAGCCGCTATCTGCCATTTTGTTTTTTTCACTTAAACATTTCTATTTCCGAAATGGATTAATGGATCAAGTAAAAATTTGGTATGGAGCTTTACAGGATAAATGTCTAAATCCACAAAAAAATTAATTATTTTTTCCGACGTTTATTTTTAAAATGGCGGCCACTTTAAATTTTTAAAGTCAAATTCCATGAAAACTAGCAACTGAAACAAAATTTTACAAGTTATACAATTTAAAGCACTTTGTAATCCAAATCTAATGACATTTTTACTGTAAAAATCGGTTAATAAATAAAAAAGTTATGGTAATTTTTTTATAATAAATTTCAAAATGGCGGCCATGTACAAATTTCAAAGTCAAATTCCTGGAAAACTAGCAACTAAAATAAAATTTTACAAGACATAAAATTTAAAGGACTTGGTCAAATGCGCTAGGGAATTCATATGCAAAACCCAATATATGAAAAAATATTGAAACTAAGATCTATTAAGCCACAATAGTTGAGAAGCATGTTAAAATAACTGTGGAAAAAGTCATATGATTATATTGTCAGCAATTTATGGTTTACATTTATATTTCTTTATAATAATTGTGAGGTTATGTTTTGTTTACGACCATGACTATGGCCTTAAGGTCCGAAACATGTCGGTCTTGAAATAAAATAATTTAAACCAGGGTACTGTGTTTAAAATGTATAAAATAATAATTATATTAGTAGCCCTTTTTACTGAAAATTACATAATAATGACTAACAATCAGAAGGTTCATGAATACAAATACCTCACATTAAAAGCTGAACGATTCCAAGAAGACATCAAGTTTAATAAGTTATGCCTGTATAAAAATGTTACGCCAAATTATGTACAGTTACATACCAAAGCCAAAACGCCAGCTGCGATAAAAACTATCGAAACATCAAAGAAAATTTGGATCAAGGAAGAAATAAAGTATCTTTATGGAAAACTAAATACCACAAAAAACAAGATGAAAATAGTTTATGATGAAATATGTGCACAATACCACAATGAAAGTATTGAAGAAATACTAGAATACATATCAAATTGGATCAAACCTATTATAGATCAAAAGAAAGAAACTCACACCAGGAAAATCAAACATTTGATTGAAACCCAAAAGAAACAACTAATGAAGTCATTCAATATAACAGATATGAAGTTTAATCATGGAGTTAACAACCTAACTGATATTGAGTTTACTGAAAATGAAAAAACTCTACTTGGTAAGTCCATAAAATATAACTTAAATCTAGATGATAAGCTAAACGTTATTGAGAGTGATCTATTTGATGTAGAAGTAGCGATAAGACACAAAGAAAAAGAGATCCAAGATCAGATTAGATTCAATTTTATTCACGAGTTGGAGAAATATGATATAACAACAACAAATAAAAGTGAAAGAACACAGAAAACCAAAGAAGATTTAAAAGTAATTCATTCTATAACAACTAAGTTAAAAGAAAACCAAGCAATAGTTACAAAAGCTGACAAGAGTAACACGGCTGTTGTTATAAATAAAGCAGATTATGATGAGAAGGTAAAAGACTTCTTAAATTGTGATCAATTTGAAATACTGAATTCTGACCCAACTGTTGAGTTTGCTAAAAGTACTAACTTAGCTATCAATAAATGCAAGAGTATTCCTAAAATTATAAAGAACCAACGTAAGATAATTAAACCACAATCACCAATATTACGTGGACAACCCAAGATCCACAAGGAAGACATCCCCATAAGACCTGTGGTAAACTACATAAATGCACCTACATATAAACTGTGTGGCTATTTACAACGAAAGATAAAGATAAATATCAGTAATGATAACAGGTATAATGTCATTAACACTTTAGATTTAGTAAACAAGGTAAAAGATATAAAGATCCCTCAAAAATCCTTATTTCTGTCATTTGATGTTAAAAACATGTATTCCAACATCCCAGTTGTATCTTCTCTAAACATTCTTCAAGAAGAATTGAATAGAAATAATTCCTTACCTAAGAAAGAAATAGAAGATATAATGAAACTTACAAAAATTGCTTTACATCAAAACTACTTCAGTTATGAGTCATCCTTTTACATCCAAAAAGACGGTCTAGCAATGGGGTCTCCCCTTTCTGGTCTCTTAGCTGACATTTATATGCATAGCTTAGAATCTAAGGAAATTTTAAATGACATAAATCCTTTCCGAAATAAAATTAAATATTGGTATAGGTATGTCGACGACATAATATGTCTCTTTGAAGGATCAGAAGAGGAAGCAACAAACCTTTTAGAATATGTAAACTCTTTATCAGTTTCGATAAAATTTTCCCAAGAGGTCCAAAAATCAAAAATAAACTTTTTAGATGTTTCAATATCAAATGAAGATGGGAAACATATTTTTGAAATTTTCAGGAAACCATCTACCAGTGATTGTATAATTCCATTAGATTCAAACCATCCATGGGAACAAAAAATGTCAACATTCCATTCTCTGATCAATCGGTTAATTAACATCCCCATGAAAAATTCAAGTTTTGTAAAAGAAAAAAATGTTATTAAATACTTAGCCTTCAAAAATGGATATAACCCTAAAATAATCGAAAATATGATCAAAAAGAAACAAAAAAGGAGAAATCAAAACAAAACACAAACAGAAAAGATCAGAGAAGAATATATATGTTTACCATACAGCACTAAATTCAACAGAGCAATAAGAAAAACATTTCGACATTCAAAATTTAAAATAAGCTACAGAACCAAAAACAATGCTATGAAAATTATCAATAACAAAGTTACTAAAGAAAACAATAAAAGTAAAAAAGAATACAATAGATCAGGTATCTATAAGATCAATTGCTCAGAATGCCAAAAATATTACATTGGACAAACCGGCAGGACGTTCAAATGCAGATATAAAGAACATGTGCAAACATTTAAATCGAAAAACAAGACAAGCATGAAATCAAATGTTGCAGAGCACATGATAAAGTACAATCATAAATTCAAAAACATACAAGATGATTTGCAAATAATAGAATATGGGTCAAAAGGAGACAAACTCGACGTTAAAGAAGAATTCAACATTTACTCCAGCTACAAAAAAGATCCACAAAATATTATTAACACCATGCAAATTCATATGCAAAACCCAATATATGAAAAAATATTGAAACTAAGATCTATTAAGCCACAATAGTTGAGAAGCATGTTAAAAGAACTGTGGAAAAAGTCATATGATTATATTGTCAGCAATTTATGGTTTACATTTATATTTCTTTATAATAATTGTGAGGTTATGTTTTGTTTACGACCATGACTATGGCCTTAAGGTCCGAAACATGTCGGTCTTGAAATAAAATAATTTAAACCAGGGTACTGTATTTAAAATGTTTAAAATAATAATTATATTAGTAGCCCTTTTTACTGAAAATTACATATATATATATATTTGAACGAATGGTGTTTTCGGCATCTGGGGACCTCAAAATGAAAAGTTATCATGGTCTCGGACTTAAGTCTTACCATGAGACCTACGGTAATAGCTTCTTCCCTATAGGGGAAATTCGCTAATAAGTGTGACGTGACGGGGGGTAGAGGGGGAGTAATGAGCAGCGTGACAGAGCATGATACAGGGTGGGGTCCAAAAGGGCTGAATGTTGCGTGATGTAATTTATGCATGGCCCCTTATTATAAACATGAAAGATTGGACATATATTTTATTTCCAATTGTGCTTTTTTGTGACTTTGTTGCCATATTTTCCTTAATAAATCATCGGAACAAATAACTGAGCTAACAAGAACAAGGTACTTTTACCGTTAAATGAGTAAAATAAAGAATTAAAAAGCATAAAAATTATAACATAAATGGGCGATTCTCACTTATTTTTAACGTACTAGTAGCACCATCTTAGAATGACACGTTTAAATAACTTAAAACAGGTGTCTCAACGGAAATTTTAGTACAACTAAATTTAAAAAAAATATATTTAAAACAAGTCTTGCCAATAGGCCTAAGCAAATAAAATAAAGTACAAAAGACACCCTCTTAACCACCCTCCATGGGTAGTTAAAACCCATCAGAGCCCTGGGTCGGATAACTGAAAGGGCGGTTAAAACAAATAACGCCCGGATAATTTAAAGCACTAAAATTATAAAAGTCAAACGACAGTTAAAAAAGGGTACAAAACCATAGGTACCAAGATGCAACTATGGAATACTTGCTAACTATGGAAACATATGATCGACTTGTTGTGATCTGATATTTTTCTACGGTACAGTATCAGGAATACGGCTGCGGCGGGAGATGAGAGTTGTTTCCTGGAAATAATAAGGCGGTTAATCCGATGGGAGGTTAAAGCGAGGACGGTTATGAGGGTGTCTGCTGTAATCAGATGAGCTCACACAGTGAGCGAGACCTCTTAGCTGGCTTCAATGCTTCTACTGCTAATGAAGTGATTCAAACTGGAATGTCATATGCACGATAACTTATGTGTCCATATCATACAAAGCTTAAAAAATTAAGGAAAAATAACTGTATTTCGCTTCTTTCACCCATCCAGAACTTACTGAATCACCTTACGTGTAACATTTTGTCAAATTATTTTTTATGAAGGTATCTCCAGAAAAATATTAGTTGCACTCTGCTAAAAAAAATTAATGTTCTCACACACATTTAATAATAAAGAGTATCAAGTTCAGTAGTAATGCACTTCACACTCTAGCCAAATGTGTTAGGTGAGTAACTCGCATTGTAATTTCATATGGTAAATAATCAGTTGGAATAAAACGAGCGGAGGCGAACTAAGTTAGGCCTACACATCTACTGACTCCCGGTCGTCTTTGCTCGCCTAGACTCAACCAAAGTGTGAAGATGGCATAAAAAGAAATTTGTAATACCCATTAACTAAATATAATTATATCATTATTTATTTTCTGGTTATTTTATGTGTTTTCAGCAAAATACAACTATTAATAAAACAGGTCATGCTTCAATGAAATATCCTGAATACTTTTATAGGATTTAATATACCGGTTTGTAAGTGATTGGTTTATTCTTTTAATGTAATTATCATATTGCAAGATGTGTGTCATTCATACTGTATCGTCTTTGACATATTGTATAATTTGAAGTTTACTGGTTTCCTGTTATAAGCGACTTAAAGACCCTGAATTTGGAATGGAAGTGATATCATGGCTGTAGTTTCCATTCTAAAAAAAACATGCTACAGTACTGCAGGCAACAGTTCATTGCGCCAGACGCGTGCCCCAGAGACTTACAGTGTGTTGGGAAATTAGGCTTACTTTTCTCCCCTTGTGGCTACAGGTTTTTTTTAGAATGGAAACTATAGCTAGTCTAACGTTGCTGCTCCAAATTTTGGGACTTATAATTTTTTTATAAGAGGAAATCAGTGAAACTCAAATGACACAATATGACAAAGACGATACAATACAAGAGATACCCTTGTAATGATACACAACGTCTCAACAGTGATGCGATACCACTTCAGCCATATCGCGAAATGTGACCATATTGCACATTACTACTCCTTATTCTTCTCAAGTGGCGTACCTATTTGTTAAAAATGTCATCAGCGTATAGGCCTATACTTACTATACCCTAAAATCAGTTCAGTTAAGCCTGTAATCAGTTTTTATACTATGTTTTCATTTAATTTAGATTATAAGTGCATTACTAATAACTATCAAAAGAATATTTGTATCTTTTCCGTTAATTAACCAGCACAAACCTTTTGGCTTTCCGTTTTTTTGCTACCATTCACAACATATTTCTTATTACTAAAGAAAACACTCCGCACACCTGCTAACGTACACTCTCGTTTTCCCTGTTTCTCTGAAATTTTTGGGAGTCTTATCGCTTACCGATATCTGCTCCACACACTCAGTGGCTAGTAGTATTCGGACATCAAACCCCTCCATCGATGTTGCCAATTCAGAAGTTGCGTTCATTGCTTCTTGAGATGTAACTTTTAGCGTTCACGTTATGTCTTGGTAGCTGAGGTATGGTCCCAGGGTTGAATCGGATTGTGTTCCTTTATTTTAATTTTAAAGGAATTAGGTTTTAAAATAATTGTTTAACGTTACCTACTTTGATGTTTATGCACACCAAACGATTTGTAATAGCCTGTGTCGATTTAGTTATTTTGGAGTTTTAAAAACAATTTACAGGCATGGTTGGTTGGTGGGAATGTGTATGGGTGCTTAGACCTATGTTAAATATCTTACCTAACTCAACGTTACTTAACGTAATAAACACACATGTCAAACCCACCATCCACGTTCCAGAATTTATTTTCTTTTGCCTTTTACCCCTGATTAGGTTAGGTTTGGATGTGCTATCAGAACTAAATATGAGTATCCCGGTTGGGCATTTGTTACTTAATTCATAAAAACCCCATTAATTCGGTTTATGTTAATTAAGTTTGGTTACGTTTATGTTTAGATATTGAATAGGGCCTATATACTAAAAACAAAACATTCCTAGCCTATGCTACTTTAATCTTTATTCGTCAGTGGTACCTAGTGAATTAACAAAATTAGAAACCAAAAAAGTTATGGTTTTAAAGGAAAGGATCCGAATATTGGCTTTCATACTTAGCCTAGGCTACGGTACTTTAATTTTTTTCATCAGTGGTACCTAGGGAATTAACAAAATTAGAAACCAAAAAGTCATGGTTTTAAAGGAAAGGATCCGAATATTTGCTTTCATTAGATTGTGAAGAATGTAGCTTATTAAAATTCGTCAAACAGCCAAAATTACCCGTCACGAATAAACACACCAGATTGGAGAGAGGATTCTCTTGACTAATGCAGGGTGATGGAAACTTTAAAATTCCAGGAGAATGGAAGGGTACTCTTTCATAAGCAGAACAATACACAAAGCTGAATAAGTTTTTCGATACAGATGGTTTGTAAAATATTTTATCGTTTGTATGTTAGTTACTACGTAATGTTTGTTTTTTAGTTTTTTTGTCAAATAAACTTAAAATAAAAATGAAATAAATGTTACCCTACCGGTATAAACAAAATGATTTATTTACAAAACATAAAACTAAAAAACTTAACAAATTTAAAAGTTTGCCAGGAAAAGGCTTTCTGGTATATATACCGTACCGAGAATACATATTTAAGTATTAATGGAATCAACGTTTCTTATCTGGACAAATTTCAAGACAATATCTTTCACATCTTTGAGACTGAACATAACCGAAACCAAAACCG
Source organism: Allygus modestus (assembly GCA_963675035.1). NCBI lineage: Eukaryota > Metazoa > Arthropoda > Insecta > Hemiptera > Cicadellidae > Allygus > Allygus modestus. Next base: position 289,043,301 of record OY776111.1, read on the forward strand.
AATAACCTAAATAATAGCTAAACAGTATCGAATAATTTAATTCGGTTTTTTATATTATCGCTTCATCATCATTCATTCATCATTTATAAATGTGTAGGTACACAAAAGGAAAGTTTCTGATAAACACTAACCTTATTTGTGAATTCTACAGTAAAAAATCTTTCAGAAAAAATAAAACAGGCTACGTATAAGTTATTGGTCCAATACTTTCTATTTCAACCAATTATGAATATGCAACATTTCAGGATAAGATAACAAATTTAAATGGGCAATTATAGAGCTCTTGTTAAACAAGTGAAGCCTCATTGGAAGACATTTTTGTAAACAAAACATCTAGCCAAAGAGTAATAAAGACTAACATAAGTTGTGTTGTGAAGAGGGGATTTAATTGGTTAACATATTTGTTGCCATGGAGACCGGATGGTATAGAGGGTCAAAATGGCAGTCAGCATGTAAGCAGAGTTTTTCACCCCAGACGAGACCTCTATAGACATCCTCGTTGGATAAGATAGGATTTGTTATTTAAAAATAATGTAACATAACCTAACCTAACTGCCGCAGCACGCTGTACAAAATGGGTTGTAAAAAACAAACGATACAATTTCACCATCGGAGGTCACTCTTACCACTCTTGGCAAAAAATCAATAAGTTATAAAATATAGAAAAAATAACTAGAATACACTGAAAAATACCTGAAACTCATTCTGTTGTAATATAATAATAAAATTACGGCCCCTGTATAGTCCCGACACAGACTTGCTTGCTACGTTGAGAAATACACTCGCTATTGGCTAAATACAACGGCTAATTCATGTACTTCAGAACTTGCCGTTAAATTAACCCTTTGAGTGCTAAGCTTCTGAAAGGAGTAGTTGAATCTGTAATGTTTTGTTGATTTTTTTAATATATTGAACGCCTGAACAGTTAAAATTAATAAAAACGTGCTTCCGCTGGACACACACAGTAAAGGATAGGTAAAAAGTAGCAAAACACCTGATCAGATGTGCAACTCACAAAGAATCCACCCATCCCGTCAGCTTGGACCCGAGCCGTCCACCGTTTGCTTAAGGTCCGCCCTCCCCTTCAACTCTGCCAAAGACAGGTGAACTCTCCATGAGTTGCACATAAAAACCACCGACTGTGACGGGATTCGAACCCTCGATCCAAGTGTTACCCCCGGCCGGGAAGGTAACGCCTTAGACCGCACAGCCACTGGTCAGGCTAGCAGCTGCAGTGGATCAGTTGGTATTATAGAGACTAGGCGCTGGACGAGGTAGTTCAATTCGTGTCTACCAGGTTTCACCACATGTCAGACTCAGACTGCAGACTGAGCGCCTAACGGTACAATCGCTTATGAAGCAGTAACAGTGTTTATTGATAACAGATTCAAAAGACGATATATCGGCTCATAGCACTGAAAGGGTTAAAACATGTTGTCAATATTAGCAAAATATGTTGTTCAATTGATAATCATCAAAAGTCCACATTTCTGATCCCATTCATGGCCATGACGCCTCTAGCTTCTACATAAAATACCCCCGTCGCAGCAAACCTGCATACTCAGCGAATTTCCAATGAATATATAACATTACACATTATAACACTTAACAGGATTCATAAGAAATGTATTCACAAACAAGCGATATTTAAAATATTAATTATCCTCCATAAGAATAACATTGGGGATGAGTACGCAGGTTTGCTGCAACAAGGCTCACAAAATAATGTGTTTTTATGCAAATATCAATAGAACTCATCTTAGTGAAGTCACATACCAAGTTTCATCCATATACATTCATAAACAAGCGATATATAACATTTTAAGTATTTTCCATAAGAATAACATGGGGACCAAGTACCTAGGTTTGCTGCTACAGGAGCCATAGGCGAAAAATTGTTTTTTTGTGCAAACAACAATACACCATAACCAGATCAAGCCATATACCAAATTTCGCCAGTTTATGTTCATAAATAAGCGAGATATACAATTTTTCTTTTTCTTCATAAGAATAACATTAGACAACGTACTGTGTTTAGCACTTTCAATATCTTGGTAACCAATTGACGTAGAGCAATGATCAAAATACCAAATTGTTTTTTTTAAGCTGAATTCAATGGTATAAATTAAAATTTTATTTAAATTAAAATTAAATGTGAAAACCCCAAAAAACACATTTTTGGGGTACAAAATCCCCCAAAAACCCCCCTTCGGATGGTGCGATTCACCTGGTTTTCGAACTCGTTCAAATAAATGGTACTTTACACATTTGTACCAAATTTCATTAAGATCAGACCGTTTTTACGAGAGTTATCGTGCTTACGGACATATATATATATATATATATATATATATATATATATATATATATATATATATATATATGTATATATATATAAATACATATATAAAAATTTGAACGAATGGTGTTTTTGGCATCTGGGGACCTCAAAATGAAAAGTTATCATGGTCTCGCGCTTAAGTCTTACCATGAGACCTACAGTAATAGCTTCTTCTCTATAGGGGAAATTCGCTAAAAACCCTCAAGTGGAGGCCTTCATAGGCGCGAGGCCCTTGTGCGGCTGCACCTGTCGCGCCGCCCTAAGGACGGGACTGGGTGCTTGTAACATTAAGTAGATATCATGGGTTAGGTAAGGTTTATATGAAGTTTTGGTCTTTAGGATTCATTTTAGTATGTTTGGTCATTCCAAGTAGGCCTACAGTTTGTCTCAGCAAACTTCAAGTTTCTCACGAAAAGCAAGTGGACATTTAGTAACTCAAATATAAATATAAGCTAGGCCTATCATAACATTCCCCCTGTATAGACTACCAAGACAGACTTATGGTTAGAATACATGTACAGCAAGGCTAAAATTAAAATAGTATGATGATTGACCAACTTGGGCTGGTTGAGAAACTACAGTATCATTGGCCTACCTAAATTAGCCTAATGAAAGGTAAATAGTCAAAGGATATATACTGCCTGTTTTGGCAATTAAAACTTTGTAGACAGTATTTAATGTTTATTAATAACATAAAAAGTTAGTTTTTAGTCACACCTTGTGTTATAATCATCCATGTTATGGCTACAACTGTAAGCTAATATACAAAACCTGAGTATTATTCTAACACAAACTATCTGCAAAAGAACACAGAAACAAAACCACCAAGATGTATTTTTTTTTTAGTAGTGCTGTATAATGTTGGCATTCTCGCCGATAACACTTTTTATCGTATTAAATCCATCTTGGAACCACAGTGCTTCACATAAGTTATGTTTATGGAACTCGCAAGGAAACATCGGTTACAGAAGATTTACATTTGATTATTGCTACGGTATAACATTAATTAAATTATTATCATTATTGAACTCAAAAGAATGACACGTTTTGAATCTCTAACAGAAAGGTGTAGGTAGGTAGAACCACTAAGTTTTAGAACAAATTAAATAAATAAACTGTTCGTTTGTAATATAGTCTCTAACCTAAACACAAACTTCAATCAACAAAATTACAGCAGCTGAGCTGATGTATTTTGACAGTTCGAGTTCAAACAACACGGTACTACAAAGCTCAAAATATGTACTGAAATAATGTTCATTGAAAAAACTGATAATTATTAAAATATAATAATAATTTGCCAATTAGAGTTTATTTAAAGCATTAACACGTTCGCTGCGCACGAACAATTTTGAATTTTTTGTGGATGCTGAACAATTTTTATTGTTGATTTACTTTCCTATGACGAAAAGAATACCGACCATGTGGTTTAAAAGCATTCCAGAACTTTAGTTTAGCCGCTAATGACGTCATAAAGTTCCGGTCGATTTCAGGACCGTAGCACCTGTTGCTTGTACATACATAGTTACAATCACATGAAATGACAGTCACAATGTTATTATTTGGTAAAAATGTACCTACTATAAATATCCTTATCACTATAACCATAGATTAAGCATACTCCTTAGGAGATATTGCATTGGCAAGTTGTCAGACGAAGACGGGTGAACAGTGGCGTGCTCCTGCGGGATTTTCTAGTACTAGCATAGAATTAGTGCCGACGGCATCAGCGCAGTGGCGCAGCTCGTGGCCATGTGAGGAACCAACGATCCGCGGGCTAGGAGGGGATACGACATCCGTGTGCGAGAGAGAGCGGGAGTACTTGTGCGATAGAGAGAGGGAGTGAGAAAGATAGGCGCCGCCGACGCGACACTGCCGTAGTGCCGTGGCTCGCTCGCACTCGCAGGGCGTCCGCCATCCACCAGCCCCAGTGCCTTCGTGCCTTCCTTTCGTCAAATCGTAAAGCGGCTTCTTCCTTGATAAATGTTCTACGTTCGCTTGTGAAAATACTCTTACAGTTATAATTACAAATTAGTGTAATAGGTGTATAGTATGTATAACCGATATTTCATTACCAATGATTCAGTGAATTCATAACATACAATATTTCCTTATTAAAATCCCACTTAATTCTTTTTCACAATTTATTATTTTTTCCTTTTAATTTCGTCGGGGCGGAGAGTAAATCCTCATGGACACTCAAAAATCCGTATTCGAGAGTAGTGCCGGACTTTTACCGGCTAAAAAAACTCCGCGAAAAATTTAAAATTATTAAAATAAATAAAGTAATTTCTGTGATTTGAGTAATTAACTTTGAAAACCTTTATTAAGTTCAAATAAAATTTATGTTCTTTTAGAAAACAAATTGAGAAACATTAATAAATTATACAGGTTTGAAATTAAAGAATATCAGTAATTATTATGAAACGTGATTTACTCATCAATTCAAAGCAAGGTTGTTATCTAATATTTATTTACGATATAGCGTATCACATTGATTTTGTGGCTGATTTTAAGATACGTTTACGTTATAACACCTACGAAACGGCCAGTCCGATTTTAACGAGAGACCTATCAAATGAACGGAAATATTGTCAAATTTTATATTACGGAGTTTCAGATCTTTACATTGCTTTTTTAAATTTATATAAGGAAAAACAGTGCAAAATATCGGTGTTTTTTTACAATGTGGGAGTAAATCTCAAATTTAAAAGATTATTAAAAAATATCAAGTAAACGTATCTGCTTAAAATTGTTATGGCGTATATAGGCCTAAGGGTTATTTAAAAACACTTTTGTCACGTTTCATGAAAGGAATTCATGACTACCTATATAATAAAAATAAACTTAATTTTAATCAGGCAAATATGTGTAATTCAAAAAATATATACAGAGTGTCACAATAAAGCGTGGTGTGATTCGCAGAATTTGATTCCACATATGAAAATAAGTCAAAATTATCTACAATTGGTTCAATTTCAGTGCTACGTCTGCCCGGCAGCATCATCTCGACTTGTCGTCTGATTGATGCGTCGTCAGTCAGATTCATATGCCTTCTGTAATACTACTACAGAGAGTTCACAGACCGGAAATTCCTGGAAAATCGGATAATTTTACAGGAATTTCGGTGAAAATTCGTTAATTTAGTTTTAAAACGTCTTTTTCGGCCATTCTCGTTCATGCGGCTCGGTTGTCGTTCCCCAGGGAGGTAAAAACCATGGAGAGCTCGTCAAATGGACAGAAAACGGTCCGCGCATTGTCAGGCATTGTCAGACCCAAAGTGCAGGACACGGCAAATCTGAGTAATCCCGAGCGGTGAGCCCGTTGTCGTTTACACGCTCCTGTACCTCTTAATAATAATACAACTACAATGAAACTTATATATTTCTTTTCTACCTGAATGTCCGCATCTAACGGTATCAATATATTTTAGTTTAAAATTATGTGTAATTTGTAATAATTAAAATATTATAAGGTTGTAAGAACATGACATAAAAAAGTCAGTAAGCGAGAAAGTTTTTTATTCCTGATGTAAAATTAAACTTCCAGCGAGAAAGTTGTAGCTAATTAGTTGATCTTCAAAATTTATTCAAAAAAATTGTCGATAGAGCTTCTAGTTTCTTCAATAATCCGATATAAATTACGGCTATGTTCAGTTCTACGCGTGCCGCCGTCGTCGTCGAGGATCACGGCCCAACGCCGTACTACCACATCAGAATAATCGATTTGTATCACTTAAAAATATTTCCTTCTAGTTCTAGCAGTTATTTATTACATCGTTAAATTAGATTGTATTTAAATTTTACATGTTTTCAGGTTTATCATCCTTAATTTTATGGTCACATTTTATGATTTTAATTGTGAACATTGAAATAGAAGAGAATCAACATCTGTTTACAGAAACTTAAGTTATACCTCCCTAACAACTATTCAAATAAACTTATAATTTGATTTTGTGAGAATAAATAAGGAATAGATCGGGGAAATGAAATACAAAGTCGTAAGTAAATATGTGTAGCTAAATGTTTATTCAAAATTATGAATGAACTTATGGTTTTACGTCGAAACTCAGAACTAAGCCTCTACATCAGCCAATACTGTAATAACCAATCCTATAAAAATCATATTGGCGTTAAAATTTGAGGAACATGTCAAGGAACTCGAATACGAAAGATACTTAATTTTGAATAAACTTTTCTACCAAAGCTATAAATGCGATGGTATGGAATCAAATTTTTTGTGTCAAAATTCAAAACTAAGCCTCTTTAAAAGCCGTACAATTGTTATTATGTAGTTATTTTCACGAAAAGAGTTGACTCATGTATCGAGTAAGTAAAATATGGGAGTCATTGAGTCGTTAATTAATTAATTTCGATGAAAATCCAGGTTGAGTACGTGAACATCGAGATTTGTATGCTAATATTGAAACTTACACGTGTTTTTACGTCATAATTAGAGGTTAAATACATTTTAATTTAGTACCAAAAGATAAAGAATTTATTCAGTAATTCGATTCCAAAAACCATTTTACTATAAAAAAATCCCTTGCGCCGTAAACCTCATTTAACTGAGGACGCGTCGCCAATAACCCATAAGACGCTGTACTGAGCGCTGCGGCTGCGACCGCCGAATCCTACACTTTGAGATGTGACCTTGAGCCCAGCCGGACCGAATTTTGGTCTATCCCGACTATGGTCGCGAGCATGGTCTATCCCGACATGTTTTATACCTCGCTGTCGTTCCCAGTCAATAAGACAAGTTTTGGTTGTCATTTTCAGACAATAAAAAACGTTGCCGATCGTCATTTCGGGTCATTAAATGTAAGTAAATTCCTGTTTTTGATCCATCCGATGCGGAAAAATAGGCGTTCTTTGGTGATAGATCGGGGTCGAATCGCCGACTGTATTCGTAAAATACCCCCATCGCAGCAAACCTGCGTACTCAGCGAATTTCCAATGCATAATATATGTCTTAATACCATATAAAGCCGCATACCAAGTTTCATAAAAATATATTCATATATAAGCGATATATACAATTTTAATTATTCTCCATAAGAATAGCATTGGTGATGAGTACATAGGTTTGCTGAAACAAGGAACACAAACAATTGGTTTTTATGCAAATATAAATATAATTTAACTAGGTGAAGCCACATACCAAGTTTAATCAATATTCAATCATAAGTAAGCACTATATAACATTTTAATTATTCTCCATAAGAATAACACGGGAGATGAGTAAGCAGGTTTGCTGCAACAAGGAACTAAAAAAATGGGGTTTTATGCAAATATCAATATAACTCAACAAGGTGAAGCCACATATCAAGTTTTATTAATTTATGTTCATAATTAAGGGAGTCATTACATTTTACTTATTCTCCATAAGAATAACATGGGGGCTGAGTACGCAGGTTCGCTGCTACTGGGATGATAAAAAAAATTTTTGAGCCAATATCAATATACTAGTACTACGTGACCCCACGTGCCAAGTTTCATCAATATACATTCATTAATAATGGAGATATCAAATTTTATTTATTCTCCATAAGGATAACATTGGACAACGTACTGTGTTTAGCACTTTGAATATCTCTGCAACGGTTGGACGTAGAATCACAATTTAAACACCAAAATGATTGTTTTGTGGAGCTGAGTTGATTGGTAAAAGCAAATGTGAAGTTTACATTAAAATTAACTTAGGAAAAGCCAAAAACCTTTTTCCCATAAGATTAACATAGGAGATTTTATGAGCAGGTTTTTTTGGATTTTCTCCGCAACCACTTAACCTAGCTTAATAATTCAAAATACCATATTATTTGTTTTTTTAAGCTCTATAACACGGTCTAAACCAAAATTAAGTGTTTTAAAAATGTTAGGGTAAAAAATGCATAAAACTGATTTTTGGAAAATTTAAAACCCCCATAAACCCCCCTTCCCATGGCCCGATTTTTCTGGTTTTCGAACTTAAAGTCATAAATGTCACTTTACACATTTGAGCCAAATTTCATCGAAATCGGACGTTTTTTACTCAAGTTATCGCATTCACGGGCACATATATAGATATATATATATATATATATATATATATATATAGATAAAACGAGTAGTGGGATTTTGCGGCTTTTGGCTCACTTGATTGACAGCTTCCGGTCACGTGACTTTGATGACGTAGGAATGACGTAGTTGGCGACGTAGTTGGCGACGTATTAGTGACGTCATGGATGTTTGGAGTAGGTCAAGGTCGTCTGAAGTAGTTTTTAAAAAGCTATCTTGCACAAGTTTTGATTCGATGGTTTCAAACTATCAAAATTATTTGTTGCTAAACGTTTTACCCAAAGTATGGCATGTGGGTAGTCTGCTGACGCGTCTCAACAAGACGAAGAAGTTGGTGCATTCATAATTCAGATCCGACTAAGGGTATAGCAGTAATAGCGAAAAAAACAATATTTTGAAGGTTTTCCGCTATTGCTCCTAATTCCCTCGTCGGATCTAAATTCTGAATGCACCATCTTGTTCGTATTGTTGAGCCGCGCCAGCAGAGTACTCACATGCCATACTTTGGGTAAAAAGTTTAGCATCAAATAATTTTGATAGTTTAAAACTATCGAATCAAACTTGTGCAAGATAGATATATTTATGGAATGAAAACAATCAAATGAAACCTGTGCAAGATTTCTAACTTTTATTTTTATTTCTTTATTTACAATAATACACATACAATAAAAAAAAAAGTGCAAGTCAGTAGACTTAATTCTAACTATTTCTTTATTTACATTAATGTACACATAGGCAATGATTGTCAGAGAACCGTCGATCCTGCGGTGGCCGTTGCTTCTGTAGATGGGTAGGGTTCACATTCTCCACAATAATACTTCATTCTAGGCGCGGGTGGAAGTGATGTTGGTTGCCACGATGAAGTCTCCGATTCCGTAGAGCTGCCGACATTGAACGAGGCGAGAGGTTCATACTCTTCAAAATTATATCTTTTCAGCCGTGTCGGTGGAAGTGTAGTTGCGGATGTTCTCCAGTGTTCTTGAGCTAAAGTGTTTGTTGCAAAAATATCCAATGTTACTTTGTAGCCGTTTACAATCAAAACTTTTAAGTCATCGGAAAGAAGTTGCAAATCATGAACTGTAGAAAGATGAATAGTATTGTAGTGGACACATTTAATTTTGAGAGCCATGATGTTACCTCGTGTACGGCTACTCGCGGAGTGAGCTTCCCACCTCCTCGCCTTCGTTTTATACGCACCCCCCTCCATTTTTTTCACATCTACGATATGAATATTTTCATCACGTAACCTATTGGAGTTCTGCATATAATGCAATGGTTATACATAAGTCCACAATCAGCGCATGTACAACAGTGTCTACAAGGTAAAAATAGTAAATTTTTCTCAGAGGACAAACATACTACACATTCGTTTCCTTCGCTCTTATTTTCTCCTGCTGGTGTTTTAACAGGATGAGGTTTATAAACTCTCCGATGGTTTTGTACAAACTCTCTACCTTTTTGAACTAACAGATAAGCACACCTGTCAAACCATCGTGCATGTTCTTCCCATGGGTTATCTGTCGCTTGCCAATCCTGCAATCCTCCTCCGCAATTGTAACATACGGTCTTATCATCTTGCCCCATGTAAAAGAAACCAGCATCTGCAAACTCCATTCTAGACTTGTATAGAAACGAGTCTTTTAATGCTGCATCAAACGTATCCAATCTCGATTGTAACTGTGCATATTTAGGAAATCTCATTCTCCTTTTTACTACCATATGTTCCATTTTTTGTTTTTGTAGGTTGTACCAAGGCAAATGTCGGAGGTATACTGACACGGCGTAAGCGTGTAGGGCAGGTACCTACCCTTCCCCCACCATAATGTTCCCCCACCAACTCATTGTCAGTCTGTATGAAAGTGATAATCCTTTAACCAATACAGCGCATTTTATAAGTTCTAAATCCAGGTCAAGGTCACCAAAGAATGTTTTTAAAAAAGATAAAATATCAGTACTTGGAGTTAATACTGATATTTTATCTTTTTTATATTTTATTTTTTTTTTACATAAAATACATTTCAAGTTTTACATGATATTGGCTTAATCTAACAATTTGAAGTTCCGGACGAGGTTAAATGCAGAGATAGCTCGGTAGAGTTGTTCCCGCTGACTCCGTGTGATACTATATACAAGGTTCCAGGTTCGATGTTTTGCAGATCTTCATTTTGAAGCAGTTGAACAAATCTCTTGGGCAGGAAAATTTGGAATTTCGCTTCATCTCCTACTGTGTATGGAGCATCGCTTAAAGATACGAGAATAGCGTCTCCCACTGATGTTTCAATCTTCCTCATGCCGTGCACGATGTAATGTTTGTTTTCTTTAATTTCTGAAGTTTTTCTTGTTGGTAGTATAGTTGATTTTGATTGGGTGTTAAACTGATCCGCCAATGTCTGCAGAAATTTCTGTGATGCCATCTTGATACGTGTTATCTCGTTAGAGTCTGGAGTAATACTGATGGTGGGTCTCCTCGCTATCCCCGCTTTTATACCCACCGGTTCCCCCTCCACTTTGAGGATGTAGAAAAGCAGCTAAACGATAAGCGTTCTTTACAGCACAATGAAATTGTGCGTGTTTATCATTCTTTGTTAAAATACAAATATTGTCCATCTCAAATTTGAAACACTTATCCATTTCAACATCTATTACATCTTTTGTAGTATAAAGCTGGATCCAATTGCGCTTTTCTAATCCTTTTGTATAAAGTCTTGTAAATTTACTGCAGTAGTGATTCATAATGCTTTCCACTTCTTCAAAACTTGTATAACCTTCATTCCAACCAATGTGATGCAAGTTTCTCGTCAACCACTTATTAATTCTTTTGGATTTGGAGGTTAATTTGTTAAAAGGAAATGGAGGTTTGAATAAAAAATTATAAATAACATATGTTTGCAGGTCTAAGATGATTAGTTCTTTAACAATGTATCTATCATTGTTTCCACGGAAAGCTTGAAATTCAATTACACCAGACCTCTCCATCTTTCGGATGTCGACTGAACTGTTTCCACACCACGGTAGAGCTTTTATAGCTCAGGCCGTACAGTTCTCAGCGCGTTGGTGTATATTTAACGTGGACACCATCCCCGGTAGGCCTACCCCACGAATTCTATTACGCAAGGCTTTACATCCACTTCTTCATCTCCTCCGCTCATCATGACACCTGACGATCAACTAAACTGTTTTCCACACCACGGTAGGTTAAATACCAGGCCGTACAGTTGCAGGCGCGTTGGTGTATATTTAACGTGGGCACCGTCCCCAATAGGCCTACCCCACGTATGTTCTTCTTTATTAAGTTAAAATTTAGTCTTTTTTAACTTCTTCTTCTTCTTCTTCTTCTTCTTGTGTTTCGTTTTCTTCTTCTTGATTTTTTGTTTCTTCTTTCTGTGTTGTTTCTTCTGTAGCCTCTGTAGCGATTTCTACAAGTGGTTCAAAATCCTTTAACTTTCTCCACATGCAAACTTCATGAGGTATTCTATTAAAAATAGATGTATCCACAGGTCCGTACACGATGGTGCTATCAGGTTGTTTTTCCAAAGTATCGTGCAAATATTCTTTAATAATAGCGCTTGCAAATACCAACTGTCTCATGTACCTTGTAATAGGTTCTGTTGCGTAGTTTAAAACGTAGAATTCTTCACGTGACAGTAGAATCTTATTTTCATGTTGAGTCAAGTCTCTAATTCGCACTTGTAGTTGTCCACGATGTTTAACAATATCTATTTCATTGTCACAATCCAAAAGTCGAATATGTGTTTTCCTTCCACACAAACTGTTAGTTAAATAACATTCTATTAAATGTACATGTTTCAAAAATGACTCCCAAGCATTTTGCGAAAATAAAACCTTTTTTGTTCCATGGTGTAGTATTACTGTAGGGGAATAATCCAATGATTTCATCAATCCAACTGATACACTTTTACTGATGCATGCTGAGATGGGGTAAAAGATTCGCAAAAAAACTTCAGTTAAAATGTGAGGAGGAATATTATCTTCAACTTTCTTCTTCCTCTTTGATACTACCTTTGATGGATCTGCATTACTTTCCTCCTCTCTATCTCTTTTACCAAACTTTAAAAATGCAGTTATTTCCTTAATGATTTCTGCTTCGGTATTATCATGTTCCAATAACGGTGCTACCTCTGCATTACCTTGTACAACAGATGGAGAACTCATTTTGTAGAAGACGTTACCCATGCGACGATAGGCGATCAACTGAAGACCCGCATTGTTGCTCCGCTATTTATAGGTTAGCGACAGTGGCGGTGCCGGTGGTGGTACAACGTTTTACAATACTGTCTTTACAATACCGGTCAACGGTGTGTATGTAACAATTTTATCGTGCAAAATTAAACAATACGCAGATGTATTTGCAGGTACGTTTTCTTGAAATTCCATTTCTATTTTTATATCAACACTAGACGATTTTACAGATTCATTTTGTTTGGAGCAATCAATTACAACAATCGGAGCTTTCGATTCAAACTGTACGGGAGATAGTAGAGGTGTGTTTGTTTTGCCGTAGTATGAATTTTGGAACCTAGCGTACATATCGTATAAAACACTGTACCTTTTTTTATCAAAAGAAATATTAAAGTTGTCGTAGGGAAAGAATTGTGAATTCAGGAACACTTTACAGTTTGTTAATTTACAATGGTCAAATTCACCAGCATTTTCAGTTAATATACTTTTTTTCTTCGTTTGTAATCCAAAGATTACATATCTCGCTTTTTCCAAATGAGTAGAAGTTTTTACAGTCCATGTATGCCGTTGTGTTGTAGGTAAAACGGGGTATTCATGAAACTCCCAGCTTCTGAATGGCATTACAATGTCTCGATCTGATTTTAACTTTCTTAATAATGTAATCCTATGTTCATCATTTAGTCGCACATGTGGTACTCTCCAAACAATCTTGTCTAATGTTAATTTCCAGTCTAAATTGGCATCAGTTGTTCCAGCAGCTGCTTTAATTATATCATTATCGTTTGATGATCTTAATAAAACTAGTTCTTGTTTTACATTTATTATTATTCTTCTGTAGTCTTCAGCAAATCCTAGGAGTAATCTTAAAGGTACGTAGAAATCAAAGTTTCCCGAAGAGTCAGGAGCGATTGTACTTTTGTCTGGTGCAACCCATCCTGCAACAGCTAACAGATTCTTCTCATTTGGTGTTAAAGACGCTAATCCTTTCAATGTACTGGAAATTCCAACCTTTTTTGTTGAATCGACTGTAACTCCTGAAATTTCATATCTAATCTCGTCAAACAAAAATGCCATAGAATTATTTATGAACGGAACAGTGGTTCCAGCAGTACCATCATTTTTTGTTACTTTTCCTTCAATATATAAATAACTTTCGCATGGAAGAGTATAAATGTCTTGTTGTTGTATAGGAATCCTAATTTCATCGTTATTGTTTAATTTGGACGAAGCGTAAGGGTTGTGCGTGTGATATTCCTTTTCCCATAAGGTCTCGTCGAATGTTGGACCCTGCGCTATATCCAGTATATCCATTGTTAATGACCTTTAATCCAATTTCTTCTAGAAAACGAATGTTGTCACTTGTTAATCCTTCTACAGCTGATGAGCTACTGACCTCTTTGCTGGTTGGCTCTCTCTTTTTAAATGATAACCCCATTGTCTAAGCGGATGATTTTATATGTATTCTTACAGTAATAGCTTCTCCTCTAAAGTCAATAAGGTTTCCGTCTTGATCCACTATGTTCAGCACGATGTCTGAAATGAAACTGGTGTTTAACGGTAGGTACACAAGGTTTTGAGGCTTTTCTACTATCTTGAAACCCGGTGCAACTGATGGGTAGAATGTGTGTAATATATGACGATTCTCTCCATCTCTGTAGGATCCTTGTATAATGTTACATGTAATGTCTATGCTATTAACTTTGATGATCGTCACAGTTTTATTCCCAGAATGAGTTTTATTAGGTTCTAATACTTTTGTTTCCTTAGAAAACCCCAATAAACTACCAATTGAATGTTCTTGACTAAAATCAATATAATACTTAGAAGTAATTTCGGCTTTCATTGTATTGTTATTGCCTTTTATCGTTATATTTTCTTTTCCCATATGTTTTTGTATAACTTCATTTATATTATCAATTTCATAAGCTCCTGTTGGTAAACTGAATTCTTCCAAAGCTGAATACTTTCCTTTATCGGCTTTTGTCTTGTAATAATGTATTTTGTTATTAATTCCTTCACTAACGTTTGGAATAGAGTTATATGTTGTTAAATACAATAATGCGGCTTCCCATAGTCTTCCTTTTTGCAAACGTAGCGCTGGAAACAGAATACTGCGCAAAGTACATGAGTTACCGGTTAATGACACTGTATACGAAGACATCTTAAAGTTGACTAACACTTTTAGCTAAAAAGTCTAAACATAAATGACCGCAAATGGATGTATCATCAGGTTGTTTTCTTGTATGATTGTAAAAAACATTTTCTGCCGCACGAAAGTATTGTTGAAGTTATTTCGGTGGTGGAAGGTCTCCAAAACTGTCGAAATAATAAATGGTTTTACCAAGTTTCTTGTAACACACCCAATGAGTGCCTAATCCTTCACTATTATCCAAATTTACAATACCAGTCTCATTTTTCCACATTTTAACCGGTAATTCATCTTTCATAAATACTCCTCTAAAAAATGGGATTTTCAAACAAGAAGCATATGTAATCAGTTCTTCATTGGTTAATTCTTTGTTTTTAATTATTAATTGCTCTTTCTTATTTAATACACACGATACGGTCTTAGGTATAATCCTCCTCCCTTTTTTATCATTGACCATATTGTTGGTTTCTTTTTAGCTTTACCACTGGTAGATCGACGTTTTCTTCTGATATTACCTCCTTGTTTCTTAGCGGGTTTTTTCCCACGCCTTCTTCTCTTTCCTCCTCCAAACGTAGTTTTTGCTTTCATTGCTGCTGTTACTGCTAAAGACGCTGCTTTTTCACCAATACTCGCGTCACTAGATTTTACTCTTTGCCAAGCTTTCTCAGCAAGTGCTCTATCTGCTATTGATCTATTTTTAGTATCACCAAATTTGGAATACGCTATATCGTGCTGTTTACAAGCCTGATCGAGCTTATTTATTCCAGGATCTCCTCTAGCAAGACGTTTCTCTAATTTGGTTCCAGGACCACAATATTGATATCCTCCAGGTAAATGTAATTCCACAGGTAATAAATCAATCGCCTTGTTAACTATAGCTCCAACCGGTTTACTCAATAGAGAAAATGCTGTTGATGCTATTCCCCTTCCTCTCTGTAATCTCTCTCGATTATGACTGATGCGTTTAACCCTCGACATGACTATTTATAGCAAAACTTACAATCAGTAGGTGCACCCTATAAATGTTTTACAATGAATGTAATATCAGTTTTGGTTTCTTGTATTATATACTGTTTAAAATCAATTTATTATATAGAAATGGATTTATTAATTAAATGTAGACATATTAAATAAAAGTAGTAAAAATAGAAATAAGGTGTAATTGAAGATGATCCAGATGTTTCTCCGCTGGTGATGGTATCGTTGTCTTCGGTAAAATGAATAAACTTTAAATAGTTGTCATGTTCCCTTAGAAACTTGCCACTTAATCGTTGGTAATTGAATAAAACATCCCAGTCTAGTTTATCTTTAAAATTGTCAATGTAATTCTCAGAGAGATTTTGATATTTACTTATTACCTCTACGAGGAAGTCTTCTGAAAACTGTTGTCTTTGTAAAATATGGATCCAGTTAACTCTGTGAAAATAAATTCTTAACATAGTCATTGTAAAGAGGTAGTGTATGGAAAGTTGTTCCCAATCCACATATCTATCAAACCGTTAAACAAAACCATCTGTCAACACTCCTTGGGGAAATCTCGGCTCTTGAGATATTAAACTTCACGCGGTAATATTGGATTCCATCATCCTCTCTGTATCGTCTCTCGAATATGATTGATGCTTTATCCCTTATCATGGGTATTTTAAATTCTTTTTTCTCTTATGTAATATTCATCGTTTTCTGTTGGTTCATTAATCACATTCACTTTATCCCCCTTTCCTAATGTCTTGACTTTAGAAGGCTCAGACGGTTTATCTCGTAGATTAGGTTTCTCTGGATTGTGTATATTTTTCCAGTCTAAATAATTGTGACTGTCAACATCTGAAGCTGCATCTCTTCCTGAAGCCCGATGGATATAATGGAATAGAGCTGCACCAAACCTTTCCAAATGTTTTTCATATTCCGTAGTCCATTTCTTGTGTACAATATCAAACATTTTCTTATTTACAGCGTCTCCATCCTGCTCACAATCACCTACATTTGATAATTTTATTTTTTTTACATCATAGCTTGTATCAGTTTTATTCCTTTTGTATATCGTTAACAATTTTAGAGTAGCTAAATTTACTGCTTCACCATCATAAACGGGATATTGTATATCGCTTAACCTTTTACCGGAAAACCCCCAATGATCTTCGTGTACAGTTGGGGTTCTTTTTTTCATGTACTGTACCGTAACCGCATCAGACGACGTAAGCGGATCACCAACATTTTGAATTACTTTTCCTTCAAAATTATAGTTGCCGTCAGGTGTTAACGGAAACCCAGCTCTTTTTTCACTATATCCAGATTTTACTCCAAACTCGGAATACCGTCCAAACTTGTCCACACTCATGATGTAACTGAATCGCTATCGTTTCGGTTCTCATTATATATATATATATATATATATATATATATATATATATATACGTCTACTGAACAATTATTCCTTGTTTTCGCAGTTCATCAACCAAAGCTACCCATTCGTTTTCTAAACCGGTGTGCCCAGCTTCCATAGCTTCATGTAATAACCTCATTCGATCAACTAACTTATTTATATCGTTGTAATATATTATATTAGTTTTATACAAGTTTTTCAATAATCCCCTTCCAGATGTGGTAGGATCAGTTGTTTTTATCTTTTTATGCAAAACATTTAATTCAGCAGAAGATAAAGCTCTTCTTTTAATTTGAGCTTTTTTTGATTTCGAGGGGAAAAGACTAGATATAATACTTGTATATTTTATTGACCGATTTCTATGAATAGGTAGGTCTTTGGAATACTTTTTTCTATGTGCATTTGTATACTCTAATATATTTTTAAACAATTGTAAATCCCCTTTAGTATATTTACCAGGATTATTTTTAAAGATGAGTTCAAACAAACCTTTTGTACCTTTATATTTCTCATCTCCAATAACTATATCATCATTTTCGTTTATATCTAACTTGCTATCTCCAATCATTAATCCTTTATCCTCTATTCTAGCTCCATAGGCATGATAATTTCGATTAGCATGTGCGGCGTGTAACATTTTTAACGTATATGTTCTTCCAAGTGTTCCTTTAAACATAATATCCGTGCCTAATTTGCTTAAGTTGGATGGGTTAATAACCTCTTCTTCTGCTCTTGTATCTTCTACACTTGTATCTTCTGTACTTGTATCTTCTGCAATGTCCTTTTCCTTTAAATCCTCTATATCTCCACTTTCTTCATACTCGTCGCTTTCTTCAGATGTTTGTAACTGGCCAAAACTTTCATCATTCTGAAATTCTTCTTCATATTTGGAAATTGGTAGAATTTTGTCTCCTTCGAAGCGAATTGAAGGTTTTTCCATATTTTGTGCTAATCGCTTTAAAGGTTCAGTAACAGGTTTGAATGTTGTTTCTAAAAATCGCTCTCTTTCATTTATACCTGATTTTAACGCTCGGTTTTTTTGTCTAATAGAATCACTAAGTGATTTTATTTCCTTTAATAGCTTTTCCTGGTTAACCATCTTCACACCTTGACAACTTGTACAGTAATACCGCTAATCAGTGTATTAAAACAAATTTATCAAAACCTATTCTATAACGACCATCTTTTATAGCTTGATCTTTCATAATAACCAAAAATCCATACTTTTCCGCCCATGCTTTTCCGCAAAGCTCTTTAAACTTTTCAAATGACATATCCGCATTCACATGATCGTTATATATATATGTTTTAGGTTAGTATCATCTTGTTTGAATACAATTAGAATATTTGCATTATCTCTGATAAGTTGTTTTGGGATTTTGCTATATGTTTGTCCAATATATATGCTGTCGATGTTATTATGTCTTCCCATGGCAAAGTAGTTTCTAATAGTATCCTGATTTTCACAAGATACATCGTCAAATATAAATACAGAATACGGTTTCGCTTCGTTTGGTTGCATAATGCTATCACTGGCGTTAAATTTGTAAAAATTAACATCAGACACATCAGATAGGATTTTATCCAGCAATTGATACTTTGGTTGTTGTAGAGACTTTGAAAAAATATATAGGTTATTAAACCTTAATCCCTGCGGATTAGTGATCAAATTAAAGACAACATTGGTCTTTCCACAGTTTGAGGGGCCACTTACTATACATCGAACAGTGTTTGGAAGTAAACTACCGTGTTTACCATTGTTGATTTTAACGTTATCCACAGTTAAATCATCTATGTTATTAATATTGAATCGATCTTTATGGTGAATAATCTCCATCCTGCTCAAAGGTTAACGATGAAATGAGTTGCTTGCATTAAACCAAGTCCTTTATAGGTATCCATGAATCCTCAGTTTTGTTAAACCCTAACCACCGCACTTTAACTGCGTCCTTTTTTCTTTGTAACACTTTTTCAAGAAGATATACATCACCTACTGTTGACTTTAACATTTCATGTCCATAAAATGCACCTTGCAACAAATCTCCTTTGTTATCTTTTAAGATATACGTTTCAGGTACAGTCGGTTGCACTTTATACACTGTAAAAACTTCATTCGTCCAATTGGGAAGGTATTTCTTGGTAAACACTCCCTTATATTTACTAATCCGTACTTTATCACTTACATTAAATTTTCTTGGCTGCATTTTTTCTACTTTAGGCTTTGTATTTTTCTTTATGCGTTTTAATACATCTTTTGCATTTCTTCTATTTACTTTGTTAGGTTTCATACCAATAGTTCTATGAAACCTGTTGTTATAATCATTTATTAATTGTGGTAAGACATCATACCATACGTAAGAACCTCTTTTTGAAAATTGTTTATACAGTGCTCCTTTTAAGGTTCTATTGAATCTTTCTACAATAGCTGCTTTTTTCTCTGAATTTGTAGAATAATGATTTATTTTATATTTATTCATTAACTGTGCAAAGTTTGTATTAAAGTATTCTGTTCCATCATCAGTTTGTAAATGTTTAATCTTATTTTTATCTCTTTTTATGGCTATTTCCATGGCTTGTGTTACGCTTTTACCAGTCTTGTCCTTTAGAGGCAAAGCGTCTGCAACTTTTGTAAAACAATTAATAATTGTGAGTATATATTTAAATCCTTTGTTTATTCTGCTATGCGGTCGCATTTCAATTAAATCCGCTTGATATAGATCATTTATCCCTTTTATAACAGTATTTCTTCTTGGAAACTTTATTCTTGCAGGTTTGTGTAGTTCATTAATAATCTTCTCCTTCAGGTCTGACATGATGGTTTCACGAAGACAGCTGATATGGTATTAAATATTTTGTTGTATAAATCTGCTTATATACATATAGTTCAAGGTCATTCAAAACTTGTGTAAAAAAGGGGAAACACAGCTTAACATTGCTTGTGTTTCCCCTTTTTTACGGAAAGGAAAAGGATAAAGGATCTAGGACGATGAAAGGGTTAATCTTCAATAGGGTTAAGGGAATAGTGGCCGAATGGCAATGTGTTGATTTTGTCTGGAAGGGTTTGTCTTTTGTCGTCATTACAGGATAGCGCCTTTTTAACTTCAGTCACGCTGCACAGCTGATGGTTAAAACTTCTGATGGTGTTGAATTTAGCTGTAATGATGTTATCCTCAAATAAGCATTGCTTGTAGTGTTCAAAATGCACTTTCTTCTTTAAATATAAACTCTTTACACCTTTAGCTTTCTTAATATAGCTATTCTTCTTTTCTTCTTCTTCTTCTTTTTCATTATAGAGTTTCAATGAATATAGTTTAGACATCAGTGCAACAATCTCTTCAAGTAGAACACCATTAGCCTCATCCTTGAATTTGCCTAGTACTTTTTTGTGTCTGCCATTGTCGTAGTTTGGATGATCTTTTGGATAATCGGAGAAATCAAAGTTGTTCTTGTAAATAAATGTACGTAAATCTTTATACATGTCCAATGTTACTATGCGATATATGAAAGCGTCAGTGTCCATATATGTAATAGATATATTTTCTCTTCCGTAGAACGCCACCATTTTGTTGTAGTGAAAATCGTACATGTGTGTTTTTGAGATGTCCAAGATTGACATGCCTATATACAAAGGACGATCCATCTTCACACTCGTCTTCTTCATGGACACTGCTACAAGTTTTTCATTAATAATTATAGATGTTCCAAAATTTGGCTGCTGTACTAGTTTCTGTAATTTTTTTGCGTCGGTAACAAGTTTAACATTTTTGTGTCTTCTTTTGTTTTCCAATGTTTTTCCAAATATCGCATTATTCATTAATTTAAAGAAATCTTTTTGAAAGTCTGATGTAGCTGCTGCTCTTCTGATGGTATTTGAATCAATATAGGGTTTCAACCAGCATGATTGAGAAAATTCCAAAACTCTATTAATTTTTGTTAGACGTAGTCCTAATTCGATAGCTTGTTGAACCACCCAAAAGTGAGCCACGTAGCGTTGTTTATTATTTAATGTCATCATTAATTTGGGGTGTTTTCCAATTGGTGAAATTTCTGTTTTAGCAAGAAGTGGAAGGTCATAATGAAGATCATGTAAATTTTCTGGGTATTCAAAATCGCAATCCAAAATATATCCAGTGTCACCATGTTTCGGAATTCGTAAAATATCGTCAATAGAGTCGGGATTAATCCATTTAAAGTTATCAAAAGGAAGTGGGTTTGACATTCCCCATCCGTACAGGTTATTTGCATCGAAATATCCTAAATAGGTTGACGGTTTGGTTTCATCGTAATTGGGAAGGTATTTGTTGTTGGCTTTGACATGTCTGGTAACACTTTGGGTCAATCCGCCTCTTACTCCAGCTTCAACCATTAAAACCATGTCAATGTCTGTTAAAAGTTGGAGTTTGCATTTTGTTTCTTTTAACATGGCTTGCCAAGCTAATCCTGGTGAAGTATACGAATGTAGAGGGTCCAAACCGTATGCAGCAAAACAGGTTCTTCGGAATTCTTCCATAACATCGCAGAGAAGAGTCACGTCAAGTTTTACATAAAAGTCTGAGTATTCTCCTAAAGTCTTCATATCCAACTCGTTCCATACTCGACATGCGTGTTGATAGTCTTCAAGTGAAATATTCGAATCATTAAGTTTGTTGTTAAATTTTTCTGGTGGAGGAAGTGATGTTTCATTAAATCTATGAAGTCCATCAATGTAATCGTAGGGGAAGACTCCTTTTCGAAGAACCAGATCCATTTTACTACTGGCTACAATTTTGCTTGTTTCTATCAGATCTTCTCTTTTTAAATTCTCAGTTAATTTCATTAGGCTAGAAGGCATAAATCGAAACGAATCAATAAACCTAAGTTTTATTTTTTCAACCTTTTTAGAGAAGCTTATAAATGTTTCCATTGTTGTTGCCAAAACATCTATCGCCCCATCATCTCTTCCCAATTCGGGAATTATAAAGTGAGAGTCATATCCACTAAGGTTATGTAGAACAACGGGTATAAAAGATGGAAGTTTGTAATTTAAGTTGCAAGCGTTACAGGCTGCACCTCTGTAGGCTCCTGTAAGATGGTCGTGATCACGCACTTTAACGTTATCTGGTGTAAATAGGTTATTACACAGATAACATGTTGTTGCCAAATTGTGATGTTGAAGTTGGTGTTCTTCCATAGGCTGCATCGGTATTTTAATTTTGTAGAGTTCTTCCACCTTAGAGGCAATGTAATACAAATAATCTACAAAGTGTTTCGCTACTTGTTCACCACGATAAATCTTCGGAGCAGATGTTAGTCCAAATTTTTGAAGATGTTCTTCAGACAGCGTTGATTTTGTCAGTATACAGTAACTGTTTGGTGCGTGTTTTTGATATTTGCTTCTTTTTGTGATATCCTCTTCTTGTTGTTCAGTTGGAAGTAAAGATGCCTCAAAATCAGCATACACAACAACAGGTAAACGGTATTGTTGGATTACTTTGTCGAATTTTATCTGCGCTCTGCTAGGATGTGGCAATTTAATTCTTACTTCATAGTTTTCATTACATAGCCGTTGGTGTTCTACTAGCCAATCTGACCCTCCCCTTCTTAGTTCTTTGTTCACGTGACAAAAACATCTTTTGCAAATTGTCATCTTTCTTTTATGTTTAGATAATTGTTTAGAAACAAGACTTTCAAATTTTTTGATATACACAAAGTGTGAAATATCGCCTTTAGTAATCAATAACATATCTGTATGATCTCTGCGCTCATTTGATGTTATACGCAAGGGGTACACATTGATGAATCCAATCCAAATAGGTTGACAGAAGCTGAAGGATTTTGTTTTTCAAATTTTGAAATGTCTGTTATAGCAACAGGGTAAGTCATCCCTTGAAAATTATATCTATGTTGTACTTCTTCATATTTGTGGCTTGGTCTTATCGGATTGTCTGTTACATATTTGACCAACATGGCATATTTAAAACATTCCGTATCTTGATTTTGTACGTTGACGCAGGATAAGGTATTTCTAATCTTTGTTGGTAGAGGGATGTAGCTACTTCCTCGAATTCCATAGCCGTGTTTGTGTACCCTTAAGTCTAGCCCTGTGATGCTTAACAAACTCCATCCAGAGCCTCTTCCTTCATGTTCTTGTATTTTTATCATTAGCTCTTCAAAACATTCAGATACGATTGAATCAATATCTGACGAAAACATAATAGTTCGGTTTTTTGTTAAAAACCCTCTCGGTGAAGTTTCATTTTGAATGTTTGTAAATAAAGCATCCAGTAATAGTCCAAATTTGATAAAATTTAATCTTTTTAATTCATTTTGCAAAGTGTTGCTTACCAATCCTTTTGCGTTATTTAAAAATTCTTCGAGTTGTAATTTTGCATTGTCAATTTTGAAGTGGGTTACTACATTACCCGGAAGTGCTCGGGCATGTAGTTCTACATTTACTGCTGTTGATGCTGAAGGACGGTGAAGTGTAGACAGAGCATGCGTAGAAGTCGATGCAGCTGATGATGTTGAAGGATGATGAAGTGTAGACAGAGCAGGTGTAGAAGTCGATGCAGCTGATGATGTTGAAGGACGGTGAAGTGTAGACAGAGCAGAGGTAGAAGTCGATGTTGATGCTGCATATTGAATAACACTTGGTCTGGAATGTTGGTGTTGAGCTAGCATTTGATCTATTGTTTCTAATTCTTCTTCATTTTGTTCAATTTCATTGATATTATGTTCTACTTCTTTATGAATGTTTAAAATCCATTCGTCTTTAAATGAATCTTTGCAAATATCACAGCGGTGCATGTTGTAGAGGTGTCTTTCTCAAAGGATAACCTGCTACAGATGAGACCAACGCTAATGCACCCCTATTTATACCTAATTACAAAAATGGTGGGGGTGAAGTTGGTAGGGAAGGGGTATATATCAATTTATATTAACCGAAGTTTTCAAAGTCTCGTCAGTGGGTCAAGGTCATCTGAACATATTGCCAGAACGGGGAAGAGAGCAGTAAGTGATTCTCACTTGGACCACAAACTGATCTATTCCCCGCTCTGTGTTTAAAGTTCAGTATTCAACAAATATTTTAATCAGACTCATCTGATGATGAAGATAATGATGAGGATGAGGTCATTTCGCAATAGAATAATTGACGCCGGCAACTAAATTCACCGCTGAAAACCAACCCATTGCTACTACCGCTTGGAGGAGTTTCAATATTATCAAAGTCTATATTCATGTCCTCCAAACAGAGCAACTGTTGATAAAGCTCTGTGGTATCATCGTCATCGTCCGTCAAGAGCTCAAGTTGCTCCATATCTCCACTGTATGGTTCACTGGAGGCTACATCGCTTAGTAACTCAAGATCGCCAAACGAATCATCATCTTCAATCACTGAATCGTCTTCATCGACGTCGTTAATTTGTATTGGAATATTATGTAAAATTTCTAAGATATCATTTTTAGAAGGGAAGATGCTGTTTGTGGGCGCCATGATAGCAGAATGGTTTCCCCATTGTTGGGAAACCTCCTTTTATACCCGATTCAGGTGGTGGGGGGTAAGCGGTGGGGCTGCAAGTGATAGGGAGGGGTGTTTTATTTAATAATTATATACTATCCGCAAATTGTATAATTCTTGTAAGTGGGTCAAGGACGCCTGAAAATACCACCAAAACGGGGAATAGAGCAGTAAGCGATTCTCACTTTGACCGCAAACTGATCTATTCCCAGCTCTGTATTTCAAAGGTCTTTAATTTTGTTAAACTGTTTATTCATCCTGATCCTCATCAAGAAGGAACAGTTGTTTATACGCTGAGGGTTCTTCAGCAAAGAAGTGGTGAACCGCCAAGTCATCCTCTTCCAGAAAGACCGATTCCAACGGTGGAGGGGTGTCTAATAGTTGTCTGAGAATTGAGAGAGCCTGCGGTTCTTCAAATTGTTGAGGTTTCGCTTCTTGGAGTTGTGTCTGAAGTCTTTTTATATACTTTATGGCCATATTTATAGTATCTATTTTCGATTCCTTTGGATGGACAAATGGTAATATATTTCTTAATTGTCGATAACCCTCATTGAGTCTCGCTCTTGTTTTCCGCTGTTTAGCAGTGTTTTTCTCGGTTTTAAGAGACCTCGAGTTGGATGTGCCTGCCGGAGTATCCATAGCTGACTAGTAACTATGTTCCGAAGCATCACTTATATACCCGCTTACCTCCACCATTTGAATCAAATGATTGACTTAATGTAACATTTCAAAGTTTAAATATTTAGGTCAAGGTCATTGTAATATGTTAAAAAAAGTGTGGACCACCTATTTTCATTCTGCAGCATATGCTGTAAAATTTTAATAGGTTGTCCACACTTTTTTTATTTTTAAACTTAATTTTGAACTTCGCTTAATCACCCTGCCATGGCTTGGGAATGGCTAAAATATCTTCAAAGCATGTTGTTTTACTAAACACTCTTCGAACATATTTCCCGGGGTTAGGCGTTATTTACAAGTGATTTAAGTCCTCGTTAAAGGAAAGAAACACATACGCAAATAACACCCCCTCCCCCTTTAGGTGAAGGTTAGTATTAAACAAACAGGAATTTAATTTTTAGCAAAATCTAACATCACTCTCAATAACTCCCTACTTATGTTTAATTTTTCAAATACTTAACCCCCCTTAGGTGAAGATTGGTACTAAAACAAAACAAAAATTTAATTTTTTAACAAAAATCTAACATCACTCCCAATTAATCTCTACTTTTTCCAAAATATTTAATATTTTTATGAACAAAATATATTTCTATATTGTCTTACTA
Organism: Allygus modestus; assembly: GCA_963675035.1. NCBI lineage: Eukaryota > Metazoa > Arthropoda > Insecta > Hemiptera > Cicadellidae > Allygus > Allygus modestus. The sequence goes on from OY776111.1 coordinate 289,069,205, forward strand.
TGACATAATATGGCCACTATATGTATGGTAGAAAACAATATAGAAACATTTTAAATAATTAAGAGCCGGCTTCAATAATTTTAACAGTTTCCGGCGGGGTAAGCGCATGAGTTTTAACGAAATACACGTTATATGTTGGTAACAAAAACCTAACTTAATGGTTATTACCAACAAAATACCTTGTATATATACCTCAATAAAGGGGTTCAACAAGGTATTTTTCCCCGCCTTCAATACTTTTAACAGTTTCCGGCGGGGATACACGTTATATATACCTGGACGGTTTCAAACGTGTTTTGCTTTATTTACCTCACTTAAGGGATTCAAGCATTTTAGTGACATTGACCTCAATAAAGGGTTGTACACTAAGTATATAGCTTCGATATTTTAGGCCTCACTAAAGGGATTCAATCGAGCTATCAGTAGATTCCCATCCACGTGGATTGTGGTGATGTTTTCCTGGACATCGGATCATCTGTTGGACTCCCTGAACGATCGAGTCATCTCCCTGGACCATCGAGTCATCTCCCTGGACCATCGAGTCATCTCCCTGGACCATCGGGTCATCTGATTGTAGAACTCCCCACTCGTACTCCTCCTGCGGCTGATACCTGGACGTGTTTTGCTTTATAGACCTCACTTAAGGGGTTCAAGCGTTGTTTTGCTTTATAGGCCTCACTTAAAGGATTCAAGCGTTTTAGTGACATTGACCTCAATGGGTTGTACACTAAATATGTTTAAGAATAGCTTCGATATTTTTTACCTCACCAAAGGGTTTCAATCGAGCTAGGTGTTTAATATTAGTTGATTAGTAGCTAAATAAAATAATGCAAACATACCATGCTATGTTAATAATCATAAGTAACGCATACATGCCATGCACTCTCTACTGATGCCCACGAGCAAATGCGAAGGTGTTGGAGTGATTTTTCCTTTTATAGACGGGGATTGTGGTGGGGGAAAACAACGCTGCAAACTTAAAAATTACTTCTGTTGCAAGTGTGCATTTAACGCGTGATAAGCTTCAGTCAACGCGATATAATTCAAAACTGACGTTCTACAAGAGATTAATAATTTGTTCAATATACCTCGGAGGTTTCAAACCAATTATTTAGTTAATATTAGTTTTGAGAACCGCGCAACGAACGAGCTCTGACTGAGGTTTAATTGAGAGTGACAGTGTGGATTGTGAGCGCGCCAATGCAGTAAATGTTAGCTATTAATAGCATTTATCGAGGAGGGGAGGCGGCTGTAGCGCGCCAGTGACAGATTATTCTTCGACACGCCTTAACTCCTATTAAAGCGTTATATTATAACTTGCAGATTGTTTTAATACAGAAATTTGTAAAATATATTATAGTGACATCCAGCAGGCAAAATTCACTTCTCATTAACATTATTGGTTTTAAGTGATGGTTTAAATGATTGCAACATCCTTTAGTTTCAGCTAAACTTAATAATTAGGTGTTTGGGTGAAATGAAATTTTTTGGAAGTATGTTTTAAACAAATATATCGCGATTAACAGTTTAGGAATATATATATATATATATATATATATATATATATATATATATATATATATATATATATATATATATATATATAGATGGTTCGGCAATTTATGCGTAAATGCATCGCGTCGCTGTGAGCGACGCTATGACACTCATAGGGTTTAAAAAATAATTATGAAAATTATTAAAAGACACCTTTTTCACAGTTGTGAATAACAAAATATAAACTAAAATCATATCTTTACAGTCTCTTTATTGTCCTTTTTTCTTTGTAACACTTTTTCAACAAGATATACATCACCTACTGTTGACTTTAACATTTCATGTCCATAAAATGCACCTTGCAACAAATCTCCTTTGTTATCTTTTAAGATATACGTTTCAGGTACAGTCGGTTGCACTTTATACACTGTAAAAACTTCATTCGTCCAATTGGGAAGGTATTTCTTGGTAAACACTCCCTTATATTTACTAATCCGTACTTTATCACTTACATTAAATTTTCTTGGCTGCATTTTTTCTACTTTAGGCTTTGTATTTTTCTTTATGCGTTTTAATACATCTTTTGCATTTCTTCTATTTACTTTGTTAGGTTTCATACCAATAGTTCTTTGAAACCTGTTGTTATAATCATTTATTAATTGTGGTAAGACATCATACCATACGTAAGAACCTCTTTTTGAAAATTGTTTATACAGTGCTCCTTTTAAGGTTCTATTGAATCTTTCTACAATAGCTGCTTTTTTCTCTGAATTTGTAGAATAATGATTTATTTTATATTTATTCATTAACTGTGCAAAGTTTGTATTAAAGTATTCTGTTCCATCATCAGTTTGTAAATGTTTAATCTTATTTTTATCTCTTTTTATGGCTATTTCCATGGCTTGTGTTACGCTTTTACCAGTCTTGTCCTTTAGAGGCAAAGCGTCTGCAACTTTTGTAAAACAATTAATAATTGTGAGTATATATTTAAATCCTTTGTTTATTCTGCTATGCGGTCGCATTTCAATTAAATCCGCTTGATATAGATCATTTATCCCTTTTATAACAGTATTTCTTCTTGGAAACTTTATTCTTGCAGGTTTGTGTAGTTCATTAATAATCTTCTCCTTCAGGTCTGACATGATGGTTTCACGAAGACAGCTGATATGGTATTAAATATTTTGTTGTATAAATCTGCTTATATACATATAGTTCAAGGTCATTCAAAACTTGTGTAAAAAAGGGGAAACACAGCTTAACATTGCTTGTGTTTCCCCTTTTTTACGGAAAGGAAAAGGATAAAGGATCTAGGACGATGAAAGGGTTAATCTTCAATAGGGTTAAGGGAATAGTGGCCGAATGGCAATGTGTTGATTTTGTCTGGAAGGGTTTGTCTTTTGTCGTCATTACAGGATAGCGCCTTTTTAACTTCAGTCACGCTGCACAGCTGATGGTTAAAACTTCTGATGGTGTTGAATTTAGCTGTAATGATGTTATCCTCAAATAAGCATTGCTTGTAGTGTTCAAAATGCACTTTCTTCTTTAAATATAAACTCTTTACACCTTTAGCTTTCTTAATATAGCTATTCTTCTTTTCTTCTTCTTCTTCTTTTTCATTATAGAGTTTCAATGAATATAGTTTAGACATCAGTGCAACAATCTCTTCAAGTAGAACACCATTAGCCTCATCCTTGAATTTGCCTAGTACTTTTTTGTGTCTGCCATTGTCGTAGTTTGGATGATCTTTTGGATAATCGGAGAAATCAAAGTTGTTCTTGTAAATAAATGTACGTAAATCTTTATACATGTCCAATGTTACTATGCGATATATGAAAGCGTCAGTGTCCATATATGTAATAGATATATTTTCTCTTCCGTAGAACGCCACCATTTTGTTGTAGTGAAAATCGTACATGTGTGTTTTTGAGATGTCCAAGATTGACATGCCTATATACAAAGGACGATCCATCTTCACACTCGTCTTCTTCATGGACACTGCTACAAGTTTTTCATTAATAATTATAGATGTTCCAAAATTTGGCTGCTGTACTAGTTTCTGTAATTTTTTTGCGTCGGTAACAAGTTTAACATTTTTGTGTCTTCTTTTGTTTTCCAATGTTTTTCCAAATATCGCATTATTCATTAATTTAAAGAAATCTTTTTGAAAGTCTGATGTAGCTGCTGCTCTTCTGATGGTATTTGAATCAATATAGGGTTTCAACCAGCATGATTGAGAAAATTCCAAAACTCTATTAATTTTTGTTAAACAACAATGGAAACATTTATAAGCTTCTCTAAAAAGGTTGACAAAATAAAACTTAGGTTTATTGATTCGTTTCGATTTATGCCTTCTAGCCTAATGAAATTAACTGAGAATTTAAAAAGAGAAGATCTGATAGAAACAAGCAAAATTGTAGCCAGTAGTAAAATGGATCTGGTTCTTCGAAAAGGAGTCTTCCCCTACGATTACATTGATGGACTTCATAGATTTAATGAAACATCACTTCCTCCACCAGAAAAATTTAACAACAAACTTAATGATTCGAATATTTCACTTGAAGACTATCAACACGCATGTCGAGTATGGAACGAGTTGGATATGAAGACTTTAGGAGAATACTCAGACTTTTATGTAAAACTTGACGTGACTCTTCTCTGCGATGTTATGGAAGAATTCCGAAGAACCTGTTTTGCTGCATACGGTTTGGACCCTCTACATTCGTATACTTCACCAGGATTAGCTTGGCAAGCCATGTTAAAAGAAACAAAATGCAAACTCCAACTTTTAACAGACATTGACATGGTTTTAATGGTTGAAGCTGGAGTAAGAGGCGGATTGACCCAAAGTGTTACCAGACATGTCAAAGCCAACAACAAATACCTTCCCAATTACGATGAAACCAAACCGTCAACCTATTTAGGATATTTCGACGTAGTCCTAATTCGATAGCTTGTTGAACCACCCAAAAGTGAGCCACGTAGCGTTGTTTATTATTTAATGTCATCATTAATTTGGGGTGTTTTCCAATTGGTGAAATTTCTGTTTTAGCAAGAAGTGGAAGGTCATAATGAAGATCATGTAAATTTTCTGGGTATTCAAAATCGCAATCCAAAATATATCCAGTGTCACCATGTTTCGGAATTTGTAAAATATCGTCAATAGAGTCGGGATTAATCCATTTAAAGTTATCAAAAGGAAGTGGTTTGATGCAGCATTAAAAGACTCGTTTCTATACAAGTCTAGAATGGAGTTTGCAGATGCTGGTTTCTTTTACATGGGGCAAGATGATAAGACCGTATGTTACAATTGCGGAGGAGGATTGCAGGATTGGCAAGCGACAGATAACCCATGGGAAGAACATGCACGATGGTTTGACAGGTGTGCTTATCTGTTAGTTCAAAAAGGTAGAGAGTTTGTACAAAACCATCGGAGAGTTTATAAACCTCATCCTGTTAAAACACCAGCAGGAGAAAATAAGAGCGAAGGAAACGAATGTGTAGTATGTTTGTCCTCTGAGAAAAATTTACTATTTTTACCTTGTAGACACTGTTGTACATGCGCTGATTGTGGACTGATGTATAACCATTGCATTATATGCAGAACTCCAATAGGTTACGTGATGAAAATATTCATATCGTAGATGTGAAAAAAATGGAGGGGGGTGCGTATAAAACGAAGGCGAGGAGGTGGGAAGCTCACTCCGCGAGTAGCCGTACACGAGGTAACATCATGGCTCTCAAAATTAAATGTGTCCACTACAATACTATTCATCTTTCTACAGTTCATGATTTGCAACTTCTTTCCAATGACTTAAAAGTTTTGATTGTAAACGGCTACAAAGTAACATTGGATATTTTTGCAACAAACACTTTAGCTCAAGAACACTGGAGAACATCCGCAACTACACTTCCACCGACACAGCTGAATAGATATAATTTTGAAGAGTATGAACCTCTCGCCTCGTTCAATGTCGGCAGCTCTACGGAATCGGAGACTTCATCGTGGCAACCAACATCACTTCCACCCGCGCCTAGAATGAAGTATTATTGTGGAGAATGTGAACCCTACCCATCTACAGAAGCAACGGCCACCGCAGGATCGACGGTTCTCTGACAATCATTGCCTATGTGTACATTAATGTAAATAAAGAAATAGTTAGAATTAAGTCTACTGACTTGCACTTTTTTTTTTTTATTGTATGTGTATTATTGTAAATAAAGAAATAAAAATAAAAGTTAGAAATCTTGCACAGGTTTCATTTGATTGTTTTCATTCCATAAATATATCTATCTTGCACAAGTTTGATTCGATAGTTTTAAACTATCAAAATTATTTGATGCTAAACTTTTTACCCAAAGTATGGCATGTGAGTACTCTGCTGGCGCGGCTCAACAATACGAACAAGATGGTGCATTCAGAATTTAGATCCGACGAGGGAATTAGGAGCAATAGCGGAAAACCTTCAAAATATTGTTTTTTCGCTATTACTGCTATACCCTTAGTCGGATCTGAATTATGAATGCACCAACTTCTTCGTCTTGTTGAGACGCGTCAGCAGACTACCCACATGCCATACTTTGGGTAAAACGTTTAGCAACAAATAATTTTGATAGTTTGAAACCATCGAATCAAAACTTGTGCAAGATAGCTTTTTAAAAACTACTTCAGACGACCTTGACCTACTCCAAACATCCATGACGTCACTAATACGTCGCCAACTACGTCATTCCTACGTCATCAAAGTCACGTGACCGGAAGCTGTCAATCAAGTGAGCCAAAAGCCGCAAAATCCCACTACTAAAACGGGCCTATAAAACGGAATCCGGCTTTATTTTTCGTTGGGGAAATGTGGTCCGATTGCCAATTTGTATGATAAATCACGGTTAGATTGTGATTTTTGGCATATATCGAAGCTCGGTCGTCATTTTCGGTCAATAAACAAGTTGCGACCGTCGATTTCGGACTTTAAAATGCTAGGAAAACGGTTGTTTTCGGCAAATAGAGTGAAGTGGAATTGCCTATTTTGTTTAAACAATTTTTTCTGTAAAACACAGACTTTTTCGGCCGATAAAATGCGGCCCTTAAATTTTTTGAGGTCAATGTTTTTGCCCTACAAATCGCAAAAGGGGTTTGTCGGTCAATTGCTTTTTTCGGGCGCTAAAACAAGGCTATATTGCTATTTCCGTGGATAATATGCGGCTCGCTTGCCACTTGAGGCCAATAAAACGTGGTCCATTCCATTATACTTAAAAAATTCACTCATTTTGGTGTTTTTGACCACCAAGTTGTGGCAAAATTTATGTTTTTACCGATAAAACACGGCCAAATATCTGATTTTGCCCGGTAAAATGCGTTTCGGACTTCGCTTTTGTATATAAAACACGACCCGGCTTTGTTTTTTACCGAGAAAATGCGGTCCGATTGCCGTTTTTGAGCGATTATGTACATTTCCGGCATTAAATAAGGTTGGTACTCAATTTTCAGCCGATAACAAATTTTGCGGTCGTATTTTGGCTAGCAATTTTGCTGTAAAATTGCCGATAACATTATCGATTTTGGTTGATAACACACACCCGATCGGTAAATTTTTCTAATAACACAGTTTGACCGTTTTCAGGCTAAAAAATGTGGTCCGATTGACGTTTTAGACGGCTAAATTAGAATATATTGCTATTTTAGGCCAATAATATGTGTCTCGGGTGTCTTTTAAAATCGCCGTATCTCGGCTGATAAAATTTGTTTCGATGTTAGTCTCGGTAAAATCTTTGTTTTTGACGATAACATACTTTGATACTTCCGCTGGCGGTTGGCCTTTGAATTGCGGTTTGAGTATAAACTTTTGCGGTATTTTTGGCCGATAAACTACGTTCATTGGTCGTTTTTGGTCTAAAAGTTACGGCGACCATGAAATGCGGTCAAATTGTCATTTTTATCCGAAATAACAGGTACAATTTCTGATTTTGGTCCATGAATTCTATATACAGTCGTCTTTTTAGGCCGATAACGCACAATTTGGTCAATAAAACGCGTTCGGCTATTTTTTACGGCCAATAAAATTATTGATATGGAATTTTTAACAAATTTCCGGGGATGGAATCCCGGACCCCCCACCCCTGAGCCTGAAGAGTATTCCATACCCCCCAAAATCCCCGGCATTTCCCCCCCAACGTGACTCCCTGGATCCGCCCCTGATAAATGGTAAAGACTTCTTGACATTTCTGGACCACAACTAATTTATGCTTATTGCTTATGAGGAATGAAGCCGGAAACAGTGAACAACAATGCGGACATAATTAAGGAGCAGTGAATTTATCATCATCTGAGATTATTAAGATTTCATAAATTGGACTTTCATAAATCACAGTGATTTCACAACCACTTTGGACTCGGTACTTGCTTTGAAAAAATACAGCATCCATTATTAAAAGATGTTGCAACTACCAAAGTTTAAATTTATGGTTCGCAAAATATAAAAAAATATAAAAAATAAATTAAATTTATTGGGAAAACTAAAAAACAATTAATATAACCATTAATCAGATTTATAAGGCAAGGTCAAACATATTCTTTCTCAGTCTTCACCTGTTAATAACTAGCGTATAATAATATAACATTGTAATGTGAATGGGTCATGACATTCCTATGAAAATCGAAAGACGCTTGCGGCAGTTTCAGGCAGTACACCACCTCGGCGAGGCGCCTCGGCCGTTGGCGGTGGCGGGACGTGGTAACGGGCTTCAATCGGTGCCCTCAGCGGAGTGTGTGTGTTGGGGGTTGGGAGATGGGAGATTTAAGAGGGGTTAGCGGAGGGGCTGTTATGATGGGCGCGCGGTCGAAGGGGGAGAGGGGAAGGGCAGCGACAGCAGCACGGCAGTGTAGACGTTCTGAACTAGCTCCGCCGTCGCCTTGGACGTACAAGCAGACCGTGTACGCTTGTCCCATTACGATGGGTGATCTCCTAAGGAGTATGCTTAATCTATGCTATAACTAATATACAATATTTACATACCTTCCCAAGCATATGTAACACCACCGAAACACTACTCGAAATAACGGAACAATGCGCCAAAAAACGCACAAAATACGCGGCCGATACGAAAAGTAACGCCGCCCGACAACACAACGTGACCTGCACTACACACAGACAGTAAATCACCTGCCTCGAACAAGTGATGGGCTCACACTAACTGGTTTAGTTACAATAAAGAGCGCGAAACCGTTTCCGGCCGTGCGGCGCGCGTAGCCAAGGTCATTGGAGACAGACGCAAATTCTGGAAACTGACGCCACCCGGCAACACTACGGAACCCCTCCTACACGCTCACAACATATCATGTGAATCGACCAGGTGCTCAGCTCAGACTGACTGGTTTAGTTTAAAAAGAGGCATGTCCCCATATACACACACGAGCGTGCGAAAATATGCAAGGATGTCCTTCTATGGGAACATGCGCAGCGAACGTGTTAAACCATAAAAACGTTACCCTAAAAATTTCATGACAATCCATCAAACCGTTAAAATGTAGATAGCATCACACTACTTCGAATTCCAAACTGAGTATAAGGATTCACTAACGTTCATCCAAATAATCCTATTCATGTATGCTTCTGATTATAGGACTGGATTGGATTGAAACATTAACCTAAAAAATCTCTTGAAACTGTTTTATCTTTATGCTCGCAACCTAACCATACTTTCTGAGTTCTAACTAAGTGGAACTTATTTTAAAACAATAATTTTGTTGTGAACAAAACGGATTGATAGAAATGTAGTCGCTTATGTATGTTTTTATCTAATTAACACTTTGAGTGCGGTAAATATATCCGCATGTGTACCCTAGGACCTAAAATTTTTTTAACAAAATCTAACTTTCTATTCAGAAGTCTAGACCAAGGTCACAAACTGCATTTCTGGTACTTTTTCACACAAAAAATGGTGTCCAAAGTCAGCCGGATACTTGTGATCGGGCCGGCCCGCGCAAGAGTCCGTAGTCGCCGCAACTACAATATCACACTTTTGATGTCACTGACACGGGTGTTTACACTAAATATGGTGAATAGCATTAAAAAATATTTACAATTATATAGCCTACAGCCCCTTCCTCCCAACCACTGTTTATTTCACTTAGAGACTATCATGAAATTGCTCAAAGTAATCCCTCAAACACAATCCTGGCTTGTCTGGACATGTCACAAAAACTAAGATAATAAACCATAAAATCGTAACCATGTGTTCTGCCTGTATTATATGTATTGGTTCGATTATCAAAGTCTTCCTGGTTCAATAAGTTCTCCATATCTTTTATTAGCCGTATCTTCTGTACTTTTACTGCATCTTTTATTAGTTTGTCATAATGGTTGCTCAGTTGTTTAATAATTTCTGCTTCCGATAGCCTAGGTGTTAGGTTTTTCATTATGAACACCTTTTCTATGAAGTATTCTGTCCTAGTAAAACAGACAATATATTTCCCCTCAATACTGCCCTACAATATATTTCCCGCTCTCTAACTTCCTTCTGATTTTACTCTGTATCTCTTCATTCCAATATTTCTCTAAAAATCTCTCCTTAAACTCATCTAAGCTCTCGATATCAGATTTGACTACTTGCCACCATTGATTTGCCGTTCCTTCTAACATGTTACTTATCAAACTGTTATTTAGTGTTTTTTTCACTAAATTTAGGCATATTATTGTCCCAAGGTAGGGTATTGGTAATTCTGGGATCCCTAAATAAGACCATGGGTTCTGGTTGATAAACCATTTCATCTGTTATTCCAGTTTGTTCCAGTCGTTTGGTTTTCAATTCTAGTTCCTTAAGCTCTTTTTAGCGAATTTCCCCCATAGGGAAGAAGCTATTACCATAGTCGGCATGGTTAGACCTAGGCCTGGGACCATGATAAATTTTCGTTTTTAGATCCCCAGATGCCAAAAACACCATTTGTTCAAAACTGTACAGATATATATATATATATATATATATATATCCTATATATAATATATATATATAATATATATAAAATATATGGTATATATATATATATATATATATATGTCTGTGTCCGTGAGCACGATAACTCTCATAAAAATAATCTGATTTTGACTAAATTTGGTATAACCGTGTAAAGCAGCATTTATGACTAAGTTCGAAAACCGGACAGATCGACCTATCCGAAAAGGTATTTTGGGGGGTTTTGTACCCCAAAAATGGGTTTTTTGAGTTTTTTACTAGTAATTTTTGAAAATGTCAAATTTTTTTTTTCAATTGGAATCAGCTTAAAAATACGCACAATTTGGTGTCATTGCTCTGCGTCAAATGGTTACAGAGATATTGAAAGTGCTAAACACAGTACGTTGTCCAATGTTATTCTTATGGAGAATAAGAAAAATTGTATATCTCGCTTATTTATCAACTTATCCTAATGAAACTTGGTATATTGCTTCATATCGTTGTGGTCTATTAGTATTTGCACCAAAAAACTTTTGGCTGATAGTTCCCATAGCAGCAAACCTGCGTACTCAGCCCCCATGTTATTCTTATAGAGAATAAGTAACGTGTTATCTCCCTTAATTATGAACATAAATTAATAAAATTTGGTATGTGGCTTTACCTAGTTGAGTTATATTGATATTTGTATAAACTCCCATTTTTTGTGTTCCTTGCTTCGGCAAACCTGCCCTAGTGGAAATGATCAATAGAAATATTTTTAGTGATACGTAGTGATATCAATACATAATTGGATCAATACGTAACACTAGACATCAATACGTATCACTAGAGATCAATAGAAAATTGTTTCTATTGATGTCTAGTGATACGTATTGATCTCTATTGATACGTAGTGATATCACTATGCAATTGGATCACTAGACATCAATACGTATCAATAGACATCAATAAGAAATTCTATTGAGTCTTTAACTGGTATTTTGTAATTAAAACACAACAAATCAATGGTACTATTAGGTATATTCCAAAAAATTAAAAAAAAATTAAACAGTAAATTTATGACCTAGGACTAATTTTTACCTACTTACTTGTTGAAACAATTTTTTTTTTAAATGCACCAAAAAACACTAAAATCAGGGCCTTTATTAACTTACTTGTTCACATAAGTAAAATATACAGCCAACACTAAAATTTGGCCCTATATACTATTCACTGATTTCCTTGATCTTGTTGTTTAGTGTGGCAATTTTCTGAGTGATGTACTGGCTGATACTGCCACTTCCAAGCTCAATTTCTTTCTTTGCTGTGTTAGGATTTTCCTCCAAAATTCTTTCTTTGACAATTTCTGTGAACAAATAATCATGCAAATAAGTTATGTGGTAGTAGAAACGTGAAATTAATGTTTAAAATTAATAATTTTACATCACTACTATATTTTTAGCGAATTTCCCCTATAGGGAAGAAGCTATTACCGTAGGTGGCATGGTAAGACTTAAGCCCGAGACCATGATAACTTTTCGTTTTGAGGTCCCCAGATGCCAAAAACACTATTCGTTCAAATTTATATATATGTGTATATATATATATATATATATATATATATATATATATACATATATGTATATATATATATATGTGTGTGTGTGTCCGTTACCGCGATAAATTTTGAAAGAAACACCCGATTTTGATGAAATTTGGCACAAATGTGGAGAGTAGCATTTATGACTTTAAGTTCGAAAACCAGATCGATCAGTCTATGAGAAGGGGGTTTTATGGGGGTTTACAATTTTCCAAAAATCGGTTTTTTGCAAATTTGACCCCAAAATGTTAAAAACACTCAATTTTGATTGTAACCATTTTATAGAGCTAAAAAAAACAAATAATTTAGTATTTTGAATCATTAACCTAGGTTAAGTGGTTAAGGAGAAAATCCAAAAAAACGTTTCCCATGTTAATCTTATGGGAAAAAGGTTTTTAGATTTTTCTCAGATAGTTTTACTAAAAACTTCACATTTCTGTTTATTAATGTGTTTAGCTCAACAAAACAAACATTTTGGTGTTTTAATCGTTGTTCTACGACCAACCGTTGCAGAGATATTCAAAGTGCTAAACACAGTACGTTGTCCTTATGGAGAATAAATAAAATTTTATATCTCGATTATTTATGAATGTATATTGATGAAACTTGGTATGTGGCTTCAACTAGTTGTGGTATATTGATATTAGAACAAAACACAAGTTTTTTGTTGATAGTCCCCGTAGCAGCAAACCTGCATACTCGGCCCCCATGTTATTCATATGGAGATCAAGTAAAGTTGTATATCTCCCTTAATTATGAACCTACATTAAGAGAACTTGGTATGTAGCTTCACCTGGTCCAGTTGTATTGATAATTGCAAAAAAAACACATTACTTATCTTCCTCGTTGCAGCAAACCTGCGTCCTCAATCCTAATGTTATTCTTATGGAGAATAAATAAAATGCTATATATCACTTATTTATGGATGTATTTTTGTGAAACTTGGTAAATAGCTCTATATAGTAGTGAGTCACATATATATGCATTGGAAATTCGCTGAGTACGCAGGTTTGCTGCGACGGGGGTATTTTAATATTACTATTTTAACACAGTATTATCACATTTGTTTACATGAAGCAATCGTCAAGATGTCACAACTTTTCACATGACAAAACGTTAAATAAATACCAGTACCGTTCATGAAAAATCACATTTTGACATCACCATATCTTATAATTTTTGAACATTTTGTTACGTTGTGAAAAAACTTACAATGATTTTCGTGTGAATCAATCATAAAAACGCTAGGGCCTGCTGTAAAATTTGTTGTATGAAATAAATACTTGAAAATAATTTGTTGTGCAACTCTATATTATTACCTTTTTCACATTGTATGCTAATTTTGTAAGTAAGCCCAGCCATAAGGGTCTTCACAAAGATCTTGACTGATGGTTTGGCAAGTGTTGGGTATGGCGAGGGGAGGATATATGGGCTTGTTAATTTTGTATTTATTTTTCCTACATACAGTAAGTTCAACTGAGTAAATTTAACTGATACAACCTTACAATCATACTCATGCTTCTGTGAGTGATATATTCAGGAGAACATCGCAACAATCTGTTTTTTGTAAGGCCAGTAGTGCTGATTCATATCCGTCAAGATATGTGGCGACCATTATAATAATAATTTTGAAAGGTGTCAAGGCTATTTAAAATCTTAGACCTTGGATAATTGAGTGTGAAGCCTACTGTACCCAATCATAATATTTTACCTTTATTCTTTAACATATTAACAGAACAAGTTTAAATAATGTCACCTGGATTCCTTCTTGGGTAAGGAGTTAATTCATTTTGGGTACGAGCCAATCCTTGATGACTCCCTCAGTGTGTTTTACTTTGGCCTCAGCAAACTGGTTCATATCATATCAGCACCTAATCAGACAAATGATAATTAAAATAAGTTTTAATTGATTAACAAATTAACAATTTTCTGAAAGCACATAAATTAATATGCCTACATTAAACATAATGGTTTAATCCGGTATAACGATTATTTAGATTATTCGGTTATGTTATGTTTCAGTTTTAGGTGTCTTGAAATCTTGAACAAAAGTTCATTCCACTATTACTTAAACATGTATTACCAGGAATAACATTATCGTGTCATGTCATTGTCATTTTTTTAAATTTTATTTTAAGTTTAGGCCTACCATAATTGAAAAACAAAATAAACAAAAAAACATGACGTAAGGATTTATGTACAGACTATAAAATATTTTGCAATAAATACAAATATCGACCTAATCGATATACCGTATCGACCAATTTCATTCAGTTCTTTAGGCCTATATCGTTCCGCTTATGAAAGTGTATCCTACACCTCCTGGAGATTGATAGGCCTAGTGTCAGGATTTATAATACAGAATTAACTTACTTTGGCAAAAGAAAACTTTAAAAACTCACCGTAATAATGCAAATTATAAGTTATAACTTAGGTACTGTAGGTCTAGTTCCTATGATTTCTCAAAAATATGCATGACAGGAACCTGGCATCCAGGACTAATTTAGTCTATTTATTTATTTATCATTCCAACGGCAGCACTCAAATTTACATTTCAATACAAATTAAATGTGTGAATTGTGTACCAAGTAGTTATTGAGGTTATACTTATAGTTAGAAACTTAAAAAGTGTATGTCACTTACCTAGAAACAGTACAGCTTTAATGCAAAACTGTATAACTGAAGTAACTCTTGAATGAAGATTATGTAAATATACTCAATTAAGAAACCAATAAAGCCTGGAAAACTTAAAACTTGGCAAGAAACATCAGTTGCCAAACACAGGTTGACCGTTGACCGTTACAGCTTCCAGCAGACTGCAGACGTCATCTGTTTTGGTGGCTGGTGGCGGTGGTTAATGGAGTGTTTTGGTTTGGGACCTTTGCAGGTGCCGTGCACGGTTTTTTTTCTCTTTGCTCATAATGAGACTATGGGATGTGATCGGTAGTTAAATGTTATTGGTGACTGGTAAAAAGCAAGTTATGCAATTTGTATTTTCTTATTTTATAATAGAATTGTATATACACCATCGATATATAAACTGTATATTAATAAATATATTTTAATTAAATTTATATTCTCCATGTTTTATTGATAATTTCTGATTATAATCCTTTTTATTATTTTTTTTTAAATACTAAAACTATAAATACAACTAGGTATATAGTAATACTGATTATTATATATATATATATATATATACTTTCATTAGTTGACATAATATTGTGAAATAAACAAGGACATTTACCTTTAAAATATGTACCAAAACAGTTAACAAAATTAATTTTAAAACAGTAATTGATTTTTTTATAATAATACAACAATAACATTCCGTAGTTAAAAAATATATTAATATAGGATTGTTATAATTATTAAGTAATACAATTTTAAAATTAAAAAATATATTAATGCAGGCATATTTTATAATAATATAGTAACCATTTCATAAGAAAACTAGCAATTGCTATAGACTTTTGTAATAATATAGTGCCTAATAATATTTTTTCATAATTTAGAAATTATATATAATTTTATGTAAATTTATTCATTTGGCATTGTAAAAAAATTGTAATGGTTATCTTTTTCAATTAATAAAATTACATAATGATGTCTACTGATGTTTATTTACCATGATTTTAATGATGTCTATTTACTTGTAGTTGTAGTGATCTTTATTGATATCAATACATGTAAATAAACTCTTAATGATTTCTATTTACCTCGGTTTTAATTATTTATATTGATGTCTATAGATGTCTACTGATACGTATTTACATCAATAGACTTCTATTGATATCACCGAACGGTGCAGTGATATCAGTAGATATTTCTATTGATTTCTATTGATCACTTCCACTAGGGGCATACTCAGCCGCCATGTTATTCTTATGGAGAATAATTAAAATATCATAAATCATTTATTTATGAATGTATATTGATGAAACTTGGTATGTGGCTTTATGTGGTATTAAGATACATTTATATGCATTGGAAATTGGCTGAGTATGCAGGTTTGCTGCTACTGGGGTATTTTTATATATCGTATTGCTTAGTCAATCTGTCTTTAACATCAAGCAGGTTTTCATTAAATTCATTTTTTGCGTCTGCAATCGTATCCAATAGTTTAAACTCTAGATTATTAATTAGTTTCATGGGGTTAATTTTTTATCTTAGTTTATAGCATTGACTATAAATACTGAAGTAGACTTCTCATTGCTATTATAAAATGTGTCCCTAGTTTTGAGTATGCCAGGATTGAAAGAGGTCGTAGTTTACACCAATCACCAACAGAGTGTACTGCTGTCAACTATTACTTATCCTCTCAAGGAGGGGATAATACAACAGTTGGTGTGTCAGGAAGCAAACATAAGTTGATTATCACTTGCTTTCTGGGGTGTAGATATTTTAAAAGTTAACGTAAATAACTAAAATAAAAAGTTGACAGCAGCACAATCTGTCGGTGACCCAATCAAACTACTTCAATTTTAAATTCTAGCATACACTAAAAGTGGGACAGCTGGGCCATATGGATGGGATGTCTCCTTCAGTATTTATAGTCAATGGTTTATAGCGTCTACATTTGGTTTTCCACATAGTTTTGCATATCTTGATTCTGTATTTCTATCGTTTCAACTATTCTATTTTCAAGAGCCTGTATCTGATTTTCAAAACTAGTCTTTAGCTCTCGCATTTGATTAATCATGGTTGCAAATTTTTGGTCATTTTGGGGAGATGTGGGCCTACTTAAGTTTATTTCATCATTACTACAAGCATTAATATTAAGGTCAGCAATGGTTTCATTTACGTTATTTGTTTCCTCAACTTCCCTATCCATGTTTTCTATTAATCTGTTAACAGAGTTTCTAGTTTTTCTCAAGTTATACTAGTGGTCATAATTTTTGTCTATTCATTGAATTTTAGGTTATAGGTTATAACCTAAAATAAGTAGGAACACGTAGTAGTATAAGTAGTATAAGTAGGAATAAGTAGTATAAGTAGGAATACGTCAGTTCGTAAACAAAGTAGACACTACTTGACGTAATCACAAGTTTTAATGTAAACAAAGCAGCCGCTTTTAAATCCCCTTGTTTTTCTTATTGGGAATTTTTTACGTTATTTCTCGTTTGCTGGTAACCTTTTGGAAATACTGCTATTTTTCCCAAGTCCCTGGGATTGAGACCTTTAATTTGAGCCCTCTCCCACCATGCTATGATTTGCCAAACTCCCACAATTTTCACTTAAAGATTTCGCTTACAGAATTATATATAAAGATATTTATATATATTAGAGAATCAAATTCACAGAATAGGGCTACTATAAGTATAAAAACATGAAAATAACCATGAGTACCCTGTTAAAAACATTTTTTAATTATATTTTCACTAACATGTTTCGACTTAAAGTCATGATCACAGTACTAATTCTTATTTGGTTAACCTAACTCTGGTGTTATCAACAAATTGTAAATATACAAGCTTATGATAGTAAACAGCTGTTCTATGTAATAAAATTATCCTATCCTATCCTATCCTATATTCTAATATGAGTAAGGTTTGCTTGCTTGCTTGCGACATGGATCTCAAAAACGTCTCCAACGATTTCCTTCAAATGTTCGAAATAACTAATTTATGGGATAAAAATAAGTTCTAGACAGGCCTCATCCCTAGGAAAAATCAAATAATGTAAAAAAACTAAAATGAAAAGTTAAACAAATTAACATTGGGCTTATGGAGTTTCAAATCAAAACAAAAGAATTGTATCAGCTGTTCATAGTCAACCAGGGAACTGACAAAGTAATACTCATGTTGTTTATGATTATTAACATGTGGTTTCCTGAGAGCAGAAATTAAAAGATTTGAGTTAAGATTACATATGTAGAGTAGTAAAATAAATCAAAGGGACATTGAGCTATAAATAACAACTGGAGGGACCTTAAAAATGTAGAAAAGAGGCAAATGAATAATACAAATCTGATTATCAGTAGGGGGAAGTGGTAAAATATTACTCCGAGTCATCTAAACAAACTGACTGACCTTCCCCGAGCAAAGCTCGGCCCCCGGGTACTAAATATAATAACAGACTCAAAATGCTTGCACAAAAAAGAAAAATAGAACAGCTGTTTATTATCATAAGCTTCTATATTTACAATTTATTGATAACACCAGAGTTAGGTTAACAAAATAAGAATTAACACTGTGATCATGACTTTAAGTCAAAACATGTTAGTGAAAGTATAATTAAAAATGTTTTTAATGGGGTACTCATGGTTATTTTCATGTTTTTATTATATATATATATATATATATATATATATATATGTGTGTGTGTGTGTGTGTGTGTGTCCGTGGGTGCAATAACTCTCGTAAAAAAGGTCTGATTTTGATAAAATTTGGTACAAACATGTAAAGCAGCATTTATGACTTTAAGTTCGTAAACCAGACAGATCGACCCATCCGAAGTAGTATTTTGGGGGGTGTTGTAAATGGGGTTTTTGAAGTTTTTACATGTAATATTTAAAAAAGTCAAATTTTATTTTTCACCATTGGTTTTAGCTTTAAAAAACACACATTTTGGTGTTTTGATCATTTCTCTACGTCAATTGGTTTCAGAGATATTGAAAGTGCTAAACACAGTACGTTGAATAATGTTATTCTTATGGAGAATTAGACTAATTCTATATTTTTCTTGTTTATGAACGTATACTAATCAAACTTGGTATATGGTTTTATCTGGTTGTGATCTACTGTTAAATGCTAAAAAAAATTTGTTACCGATTATTCCCGTAGCAGCAAACCTGTATACTCATCGCCCATGTTATTCTTATGAAGAATAAGTAAAATTTAATGTCTCCCTTAATTATAAACATAAAATAATACAACTTGGTATGTGCTTCACCTTGTTGAGTTATATTGATATTTGCATAAAAACCCATATTTGTTGTTCCTTGTTGCAGCAAACCTGCGTACGGTTCCCCCATATTATTCTTATAGAGAAAAATAAAAATTGTATATATCACTTATTCATGAATGATTATCACTTATTGATGAAAATTGGTATGTGGCTTCACCTAGTTTAATTCTATTTATATTTTCCTAAATACCAATTGTTTGTGTTCCTTGTTTCAACAAACCTACGTACTCATTCCCAATGTTATTCTTATGGAGAATAATCAAAATTGTATATATTGCTTATTTGTGAATATATTTGTATGGAACTTGGTATATGGCTTTATGTGGTATTAAGACATATATTATGCATTTGAAATTCGCTGAGTACGCAGGTTTGCTGCGACGGGGGAATTTTAATATGTTGTAAGCCAGTAATTTTATAACTTATTTAGTTTATAGTACTAAATATGCTACGTGTGTTCACCACGCTCACATTCCTAAATAAACATTTAATTATCATGAATATTGTAAGTGCCTAAAATAAATTATTTGGAAATGAGCAGGTTATCAGCACACTTAAATATTAGTTTGGGGCAAAAAAACAAAAAAAATATAAACCCTATAAAACACAAATCATTTAGTTGAATAATACTACTCCCCATCATTTATTCTAGCTAGAAATAAAACCTTTAATTTTCTGTTTGATTATGAATAAACAAAGTGATTATAACCTGCATTTCGTTCATTACGTTAGATAAATGAAAATTTAATAGTAGGCCTAGTTTTTAATAAGGTAAAAACATAACACAACCTACTACATTTATATCAATCCGTTTTGTTCACTACAAAAAGTTTTTAAATAAAAGTCCACTTAGAGCTCAGAAAGTGTGGTTAGGTTGTGAGCATAAAGAGAAAACAGTAAACAGTTTCAAGTGAATTTGTAACTTAATGTTTCAATCTTTTCCGGTCCTATAATCGGAGCGTATATGTCTAGGATTATTCAGGAACACTTTCCATCTCTTAAAAGAAAGGTTATTTTGCGCGAACTCTACTATAACAATACTTCGCCAATAATAAAAGTCATGTATAAGGATTATTTATTTATTATTGCCATCCTCCCGCACAAACAAAAATTTTAAATTTTCCCAAATTGTCACATTTATTTATAGTTTCAAAAATCCCCCCCCCCCAAATTTGTTTTGATGGCTCTCTGAGCGCCATCTTCCCCCCTTATGGGCACCCCTGAATGAGATTTAAAATACCCCCGTCACAGCAAACCTGCATACTCAGCGAATTTCCAATGGATATTTAAATGTCTTAATACTACATAAAGCCACTTACCAAGTTTCATAAAACTTTATTCACAAATAAGCGGTATATACAATTTTAATTATTCACCATAAGAATAACATTGGGGCTGAGTACGCAGGTTTGCTGCAACAAGGAACACAAAAAATGTGCTTTTATGCTAATATCAATATAACTCAACTAGGTAAAGTCATATACCAGTTTTTAATCATTTATGTTCATAATTAAGGGAGACATAGCATGTAATTATAATTATTCTCTATAAGAAATAAGAAATGGGGCCTGAGTACGCAGGTTTGCTGCTACGGGAGCCTTTTGTAAAAAATTTTTTTTTGAGCAAATATCAATAAACCACAACCAGATGAAGCCTTATACCAAGTTTCGTCAGTATACGTTCATAAATAAGCGAGATATCAAATTTTTCATTTCCTCCATAAAAATAACATTAGACAACGTACTGTGTTTAGCACTTTCAATATCTCGGTAACCAATTGACGTAGAGGAATGATCAAAATACCAAGTTGTGTGTTTTTTAAGCTGAATCCTATGGTTAAAACCAATATTTTACTTTTTCAAAAATTATATGTAAAAAATTCAAAAACCCATTTTTTGGGTACAAAACCCCCCCATAATACCCCTTTGGATCGAGCGATATGGCTGGTTTTCGAACTTAAAGTCATAAATGTTGCTTTACACGTTTATACCAAATTTAATCAAAATCGGATCATTTTTACGAGAGTTATCGTGCTTACGGACACACACACAAATATATATATATATATATATATATATATATATATATGTATATATATATGTATATATATATATGTATATATATATATTAATTTTACTATAATTCTGAGAACAAAGTACCCTTATTTAGTTTCATAATTTATATTTTGACGACTAGTTTCGGTCTATTAATCCATTGGCGTAGACATACGAGCTGGTCTCGTTCCTTGCTTATAATTTTATTATCCTGTGAATTGGAGTATAAAATTGGTATTTTTAAATGGATTAATGGCGTTTAATTAAAATATTGTTTTCTTTCAGTTTAGAGAGTCGCATTGGCACACACACAGTAGACATAAGTAAAAATGAGCAAAATCAGTGTTGACTACTGCAAATAGAATAAAATTACTACCTCAATGGGTTAAGCCATTTTCAAGTCAAAATATCAATAACCTTAAAAACTAAAACAAAACATGTAAATTAAAATTAACATATGGTTCAAATTTTGCATACAGTAGTGTAGTTATTTGCATATGCTTTTGGATTTTTTTTCCTATATATATATATATATATATATATATATATATATATATATATATATATGTTGGTTCTTATTTCTTAACTTCTTATTTGTTTTATCTTTGCAAATATTGCATTTTGCAAAGTGAGTTGTGTTTAGTAGTTTTTGTGGACACTTAGTATTATTCAAATATATCCATAAATCTTCTTTTACATTTAGTTTTTCTTTATTATTTTCATACTCAAGTATTTTTAAATTGTCTTCTATTTTGGTGTAGTTGTGATTTGCTTTTAAAAGGTGGTCTGCATAGTTGGATTTCATTGTTGTAAGGTTTCTTGACTTATATGCTTGGACATGTTCCTTAAATCTTATATTAAAACTTCTTATTGTTTGTCCTATGTAAAAGCTCTCACTATTACCGCAATTTATTTGGTAAATTCCTGATTTGTTGTAATCATTTGATTTTTGATTCGTTGTTCTTGTAGTTTTGTTATTTATCATTTTCAAGGAATTGTTTTTTGTCTTGTATGCTATTTTTAATTTTTAATTCTTAAATGTTTGTCTAAATGCCTTGTTTATTACAGTATTATGTGGTAAACAAATATATTCCCAATCTTGTTTTTTTCTTGTATTTTCTTCTTTTTCAGTTTTTTTGTTTTCTTTTAGCGAATTTCCCCTATAGGGAAGAAGCTATTACCGTAGTCGGCATGGTAAGACTTAGGCCCGGGACCATGAAAACTTTTCGTTTTGAGGTCCCTAGACCCCAAAAACACCATTCGTTCGAAACGTCCGTGGGTGCGATAACTCTCGTAAAAAAGGTCCGATTTTGATGAAATTTGGTACAAACGTGTAAAGCAGCATTTATGACTTTAAGTTCGAAAACCAGACAAATCGACCTATCCGAAAGGGTATTTTGGGGGGGTTTTGTACCCCAAAAATGGGTTTTTTGAGTTTTTTACATACAATTTTTGAAAAAGTAAAATTTTAATTTTCCCCATTGGAGTCAGCTTAAAAAGATGCACAATTTGATGTTTTAATCATTGCTCTACGTCAATTGGTTACTGAGATATTGAAAGTGCTAAACACAGTACGTTGTCC
This sequence comes from Allygus modestus, assembly GCA_963675035.1. Taxonomy (NCBI): domain Eukaryota; kingdom Metazoa; phylum Arthropoda; class Insecta; order Hemiptera; family Cicadellidae; genus Allygus; species Allygus modestus. The sequence continues at coordinate 289,091,769 of OY776111.1, forward strand.
AATGTTATTCTTATGGAGGATAAGAAAAATTGTATATCTCGCTTATTTATCAACTTATCCTGACGAAACTTGGTATATTGCTTCATTTCATTGTGGTATATTGATATTTGCACAAAAACCCATTTTTTGGCCGATAGTCCCCGTAGCAGCAAACCTGCGTACTCAGCCCCATGTTATTCTTATGGAGAATAATTAACGTGTTATCTCCTTTAATTATGAACATAAATTAATAGAACTTGGTATGTGGCTTTACCTAGTTGAGTTATATTGATATTTGTATAAAAGCCCATTTTTAGTATTCTTTATTTCAGCAAACCTGCATACTCATCCGCCATGTTATTCTTATGGAGAATAATTAAAATGTCATAAATCGTTTATTTATGATCGTATATTGATGAAACTTGGTATGTTGCTTTATGGTGTATTGAGATAAATTAAAATGCATTGGAAATTCGCTGAGTATGCAGGTTTGCTGCTACGGGGGTATTATATAATTTTATCAATCATCATTGGGTTATACCCATTTTTTATAGCTAGGTATTTGATTGTATCTTTTTCTCTTTTAAAATCTTTTCTTTCCATTGGTACTTTTAACAATCTATAAATCATCGAGTGAAAGGTGGCCACTTTGTGTTGCCATGGGTGGTTTGAGTCAACTGGTATTATTACATCAGTGGTTGTCGGTTTTGTGTATATCTTAAATTTATGTTTACCATTTTCTTTTTTAATATTTATATCTAAAAACTTTATTTCATTAATTTGTACTTCGGATGTAAATCTGATTTTGTTTGACAGTGAGTTGAGATATGTTGAGAGTTCTTTTGTCTCTTCTTCATTGCCTTGAAACAGACAAATAATGTCGTCAACATATTGAAACCAGTAATTTATTTTGTTTCTCAAAAGATTATTTTCATTAATAATTTTATTTACTTCTAAATTATTTATGTAAATGTCAGATAATAACCCCGAAAGGGGGGAACCATTGGCAGACCATCTTTTTGTATGTAATAGGAAGAATTGCATTCAAAGTAGTTTTGTTCTAATGATATTTTCGTTAATTTAACTAAATCTTCAATTTCATTCTTTTTTAAAGTTTTATTAGGTTTGATTTAAGTATATTTATAGTTTCTTTTATGGGTATGTTTGTATACATACTGCTTATGTCAAAAGATATCAATAACGAGTTTGGTGGTATCGCTGTGTCTTTGATTTTGTTTATGAGATCGTATGTGTTTTTCACATCAAATCTGTTTTCCCAAGTAACATTGTTTTTAATTTTATTTTGTAAATACTTACATAATTTGTAACAAGGAGCATTTTGAAAATTTAACACTGGCCTAATAGGGATATCTTCTTTATGTGTTTTTGGTTGGCCACGAAGTATTGGTGGTTTAGGCTTGTCCATTTTCAGTTCTATCTTTTCTCTTCTTGACAAGCTATTGCATTTCATTATTAAGTTATTGGTTGATTTTGAAAATTCTTACGTTGGGTCATAGTTGATAGTTTCAAAATTGTCATCGTTTAAGAAGTCTTTTACTTTTAAATCATAATCTTCTTTACTCATAATTACTATTGAGTTGCTTTTATCCGATTTTGTTATAATTGAATTGTGTTCTATTAATTTGTTTGAAATGGAATGCACTAGTTTCATATCTTCTTCAGTCTTTCTTTTAACATTGGGTTTACTAGTTGTTGGTTGCAATTTGTTAAGTTCATGAACCTGATATGTACCTGATAGGGTCTTGAATGTTTAAATCTTTCATTCTAATAGCAGCTTCAAAGTCAATGAGATCTTCTTCAATTATTCTTTTCTTTTCATCAAGGTTTATATTGTATTTGATCGCCTTGTTTAGTAACAAGGTTTCATCATTTGTAAGGTTTATTGTAGTCAGATTTTTTAAGGCTGGATTGAACTCTGTTTGAATTTGTTCATATGATGTTAAAACATTAGTCTTCTGGGTTTCAAACAATTTATCTACCTTTTTTTCACGAGTTTCTCTCTTTTTCATTATTATGGGCTTAATCCAGTTTGAAATATATTGTAATATTTCAACTATACTTCCATTGTGATACTTACTTATCATTTCTTCATATACCTTTTTCATAGAATCATTAATTGATTTCAGTATAGAGTATAAATAATTTATTTCTTCTTTTACCCAAATTCTTTTAGCTGTTTCTAATGTCCGCAGTGCAGATCTTGTAGTTGATTTTATATGTATTTGTACATAGTTAGGGATCAAACCTTTTGATAAACAACTTTTGTTGAAATTGATATCTTCTTTTATTTTTTGTGACTTTAGACTTAAGTATTTGTAGGTGTGAACGATTTTATGGTTGTTAGCCATTTCCAATAGGATGTTATAAGATTTGGTTAATAGGGCTACTAATAATATTAATTTTGCTATGATTATGAGAACAAAGTACCCTTATTTAGTTTCATAATTTATATTTTGAGGACTAGTTTCGGTCTATAAGCCATTTTCAAGTCAAAATATCAATAACCTTAAAAACTAAAAAAAACATGTAAATTAAAATTAACATATGGATCAAATTTTGCATACAGTAGTGTAGTAATTTGCATATGCTTTTGGATTTTTTTCTATTTATATACAACTATATATATACAGTTTCTAACGAATGGTGTTTTTGGGGTCTGGGGACCTCAAAACAAAAAGTTATCATGGTCCCGGGCCTAGGTCTTACCATGCCGACTACGGTAATAGCTTCTTCCCTATAGAGGAAATTCGCTAATATGTTGCTGCTTAACCCTGGGGGGAGATGAGGGGGCATTTCCCCTCTTAAAACCTCTGGGTTTAGCAAAGGATTCTATAGTGCTTTCAAAACAGGTATTTGGGTGGATGTTTTTGAAAACGTTTAGAAGATGTTCTGTACATTCGACTGTACTTTGCATTATACATTTAGTAAATTAAAATTAATTTATTAATTAAAGTTGGGCTTAAAGAGAGAAAGTATGTGTCAATTGTCTGATACCGTTTCTTTAAATTAAAAAAATTACTATTTTTATTGTTGTTAACCCTCAGCAACAATATGAGGGTTAAAATTTAAAATTCCTCAATTGTGGAATTTTAAATGATGTTACTAATGTTTAAAGTACTTTTTACTGTGTTTAAGATGTTTTAGGCCTACTCATTAATTTTGTTAATTTCTCAAGTACCGCACGATAAAATTTATAACCTAGATATTATCTTTATATTATTATTTAATAGGTTGTTGTTCTGCTCTGTATGTGATGAAGTCTATTGTAATAACCGTACTTAATGACGAATAAATATTGTCTATTGTCTATTTTTTATTAATGTTGAAATACAAAAAAATTATAGTGAAGTCATATTCAATATTTATGACTTAAGTATATCTAAAGTGTTTGAAATGTTGAAAAATCTACATAAATAAAATTAGAGTTTTGTCTGTACATTGCTTAGAATAATGAAATTCTTGGTTATTTTTGCTTTTCTTTTTCATAGGTCAAAGAATCCGAATCAAGACATCTCAATTTCTGTCTGTCTGTTGGTTGGTTGGTTGACTCTGCATCACACCTTTGTCCGCTTTTCATGCAAAAACGAGAGTACTGTTATGGCTGAAACTTATTTTCTGTAATGTATGCATATATGAGAATGTTTTAGATGGATTAAAACTAGCATAAGTCTTTTTGAAATTAAACAGCGAGCTCTTAAAAAACTAATTTGATTTGACTTTGACTAAGTTTGTCCGCTTTTCACGGGAAAACTAATTAACCGATTGCGACGAAACTTCACTGTGTTCTATGAATGTGGTGGAAGGTTTTAGGCTACTTCAATTGGTAAATTTCATCCTGGGGCTTTGCTCTTTGGGGGGTTAAAATTACCATGTTATTCTAATGGGAGAAAAAGTTTGTTTTCAAGATTCAAGATCTTTATTAATCGTTAAACACAATACAATAGTGCAATAGACATTGTCAACATTTAATTAACTTACATGCTCACTACATGCTAGACATTCTTAAACAAACTTCTTAGCTAAACATACACATCACCCTCTAAGGGCTAAATAACAAAGTAATTAACATGTACAAATAAATAAAAATCTCAAGTTATCCAAACAAACTGCTTAACTAAACATAGATAACAACTTCTAAGGCTAAATAACAAAGTAATTTATATTTATAAACAGGTTAAAACCTCAAGTTAGTCATACTACACAAAAAATAATCATTGACTGAATAAAATGCTTCTAATTTAAGCCAGTCACTTAACACCGTCTTGAATTTTTTCATGTTTACCGCCCATGCATCATGAGGCAATTTATTTAACAATTTTATTCACATACATAAATGACTAGTGTTACTCTTTTGTAATCTAACTTGTAACAAGTCTAGTGAATACCCTATCCTTGTATCATAGCTATGTATATCCTGCCTAAGTGTGTAGCTTACTAAGTTTTCTTTAACATTCAACAGACAGCTATAAATATACAAACATGGCAAGGTCATAATTTTTAAGTCTTTAAAAAAAGGTAAACAAGATACTCTATTGGATGCCTTTAATAATTCTCAATGCTTTCTTCTGCCATATAAATACTTTGTTTGATTCATAACTTTTACCCTATAGCATTATTCTGTATGTTAAATGGGAGTAAAAGAAAGCGTAGTATGATGTTAACAACGTTTCATCACTTACACAATATTTTAATTTGCGAAGCAAAAACGTGACTCTGGCTAACCTTGCACAAAGATTGTTGATATGGATATTCCAATTTAACCTAGAATCTAAATGTATGCCAAGTAATTTTGCAGACCCATTACTATGCTTATTTACAAGTGATGTGTCTAAAGAAAAAATGACAATTTCTGTTTTACTGTTATTCACAACTAAATAATTTGACTCAAACCATTGTACAGCCACTTCCATACCTAAAGCTTGTTCTATTCTTAAGTTTTCTAGGTCTGCACTGGAATGAATCAGTGTTGTATCATCTGCGTACAACACTGATTTGCAATGCATATTACTGGCAAAATCATTTATTGTAATAATAAGCAAAAAAGGACCCAACACCGAACCTTGTGGGACCCCAATTTGAACAGTTTTCTATTATGTAAATATGAGGAAAATAAATCTAGTTCCCTTTCTCTAACACCATAGTGGTATAGTTTTTCCAATAGCAATTGGTGTACAATACAATCAAATGCCTTAGAAAGATCAATAAAAGAGCCAGATGTAATACATTTATTTTCAAAATTCAAAATTACATTTTCAACAACTCTTTCAACTGCTCTTTACAAAGAAGATTATTATGGACAAAAAACTATACAACTGTTCATTTATAAAAAACTCAAAAACTTTACAAAATATAGTAACTAGTGATATAGGACGATAACTAGATGGACATGATTTCTTACCTTTCTTGAAAATTGGTATAGTTTTAGTTATCTTAAATGCTTGAGGAAAAGCGCCATTTTGAAGTGCTAGGTTAAAAATGGTTCTACTATTGTGTTTATTATTTCTTTCAGTATTTTATTTGGTAGTCCGTAATAATCCTCACTTTTAGATGAACTTAACTGGGATACACATCTCAGAATATCTATATTTGTAATTGTTTTCCACTTAAAACTAACATTTGACCTATTACAGTTTAGTAAATACTTATTCAGTAGCTCAATAGTATTACGAAAACAATCAGGCACTTTATTGATATTTGTTTGGAATGCAGCATTAATAAAATAATCATTAAAAACATGAGATTCAATTACCTTTTCTTGAACATGTACATTGGAATTAGCTTCATTTTTAATCACATTCCATGCTGCTTTGCACTTATTTTGGTGATCCTGTATGTACTTTCCATTGTACAAATTCTTTTCCTGTTTAGTTTTAGCTCTATACATTTTTTGGTTAGCTTTATATTTACTTTCCTCTTAAGATCCCTTATTTAGCTTATATACATCATACAGAACAACTAAATTATCCTTAATTTGTTTTAGTTCTGGAGTGAACTATTTTGTATTTTTCTTATTATTTAAGGTAGGTACTTAACTTAACTTTCCTTATCCTACAGCATTCTTCAAAATAGTTTTTCACAGTATACATAAAATGATTACACGCATCGTCAATATTTACAATAGAATACAGTTTCAGCCAGTCTGATTGAAATAGTTTTCCCCTAAAATTCAAAATTGAGAGTGGAGCTAGATTTCTTACTGTTTTGAAACAGTAACGGGGAACAAAATTGGCACGTATGCAAATCGAGGTTTATATTGGTAACAGCTGTGATTATAAATATGGTTACCATAGGATGGCACAATTTTAAGACCTTAAAAAATTTGTACTGTATGAAATAATTATATGAATCAGCAGTTCTGCGGGCAGTGGAAAGCTTTAATGGTTCTTCAACTACTAGGTTTTAAACTCTATGGAGCAACTACAATTTTTTGCATTAGTTTATTACACGAAAACCTTACAATCTATATACTTAATGCAATAAGGGTTTTCTATGTTACATCCCTTTTTCACCTGTCCTACTTAACCGATTTTTACGATTGAGGTGTCATTTTAAAGCTCATGATCTAGCGTACTGGCGAATGATAATTAAAAAGGTCATTTCGTTTAGGACTTCGTCCCCTAGCCTTTGATTTATTTCTAGAGGGCGTTTTCAAAGGTCCAGTGCTGACCAACTTGCATTATAACAGTTTTAAATGTGATTTAAATTTAACAGCTGATTAGTAATGATCATTTTTTTGTTTATGATAAATATTGTGTAAGATTAGAATCAACAAAATAAGGTCTGAATCAGTATGCCCTGTAAAAGAAAAAGTTGTTTGGGTAGATAATCTAACGATGCTAAATGGAAGAGATTGAGTAGATCTACTGGAGCCAACGATGATAAGAGATTCTTACGATGTGGTGTTGGAGATTTGGTATTTGTTCCCCGAATTCCACTAATCCCCAGCAACTACCTGTTTGAGTTTAAACGTGTGCAGTTTCCAGTGACTACGTGCTTCGCAATGACTATCAATAAGTCACAAGGGCAAACTTTGTCGACTGCTGGGATTGAACTTGGGAGACCACAATGTTTTTCTCACGGGCTACTGTACGTCGGCTGTTTGAGAGTGAAATCTCCTGCAAGCCTCTTCATACACGCCCTAGGAGGTCGTACCACCAATGTTGTTTATGAAGAGGCTTTGCTATCGCACCCCTGTCACCCCCCCCCTGTTGTCGAACATTACGCAAACATTATTTCAAATTTAATGCTTCTTCAATCGTCATTATTGTTTGTCATTACTGTGTGTCATTTTTATGTATCGCCATTATGTATACGCCATTCCTTAGTCTTGCATTTTTTTTTAATATGTCCCTTTCAACTTATTTCAAGAGTCTTCAATTTAATTATGTATGATTTGATTTTTTAAATGTTAATTGTCAATTTTAATGTATATTTGAACCTTTCTATGCCAAATACACTCTTTCAATATAATACTTAAAAAACTAATGTTATTTGATTTCGACAAAGTTTGTCCCCTTTCCACGGAAAAACTAATTAACCGATTGCGACGAAACTTTTTCACTACAGAAATGTAATATAATAGATTTTCACTTGAATAGAAATTGATTAAATTAATATTTCAACAGTTGTAAATGCTAACAAAAGACAGTACAGTATTAGTAACAGCTGTTAATTCAACTTCTTGAATGACATTATATAATAACAATATTTTAACATCAGGAACTGACAGGAATCAATAGGGATCAACAGATAGCAACGGGGATAACAAAAACCACGCGAACGAAGTTGCGGGCACCAGCTAGTATAGATAAAAATGTAGTGTTAATGTGTTTAACATTTCTTGTGAAAAATAGTACCGGTACATATGTAACATACTACTGAGTTTTGAATGATTTTATACAATCGTTATAAATTTGTTCCCTACTAATTAATGTAATGTTTGGTTAACTGGAAACTCAATTTTGAACTATTGCAGTAATTGATAGGATATTGGTGTTTGAAGTAAACTCATTAGTTCTCAAATCAGTTTTTGAAATCTCAAGGGGTCTGCTTAGAAAACTTGGCCCTAGGGGCTAAATATGCCGTTGAAAAGAGATTTTATTTGATTGTTAATTTTGATTCTTTTTTGATTTGTGACTAGAGAGAATTTTGTTTAATAGTTCTAATTATATTTCCATATAGTAGGCTGTTCTCTCAGAAATATTAAGCCGGTAATTGGTAAATTAAAAATCATCTTTGAAGCTGGTATTATGGGTGTGGTGATGTTAATACTTGATCAAAAATTGATGTTGCAGCAGGCTATTAAATTCAATTAATTAAACAATTCAAAGTATTATATACTAGTTTAAATACATCAAAACAGATTTGAACACAGATTACATTCAAGCTCAAAATAATAATTTACATATATTATAAATAATTAACCCGTATAACGGGGGCTCGGATAAACGAGATTTTAGTTTATTAGGCCTACCAAATTTTGGCTCAATCACACCAGTAGTTTTTGCATGATAAGGCAGCAAACAAACATACATTATTATGTTATCTGGCTAACCTAAACTGTATTTAAAAGTCTGATGTAAAGTTTTGATAATGTTTAACTAACCTGTCATAATGTTCTTACTATACATGTAAAACTACAGTTGGTGGAGGAGTTATTATGCAAGAAAAATGTTGTATTTAAAAGAATAAGTTTGCCAAAAGTGCTGAAATTAGTGGTAGCCAAAGAATATGAATGATGTTTTACATTAATAGAAGCAGATAATTTTTATTTTTATTTGTCAATACGGTATATACAGGACTCCTCAATATAAATTTGAACAGCCATTTCTAAGAAAATTTGAAACTTACCTGGAAATTTTAATAAAAAAGTATAAAAGTATTGTAATAGTAGGAGATTTTAACATTAGTGTATTAGAAAATAAATTGGTTTATAAAAGATTTTGTAATATTTTATTTATGTTCAATTTACATTACTTGATAAATTTTCCGACTAGAGTCACAGATACCACAGAGACTGCGATTGGCAATATTATTACAATTATCCAAATAAATAAAAATGTAAAAGTTATTGGATTAATAAATGCAATGTCTGACCATGGGCTCAATTATTTAAGATACAAAATGTTGGCACAAAAAGTAGGAGGCAGACTAGAACTAAAAAGTTGTGCAGGAACTTACCAAGCAGAATATTGAGACACTTTTACATCACTTATCTCAGGAGTCATGGTTGGAGCTATATCTGGTTCCAGTTGCCCCAAAATGTTTAGTTTTTAATCATTTATTTATGTACTATTTAAATATAAGTTGTCCTAAGGAATGGGATACTTTAAAATTGAATAGCAATAAGTATTATAGAGTTAAGTCATGCCTGTCATTTAATGCATGATGATAACCAAAAATCCATTTTAAAAGAAAAGAAAACAAGAACTAAAAAAGGTTATGGTTAAATTGAAACAAAATTTTGATAATAAAATAAATCAATCTGATAATGCTACCAAAAATACATGGAAATTATTAAATCAGGAGGTTGGTATTTGTAGTGACTCTGAAATGAAAATAAGTATTTATGACAATGATAAAGTTGTAATAGATCCAGTAGAGGTAGGAAATAAATTTAATGTTTTTTTATTGATGTTGTTGGTGAGGAGGTAATACCTAATTTTAGTTCAAATCCACTGTCAAATTCAAAGAATAAGTATTTATGCCAATGATAAAGTTGTAATAGATCCAGTAGAGGTAGGAAATAAATTTAATGTTTTTTTATTGATGTTGTTGGTGAGGAGGTAATACCTAATTTTAGTTCAAATCCACTGTCAAATTCAAAGAAGTATGATGAAGGATCTTCGCCTACAGGACCTTTCCGTTTTGAACAAATAACTGAAGAAGAACTGGATAAGGTAATAATAACATTTAAAAACAAATTATCATCTGGAGTGGACAAAATCCTCATATCATTGATAGAAGAGTTAAAGACCTAATCTTAAAACCTCTAGTTCATCTCATAAACTCTTCACTTATATAAGTGGTATATTTCCTGACCAACTTAAGATTACAAAAGTCAAGCCAATCTTTAAAAGAGAGGACCAAACAAATGTGTCTTGTTATAGACCAATTTCTTAGATCCACAACAACATGGCTTCAGGCCAGGCAGGTCAGTAACAATAGCTTCCATTGAATTTGTTCAAAATATCATTGACAAAATTGACAAAGGGGAAAAAGTTGTAGGTGTTTTCTTGGATTTAACTAGAGCCTTTGACAGTGTATCTCATATAATTTTGATTAAATCATTAAAATCCCACCGTATAAAAAAGAAAGAACTCGCTTGGTTTGAGTCTTACCTCCATGAAAGGAAAAAATGTATATAAATAATACAAGTAATAGAAAAAAGTACAAATATATAAATAATGTAACGTCAGCACTTCGAACGGTGAAGTATGGGGTCCCCCAAGGTTCCATTCTGGGGCCCTTACTGTTCCTTTGTTACCTCAAGGGTCTTCTTGGAGTAGTTAGGGAACTGACAGCTCAGTATGTTTGTATGCTGATGATACAAATTTAACAATTTCAGGGAAAAGCGCAGAATCAGTTGAAATTACATCATACATCAACCTAACGTTAGTTAAACAGTTCTTTGAATCTAAAAATCTCCTAATAAATTCAAGTAAATTAAATTTTTTATCACTCTTCAAGACAATCAAATACCCCTGTTGCAGCAAACCTGCATACTCAGCGAATTTCAAATGATACTTCACTAAGTCATGAAGCCACTTACCAACTTTAATCAAAGCATATTAATAAATAAGCGGGATATGACATTTTATTTATTCCCAAATAAGAAAAACATTAGGACTGAGTATGCAGGTTTGCTGCATCAAGGACCACAAATCTAGTTTTTACCACAAATCTAGCAACATACCAAGTTTGATCAGTTTTATGTTCATAAATAAACAAGCAAGATATCACATGTTTATTATTCCCTATAAGAATAACTTTATAGCTGCTGAGTACGCAGGTGTGCTGCCTTGGGGACCACAAAAAATTAGTTTTGTATGCAAATAGCATTAAAACCCAACCATATAAAGCCACATACCTAGTTTCATTAATATATTTTCATTAATAAGCGAGATATACAATTTTACTTATTCTCAATAAGGTTAACATTGGACAGTGTACTGTGTTTAGCACTCTCAATATCTCGCTAACCAATTGACGTAGAGCGATGATCAAAATACCAAATTGTTTGACTTTTTAAGCTGAATTTAATGGTGTAAACCAAAATTTGGGTTTAAAAAGAATTTTATGTAAAAAGTTCAAAAACCCCATTTTTGGGGTACAAACCCCCCCAAAACCCCCCTTAAACTAGAGCGACCTGTCTGGTTCTTGGAACTCATAAAAATAGATGCTGCCTTACACGTTTGTACCAAATTTCATCAAGATCGGACCATTTTTATGAATGTTATCGTGCCTACAGACACACACACACAAATATATATATATATATATATATATATATATATATACATACATATATATGAATTTGAACGAATGGTGTTTTTAGCATCTGGGGGCCACAAAACAAAAAGTTATCATGGTCCCGGGCCTAGGTCTTACCATGCCACCTACAGTAATAGCTTTTTTCCTATAGGGGAAATTCGCTAAAACCAAAATTAATCCGATTATTAAAATAGATGAAGATGAGATATTGCGAGAAAGCAGCAGTACAACATTTTTGGGTATGATTACAGGTGGAAATTTAAGTTAGGAAAGACATACTGAGAAAATTCTAAATAAAATAATATCTGGATTAAATGCTGTTCGAAGAATGTCCAACATTTTTAATTTTAAAACCTTAAAGGTTTTATATTCTGTTCTCATAGACTCATACATATCTTATGGGGTTAGCATTTATGGAGCTACCTAAAGAAATAACTTGAAATACAATTTTTAAAATGCAACAAAAAGCTATTAGAATAATCCTTGGACTTAGAAATAAAGACTCGGTTAAGACAAAATTTAATTAACTAGAGATTTTTACATTTTTTTCTCAGCATGTGTTTAACACTGTGAAATATGTAAAAGATCATAACATCCGTAAGATGGAAGCTAGAAATAGATACAACACAAGAAGTTATCTAACTGTTGTTTCCCATGGGCTTGAGTTGTTTAAACAAAATTTAAACTATAGAGGCATACAACTTTTTAAGCACATTCTAGATAACATAAAGACAGTCCAAAATCTTCACGAATTTATAAAAAAAACCAAACCGTTTTGTGATTGAGCATCTCCTATACTCCTTCGAAGAATTAGCTATGATAAATAATGTACATGTAAATTAAATATATAGTTTATAAGTATGGTTTATTTTTAAAATGAACCATTGTGACACTATTCATCTGTAACAATTGTACAGTTGACGAATAAAGATTGATTTGATTTGATTTAATCACAGTGTTATGAAACAAATTTGTTGACATGATTTATAAGAAGTTTATTTTTCTTTATTACAATATTGTTTCCATACTGTAATTTTGGGTTGGGACTTCCTCTTCCTTCCATGAATGTGCTAGATAGATATTTTCACGCATGACACCATCAAAGTAATTTGGTTATGGATATAAATTTGTTTAAAAACTATCAAAGTAGTAGTATATAATATTTTCAAAGTATCTGTGAGATCCCCATGCATTTTATGTATTTGTTAAGTGTAAAATTCTACATTGTAATTGGATTTTTTTTAAGCATTAAAGTAAATGTAATATTTTAGAAGAAATAGTAATGTACATATTACTATGTCATTAATAGTACAACCAGGTAACGTAATTATAAAAGTTGAATTTTCTATATATATTTATTTCTTAGCACATAAATATAACATGAGTAAACTTGCAGTGTGCAGATGAAACTACAGTAAACCTCGGATTGTCCAGACCCGAATCATCTGGATCCTGGATTAACCGGACGAGGTTGTCTGAAATAATAAAATTGTAAATTACATTCAAAACACCACTTTTATCCTGCAGTTTAGGTCTCAGACGCAACCGCAATGCGTTGTTGTACGTGTGAAGCATCATTGAAACTGTACGTTGATTCTTTTTTACAGTTTCCACCCAATTTGCAGCATCAATATTACAGGCGCTAGTGTCCCGATCGTTATTCATACGATGTTATAGTAGCTTCAGATTATTCGGATTGTTCGCTCTCCGGATCAATATTCCGCCACATTAGTCCGGATAATCTGAGGTGTACTGTACTTACTTATGCTAGGCCTATGTAAATTTTAACTGAGGGCCAAAGTCAGAGAATCAATAGATATGCCACCTCAAACAAGACCATTATGCTAAATCCGTTAAAAACTCCAAGAATTCCAAGACTGTAAGCTATAAACTCTGCAAAGTCTTTCATACTAGCACGAATTGTTGGGTAGAAACCCTTACTTTTGTAGCTAATACGGATAAATCCCATTCCATCAGTTTTTCTAGGTTATTTACTAGTTTCATATTCATATGTCCAGGCAATGCAATCCGGTAAACAGCCACAATCACAAAGTGTATCACAAAACTTTATACAAACTCTTGTTGAAATATTTTGCCTTGGTAAATAATTTGGCACACAGCCACAATTCTGTAGAGAACAGTTGACAGCACATTCAACTTCACAATTATTTTGGCTGTAATGTTTGAAAAGTAATAGTTTTCTTTCACTAGAATAAAAACACCCTCTTTTATTGGGCGGGTAATTCGTAAGCTCCTTTTCTGTGGTGATCAGTTTTGGTGTAACAGACATTAGGTTTAACTCTTCTTCCTGAATAGTGTATTCAAGGTCTTGCAATATAGGGATTTCAGCAGGGTTGTGCAATTTAACTGAAGCTATTTTTGTAGTAAGCAGTGAGTTACAAACGTTGATGTTTTTTTTGTTTGATCGCTTTGTTACAAAATATGTTATTACATCGTCAATGTTGTTGTACAAAGGTATGGTGTCATCGCTTCCTGTATAGTAAAGCATGTTTTCTAGAGTCAAACCTGCTCCTTTGTATTTGGGGTCTGATGGTTTTGGTTTGACTGGCAATGGAGTAACTGTAGTTTCTCTATAAATATCTTCATGTCGTAAACCATTGATTGTGGTGCACATACCAAACATGCCATTACCAACTAAAAAATGTTGGTACCCACCCTCATCACATCCAACTATTCTTTCATGGGTTTTGAATTTTTCTTGATATATTTTAGCATCACAGGGTGGAAAAATCTTTGCTGCATGGATCCAAAATTTATAACCATCGATGGATTGATTTGTATAAACATCCGATGGGGGGCTCTGGAACAATTCTAGAATCAGCAAATAAATCACAAAAAGTTGAAGCAATAGCTAATTGAACCTTGTCTTCTGAGTTACAGATATCGCTGAAGGAACAACTTCCATATGTTTCATTAACATAACACACGAGGCACTTTTTTAGACTCTCAGCGTAATCATAGTCATCGATGAGAGTGTAGGGAATGCAGATGGTAATGGCAGGGAAAGGGATCTCATTTACATAAGTTAAATTGTTTGAAAGGGTTCTTATAACTGGAGAAGATTGCCAGTTGTCATATTCTTTCTGAATGTAGTCAGAGCCGATTAGGAGAACAATTACATGAATTATCACCCACACGTAAGTGTGGAACTTGTTTTGTTGTTTTGCTCCGATAAATTTCATTCCAGGCATGCTTAGTTTTTTAACCACACTCCTCAAGCTCAGTGATGACTTATCTTGTGGAGGGATGAGTCTTCCTTCCACCATAGACAATCTCTCTGAAATGTTTTTTACATTGTTAGAAAGTTGTTGTATACCCAGTGTCTCTACCATTTCATCGAGGGTTGTGAGAAGGGTTGTTGAAGCGATCCAAGATATTCTTCTACCAGAGATAACCTGACTGAAACTTTGTGAATACAGTCGGAAAGAACATTAAGTTTTTCACTTACTAATTTATATTGATCCATTTATGTTTTATATGCTCTCCTTGCAGCCAGGATGTATATTAGTTACTATACCGATAAATCTTAATAATTATCACACATTTTTTACTTATAGTTGTCCTTCACTAAGTTCTGAAAATTGTTTTATGCCACAAATAATTATTAATATGTTTAAACTTCACTCAATCTAAGAAAATAAGTTTGAACTTACTTGCTTATACTTTAAACACTTAAAATATTCAAAGAACACTACTTTAAATTATTTTATCTTCTTGAAAAGATTATAATTTATTTTCTGTTTTTGATGGTTTTAAAAAGAGAACCGTGTAATGGAAGTACAGCTTTAGAAATGTTTAATTACGAGCAAAGCCACACCCATTCGTGTTAACTCTTTGATAATTCAAACTTAGAGAGTTATTATCTACTACATCATGTAAACAAATACATACCATTTTATCTGCTTTAAACTGTAAACAAATTAAAATTAATTTAATTACCTAATATCAATTATTTATTTACTTAGTTTATCAACTAAGTTTATAATTTATAATAAAACACACAGAAAACAACACAACTTTAACAAATTTTCTTTATAGGGAAGAAGCTATTATCATTGTTATCATGGTAATATCAACGCTATAATATTTGAGGAAAGTGTTAAAAACAACTTAACAATCAACGGCTGTGCTAAAATATCTTTGGACTAGAAAACATTATCCAAAAACAAACATTATTCAAAACAAACTACTAGATTCTCAAGGTGAAGACTGTAAATCTTCTAAAATGACACAACACTCTGAAACCAAAACCCTATTCTCTGACTCATACACAGTCCTCATATCTCCTACTAAAACTCACACAGCTTAACTATCCCTGAATCAGATGGAACAGCGTTTGCTTCATTCATGTCAGCAGAAAAGGAACGCGATACTGACCCATCTTCGTCAGAGAATCTTAGCGGCAGTAGCATCAGTCACACCTGATATGTGAGAGAGAGATCCTCACATACACATACAAGGAGGGAGATCGAATACCGGTTAGATATCTGTAGGGGTACAAATGGATCGCAAATCGAGGTGTTCTAGTGTTAAACAAAACCTGAAGTAATATGTATGTTCTAAAATAAAAATAAATAACAGTTTATCAAACTAGGAAGTTCTTTTTTGGACACTCGGTATATATATATAAATACATACAGTTTCGAACGAATGGAGTTTTTGGGGTCTGGGGACCTCAAAACGAAAAGTTATTAAGGTCCCGGGTGCCTAGGTCTTACTATCCTGACTACGGTAATAGCTTCTTCCCTACAGGGGAAATTCGTTAAAATAAAAAACTTTATGCACAACTACGAATCAGGACAAATATCTTGACACCTCAAACATCAAAAGTGGTTCAGAAATAATGGAGGAGTTCTCTTAACAAAAATCGGCTTAGCGTATTAATATATAAGATGAGGAGGTTGAGTTCTAAAAAATAACTCCCAAAAGAGGAGGAAATGTATGGTTCAAAAGATTGTATACAAATTTGATTTAGGTCAAAGGGAGTTTTAACGATGGATTTCTGAGTTGGCAGCACTGTTCTCGCAACAGCTGTTATAGAATGGTTGACGTACATACAACGTACTAATTTTGGTTATAAAGCTTGTAAAAAAATATTTGTATTATGAAAGTGAAAATAATTAACTTTAACCATCAGATAGAACTGGAAACAAATAAATATTTCAAAATCTATTTTTTACCCCACCAAAAAAATATATAGCGTACTAAGTAAGGCTTCGCCCCGCAGTCGCCCCCAGGGAAGGGTTAAATAGAATTTGGCTTTTATTGACCAAGCGTGCCTTTGAGAAACCTAAGGATTATGTCAATGATCAAAACTTTCAAAATATTCAAAAGGTTAAAAGGCAAAATTATAAAAAATATGTTTGTTAGACCCTTGGTTAAAAATTCCTGGCAAAACTCTCCATAGGCCGTGGTATGTAATTTCAAAAATATGGCAAGGTCACGTGAATTCAAAAGCAATCAACCTAAGACACCAACAACTACCAACTACTGTGTAAACATTATCCTAAGACTGGTCAGACATCAAACTCCTTGCAAGTTCTGTGACTGATCATTGCTTTGGTTCTTAAAGCCGATTTATATCTATGCATCTCATTGTTGAATGCCTCTAGAACTTTTATACAGTGTGTCCCAAAAGTCCCGGAACAGTTTAATAACTTTAAAACTAAATCAGATAAAGGAAGGATAATTTAAACGCATGAGTTGCCCAAATTAACTATCGTATTACCATTTATTTTAAAGCGCTTTTCAATAAAAACATAATTAACTCTGAAATGTTGCCTTCTTTTCTAAAACTGTTCTTTTTATTTTTACATATCTTACATATCTTGTCAAGTAGTTTTTATTAGTAGATTTGCATGAGTAAAAAAATGTAGCAAATATACTTTAAGATTTTTACATCAAGAATTTATTTCAGCTTTTTAGCATTATAGTCTAACTCGGCCTGATTTTTAGCGAATTTCCCCTATAGGGAAGAAGCTATTACCGTAGTCGGTATGGTAAGACCTAGGCCTGGGACCATGACAACTTTTCGTTTTGAGGCTCCAGATGCCAAAAACACCATTCGTTCAAAACCATATATATACATATAGTCTCATAAAACAAAAATTATCTACAAGGTTTCATGTGATTTTGTATTAACCTTCAGGTATGTTTTTGTATGTGTATATATATATATATATATATATATATATATATATATATGTGTGTGTGTGTGTGTGCGTGCGTGCGTGTGTGTGTGTGTGTGTGTGTGTGTGTGTGTGTGTGTGTGTGTGTGTGTGTGTGTGTGTGTGTGTGTGTGTGCGCGTGTGTGTGCGTGTGTGTGCGTGTGCGTGCGTGTGTGTGCGGTGTGTGCGGGGTGTGTGTGTGTGTGTGTGTGTGTGTGTGTGTGTGTGTGTGTGTGTGTGGTGTGTGTTTTTTCCTAAGCAGCAAAACTGCATAGTCAGCACCCATGTTATTCCTATGGTGAATAAGTAAAATATTATGTCTCCCTTAATTATAAACATAAATTGATAAACCTTGGTATGTGGCTTCATATAGTAGGGTTATATGTATATTTGCATAAAACCTATTTTTTGTGTTCCTCGTTCAGTATTCAGCTCCCATGCTATTCGTATAGAGAGTAATTAAAATTTTATATATCGCATATTTATGAATGTAGGCCCTATATTGAGGAAACTTGGCATGTAACTTCACCTAGTTGAGTTATATTGATATTTGAATAAAAAAAACCTCTTTTTGTTCCTGGTTACAGCAAACATGCTTACTCAGCCCCCATACAGTAGACGCTCGCTAATCCGGCACGCTTGGGACTTTGGCAATGCTGGGTTAGCGAAAATGCCGTATTACTGAGCACTATCTAAAAATAGCCGTTACTGTGAGAATAGCGGAATTACCGCTAAAAATAGAGAGTCAAAAGGAAATCAGTGGCTAGCGGGCCATTATTCCGTTTTATTGTTCTTTCTCTGATTTCGGTAGTGATGGAAAATGTTAGAATCAAAACGACATTTCAACCAGAAAATAGATTTACAGTATTAATTTTAGCATGTTCAATGCTGACAAACATGTTTAAACATGGAAATCACATATGTTTCAATGTTGATTAACGTCCTCCCCACCCAACGTGTTAATATATATGGTACAGTTACTTCTTCCGATTGCCCCCGAACTCTGCCGATCGTGCCCAAACGCTCCCAAAATGACTTATCCAGTGTCCAAACGATTTATTTAGAACCCTTATACTGATGCCGGATTATTGAAAGTGCCGGACCATCGGATGCCAGATTAGCGGGCTTTTATTGTATTATTCTTATGAAGAATAATTAAAACTAGAATTTCCTATGCGCAGCTTGCACATCCCGTGGCCGATTGGAAAGTAAGAATAGTAAATACTTAAATAGTAAACAAAACAATGACCTGTTGTTAGATATAATCCTTATATCAGATGTTTCTTTAATTGAATTGAACTAAGAAAAAACTCATGTGACATATAAACCAGAGTACCTGGGGGGCCGAGCTTTGCTCGGGGGAAGGCCAGTCAGTTTGTTTAGATGATTTGGTGTAATATTTCACCACTTCCCCCTAGTGATAATCAGATTTGTATAACTCATTTGCCTCTTCTACATTTTTATTTTCACTCCAGTTGTTATTTATAGCTCAATGTCCCTTTGATTTATTCTACTACTCTTTATATGTAATCTTCACTCAAATCGTTTAATCTCTGCTCTCAGGAAACCACATGTTAATAATCATAAACAACATATTGAGCATTACTTTGACAGTTCCCTATTTCATTATGAACAGCTGTTCCAATTCTTTTGTTTTGATTTGAAACTCCATAAGCCCAATGTTAATTTTTTGAATTTGAATTTGAATTTTTTACATTATTTTATTTTTCCTAGGGATGAGGCCTGACTAGAACTTATTTTTATCCCAGAAATTAGTTATTTCAAACGTTTGAAGGAAATCGTTGGAGCCGTTTTTGAGATCAGTGTCACAAGTAAGCAAGCAAGCAAACCTTACTCATAAGTTAGAGTATAAGATAAAACTCTCCTCTATATGAATAACTTGGGGACTTGGAAGTCCCGTGTGGCAGAGCCCTGAGGCCTAATTCGAAAATCTAAAGCCAGTTTGCACATCTGCACACCTAGACGCACGTTTTAGAGTATAATATGTGGGGGTTAATCTTAAAACAAATAAGCTTTTTTGTCGCATGTAGCGTATTAATAATGTAGATATAGATGTTATACATAGCTTATTTATGAATGTATATTGATTAAACTTGGTATCTGGGTTCCCTAGCTGAATTCTATTCACATTTGCATATAAACCAATTATTTGTCTTCCTTGTTTCAGCAAACCTTCATACTCATCACCCATGTTATCTTATGGAGGATAATTAAAATGCTATATATTGCTTATTTATGAATATATTTTTATGAAACTTGGTAAGCGGCTTTATGTGGTATTAAGATATTATATATATATTATCATTGTAAATTTGCTGAGTAGACAGGTTTGATGCGATGGGGGAATTTTACTTTATAGTGGTTTGCAAATTTATTTTCACAGGCGATGGTGGGATCTCAGCCAAAAAAGCAATCTCACATATGAAGACGGCTTTCAGGGAATCAACTGTGCAATTTAGGTTCAGTTGTACGTTAAAAATAAATAAATAAATTTAAATAATGACGATTAAAAAATCATTTGTATAAATCATCTAAATATAAAATGCCCCCATCGCAGCAAACCTGCGTACTCAGCGAATTTCCAATGAATATATAACATAACACATTAAAACACTTAACAGGATTCATAAGAAATGTATTCACAAACAAGCGATATTTAAAATATTTATTATTTTCTTTAAGAATGGCATTGGGAATGAGTACATAGGTTTGCTGCAATGAGGGACACAAAATAATGGGTTTTTATGCAAATATCAATGGAACTCATCTAGATGAACTCGCATACCAAGTTTCATCCATAAACAATCTTAAATAAATGATATATAACATTTTAATTACTCTCCATAAGAATAACATGGGGACCGAGTATCCAGGTTTGCTGCTACGGGAACCATAGGCATAAAATTATTTTTTTATAAAAACAACAATACACCACAACCAGATTAAGCCATATACCAAGTTTCGTCAGTTTATGTTCATAAATAAGCGAGGTATACAATTTTTATTTTTCTCCATAAGAATAACATTAGACAACGTACTGTGTTAAGCGCTTTCAATATCTCAGTAACTAACCGACATAGAGCAATGATCAAAATACCCAATTGTTTTCTTTAGCTGAATTCAATGGTAAAAACTAAACTTTGATTTCAATAGAAATTACATGTGAAAACCCCAAAAAACCCATTTTTTACTTTCTCCCTCTATACATAGTATATGGAGAAAGTGTTGTTTTCATCAAAATTTTTGAATTTGAGTTGTTAGTGGAAATATTTGTTTTGGTGCTCCCTGAACCCAAAAAAGTGGTTTTTACGTGATGTCTGTGTGTGTGTGTGTGTGTGTGTGTGTGCGCGCGCGCGTGCGTGCGTGCGTGCGCGTGTGCGTGTGCGTGCGTGTGTGTGTGCGTGTGTACAGAGCTAGAGCCCTAACCAATGGGCCGATTTTGATGAAATTTGGTATGTAGGTACTAATCCACAATATCTCTAGGCATTTTTTTCATTTTTTGAATTTTTGATTTTTAAGGGTAATTATCCCCCAAAAACTGCCAAAAAACATGAAAAATCAAAATTTCTTAAAAACGGCTCTAACGATTTTGATTAAACTTTAGTCGTTTGTATAACTTTAGTTTCCAACAAAATGACACCACCCGCATTCCTGTAAAAATTCGGGTTCAGAAATTACAGGACTTAAAACATCCAATATTCAGTTTTTTTGGATTTTTCATAAAAATACATAAATATAAAAAATATTACTATTCACCTTTAAAAATAGCTCAAAAAACTAAATAATTTAGTATTCTGAATTACTATTCTACGATTGCTCGTTTCGGAGAAAATTGAAATTTTCATTTAGCGGTAAACGCAGTACGTTGTCCAATGTTATTCTTATGGGGAATACAAAAATTACTATTTCTCTCTTATTTACTGATCAATTTCATTCAAACTTGATATGCTTGTCAATTTAGCATTGACCAACAGAGTTAATTCGAAATATGTTGCCCCTTAATAACCCTGGGGGGGGGGAATAGAGGGCATTTCCCCTCTTAAAACCACGAATGTAGCAATGGATTCTGTAGTGCCTCCAAAGAAGGGATTCGGGTGGATGTTTTTTAAAACAACTTGTTTACAAGATTTTCTGTACATTCGACCATGCTTTGTATTCTATATTTAGTAAATAAAAAGTAATTTATTCATTAAAGTTGGGCTAAAAGGGAGAAAGTATGTGTCAGTTTTCTGATACCGTTTACTGTAGTAAAAAAACCCAAAACCCCCCTTCAGTTTGTGCGATTTGTCTGGTTTTCAAACTCGTTCAAATAAATGGTACTTTATACCTTTGATACAAATTTCATTAAGATTGGACCTTTTTTACGAGAGTTATCATGCTTACGGACGCATATTTATATATATATATATAAATCTTCAGGGAAACACATACATATTTGAAAATAAATCCAAAGGTAATATATATATAAATTTGAACGAATGGTGTTTTTGGCATCTGGGGACCTCAAAACAAAAAGTTATCACAGTCTCGGGCTTAAGTCTTACCATGAGACCTACGGTAATAGCTTCTTCCCTATAGGGGAAATTCGCTAAAAGCAGATTTTCCCCCTTAAAAATATAAACATTCAATTTGAAAATGCCTGATGGGAGGAAAACAGTAGAAACATTACATACAAATTGATGAGAGCCACCCAAGTCTGTTTTTAGTGAATTTCCTTTGGAAAGTGAACTATTAGCATGACCCGGTGAAACTTAAGCCCGGGACCACCATAGAAGTTCCTAAAGTGACCCCCTGAACACGTTTAGGGGGTCGTTCAAAATTTTTTATATATATATATATATATATATATGTGTTTGCACTCTAGCGGTCACATTTTTTGTCAGATTTACTTCAAATTTGGTAGGGACGTTCCTTTCTGTAATCAGTTGGACAAGTTCGTTGGGCAAAACAATCGGAAAACTCTAAACCCCTTTTTTTGGGGATTAATCTTTCAAATTTTGAGTTTTTGGGCCCAAAAAGGGTCATAAAAGCCCCAGATGTAAGATCAATGCATGTAAAATGCTGGAATTAGAGAGGCAAAAGTTTTAAGCCCTCTCTCGTCATTCTAGCATAATTATTTACCGAGTTATTAAAGAAAATGTGTATCGACTAAACACAGTACGTTGTCTTATGGGGGTTTTACACTAGAAAAGCCTGTTATTCCTTTGTTAGAGTACTTTTATCATCCCCTGTAATCTCACGCCTACTTTCAAGCCTGTCTGGACCTTCTCATAACATTATAATGCGCAAAATTGTATTCCCAGCTTTTCAGATAAATGAAACCAGGAGCATCAGAACAGCCAAAAAATCACTGTTTTCAGATTTTAATCAAACTTGGAATAAATGTATGTTTTTACCTGATTTTGAGTTTTAAAAGTTTTTATGTAGAAATTCACTTCCCTCACGTCAGCGTGCTGCGTTCGAACTCGTTATCTTTAGCAGTCAGTTATTCTATTGGAAGTGCCATGGTGTTTCTTTGTAATTTTGTACTTTTCTATTTTAAAGTAGCATTTGTTAAATTCAACATTAGTTTCAAACGTTTATTGATTTCAACTTCCTTTTTCATGGTTTGCCATTCCTGCCACCGCACACAACATAGTTATAAAGGACGATTGGTTTATGTTGCAGTGAGGTCCAGGACAGGGTAATGTTGACGGGCAGACACATGGTGAGAGACGTGTCTTGCAAGAACTGTGACGCCAAGCTCGGGTGGATCTACGAGTTTGCAACGGAGGAGAACCAACGCTACAAGGAGGGCCGAGTAATCCTGGAGCGGGCCCTTGTCACGGAGAGTGATGGAATAGACGAGCATATGGGTGACGACTGAGCACCCCGCGATCAGACATATTGTGCGGTGTATACGTAGAATCATTGTTTTGTTCGTACATTTTTCATCAATCGTTTGTTAAATTTTAATGTATATAAGGTGGTGTACTTTTTGTAAGTTGAATAATATATGTGGTATTATAATATTTATTTGTTTGTATTTTATGAAGGCTTCCAGGGCTGTTACTCTCTTTGCCTATCATTAAATCACATAAATTCTTTTGTTGAATATGCAAACTTTTAGGTTGTTATCCCTTTGATGGATTCTGTGTCATGTTAATAACTAAATCTCCTGGTGAGATAAGGGTTTCCTTTATCTCAAACGTAAATCGTAAAATGTATAATTATATTTACATGTATCAAAGAACAAGTGTTAATGAACTACATGACTTGAGACTTTTTTTAGAATAAAGGTTAATTTTTGGCAGTTGGCACTAGGCCTGGTTATTTTTATATTTGGATAGGACATGGAGGGAGATTTTGGCCTCGAGAGGGAGAAAGTGAGCCCTCCCCAGTGTGTTTTGCGCTTATCCGCTCCCTCGTGCGGGGATAAAAACGTTTAACAAATATAAGCTCATCACAAATCACGACTACATTATATTCTTTAGGCACCATGTTTTTCGTTCTTACAGAAATCAATCAATCGATAGTCAAAACATTGCTTTGAACAGGAATTATAAGTGCAAGATAACAAAGTTAAAAGAAGGTTTACAACAATTACAAGAAAATTAAAAATAATAATGTTAAAATTATAAAACTTGACAAAAGAGTTTTAAATCACCCTCGTATACTCCATCAAAATTTGAAGTTGATACATTTAATAGATATTTTCTAATAATCGTCTGAAGTTGAGATTTACTCAGTAAATTGTGAAAAACACCGATATTTTCCCATTTTTTTTATATTTAAATTATAACAAGTTATGTAAAATGTCAAAGCTCCGTAATATAAAATTTGAAAATATTTCCTTTCATTTAATAGCTCTCTCATTAAAATCGAATGGGCCGTTTCGGAGGTGTGATATCGTAAACTCAAGTCTCCATAATTTCTGTGCGGACAGTAGATACCTTATTTTGAATTTTGAATGCCTGTACCTTTCAAATCTAAAAGTTGTAATCATGACATTGGCTAATAGTCAAAGGCCTGGGCCACAAAATGAGCAGTGGGTAGTTAGCGGCAGAGTGGTGGGTGACAACACTTAGTTTTATGTTTGAGACGAGAGACTGAGAGTGGTGGACAGCACTGCTCAGAATTTCCGTACTACTGCTTGCCGCAACCAGGCCTTATTGTGTTACTGACCTGTTTGTCTCAATGTAACTTTTTGTGCATCTTTCCTTGATGTATTACCTTGCTTAGTTGCCCTTTTGAGAGTCGCTTACGCAGTGGTCGAAGTGACAAACCTGGAATCATGGCAGTCACACTGACAAGGGTTTTAATCCCAGTCTTCAATTTTTATAACTACTATCGATTTTGCACTACAGTAGCTCACCCCTTGCTTTATTTGGTACTTGTCATACACAGGCCTAAAGCCATGTGGTCGAGCATATTACTTGAAAAAAGAGGCCACCAACCTTTTTTAAAATAAAAAATGTCATAAATTTTATTCAAATTAAATTAATAAGAATTTCTATTTCTTATAATGGTGTAAACGAAATGTGAAATTAATATTTTCTTAAACCAGCATTTTGATCAGAAACAGCATAACCACTAACTTATCATTAATTTTATTAGGTTCTGGTATTTCTATGGTTGAATCGATTTTGGAGTACAGAAAATAACATGTAGTACTTTCAGTGGGAAAGTCAGAAGGGACACTCGACCTTTCATAATCAGCTTCAGATCGGCTAGATTTTTTAGTAAAGTTTTTCAACTTTTAATGGCAGTTTTTTTTTAATGTACTGTGATTATTATTTTTGGGACCTTAAAACTCCCCTTCGGAGATGTGATATTAATATAAATTCCAGGGAGCACATAATAGAATAGAGAAGACAAGTGCTTATACCCCGTGCATTAAAAGAGAGGCAAGATCCGCCATGTTGGTCTGGTGTAAGATTATTTTTTCTTTTACTCTTAAGTTTGGATCATAACTCGCTTAGCATAGTGAGATGGAAACCAGGAAATTGATTGAAATGACACCAGCGTCTGTAATAACATATACCTTTTAATATTCATAAATCAGATGACTATTTCCTCCTTATTATATAATGATAAATATTCGTGACAACCCTTTAAATAGAGGCCTCTGTGCCCTAACTCCTATTTATAAAATACAACTGAAATGACAAACACAATATAAATCAACAACTCTCTTAAGCTAACAAATCATTAATAATGATCACTCTGTTCTGGCATGGCCAAAGTTCTTTGAGGCAACTTATACGTCACAGTCCACACCTTCCATATGAATACACACCCTTAACTCGATATTAAACATTTAATTTACATTATTGGGCATGTAACTGTTAATATACCATTAAAGGTTCACTCAATTCACTTTATTAATAGTTTAGTCCTTTATATTTCATCCATCAATTACACATCAAAATAATTACCCTTAAACCTTTCCAAATTAAACATTGTCACGTTATATTACATTAAAATGTTAAGCCATGTGGGCCTTTATACTTCAATAATCAATTCATTCATGTAACAGTTATTCATTAACAATTATTACATTAATTGAACGATGGTTAATGACATCGAGCTACTGCTATCTTTATGTACAACTATTTTACACCTCAACTTGGCCTATAGGCCATTCCGGTTATGCCTACCGTCTTTAATTTATTTTGACAATTAACCCTGTCATTTACTCTGAGGCTTCTTAAATTTATATAAATATATATTTCCCCTTTCTGTTTAGATTATTTATTGCTTGTCTTAGTAAGCTTTAACTTTTAAATATCTTCATCATTGCTTAATCATTATTATTATCAAATCATTTCCCTTAACCTTCGACTGTTCTCTCAAATTTTTCCCTTTTAACTAGAGCAGCAATTTAGTGAAGATCACATACCACGCAGTCCGAAATTTTGGCTGTCAGGCGGTCTCCCTGCGTTGTCGGTCGATCCTCGCCTCTCCGTGATCCCGTCCAGTGGTCAAGGTGTCCAGGAGTGGTCCAGCGTCCAGAAGTGGTCCCGGGTCCTTTGTAGGTGGTTGTCTCGAAGAATTCTCCCAAGGCTCCTCCAGTCGCAGACACGGTCCGTCCTCTTCTCCCTCTGGGACCCATGAGATATTGCCACTCTGACGTACAAATTGTTAATGCGGGGGTTCCGCAAGGCTCAATACTCGGTCCTCTTCTGTTCATTTTATATGTGAATGATCTGAAGAGCTGTGTGGGAGGTGCTGAGTTGTGTTTGTTTGCTGATGATACGTCAATAATTGTGGATGGCATATGTCGTGAGATCATGGAGGTCAATAGCTTTGTTGAGTCAAATATGATTGTCCAGTGGTTTCGGGGAAATGGTTTGGCTATCAATGCTAACAAAACTTCTGTAATTGATTTCTCAATTTTGGCCAAGCGTAATGATAATCTGACTATCTTGGTCGATGAAGCAGAAGTCTGCTCCAATGACAATGTTAGGTTTTTGGGGTTAAATGTTGATAGACATCTTAGATTTTCTGCTCATGTTAGCGATGTCGCACGAAAGTTATGTTCTGGGATTTTTGTACTTCGTAGACTAGCTTTATTTACAAATACTGAGGTTCTTCTTACTTCGTATTACGCGTTGATTTTTCCATATATTTCATATGCTGTCGCAATCTGGGGTTCAGAACGATCTATAACCAAACCCATTTTTGTCCTCCA